>FR990017.1:10102538-11367730 GCA_905404135.1 Hesperia comma | reverse complement strand
ATTCATAGACGTACGTTTCATCAAACACGTAGGTTTTGGGGTTTGATAAAAATAGTAGATTGTATGACAAGGGTGCAAAGTAATATTTTTTCGGCGAGGGCGTTTTTTGAATCCAGAGCGAAGTGAGGGATTCTAGAGTAGTATCCCGAGCGTAGCGAGGGATTCTTTAGTAGAATCCCGAACGTAGCGAGGGATTCAAAGTACGTCGCCCGAGCCAAAAATATACTTGCACCCGAGTGATACACTCTACTTTTCATCACCCACTATGAGAAAATAATATATATACTTATATAATAGAAAATAATAGAAAATAATACGTAAAAATGCACGAAAACTTAATTTTAATTTGAAAACGAAATCTTAATTTGATTTCTTTTTTTATTATTCAGCTGGCGGGGCCCTCGCGTCTTACCAGACATTCTTTATTCAAACAATATTTGCGTTCGATTTCTTTAGCGCAAAATACTAAAATGTTCTAAATTCAAAATAGGACGGAAAAGATCTAGCCGGCAGGAAAAGTTGTATGAAAATTCATTCCCGCCCGCTGAATAGAAAACAGCAACTTTGGAACCCCGTAAGTCCGAACCAAGTCGTCTTTTTCGAATAGGTGTGATGAAAAATATTTTTTTCTTTCTATTTTTATGTGAAAATCTTAAAGCGGTTCACAGAATACATCACTGACCAAGTTTCAACAATATAGTTGTTATAGTTTCGGAGAAAAGTGGCTGTGACATACGGACGGACAGACAGATAGACAGAAAGACATGAATATATACGGGTTCCGTTTTTTGCCATTTGGTTACGGAACACTAAAAATTTATCTAAATTGCAGAGCAAAGTCGTATGTAGGTGTAGTGCAAGAAAACAATGTTTGTTGCTTGAAAATACACCATAATACGAGTTTACTCGCGGATTGTTGCAAAGTATATTAATCTTTAATGTGTAATAATGGATACAAGGAATTTAACATAATTATATTACTTCAACCAGTTTTAAAAAACTAAGTTAAAAACTTGCAAGAAACCTTTGGGTAGGGTTGGGTAGAGATGTGTTACTTGTATAGGGACTCCCCATTGAGATTTAACTTTTTTATTACTTTTTGGTGGTTTTATTACTTTATGGTGTTTATAGAACAGGCATTCTGTTTCTGTAGAACTTTCGGGTGTCTACCTCTACCCGTCAAGGGAAATAACCCTGCGATAGACAGACAGCGGCATAAAAGTTTTTTTTTTATGGAATTAAGATAGCAAACGAACATGCAGCACCACCCTTCCGCTGCCGCCCATAACAACTGTGACCGACCTAGAACTAGACTCAAAGGGACTAGGATGGTTAGTCTAGTTAGTAGACGGTGTTAGAATATTAGTTGGTTAGTTTGTTAATAAGTGCGAGGACAGGGTATGTTAGTGATAATTAGTCCTGTTAGTTAATGTTAGTAATAGTCCAGTTAGTTATTATTAGTATGAGTCTTGTTCTAATTCGGTCACAGAATAAGACACAGATTAGACACAGAATCAGAATTGTCGTTCTTTGAGCACAGAACCCTTAAAAGACTTCTAGATCTCTGATTAGCAACTGTTTACAACTGTACAGTAATGGAAAAGTTTCGCGAGAACCGAATCGGTTTCGGATAGGTTTGTTCAAAGAATTAGTCGAACCGCAAACGTGCGAGGTGTGCCTCGATTGTGTCGGCTTAATTTGGCGGCATAGTTTAATTAACTGGATTCCAAGTCATGTGTCCTGAGGAAATTGATGAGTTGTGTAGTGCGGGAGGGAGGGACTAAGGTTTCTCGTTTCTCGTAAATCTACGTTGCGTGGGCTGGCACAACTCTTGATTAATTTATTTTCACAAATTCTGTGCTTACTCATTTGCACGGCGATACTTAATAGGTTGCCGAGTTGTTTTGAAAAGTTGTGTGGGCTATGCGAACATTTTGAATTCCATTAGAAAATATAATTGTAGTACGTGGTAAATGACAATATTATAATACAATAATGCGTAATATTCGTTGTTGATATCTGTACTTAATTGTAACCAGAATCGATTGAATAGCATAAATTAGAAGAGAACTAACCTTGTTTATTATAGGCCTTAAAAAACACACAATTTAATTGAGATATGAAGTGTCTTTGGAATTGAGTTTTTGGGGGTAGAATTTGAAATTATGGATAGAAGTACCTACTTTGAAAGCAATGCTAACGTTTTTGGTAAAATTCACCTTTTAAAGTAATAATAAAATTCAGAAGATCGGAGCTGTTCACATTCATTTACATTACATTTTATACTAAACAGGCGAGAATATATTATTGTACTAAAAGTATTATTAGTTAATACGATGGCTGAGCTTCTTAATTGGCCACGAAAGGATATTATTAAGGTCGTTTTGCTCAGAATAATTCAAGTGTTATACGCTCAACGAGGTAGGTCGAGATATCGAAAAGAACTTAATTAATATCTGGGGAAATTAAATAGGCAAATGAAAGTCATTATGATAATTCTGGTCTTTATAAAGCTTAGGTACATGAATAATTTAAGAGAATAAGATAGGCAAAGATGTAATTGAGTCATTCATTTTACTTAGTTGTTTGCACCTTTATAATAAAGGTGTAAGACGTAAAAGCGTACTTTATTACCTTCCCTAAACCACTCCTATTTTAAATTAAGATATTATCACTCGGTAAATAAATGTAAATTGGACTTGATATCAGCGCTGCCTAGCGGAATCTAGCGTAGGTATGGAGCAATTGAGTATCGCTTGGATAAAAGAAAAAGGAATTCCCTTTATCTTCGACTATCAGAGAGTGACGTTAATAAGGCTCCGGGAAAAGTATGTCATAAAACCACAGAACCAAAGCGTCAATATATAGGCACCTACTCGTATTATCTGTTGAAAAAGCCGAACACAGAACAGTTCAGAACATTTTTATTCTATGTAAGTTTTGGTGTATAATTAAAAATAGTAGATTGTATGACAAGGGTGCAAAGTAATATTTTTTCGGCGAGGGCGTTTTTTGAATCCAGAGCGAAGTGAGGGATTCTAGAGTAGAATCCCGAGCGTAGCGAGGGATTCTTTAGTAGAATCCCGAACGTAGCGAGGGATTCAAAGTACGTCGCCCGAGCCAAAAATATACTTGCACCCGAGTGATACACTCTACTTTTCATCACCCACTATGAGAAAATAATATATATATATAATAGAAAATAATAGAAAATAATACGTAAAAATGCACGAAAACTTAATTTTAATTTGAAAACGAAATCTTAATTTGATTTCTTTTTTTATTATTCAGCTGGCGGGGCCCTCGCGTCGTACCAGACATTCTTTATTCAAACAATATTTGCGTTCGATTTCTTTAGCGCAAAATACTAAAATGTTCTAAATTCAAAATAGGACGGAAAAGATCTAGCCGGCAGGAAAAGTTGTATGAAAATTCATTCCCGCCCGCTGAATAGAAAACAGCAACTTTGGAACCCCGTAAGTCCGAACCAAGTCGTCTTTTTCGAATAGGTGTGATGAAAAATGGTTTTATACCAGAGTTTTCGGGAGTTTCTAATAAAATGTATTAATTTGCAAAGAACAATGCCCACTTCCCATACATTTGAAAACCTGGTATGAAAATTAATGTATAGATGTAATGAAAAGTAGAAGGACTACCTATTGGAGTAATAAATATTGTCTCATAGTCATTTTTAAGATTTGAACGCAGCAAAGTTAAAAAAATTTGAATAAATATTGATGATTGTGAAGCCCTTGCAATCATTGTCAACGATAGTTTCGTATACCTACCTCGTACACGTACATACATACCTACAACCAACAAATTAATAGACTTACTAGATGTTTAACAACATTTTCTATAGTTCTCTTATTTTCAAAAGATTTATAATATATTTCGTTGGCTAACTGTAGCATAACATAAGTCATAACATAGTGTCAAATGTCAATAAAAGACAACTTTCAGTTGCGTGTAGTCCTACAAGCATCTTTTGGCGCGTGGGTAACAGAGACAGTACCTTATAGTTTGCCTTACCTGTAAGGCGCTGTCTCTGTCACCCACACGCCAAAAGATCCTTGTATGACTACTCAATTCATATTGCATGAATGGATTGATTGAGTTGAGTTGCGTTCAAAACATGTAATTCTTTTAACTTTTACTAAACAAAGTAATGTATAAATAATCAAATAACTTTATTTTCTGCGTTTCATTTAGAAATAAGCGTGTTTAATGTGCAAATATGTTAGCTGAATTTTAAGATTTTTTTCATCTCTATACATATATGTACATGATCAGGTCAAAATTGGACATCCTTCTTTGCTACTTTTGTTGGTTTGTATTAGTTATTGTGATGAGTACCTATATTTGTCTTCATTTCGTTGTATTATACATACCTATATCTACAATGAACGACTTTTTCATTGATTACAATACAAGGAAAATCTCTAGAATAACAACAGTGATTCCGTATATTCATTTCATTCACTCACTAATCAAAAGCCATAGCTTGCTAGGTTTTATTGTTTACATAGCGCTTGTCAATGCGAGAATTTTACAAAATTTAATTAAAATCGTAAACACACTACACCTACTTATAATGTTTCATTTAGACATTTCATTAAAATACCGAATGAGTTAGTAAAGCCGGCATCTAATTAGAATATGCTTGTATGTTACCTCTGGAAACAGAAATGTAATCGTCAAAGAGAAGCTTTTGGCTTCGTAATGAATTCCTTGGATCTTCACAAAGGATTTTCAATCCCGTTTTAAATTATAAGAAGTTTTCCTGTTCACGACGATCTCATTTTTAACAAATCATGTTTTCATCCATTTAACAAAATTCAAAAGCTTTTGTGTACGATAAAATTGCGGTGCCGGAATCACTTTGCGGTAGTCATTTCCCGATGTCACTCGGCGGTTTGACAACTCGACAAAATGATAAAAGTATCTATATAGCATAGTCCGTTATGTTATGAGTGTCTATCTAGGAAAATATCGGTGACAGTTTTTGATAGACGTTTGATGAAGGTTTTATTTGGTTAAATCTCTAGTCTCTAGTCTAGTTTGGTTAACCGTGAAATTCGCTGAATTGTATCAATGAAACATACTCTAACATACTGTAAAGATACATTCCACCGAAATTAAAAAAATAATTTATTTGTGTGTTTTACAAAACACAGACACGTAAGGTCATAATTACTGTAAAGCAAAAAAATTAATTCATTTTAGGTAGAATAATTAAATTAGTTGTGAACTTAATAACTCTATTAAAAAAGAAAGGGTATTAAATACTCGTGTTATTATACCTTCGATTATTTCATCCAGTTTGTATGTATCCAATTAAGAGATACTTACCATTAGATTATTAGATGATACGTAACTCATTGGCATTCTAATAAAAGTGGCTTGTTAGTCGTTCTGAGCGCGCGATTAAAATTAAGTCTATTCAAATAATCAAGATTTTTAATAAAACGCTATGAATATTAAGTACTTGCGAGATAAATTTACTTTGATTGCAGATATTTGGTTTCATGAAATGAAGCTCAATGTAGGTACAGGATTCGCTATACTCATTTAACGGACTTAGCGAAACGGTTAACAATATAATACACAAACTTACTATGTAAATGTAGGTATGTACACATAAGATCTTTGTAACGAATGTTTAAGCAAATAACTAAATGGCTTAAATCCATTAGCAGCCTGCTCAGACAAAAGCCGTCGTTGTACACCGTGAGTGGGCAAATAATTCAGTACAAGCGAAAAACTTGCTCTTGTTTGATTGTTATTATTTATTATAGGCACTGATAGCTAAGTGGTTTGGAGCAATCGTTTTAACGTAGGATTTCCCAACTGGAGGGACCGGGTTCAAACCCCTGCAGCTCTTATTAAAAAAACGCATACCTATTGGAATTATTGTTTACTTTGGTGAAGATCTCAAAGATGGGTGAAATCAGCACTTGGGCAGCGTCAGCGTCAGCCCTCACATTGTGGAAGGAGACCCGTGGACCAGCGTGGTGGAGTATGCTCTAGTTTTCCTCATATACGAGGAGACCTGTGCTTAGTAATGGGCCATTAATAGACGGATTGAAGGCAGCCGCCATTTCTTAATGTCAAAATGTATTTGCATCTTAATGCGAATCCGCTGCTAGAATTAACGGGCCGATGATAAAATCATTTTCCCGAAGTGGACGCTAATTAGAGTTGCGATAACTTCCAAAGAATTTTCCGAGTGCTTCTTAGAAAGACTTATTCTTAAAATATATCTCCTGGTAATAATTGACATTTTTCTTAATAAAGTTTATTGATGAGGCCTTTAGGACGACCGAAGTTTAATATTGTTAGAAAGAGGTTTTTTTCAATATTTAAAAGACGTTCCGAAACATTACGAGAAGTTCCTGAACCTGTCAAATGCGAGTAGGATTCACGTAAAAATTTTATATTAACGACCATCATGACACCATATTTGAAAAACAAACATATTTAGGAAAGGATAATACAATCAGCTTGCAGTTCCCGAGTTAATTGCATTGTAGCTCGCCGGGAAAACTTCCTCGTTAATAATTTACATCGCGGTAATTTCACAACCTCGTTCGCATTCGATGAATTTGGTGTTATTAATAGAATGTCGTTGTAGATACTGGTGAGGAATTAAACATTTAAAGAATTCAATTTAATAAGAATTCAACTTTCTGGACCTGAAGGGTGATTTTCATGGAGTTTTCTGGTTTTTAAGTAGAGGTACCAAAAGATCTCTATACTTGAGCCGCCGAGTATATCGAAGTGCCACTCTCCGCTAAAACCAAACTTATTACCTGTATTTACAGTTCAATTAACCTTGTGAGAAAAAATTTCTATATTTACTATTTTTCGATCCCGCCGTCAATCTTAATGTACCTTAAGGTAGCCATTGACGATGCGTAAATTTGGAGTGCTTCCAAATAGAAGATTTCCATTTGGAAGTGCCTCCATACATTTAGAAGCATTCCAAATGGACGTATCGTCAACGGTTTCCAAAATTTCAAAGATTTCCTTTGGAGGTACTTCCATATGGATGTCTTTCATTTGGAAGCATTCCAAATGGACGTATCGTCAATGGCTACCTTTAATCGCATACGTTGAAAGCTAGCATTCGTGTGCCATGCAATTATAAAGCCCGCTCTACACTTAACCCGCGAATCGCGCGTGATTTTGTGACAAGTACGTATTTGTATATAAAAATAATCTATTTCTATTGTTATTTGATTAATACTTTATCTATTAAGTGAGTCAGAAAAATCCATTTGTTTCAAATAAAATAACAGTAGTTATAATTGCAACTAAATTATTAAGATATAATTAAAAGCAATTACATTAATAATGTGTATATTCTATCACGCGCGATGGCCGCGAAAGCAACTGCGAAGAATATGCGAAACGGCTCCACACTTAGCGTTCGCGCCCTTTCGCGGCTATCGCGCGAGTTTCGCGGGCTAAGTGTAGAGCGGGCTCGAATTCCAGGTTGAACGGGAAGGAGATGTCGTGTGATATCGATGTGAGTGGGTCGAACATGAGATAGCACGAAAAGGTCCGATTATATGTGGCACGAGAAGAATTTGTCTTTACAGTCATAGAAAAACTAAATATACATTATTAGGGATAATTCACAAACAACTCACAACTCGCTCCAAATCAAATACGACCATAGGTACAAGAAGTATCAGTTTTTGTACATGAAAGGAATCTGGGGACACGGTTGTGTCCCCGTCAAGGCGAGCCACTATTTAGCTTTTCTAGAAGTGCTTCGTCATTTTTTTGGATCCTTATAATTTTTATTTCCGCTATACCTATAAGATAGTTCAAATTCCCAAGATATGATATCAATAAACAATAGATTAATTAAACATGACACGCATTTTGACTAAGGTGTTGATTATATATTGTAAAGTTAGTGCTTGTTGAGTTTCGGTGTGTAGAGTTAGAAGCTTGGCTCTACAGAAGATCCGCTAACTTTTTCCCAGTGCTGGAAACATTGCCTCGTCTTGGCAATATGTTAGATACATGAAAATGTTTCTGGTGGGATTATTATTTGTACACTCAGTATAAAGTTATAAGGTAACGTTCATAAAAATATGTGGGCGATAACGTCCTCTTTCTCTTAAGGAGAGTGCCTAGCCAGACACGTAAAGAGCCCTAGCATTTTGATATTATAATTCCGATCGGATTAAACTAGGTCGTTAAGAGCCCAGCGGCACGCAACACAAGTGATTTGGAGCGTTCAAAGCAAAATTCGACTCTATTCAATTTAGTCAAAGGGTTACTTTGTATTGATACAAAAGCCACTTATATTACATTTCATGTTAAATAAACCAAGTTATATTAGCTGGTGCTTTCGCTGTTAAAATGTTATCAAATTTCATGAAGAGCCAGGCCTCAAATTCTAGAAGGCATGATTCTACTTTCCTTAACTAAACAGACTCTTCATATTGGATAAAATTAATATAGGCCGTTGCAAATATAATAAACTGCTTTGGATTTTTCTCCATTTAAACTAAGTATGGCAAATCTAGAATTAAGCATGTACAATTTCAACTATTTGAAGGTTTTAAGTTTCAATTCCTTGGTGTGGTTCGCTTTGGCCGCTTTTATCTTTGCCTGCGTAGATTGAGATAATTTTCGTACAAAGATGAAACCCCCTTTTAACCAAATTATTTTAATTTTCAAACATACTTTCTTTGTGCACACTTGCGTCGCTTCAGGAGCATAAAATAAATAAGGAATAAATTATTGATGAATATTAATGATTTCCCAAAATCGATAGACAATTTTCAGATACACGCAGGGTGCAGATGAATTATATACTTGATTTATTCGTGTTAAAACGCTAAAAGCATCAAAAATATTGAATACTAAACATACTCATCATATTTATAATGCATATGGTGTCAAACGTACGTGGTAATGGAGGCTATACGCCTGAATAATGCGGATAAAGGAAAATAAAGCAGAAAATACGAATCTTCTGTTGAAATATTCACGGAGCATACGTCCCTGACGCTATGTTCATAAAATATTGCCCCGAGTAACAGGTGTAACTGTTATGAACCGAATAGTTCAAGCTTTTCTTGCCCTTTCGCTTATTTCACCCTAATTTACTGCCTAATTGCCAATTACATCACAAAGACCCATATATTAATTACATATTATACATAATATGTAGTTGTTACCGATCCCCGTTTCGCTAAACATAATAATTATTGTTACGTTCAAAATCGCACTTATATAAGTTTTGGACATACATTTCGTATCCATACTATTTAATAACTTCAGTCACTTTACTGTGTAAATGTAAATAATATTTAATTAATTGTAATGAAATAAAGTGAAAAAGGTAATATAATTAACGAGGGTCCTGTTTATTTGGTCAACCAAAATAACGTATGTCGCCACAATCATGTCTATTTTAACCTGATCCGGAGATCAATGTACGGTGCGTTACCTCCGCTTATAGCTCCAACTTACTTTTCACTAAAACAACCGTTTTAAAAGTAAATTGGTGATTTAATCAATATGTGAGGTTTTCGCTTACGGTTCGCGTGCGCATAATTCGTTCATATCACTTTAAAAATACTAGTTAACACTTGTCTGAAAATTCATTACGAAGTCAGGCTCACCCTTATGCCTCTGAAGGGAAAGAGGGCGGAGGGGGTAATGCATTGTCGTTCAATGCATTGATTGATAAATTGTCCAATTCAAGTTCCTATTTTGAGAACTTATTTAAAATGGATTAATTGTAGTCATATTATAATAGTCCAGGAGGAATCGGCGCATGAGTACCGAAAACTATTCCACCTCAATTTTTTTATGCGATCTTCTTCAAATTGCCCTCTTAATGATATAAATGCATGTTGCCATGGCGCAACCCGGTGCCATATTGTTTAAACCGAAATTGTTTAAACAATTGCAAGGAATTGTTATTTTTCAACCGGACAAATTTTTTTTATATTCTTCATTGAAATACCAATAAAAAAGGTCCTATGACTTTTAACGATAAAGTTAATATTTTTAAAGATATGAATTTTTAAAGGTTCGAAAAATCTCAAATTTGGGTACTTTCGACCCATGAAAAATATATTTAAAAAAACAATGTCTAAGTAATATATTTTTTTAATTCTCTATACAATTGTTAATAATATTGTTAAAAGAGATTTAAAAAAAAATTCATTGTTTATATCTTTTTTTTAATTGTTAATTCCGCGCGCTCACAAGTATGCGTCGCTTACTCTCTGACTCATGCGTTGCATCGGCCTCTCTGTGTCTTGAATCATTAATTATCATTTATCTTAAAAACTATCAACTTTATCAAGATTGTTAAAGAGAGCAATGTTATTAATAATTAAATTGTCTACAATTTGTTTTTAATAAAAAAAATTCTGAAATCAATTTTTCAAAAGTTATTCAAGCATAAATCGAAACATGTAATTAAAATTACTTTTTTATCAGTTTATATTACTTTTTTATTATTATCATAGTAATTTTTGAATTTATATCAACAATAATAAGATATAATGGTATTTGACTATTTTTTGAAATCACAATTATTTATAAATAATAAAAATATATTGGGTACGCACTTGAATGTTTAGAAAAAACATTCAAATGAATTAAATAAAAATAATTTTACGTATATGTATCATAGTGTGTGTATGATTGTGTCTAAGTAAGAAAAAGATTCTTTTCTTTGTTTTTTATTCTTTCAATGTTACTCTTTGTATAAAACCTCGAGATCGTTGTTTGTTATTGTGACAAAATTATTGATTATATATGTCGGATCAGGAGGCAAGCCAAGCTAAAAGAGCGGTATGTCAGGGTTAGGAGATCCCATGTTGCAGGGATTAAGTCACGAAATAACAATAAAGGTTTATTTTACACACGTAAGAGATATTACAGAGATTAGGTATTATTAAGAGATTATTTTTAAGAGATATTACAAAGTTATTACAAAAGATTAATTTACGCACTAATCACCCTAGTTACAATTAATTATAATTCCCAAAATAATAAAACAATATTGAAATTGTGACGAACAGAACCGTAGTTCTCTATGTTCGTATAGTGGTATCACAACCACCCGATTACAACATTACACTGCAGACGAACAGAACCTTAGTTCTACACGTTCGTATAGTGGTATCACAACCACCCGAATAGCTTATTTCTAAGCTACAGCATAGGGTATCGCGTTAGCAATTCCGCACTATGCAATATACAGTGCTAGACTGTACCAGGTAAGCGACGCATACTTGTGAGCGCGCGAAATTAACGATTAAAAAAAAGATATAAACAATGAAATTTTTTTAAATCTCTTTTAACAATATTATTAACAAGTGTATAGAGAATTAAAAAAAATATATTACTTAGACATTATGTTTTTTTAAATATATCTTTCATGGGTCGAAAGTACACAAATTTGAGATTTTTCGAACCTTTAAAAATTCATATCTTTAAAGATATTAACTTTATCGTTAAAAGTCATAGGACCTTTTTTATTGGTATTTCAATGAAGAATATAAAAAAAATTGTCCGGTTGAAAAATAACAATTCCTTGCAATTGTTTAAACAATTTCGGTTTAAACAATATGGCACCGGGTTGCGCCATGGCAACATGCATTTATATTAAGAGGGCAATTTGAAGAGGATCGCATAAAAAAATTGAGGTGGATTAGTTTTCGGTACTCATGCGCCGATTCCTCCTGGACTATAATTTTGAAACATTTAATTGTGAAAGATATGACTGTTTTATTTTACCGTTACGAAATGAATGTAAGTGAAACCCCGAAAGAAGTCAAGGAAAAATCAAAAGCTTGGGCGTTTCGAATAGCTATGAGAAGTAATTGCAAATTTATGTTGTATATTTTATAATAGATAATCTGGCTCAGCTCAGAGTATAAACATTTTATCTCCACGAATAATAAAACTGTAACAGATTATAATTATTAGGGTATGTAATATAGACGGTTCACCTGTATTTTTTATATCCTTTTACCATTGATGTATATTAAGTATCTAGATGGATAATCGAATCCGCGAAGACGTGTCAAAAAAGCTGCGCCAACTATTGGCGCAGAAGTACTTTCCCGCCAATTAGTGCCGATCGCGCCGCTTTCGTGTCACTACGTATTACGCGCGCAATTTAAATAAACAAATAAGAGGGATAACATGACGAAATGTGCTATTAAACTGTGCCGGAATTATAAAGGAAGGGTAAAAAGCTCAAAAAACATCACATATCATAGGCAAGTAACCAATAAACATATTTTTAATTAAATTTCAATTTTGATTTTTATTGTAACCAAATTACGTCATTTTTTTGTCAGTGTTGCTAGTTTCTATTTTTATGCTCCCGACTTAACATCATTTTTGTGGGTATATAAATTGGTTTATGGTTACGTGTATATTATTTAGTTCATGTACTGTGGTGTGGTACGGTGGTGTTTACCAATACGTTTGTGTTTATTTATAATAATATAACATTAATATTCGTATGTTTATGAGCCCATTTTAATGATTATTTTTGCATTGCATTGGGTCGAATAAACCACTTTTAAAGGTACAAGAGTAATGTGAAAAGGAGACGATCCAAAATTGTATGTAGTCTGGGCCTGGTTTTGTACCAGTGTTAAATAAGATAAAAAAGAAAAATAAACCATTTTTGACTAATCAAATCCACGAACTCATCTTTATTTCATTGCAAAAAATATTTATTAACACCACGTGACGAAATTATTCTACATAATGGCGGGCAGCAGACCAGAGGATTCATAATTTTTGACGTATGACGTTAGCTGTCAATATGCCTTCTCTATGCTTGAATGATGCTTGAACAATGGCTCGAACTCAGAGTGAAGGACGCCATCTTGCAAGTGTTGCAAGTAGTACCTACCGAATAACTCGAAATTAATTTTATTTTAGCAATTCATTTATTGCGATTTGTGAATTTATTATATTTTTAATGAACATTCTGTATTTTTTGGTTTTTCATGGTTTAGTGTACAAGATCAGGCCCAAAATGGACCATCTCCTTTTGTAAAATTGTAAAGTTACCGTCTCAGATTAAGGTGAAAATTTGAAGGGAGGACGGGTTCTACACTCTCATTCGTCCCCCCAAATTAAATATTGCTCTCATAAAGTACTTACTTTTTTAAAATTATTTTTCTAAATCTCTAAAAATTTTAAGGTTATGTGGTCTCATTGGTTAATGTGTAAGCGCTCGAAGTCTTAAGTGTATGTATATGTGTGTGTGGACGTGTGTGTGTGTGTGTGTGTGTTTTAAACTACATTATAAAAAATAAATAACTTAAGTAGATCTAATTTGATTTTTGGGCCTAATTTTGAATCGTGACATCTCCGGCGCTGCGGAAGATGCAGCCAAACAGGCAAACAGGACTAACAATAGCGAAAAAGTTTCGAACTAACCTTATTATATTGGTAGCACTGTCAAACTAAGCCAAGAGTCAGTAATCCATCCGCAAATCGCGTGTTTAAAAAACACCTCAAAGAATAAAACAAGTCGACGCACTATGGATTGGTAGGTATAGGTTAGTTTGGATTGTATAATAACCAAAAGGAAAAAGGGACGCCCGAAGGGGGTCCCTTCGACATTTATTTACAACACTTCCTGCCTTAAAAGGTAGCAATTATCTAAATAATTTAGATAAGATAAAAGAACCTTGTACAGTATTTTAGTTCCGTCATAACCTTAAAAATTTTGAAACTTAAAAGAATAATTAAAAAAAAAATATGCACTTCTTTACAGCCATATTTGGGGGGAAAGTTGGGGGAGTGACCAACCTCTCCTCCAAAAAATTTCAGCTTAATTTGAGGTAGTCACTTTATAATTTTTGGAAACTTGATTGTTTTATAATAAAAAAAGTATGCATTTCCTAGATTCAAAAATGGTGGGGGGAAGATGTGAGCGTCAGCCCCCTCCCCCCTCAAATTTTTAGCTTAATTTGAGGTGGTAACTTAATTAAAGAAGAGCCAATTATTTACGTTACCTAGCTAATTTAATAAAAAAAATTACTTGGAAAGTTAATTACATGCATATCATTAAAAAAACTTCAATAAATAAAGGAGATGGTCCATTTTGGGCCTGATCTTGTACACTAAACCATGAAAAACCAAAAAATACAGAAAGTTCATTAAAAATATAATAAATTCACAAATCGCAATAAATGACTTGCTAAAATAAAATTAATTTCGAGTTATTCGGTAGGTACTACTTGCAACACTTGCAAGATGGCGTCCTTCACTCTGAGTTCGAGCTATTGTTCAAGCATAGAGAAGGCATATTGACAGCTAACGTCATACGTCAAAAATTATGAATCCTCTGGTCTGCTGCCCGCCATTATGTAGAATAATTGCGTCACGTGGAGTTAATAAATAATTTTTGCACTGAAATATAGATGAGTTCGTGGATTTGATTAGTCAAAAATGGTTTATTTTTCTTTTTTATTTTATTTTATCACTGGTACAAAACCAGGCCCAGACTCCATACAATTTTGGACCGTCTCCTTTCCAACTACAAACTGCGTAAAAAAATATTAATTTAATTAACTTAGCTGGTTTATTACAACATTAACATAAACAACTGTAATTAAATTAAGTAGGGTTTTTTATTTATTCATGAAAATAACCACTCCATAAATTAAGTTTAATGTGTGATTTATGGGAAAATTTTAGTAACTGGTATCATTGATCACGCAATATAGACAATAGACGAACGTGTAAAACATCGCCTGCACGCACACATGCTTGATATTGTTGCCTTGTTTTTTTTGTCTTCATTGTAGGGCGACGCTCAATCTAGGTATTTGTACATTAATGCCTTTTACCTAATACGTGATCATACAGTGTTAGCTTACTGTGATAAACATAAAATACTTATTTCTTGTTTGTTTGACTTCATTGAATATTTTTGAAACAAGGCTGCAACGCATTAATGCCTCACTACTAAGAACGGATCTCTCCTCATCATTGAGGAAGCCTAAAGCCAGAGGAGGCCCAAACCACTGAGTCGCCAAGGATATGGAATTCCCACTCCTAGGTAAAAACAGATTTATTACGTGTACACAGAGTTCAATTTAGCTTGTAAGCAAAATTTACTTACGGCATTTTAAATTCTAGCCATCAATCTATAATGTATCTTATTCACAGGGTCGGAAAGCTGGCATTTGTGTGAATGTTGTTGTTGCAATGAATTCCGTACCTATAAGTATCTAACGCGAACGCAGCGTAAATACATAAAATACGCACGCAGGAATATCATTTTTGGACATATCATGACCAACTTTGATGAAGTTTCCGAAAACTCATCATACTTTATATGTATGGTTTGTAACTTTTCCTTCTGTTTTAACCCTTTTGTCCCTAAGGACGTCCTGATAATTGCGCTCAGTCCTGACTGCGTAATTGACATTATTATATCACACAGTTTTAATTTTACCCTTGCTTCTGCGAACATCCCAGTTTGTGTATTAGGTTAACATAAATATAGGTACGTATCCTTCTATATTTGTTCAGGGTCGTAACCCAATTATTAATTTATAAATGTGAAATTTATAAATGTGAAATGTCTACTAGGCCTTTGAGCGGAATGAAACAGGTGGTAGTGTGTACGAGAGATATATAAAATCACTAGCTGCTGCCCGCGGCTTCGCCCGCGTGGAATTCATTTATATCGCGAAACGGGAAGGGGCAGGGTGTTCCCCTACACTTCCCAAATAACATACATGCCAAATTTCAGCTTCTTGCGTTCAGTATTTCCGGCTGTGCCTTGTTTTAAATAGATAGTACAAATTTTCATCCCCTACTGCAAACCTATGTGGGTTCATTTTTGAAAAAAAGTAGCCTATGTTTAATCCTGGGTTATCAACAATATAAGTTAAGTGGTTTAGATTGTTAACTTTCATCCCCTATTTCAGCTCTTTAGGGGTTGATTTTTGAGGGGTTGGTTTAGCCGTGAAAACGTCACAGACAGACAGACCGACCAACTTTCATTTATAATATTTTATTACACAATGACATATTTTATAATATTAGTATGGATAAGTTTCGTACATAGTTTGGCCGTAGTAGTACTACCGCCTGCCTTTGTAAGTAGTAGTATGACTTAGTACAATTTTAACCATGTAATAACTGCTTAAACAGCTATTGTGTCCTAGTTAAAGAGGAATGGATCTCGTTACACTATTTTAGAGCCGACATTCGAGTCTAGCTAACAGTTGATAGCGTCCCACGCGGTACGCAACGTGCTGCGTGCGGACCGGCGCGGCGCTGCGGCGTACCGCGTGGCGCGCTAAAATGTTGCTTCCTAATTTTTGTACTATATATTTTTTAACTCGTACAATTTCTTGTTATGGAATACAATATGTTAGTATACATCTAAATCTGGAGGGCTGCTACGAAATCCGAACTACTAACAACGTACTAAGTTCGATTTCGAAACGTCACACGTCAGTTTCATACAATACAATTTTCATAGTAGGAAATGTTCCGAAACAACTGACGTGTGACGTTTCGAAATCGAACTTCGTACGTTGTTCGTAGTTCGGATTTCTTAGTAGCCTCCTGATTTAGATGACTAAATTTAGGAAGGTGTAATAAGCCTATTATTCACCTGACAGCTGACTTACTTGACGTGGCAACTGGCACCTTATTGGCAGATTTTTTAAATTGAAACCGATTGACCAAGACGCGCGCATCTCAGCCAATAGCGTATATTTCCATCAAGAAAAAATCTTACACTTTCCATTTTCTAGTTGCCATCCATACCGTGTGATAAAGAACTCCATTCCAAAAATTTGAGAATTATTTTCGAAACTCATAGGCAAGTGTCATCTGTTTCATATCTGTACTAACCAGTGTCGTTCGTATATGTACAATAGGCTTCACGCTTTTGCTCATGGCGCGTAGTCTATAGTTTTTTGGTCTGAGGATAGCCTCAGACCAATAAACTATAGACAGACCTATAGAGGTCTGTTATAATTATATGCTCAGGTGAAAACGTATTATCAAGTGGCTGTCATTTGAATATTTAATAACTGCCGCTATTTATTCATACATGTCCCATTGCCAGGTTGAAATGTAAGAGCTTTGAATGTAAATTGGCAGACTTAACATTTTCGAGAACTCACAGGTCTAAAATTCTCCGCACGATGTCTCCCTTCGCCATAATTAATTAACGTTTGTAACATGTACTTAACTTTCATTTTGAGACGTTATTTAATATTGAAGCATTATTAAAACAGCTCCTACACAGCAGGCTCAAATAGATTACATTATAACTAATTAGTACAAGTTATATGAGTACTTGTATCGAAGCCGACTGAAAAGTAAGTGACATTGATTAATTAAATAAGGTTGCCGTTGCGAACCGGTGAAAATACGAATGTAACTGGAGACATTTTAATAGAATATGTATGTAAATAATCCTCTTAGCATTTTAACTATATATAATTATCTTTCTTTGTGAGCTTAGAAAAGTGCGGATTTGATGAAGTGCGTTGGGGGTGAAAGAAATTGTGTTTCTCGTACATGAAGGGCTTATGGCCCGGCGGGTGGCATTGGTTCTAAGTGATCAAGCGAGTTTGGCTATAGCGGATGCGACCAATAGTTGGATGGGTAAAAATTAAGTACTTGAGTATTTCCGTGTTTCTAAATGCAAGTCAAGGGCGCAATCTCGGTTGTTTTCGTTGGATAATAATAGTTACGCCATGTTCAGACATCGACCCGTTACAATTGTATTGCATTGTGTACAAGGTGGATACCACAATTCAACAATAAATGAAACCACGAGCCCTGTTTCATGCAAGGAACATATTACATTTAGTTAAAAACGCCTAACATCTTATAGTACGGGAGGCCATGATGCTGAATGTGGACTTACTCGAGCGTCATAGAGACCTATTGGGTTGCAAAGCTTAGATGATAAGAAGAAAAAAATGTTATATAATGTATACCTTTTCATCGGTGGGGGAAGCGGCTATAGATCTTTAAATATGTAAAAAAAAACTGCCGCATGGACATACTCGAGCGCGTCAGATATTGATACCATCAATGGCCAACGTATTTTTAATAATGTACGTATGTTAATCTGACCGTTTGCATGATGGGGGTGATCGTACTTAAGGGTTGAAAATGATTAAAAAAAAAAGACGTGTGGCACTCGGAGACTGCCGCGGTAAAGCTATTGCATAGCATTATATATAAATTAACAAAACAAAAAATAATACTGCATTTGTGATAATAATAATAAAATGAATGTATATAGAGTACTAACTCATTTTCTTTCACAATTTTTTCGTGACTTTCTTCATTAATAAATGCACTTTGTTTATTCATATTTAAAACACTTTGTACACAAATTATACGAGTAGGACAGATATTCACTGTTTTACAGTGGGCCAAGAAAGTGGCAACTAGCGGCACGCTATGATGGCTTTGACACATTACAACAGTGATGTGGAATGTCAATTTATTCTCGAACAAAAAACAAATAAGTTTTGTTTTTGTACCTGATTAAATAGGTTTAATAAAACAAAAATGTAAATGTTTATTTAATTTATTTGAACGAACTGAATATTTGAATGAAAATGAATATACATACTTTATATGCACACAAGAAACATATGAATACAAAAGATACCAAAAAAGGTGCCACAAAAGGCCATAATTAATCAGATTCGTCCATACTACTATTTTCACTGTCGTCACTGCTATCATCACCTACATTAATAATTATATGTTCGTATATATACATTTTGTATACATACACTTACACACATACACTTGTATACATTTTAGAAATCAATTTAATAAATAAATTTTGAGTCCTAAACCTAAAACTACATTCGATAAAATTTATGAATCTCTGCACATCACTATCGTCAATAAAGTAATACAATTATTTCCTTCAAAGTCGTTATCAATTAATACGGAACTTCATGAGCGGACAAACGTCAAACCGGCCATCATAGCGTGCCGCTAGTTTAGTTTTCATTTAGTTGCCTAGTTATCAAAAGTTACATCAAAGTTCATAGGCAATATCACTGAAAGAGACGCATAATAATGACGTAAGCCTAATTGTTAAGAATACGTACATCATAACGTCACATTATAGGTGCAAGACATTTTAATCTTTATTAGAAACGGATAACGCATTAATTTGTGCAAAGAAGATTTAAATATTCTGAACAAAAGCATAAGAACTATTTCAGTTGACAAAATAATTCCTTTTAAAAAGAAAATTGACATTTGACATTTAAGTCCTACAACGATCTTTTGGCGCGTGAATGACGTGTGGGTGACAGAGACGGTGCCTTACAGTTTGCCTTGTCTGTATGGCACTGTCTCTATCACCCTCAAGTCATTAATATAGTGTCATTATTTTATGTCATGTTATTTTGTATGTTGTAAATCAAAATACTCGATAATTCGACTATTATGAATACATGTTGTCGATTCCAACGCCTTATTTAATCCAGATCTACATGTAATTATTCTTAAAACACCGAACCGACGGGGCGAAAATCAAATATTTGACAGGTAAGATTTGTATGGGAAATTAAAATTTTCATTTTTAGTATTTTCCTCGCAATTTTTCCATATTTTCTCATCGCTGCAACCTTCCCTGAACTTCCACGAATATTTCAAGACTAAAATTAGCCAAATCGGTTTAGCCGTTATAAAGTAAAAGTTAGTTAACTCAGTTAAAAGTTCTAGTATTTATCGATGTGTGGGTGCACAGACATAGTAACTATGACTGTGTGTGGGTGATGGGGGTGTAAGATTTTTTTCGTTACGAAATTTTTGCATTCGGTCCCCGCGCCCAAGGCCCGCGATAGGAGCTATGCAATAGCTTAAAATTTACTCGAGCGCGTCAGATTTTCTAAGGGGGTGTTAAGTGCACCAAAAAAAAGCTCTAATTCAATAATCTGACGATTTGGATGTGACCCAAACTCGCAGCCATAATACTAATGTGCAAAAAAAATCGCCATTTTGAAATACTCAAGCGCGTCAGATTAAGATATATATGGTTCATCTTTATGTCCTAGACTTGCTGTCTCTTAATCTGACGATTATCTAGAGGGATTTCCCTAATCTGCCAAAAAAAAAATTAAATCATTGAACTTCATTAATACAAAAGCTCAGGAAATAGCATGCAAATAAAAAAGTGTATGTTTTTAAGTAGAATACTTGTATTTACATAATATAAGGGCCGTAATATCAATCATAGTTTAAACTATGCTTCAGAGTTTAGTCACGAATTATTTCTTAAGATCAACGGTAGATAATCAATCAAGTCCAGTTTAAATTATTTAAACTCTCCCGAAGGTTGGTTAAAAACCTCCTTGTGAGATTAACCTTTCGTTTAATTTGACGTTTCTTCAAGATACTTTTTGAGTTATTCATAATAATGTGTATTGGATTTATGGTAGTTGCCCCATAACTTTTGACTGGGTGTTCCGATTTTTATAATTCTTTTTTTATTCGGAAGCTGGTGCTTGTCTTGTGATATTGTATAAATTTGAGCGCCCTCTAATGGGCAGTTTTTGAGTTATTTTTAATAATGTATGTTTATGGTCGCTACCTCATAACTTTTTACTGAGAATTTAAATTTTCATCCTTCCATCCTTTTTTTTAAATCGAAATCTCGTCGTATGTTTTCGTATAAATTTGAGCGAAATCTGACGGGTACTTTTTGATTTATGTCTACTTATCGATTTTGAACATTAAACTTTAATGACGAATTTTTGTTATTTCGGCTCTTATAAATCGTCAGATTATATAAGTATTTTTCGTTATCTTTGAATAATTTACTTCAAAATAAAAAAAATTAGCCACGCTCGAGACTGTCAAGATGGCGTTTTTTTTAACAACTTTGTAGCTCTCCCCTTTCATTTCGTCATTCTCAAATTGTCAGATTAGTGGAATATACACTTTTTAGCATGCAATTAACTCACCCTACCTTAATCTGACGCGCTCGAGAATGTCTGATGATCAATTTTTTTTTACTAATCTGATCGTTTATTCTTGAGGCGCGGCCTTATATATGGGGCTCATATTTGGTGGAGGTACTTAACTGGGTACAAGGTACCCCCTGTACCTTAATCTGCCGCGCTCGAGTAAATCCAAGAATCCCCTCGGGCTCCCTAGCTATTATTTACAAAAATGTTTTTTTTTCAAACAAACTAAATAGCACAAAAATACAGGAAAAAATAGAATAGCCTATATAAACATCGGTCCCTCAAATATGACAAGAGTGACAGCAATCTTCTGCTATTACAATAATAATAGATATAGCGTGTTGAAATTTTGAATACTTATAAAAAAAAATATTGAATATATATAATACAGAAAAATATTGAAAAAAAATGCTGTGCATTTTTTTTCAATATTCACAATATTTTCAATATTTTTCAATTTTTCACAGCTAAAGTAAAAGAGGTATTTGATTGAAAATTTTTTTGGGAGCTTAGGTTATCATTAGGTACCTACATAAAATTAAATTTATTGTTGTATGGTGGTAACCACGTTGTATACTATTAAGTACAGAATGAGCTCAAATAAGATAGGTACAAGTATTTGTTGGCTACATAACAAGACATCCTTGCTGCGCTGCCTTTCCAATGAATCCTAATATTTAACCGGGTCGTAGCTCTATTAATAAACTTGTATGTGTGTACTCAAATGTGAGCATCTAAATGCAGTAAAAGAGCCGCGAACGTCGTATATCTCTTAATTGAATCAGCGAACTTTCACAGAAGTTTCTCAGAACTTTCTCGAAGTTGCGCAAAATTTGATTACCTTGTCATCTGTCTTTGCAGAACATGTATAATTTTTAATATTGGAATTAATTTTGATCACGAGATCTAATGTGATTTATAATCTGTGGTATTGATAATGTTATTTATATTTTTAGCCACAATTGAGCAGACGAGCTAGCTTACAATGTTATCGGCCAGGAAAAAAAATGACTGGCGGGTGCAAAACGAGAGCCACAGTGTTCACTTTCGATTCGGAATTTAATTTAATTGCAACCTCCAAAATGCCAGCTTTCCGTCCTTGTGATTAAGATACATTCAAGATTGACAGCGATAATTGAACGCTTACAAACTAAATTGATGTGTGAGCACAGATAATCAATTTGTTTTAGCGGGACTGATCTCTGATCAGACAAAAAAGAGACGCTTTATAACGGCTGTTAAAAAGACTATTAATAACGGACACTTGCTCCAATTCTCGTATCTTGTATGGAAGTAATCGACTAAAGTTCTAATACCTGCCGTTAGCTGACTACGTAACTATCGTAATCTCGATTTTAATCTTATTCTATGTTGGTCATAGTTGTCCTGGGCGGCCGCAGAAGGGTAGTGCTGTATGCTCCGTTCCTATCTCTATTCCATAATAAGCTTTACTAAGTACAACAAAAATCAACACTTAAATACGCTTTGTCTTTCATGTCTGATATATTTACGGTTGATTCTATGTTTACTAATATTATTCTGGTTTACAGCCCGTCGAAATGTGACTTATGAAGTATTGAATGAACCCCTCTTACTATACGGCATTCCATACTAGATTCACTAAAACCCATCGTAGCGGTTAACGCCACGCATTATCGTGAGTTATTATGAGTTCTCCTTCCTTTATGCTACACACACATGCATACAGATTGACACTTACGGTTTTATTCACATCTGTTTTTTTATTAGTTTCTGTATGAGTTATTAATATATCTTTAAGCTGAAAATGAAGTTTAGCGGGGTCATTTGTACATTGGATATTTTTGAGAATCAAATTTTTAGTTATTATGCGACATTCATGTGGCAAGTAAGCCAACAGAATAGCCACCAAGACTTTATTAGGCTAATTGCTTTATTGCCTGCCTGTCTTCATATAATATCGTAGATTTGTCCCTAAGCCACTTTTCATGGCATATTAAATTTCCTTATCTGTTGCTATAGAATATTTAAAGATATCATTGTCCAAACCATTTTCTAAGTTTTGATGTGCGATAAATCATTCACATTCATGAAAGTTTCAAAAGTTTTGTTATAAATTGAGCCTCCCCTGCAGCGATGACTCCTGGTTCCTCAGAGATTTCTTTTATTCACGTCGGCGGTTATATACGTCGGCGTTTTATGAAGACCCATTTTTAAACATGCCATTGAAACGAATATTATATTTTTAGAACAATGTCCAAAAGCAAGAAAACAAAAAGAAATGCCGCGTTCTCTTTGAAAATTCTGTCCTAATAACAACATTGTTAAAAACATTGTCCATAAGTTTACCTACATGGTAAAATGTACAATGTTTTCGTCTTCATGCAGAGTCAGATATAGTAAACAGTGAAAATATGTAAACTAACTGTTATAATAAATTATTACAACATTGAAGTATATAGAACGAATATCTCCTGTTTTAATAAATTGTGATGGTAGCTAAACAAAATGCGGTCGCATTTTATCTCATCTTTTAAATCACGAAAATTACACAAAAGAGAGCGGGCTTAGGTATGACAAAGAATTTTCTCTTCGCGTTTATCCATACTTCCATACTAATATTATAGTATTATTATATAGTAAATGTAATATAATGCACATGAATATAATGTGAAAATAGCTCTTTCTGATGCCTCTTCACGCGTAATCCGCTGAATCGATGTGGATAAGATTTGCTAAGGAGGTAGTTTAAGACATGAGAAAGTACTTAATCCCGGAAACTCTTAAGGAGGTGAAAATGCGAATAAAGGGATATAAAACACATCATAATTATCCTTGTCAAATTGCGACATTTAACACCCGGGTAGGCCACATATCTTATGCAGTAGGTATTTACTACCAGGCACAAAACTAGGTCTAAATAAACCATTTTTTTATGGAATTAAGATAGCAAACGAGCATGCAGCACCACTCTTCCGCTGCCGCCCATAACAACTGTGACCGACCTAGAACTATACAGGGACTAGGATGGTTAGTCCAGTTAGTAGTTGGTGATAGAATATTAGTTGGTCAGTTTGTTAATAAGTGTGAGGACAGGGACTTTAGTGATAACTAGAGAACCGCCCGCGCTGCGCTTCGGGACCCGTAGGTAACAGCCGCGTAGGTCCCGCTCCCGTAGGAATCTCGGCTAAACAGTAGCCAGTAGCCTAAATTATATGATATACCTACTGAAACATCAGATATAACATTTGCATATGACATAAGTAAATTACATTTAGTATTTGATAGCGTGATTCAGAACTTGCAAATGAATTTTACTAACGTTATCTGTTAACCACATCCGGAACTAAATATCTAGCAACTAACAAAACATCGATCTTCCCATGGGAATTTGATGTTTTTCCGCGGTAAAAAGTCACTCTCCACCCTAACTATCCCCACAAACATAAACCATACCATATAATAGCCATGTTGCGACGTGAAAGAGTCACAAACAAACAAACACACTTTCACATTTATAATATTAATAAGTATGGATTAGTCCGTTAATGTTAGTTATAGTCCAGTTAGTTATTGTTAGTATAAGTCTCGTTCTAATTCGGTCACAGATGCGTCGCTACCCTTGACTTGAACCTTGCCTGGTCGCCTCTAAAAAAGTGTAACCGGCTCCACACCTTCCTATTCGGAACACAATTGGTCTTAAAACAAATATTACACGGGAGGAACGGTACTAAGTACCGTGGCGGGCGGTGGTACTTCCCCGGGTGAGCTCCAGGCCCTTACCACCTACAAAAATACCTATGTAATTATTTATTATAATCTTGGACGGAAGTTTTCGAAATAAATTTCTGTCAATAATGTGTTACAGTGGTTAGTCAGTGTATGATGCATCGAGGGACTTAAAGTTTTAATCAGATTTACTATTCGATGTCGCTTACAATGTACGCAGTACATGTGTACCAAAACTGATTATTCTTACGGTACAAAGAGAACTGACTACAACTTGGTGTAAGAATTATAATTTGAAAACTCGACTACTTGATAAAAAGTGAGCTTTTTTTTAAATCGTGATAGATCCCAACTAAAATTAGCAAATGAAATATTGCATTGAATATGATATGAATAGAGGCATTTGATACCGTTAGCCACAAACTATTAATCGAAAAACTAAATAAACATGCAGGGCTTACAGAAGCAGCATTAGAAATTTTTAGATCTTGCCTAACAAATCGGTATCAAGTGGTCAAGATAGGTCAATCTAAATGTAGCACGAAATTAATAACTTACGGTGTACCACAGGGTTCCTTGTTGGGACCAATATTGTTCCTGATTTATATCAATGATATGCATGAAACAGGTTTACGTGGTCGTATAAATCTATATGCTTACGACACATGCCTTTTCTACTTCGGGACATCAGTAAAAACTTTAGTATGTGAAGCACAACATGACCTGAATCAACCACAAGATTGGTTTCTAAATAATCTGCTAACAATAAGCGAATCGAAAATTAAATACATGATATTTTATGCTATAAATAAAAGGCTTGAAGAACATCCTCCTCTAATTATCAATAATGTTACGCTAGAAAGATCAAAACAAGAAAAATACCTGGGCCTCATTCTAGATGAAAACTTAACTTGGAAAGCTCATATTCAAAAAATACGTTCTAAATTAGTGTCATTAACGGGTTTACTGAAAAAAAATATTCGTTGTCTTCCACTTAAAAGTGCGATACACCATCTACAACTCGCTTGTCAAACCACATTTAGATTATCTAATAAATATTTGGGGATCAGCCCAACTAATCTACAGGCTTTACAAATCGCGCAAAATAGACTTATTAAAATTCTTGTCAATTTTGATTTCCGAACACCAACGCGCAAAATTTACAACGACACAAAATTATTAAACATAAAACAAAATTACATTTACAACACATGTATAATAGTTAGGAAAATAATTACACAAGACCTTCATTGTCGCATCTCATTTACAAAAAAGCATCAAATTCAAAGAATTAAAACCCGCAGTGCAAACAATACAGTATTACGTGCCCCCAGAACCAACTATGGTAAAACTAATATTTTATATGAAGTAGCACTACTGTATAATAAGTTGCCAAAAGGCATAAAAGACTCCAAGTCCATACGTCATATCTATAAAAAATCCCTAAAACAATATTTATTGAATACACCTAACTTTTACTTTAAAGACAAACATTCTTAAAAAGCATGCAAACAAACGGAATCAAATAATTATTTATAATCCTAAGTTAATAACTTATATTTAATTTACACTATAAAAATGTACACTATCTACCTTCTTCTATGTACCTTCTAATTTTATTTCATTAATTTTAATAATTTTATTCTAATTTTAAATAATATTTACACTATATATGTACATATTCTAATTTTATTAAATTAATTTTAATAATTTCATTATAATTTTACTCGAATTTTAAATAATATTTAATATAATAAAAATAAATTATTTTCAATGTTACGAGTACAATGAATAAAAAATGGTTATTCAGGAAATAAGCATTAAGGTATACATATGTATATTTTTTAAATAATCTTTTTTTTACGTTATTTTTATTTTAGGAAAGGAAATAAAATAAAATTTTATACGTAATAGTTTTAACAAACATGATCACTATTTAATTAAAATTAAACAACAAAATACTGAATAAAAAATAAATAACAACAAATTAAAGTAGATTAATAATAAATATATAAAAAATCTTTATTTAGTATCTACTTTTATTATCTACTTTTTAGTACAGGCATGTATATCTGGTAAGACTAAATAAATAATTATGATTATTGCCAGCACATTTGTGTTAACTGATGATAACTTTAACTACGATTAACGTTCCGCTATGCAGTGTTCAAGTTGTGTAACCGGGTCTCACTTATAAGTCGCTGTATCATTTATCATTCGAAAAAAATTTATAACTACCCTCAATATGTCTTCTATTGGTCATGACGTTCAATGTTTATAAATTATGTTATTTGCATGCGTTGAATTATATAATTTTGTTAATTAATAGATAGTACGCGCAATTAATTATGTAATGTGAATATGTATGTGTTTCTCTACAAGTGATTGTAAATCTTTTGAGAAATAAATGATCTTAAACCGTAATATTATACCTATTCATAATAATATATACCTTTGCATTTGGTTCGACATAATTATAATCTTTGTTTACATAAGGTCCTGCCTATAGTTGAATTTGCTAGATCTATGCTAATCGGTTAATGTAAGAATCATGAAAATCGATAGACACGTTTGGTCATAAAATCCTATGCCTACCCTATATTTAGGATAGAATGTCTTTCTAGATAATAGACTAGACTTTTAATTCTTATGCATCACACAGTAGGTTAAAATGAGAATTTACGCAGATTTTTCCATTCAAATTCTCCGTAGAAAAATTTTTATGTATCTGTAGGTGTACACTTAGAAGTTGTCATTACCATTATGAATATCGTATCCAGAATATGTACTGGTAAGCACCGAAGCGCTCCAAAAATTCTCAATCATCCAAATCGACCGTGGCAATAGTTACTTAACTTAGTCGATCAATTGGGATCGACATGGTCGGCTGGGCTTTGAGCGGACAAAGAAATAGTGCGTGGAATCCCTTTGCGCAGATAAAGTCATACTTTATTCTATAAAATTCAAATGCGGAGGTTATTAAATCAGTTAATACAGTAATATTTTTTTACAAACTTACCAGTTTTTACAATTCCTTAGTTAATTTAACTAAGGTAACTGCATCAATGCCATAACCGTATCTATTTATTCCCATGTCTCAGATTCCCACAGTAGTATTTAGTGCAGTACCGTCTGCAAAGTGCACTAAGAAAGTTCACTTTTTTTAAGTATTTTTGTCACTATTTTTTTTTGTAAAAAGTTAATAATGTTATTTTTAAGCTTGTATTTAACAATAGTAAGTCCACCTTATAAATAGAGTACAACCTAAGAATAATTTAAATCATCACTCGCACTATCTTTCTGGCGTACTGCACAACTGTACAATCAAGTTCCATAATAATTTCCCATTTCGCGTGCAAAATTCTGAAATTACATTACGTACCTCCTCCGCAACCGACTTTTACGTAAGGTCTTTTGGGCGAAGATATCTCTACTGCAATATCTTTATCCCTTGTGGTGCCGAGTTTTGTGGAGGTTCGTTGAGTTTCGTTGTTAGCTTTGTTACGAAGGCTGTAAGTGCAATAGTCTCGAGAAAAGTTGTGGTGGAACTTGTGAACTCGAGTTACAGCCGGCAACAAGTAGTCGCAATACTTGTGGAAGTCGTTAACTATGCGTTGAATGCTTTTTTGTTGGTTAGATATATATTGCGATGAGTTAATATTTATGTATTTACGAATTTATTGACTTTATTGAATGAGACGGGGGCTTTAATGACAAATATATTGCGGATATAATCATGCATCTACCTTTACCTCACGGTTCATGCGATTTATAAGGTTTTAACGTTATACATTTTTTTCGTTTACTCGGGGACACAACAATTGGGATCTAACTTTTTTACCCTGTAAGTGGTTTTTAACTCTGTGAGTGGCGGACAGACAGACAGACTTCGGAGACATATTAATAGGGTTCACTTTATAACCCTTTGCTTACGGAACTCTGAAAATCTGAAAAAAAAATTCAAACCAGAGTAAAAGCTATGCGCCTAATGTTAATAGCAGTACAAAAATACTTATGTGAAGCTTCACTCTCACTGTATAACATTAAAATAATCTTGTCACGGAAAAAATATGAATTTGATCAGAGCGAATATATGTAGAATTACTGTTTCATTCCGTACGGTAAAAATGCGAACTTGCCTGCCTGATTACATTTGCGTACTTTATTCGCGCAGCTCTGATCGCATTGTCTAGCGAGAAAGCTAAAATCTAAAACTGGAATAAGGACGACGACAAAGTAGGTACAACCCGTACAACATACTAGATCTCTAATGATAGCGATCTCGCTATGGCACTAAAGGTAATCATACAAAAAGTGCCTAAGTATTAAAATGGGACATTTCAGCACATCTTAATTTTCTTTTTGATTGATTTTAAAATTTGTGTCTGTCTGTCGTTGTTTCTTTGCCTGTTCTTATCTCCGGAATGGTTGAACCGATTTTTATGAGACTTTCGCTGACAGATAGAAAAAGTTGTGGAGCAATATGTAGGTTACTCATTATCCCGGAATTCCAACGGGATCGGGATTTAAGCGGAAAATTCTTCCACGTGTACGAAATAGCGGGCTCAGCTCGTTAAAAATAAATTAGGACGAGGGGGCATTTGCCGTACCTTTACCTGTGTCGAAATTGTCACATTTAAGTGCGAACAATTATATGTGACTAGAGAACCGCCCGCGCTTCGCTTCGGGACCCGTAGGTAACAGCCACGTAGGTCCCGCTCCCGTAGGAATCTCGGCCAAAGATAAGCCTATAATATGACATACTGGAACATAAACATCAGAATCCGTCCTGTCTTCACTCACGGCTAACATAGCCGTGGGGATTCAGTTTCGGGGCCGGTGGCCCCCTGACTGAGGTGTCTGCCGCGGTCCGTAACAACGGACCGGTCGTTGGGTTGGGACCCTGTATGGGTCCTCGAAGATTGTCCAGATGGTGATGTGGAGTATGGGTGTCTAGTCCGGGGAGTCATGATGATATTCACGCCGCCCGGGCGATCAGGCCCTACCAGGTGAGACCCGCTGGTGGGAAGCCCAGCAGGAGCCGATCTGCGACCGGACGGCGGCTTGCGGTCTTGTCCGAGGTGGTTCATGTCGGGCTGCTCCCGCGCAGTAGGTCGCGCGGGAGTGCCCAACGGTCCGGGGGGCGGGCGTGGAGCGGCGCCAGGTTCCGCAGGTGCAGAAACCGCGCCGCGTCCGCGCGCGCAAACATCCGTTGCGCTAGGTCCTCCACGTGGGCGTCCAGGCTCTCAACTCTGAGGTCCCGCTGGATGGTGGCGTTCCTCACGCACCACGGCGCCCCTGCCAGCCGGCGCAGCGTCTTCGATTGAACCACGCGTAGACGCCTGCGTTGTGGTTCACTCGGGAGCGCGTACCAGGCTGGGGCCGCGTACGTGAGTCTGGGGCGGATGTAGGTCTTCCAGATGGTGGTTTGACCCTCAACGGGAGACTCGAGGAGAGCGCTGGACGTAGCGCTACAGCTGCTGCCTTGGCGTGATTTACGACGTTGGTCACGTGGGGCTTCATAGTCAGGGAACAGTCCTGGGTTACCCCATGGTACTTGGCCTGTCTTGTCCAGGCAATGTCTTGGTTGAGGAGCTTTAGAGTGGGGTCGCGCATCGTGGTTCCTCCGAATTAGATGGCCTGTGTTTTCCCTACGTTGATCGCCATCCTTCACTCGTGTAGCCACTTGGGGAGGGCGTCGAGGCATCTTTGCATTTTAACGGCGGCGTGACCTGACTTAATTGAGGTGGTCAGGTACGCCGCGTCGTCCGCGTAGAGGGTGAGCATCCCCCCTCCGCTGGAATATCGTTCGTGTAGCACGAGTAGAGGGTAGGCGAGAGGCAGCTTCCTCAACATCAGATATAACATTTGCCTATGATTTAAGTAAATTACATCTACTATTTGATAGCGTGATTCAGAACTTGCAAATGAATTTTACTAACGGCATCTATTAACAACATCCGGAATTAAATATCTAGCAACTAACAAAACATCGATCTTCCCATAGGAATGAGATGTTTTTCCGCGCTAACAAGTAGCCTACGTCACTCTCCATCCTCCTAACTATCCCCATACACATAAACCATACCATATAATAGCCATGTTGCGACGTGAAAGAGTCACAAACAAACAAACAAACACACTTTCACATTTATAATATTAGTAAGGATTACGTCTCTCACAACGGCATCTATTAACAACATCCGGAACTAAATATCTAGCAACTAACAAAACATCGATCTTCCCATAGGAATGAGATGTTTTTCAGCGCTAACAAGTATGTAGCCTACGTCACTCTCCATCCTCCTAACTATCCCCATACATACCCTGTAGCCTAGTTGGTAGTGACCCTGCCTGCGACGCGAGGGGTCCCGGGTTCGATTCCCGGCCGGGGCAGATATTTATGTGGCAGATAAATATTTGTACTCGGGTCATGGGTGTAATTGTAATGTGTTATATGTGTAGTCCATGCCACCCGCGACACAGGTACCTAGTAACCTACTGCGGGGGTATGAGTGTGTTAGCGTTTATTATTATTATACACATAAACCATACCATATAATAGCCATGTTGCGACGTGAAAGAGTCACAAACAAACAAACACACTTTCACATTTATAATATTAGTAAGGATTACGTCTCTCACTTCTCGCTGGCGTAGTTGATGGATTGCTGTTACGTGGAGTTAATTGAACTCGTAATAAAGTAATTAATTTTAATTTTGAAATACGCTCAATAAAATAAAGCTGTTTAGCGTAGCGATTTGAATATAAGACTTCCTGGTTCAAGCACCAACGCACCTTTAATTCCCAAAAAATATGTGCGTTTTAGAATTTAATTATCGTTTAATTATCTTACTGCAAATGTGCTTATGTAAAATTACCCAAATTGTTATTTTTCTTGTTATAGTATTACCTAACCTATTCTGTTTCAATAAACTGAATGCTCATAATTGTTTCATTTGTTATTAAAAATTATAAAATTGTGCATATTGTAAATGTAAAAAAAAATATAAGTGTGTGAGTGAATAACAAGTATTATCGTACCTTTCGCTTATCTTATTATCTAATCTCTGCTTGTCGATGCTGAAGTCGTTTATTTGTTTGTAAAAATTAGTTATGTTAATTATTTTCGTATTCGAAAGGTAGTGCTTTACAGACGTGAACTTTGGACTGGATGTCTCGTTTGTATAATTCTCTTTATAATCGAAAGCTGGTGCTTCTCGACTGATCCTATATAAATTTAAGCGACATCTGACGGTAATTTTTGTTTCATCTTTACTTATCGATTTTGAAGTCAGTTATTTTTATTTTTGAAGTTAGTTATTTTTTCTCATTTAGGTACAATAATGAAATTTTAGATATCTTACACGCGCTACTTATTTTATTCTGCACCGGTTAGGTGCAGAGCCCAGAAGATTCCAGTCACTAGTGTTTATATTGGTTTATTTGGTCGCCGATGCGGACAGGTAAGTCCTTAATCTGACTTTATCCGCTAACTTATCGCAAGAGGAACGAGTCTCCGCAACACTCCGCACTGCGACATACAATGTCATTAAAATTTATTAAAACCACTGCCTACTGACTACTGACTACAGTCACTGCGAATGAAACAATCCACGTGCCTATTTGTGCGCACGTATGTCATGTGACGTCAGAGCTCGCATTGGGAATGGGTTACGTGTACGCTATACCCTGTTTTCTGTTGGGTAATATACGAAACGGCAACGCAAGCTTGATGTAATGGTCTCGTTTGTTATTAAATTTCTGTTAAAGTTTTGAATTTGCTCTAGGATTACACATCTGCTTCTTACTACATAGTTCTATTTTAGGTCTGCTTAAAGATATTTTATTTGAGAAATAAGCAGAGCATTTGTACAAAATTAATTTGTAATATTCTACATTGTAATTTCGTCTTGTACATGAATTACTATTACTAAATAAAATAAAATAACCATTTTTAACATAAAATGAGTAGAGGAGATTGTAACAGTTACATCCAGTGTAACCATCGATCTAGAGAGTAACAGTTGAATTCGTTCCACGATATTTCAAAACTATAGTTGACTCGTATTGAATAAAGATTGAATTGTGAAAACCATTCAAGCTGCGCCACTCAATTCCAAACAAAAGGGAGATGCCCGGTATTGGCTCTAAAACGCACTCAAATGAAATTATGTTGAAAAAAAAAGATTAAAAAAAATATAATATGTGCGTATAATATCTCAATATAGGAAGTTTGCCTAACATTGCAGTACAATAAAAAGTAATAGAGCAAGATCCCAGGGCCACCAGACGTCACGTATTTTCTGACGAAGGAAATGTGGACGGTTGAGTAGTGTTAGTATGTACTAAGAACGCATGCCTACCTGCTAGCTTGTCCAGACGGCCAATTTTCAGGTATCAGGTAATCAAGGTACATAAAAACATTACTTACCTCACGTAAATTCTCCAAGCTGATTTTTACGTATATTTTAGGCAATATCCTTAAAAATAAGTCGCCAATACTCCCAGACACTTTCCGTCGGCCGTATTGCTTTGCAGACGCTTTAAAGCTCCCAAAATAATTACTTAACTTCACGTAAATTCTGATGCTCCATTTTTATATATGTCTACCAGACAACTATTTTAAAATCTTTTACAAGAAGACAGACCGATCCAAGGGGCCAATCACCCCCTAAGCTCAATTTTAATGCCTCTGTGGGTAGGAGCGCGAGGGCATGAGGGCATGAATAGGGACGAAACTGAAAACGTAATTCAATGCGTGATATTCAAACGGAAACGTTACTAAAAGGGTATATTTTGTTTTTTAATTTGTAGTAGAATATCTACTTTTGTAAATGGCACCACCAAACGAAAATGAAGTTAGCAACAAATGGTCATAATTACGCATTGAAGACAGGTATTCAAACAGTGGCGGTTTTTTGGTCTCAAAACTTGTACGATATTTCAAAAAGTTTCAGTGTTTACGTGATAAAAGTTTATTAAATACATAAAGTAACTCATATTAGACGTGGTAATTACAAAGGTAAGTCAAAATACTTAGCATTTATTAAAAACAATAAACTTTTCCGAGTCGAAGTATTTTGTATTATCTTTTGGGGTTAAAAGGAACGGATTGTGGGCGAATAGGAAAGTCTTAGGTATGAATAAAAACTCCGACCGTTTCAATAGGGAATAATAAGGTTTTAAAAGAAACGGTGAAGTTTGAATGAGGACAGGGTTGGCACTTTATGTAAATATTTAAATTTAATATGAACAAAAATGAATCTTTATTTACCTACATTAAAAGTTAGTTGATTACGTTCTTTTTAACCCCAGTTTGCTGTACCTTCGTACTTCCTAAACGAATGGACCGATTTTGATGCAGTTTTGTTTTAAAAGTGAGCTTTGGCAACAGTTCCGACGGGCTAACTATATTGCTAGTCTTTGGAACAATGCAACTATGAAGATGATAAATATTTTCAAACCCGAAAATAATGGCTGGACATTAAAAGATGGAACATATGATTTTCATTGGTTCGACGGAGATCAATTACCGGGTTTTGTCAGTGAGTCGCTAGTCGCTGTCTTTTGGTGGTGCCATTTACAAAAGTAGATATTCTACTACAAATTAAAAAACAAAATATACCCTTTAGTAACGTTTCCGTTTGAATATCACGCATTGAATTACGTTTTCAGTTTCGTCCCTATTCATGCCCTCATGCCCTCGCGCTCCTACCCACAGAGGCATTAAAATTGAGCTTAGGGGGTGATTGGCCCCTTGGATCGGTCTGTCTTCTTGTAAAAGATTTTAAAATAGTTGTCTGGTAGACATATATAAAAATGGAGCATCAGAATTTACGTGAAGTTAAGTAATTATTTTGGGAGCTTTAAATCGTCTGCAAAGCAATACGGCCGACGGAAAGTGTCTGGGAGTATTGGCGACTTATTTTTAAGGATATTGCCTAAAATATACGTAAAAATCAGCTTGGAGAATTTACGTGAGGTAAGTAATGTTTTTATGTACCTTGATTACCTGATACCTGAAAATTGGCCGTCTGGACAAGCTAGCAGGTAGGCATGCGTTCTTAGTACATACTAACACTACTCAATCGTCCACATTTCCTTCGTCAGAAAATACGTGACGTCTGGTGGCCCTGGGATCTTGGACTATAATGGAAATGATTTAATAAATATTTATATTTTTACGTCAGTTTTGATTATTGTTAGTTGTTGCCATCATAAAAACATTCTGCCGGATAAAATATTATCGTAGACAAAATTCAGTAATAATAAAATGTTTGCTTGTCTTGTAATTTTTTAAATATATAATGGTCGACTGAAATTATATAATATGTAAAAACCATACATATATTTAATCCTACACATACAAATTGGACTTATATCGATCAATTTTATTTTATTATTGATTTTTGTAGTAATGGTAACTTCGAAAGCTATTGACGTTTGTCAATTTGTCAGTCTGAGAATGTCAAACACCGATTTTCCTGTTTTGGCGTAGGCTTTGATTATATACACGTCGTAGGTATACCTAATGACACAATAATAATTATATTTTCTTGCGGGATATATACCAAATAAAACAAGCACTTGCATATAATAGTGAGCATGTAAGGCGTAACGGTGCTATAAAATAGAGTTCCCAATCAAGAATAACTCTTCTTAAATAGGGGAAAATTGCACGCATGTAAGTCGAACAGTATACGCATAACTTCTACACCCGAACTTTGTTTCGTAATAATCTTTCACAAAACAATTCATACTATCATATACTAACTATGTAGCATATTTTTCTATTGTGCATTTAGAGCCTATCTCTCTATGAGGGATGGGCATCCCCCTTTGACGCAGTGGTTTGCACCGGAGCAGTGAGTACCGGAGAATCACCGGTGATTCACCGGTAAAATTAGTCGGTGAAAACACCGGAGAAAAACCGGTTTTCTCCGGTTACTTAACTTTCAGATTCAACTTGAATAATCTAATCTTATAATTCCTATCATTTATGGTCTGTACGATAATCTTAGAACTTTGAATTCGAAAATAACCACAAGTGTAGCACAAATGCTTGCTACGAGTTTAAAATTTTTCACGGGTTTACGCCTGTGCGAGTATGAACAGGGTACGGTATGCCGTATTTCCAAAATTTTGCATCCTACTTTCCGGAACAGTTTTCGGTTATTAGAAAACTAGCTGTGCCCGCGGCTCCGCCCGCGTGAAACTCGGTGTGTCACAAAGTTTTTCCTGCGTGAATCCCGACCCTGCGAGATTTCTAAGATAAATAGTGGACTATATATTACTCCGCACATAACAGTAGTTGATTTTTTACTATGTTTTAGTCACACAGTACAAAAATCCCGTTCTGTAGATCTTGTATAAAATCTCGTAAGAAATCTTGGTAAACAACTTGAAAAACGTAGCCTATTTAATGCTCCATAAACTCCTCTACCTCCCACTGAAAGTCCTATAAACATATGAGATTATCCCGCGTAAATCCTGATAAAAAGTAGCTTGTACATTGCTCCACAACTTCCTCTATCTCCCAGTGAAGGTCCCATAAAAATTTAAACCCGCGCCTTCTTGCATAGGAGTTTCTCCCATGTGGTCCTGATCCCGCTAGGATTCCGGGATAATAAGTAACCTATGAGTTGCTCCAGAATCTTCTCTATCTCTCAGCGAAAATCCCATAAAAATCTGTTCAGCCGATCCGGAGATTAGCGCGCGCAAACAGACAAACTTTGTTTTAATTTCAAAAATTTTTTTTCATTCATGTTCGGTTACAGTTTCTTAACCCTCCTCCATATTTTGTTTTGTTAATTTCTTAAAAAACAGACACGACTTTTCTACTCTCTTATTATATAGATAAAGATGTAATTAATTCTAGTCTTCAAACATATCTAGAATACAACATTGAACACGATTCTCCGGAGATCACCGGTGAATAACCGGAGGTCGCCAAATCACCGGTGAATTTCACCGGTTATCAAGATTCCGCTCCGGTGCAAACCACTTTGACGTCTAATTTACGAATTGCTACATTATTACACTGTTATCGCAGCAGCTACCTACACTTTTTTTACTTTAGGAAATTATTGCAGTTGCGCATACCGTCCGCTCTGGGCGGAACGAGTAATTATGGGTCTCTCACTGCCGTAAGAACGGCGGTGACCTACCTACCCACTAAAACCTGAAGGTTTCGCAAGGAAACTGCCGCATAGTGCCGGGATTGTGTGCTAGGCGACTGCTTCCTAGGCGGCGGCCTCAGCATGGGACGCTCAACAAGTTGAGCGTTCCGCCCCCTCCGTGGTTAATTAACGAGGTTTTCTTCCTCAAACGTAAACGCTTCCACCAAGGGGGTATTAAACGCCCAAGATCCATCCACAGTGCCTTCTGCTAATCAGAGGGACACATGGAGGATCCTGATGCCAGCTGGTAGCTTGGCCGTCGCCGGCCCCTCTCCACGTGAGCGATGGTCCAAACTAGACCCCCGTTCCCCCATTTGGTACCTACCCTAAACCAACCTTTCTTTACGTGTATTTTATTTGTAATGTAGGATAACTGAATAAGAAGCTTATATTATAAGGGAAATTTGAAGTTAATGATGGTGATAAGCAATTTTTTAATACGAGCAAATGAGGATTCCAAAAAGTATGTATTTGTTTATTTGTATATTTAAAATCGTACGTCGCATACCTACGATTTCCACACAATTTATATAAAAGCAGTTTTATCTGATTTACGCTTCTTATTCCGATTCGGGCTGACCTATTTTTTATTGGCCTAGCTTGCGCTTTTTCTGTAGGGGAGATGTGCTCAAGACGGCATACTCAGGTAAGATGACACACCTACTATATTGCTTTAAATATTCGCGCTAAGAGTGCAATTTTGACGTTAACGGGAGTCTACATAGATGTCGCTAGTACTCAAATTCAGTATGGCGGAATAAGAACGCGGACTGGCAAGCAGTGCACGTTTTTGTGATTTTGACATGCTCAAAAGTTTGCTTTCGGTTTTGTTTGATGGTGAAAATACATGTAAGGTAAGGGTCTTTACTTTAAACTAATTTGAATTGTAAAAATGGGTTATTAAACTGCACAAATATAGCTAAAAACGCATCCTAACGTAAAAAGTATGGTCGTGACAATTTAAACCATAATTTTGTGACCGTTGGGTAAAATGACATACAGGGCGTGGGTGTAAGATGGCATACTATGTCATCTTATCCGTGTAAAATAGGATAGGAAAACTTACCTGTTTTCTTTTTTTATACAGAATGCCTGGCATTTACTAATGAACATCGACGCGAAAAAAAAGGCTATTGAAGCTGTGAGGGACAATCGAATGGTCTGGCTTTTAGCATTGATAAGATGACATACCCTTAAGGTGTAAGATGACATACAGTAACCAACTTATCTCTGAAATGAAGAGAGGCGCTGTCGGACGCAATTCGAGAGGTAGTTACTGACAGACGAATGACCACATTGTACTTATGAATGACTTTTTAACATGACGGCATTAGTTCCAACTTTTGCAATTTCAGAGATAAGTTGGTGGCAATGTACCATGTCATCTTATCCTATACATATGTCATTTTACACATGTCAACCTAAGTGCCATTGATGTTTGTTTTCAAAGTTAATATGACGTTGATTGTTCTGAATTTTAAATAATTTTGTTGATTATGATACCTTTTAGAATATACGCAAGATGCTGATCTCATGTGACTAAAATTATTTTAAATATTTCCCTTGAAACAAAAAGTATGTCATCTTAAGCACAATTCCCCTATGGCTCATAAAATATTAAAAATGTCGTCATTTCGTTCCTACTTTAGAGTTCAGTATAAAGATAGCTATTAAATCGCATGAGTTGAATTGACTTGTTCTATTGACGTAACAAGTAGCAAAGGTAACAAAAAAGCGAAAGAAACATTACCGAATCTGAGGTAAAATGAGTTGAGAAAATTGGCGGCGCTCCCAGTCGAGTGGAAAAAGCTGCTAATTTAAATAAAGTTCTAATTTTATTCATAATGTTTGAGCCAAACGATGGTTTAAACTTTGACTCCAATTTTTTTGTTAATCAAAAGCCGTGGTGTTACGGCGAGGTACACTAAAAAATAAATGTTGTATCTAGGACTTTAGGGTTCGGTACTCAAAGAATGGCGAAGGGAAAAGGTAGACACCTGAAAATTTCACAAACTGCGGCCGCTGTGACAAAAAAGTAAAAAATTAGATCCCAAAGGGGCTCCCAATACAATTTATCTGTCTTAACAAAATAGGAGTATTCTACATTCTTTCTTGTTATTGAGCAAAATAATAAGGGATAATATCAGGAACAGAAGCGAAACATTGCGTGTAGGTACGTGTCCAACTCGTACCTAATTTATCGGTTTTTACACAATGTTTCAAGTGAATTAATTGAAGAAAGATAAAGTTTCAGTGTAGGTATCTCCTTTTATATCCCTCTAGGGAGGATTTCCAAAAATTCTCTCAGTGCTCCCATACACTAGGCACCCAAGGAACTTACCTGCCAAAACATTCCAAATTCTAACTTCTTTCATTCAGTAATGTTTACTGTGCGTTCTCTGTTAGTTAGTCAGTCTCTCAGAAATGGAAGAGATTTACCTATATTATATGATACTTCAAGTCAATATCACTTTCGTACCTAATAATTATTCTGCGGAAATATATGTACAATAGACCGAACTAAGCTGAGGCTAAGGCATTTGCTGTCTGATTTTGGGAGCCAGATTTGCATTCTATTGGAACATTTGATAATAGGTTAGATAGATTATAGGTTCGACATGTTGCGCTGTACCTGATATCTTTGTGAATCTGGCGTATATTGTGTACATGTTTGCATCATATAACAAAGATCTTGTAGTTCCTGTAGTTAATACACACCGAACAAGGAATTACCGGTTCTATACCAACAGTAGCAAACATTTCTGTACAGGTAATGTACAAAAATAAATACTGCTACACACTCATGGTCTTACAGTAGGATTCTGTATGTCATGGGTGTCATGGACAACACACATCAAATTTCCTATTAGGGACAAACTTGAATTCTGGATCGCCTGGAGCCTAGAACCTCGAACGGCGCGGCGGCGCGGCGGCGGTGTGGTAAGGGTAACTAATGCGGGGTATAAGTTGGTTTTCGGACCGTGAGTCTTTCCGATGTCTCATTTGCGTACCCACGTCAATCCTAACATGTAATATGGATAAAGTAAGTGCGAGGACGTACATTACAGTACAATGTATGCGCTATTATTTATGTACATACAACAACAGCCAATTTTTGTAAATGGCACAGGTGTTGTTTCCGTATCTTGCTACTCTTATTAATCCCGTACTTAATGCCCCATATTTGTCTTTATCAACGAATGGGTCTCACCTAATTTTGGTTTAGGATAATAAGATGTTTTTATTGCCAACAAACGAACCATCTGATGCTAATTAGTCATATAGAAAGAGAAGAAAAGAAACACACGGACCCAGATTTTTGGCTGTTCGAGATTGCAAGCAAAAAATTACGGAAAATGTAAAATTGACGCTAAACTACAAAAAGATAGTGATATGATAGTGATAATTATACTGAAAACAACTAACGGAAGTAACATTCTAGAACCGATTTGAGTCTTATTCTGGACTGTTGTCAGTTGTCATGGGCGGCAGAAGAAACATGATGCTGTATGCTTGTCTGCTAATTAAAATTAATTAAAAGGTATTATAGATCCTAGCTGTTATACATATAATACCTATATTATACATATTCCGAGGATGCATCAAAATAGGCAGTTGCGGACAAATACTTAATAAATCAGTCGTAATATAGCAAGCGTTGTTTCATTATGTGGTGGCAGCGGTGGGATCCGGAAACTCAAACTAGCAACCATAAAATAAAATGTCCTGTCACCTGTTCGATGTTAAATAGTAAGAAATAGCTAATTTGTTCATTATGATTTCCGTGGGTCATACCGTGAATAAGGTGTAGCCCACCTTATTTGAATTAAAAATAAGATGTTGTAGTAAAGCACAGATACGCTAAAACAGTAGATTTATAGCTGTGTATATTTCATCACGTAACATGTGTATATTTCATCGAATGACAGAAAGTATTTTATAACTCTGTTATAGTCCTTTACATAAGTAATTCAAGACGAGCTTACAAATCTTTATGACACACATTCATGAGAAATACCTTTGATACTTTGGGATTTGATACTTTCGAAAGGATTACTTTGAAAACTTGATAACATTGTCGATGTTACAGATTCTGAAAGAAATAGACAAAAATATAAAGAGAACGAAAATAACGCCACACTTTATTTATTTGTGAAGAAAAACCGTGATTCCATTAGATTCCGATGTCATGAATTCATGTTAGGCGACAAATGTGATTCCGCGCCGTGCTGGAATCTAAAGGGATTTATCGTGTAGGTAACGGTAATATTAAGAATTTTGGAAATGGACGCGACTATTTGTTTAAAGTAAACTTGATACATCCATTGTGTGGCTAGAAACAGACTTAGTATCGAATCATAAAGCTTTGTTACCGCCGTGCAGCGCTGTCATTTAGTGCAACAGAAATGCCAAGCTTTAGAAATGTTTGGAGCGAGGAATTTGCAATTACAAGTTGTACGCCATTTCGGTGTCAACAGTAACATTAGCTTATCTCATCTCTTTGCGCGGTTCTAAAAATGGGAATTGTAAACGTTGGACAGGGGTAGAATCGTATCTAGGACGGTACTATTTTTGGGTTTGGCCTAAATTTCATTGTACATTTACTATTTCGGGGACTAGATACATAGTGTTTTATTTTATCTTAATTGTCTCATGTTTCAGTAATGGTCTTAAGTGGAAATAGTAACGTGAGATAGTTCACTTTTAGAATCCATTTTGCTTTCGACGACCTTTTGTCAAACTATCGAATGTCGGTTCGGATTATTGAATTTTACATTATTTTTAGAACATCGAACGTCTGGATTCTCACCCAGAAAATATTGACCTAAATTTTATATATGGGTAGAGATCTATTGTTCGTGAAATTATATTGGATATAGACAGTTTAATAATTTAAAATGTTATGCAAAATTTTTTGTTATTTATACATTCATCTAATATAATTTGGTGTAGTTCAAACGAAATCTATACATTTTATAAATAAATGACTGAACTAATTTTAATAATTATTGTTTATTTGTAAGAGGCATGTCTGGTCTATTAAATTTGAGTGTAATTTGGAAAGTTTTTGAGTTATCTTTAATAATAAGTTTTTACCGAGAAGGTATTTCAAATTTTAAGATTCTTTTAATATTCGAAACGTGGTTCTTATAGTCTAGTCTAGTATAGTTACATAAATTTGAGCGATATCTGACGGGTAAATTTCTAGTTATTCCTACTTGTCGATTTTGAAGTCGTTTATTTTTTGTAAGAATATATTTTGTAAAAAGTTATTTTGTAAATAGTTATTTATTTTTTAAGAAAGTTACACATCTACGTAAATGACATGGGTTTCCGATCACGGTTCTGATAGTGTGTTACACCACAGAAATGATGACGTGCCGGCTGGGATCGCGGCGGCTGGGCGGCTCCCGGGGCTCGCTGCAGGCCGGCACCGCTTGTTCCGCCGCCAGCGAGCTCGACCTCTCCACGCGGTCGAGGCGCTCGCATAAAGCAAGGTATGTTATCGTTAGTTGTGAAGTATGCTGTCAAGTAACGCAACGGTTAATGAGTGTGATTTTTTAGATGTTAACGCGTATTATTTAGTGCTTTGCCATGTGTTATTTAATTCAAATTAAATCATAAATGATACATAAATGTAGGTCCTGTATTCAGTTTACAAAAAAGATAAACATTTTTTTAGTGTACTAAGGTAAGTACGGTAAGGTATAAGGTATAAGGTAAAGTAAGGTAAGTAAGGTTTAAGTTTGCCGAAGCTAATATTTATAACCATTTAGCATTAAGCATTAAGCATTAGCATGCTTTTAGCATTAAGTCCGCCTTTTGTTCCTTTACTTTTGTAAGGTTCAATAAAGAATAAATAAATAAATAAATAAACCATTGGTTCTCACGCAATCATAGACCGTAGGACATACTTCAATGGGCATTCTCAAATATGAAAATAAGCATGACATTTTCGTTATCATGAGAACAAAAAAGACGTTTCACGATTCACGTCAAAACTTCATTGTTTAACTTTTGATCTGAGAGGGCAAAAAGGAGGTTACAATATTATTGTAAGTTCTCAATATTACGGCGTTATTTAAAGCAAGCGACGGCGGAAAGGTGTTGACAGCAGTAGATATGAAAAGTCTTGAAAGCCCAGAGCTCATTTTACACCGGACGGCTACTTTACAGAGATATTTTAAATTTGATACTTCAGTATTCTCCGCCATTTTTATGAGAACGTTAGAGTGTGGGCGAAGAGTACTAAAGTCGTATTGATTCGTCGTATCTTATATTAATGGCATGTGTTTTCGCATGATTTCATTTAACTTGCTTTTAGTTTTAGTAAGTGAGGCTTAAAATTGGCGAGTTAGAATTATAATTATTTCTCTGTAATGTTATATACTACCCTGAGAAATGGCTTCAGTTGAAGGAATTGTATATTGTATATACGTATAAATTTTTGATGTCACAATATATGGCCTCAGTATCACTACTTCATACAAAAAAACTTCAGCGAACAACACCATAATCACAACATTTTATAGAACGCATTCATGTAATACCAATTCTTGTGTATAATTTTAATTTTAATAAATAATAACCGACTTCAAAGTCGAGAAGTAAGGATAAGTAAAAAAGAAACTTGCTATATTTCGCTCAGATTTATGTGATATAGGTGATAATCACCAGAATTCGGATATAAAAAGAATTATCAAAATTGGTCTACCCAGTAATAAGTTATGAGGTAACCTCAAAAATGTACCGTAAGTAAAATTTTGAAATTTCTACTACTAAATTAAATAGGTCTTAACCTTTGATGTTTTAAGTATCTATATTTAGCGTCGCCCTACAATGAAAACAAAAAACAAGGCAACATTATCAAGCATGGGTGCGTGCTTGTGTTTTACACCTTCGTCTATCGTCTATGTGTGCGTAATGTGTGCATAATGATACAAAAATTGTGGCTAACAGTTAGCCACAATTTTTTGACATGTTTTCGCGGATTCGATGTTCCATCTAGACATTTAAAACATCAAAGGTTTTAACGTTGGAAATGTTGGAACCCTAGTTCAAGTTTCGAACACACGCAACTCTAATTTTCAAAAATTATTGTGAGAAAATTTGCACTCCTCAGAGTTCTGTATAATATTCTCAAAGGTATGTAAAGGCACCCTGTCAGCACCATAATAACTAATTCTAAGGGGTTATTCCCGTTGGCTCCCATTCCCGTTCTCACCCGTCCCACTAGATCCCAAAATCGATTAATTTGATTTGTAGCTTTTTGTACCTACTAGTTCGTCCTAGGAATACTTTGTACTAGCTCAATAAAAAGTAATTTCAAAATTATATTGCTTTCCTTGAGCATGCCATAAAGTAATTCAACCCAAAATCCTTCTTACCCTTTCTGATTAGCGTAAAGCTAAGACTTTTTGCCTTAACTTGTTATTTTCGAATTACATAGGATTTTATTTACATCTCTACCATGTATTTTTAACCAACCCAGTATGAACTTTTATGTTCGAAATTTATTTGTGTTTCTGGCTGAAAAATATTTTTGCAATGGCTTATTTTTAATTTAAAATATACTATTGTGAAATATACTTACCTAAGTATTTTTCGTCATACCTACACATTCACAAACCAACCGGGAAGGCACTTTAATAAGTATAATTTATTACATACTTGAATTTAAAGAATAGTCTAAAATCTACTACATACTAAAATAGTCTAAAAACCTACATATTTTAATTAAGTAGGTACGCAATGCTTAGTGACTCTCAAAAATGTATATCGATTATTTGTAGAAATAATTTGTTTGATTTTAATTCACTTTAACACAATTTCTGTTACCTACTTAAATTCGTATTTAGTTTACTTATTGCACGATTTACTATTGAGAATTAGAATGAGATTTAGAAGTTGAGAAATTTGGGCGTTACGTTCACACGAACCCCCCTAAGTGCCTCACTGGAATAGGCAGTGGGTTTAGTTAGTAATATCCAACATAAAACCGAACCCTTTCAACAGAAAGGTCGGGTATCTCGTGAAGATTTCTTTCGATAAAAAAGGGCCAATTAGCACTTTACGTGTACAAAGGCTGCAACAATGTTGCCGTAAAACCAGGTACAAAGTAAAAGATAATTTCCGTATAAATTACTAAATCTTGAAAGATTGATTCTAACCACAAATTTCACCGAGGTAGCGATGCCTCTTGGCAATTAGCGAAAATAGGATAAACCCGGCCATAAATCATCTACGTTCACTACGCCGTTTAATATTCTGCTTTAGACATAAAATACTTTGATGGAATTATAAGATTTTTTGAGAATATTGTGTTCTATGAACTTTCGTTAATTGATTTTCCCTAATGCTTACCAGTCTATGGGCGTATTCAAGTAGAACGCTGGTTACCGGCGCCGATCTGCCAGCGCTTATCGGTTCTGGTCCGTTGACATAACGGAACTTGTCGGCAACGTTTGATGCTTATCGGCGCTGGTTCGGCACAAAGTATAGACACTACCTGCGCCGACTACCTTAGCGCTGGCAGATCGGCGCCGGTAACCAGCGTTCTACTTGAATACGCCCTATTGTTATACGCTTGCTTATTTAAGAAACAAATTGAGCTCGTGACTTTGTTCGCGTATAAAAGTATTTCCCGCGTGAATCCACATCCCGTAGAAATTCGGGGATAAAAAGTAGCATATATTATGTCGTTCCACAACCTCCTCTACCTCCCAGTGAAAGTCGCATTAAAATACTATATGCGAACAAAAACACTGTTATTATGAAATTACAAACAGATCCTACAATTTTAATCCTAATATGTATAACTAGTAAACCCGCCCTCGCTTCGCTTCGGGTAACCAGTCCCTTCAAAAATCTCTATAAATTTTAACAAATTATGTTATTCCGATGTCGAAGCTACATATATTACTGCAAAGTTTCATGAAAATCCGTTCAGTAGTTTTTGCGTGAAAGAGCAAGAAACACACACACTCACTCACTCACTCACTCACTCACATACATCTTTACAATCTTTCGCATTTATAATATTAGTAGGATATATAGATTATATCTGATTTAATTTCGCGGCTCTATCCGGCTTAATTTTTATTTATAAGTTAACATTTATTTTTGTCAAGCTCAGTTACTTCTAGTGTCCCCTGAAAGAAACTCCCTCTAACTTTTGCCCCATTATCTTTATAGGTACGTCCTTTTACTTTCATTTTCCCTTTCAATGAGACCAAACCAGCGAAGCAAATGAAAAGGGAATTTTTCAATCTTATTACAGTCTTCATTTAAGCCACATTTTTCTTTTATCACGCAATTTTGCATTCCGTCACTCGGTTTAGCACGAAATATACTTTCCAGTTCGTTTTTCTATCAGTCTTATTATGCTCGTTACAATTAAAGGTAGTTGTAATTTTTTGGTTAATATTGGATTAACTATTATAGTAGGAGGCTGTACTATAATAGTTGTATTATAGATAGTAGGAAGCTGGCACCAATTTTGGGTAGATATTTGAGGCAAGCTGAAAACTTGTTACAAAGCTCTCGTGTTACACCCCAACACAGTGGGTACTGCAGACCTGGCTGGTCGGTAGCGGGGTTAAACTGACCACGAAATTATAATTTTTTCCCCATAAATGTATTTGAGGCAATATGAGATTTTAATATGTTATGTGTATGTATAATATGTGTAAAATAAAATATTATTATTAGAAACTAACTGGACTTGCCATGCAAATCACGATTTGAGGCTTGTTGTGAATTGGTCACAGGTGTCATTGGCGCCAACGGCAACAGCAAGAACCTTTATAAGTCCACAAAAAATATTATATCTCGTAGCCAATCTTAAATCACGGGTGGTGTGAGTTTTTGTGTGCAAAAACATTAGGTCTGTAGTCCATACCTACTATTGCAGTTAAAAAGTTCCTGTTCGTAAACACATGTGATTCATCTTGTGTCTTACACAAGTTCGTGCACAGTAGGTATATTTTAATATGCCTCTTAATGTAAGATTGTTTGTCTAGTATTTGTAGACTACCTTTATTAATTTTATTGTTTATTGTTAATTCAAAAGGTTCTATAAAGACTCATCGACTGCTCCTGGGTTATGAGACTTTACAATTATTACGTCTTACGACACTCCCCTACACGTGCAACAAAGACGTAGAAGCGGAAAGTAGAAGTAATAAGCGAGTCCCCTATTCCCTCTATGCCGATAACGGGTCGATGAGTGTGCATCTGGACTGAGGGCCCACTTTTTTTTTCTTGGCGTAGCGAATTGAAATTGATAAGGGAATTACTTAAAATTAGTTAAAACTTAAAGCAAACACTCATAAATTTCTTAAACGTAAATTAAAGATGTTATGGGCAAATGTTTTGGGCCCTCAGTTCAGATGCCTACAGAAAGTGGCATGGTGTAAATCTCAGAAAGTACTACCTCTGTGTCAATAATTTTTATTCCTGAATTTAGTTAAGAATTTCTTAAAACGATTTATGTAATTCTCAACTGACTAGAGAACAACATTACAGATCTATCACACGTTTTACTTGGGCCCTCAATCCAGACGTTTATGAACTGAGGGCCCAGGCGAAACATAGGTTTAAAAGAAGGTATACACAAATTTTCCTTGAACACCGCCTAGATAACATCCCTATGAATTAGTAAAAAAAACAAATAGTGAAAAAAAGTAACGGCTGAATCGTAAAACGGATTCGAATTTTCGGAAAACGTCTGATCTGAGGGCCCAATATTTTTGGCTTTATCGACAAGGTGCAACCTCTTACTTTGAAATAAATGAGCTGAAAAGTTGTAAGAAATTCTTAACTAAAATTCTACATACGGGTTTTTCTTCAAAATGCCATATTTTATGAGAAAATTAACTTTACATTTTTAATAGGAAGAAATTTTGTAGGGTAACCATGATTCCAGAATAGGAAAATAACTAACTCAGTTTTGTAAAAATCTAATTACACTTCTGTGCTGTTATTTCTTAACCTTTACATTTTTAACCGACTTCAAAAAAGAAGGTTCTCAATTCGACCGTATAATTATATGCTTTTTTTATGTACGTTCAGCGATTATTTCTTCGTTTATGGGCCGATTTTGATAATTCTTTGACGAAATTAAATGAATATTGGTTATTAATGACTGTTTACATACAATCAAATGTTATAATTATTTATACACGCGATAGCGTGTAGCGATACCTGTGTCCCTTGTAACTGTCCAATAACAGCTAGTTACGAGTTCTGTCGTATGGAATTTCTAATGCTGATATTGAAAATGTAAAGGTTAAGAAATAACAGCACAGAAGTGTAATTAGATTTTTACAAAACTGAGTTAGTTATTTTCCTATTCTGGAATCATGGTTACCCTACAAAATTTCTTCCTATTAAAAATGTAAAGTTAATTTTCTCATAAAATATGGCATTTTGAAGAAAAACCCGTATGTAGAATTTTAGTTAAGAATTTCTTACAACTTTTCAGCTCATTTATTTCAAAGTAAGAGGTTGCACCTTGTCGATAAAGCCAAAAATATTGGGCCCTCAGATCAGACGTTTTCCGAAAATTCGAATCCGTTTTACGATTCAGCCGTTACTTTTTTTCACTATTTGTTTTTTTTACTAATTCATAGGGATGTTATCTAGGCGGTGTTCAAGGAAAATTTGTGTATACCTTCTTTTAAACCTATGTTTCGCCTGGGCCCTCAGTTCATAAACGTCTGGATTGAGGGCCCAAGTAAAACGTGTGATAGATCTGTAATGTTGTTCTCTAGTCAGTTGAGAATTACATAAATCGTTTTAAGAAATTCTTAACTAAATTCAGGAATAAAAATTATTGACACAGAGGTAGTACTTTCTGAGATTTACACCATGCCACTTTCTGTAGGCATCTGAACTGAGGGCCCAAAACATTTGCCCATAACATCTTTAATTTACGTTTAAGAAATTTATGAGTGTTTGCTTTAAGTTTTAACTAATTTTAAGTAATTCCCTTATCAATTTCAATTCGCTACGCCAAGAAAAAAAAAGTGGGCCCTCAGTCCAGATGCACACGGTCGATGATGCCTCAGTGTTACCGATAATGATAGATGGCGGTGACCTATCAGGTGGTTGGTTGTCGGGGACTTTAATTAGGTAAGAAAGGTCGTTAATCGTACTTTGGCTTTACGGTTGTTGAGCTTAGCTTACAAATGAGGCGATACATTTTAGTTCTCACGACATTGGTCGGAGACTTAAAAAGAAGTACGATGTTCGTTTGATGACGGAAATTATTTATATTATAAGGCAATGACACCAATTTTGTTTATGTGTGCATCGAATTTCTTATAAAAATCTAATATAAATTTATATTGGGTATATGTGTAGGGATTGAATACCATAACACCAAAAATATTCTAAGCACAAAACTTTAATATACAATGTGTTTTTTTTACACTTGATCAAACGAAGTGTGCGGATACTAGACAAAAAATTACCGACAAAAACATTTTTTTTTTATTTTTTTTTATACACTTTCTCGAAAATAGCAATTTAATTTTTTTTTATTAAAAATGTTTCTTTTTGAATTTCTTTGTCTGGGAACGGTTTATTTTCGTCAAAGTAGTCTCTTTTGAAAGCTAAAAAGTGTACCTACCTAAGAAAATAAAGTGAATAACAATATCGAACATAAGCTTCGAGAAAAAAAATAAACTATTTGAAATAATAGAAATAAAACTTGATTTTTATTGATTTTTGACCTCTAACTTTAAAATGAGGCCGTTAACATAGTCGTTTTTGCTCATTTTATTAAAGTTCATGATGTAATGAACAAATTCTCTAAAGTAACTATTGCTCTATCTATTTTCGTTGTTATGATATTCACCGTCAAACTAGGGTCTCTTTGATCTCCATTATCATGGCATTTAGGTATTATTTAAGTTTAATCCTTTTATTCATGTGCATATGTATGCCGATTAGACTTAGAAATTATGAAATAAAACAACTATTTGAATGACTTCTATTGTTAATTAATTTTTTTAATTAAATTAATTTATTTAATTTATTTGGAGATCAAAGAGACCCTAGTTTGCCGGTGAATATCATAACAACGAAAATAGATAGAGCAATAGTTACTTTAGAGAATTTGTTCATTAGATCATGAACTTTAATAAAATGAGCAAAAACGACTATGTTAACGGCCTCATTTTAAAGTTAGAGGTCAAAAATCAATAAAAATCAAGTTTTATTTCTATTATTTCAAATAGTTTATTTTTTTTCTCGAAGCTTATGTTCGATATTGTTATTCACTTTATTTTCTTAGGTAGGTACACTTTTTAGCTTTCAAAAGAGACTACTTTGACGAAAATACACCGTTCCCAGACAAAGAAATTCAAAAAGAAAGATTTTTAATAAAAAAAAATTAAATTGCTCTTATTTTCGAGAAAGTGTATAAAAAAATTAAAAAAAAAATGTTTTTGCCGGTAATTTTTTGTCTAGTATCCGCACACTTCATTTGATCAAGTGTAAAAAAAACACATTGTATATAATGTTATTTTTCAATTAAACAGAAATGTGTTGCTCTGTAAACAAAGAAACGACATTTAATGTTTATAATTAAGAAATATTATCTTTTTAAGGCTTATTTAAAGTTTTCCGCAACATCATAAAATTATTTTCACTAAATAATAGACATTGACTTTTCTTCCCTTCAATGCCTTGGAACACGTCTCAATTCAAATTAAAAAGAAAATATATTTTCTTTACATAAATAAAACTCTTGCGTTACTGGTGACTGACAGACAACGCACAGCCAAAACTACTGAACGGAAGAAGCTGAAATTTGGCATGTATGTTCCTTGGGGAGTGTAGGGTAGCACTAAAAGAGGAATTTTGGAAATTCCACTCCGAAGGGGGTGAAATAGGGTTGTATCCCATCTGGCCCGGTGACTTGGCCCGGCGCCGGGCCACATGGGAAAAAATTGTTTCATATGGCCCGGTGATATGATTACCGGGCCAAATGACACAAATCAAGTGCCATCGTCCCCGGTAAGGTGAGTAAAGAGAATATGCCTCGTAATTTGTGAAATACTAAATACATGCATCTATGAAAGGGATTAAACTTATAAATCAAACTGCTTAGTATAATCAGTTTTTATTGTGAATGACGCGTATCAACTTGTATCATAAAACTCAACCTGAAATATAATACTTCTTAAAGGTCTATTACCTTTTTGAATTTGAACATAATTACCATATTTTTATAATAATAATAATAATCAACGAAGCCAAAATGCCATAAATCAAACCAAACTATTAATAAGTACTTATTATGACATAGGTACAAACAGTCTACAGTACATTGAGATATTATGTACTAAAGTCTACAGTATGAGTTTTGATAAAAAATCAACAATATATGTACATAAAAAATTTGAACATAATAACAATGCTTCGAATAATATCATTCTTTTTAAAAAGAAAATAAATGCAAGTAATATAATAAAAATTGGCTAAGTGTGAATCGGATTCGCCCGTGAAGGGTTCCGTAGCAGCAAGGATGTAACATAATTGTAACATGTCAGGAGTAACTACTGGGTTCGAGAGAATGCCAAAATGTACCACAGACTTATATTGTAATCGTCGATACACAATTACGCCACGTACACACCAAAACACTATGCACGTACTCGTAACACACTCGTTGATCGCTGTATCGCCCTTAGAAATCACTTCACTTCTCGCTGGTATCGCTTGTTCTTCCCGGTTTTGCTACCGAAACTAGAATGCCACGCAGTCGACCAAGTGCCCCAACGACGAAGTGCCCAAAGTGCGACCAAGTTTTATACACTTTTTTTGTCGAAAGTGTCATTCTTCGAAAAATTATAATTGAAGTTAATGGAAAACAGAAAATATTGTGTTTGTTATCATAAAACTTAAAATTGATTGAGGAAACCTAAAAAAAATACTTATTCGAAAAAATAATAAAGAAAACCTTTACCTTATGTCCTGTTTTTTATTCGTATTTTCAAAATACGTAAAATATTCAGTTTTAAAATAAGGTGGCTCTTGTTTGCCGCAAGTACCTACTTTATTATAAAAATATGATTATTATGTTCAAATGTTCAACTTTATTTGTAAGAAGTCTATTTCAGGTTGAGTTTTATGATAAAAGTTGATACGCGTCATTCACAATAAAAACTGATTATTGTACTAAGCAGTTTGATTTATAAGTTAAATCCCTTTCATAGATGCGTGTATTTAGTATTTCAAAAATTAGGAGGCATAATATCCTCTTTATTCACGTTACCGGGGACGATGGCACTTGATTTGTGTCATTTGGCCCGGTAATCATATCACCGGGCCAGATGAATCAATTTTTTCCCATGTGGCCCGGTGCCGGGCCAAGTCACCGGGCCAGATGGGATACAACCTGAAATAGGGGGTGAAGTTTAAACGAATTCCACGCGGGCGAAGCCTGCGGGCGGAAGCTAGTCATGGATAAGAAAATGTTGAAATCGTCCCTGTATTTAAAAAAGTAGTCAATGATTAAAATAATGTGGCAAATAATGTACATAAAATCTTAAAAGTAAGTTTAAAAAGCGAGGGGACCGGGGAAGCATAGGGGCGAAGTATACATATAATAGAGAAGTTACATTAGGTTATGGTTGGCTTTATTTTATTACCAAAAAACGGAACCCCGAAAAAGAACCCTACATGGACGGTTCCGTCTTTAATGTAAAAAGCGACTGTAAAGGCAAAAAAAAACATAATATATATATTTTTCTATAAATACTATAATATTTTTTATACATAAAACGCAGACTGACTGGCTGATTGACTGATCTACCAACGCACAGCCCAGACTGCCGGATAAATCGGGATAAAATTTGGGATGCAGATAGCCACTATGATGTAGGCATCCGCCAAGACAGGATATTTCAAAATTCATCCCCTAAGGTAGAGGGAAATAGTAAGGTAAGGTAAATAGGGGAGTGAAGTTAAAACGAATTCGAAAATGATTAGGCTTTCTGAAGCGAAGCTAGGGCATTCTTAAGTATAGGTATTTAAAACTAAGAGCTTAGAATATATTAAAATAAATCATTCAGTTATGTTTGCGCTAAATATTGTTTTGCTGTTATAAAACAAGTAGTCCATTGAAAAGTTACATTTGGGGTTGCGTTTTTTAGAGGACGCAATTTTATTTTTTTGATGTGTAGGGGGGGTAAGTGTAAAGCTAAAACCAAGTTTGTGGGGTCGCCACCCTTGTCCCACGGCCGCCATCTTGAAAATAGGGGTTGAAACGGTTTTTATGATATATCTCTTAAACTATTTATTTGATAAAAAAAATTTGTTAACATTTTTTGTTGCAAATTAAATTCTCTACAACTTTGGTCCAGTAACTTTTTATCGTAGAACTATAAATAAAAAAGTTATAAGCGAAAATCTTCAGAAATTCGAGAAAAAAATTTATATTTTTCGATATAACTTTTTTATCATTTTACGAAAAAATAATATCAGACCATTTTTGTAGATCGTTTTTTGAGGAACAACTTTTATTTGCATCATTTTTTCATTAAGTTAATAGCAGTATAGTAAATAGGTTTTACAGCGCTCCGAAGTGAGTACTATTGTTTAGTACTCTTAACTATACCTATATTATATGTGTGTACTAATAATATGTCATCAGTTATTGTTTTTTTTATTTTGTTATTATAACTTTTTTAATTACAAATTTAGTAATATTATTAATAATTAATTATTGACTCTTTCTCACTCCATAACAGGATTTAACAATTATTGATTTTTAAAATAATTTTAAATCTGATGGCCGTTACCGGGAATACTGTTCAGATAGAAAATACCCAAGTGACCATGAGGGAACAAAAGAATAGCTAATAACATTGTGTTGAAGTTGTCGTTTAACCTATATCTTTTAGTTGTGCTACATATTCTCGAATTTCTGAAGATTTTCGCTTATAACTTTTTTATTTATAGTTCTACGGTAAAAAGTTACTGGACCAAAGTTGTAGAGAATTTAATTTGCAACAAAAAATGTTAACAATTTTTTTTTATCAAATAAATAGTTTAAGAGATATATCATAAAAACCGTTTCAACCCCTATTTTCAAGATGGCGGCCGTGGGACAAGGGTGGCGACCCCACAAACTTGGTTTTAGCTTTACACTGACCCCCCCTACACATCAAAAAAATAAAATTGCGTCCTCTAAAAAACGCAAGGTTAGGCCTAAAAAATGTAACATTTCAATGGACTAAAGGGACACATTAAGTAAATACTGAAATGACATATTGTATACTTGTTAAAACACTTGACCACAGGCTAATAATTGATATATTAACTCAATTTGCATAATAAATGAAGTTCTGAATAGTGTAGCATCAAAACTTTATTAACGTGAAATATTTATTAACCCGGCGTTTTCCACTAATGCAGGTTAATTAATACAAACGTTTTATTGCCGCGTTCGCTAGTTCGTGGCGGCCGGTAAAATGTAATACTTAGTTTGTTTTTTATGTTAAAAGTTTGTAATTGTGACCCACATATATAAGCACTGTTGGTTTTTTTTATGGAATTAGATAGCAAACGAGCATGCAGCACCACCCTTCCGCTGCCGCCCATAACAACTGTGACCGACCTAGAACTAGGGGACTAGGATGGTTAGTCCAGTTAGTAGACGGTGTTAGTAATAGAATATTAGTTGGTCAGTTTGTTAATAAGTGTGAGGACAGGGGACTGTTAGTGCTTGTTTTTTATGTTAAAAGTTTGTAATTGTGAGTCACATTAAATTTATAAGCACTGTTGGGTATCCGTTACATCAAATTCCTTATTTATTATTTATTTATACACTTTATAGTTTGTACACCTGAAGGGTTATTCCGGTATGATCCACACTACAAGATCCATGATAGGTATTTTGTCCGGTTAGATCCATTGTAATTTGACCATTCCGGATCGATCCATTTCCTGTTTATAATGGGTAAGTACAGTCAAACAAAAAACAGTTGATGAAATAAAAATATGTACTTTTTATTCGTATAAGAATCATCACATACTTATGTTACGCTACCTAAGTCATTTGAAATCATCTTTTCATAGTTATGTTAAATTATATTTAGTCCTTGGATTTGGATAAATCTAAATAATAAAAACAACAATTTGTAAGAGACTAAAGATTAATGAAATTATGAAAATAAAATTTAAAACACAATTTTAAAATTGTCATAGTATTCACAATTACATTGAGTTATATTTGCTCCTTGGATTTGGAAAAATCTTAATTAAGTATGAAAGAAACAATTTTTGTAAATAAGTGACTGAAGATAATTATTCAAATAACAAAAAAAAAACTAAAATTACAATGTCAAATTATCACAGTAAAACAATCATACTGATTTATGCTTGGTCCTTAGATTAATAAATAATAAAAAAAATATTTAGATATTTAACCACAGATAAATCATATTATTATAAAAATAAACCTTAAAATATAGTTGGGCCATTTTAATAGGTCACATTTGACAGTTCGTCAAAATTTTCCAAAGTAACCTTGTAAGGGAGGCACCCCATAGTATCTAATACATTCCATACTAGATATTGTTAAACTTTTTACACTTAAAAGTAAGGAACTGACGTCGTTACAAAGTTACGTCAGTGAACTCTTTTTCTTTTTAAATATCAGGGATGGTACCTAAAGAAACAGATGAGTAGATAAGTTGAATTCGAGAAGTTGAAGTAATCGTCAAAAAGTATTTCACGATTACAAAATAAAATGTATTTTAATACAAACAAAATTAATTTTATTACATTTTAGGCCAAAAACTATGTAATCATTCATTTATATAATAACGTCTGGCTCAAAAGTCAGTATCTAGAAACGTGAAATGTTACAAAAAAGACATAATTTCATTTCGCGCCATTATTTGACGCATTATTTTTGTAATTTTTTTAGTCGTTGTGTGAACTGTGCCGACTGTGCGCATATTATTAATACTTTTAATAACAATCGCATTCAATTTACAGATGTTTGAAGTCCTTATCGATTTATTCAATTTAATCGATGTTTTTCAGCAGGTTATCCTCACTATGAAGCAAAGATAAACAGTTGTCAAATGTGGCCTATTAAAATGGCCCTACTTTAGAACATCAAATTATGACAACAATAACAATAATACTATTTGGCCCTTAAATCAATGAATAATAAATGAATAATAAAACCTGTATGCATATTTCTTGCTGACTGTACTAAAATGTGATAATAGATAGTCAATGGACCAGACCGGAATAGAAAATAATTTAAAATATTATGATCCACGTAGGTATTACTCGTTAGGTATCAAACCGGAATAAAAAATAATTAAAAGTATATCGATCCACTCTCGGGATCTATTTTCAAGTATCAAACCGGAATAACCCCACCTGAATATGAGTGCATAGAACCCTTCAGGTCCAGAAAATTGAATTCCTATAAGTTGAATTCTCTGAATGTTGACAAGCATAGCAATATAGGGCATAGAGCCTTATCGCTACATAGCGACTTCTTGCAGGCAACCTAAGATTTAGGAAAGAAAAATATAGACAAATAAAAGGGGTACATACATAAAAAACATAACAATAACAAGCAATTAGTAGATGCAACTAGTATGAATTATTCAGATAATAGTTTTTAACCAAGTTAGTTACGAGATAAACTTAGTTACGAGTATGAGACTGATAGTTACGACATGAACTTAGATATGAGTCATAAATAGTAATGAGTCTAACAATATAAATAAACTACGAAAATCTAAGTCTTGTACGTTAATGATTGTAATTGGTTACTAAATAAATAAATCCTTAAAGATACTAAACGGGCATTTAAAATGAATATTTAAAATAAAATTTAAAAAACACTATTTTTAATACCTATTCAATGATACATAAAAAATGTCCCAAAAAATATAAAATGAAATTAAATAATATACCTATATTTGGTTTTGGTTTAGATTACAATGGTTAAGCATTATACTCGTAAAAATTATTATCTTTAGATAGGCCAACTTTTACATGTAGACAATAACTCCCATAACGAATCCCTTTGCTGAATTGTTATAAATAAATAAACGCTAACACACTCATACCCCTGCAGTAGGTTACCAGGTACCTGTGTCGCGGGTGGCATGGACTAAACATATAACACATCACAATTACACCCATAACCCGAGTACAAATATTTATCTGCCACATAAATATCTGCCCCGGCCGGGAATCGAACCCGGACCCCTCGCGTCGCAGGCCGGCGTCGCTACCAACTAGGCTACAGGGTCGTCAACATTGTTTATTTTATGTTGAATATAAGTTAAAAACACATTCGATAGTTTCAGACCTAATAATAGCGTCTATTAGGTATTGTGGATTCAGAACAAAATTCTACAAAAGCATATTTCTTGGAAGCAACCTAAGTTTATATTAATTTCTGTGCGCAATATATCTATTGATGAGCTACGGACAGAGCCTTCAAAGGATGAGTTTGCCTTTACTTTAGAAACTCTTCGGCGATATATTGTTTCCCTGAATATTAATTATTGTAGGTAATATTACCTACGTACTTGTTATTATCATTTCAATATGTAATTTTTTCAATTATTAATAGTCTTTAAAATTATACATTTACTAAGAGTTTTTATGACCGATCTCATAATTCTAGCTATCGGGAAACAAATTAATTATTTAGGACCTAATTAGAATTTTATGTATTCCGATTTAACAGCATTTGCTGCAGCATCTATATTTTTTAATTTAATTTACGTACTGATAAATAATTTGACCACCTCCTATTACTTACTTATACTCGATTATTTATGAAACATAATATGACGGCACTTTAATCTTCTTATAATAACACATTTGTAATGCAGATAATATTTCTCCATGACACATAATGAAGGATTTATAGCTCTTTATTTTACGAAAATACAACCACCTAAATATACATTTTCCTACCCGAAATACAAATTTTGCTATCCGAAACACTGGAAGCTCCAGTTTAAAGCTAATTACTTCGAAGCGTTGGCTCTTACGTCAGGGACCGTGTTACTAGAATTGATGTCATATTAAAATTTCCTCTTTGTAACACGAGTGAGGTCCGTGCGATATCAGAAAACAGTGACGTAGCTAACAGTCGGCGTTTTCGCAAAGCCAACATTTTACGTCATCTAAAATTACTCACTAAATTTCAGTCATAAAAAAAATTTGTAATGGAAATTTTAACAAATAAAATATCTTAGACTTTGTGATGGTGTGAATTGATAAAGGTACTCTGTTGTTTTAGTCAGTATGAAATAATAAATAGTAAATAATTATATCGTTGCCATTTTGCGGTTAACAATCAAACAGTCTTGAATAATAAGAACCCACGTGAAATCTGAATATCATGTGACCTATCAGCATTAGTAAGTGATTTTTTACAGATCAATAATGGCCTCCTCCTGGCTGTATTAGGAGGATATTTCATTTAGTTTATTGGCTATATATTGGAGACATTTCAGGATCGCATAAAATCTTTGCAGTCGTAGTAAGAGCCTTGTGGAAAAGAGTCAATTCTTTTAAGTTTATGTGGCCAACCCCTATTAAATCGTTTACAGTATTTTATTAGTATTAGCCATATATACTGGTTTTATTGTGTATTTAGTTATTTATCTTTCGTTGGTAAAGTTACGACTCTACGTTTGGTAAAAATAGGTTTTCTCCGAAATCTTGAGAAGCTTGATCATAACATGTTTGTTCAAGGTATTCTACGTGCTTTACAAACTCTACCATTCAAAGTCCACTAGTCCTGTCAACTGCTGCGTGTGATTTGCTTACGACTAAAACATAAGCTGAGGTGCTGGCTTATATCAATAGATATTTTTTTCGAAAACATGCTGAAAATCATGTCTCTGTTTTACTATACACAGATATAACGGGTGCTGAATTAGTAAACATTATGCCATTTAAGTGAGTGTGAGCGTTTCGAGAGCCTGTCTCTTGTTCGTTGAAGGAAAGCAAGGGCCCTTTTCTCAAGCACGCCTTAATCATAAGTGGGAACTCGATCATTTTCAATTGTTACAAGGTAAAAGAACACCAATCAACCTCGTGGCCCACTGCAAAGCTCGAGTCTCTTCAGTACTTCTATCCTCGTAAATACTACTGTTCATAAATAAACACTACTGGTCTAAGATCCCGTAACACTTTTGTTTCATGCATCGAGTATTTGATTAGAATCATTTTTTATGTACAATTAGGTAACGAACAATATGGTTTGCCTGGTGTGCCTATCGAAAAATGGCCGCGTATGTTTAATCAACGAAAAAAATTACTTTCTGGGGAGAACTTACATGCGTCTGTTATTTATATAAAATATACTCCAAGCTCAATATATACACATAGAAGTCCTAAAACGTCGGGTGTGCCATTAGGCACATGGCCGCAACCTGTTGGCAGCAAGGCATAAAGAAGTGCTATTCTGGTGAAAGTTTACACCCATCTGTTATTTGCATCGTTTATAGCTCAAATTAAAACTATTTTTTTTCTATATGTGATAAACTAGGTGCCTATGCAAAAATGGCCGAAACTTAGGTGTTCCAGCAGTTAAAGTCTGTTGTAAAACTAATATTTATACAGGTTGTGGCGTAATGTATGGATAATACGGTACCTTCGTGTAGAGGGCATCATGCTGGTTCAGATAAATACATGTTATGTTCAGTAAAAGTCCTTCCGTTTCCGAGATATTAGACGTTTTCAAAGTTTAAAAAAAAATTTCACCCTTCCCTATTCCGTTTGGCGCCAGGACTACAAATGAAGACATTTTTTGTATCTCTTTTTGGGATAGTACTCCTGTATACATGTGCTATCGAATGTTATCAATTATTTTTATAAAAAAGCACAGGTTGTTTTTAAATTAAGATTCAACACCAACTTTACGCTTTTTCAAATTTCATCCCTGACTTTTACTTAGCCGTGGTTAAAAAGAATGTATGGTGGCTTGAATGCCAAAATAATAAAAAACTAGCCAATTTCACCTAGATTCCGAAATGGTATATTACAGGGTATGGTCCATTTTAAGATTTTAAATTATTTTCTTTTAAAATGAGCTAAACCCCATTTTTATGATACTACAAGTTAATTCCAAAATTTGTTTTCTTACCTACATCAGCTTCAAAACCATCCTAACTGTCTCCACACACAAACAATATCATATAATAGCCATATTGCGACGTGAAAGAGCCACAAACACACTTTCACATTTATAATATTAGTATGGATTTCGATCTGTGTATCCACAGTTCTTTTTGTATCACTTTATATTGTCAAGAATGAAAGAATGAAATGTTTGTTCCAAGTAGGTTTTTACAAACACTTTTCGAAGTTCGATGAAACTTTATTGAAGCACTAATAAAACTATTGGCTTTTGCGTATAAACTAAGTACATTTGTATTATGCTATATGAAATTTATGCGGGTGTGGAAACAATTAGACTCGTATAAATTGTCTATTTTCATATGGAACTGACCACTAACCCTTCTAACAATGCACACTGGAGGCGTCTTATAGAATACGCTCTAGACATCCTAAATTACGAGGAGAGACCCGAGCAATGCAACGGCAGGCTAATAGGTTAAAGACATCTGCTTGGTGATTATGGAGTAAACGTACTGGATTATGCACCTAGTCTATAGTGAGGTAACCTACAAAACAACATAAATTACGAACAAGTCGACAGTCGCGTTCGAAATAGGGCTGACACGTTACAAACGGTTTTAGAAAGCGAACAACTCGGTCTTAAATCGTTTGCCGAATAAAACTGATTTTATTTTCACAGAGCGTCCGTTACCCGTTTCAGCACCTTTAAATCTCGTGAAATGTACGTTCCACAGCGGTTATGTTAAGCCCGTAATATTGGAGTATATGAACGTGGAAGCATGGCGACAACAACCGATACCGTTTTTGAACGGCTTATATTTTATTTCACGGCACGACAGTTCTCACTGGAGGATTTTTTGGGGCTTCGGTTTCGCAATAGCACATCGGAAAAGCAATTTCTACGTGGCCGCCCACCCTAAGTCGATTGAGTTCCTCAACTTCCATTTTTAGGGTTCCGTACCCAAAGGGTAAAACGGGACCCTATTACTGAGACTTCGCTGTCCGTCCGTCCGTCCGTCCGTCCGTCCGTCCGTCTGTCACCAGGCTGTATCTCATGAACCGTAATAGTTACACAGCTGAAATTTTCACAGATGATGTATTTCTGTTGCCGCTACAACAACAAATACTAAAAAACAGAATAAAATAAACATTTAAGTTAATAAATAATACATATTTTCGACGCCTCAGCGATATTAGTTACCTTACGGTCGAAGAGATGGCGTTACTTGTGGCTAATATGTAGTCCATGCTTTTAGTTACCAGTCGGTCCACGAGATGGCATTGCTTGTGGCTAATATGTAGTCCATGCTTTTAGTTACCAGTCGGTCCAAGAGATGGCGTAGCTTGTGGCTAATATGTGGTTACAAAAACTCAGTAAATATTTAAGTGAGGTTCTCATACAAAAGGCCAGATTTTTTTGGCGTTTTATACATAATAGTACGGAACCCTTCGTGCGCGAGTCCAACTCGCACTTGGCCGGTTTTTTTACCTTTTTGCGAAATGTATAGAAAATAGGGTAGATAATATTCGTAAGGTGGATTAGGTTTCTGAATTTAGAATTTGTTTCGCTTCTGAAATACGCTACACTTTTCTTGATATTATTTTAAGGATTTATTGATGCAATGAAAAATAATATTAGTTTTTGTTAGAATTTCATAGGAAATTACACGAATAAAAAAAACAGAGAATCATTTGATTCGCAAAGGGTTCATGTATTATAAATTTTAATGTTTTTCGCAAAGGGTTCATGTATTATAAATTTTAATGTTTTACTTTAAACAGACTTAAAAAGGAAGATGTTCTCAATTAAACTGTTTTTATGTGTGTTATCGCTTAACTTTCGACCGGGTTTTCTGATTTTTACCTTTTTAATTTGAATGCTGGTGCTTTTCGTCTGGGGATTGATAAATTTGAACAACAACTTATGTGTTGTTTTTGAGATACGCAAATGTCTCATAGATATTCTTAGGGACATGAAGATAATAGATGCGTATGAGACCCTGCCTTTATAATGACACCTGTGGGTTATTAAGTAAACAGCGAAGTAGACTCTGGAGCTTTAAGTTTAGCTGAGTAATTGACTTAGAGTTTGGTTTAAGTGGAATAAATTTAAACTAAGATGGTTGAGACTACATGCATAAAGAACGGTAGATTTTCTTCACATTCGTTAGTGTCGAGGCTTGGTCTTGTGCAAACCACACGGCACTTCACGGCAGTCATTAGCTTTTCAATGTCGAAAGAATTATCGAAATCGTTTCATCCAGTTCGAAGTTATGAGGTAACTAACACACATACGAAAAAAACATACGGACGAATTGAGAACCTCCCCATTTTTTTGAAGTCGGTTAGTAAAAATATTTGTATGCACTCTAAACTGTGTAGGCACGTGACGGGACATCGGTGCCACACACACACACACACAAACAGTTTAAGGATTTTTCTTAGAACTTAAGGTGCGTTGGGGTAAGATCGGTGGTGGGGTAAGACCGTTGGAATCAAATAACTCACTATTTTGGCTTTATTTTTCAATGTTAGCCACACTGCGCGAAATATAATTTTGTTACGCCCCACCCCGCAGTGGTCGCCAGTCGCTCCTGCAAGACGCATGTTTGCTACATGCTTTTAAAGTTAACAAGGTAAATTTTCCAAAATTATTGTCCATCCGGTCTTCCCCCTCAATTTTTTATTGAATATTGTAGCGAAAGTATGATGTATTTTATTATTATTTTGCCTGAATACTTAAATTTAAGCAGTGGTAATTAGATAGAACTAATTGATATCCGTCTAGTATCTCTGCAGGCTGAAATCCGGTGTTATCCTCCTCAGGTAAAGATCGGATAAAAATATCCGATCAGCGCCAAGTGATGAAATTTGTAGTGGTTGTCAAAGTTTTATAATATATGATTAAAAACCAAGATAGATTATAATAACAAAAATCTAACTATAGAATAAGCAACGTAATTTGAAGTATCATATTAGTTTAATCACTAACAAAATATATAATTTAGAAAATTTAGAAAAAAATAACAGCTATAATTAGCTTATTAATAATAATAAAAATAATTCTTAAAGCTTAATAAATTTAATTTTCTACTAATGTACACGCTTATTATTTTAAAAACAATTCTACCAATTCATAATTTGGCTCTAGTCTCCTTGGCTTCCCTTTATCACTCTCTCATATCCACATTTTGCTTGAAATTACTACTTGTATACGTATGTACATAAAGAAGCAAGTAGTAAGTAAAGGTCATTCACTTGTAACAACTTAACGACAATTCTATCAGAGACAAATGTCGATAGAACCTAAACTTTGGGAACCATTAAATCGCCTAAGTTTAAAATAAGGGGTAAGATCGGACAGCCCGAACGAAAAAAAGAGCGAAAAAAAAGTAATCATCTGGAACATCTATGTTCGTAGCCTTATATAGATTTCATTGATATCATATTAAGGGTGCGGTTCCACTGAGGCGGAGCGGAGCGGAGCAAGTGCGCGATTCACCAATCACATGGCTTGAAATCCGCACGAGGCGCAATGAGCTGGGATATCAAGCCATGTGATTGGTGAATCGCGCATTGCTCCGCTCCGCTCCGCCTGAGTGGAACCGCACTCTAAAGCACAGTAAAGATCGGATATATCCTTGTCATACACCTTGTGTTCTTTGCAATAGAAACAGTTTTAAATTACTGTCCGAACTTCCCCCTTAGTGACCAAATTGTGATTATACTCATAAAAAAATATATCGAGTTTTTCTAAGCGTATAAATAGATAATAAAATATTGAGTATACGAAGAGAAATGCTATTTAAAATTATGCTATGTTTATTCATCATCCGTTTGCACTATATTTCATTGACATAGCACTTACTGAACTCACAATATTTAAGTTTTTTCAAGATCCTTCGAACTTGTCGTTGTTCGCGTCTACGCATCGCGCGAGCTATCGGCGCGGCCCGGGCGCTCCGCGCCCGTCCTAACCGCGCCATCGACCACTCGACCATCGGCGGCCCGCGCGGCAGCACACCATCCGCGATCAGTTATTAACATAAAGCAATATACTTCTTCAGACAGTCCGCTAGTTTTATTGAAGCCCTACACCAGCCTTAGGGCACAAACAGTCGTAAATCCGTTCGGTATTACCCCAACGCACTTAATGTACTTATTTCGTTAAAATGTTACAAATGTTTGTTACAGATTAAAATTGCTGGGTGCTAGCGGCGAAGCGCCACTTCTAAGCGGGTGGCGGAGCACGCCACATACGCCCCACACACCAGCAACACCCGCGCCACATCACTCACACAATCATCTCGCCACACCGCATTGTAACGGAACCGATAGGTAAGAAGTTTTATCATCAACAGTTTATTATTACTGCAGTCTAGAATATAAGTAATAAATCAGTAACTGATCGGTTTAGTGATCGCTTTTTGTACTTGAAAGGTATAAGAAAAAAACTATTACAGGGGATCTAATACATACTTATCGCCTGTAGGTAATCGTTTTTTCTTGCGATAGGAACCCAAAACAATGAGTTTCAATATTTTTGTCTGTTTGTCTATGGTATTGTTTGGTATGGTTCGCGGTAATCTCAGAAATTTACTGGGAGACTGGAGTGGTTTTCATTAATGCATTGTGGTAAGCCTCATTTACAAAATAGTGTGTTTTACTATAATCGATTCATAAATAAAAAACCTATCATCAGTTTAAAGAATCACACCCAATTGTTACTGTAACTATATTTTCAGTGTAAATAATAATTGTAGTTCTTGAGAGCGTTGACGGTAACATTTTAATGAGCTACAAAAGCGCACTATAAATGCGTTACGCTTCGATTATTATAATCTTGTAACTGCGAATGCGAAATATATGCATATTACCGAATGTAAAGAAAGAAAAAAATTAAAAATTGTGACACTGCGTCAGTATTCGCGTGCTAGTGACATATCTAATTATTGTTTAGTTAAAATATACCAGACGATGTATTTTAGATAACACAACTTAAAGTTGGCAGTCAAAGAAAATCAATGTAGGTATTGTCGTACAAGAATCTTTTGGCGTGTGGGTTATAGAGACAGCGTCTTACAGGTAAAGCAAACTGTAAAGCACTGTTTCTGTCACCCACGCGCCAAAAGATCCTTGTACGACTGTACTTGGTACATATGTATAACAAATGACGTGTTGACAGTGTAGGAAACACGCTACGGACAATAGGAATAAACAATAGAACTACGGTAGAGGTTTTGTAAACGTTCTATCGCAGTCAAAGCCAGTGCGCTAATTATGTACTCGAACCATTTACCCAATAGCAATCATCTTTGTATGAACGTACAAAGAACAAAAGAACGTGTAACCAAAGTTCTAATAGTATCTATTAATGTATGTTTATGTACCTATTATAATTAAGGTAGAAAATAAGCTTGCAGCACCACCCTTCCACTGCTGCCCATGACAACTGACACTGACCTAGAACCAGACTCAATTTACCTACCTAATGACTGGGATGGTTAGTCTAGGAAAAAGATGGTGTTAGAATATTAGTTGCTTAATAAGTGTGAGAACAGGGACTGTTAGTAATTATTAAAACTGTTATTTGATGTTTGTAAAAGACCTGTTAGTAACTATTGTCCTCTACCTCTATTTCACGACGTTTCTGTCCTGTTAGTCGTTTCTGAGATTAGTAGTGCACAAACATACGATCATTTTCAGTTTTTCAAATATAGTTATGTACAGATATAGATATACAGTTAAGGAATAAACGTAAAAGTTATACGCGCAACGAACTCTTGAGACCAAGCCGATCTAGATAAGCGAATTTCAGCTGCAAGCGTCGCATTACAGATCTCCCAGCACACCCGACAGATTAATTGGAAACACTCGATATCATTGCGGCTGGCACCCAGGTGGAGGAATATTCAATTATTCCGACCGAGAATTACGTAGATACTTAACATGCCCCCAAAGTCTAAACAATCAAGTGATGTAAAGAGAATTGCAATGGAATTGTATCAACTGCGCTTAGCGTAAGATTGGGCTCATTAATCGCTCTGTGAAATTCAGGAAATAGATTATTAGAATCATAAACATTTATATTAACAAATCACAAACGGACTTGGGTTGTTTATTTTAAAAGCGCACACCAACCCCCACAAAAGTCCGCCGTTGGTAATGTCGCGTTTTTGTTTAGTTTAGGTAGAATCCCTATTTCTTTACTATCTAAGCCATATGCGTTATATGCTGCGTATAAATATAGTGCTAATATGATTTGTTATTTTGTACAGTGGTAGCAGAGGAGGGCTGCGTCGTCGCTCGACCTACACGAGCGGCCGACTGCGGTCGGGGCCCAACTGGTCGTTCGTGTTCGACCCAGCGGGCCGGTTGTGCTACTACTGGTCCATGGTGGTATCACTCGCCTTCCTTTACAACCTCTGGGTCATCGTTTATAGGTTTGCCTTCCAGGAAATAAATGGTGAGTGCTCCTGTTTATGGTTATACTCCTTAATAATCGGGCCTGTCTATAAGCTACGTCGTGTCTAATGATTTTTGTAATCCTAAAATCCTTCCGACTTTGTCAAACGTGGTCATTGTTAAACTCTGACTTTCATGTATACGTTGTAATGTAAATGCATAATATATTGTAAGTTGTGAGTTGATAATAGTTAATAGTGTGACGTCACGAAATTCACAAGCCATTTCCCTCTCGTCACACGTTACACTTGTTGGCCCATCTCTCATCTTTAACGAGTGACGTAGTTTATGGATGGCCCCATATACTTTACTTACCACTTACTTTACTTTTCACTTACCTTTTAATTTTTGACGTGACAACGTTACGTTTTATAAATCGATATACCCGGCTGCACGCACGAAAAACATGACGTCTATGCGTCGTTATCTGACGTCATGAGGCGTCCCATTTAAAACTTGAAGTGCAAGCGAGAACGCGGAACGAGCGACAAAGAAGCACAATCGGCCTTTGTCAATGTAATTCTGACGTCTCTTTAGTTTTTATCGAAATTATTTATAACCAGCCAGGTTTGTTTTGACTTGTTTGTGGCACATTGACATGACATAATATGCACAGACTAGCTAAAGATTAATGTTTCGTTATACGATATGCAACGACTAGTCTTTTTGGTAAAATATTTAATAAAGGTTTTTAACTGCAATATAACAGTAAATAAATTATAACTAAGTCTTCAAAGATAGTTTAGGATGACTATTAGTGATTATGCTACCATTCCATCAGTATTTTCTTAAGACGTTGTCACGTTCAACTATCGTCAGTAAACCGACTTTACAGACAACCAATTTTTTTTATAGTAGATAAGTCAAATTCATAAGTGTTCATTTGCTTAATTTTATTAATTCACTTGTTATAATTACAATAATCTTACTATAGGTACATTTTTTAAATTTTCATCATTTAATTAGCATTCAGTGCAAGTTTTGTTCATAGCCGCGGAATATTACGCGAAAAGATTTTTTGGTCTTAATAAGTTGAGGGTAACTCTCAACTTATTTGAGAGTAACTCGCAACTTATTTCCATCGACGGATGAACTTGAGCGGAAAAGCTTAAAGGGATAAAAATCCAATTTTGACTCTCATTGCTATGCAAAAGACGGCGGCATTTAAGATAGCATCCCAGATTAGCAGCGATGGGCTAGGCTGCAACGACTTAGCGAATAGTTTTCTTCAACTTGTACTGCGGAGAATTAAATTGCTTACCTAAATAGCTTTTCCGAGTTAAATGTGTCGCACCGAAGACAATATAGTACTTTGAACGGTACCTTACGATGCTTTACTGTCAGAGTTTCCCATTGTTTCATTACGTCTCCGCAGCTGCGATGAGTTTTACCAACACGTAATCTTATTCGGGACTCCTTTTAAGTTCCAGTTTTGTATTGAAATTGCTCGCAATTCTTGGGAGTTGACTGAAAAAGTTTTGTTCAAAGGGACAAATTAATTCATTTACCTGAGCAAAGTTTAATTAATTTAGCTTATGGGCTTGTTCGTTACAACGGACTCGACTCGTAGTTCCCGTAAACGAATTACGTTACAGCATTTTTATTTTATTAACTGTAAAATAGTACAATGAAGGAATTAATTTTACTTGTTTCCTTTGTTTCAGGAGAGACGCTCATAGTGTGGTTTTGCTTAGATTACTTTTCGGACTTTCTGTACTTGGCGGACATTTTGTTTCATTTTCGGACTGGTTATCTCGAAGATGGTGTGTTACAAACGGACTCAGCAAAGTTACGTGCGCATTATATGAATTCTACAACGTTCTACATCGACTGCTTGTGTTTGCTGCCGCTAGACTTCCTCTATCTATCCATCGGGTTCAACTCCATCCTACGCTCCTTCAGACTCGTGAAGATCTACCGGTTTTGGGCGTTCATGGATCGCACGGAGCGGCATACGAACTATCCTAATTTGTTTAGATCGACCAGTTTAATTCATTATTTACTAGTGATATTCCATTGGAATGGGTGCTTGTACCATATAATATATAAAAACAATGGTTTTGGTAGTAAAAACTGGGTGTATCATGATACAGAGACTGCTGATGTAGTGAAACAGTATTTACAAAGTTATTATTGGTGCACGTTGGCGCTGACAACGATAGGTGAGTTTTTGCTTTATTTTTTCTAACTGTTATGTTTACAATAATATTACGTACAACTTATTACATATGAGTTATGGCCGAATTACAATGATACAACAGTTTTGATCGAGCGCCTGAATCCAATGATGCTGGCGCCAGCTACAGTATCAATGTAAATCAGCCTTTAAAAATAAGAGTTGGTTTATACGTGACACGTAAGTGATTCTTCTGGGTTTGGGCATTGATGGCTACATCAAATTCCGCCATAAAACAAATTTATTAAGCCCAGGGAAGGATACAAACGAGGCGTTTGATCTCAATCCCCAAGAGTAACAACATACTCGTATCTATGACCGTCGCAAGGTGTATGTAACGGTTACGGCTTGCAATAATGTGCCACCTTTGAAATTTGGTGGTAACTCGTACGTCAGCCGATTTTGGGAGCTAACTTTATGGATTCCTGCTATTATTTTTTTATCTGTTATATGAAATTTTTATCCATAGTAAAATCTTAAAGTGAGATTAGCCGACTAAAATCGATGGAAGATTAGGTATATAAGCTATCCATTAACTAATGTTGCCTTATAAACTTGAGTTAGGTTTTTATGCGAAAACGTTGCTAGAACAGTAAGGTTTCACTGAGTACTTTTTTGGTCCACATCCGTTTGCTTTAACCTAATCTGATAGTGTTTTCTGGATATTTTAGTTATGTATTCATAATTATATAGTTCTTATATTGAAAATAAACTACACTGACTTTAAAAAAAGGAGGAGGTTCTCAACCGACTTCAAAAATGGGGGAGTTTCTCATTGCGACTGTATTTTTTAGTGTGCAACCTTTTAACTTTTGACTGGGTGTTCCGATTTTTATAATTCTTGTTTTATCCGAAAGCTGTTGTTGCTTGTCGTCTAATCCCATAAACATTTGAGCGACATCTGATGGGGAGTTTTGAATTTTCTTTGTCGATTTTTAATTAATGTTTTAAATGTTATTTTAAAACTAGTTACTTGTATGAAAAAACTTTTGAAATATTAAGAACAATGTTACTATGTATGTTTTGGGAATAAAGTTTAAGCAACATAGGTAACATCATTAGCGTGAAAGTAGAGTGTTCCCGTCGCCCGGGCCTTGTTATAAATTCAACGGCGCCCTCGTTATCTAAGCTAGAGAGTGTTAGCTCTACGGATTCGTTCATTTTCACACCCATCCTAACTTCACGGAAGGGTCCTAATTTACCGTTTAAAGGTATTAAGGTTCCACGTAATGAAAAGCTGTACCCTTACGAGAACTGAGTGTGTCTCGGTGTCCGTCTCTAGCATGCTATTTTGTCGGGATATACTGAACTTAAAACCAAAAAATTCATATTTCGTGCGCTAAACGATGATTGCATATCTTACCTACCTGCATTATAATTTTTTTACGTATTTATAATGTTAACTAGTTGCCTGATCTGCGGTCGCAATTCGGCCCTCATTCATTCTGTCAAAAGGTTTATATGGTTATATCTATTGTCTATAAGCGATGTCAAATGTGTACGTACGTCGTGTGTATGGTAGTGTGAATAGAGTAACTAACTAAAGTATTAGTGTGCGTAATGTTTAATTTATTGATTGTACGCGTAAATCTCGATCCTGCGGGAACACTGGGATAAAAAGTAGCCTATTTATGTTGCTGTACAACCTCCTCTATCGCTCAGTAAAAGTTCTATAAAAATTCGTTAAGCTATTTCAGAGATTAGCGTGCATAAACATACGATCAGTTACAGTTTTATTATATGTTGTATATATAGATATAAATAGATGACAGTTTGCACTTAACCGATTTTTATTATAATGGTGCGTACACATTATGCAACATGTTATATAACTTTTGTTTTATAACACGTCCACAGTATCTAACATTGTTGTCTAACAATGAAACATGTTACAAGACCGTACACATTAGAACAACATTGTTGTATAACAATGTTATATAACAAGGCACAAGTAGGTAACTCGTGTGCAAAAGTTATATAATATTGTTGCACAAACTTATAACATGTTGTATAACTTGTTTTTGTAACACATAGCGTCCACATTTGTAAAACATGTTATAGAACATTGTTTTATAACATGTTTTGTTACATAGTCTGTACGCACACATACGTTTATTTAAGTAGTATTACGCGACTTTTTAGGGATTTCAGTAGGGATACTTGCTCTTAACTTAACAAAAGGGTCGGGTAAGGTTCGTAATTGCACTATACTTACTTTAATTATGCATAGACATATTTGCATAAAGGACCTCTGTGGGATGATTGCGCAAATTTTAAATTGAATTTACTTAAGTTTTTATAAATTTTGAAGTATTGACTGTGTTTAGATGTTTTACGGTAGGGTTTATATAAAGAACGGTTATTTTTTAACTTCGATGCAAAAAGAGGGGTGTTATAAGTATTTGGCCTGTTTTTTTGTGTGTCTGCTTGTGGTACCCTAGCTTCGATTGAATGAACCGATTCGAGCCGAAAGTGTAGATAATTGCGGTGGTTTTTAGCTATCTATAGCTATAAGTAGAATGGTAGTATGAGAAGTATCAGATTTTTTTTCCAAAATAACAAAAGGCATAAAACAGAAGTATTGGCGAAAAATTTAATAATTAGCTTTATTTATGAAGATCTATTAGATCGTTTGATCATCATCAGCTCATTAGAGGATTTCTTTAGTAGGGTTTTTTATTTTAAATTCAGTAAGTACGTACGTTTAATACGTCAATATTATATAATATAATAATATGCGAAAAACTGCTTACGCATTCATACAACAGCAGTAGGATTCCTCGTCTCGCGAAACACGAATAAGATATGACCGAGTGCCGAAAACAATCATTTATCTGTCAACGTAGGGCCGTTTACTACTTATGCATTCACAACCAACTAACCCACGGGGTCGTCCACTATCTATCATTTCGATCGGGTTACGGTCCATTTCATAACTCCTTCCTTATCTGTGTTAAGTGAATCAATTTTGCGGTTGGAAATTCTTTTGTTTTGTTTTTGAAGTTTATTAATGTAGAATGATCTAATCAGCAGTTTAGGTCAAAATGGCATCAATCTTTTGACGGTGGCTATTTTCTTTAATGAATATTTCTAATTTCTAGAGGTCTAAGAAGCGTCTGATCCAGTGACGATTTTTGAGAGTGGAAAGTTTGATAGCGAATAATAAAAACTCATAGATATTTTAAAATTAAGGTAGCAAACGAGTAGGCAGCACCACCCTCCCGTTGCGATCAATGACAACTGTGACGGACCAAGAACAATTTGGAACAAAATTGTTGTTAAAACAATTATTATTATGGCCGTAGAAATTGGTCTACCCGTAAGTCTCAAGCAGTACTTCTCCGGGTGAATTCTAGGCCCTTACCACTAGAGTTGCCTATCGACAGTCGACTATCGATAGAATATCGATAGACTATCGATAGTTGACGTCATTTAAATAGTATCGATAGTCTATCGATAGTATCGATAGTTTCGATACTATCGATACTATTGATAGTATGATGTGCGGCAATAGTTTGTTATGTAGGAAAACATAAAATACACTTTTTAGCCCAAGCACCAGATTAAGAACACCTAGTAAAAATTTATGAGGTTACGTCCATAGAAAAAATATATGCATTCGAATTGAGAGCCGTTTCCTTTTTTGAAGTGATTAAAAAGGCAGAAAAGTCTTCAAATGGTAGGTGATTATCGTCTTTCAAGAACATCAGTGAAACCAAAGGCTCATTGACGAGTTACCCACCTGGAAGAAAACGGATTGACCCAGATTATTAATGGCCCTTTGACACTCTGGCCGAAAATAATTGTCTTTTTCATAGCAAACAATATTTTTGTTACGTCAAACGCTTTGCGTAATAGACCGATGTCTGTGGGTAGAATACAATTAAGTTAAACCATTATTTCGTAGTATTTATTATTCAGTAATTTGTACTATTATATACAACCAACTTAAAACGTAAACTATTTATAGAAGAATACTAGAGTAGGACCAGGTATAATCAGACAATCAGGCCTATAGGTAGAAGTAGGTACTATAACAAGTGACGATTAAATTAGTTCTTTAACCTTCCGTATTTCGTAGTGAGAGCATTTCCACAACAATTTGTACCAAATAAGTTATGTCATCATCATCATCTCAACCCATCATGGCCCACTATTGAGCACGGGTCTCTTCTCAGAATGAGAAGGTTAGGGCCATAGTCCACCCCGCTGGCCACGTGTGGATTGGCGGACTTCACCTTTGAGTTTTGCGAACTCTCTGGCATGCAGGTTTCCTCACGATGTTTTCCTTCACCATTTGTACCAAGTGACATTTAAATGCTTGAAACGCACATAACTTCGAGAAGTCAGAGGTGCGTACCCTGGGATTCGAACCCGGATCCTCTGAATAGGATGTCGAATTCTTAACCACTAGGCTATCACCGCCAAAATAAGTTATGTACTCTTAACTTAATGAAACGCTTTCAAAGTCGACGTTTGTAGAGATGACGTCACGTGACTTTATTATGAGACTTGCACGATATATGAACCCAAAATTCTCGCAAATGTCGTACCATTCATAAGATATAATTATTCTCCCGTGGTTTTCGCCCTAACACTTTGTTATATGTTTATGAAAAATAGCCTTTTTAAATAAAGTGGTTCTTAGTGAGATGGCGCCATTAGTCTCTTGCGAGAAACAACTGAAATATGGTAATATTTTCCTCTTTCTTATTTTTGTGGCACTTTAATATTCATACATAGCTGTGAGTTTCTATGACCTACTGTAGTGATATGCTTTCACGTTTGTCTGGGCTATTTCTAGGCGTAAACTATACCTAGGTACTAAGTTCCACTTGTCACAATACTAAGTCTATCAATATAGACTTAGTTTATCAGTATAGTCTTAGCATTGTGGCGGGTGCTCTGCGATGCCTGTGTCCAGGAATGGATTGATAAAGACTGACAAGAAGAAAAACCATGTGATTCCTAACTGGCATTGTAAATCCCTTCTTCTCTTTAATAAAAAAAGTATGAAGTCACAGTTGATCTTGTACAAGTGCCCTACTTGTACAAGACCTATGATTAAAGATTAAACGAAGTATGTTAAGTTGTATCTTAATTATACCAAGTGCACGTGCAAGTGTTGTTCGCAGAGATTAGAAACCTAAAGAAATTACTATTTTTTAGGATATTACATTTATAGATTTTGAGAGCCAACTCGGAAAATATCAACGTCATGAATCTATACTAATATTATAAAGCTGAAGAGTTTGTTTGTTTGTTTGGTTGAACGCGCTAATCTCAGGAACTACTGGTTCGAATTGAATTTTTTTTTTGTGTTGAATAGACCTTTTATCGAGGAAGGCTATAGGCTATATAACATCACGCTGCAACAATTAGGAGCGAAGAAATAATGGAAAATGTGGAAAAAACGGGGAAAATTATTCATGCTCGAGGGCTTTCGTTGCACGCGTTGCGAAAACGATTCAAGATACCAAAAATATATGTATGAAAGAATTATTCCTCTTGAAATGATCTAAAAAAATGTCCACGACAGTATATGTCTATCTTTTAAGATTAACACACTAGAACCGTTTTTATGGTAATCAAATTTGGTCGAACCCACTGCCATACCAAACTTGCCGCGTTTCCAAGTTTAATCTGAATTAATCTTGCTGTGATCCTTTGCTACTTTGCTATTATTTTGTCGTAAGCTTTATTTCTAAGTTTAATTTCATTTAACCTGAATTAATTTTGGTGATAGTTTATTATCTTCCCGAAATTCCTACGGGAACGGGACCTACGCGGTTGATACTTACGGGTCCCGAAGCGAAGCGAGGGCGGTTCGCTAGTCAAATATAAAATTATTATTTATTAGGTATAGTGTCACGTAGCATCATGTGCCAATTTCTTTAGGTTACTAATCTCGAGAACAAGGCACGAGTATAAAACATAAACGCTGTGCATTTTGTAAAGATGATTTTAGCTAATTTCAACGGGTCTTTTTTCTCCATACAAATTGTGTCTCTGATGTTCTATGTGCACTTGTACGACACAGGCGACATCAATTATTATCAAGATGTTCCGGTTGCTTGTTATCTTCTTTCGGTTATAGTGCAATAGGTAATTATTTTTATGTCGATATCAGTACGGCCTCAAAAAATTGCATCTTTTGATAACGATAACACAAGTCATATTTTTAAAGTACATAGGTACCTAAGTATTTAAAAATTACTTAAGGCTTTCATAGCAAGATTTACAAGAAACAACTTGATTTTAATAACGATCGATGAGATTTTTATTATTTTTATTAACGGCTACTAAGATAACAAAGCCTCATTTTTAATTATTTAACAATTTAACAAATTTAAATTTATTTAATAATTTAACAAAGACTTGTATGAGAATAATTTTTCGTCAATTAAAACACGTTTTAAATATAAATTGGAAAAGCGTGTTTCAGATTACGATTTACGAATAAATCGTTTTTGTGTGAAGGAGGGGAAGACAATTTGATTTTCGTAAAGTCAGCTTAGATTTTCCAATTAATAACTGAGACATGCTATTACATTAAATGGATTACGCGCATCTTAATCGAGTTAAAATACAAAATCCCGAGTGGTTTGCTGTACAAATAGGCACTTCCTTTATTTTGCTGTACAAGCAAAAGCTCTAAAAAGGCATCCAGAAGCTCTCTTGAGTCGAGTGCTTTTCATTGAAGTGTCTATAAGGTTGCGCTTTGTAGGTGTATTAAATTTGGTTTATTTTCGCTTCTCAGCGTGATTTGTTATCATGGTAGTTTTTGATGGAGCAAGTGGCTGTAGTGTAAAAACTAGCAGCTTTAAGTGGTAAAAAAGCCAAGCAAAGCATTATAAAGTCCGCTAACGAATACTGTCGTGGTCTCGTGGTAAGGATTGCGAATGAGCGGAAAAATCTCAAACTAATTAGCTACTCTTTAACTTAATTTTATCTACTTTGTGGCAGCTCTAGGCAACAAAGGCTTCAACAAATCAAATCAAAAGTTTTTGTTTAGGAGATTCAACGTATGTCTAAGAATATAGAAATCTAAGACTTTATATCTAATTAAAGAATAATAAAACCTTGGATAACTCAAGGAGTCTTACGTTGTGTTAGGAATAGGAATAAAATGCAAAAACAACTTAAACTTAACCCGTATGATGAAATACTAAAAATAACATATAAGCGATATCGCAATTACTGTACCAACTTGATTAAAAAACTTAAACGTACGTATGATAGTAAACTATTATTAACTAAGAATCCCAAACTGCTGTGGCATAATATTAAACACTTAACTAATTTAAAACTGACTAAAACGACAAACCTTGAGCTGCTAAATATAGAGCCATCCCCTGTTAAGGCAGTCAACATAATAAATAACTTTTTTGCTAATGTAGGACCAAATCTTGCAAAAGAAATTGAAATTCATAAACAGCTACTGCAACATAACATATCAATAGATCCAATACCTTTCTGCAATTCTCAATTATCATCTTTTGTTATTCTAAATACTGATCACGAAGAGGTAACCTCAATCCTTATGAATTTAAAAACGGACTGCGCTCCTGGTCATGACAATATCCCTCCAAAATTCCTTAAGCTTTCAAAAGAATTATTAGTACCAATATTCACTCATTTGGCAAATCTTTGTTTTACTAAAGGGGTTTTTCCTTCGCTTATGAAAAAATCAATTATTACTCCTGTATATAAGAATGGGGATAGAACGCAAATAAACAACTACAGGCCAATTTCAGTTTTAACTGGTATCTCTAAAGTAATGGAAAAGCTAATAAATAAAAGATTAATTCAATATCTAAATCATTTTAATATTTTATCATCTTCACAATACGGATTTAGGAAAGGCAAATGTACTCAAGACGCAATTTTGGATCTATCTTCGCTTATTGTTAAACACCTTGATAGTAAAAACAAATGTCTAACTGTCTTTTTAGACCTTAGAAAGGCATTTGACACTGTTTCTATTCCCATTCTTATAAAAAAGCTTGAAAATATTGGAATTAGAGGCAGCCAACTTCAGCTGATGAAGGATTATTTAAATAATCGTACTCAGAGCACAAAAGTCGGAAACTACTCCAGTAACGACCTTGACATGACATTCGGTGTACCGCAAGGTAGTGTTTTAGGACCTACCTTGTTTTTAATTTATATAAACGATTTATGTAACTATAAAATAGACAATGGACACATTTTTTCATATGCAGATGATACTGCAGTAGTTTTTCATGGCAAAACCTGGAAAGAAGTACATAAAAATGCCGAAACAGGCTTAAAGAATATATCTACATGGCTTAAAACTAACTATCTGACACTTAATACCGACAAAACAAATTACATATGTTTCTCAATAAATAAAAAAGGTCAACCTTCTACATCAAAGTTACAAATACACCACTGTAATGGCCAAAATGATATCTGTATGTGTCCTATCATTGATAAAATAGATAGTACAAAATACTTAGGTGTAATAATTGATCAAAAATTATCTTGGCATTCTCATTTAGAACTACTCACTGGCAGAATCAGGAAACTTATTTGGACTTTTAAAACTTTAAGACATATTGCAACTAATAAAATACTAATACAAGTTTACACAGCTCTTGCTGAAACATTACTGTCTTACTGCATTCCAGTCTGGGGAGGAGCATCTAAAATAAAATTCCTAGAACTAGAACGTAGTCAACGTGCCTTATTGAAAGTTATGTACTGCAAAACTTTTCGATTCCCCACAAATGAGTTATACGCTATTAACGGATTACTAAGTGTGAGAAAGATTTATATTCTACAACTAATATTAAAGAAACATAAAACATTAACTATAAATACAAAAACGAAAAGGAGAGTAGATTTTAGAACAGAAACAGATATTATAAAAACTAAATTTGCAAGACATCAATTTACTAAGCAGTCAACTTGTATATATAAGAAGGTTAATAATATAATGGAAATATACTCACTGAATGCTTACGAACTAAAACATAAAATAACTGACTGGCTTAGAAATCTAAGCTATGAAGAAACAGAAGAATTATTTAAAGTGATCACATAAACTACTGTTTATTACATTAACACACACACACACCACCCACACACACACCACCCACATGCACACCACCCACACACACACACACACACAGAGAGAGAGAGAGAGAGAGACATTTACCCACAAACATTATACATATCTACAAGTTTTTTCTTTTCGATTGTAAAATTAGTCCATAGAAGGGATTAAAATAAGTATTTACGGAAGAGCGGGACATCCTGGCACAAGTATATTGTACTTAAAAGGATGTCCCAACAACAAATCCATGTATTTAAATCTTTCTATGAATCAATTATTATTATTATTATTATATTATTATATCTTGACTATTCAAATACAAAAAATGTATTTATATTTTCAATTAGTTAAACAAAAATATGTGTACGATTTTACTTTACAATACCTAGTCACTATAAGACTGTGGTAGATTATATAAATTACGCTTTCACGTGTCGGCTATTAAAGGTTGAGGTCAGCATAGTGCAATTATTTATACTAGATAAAAATAATAATTTTGAACAAATTAAGAATATTTCAAACGAATAATTTATGAATAAATCTTTTAATAATGTTATAATTTTTATTTATTTATTTTCAATTTTACATTTATTCACGCTTTTTCAAACAATTTTCATTTAAACGAAATATTTCCAGAGGAAATCTGACCTGAATATATAAGTGATAAAATAAACAAAGCTTATTTAGGAGCTAGACTTTAATTTACTTTAATTGCTTTTTACGAAAAAAAATAAACGACGAAAAAATCAGTAAACACACATAAAAAAGCAAACCATATTATATTGGTCGAATTGAGAACCTCCTTTTTCAAGTTTGTTAAAAAGCCAGTGTATTAAAGTGAGAGCAGCTTCGATTTCTCTCTATATTATGGTAGAGATAGAGAAGAAACCTATTCCACGCATCTTCGTCACGATTCTGTTAATCAGTAGATGCCTACAACTTATAATATTCACTCAAGATTTGTGGTGTAACGTTTTACATAAACTAGGCGATGAGAAAATCAATTTCCAAATGATACGACTTGAAGCTGGCTTAGTTATATTAATGAACCAATTGTGCCAACAAGGAAAATTTATCTCTAGTCTAGGACCAACGGGATTTAATGGCAAACTACGCAGTCTCAACCCCGATCTATAGGCAGGTAGCACTGCCGGAGGTTGACATTTTCCGCCTATAAATAGGCAGATAATTGCAGGAAAGATATCGTTTATTTATACCGTCGATACACTGGCGTATAGGTTATCTAAGGGGATAATAAACGTGCTATTTTACTGCGTTACGTTGCGATAGATGATTAATGTCGGTTAGAATTCTTTTCGTTTATGATTTGCTTTATACTCGTAACGACCTGTGGCTCTGGGGTGATAGGCTTTTAGGGTATACTTATTATAGTTCGCTTAGGAAGGTTGCTGAAGTAAACTACAGTTGAAACACATAAAAGTATATTGTTATAAAGTCACACATGTATATTAACAATAACAATAGAATACACGATATAACACAGCAACACTAGCGTTCGTCAAGCGCGGTTAATTGGGAACTACTGGCGTGGCAAGCCGTTTATGCTGACATTGCTGACCACGCAGATACATAAGTATTACATTATGTAGGATCCCTACAGGCTTATACATATTTGTATAAAACAATAAAAGGTCATTATTCATTAGTGGTTTGCTTTGTAAAAAACTATTTAATATACATTGTTAATATTTAAAATTATTAGAAAGAAGAAAATTATCAGAACGCTTAAAAGATTTTGTTATTACTTGTTTTTATAAAAAAAACAAATATGTACCAGCACTAATTCGTCTAAGAAATTGGGCATTCGTAAGAAAATTCTTTAAACGAAATTTTAATGAACAGTTCTAAGGTTCTTTTAGTAATAATACTAAAATTGTGACTGATCTATATCTGTACATGAAAGGTATTTTAGAAAAACTAGTAATAAATTACATAATAGACCCGATAAAAATTACTGATTTAAATTTTATGGGTATAGTGTGTTATATTGTTTAATAAATCACACGAAAATATTAAATTTAAAACTGCTCGACTCTGCACACTTGTACTTACTTGTACGAATGTACGAATATAAATTCCGCACACAGACATTATTACTCCCAACATAATTAGAAAATCATTTACGGGATAATTATGTCACATATTATATTGAACAATGAAGTTAGGAACTATGACATTGTGGCATTCGCAAACATGTTAATAGTTCCAAGTTTACAAATTTGAACACTTCAGCCAGTAGAGCGTTCCTCATTTGTTTTGGGAAGTTTACGTTGTACCTACCAAGTAGATTTAACCAAATTCTTACACAAGTTAATATTGCGAATAAATTCGGAAGCATTATGCTTTAGGTTACATACATGTGAAGCCTGGAATAGGACCATTACACTATCTAATTCTGATATGAAGTGAATACATGAAAAGTGAAGTAAAAATTATTTTTCATCCCACCTATTCGAAAAAGACGACTTAGTTCGCCTTTAAGTGCGCCCAAAGTTGGTGTTTTCTATAAGAAACTTTTAGCGGGTGAGAATGAGTTTTTCGTCTTCTTTATTTAAATAAGTGCGCCGCACTTATTTCTTTTCCGCGCACTTTTTGAATTCACTTTGGATTGTTAGAAATTCATGGTTTTATTTTGAAAAATGAGTTCTTTAAGTGACTGTGAAAGTATAATTCCTGAATTTGATGTGCTTTTTATTTTCTCATAGGGAGGGATGAAAAGTAGATTGTATCACTCGGGAGCAAATATTTTTGGCTCGGGCGACGTACTTTGAATCCCTCGCTACGTTCTGAATTCTACTAAAGAATCCCTCACTTATATTATTAAAAATATTACTTTGCTCCCTTGTTATAAAATCTACTATTTTACACTCGATTAAAAAGGACAATGCAGGCAGCCATAATCACAAATGACGCAGACCGAAAACAGAAAAAACTAATCATTCTATCCGCCTTGCTGGGTACCGAACAGCTTAGATCCGGCATGGTAACCATTGTGCTGTGCGGTCGTCAAATTTATAATATCGTTCTACATTTAACTTTTATAACGCTATCTTGAACCTATAATCCTTAAATACCTTCATACCACGATCTTTAATAATACAGAATCGTAATCTTTACGCGTATGAATAAACATTGAAATGGAGTGTAATTTAAAACTTGATAACGCTGCCATGAGTGAAGGTGTTTTGAATGTCTAACACCATTTCGTTTAATGACAGCCATTCCAATTCACGTTTGCATACACTTGAAGGTAGGTACACTACGCTGTTCCGTTAATGTTTACGATATTGTATCAAACCGGAGCGTAAAACTCGCTTCTCGTATATAGATACGTTACTCAATTAATCGTGAAACTTTGCTTGACGAGTGGTATGTCTATAGATATTGTTATGTAATTGAGGATTGAAATATATTAACGAGAAAAGAGAAAGAGCTTTTTGGGCTTACGACATATAAAAACTATTTTTATATGTTAGTAATAATTCTGCATAGTTTTGCATAGGCCATGTCGAGCGTATTGATAACGAATTAATCGATATAAAATTCTGTTCCAAGCGTGCAAGTGGTTGTTAATTTTACAACAACCGACTAAATTTCAACCATAAAAATATTACAAGCGATATTTCTCCAATATTTTTTTCAATATTTGCCATGTAGGTAAACCTATACCTACCTAATTGTTAATTAAATACCCGATAAACGATAGCCACACTGAATGGTAGTGACACAAGCCGTGGACACAAGTCACACGAGTTACCGGAAGTGTTACCGGGTGTGTGTTTAACGTGATATATCTTACAATAATGGTTAATTGCCTGTTATTGCATATAATATCAGAAACGGTTTAACTTGCGTTCCATTTGCGCTTCTCTATAGTGTTGAATTTTCTCTATAAAGTGTTCAAGTGTTGGTTTAATGTTTAGTGTTTGTTTTACTTCAGTGGGTTTACAAAATATTAAAAAAAAACATAGGTAAATAATACATCAAAGGTACCATATGACCGGGCACAGTTTATCTTTAACACAAATATCACTCGGGAATAGAACCCGGGCCTCCTCGCTTCTCACAATCGGTATATCGCGAATTTAAAGAATACCTTCTAAACATTTTTCGAATTGTAAGTACATACTTAAGTTTAATTTTTGCGAAGCAAAGCGGAAGTAGTTCTTAGTTAGGAATATAAAGGAACATAATAAAAGTTCTCTTATTATATAAGACTAAAATGTTAGTGCTCCCAACATTTTTATCCACAGTTATATGGCGGAACGAATAGGAGAATGAAATGACTTGCAATATCTTTATGATTGCAATTTAGAGCTGTAATAAAATGTTGAGTCTGAGAATGTAATTACAAGAGGAATTTCAACAATGTGAAGACTTCTGCAGACTTTATAAGCGTCAAACTTATTTTATATAATTGCCTTTTCGTAGATACACGATCCTATGGATATATGACTTTATTAAGAATACAAAATTTTAAATGTAATGGGTAGGTACCTTTTAACCGACTTCAAAGAAAGGAGGGGTTCTCAATTCGTCTTTATGTTTTTTTCTTATGTGTGTTACCATATCTTAGTACTGGGTGAGCTGATTTCGACATTCGAAAGTAATGATGACTATCGTCTGATCTTTCAAAATATTGAGCGATATACGACGGTTACATTTTGAGTTTTTAACTTTAAGTCACATTTATTAATAAGGTCCTTAGGGTCCTAAGGGCCCGAAGCACGTAAAGACAACCGTAAGTGTTAGAGAAAGATATTAAAAAAATAAATAACGCTACACACTCATAGCCCCACAATAGGATTTCCTGTGTAATTGGTGCCATGGACAACACAAAAAACAAGGACGCACACCCAGACCGAGAACGGATATTTAAACTCCTCATTCAAATTGCGCTCTCGCTGGGAATCGAACCTGGTACATTCGAACAGCGAAATAAAATCTTGTATTTAAATAACCCTTGGCCGACGAAATACTTAACCTTGTTAAACATAATGGTTCATCGTTTTAGTTATTCATCAGGATTAAAACTGTCTTACCTCAAATAATTTAAATAAGCTGGTCAGATTTATGTTACGATCGTGTTCTTTGCTCCCGCTAGGAGCAATTATATCTAGGAAGCTTTCAGTTTTATTTATTTATTTATTTATTTATTTATTCGGAAATCCAACAGCGTATTCTTAACTTAAATACAATCAATGCAACAATAGAAAAATTAATAAGGCCAAAAACGGATTACACTAGTAAACAGTTGAATTTGTTAACAATTCAATACATATTGTATGTTATAGGTATTTGTGTGTGTGTATCAAAATATAAATTTAAAAGTAATTTCGCTTGCGAAATTGCCTCAAGTGATCATGGTCTACCAGGATTTTTGTGTGTAGGCATACTATTTGACATTTTATTAAAAAATCGGTTACATTTAAAATGCTTTTAGCTTTTTAGCAGCTTTCTAGTAGGTTTTGGTAGTAATACATGTGTGGCAAAATAGAGAGGCTTTGGGCAAAACGTCCCACTTAGAAAACGTCCCGTGGGACGTTATTGTCCGTTGATTTAATTTAATATTTCTCTTTGGGCTAAACGGCCCACTTATAAGAATATACAGAAATTCTATTGTTCCCTGCATATTTTGTACAGTCTGCAGGAAAACAAATAAATAGTTTGAAATAAAACAGAATATTCATGAATATAAAAAATATTTATTATTTATTAAATATAAACATATATTTATTTAGGTATAGTATATTTTTTATTTACAGTATAAATCAACATTTCTTTTTAATACATCACAAAATGGAATACTAATTACTAAGAATGACATTAAAATCACAGTTTAGTTATTATTATTTTAAATTAAGTTAAACACTACTCTAGAATCCAATATCAACAAAAACATATTTTTAAAGTTTCTTATGCCTAATAATAAATAATTAATCCATACTAATATTATAAATGTGAAAGTGTGTTTATTTGTTTGTGACTCTTTCCCGTCGCAACATGGCTATTATATGGTCTGGTTTATGTGTGTGGGGATAGTTAGGAGGCTACTTTTTACCGCGAAAAAACATCTCATTCCCATGGGAAGATCGATGTTTTGTTAGTTGCTAGATATTTAGTTCCGGATGTTGTTAACAGATAGCGTTAGTAAAATTCATTTGCAAGTTCTGAATCACGCTATCAAATATTACATGTAATTTACTTATGTCATAGGCAAATGTTATACCTGATGTTCCAGTATCATATAGTAGGCTACTGTTTATCCGAGATTCCTACGGGAGCGGGACCTACGTGGTTGTTACCTACGGGTCCCGAAGCGAAGCGCGGGCGGTTCTCTAGTAAATCATATTTATTAACAACAATTGCAAAAATCACAGATAGGAATTTTAGGTTCACATATAATAATCACAGATAGGTTCCTACAAATATCAAGGTACGATTCTTTTATTAAATACTTAAACATTGTTTTTAAAATCAGTCCAATATTATTTAATTAGTCCAATATTATAATATTATTTGGCTGCTTAAGAACTCACCCACAGTGTGTTCATGTCACATAATTCAATGATTAATTCGTACGTTCGTGGCTTGAAAATTCGAACCTTGCAGGTATTTGGTGCACATTTGGAGAACCCCACAAAACCAAAAATGTAGTCTAGCAGTGGAATAGCCCTATTAAAAATATATTATAGCGAGACCAAATATAGCTTAGACATCAGAATAACATAATTTTTAAAAATTTATAGAGATTTTTGAAGTGACTGGTTTCCCAAATTAACCAAGTTAATCAAATAGAAGTTAACCATAATAATATTTAAATATTAAAAAATATGTAACACCGAGCATGTAGATTTTTTTGCTGACTATACTATAATTTCATCTTGAATTTCTGGGACCAATTGACCAAGTCAAAAAAGTTCTTGGGCAAAACATCCCACGGGACGTTTTCCAAATGGGACGTTTTGCCCAAAGCCTCAGAACAAGACTATTAGCTAGTAGGTATTTCTAACTGGATTATTACTAACAACAACTACTACTAACTACTATTATTAATAACACCTGTCCCAGTTAACTTATTGCTCTAACATCTTTTGCTGTAACTAAATGCATCTTTATCCTGATTTGTGTTATGTTATGTTCGTCACAGTTGTCACGGACGGCCGCGGAAGGATGATTCTGCAAGCTCGGCTGCTATCTTAATTCCATAAAAAAGTATCGCATTTGTAAAGGAGAATGGGTGGTTTCGTCCCAAGAATTGTAACACTTCATGATGTACGTCATTAAAAAGGTCTTAAAAAGTACTAAAACTTTTTGTATGGTGATGAAGAAAAATGCACGTTTTTAGTTATTTTTTTAAAGTAAATCAGTATATTAGCGAGCTTCGTAAGATGTTTTTGTAAAAATCACACGTTTTATTTACCCTTTGTAGGGTTATAGATAAAAATACTTATTAATGACACTATTTAATGAATCAATGATCGACAGTACGGTTTCCGTCACGGTCGTTCAGCTGGCGATCTTTTAGTTTATCTCACGCACCGGTAGGCTCAGGCCCTAGACAGCAACGGGGAAGCACTGGCAGTCAGCCTAGATATCGCTAAGGCCTTCGAACGGGTCTGGCACAGGGGTTTTCTCGCGAAGTTACCATCTTACGGTCTCCCTGAGAGGTTATGCAGTTGGGTAGCCAGCTTTCTGTCTGAGCGATATATAAAGGTCGTTGCCGACGGTTGTTGCTCACATTTGAAACCCATAAACGCTGGTGTTCCTCAAGGGTCTGTGCTGTCTCCTACCCTGTTTATTCTGCATATCAATGACATGCTTGAGCGTGCAAACGGCATTCATTGCTATGCAGATGACAGCACGGGAGATGCCTATTATAGAGGCCCTGCAAATGCCTCGCGGTCACAAATTGGTAAAAGTGCTGGGATTCTGGGCGTTGACATTTCGAGCGATGTGCAGTATCGGAGTCATCTGGAAGCTAAGGCCAAATTGGCCCCCAAAAAGCTTAAAGCTTAGCTCCTGAACCGGGCGAAGCAGTACTTTACAGCGAGGGACCTACTGATGCTTTATAAAGCACAGGTCAGGCCTCACATGGAGTACTGCTCTCATCTCTGGGCAGGGGTGCCACAATACCAGCTTAGTCCATTTGACGCCGTACCAAAGCGCGCGGTTCGAATTGTCAACGACCCATGAGTCACTAACAGGTTAGAACACCTAAGTCTGAGGAGAGACATGGGATGCCTCTGCGTGTTCTACCGGCTTTACAACGGTGAGTGCTCCGAGGAATTATTCGATTTGGTGCTAATTTCACCCTTCCATCATCACACCACTCGCCGAAGATTGAAGTTTCATCCGCATCGCTTGGACTCGTGGCGAACGACTACGGTCCGTTTTTCACAATCGTTTTTGCCAAGAATGTGCAAGATGTGTAATGAGCTTCCTTCTGAGGTATTCCCGGAGCGCTATGACATGGGGTTCTTCAAGAAAGGTGTAAAAAGAGTTCTTCTTCAGGGCCGGCGTTGCACAGGTTGCACTGGTGACTCCTTTGGTGTTGCTCGTGTCTATAGGCGACGATGACCACTTACCATCAGGTGGCTCGTCTGCTTTTACGTAAGCCCTTCAGGCAATAAAAAAAAACTACAACATGCACCAATTAATTATATCTAACAACAACCATAAGCAACATGCATTGTAAAATAACTTTTGAATGAGCATGTCATGTAGGTTTAATCATTTAACTACAATCGTGTAATGTATTAGAAACGAGAAAATAATAATTCATGTGACTGTGTTTCTTATCACGTATTTTGTAAATAACAATCATGTTATTATTAAGAAAATAACTATAATAAATCAAGTGTTTTTAATCATGTGTTTCAAAACAACAAACATGGCTTGTACTAAAAAACTTAATAAATCATGTGTAACACATATGTTTATTTTATAAAATAGGGCTTCATCATTACAAAACTTTTAAAACATTGGAATGCAAATAACTGTTTACCTGCATTCAGTAAATAAATTATTTTGTATACATATCATATAATAGTCTCAAGACAACATGTTTATACAAGTCGCAACTTGTTACAAGGGTTGGGATTGGGACGCACCCCATACAAAAGTGGCCATTCTCCTTTAAACCCCATTTATTAAAATAGCTTCTGAAACGAGCTTCCGAATTCAATCTCTAAGGCACTTCTCACATTACGCTATTTATTTAGCTACGCGACTGCAACGCAATCCAAAATTCGCTGTATCTGACACTTTTCGCTGACAGGAGACGCATCGTAGACGCGTCGCTTTCATACATCCGAGTCGCTTGCAAATAGCGTTGTGTGAGAAGTGCCTTAAATGTTGAATGATGACATTTGGGGTTTCGAATCTTGAAATCGAACCAAATCACGTCCGAAATTAAATCATATCCTGTAAAATATGGGCCGGATAAAACTCATAACTAAAAAGCCTTGCTTGATTTAAGATGCTTCTATATAAAACTAGAAAATCCGCCCTCGCTTCGCTTCGGGAAACCAGTCCCTTCAAAAATCTCTATAAATTTTTACAACTTATGTTATTCCAATGTCTAAGCTATATTACTGCAAAGTTTCATGAAAATCCGTTCAGTAGTTTTTGCGTGAAAGAGCAACAAACACGCACACATATGTACATCCTTACAAACTTTCGCATTTATAATATTAGTGGGATATTAGTAGGATGATAGTCGATTTTGAAGCTGGGGAAAACTTCCGAACAAAGGATACGAAAAGGATGGTTCGTCACAACTTAAGCATCCTGCGACTACCTACATGATATAGCACTTCTTCCTATAGGAATTTACCCTAATAGGAAATCCAAGATTCCGAAGTGGTCTACGTTTCGCTAAGGGTTGAAAACTTGTGAGCCAGTATCTACTTTCTTTCTTTTATTCATTCGCATCGGCGATGCCTTTATTGTAAATCGACTTAAAAAAGAAGGACGTTCTTATTTCGGCTGTGTTTTTAACCCACTATAAAATAGAAGGAGGTTCTCAATTCGACTGTATTGAGTACTGCTTGTATTTTTGTATTTTTTAATGGGTTAATCAAATTTTTGTTCTGTGGTCAGATTTTAATTTGATCGATCTATGAAGAATAGTTATTGAGTTATTTATTATTTATTTATTACACTTTATTGTACACCATAGTAATAAATAAGAAGACTACGCTATAATTAGTATTAGTGCACAAAAGGCGATCTTATCGCTCAATAGCGATTTCTTCCAGATAACCTTTGGGAAGATGGCAAAGGGAATAAACAAGAGATGTTGGTAGGGTGTACAGTGTAATGATGATAAAAAGAATACAAAATATACAAACAGATATATATACATAATATAATGACCATACAATAAATTATATATATACATATAAATATGAATATACATAATATACCTACATACATATATACACATATACATACATATATATACACATACTATATAAATGTGATTATTTGTCCAAAAACAAACGATAAATTTCATAAGTGAAAATGATGGCGCAATCAAATTAATTAATAGACTTTAGGTAATATTCCTTAACACGTTTTTTAAACGAATCAAGTGAAGGGGAGAGTCTAATACTAATAGGGAGGGAATTCCAAAGTTGGACCGCACGGACAGAAAAGGATTTATGGAAGAAGGAAGAAGAATGAGAAGGAGTACATAAAGATAAATTTTCATTAGAGCGAAGGTTTTTGTCATGCGACAAGCATCTGTAGTTAAACCGCTCTTTCAGATAAGGCGGGCTTGTAGGACTGAATAGCACGCAGTACAAAGTAGAAAGAATGTGTGTATTCCGGCGAAGTCGGATAGGGAGCCACTTGAGCTTAGTTCTGAATTCGGAAATGTGGTCATATTTTCGAAGACCGAAAATAAACCGTATACATAAGTTCTGGAGACGCTCAAGTTTATTAAGTTGCTCCTCAGTGATGTCCAGATAGCAAATATCGGCATAGTCAAGGACGGACAGGAGCAGAGATTGGGCAAGCGCTACCTTGGTTGGAATTGGCAGTAGGTTACGTAATCTGCGCAACGGGCCTAACGCAGCAAAAAGCTTTCGGCTGACATCTTTGATTTGAGGAGCCCAAGACATGGAGCGATCCATGATAATGCCAAGATTACGAACCGTGTCAGCAAATTTAATGACATTACCATCCAGTGCGACGGCCGGCAAATTGTTGTAGTCTATTTTTTGCAACATTTTTGAGCTACCTATGATAATTAATTGCGTTTTGGAAGGATTCACTATGAGGCCAAACGACTTGCACCAGTTGCTAATGCTAGCCAGGTTGGCGTTCACTGTGTGTATGGCATTAGGGAGATTTTCCACTGTAGATTTTACATATATTTGGAGATCGTCTGCATATAAGTGATAGAGAGAAGAAAGGTCGGAACATATCATATTGATAAATAATGCGAAGAGAAGAGGAGATAAAACACCACCTTGCGGTACGCCAGCTTGCGTAGCAGACCAAGTAGAGAAAGAGTTATTGAACTGTGTACGCTGCCGGCGACCTTGCAGATAACTGCGAAACCAATCAATTGCGAGCGGAGATATGTTAAGAGTGCTTAAAATAGCTAGAAGTATATCAAAGTCAACGGTGCCAAACGCGTTGCTGAAGTCCAACAATGTCAGCACCGTTACTTGTCGATGATCCATTCCCTCACGAATGTCTTCTGTGACTTTGAGGAGAGCAGTAGCCGTACTATGGCCGGAGCGGAAACCAGATTGTAGGGGATTTAGGAGATGATATTTGGAAAGAAAGGAGTTGAGTTGCAGGTAAATGAGTCGCTCTAGGATTTTGGATAAAAACGGGAGAATGGATATGGGTCGATAGTTAGAGAAGGAAGTGGGATTAGATGATTTAGGGATGGGAATTATGTGTGCATCTTTCCAGGCCTTAGGGAATATGCCAGAGGAAATGGAAAAATTCATAATGTGGGAAATGATAGGAGTTACGTGGTCAATGATAGGGAGGACCATTTTACGGCTAACACAGTCACTACCGACCGAGTCGGAGGAAACGGATAATATGCACTTCTTAACATCACGCTCATCAAATCGACTAAAACTGAAGTTAGGGATGTCACGAGTAGGAAAGCTAGAAAGAGTACGAAGAGTCTCAGATTTAGTCTTACTGTCAATGTAAGAGGCTGAAGAAAAGTGTTGATTGAGACCCTGTAGGTCAAGATTATTATTCGAGGTTTCATGTTGTCGTTTCCGTACTCCAAGTGATCTTAGAAATTTCCAGACTATGGCTGGATCGTCAACCTGAACTGCGTTGTGAATATGGCGGCGTTGTAGATCTCTACACATCATATTGCAGCGATTCCGTAGTAGCCTGTATTTTTCGTGGTTTAAGTCGTTCGGCTCAGATTTATACTTCAACTTAGCTCTGTTCTTTTTGTTGATTAACATCCTCAGATCATCAGTCAGCCAAGGAGCTGGTGCATGACGTACACGGACTTGACGGAGAGGAGCATGTATATCAAAGAGTTGGATAAGTAGCGATTGGAACAATGCTACCTGCTCGTCAACCGTAGCTGCTTGACTTACTACAGTCCAGTCTATTTTAGCAGCATCCCGACGAAGAAGATCTATGTCGATTCCACCAAAGTTACGCTGCAGGCGGATCCTTGACTTAGCCTTAGGTGGGTGGATTTTATAGGAAGTATAAATTAGGTCATGGTAAGAGAATGCAACGGCATTACACTGACCATGAGAGGCAACCAGTTCCGGAGAAGAGACAAACATTAGGTCAAGAAGAGAAGGAGTAGAATGCGGGTAGAAATGCGTGGCAGAGAGGGGTAAAATATGCAAGTTGGCTGCCTCAACAACGGATTTTAGTCGGTTAGCTCGAGCGTCGTCCTTGAGGAGACAGGTGTTGAAGTCTCCCATGATGATGGTATTGTCGTACAGGGGTACTAGATCTTCTAGCAACTCCTCAAAGCAGGCAAAATAATCAATCGTCAAGGACGGGCTATAGAACACGCCGAGAAGAAGTTTAGTGCGAGGTAGGAGAACTTCTATCATAAGGTATTCAGCCTCGTTAGTTTGTTGATTTAGAGATAGTTTGAGGACAGAAAATGGAATATGTGAACGAAGATAAATGGCAACACCTCCACCCCCCCGTAAGGATCGGTCGTTGCGAATCAAATGAAATCCAGGGATGATGTATGAGCTAGATGGTAGACACGGCTTGAGCCAAGATTCAGATACCAGAATTGCATGAATGTTTTTGTTATCAAAAGAAGATAATAAATCGGGGTAATGGGCCGGAATACTTTGGGCATTTATATGAACTACATTAAAATTTTTAGAAAAATCAGCAAAGGTGGAGCTTAGTACCAAGTCTAATGGAGGAATACTTTGGAAACTATCGTCACTACTCAGTCCTTCCGAAGCAGTCGAGAAAAGAGATGCAATGCTACCATCATCACTTTCAAAGAGCATATTAGACGTGCGTGTGTGTATATTTGTAAAAGAGCAAATATGTATAAATATATATGCAGTAATAGATAATTACTTAAATAAAAAGTTTTTAGTGTACTATTACAATAATTCAAATTTATATAATATTGTATAATAAATATATTTAAAAAGATAAAATAAAATGAGACTATATTATATACTACTTTATCTTGAGTTTAACTACTTCCCTTGACATTTACCCGCCAGCAAACTAGAAAAACAAAAAAATATATTCAACGCACAATCAGAATCCAGAAGTATTAATACAATGCTAACACTATAAGCTGGCAACACTACCTATAATTATGTTACATTGACGTGTAACCATAGTGTAAATATTCCTATCTCTATGAGTGTAACCATGCAACAGTGACAGATTGTGTACTAAGACATGTCACTCATGTCAGTTCATTGAAATGAAATGTCATTTACTAACTATTTGTCAAATAATTTTCACATGTTTACGTTAAAATTGCTGATGTTTTACCAAAAAATTCAATGTACCGACATAAAAGTTAACAATGAGATATTTACAATAAGAATGGATAATTATTGATGAGTTATAAAAATATTAAAAAGTTATTTGAAAGCAAAAGTGAAAATAATAGTCACTTAAATCGATGCATGGTTTGGAATGACAATGTAATAAGCTCAGATTATAGAACCAAAAGGCAGATGTAGTCGTTCCAGTATAAAGTGAAGCTACCAAAGCAAATACAAAATAAAAAGCTAATACAATCTCGTGTCAGTACTACGGAAAGTGTCAAATAGCATAAACGTCGCAAGTGTCAAATTTTATAAAATAATTTTATCAGTTATAATGCCGTCTTGCATTTTTAAATTCTCTAAAAGTTGTTCGCAAAAACAAAGCAAAGAAGACGAAATATCTTTTCACAGGTAATTGTTCATTATTTTATTATTTATTTATAATAATATTTTTGCGGTTCGTTCGGAACACAAAACCTCAACAATCATTCATTTTTACACCAGTTTAAATGAAAATCGGTTACCCAAAATTTGGGGAAATATGCATGGACTATTTGGACATTGGTCGATTTATAAATTTATATCGAAAAAAAAAATATTTTGAAAGTAAATAGTTTTATTTATTTAAACCTAAAAGTCAGGCAATACAGCCAATAAAATTAGCATTCTAACTGCTGAAAATGTCACGTGTGCCAATAATATGTATGATAAATATTATATAATATTTTAGTTTCTGCTTAGCCTACTTATAACTAATAACTATAATTTTTGCAGATTTCCGACAGATGCTGTAACAAGAGAAAAATGGGTTCATATTATTCGGAAAAGCAGGCAAGATATTAATTGGCTGATTAATTTTGCGTGGTTCGCTCATTACATTTTAGTGAGGATGACGTGTACCTATCTCACTAAAAAAGGACATTGGTTGATTAAAAAATCATCAAAACCGAATTTTTGTTATAATAAATAAGTATATTGATATTTTGATGTTTTTTTGATTAAAAATATCTACCCAAAGAGACAAAAATCCATAGGTTAATTAAAACAATTAAACATATTTAAAATATTAAATTAAATAGGTATATTAAAAGAACATTTACACATAATTATTATATAATACTTTTTGATAACTAGTGATATGGCTACAACCCATTAATGTCCCACTACTGAGGGTCTCTCCTCATTATTAAGGAGGCCTAGAGCATACTCCACCACGCTGCTCCAGTGCGGATTGTTGGAGGGGTTAGTGGCCAACACATTGTCGAAAGTTTTCAAGCCGCCCGAAGGCTTCCGACACGACTTAAAGACTGCTATCTATCGATATCAACCGGGACCGACGACTTTACGTGCCTTCCGAAGCTCGGAGGCGCTCAAGAAATTATTATCAGAAGAAATTAAAATCAATTATTATTTTTACATACAATAAAACTTTAATTTTTTGTCTGTTTTTCTGTGCATTTGTTCCGCCTAATCTCAGGAACGGCTTAACAAATTTAGATGCAGTTTTCACTGACGTATTCAAATGAGCTTGGGTTAACATTTAGTGTGTGTTTTATTTGAATCGGTACACAAATAAGAAATCACGTCAATTTAAAGAATACCATCCCTCATTTATCGATTATGGGCTTACCGAAGCGAAACAAGACCGTTCACTAGTAATAAATAATTTGCCAATTTAATTGTGCATAATGTTTTAAGCTGGAAATATGGCGAACAATGTTTACAAAATTGCGGGAGATTATGACTTTTCACTTGGCAACCTCACACACACAAAGAATTACGTATCCATACGGTGCAATTGCTAGTTGACATTAAGGTTGTCATGCACACATAGTGAAAAAGCGGCTTCACATTATTCGTCGCTTTTCTTTGCGAATGTTCTATCTGCCTTTTGGTTCTATAATCTGAGGTAATAAGTACACACTGGGAATGGATGGATTTCGACATCAATTCACTTCCTCACTGGCTTTCTTATTCGAGAGGGAGACCTCTTGCGTGGTTCGACCTTCTTAGGACCAGCTACAGACATGGGAGGCAACGATGTAGAGGGGCTTGGGTCACCCACAATGGCTTCAAGCTCCACCAAGCGTTCCACCTGATGAAGTGTGCCATCGGATGCTAAAATATGGATAACCCCTTTGTTGGTCCAGCATTTGTTCACACCAAAGCGACGCCTAGCCTCCATGAACACAGCATGTCGTTTCCTGGTAAGAAACTCAGACTGTGTTATGCCTGTATTCTTTAGTTTTGATTTTGCAAACCATACTTTGTCGCGTACCGAAGCATCTTTAAATTTCACTAAAACTGGTCTCACTTTTTTGTCTGTAGGACGTCCCAAGCGATGGCAGCGACTAATGGAGCAACTGGAGAAACTTGGCACCAACAACTTGTCCGCCACTAGACTGGTTACCACGGCAGCCAAATTTTCAGAAGAGTCCTCGGGGATGCCATGAAGTAGGATCATCTTGCGCCTGGTCCTCATCTCACTGCGGTCTATCTCTAGTGCCATAAACTCGAACTGTTTTTGGATAGTTTCCAAGGCTGACAGTATAAACTTTTTGAAGTTACCAAAATCAGCAGCAAGAGAAGATGTGGAAGTTTGTGCAGGGCTAGTTTTCTGCAGTTCCTTTTGGAATTCCGCCATGCTGGACTTGAACATGTCAGTAACAGCGGCTAATGAATCTTTGAGTGACTCCATGGTGCTAGTTTGATGAAGTGCTTCAATGTGTATTTCAAGTGATGGAAATATCAAATAGTGTTGACTCACTGAGAGATTACGAAAACGTGTTCACTTTTACACTCCTACCCTCGAAAAAAAAAAAAAAAAAAAAAAAAAAAAAAAAAAAAAAAAAAAAAAAAAAAATATTCTGTTTCTAGACGTTGAAACGGTTTATTTTTGTAAAAACTGAGTTATTGATGGTCATGGTCACTGCCCACCAGGTAGGTTGTCGGTGGTTTATGTATGCTTCTATCAATCATAGTCTCTAATAATATTTAATTACCTACTAAATAATCTTTCTGACTGAGTAAATAAAAAAAATCCTAAAGAAACCATTACCTAATCGCTTTCGAAGAGTTAAATTCTATATTTATTCTTACCAAAGTTTGATAAGTCTACAAAATTTTCACAGAATAAACGACTTTATAAAATATGGATAAACATTTTCCTCCTTTTCCAGTCTTCTAAACTTGCTATTCAAGTTAGAATCCGCTTTAGCTCTTATCATTAAATAGCGTCCTCTAACCATTGTCGGAATCCGTAGGGCGATTTGTCGACTTCCGGTTATCTGCTTCATATAGCGCGTATCTTAAGTACTGGTTAATTAAGCAACTTCAAAAAAGAAAGGGTTTCTCAATTCGACTGCACATTATGTGTGCAACTTCATAATTTTTACTAGGTGAATCGGTTTTTAGGGTTCCGTATCCAAAGGGTAAAACGGAACCCTATTACTGAGACTTCGCTGTCCGTCCATCCATCCGTCCGTCTGTCACCATGAACCGTAAGACAGTTGAAATTTTCACAGGTGATGTATTTCTGTTGCCGCTACAACAACAAATACTAAAAGACAGAATAAAATAAATACTTAAGTGGGCGCTCCTACTTTCGACGCCTCAGCGATAGTTTAGTTACCTTTCGGTCCAAGAGATGGCGTTGTGGCTAATATGTGGCTACAATAAAACAATATGAGGCTTTCATACAACAGACCAGATTTTTTGACGTTTTTATACATAATGGTACGGAACCCTTCGTGCGCGAGTCCGACTCGTACTTGGCTGGTTTTATTATATGTATTTTTTTAGTGAAGAAAACTCATAGTACTCCCATTTTTGGAGCGACAACTGCGTGATGTTATATAACTTAAATCTTAATTCATTTTTTATTTAAAATCACCAGAGAACTCAATTAAAACTGTACTGTACTGTATTTTCGGCAACAACCCACAGAGCAAAGGCAAAAATACCCATGCAGCAAAAATAGATTGGTGGTCGAACAAAGCTTCAGGTACCTAATTATACGTTAAATTGTCGATTAGACGTAAAATAGTCAAATGAGGGGTTATTGTAGTGGATTACGCGGACCTATCTGTGGCGAGAGGATTAACAATATTGAGCCATGTCTCCGCTATCACTGTTCGCAGCTTGTTTCTGTAATCCGAAAAACACATTTTGAATTCTGCTGTAAATGTCTGCAGAGTTCAGTTTTACAGTTCTCTATTCATGAATACAGTCTTTATTTTTATTGAAAGATCCATACTAAATGCTGAAGTTACTTTGTCTGCTAGGTTTTCACGCTTAATCCGATCAACCGATTTAAATTACATTTGGTATGGAGGTACCTAATTTGTGTCCTTGGAAGGACAAAAAGGGATAGTATTCATCCCCAAAAAACCATTTTTGCAAATAAAAACAGCAACAGACTTTGCAAGCAAAATTTATGAAAGTTGGTATTTTTCCTTAGAACGGAGAAATGCTAAGGAAAAATACCATTTATTAAAATTAATAATCCTTAGCATGGAGATTTTCCCAAAGCAAAACGAACGAAGAAGATTTTTAGTTCTCGCACTCATATGCTATATAGGTTAATAACGTTCTCGTACGTAAACTTTGCAAATTTAAGTTTATTTTATCAAAATGAAGCGATCTTTGCACATAGGTACATTATACTATGCATATCGAATGAGTTTGTTCCTGATTTGAAATATAACGACCACAAATTCTTTTCCGACTGAAAAAGAAGGCGATTCTAAATTTAATTATATCTTTATATACCTACCTATTTATTGCCTCATTTTTTTAGTGGAATTAAGATAGCAAACAAGCATGCAGTACCACCCTTCCGCTGTCGCCCATAACAACAGCTGTGACCGACCTAGAACTAGACTCAAAGGGACTAGGATTGTTAGTCCAGTTAGTAGTTGGTGTTAGAATATTACGATAGTTGGTTAGTTTGTTAATAAGTGTGAGGACAGTCCCTGTTAGTGATAATTAGTGCTGTTAGTTAATGTTAGTGATAGTCCTGTTAGTTATTGTTAGTATGAGTCTCGTTCTAGTTCGGCCTCAGATACGTTGCTACCCCTGAGGACTGAGATGGTCGCCTCTAAAAAAGTGTAACCGGCTCCGCACCTTCCTATCCGGAACACAATTGTTCTTAAAACAATTATTACACGGTAGGAATGGTACTAAGTACCGTTACTTTTGGGTTTTAATTATTATTTTTAAATTCGAAAGCTGACTCGTCGGGGTGCACGCCTTGCACGCCCGCTTACGACGGCCCTGATTTCTATTGTACTGTTGCATAGTATGCAAGAAGTATTTCCGCTCATTCAATCCTATTGTTTATTACTCAGATATTCTCATAAAAATATTTAATCAAAAGCATAGTGAAGTAAGCATAAAATGAACCTAACGGAAACGTCGGAAAAACATTTCCAATTCAAAGTTCCGGCAGTTTTTATACCTTTTAGTTTTTAGTTCACAGGTGTTTTACTCTTTATATTGAAAAATGCATAGAGGTGCAGAATAACATTATAATTCGTCGATATATGAACATAAAATAGACAACACTAACTCGTATATGAGTTTTTTATCGTTTATTTCTAAACTTTACAGTTTTGTTACACATTTAGGCGTTTCAGAGAACTAATTGCAATAGTAAAATTACAAACCGGGGTTCATTCATATAGCCATATTAAGTTGAATAAAAATAAAAATATAGGGACTACGAGCAGATAAAGTGAAACTTTATACCATGAATGTGTTAACTGGTGTGTGAGCTTTTTCATTCCAACTTTATACCTACATACCTCTTAGTAAACAAATAAAAATAAATATATGAATAACATTACTCACTCACACTCTCAGTAAGGAATGAAATGAATGAAAGGAATCGAATTCAGAACCCTTTAAATGGCAGCCCGGCATGCTATAGGTACGTTGCACGTGTTCAAAAAATAAAAGAGAAATATAATTCGTTCAAATACAGCGAAGTGGTCGAGTAACAGAGTAACAGCTAGTGTTGACGTAAATGAAATATCAAAGCTAGATTTTACGTTAAAATAAAAAGAGTTATTTATATTTATGCATAATGACAGGGTGCCGACGTTGCCGTACGTTGTGAGTGTAATAAAAGGCGTTAATGTTTGCAGGCGTTGTTATCCTTTATTATCCGTGACTCCGTGCCAAATGCACTGAGTATTAAGGCAATGCGAAACCATTACATTTTGCTCTAAAAATTTTCATTCAGGAAATATCCTAATTTTACAGATAAAGGGTTTAATCTGTAATAATGGAGTTCCGCAAAGTAACGCCTGAATCAATTAACTATCCTAATTTTGTTTTTTAAGTCTTTTGCCTTCGAATTCGCCTAATCTAAACATTTCATTTTATCTGCAATTACACGTTAAACGTAAACGCTTCTAATTATTTCGATCCTTTTATTGTGGACGTAGAAGTATAAATGAGAGTATTACATTATCTGTTCGTCTTATCATAATATCATTTCATTGACATATTTGGATCACATATTTTGGGTCAACGAGTTGGTAGTTGATTACTTTATTGTGTCTTTTATTCCCGGGAGACGGGTCTGTTATCGCGTAATACGAGATAGAGGTTAGGATGGAAGTTCTATAAGGTATGTTCGTCTTTTCTAATTCATAGTACGTAGTAAGGGAGTAAGAAAATTGAACCAGTAAACACAAAAAATATCGATCGATTTTATTAAATAATTTCATTAATGTACTTAATCTCCGCATAGATGACGAAAGATGCGTTCTCGACTATTGCCTCTTTCCCTCGAATCGTGAGAGGAAATCTCAGCCCAACAGTGGGACATTTATAGGAAGTGATTTGAGGAGGATGACGTAACTGACAATAAAAATCACGTTTTATCATGAAGTTTTTAGAATAATACTAGTAAATCCGCCCTCGCTTCACTTCGGGAAACCAGTCCCTTCAAAAATCTCTATAAATTTTAACAAATTATGTTATTCCGATGTCTAAACTACATTACTGCAAAGTTTCATGAAAATCCGTTCAGTAGTTTTTGCGTGAAAGAGCAACAAACACACACACACACTCACTCACTCACTCACTCACATACATCCTTACAAACTTTCGCATTTATAATATTAGTAGGATAGTAGGATAGGATGTATAATTACCCTCACCATGCAAGTTGAGGAGCACTTATCTACAAATTTTTCACGGGCATTTTATATTGCTTAAAGTAGACAACTCATTTACCTGGATTCCACATTTTTCCTGGTGTTTCAGTGTACTTGAACTCAATATAAATGAACACGTCATTATAATAAACACCGCGAAGTAAAAATAGGGTCGCGTTTTCGTTGTCATCAGTTGAGAGGCCATCAGTCTTCCGCACTCGCTTGCTATTTTGCCAGTTATAAACTGTTATATCTTCCAGATGAGTTATGTTCTAAGCATTTCAAGAATGTCTTACTTTACATCTAGTCCATTTATTTAGCTCTGACTTATTACTGAATTGCTTTATTGTCGGAAAGTAGAAACATAAAGCGTGGATGAAATTCTTAATATTCTCGGACTTTTAGTTTGTATGTATGTAATCAATTTTAAGTGCTTGTTGTGACGTAAGGAACTCATAATTTTTCCTTGTCTTAATTAAACTCGATCCTTTAAGATATTTCCTGCTGAACAAAGGTTTTGAAAAAGTTTCGTGTCGGTGATCACTGGTTTCGATAATACCCAAAACAATCGCGATGCCCGTTTCATGGTAGAACGGTTACTGTTTGCAGTCTTTGCTTAGCGTTAGAGCTAAGATTAACAATGATTTTTTTTACGACTTAAAAAAGGAGAAGTTTCTTAATTCTACTGTATTTTTAACCGACTTCAAAAAAGAAGGAGGTTCTCAATTCGACCGTATATATGCTTTTTTTATGTGTGTTCAGCGATTTTTTCGTCGTTTATGGGCCGATTTTGATAATTCTTTTTTTTGTTGTAAAGTAGATATGCGAAGTGGGGTCCCCTGATAAGGACACCAGGATCTGATTGATGATGGCATCTCAGAGAAATTGAGGGGACTTTCGAAAATTGTATGGACGATTAGTGTGTTTGTTCATGTTACAATTGGGAATCTGTAGAACTGGCCATAAACCATCATAAGTATATTAAAGCGTTACCATTTCATGAAGGTCTGGAGTCGATCTGATGAAGCCGAAAGACAGTCGAGGGAACTCGATCCTCAATGATTTACTGCAGTTATTTAGTGTTTGGGCATAACTTTGCACTGGGTGAACCGAACTTGAGTATTTTTTTATATTCGAAAGCCAGTGCTTCGCGTCTGCTGTGCGACATCTCACGGCAGGTTATTCTCAGAGTACTCCGGCGACTCGTGTTTTTGAGTTATTTCTTCTTATTGAATTTGAAGTCGATTATATTTATTTTTTGTAAAAAGTTAGTTATTTCGTTTGCAGAAAGTACCTACCTTAGAGTCAGCGAACAATTTATTTTTCTTCTTCATTATTTAATTTTACAACGATGGATTTACCAGGAACGACTTCGAAATTATTATGTAGGTATAGAAGCCACTACAACGTTAAAAAAATACCCGAGACACTGTAAAATCTTTAAACTCAAAAGAGAATGAAATAAAGTTGAAAGGGATAAGTTAAAATCTTTGATGGACATTTTTTTACGCTCGTCGATTTTGCAGCACTACTGGGTAGAAAACAATCGTTGACAATTTAAATTAATTTACTTTAAATTAATAACTCGTCTTCGTGCGTCGACTTTAACCATAAAAAGCCTGTTCCATTACTTTTTTCCGCGACCCAGGTGTAAGATAAAATAATTACTTACTTACCGTGAAGCTCAAATTGACATTGCGTCGACACGAGACCGGAATCGCAGTTTTGTGTTTTTACGGGAATATTCGTATCGTTTACGAGTGTAACTAAATTAACAAATAACAATCCTTTGTTGATAGTGCTAACAAGCGGAAACCAGTTTGTTTATTAGTCGTGCGGCACTTTTATTTGGCTATGGAATTTTAAACGTTCGCTTCAATAAATTAAGGCCACTCTAGCGGTATTGCTGGTGTTTGGTTTAAAATTTGTTTTAAGGTTACGTCCAAATTGGCTTTTTATACTTGTACAAAGATACTGCCTGAATTCGAAATTGGATATGAGGGGTATGTTTGGTAGGTTATGGTATACTTTAAAGTTCTATTGTTTATTTTATGTCGAAGATTGTTAATCTATGATACTTATTTGATGCTATTTAATTTATGATACGCGCTAATTAAGGAATCTATGATCTGTGACGCAGGGGGTTCGCGCGGGAGATCTAGTAATAGAGTTAACAAGAAATGATTGTTTAGCGCAATCGGGATCTCGTTCTTGTACAAGTTTCTTAAGTTGAAATGCCTAAATAAAGTGTGAACCGCGTGTGCGGGTGGTTCAATCGATATAGTCGATATCCCGTACGGGAAGTGAATCAAATATGTCGGAATACCAAAACCAATCTAAACCTAGTGTTTATACTGAGCCGGACAGTGTTATTCAATAAACGAAGTTGGTTGTATGTTTGGCTTAGAACCCTGTGTATCATTTGATATCCTGAGCTGATGTCCTGACATGAAAGAACATTTAATGAAAGTACATAGGTACAACACACAGTAAAATGGAATGAAAATCATGCAAAAAACTGCCCACTCGTTATCTGATACGTTATAATCTTTCTATGTATACCTATCTATAAAACTCTTGCGTTACTGAGTAACTGAGAGACAACGCACAACCGAAGCTACTGAACGGAAAAGGCTGAAATTTGGCATGTATGTTCTTTGGGGAGTGTAGAGGAGCACTAAGTGAGGAAATTCCCCTCCTAACGGGGTAAAAATACACTGACATTTCTTCAATGAATTCACGTGAAACTTTGTATTTAGGTTTTTCTAGTAAAATCTAAATGCACTTTCTATTAACAAAGTTTGGCAGCCGTTTTGCCCATTAAAATGATATAATATCTACAAGTCACTCATTTAAGACTTGTGTTACACTTCAAAAATCCCGTGAATTTTAATCGCATGTAAGAGAAAGGTTCGTACCAGAATAAATATTTATGTTGGCGCTCTGTGTTCTGAATTAGAAACAAAGCCGCTATGTAGGTAATTTTTGAACGGGAGAACAATCACCTTTTTGTTTCAAAAAGTCGTGGCAAAGAGAAATTCATAAACATTTCTGTATATGAAATCCTATCGTATTCAGGCAAAAATTGTGAAGAATGAAACTTCAAGATATGTAGAAAAATAAAATCCTACTAATATTAGGTATAAATGCGAAAGTTTGTAAGGATGTATGTGAGTGAGTGAGTGTGTGGGTTTGTTACTCTTTCACGCAAAAACTATTGAACGGATTTTCATGAAACTTTGCAGTATAGCTTAGACATCGGAATAACATAATTTGTTAAAATTTATAGAGATTTTTGAAGGGACTGGTTTACCAAAGCGAAGCGAGGGCGGGTTTACTAGAATATAATAGGAACTTATTGCGCCCTGTATGGTAACTTAGTTATTTCAGAAAGGCAATCAAAAATTAGTAGACAATTTCTAATCGAATCCGATGTTAAATACTAAAATAATTTATAATTACATACTAATATTATGAATATGAAAGTCTGTCTTTTAGATTCTGTAGAGAAAATACCTAAATAAATTGATGATAAATTGGTAATTACCTAAACGTTAAGTCTTTACACATCCCACGTATATTTGTCGTTAAACCATAATCGTTTTTCTAATCATAATAAATATTTTCTGGACAGAATTATTTGCAAATAACGTAATTTTCTATACCTACAGATTAGATAACTGACTTTATTCATAATGATGTAGCATCTCTAAATGTTGTACGTTAAAAAGGAATCGTTATTTTTTATTTTTTTGTTTTTTTAAATAGCATGGGGTAGGTATAGATTAGTATGTTTAATCCCTAAAAATATTACTATAGAAATACCATATTTATTTATATCGACAAACAGGTGTTCGTGCGAATTGATATAGCTATCTCTGTGATATATCCAAGATTCTCCCAAAGTTGATTACAAGCATTTTAGTAATAAAAGTTCCAGTTTGTCGTTCAATGGATCTCAGAACTTATAACTGAATCAGAAGTTATTGAGTTACAGACAGGAAGACTAGCAAACCTCGGAGCTGCGGATGTACGCTAATACAATTCTGTATTTTAATGGAAATGCTCCATTTAGCCCCAGTTTATTTATAGAAATACTAACTTCGGTTTTAGTCCGGACTTACCTAAGTGATATTACATTTCCGTCGAAATGTCTGACGAGTTATTTTTAAGAATAGAATGTTGTATTTGTTATTATTTTCCACAAAAAGTTTAAATGTCTGGTTGCAAATCTGGTTGCACTTTTTAGAGATGTCTTAGTCATCAAGCTTAGTCCTCAATGGTAGAAACACATCTGCGACCGAATTAGAACAAGATACTTACTAGCTAGTACTAACTAGATTATAGGTAACTACTGACAACTAACAAAACCAAATATTATATGTATAGCATCAAATGCAAGAATAATTAATTATTCCCAATACATACTCGTAAATAATGAAAACCATTCCAAAGTATTGTGACAACAGTAAACAACAGTAAGTGTCCCCGCAGACTGACTGCAGCCACCGGCGTTCACAGAAGCGCGGTCCGGCCGACAGCCGCTTCAGCTGAATTCTGCTCACTGTTATTGGAGCTGTTGGCTGTTGGCCGGATCGCGCTTCTAAAAAGAAGCGCCACAGCCGTCGGTGGCTGCAGTCAGTCTGCGGGGACACTAACAGTATACAAAGTTTAAAATTATACTTTTAAAAATTTTATATTTTAAATATTTTATATTATTTTTAAATTTTTGAGCTGTATAGAAAATCTAAGTCTTTTCACTGAGGAGAAGTTGAGATAAAAAAACGGCCAAGTGCAAGCCAGACTCGCGCACGAAGGGTTCCGTACCATTATGTATAAAAACGCCAAAAAATTGGGCTATGGTCGCTTTCCCAAAGGCCACTGTGAGCATTGTTTTTATTGTAGCTACATATTAGCCACATCGCCATCTCTTGGACCGAAAGGTAACTAAGCTATCGCTGAGGCGTCGAAAGTAGGAGCGCCCACTTAAATATCTATTTTATTCTGTTTTTTAGTATTTGTTGTTGTAACGGCAACAGAAATACATCATTTGTGAAAATTTCAACTGTGTAACTATAACGGTTCATGAGATACAGCCTGGTGACAGTTGGACGGACGGACAGCGAAGTTTCAGTAATAGGCTCCTGTTTTACCCTTTGGGTACGGAACCCTAAAAACAAGATTTTAAAACGCTTTTGAAATAAACGGAACTCTAAACTACCTAAAGTGTATTAAGTAAATTAATGTTTTGATAAATCAAATACTTAAACATGATAAAGGACAATGTCCATTTTCGGCTGTAGGGTGGACATGATGTTCGAATAAAAGTAAATCTATCGTTAAATATATTTTATTTTTTCACCTACATTCACACTGTATTTTAGTACCGACTTATATAGTTAAAGATTTCATTTTAATAAAGTGATCATTTGATTTCATTTCCTTGTTAGGAGTTGAATTTTTATAAAGTTGCCACAATTTTTAAAAGATACCTACTAATTAATTTAGAGAATGGTATAAATAAAATATACCTAAAGATCGATGTAATGTGACTCGTATTTAAAAAAAAACACTATATTTATTTAATTTAATCGGAAGGTAAGATTATTATTTTTAAACGCATTTTACGCCCATACGGTACTCGGTGTATCGATATTTGCCGACATTGCCGTTGTATAAAAAATAATAGTAATTATTGGATGTTTCTTTAAATGGCTTAATCGCTGTCAATTTCTACCAACCGGCCGGGTGTCATCCTTCATGTTTCTAAACATAAATGTCAACATAAACAATGTATCCACAATGTACCCTTTCCGAGATTGGAATATGAAGGTACAATGAATTTTTCATGTGGTTGTACATACCAGTTAAAGCAGGCGAGATCTTATTATGCAGACCATATAAGGAATGATGGTTCCTATATTATAGAGGTGTGCAGAGATACGGCCAGCAACCTACTGGAGGGGTTTTTGAAAATTGCAAATTATTACGAGCTAAAATACAAAGTCACCACTTAAGTAAGAAGATTATTACATTTATGTAACATGTTTAGAAAATATTAATGGTTTGACAGCTATTAAATGCTATTGCTGTAAAGGACAGTAGGTTGCTGTGCAAATATTGTCATGACATTGGTATGGTTTTTAGTCTCGGCAAGTTATCAGCAAAACATTACTCCACCTGCCCAGTTCCTAGATAATTTTTTGTTAACCTGTGAGTCAGATTATTAAAAAGAAATGGAAAAAATTGTTGTCTTATTTTTAAAAACCTATACCATACATTAAAATGCTATGTATGGACATGGGTACAAAATAATATGTATATTCATGTTATAACTGATATATTCTATCAAATCTATATTATCTATATTAAAGTTATAATTTTTGTTTGTGTCCACGATATAGCCAAAGCGTCCATACAAAGTGGACAATGTTGAATGTCCTTTATGTACATTTTATGTGTGATAGTACAAATTTATTTTTAATTACGCTACTAGTATAATTTGTTAACGGATTCGGTTTTCTGAAGACAATTTTAGGACGGGGTTCTCACATAATATTCCAACTATGTACTGCACAAATTCCTCAATAATTGCATTCACTTCCATTGTAAACAGAACGTCGTAACTGGAAGTTTATCTTCGCTATTTATAGTGTAATAAAGCTGAGAATTTCAGTATGATCCGTTGTATCTCAAAATCCAGATCGTTCAAATGTTATCGCTGAATGTTCTCACTACAAAGCAAGCAAACTCAAATCTCTGTATTTACGATATCACGAATTCTTATGCATTCTTTACTCTTTTATAGTGATTCTCGAGAAACATGGCATATGGTATGAGTAGATACAACAAAAGTTTAAATAAAAATAAAACGCGAACACATTCATAAAATATCTCCACTCTAATTTTTATATAGTGTCACATACATACATACCTATGTACTATGTACCTATAAGCGTCTACCTGGCGTCTACTCTGACTTGAATTAGAACTGGGAACTTTATGCTTTGCTGACAGGTCCACTATCAACTAGGCTAAGTCGGATAAAAAGCAGGAAAAAATTACGGATGAGGTTACGATTTGTCGTTCTCCTCAACATAACAGAAACGGTGATTTTAGTTCTCAATCTTTAGGTTTGGTAATTTCTCCTCTATTATTCACTCTTAAGACACAAATTCAGCAGAAGCATTACCGAATTTTTCTAGCGTTTAGAATTTCGCTAAATATTTCAATAGTACATATAAATAAAACAAAATAAAAATTTCCAGTCTGTATAAATTTAGAAAAGACGTATAAAATAGCTGTTACATACAAGTTACAGTGCTGCGGTGCGACTGTTACAAAAAGGGTATAAAACGGTGTTTCGCATGCATGCAACGTCTACCTAAGTACGTTTACAAAGTATACACAAAGCGTTGAAAGTTGAAAACCTTGTGGCAAGCACCCAGTTGAATGAACCACGGTTTTGATGCTTAGAAATGAAGCGGTCCTAATAAGCTGTAACGTTCGTATTTCTTAATTGGAGTACGTACATACCCAAAGGTGGTTTTATATGCTTCATTTGTATGTCTGCCTTTTTAATGATGCTCGCACATCTTCGTTTTTCTTCGCTTTTTGGTATGCATTGAGGTGCTACCGAATAGGTACTTAGGTACGTTAGATATACAAACCTGTCATTATAACCACTTTGCAAATAAATAAGCTCGCGACGACGCGCGTGGTGCGCTCGCGGCATATCAAACGCATGAAATGTTTGTGTGTGTTCACACTGAACTAGTGGCGGAGCGCGCGATTCAGTACCGACGCAACTGAACTCGCGCGTGTTAGAAGTTAGGATGGAAAATATGTATAATAAAATCACAAGCAAACTTTATTTTTAATATTATTAATAGCCCATTTTGTATTACTGGTAAGATTTAATTAGTGAATGTTAGAAGTCAGGATGGAAAATAGCTACCACTAAAAGGAATTTATTAGTTTACTTTGCAAATAAATAATATATAATTAAAATATATAAATATCTATAGAAAAGAGCAGTGAAATGAAAATACTTTGTTCAGGAAATATATACACATATATACGTAAGAATATAACCCACTTATTCCATATAAAAATTATATATATATTTAATGTATATATGTATGTACATATATTATATACTTATGATGTACACACATATCAATCTTCAATATATGTATTATGTATATCATCATCATCATCAGCAACATAAACTTTAATAATAATTCGAATTTATACTTATCTTAATATTTTACTCCGAGAACTCCGCACTGGCCAACGTCTCAAACAGAAGTGTCCTAATCGGGTCGGACCACCCGCTTATAAAGGCAACGACAAACAAGTATGACTCATCCGAACACAATCTTTTTCAAATAAAGGATGGTATTTTCTATGATAGTTTTACTTTAAAGAAAATTATTATAAATCAATTATTACTTTGTACATTAACATGAAATATGTAAATTACATAGCTATACATATAACACGGCCATACTGACAAGCACTTCGCTCTCGAAGTGCATTTTCTATCTAATACCAGTAATCATTTCATAATCATCATTAATCGTTTCATACTTTAATCAATAATAATCAGACCTTACTGTGCAGATCAAACACCCGCAGTCAGTGAAGCTTAATCACCCGCAGCCAGTGAATATCATATAGCAACAGCTAAGGTTTTAATCAGTTCATAATCCATAATACAAAATACAATGTCTTACTAATTATAATAAATCTTCTACAATAATGTTTTGTTCAGTCCACTCTCCAGACCATAGGCGAATTTTCGTTTGCAACTATTATATTTCTCAAATTTCCTATACCCCTTAATGATAATCTGTCATCATCTAATATGCTTATAATTTCGTAAGGTCCCTTAAATTTTGCTTCTATGTAGTTTGTCATGTCGCCTATGGTCCAGCCAACATAAACCGTATTACCTACACTATAACCTAGTTATCTCTGTATACATGGGATGTTAGAGTTTCTTCCAATAAATAACCTAATAAGACAAAAACCAGTTGATTGTTGTACAGTACTATTTAAAAACATTTGGACTTTCCACAAAACGCTCGGCCAGTCTGACTCATTATTGCAAGTAGTAGTTAGATATTAATTACTGTGGAGACATTAAAACTTCTCTAAATAAGTCTTGCACCAGGCTTCGGCTCCGTTACCCATCTTTTCAGGATCGGAGACTGGTAAGGAAACGTCATCGAGGCGTCAACTGTATAACGCGGCCAAATTGATTGTTTCAGCAACTTTTGCATCATCTCGGCATCCATGATGCTCCCGTTCCCTCTCTCTCTAAAAAAATACAAAATAATAATTAGATAATGTGTTTGTAAGCCGATCCCACTTCTGATGTTAGAAGTCAGGATGGAAATAGTACATTATGATACAAGTGCGCGAAGTTGGTCATTACAGTCGAGGCGGTATTGCACAGCCCGAGCCGCAAGGCGAGGGCTGTAATAGAGCCAAGACTGTAATGAACAAAGCACACGCGTATCATACGACGTTTTTCAACACACTTGCGAGGAAAAAAACAATTAGGTAGGTATAAAATACATTCGACATTTTTCAGTCACAATCACAAATCAGCAAATTATAAACGAACAAATGTTTGCACAAAATGGCGCGGAAGTTTATTTTTTCGCGCGCCGTATCTTTGGTTGAATAACTATGCGCGCCCAGGTTAAGTCCAGGGGCACCGAACACCGCTATTCAGCCACAATATTATATTATAAGTATTTCTAATAAGAATTTACGGTAATTAATGATTTAAAATATTGTATTTTTAAATGCTTTAATAGATAATTAGATGAAGTATAATCTTATCAGATTTTGATTAAGTACAACAAGTTTATTTATTTACTAAATAATAAATTTTTTGGTAACAACCTCTTTACGGATATTAAAAAAAAGTGGAATAAGAAAAACACTAGTGCGGCAATAAAAAGTAAAACGCACTAGTGTGTAATAAACCGCATTCCGGGCGTAAGACTAAAGAAAAAATAGCAACTTTACGAGCAAGTGTGTTGAAAATATAATAAAATCACAAGCAAACTTTATTTTTAATATTATTAATAGCCCAATTTGTATTACTGGTAAGATTTAATTAGTGAATGTTAGAAGTCAGGATGGAAAATAGCTACCACTAAAAGGAATTTATTAGTTTTGTTGAGGAAATTCAAATTCAAATCTTTATTTCTTCGAAGTAGGTTTCTTACAAACTCATTTCGAATGTCAAGTTACGCCATCGCTTCAACAAAACCCTACGGTGAGTGGTCTTGGAAGAAGAAGCGGCAAGAAACTCCCAAGGAGTCTCTCTTTTCTCTTTCTCCACTCACAGTACAGGTATCACTTACTACTAATTATAGCTTACATTTATATACCTATATACACATATATACGTAAGAATATAACTCACTTATTCCATATAAAAATTATATATATATTTAATGTATATATGTATGTACATATATTATATACTTATGTATATACATAATTATATATGTACACACATATCAATCTTTGTTCTCGATGAGAACAATGAAAATATTACTGAATTTGAATTAAACTGCGCTGGTACTTCTTCAATGGTTTAATTTTGCGAACATTAGGTACATTTACATGGCGGCGGTCAAATGGGAAGTATGTCATTTTTACAATGGAAAACGAAGGAAGGGCGCATAGGGCGCCCTCTATGATATTCATACAGATTAATTAAAACATAGACTAACACACTATAGACGCACAGATACACATAAAACGACGCAGCGGCGTCACGACACGCGGCGACATCCTCCCGGCCCTTGAAAGCTCTCCGAAGCTTTCAAGACTTCTCAGTAGGCAGCAGGCACAGGCGATTGAGGGCTCGTCGTAGGGTTCCTTGGGCTGTAGCGACGTCGGCCACTCTCGGTACTCCATCTGCGCCCGGAAATAGCTTCGAGACTCTGCCCAAGCGCCAGCATAGAGGCGGGGATTCTTCCTTGACGAGGACAAGGTCACCGAGCTGCAAATCTCTGCTTTTCATCCGCCACTTTGACCGTTGTTGTAGCTCGGCGACGTATTCAGCAGACCACCGCCTCCAGAAATGTTGGCGAAGTTGCTCCAGACGTTGGTATCGGCCGAGGCGTGGAGTGTCAGCATCTTCATAGGTTGGAGACGGCAGCGACGTCAGCGGCCTGCCAATAAGAAAGTGGCCCGGGGTGAGGCTTTGGAAATCGTTTGGAGATGGGCTAAGGGGACAGAGGGGTCGGCTATTTAGGATAGCTTCGACCTGTGCAAATAGTGAGGCCAGTTCCTCAAAAGTTAGATGGGACTGCCCTAATATTCGGCGGATATGAAATTTGGCTGATTTAACACCGGCCTCGGCTAAACCGTTAAAGTGAGGAGCGTATGCAGGTGAGAATTTGAACTCTATCTCTCTCTGAGCCGCAAAATCACAAATAGAGTCTGCGTGTTTGGTAAAAAAATCTTTTAATTCTTTGGCTGCAGCCACAAAATTTCGTCCGTTATCACAATAAATGACTTTAGGTATCCCTCTACGGGCAATAAATCTTTTAAGTGTTAAAATAAATGCATCTTTACTTAATTCACTAACAGGTTCCAAATGAATACATCTATATTTAAAGCAAACAAAGATGCAAAGATAGCATTTTGTTATTTTACAACCGCGACCCTTGCGATCGGTTATTAGAAATGGACCGGCGAAGTCAGTAGCAACAATACTAAATGGGAATCCTGGTTCTACTCGCTCTGGGGGCAGGTCGCTCATGATGTTAACCATGCCCTGGCCTCTGAATCTTCGACAAGTAAAACAATTGTGGGATACGTTTCGAGCTAAACTGCGACCCCCTATGGGCCAGTACTGATCACGAATACTTGCAAGTAATTGTTGTGGGCCAGCGTGTAAAAGTTTTTGATGTTCCTGTTCAAACAATAGTTTTGTAAAATGATGGCTACCTTTTAATAAAATAGGATGTCTTTTATCATAAGAATAATTTGATTTGTCAATTCTACCACCAACACGCATTAGTCCCTGTTCATCAATAAAAGGGTTAAGAGAAGTTAAATTGGATTTACATGGTAATGATTTTTTGTTTAGAAGTAAGTCAACTTCTGTAGGAAAGGATTGTCGTTGGGCTAATTTAACAAGAAAGTTTAATGAATTTTTGAGTTCAATGACATTTAATGTACCTATAAATTTATTATGTGGGTGTTTAGAGTTATGTACAAATCTGAGGACTCTAGCAAAGACTCTTTGCATTTTTGATAATTTAGAAAACATCTTGAAATCTATAAATTCAGTGGGCTCTACAACCATGGTTGAAAAAGCTTTCATTTCAGGGAGATCTTTAACTTCGAGACATGAAGTCGGCCAGGCATTTTCAGGTTGTTGTAGGAAGGTAGGTCCATACCACCAAAGACTGGCATTGCCGACGTGCTGGGGATCTATACCACGAGAACATAGATCAGCGGGGTTCTCTTTAGTTGGTACATAGCGCCAGTTCACAGGATCAGAGAGCTCATTTATAGCGGTGACTCGATTAGCGACAAATGTTTTTGCCTTGCCTCCCGATTTGAGCCAACCCAATACCACCTTGGAATCTGTCCAATACACTTGACGCGTGAGTTGAAGGCGAAGAGCTTTAGTGGCAGCTGAGCTTAATTGGGCGGAGAGCAAAGCACTGCATAGCTCTAATCTTGGGATAGTGGTGGTAGGTCGGATAGGGCAGACACGGGCCTTAGAACATAATAGAGAGATTTGTACATTTCCTTGTGTGTCAATGGACCTTAAATAGATGCAAGCACCATATGCTTGCTGCGATGCATCACAGAAACAATGCATTTCTATATTTATAGGGTTATTTATTAAAGCTAATCTTGGTAGTTTTAAAAAAGATAGAGTATGTAAATTTTGTGCAAATTTTAACCAACTTTTTCGGATATTATCAGGGACCGGTTCATCCCAATCTAATTTTAGCGACCACAATGTTTGTAGCATTATTTTAGGCTTTATTGTGCATAAAGAAAGTAGACCTAGAGGGTCAAAAATTTTAAAAGTGGATGACAGTATTGATCGTTTGGTCAGAGTCATATTAGGTGTATACTCTACTTCAAATTCTAACTTGTCAGTAACAGGAGACCATCCTATGCCTAATGTGCTAGAAGCGTTACTAAAGATGAGATTTCCTTCCTCTGGCATTAAACTGTCAGGGAATAAATTTGATAGGTTAGTTCTATATTTTCTAAGATGAAAACATCCCTTAGAAAGCTCACTTGACACCTGACGTTGAATGTATCGCAACTCTTCTTCAGTGTTGGCCCCAGTTAACAAATCATCACAGTAGAAGTCATTTTGAATTATAGCTTTTATAGTGGGGTCGATACATTCTTCGCCCAGTTGCCAAATGCACCTGGCGGTAAGGAAACTAGCGCTGGAAAAACCATAAGTAACGGTATTTAGTCTTAGCGTGCGAAGAGGTTCATCTTCGTTATCACGCCACAGGATGAGCTGGAGGTTTCGATCAGGTTCTCTTAATAGAACTTGTCGAAACATTTTTTCAATGTCTCCTGAAATTATATATTTATATTGGCGGAAACGTAATAGTATATTGAAAAGTGAATCTTGTATGACGGGACCTACCATCTGTAAGTCATTAACAGAGAAACCAGAAGTTGTGCGAGCCGAAGCGTCGAATACGACGCGAAGTTTAGTCGATTCGCTTTTAGTTTTTATTACAGGGTGGTGGGCAAGGAAGTAGGAGGCAGCTGGCTTTAGATTGGATGATACACTGAGGTGCCCGAGATCAGCGTATTCCTTTATAAAATCGGTATATAAAACCTTTAGTTCAGGTTGTTTTCGGAAACGAGCTTCTAAGCTTAGGAATCTCTTTTTAGCTAGCGTGTAGGAATCGCCTAAGCAGTCCCTATCTTCACGAAGAGGAAGTCCTACACAGAATCTACCGTTTTCTAGCCGGTAAGTATTGGATAAATAATGTTGTTCACATAGTTTTTCTTCTTTGGTATAAGGTTGAGATGTTTGTGGGATATTTTCTAGTTCCCAAAATTTTTTAATTTGGTCATTAATTGTAGGTAGATCAGGTTCACTATATAAAAAGTTACAATGTGTGACCTTTTTATGGTTATTTTGTTTTTTGTTAGTAGGTAATATAGGCAGCGGACCTGCGATAAGCCATCCTAATTTAGAACTACGCAAAATAGGATTATTTGCTCCTAGTGAATGCTGAGTGGGACCTATCACATCCCAAAATAGATCAGCACCGATGAGCATATCAATAGAGGATGGTTTATAAAAGCTGGGGTCTGCTAGTTTAAATTGAGACAAATCATATTGTCTGATATCTAGTGTAACTTTAGGCAACTTGGAAGCAATTGTTGGCACAACTAGGCAATACATTTGAACATTGAAAGCACTATCATTAAGTGACTGTAGATGTAGGGCACAACGGCTTGGAGTATTAGTGAGAGAGGTATCTGATAGACCCATAACACAGACATTTGCAGTTTCCAAAGGCAGGTTTAAACTTAATTGGACCTTTTCAGTGATAAAGGAAGATTGGCTGCCGCTATCTAGTAAGGCTCTAACCGTTACACTTTGTCCAGACTTAGGATTTATTAATTGCACTTTAGCAGTACACAGGAGGACATCAGAGTTAGTTAAGGTAGTTAAGTTATGAGATGGAGTTAGCTTGGAACTAGGTAAGTTAGAATTATCCTCCAAATGTAACAAAGTATTGTGTTTCTGTCTGCATGAACGGCAGGAGCCAGGAAGCCTACAAGTCTGTACCTTGTGACCTACTCTCAAACAATTTTCACATAAATTTAATTTAGAAACTAAAGATATCCTATCTTCAGTTGTACTAGTTTTAAACGTAGGGCATTCATAAATGCGGTGAGTGCCTTTGCATACTAGGCATTCAGAAAACTTATTAAAGGATGAAGTAGTGGACTGTTTGGTAGTGATAGCAAATGACTTACTTTGAGGTTTAGGGGGAGGAAGATGATGCTGGTTTTTAGCCTTGTCATGTCTTTGTTTGTATACAGTCTCAAGTACATCAGCGCGGTTCTTAAGAAAATCAAAGAAATTGTCTAATGTAGGTATTTCAGGTAATGTATTACGATATTCCTCCCATTTAAAGCAAGTACCGTTGTCTAACCTCGCCGTGACCATGTAAATAATTATGACATCCCATTTGTCAGTAGGCAACCCTAAGGTGTGAAGAGCTCTTAAATTTTTAGTCAAATGATCAACAATGAAACGGAGTGATTTATCTGATTCCCGTACTGATTCTATATTAAATAAAGCCTTTAAATGATTATTGATTAATTGCCGTTTATTGTCATAACGTTGACAAAGTAGCTGCCAGGCCTCGTGGTAGTTAATATCAGTGACTTCTAAATTACAAATAACACGGGCAGCCTCACCTTCTAAATAAGAATGTAAGTAGTGAAATTTATGGATATTTTTAATTTTATCATTGTTGTGAATTAATGATGTATAAGTTTCTTTAAACTCCAGCCACTTAAAATATGCTCCATCAAAATTATTAATTTTAATAACCGGTAATCTAAAACCAAGAACATCATGCTGACAATGGCTAGAGGCATCACAAGAGGTATTCTGATTCTCTTTAGAAGGAGAGTTTGATTGTAAAAAACATTGAGCCGTTGAAATACATGTGTCAAATTCATGTTCAATTCCATCACGGATTGTTAGTTCTTCGGCTTGATTAGAGTAATTTAAAGTTTCTATTTGGCTTTGCAACTCATCGAACTCAACAAATAATGCTTGCAATCTCGATAATTTTAATTCAATTTTGTTTAAGTCAACGGCAGAAGTTTTATCTAATGAGGTTACAGTATCTAAATAGTTTTTAAATTTAGTTACACGTCCTTTAATAGAACTACGTTTAATATTAAGAATCTTTAAACTATCTTCGGGTTTTGATACTTCTACAGACATACTTAATGACAAATTATCGAGATAGACTAAGCACAACAAAGAAAATTAAGATGAAAAGAAATAATTATTGGCATACGATACGCTCCTCGCTTTGCAGGTGTGACGCCAGGAACCGGTTCGCTATCGCGCCCCGTCGACTTGGAGGTGACGTAGCGGGCGATGCATGCAATGCTCGAAGCGAAAGGCAGCCGTTGCAGCAAATACTGAAAATGATAATAATTGTGTTCGCGTAAGCAATGCGTAGATATATTTATTGAAACTTGGGCTTTGTTTGCGTGGCAAGCTTAGTGCTTGGAAGAAACGGACGTGCAGATACGTGATGAAACGGGGAATTTAAACTTTGAATATTTTTAATGATAATATTGAGCTTGGTACTTGTTATTTTAGTTAGGTAAATGAGATCACTAGGGTTAAATAGGTTGAATAGGCAAATATGAAAAATTTGAGTAGGTAACTGGAACCGCTAATTGTGCACAGATCAAAGAGGAACTAGGATTTGGATAGTAGATATTGGAATGGGCTCACTCGGTTAGGCAGGCCGGCTGTAGGCGCTCGAGGTAGGCGTTCGCGAGACCGTGGAGCGGTGATGCTGGCAGCGAAATAGGCGTGAGACCGATGTAGGCGCGTCACCACGACGCTTTGGAGTAGTTCTTCTATCCAGTAGAACGATGCACGATGTAGACGCGCAACCAATTGCAGTTTTCTTTGTTCTGCAACCTAGGCGTTGCACGCGGCGCACACGTCGATTGTCCTCTTGTGTTCTTGAATCGAATCGAATCTTCGGAATCCGCGTTATATTGCAGGTCCTGTCACGGTCGCCACTTTGTTCTCGATGAGAACAATGAAAATATTACTGAATTTGAATTAAACTGCGCTGGTACTTCTTCAATGGTTTAATTTTGCGAACATTAGGTACATTTACATGGCGGCGGTCAAATGGGAAGTATGTCATTTTTACAATGGAAAACGAAGGAAGGGCGCATAGGGCGCCCTCTATGATATTCATACAGATTAATTAAAACATAGACTAACACACTATAGACGCACAGATACACATAAAACGACGCAGCGGCGTCACGACACGCGGCGACAATCTTCAATATATGTATTATGTATATCATCATCAGCAACATAAACTTTAATAATAATTCGAATTTATACTTATCTTAATATTTTACTCCGAGAGCTCCGCACTGGCCAACGTCTCAAACAGAAGTGTCCTAATCGGGTCGGACCACCCGCTTATAAAGGCAACGACAAACAAGTATGACTCATCCGAACACAATCTTTTTCAAATAAAGGATGGTATTTTCTATGATAGTTTTACTTTAAAGAAAATTATTATAAATCAATTATTACTTTGTACATTAACATGAAATATGTATTAATTACATAGCTATACATATAACACGCGCAAAACGCCTGGCGGTCAATATGAACACGAGCTCGCCACGTCCACCGCGCGCGCGCCCGCCACCGCGCCCGCGTGTTCAGTATGAACAAGCACTTATGCTTAAATTTCATTACTTTGCATGATTAATTCATAAAGTGCATTTAATTACTGTCAAGGTTAAAAATCCGGCCAAGTGCGAGTAGGACTCGCGCACGAAGGGTTCCGTACCATTTTGTATAAAAACGCCAAAAAAATCTGGTCTGTTGTTATGTTAGCCTCACTTAAATATTGAATCGTTTTATTGTAGCCACATATTACGCACAACGCCATCTCTTGGACCGAAAGGTAACTAAACTCGCTGAGGCTTCGAAAGTATGAACGTACACTTAATTATTTATTGGAACGAAGTTCCTTACGGCAGGCTTGGAGGAGATAGGGATTTTGCTGCGCGACCGAACTGAAAAAAATGTGATAGTAAAACCGTAAGAAAATATGCGTGGAATAAAAGCGTTAAATTGTGCGCAGGCGCGACAGCAATAAGGAAGTGTAATAGTTTTTGCGTGAAACGTTGATTCTAGACCTAAAAACCGAAGTACTAAGTGCTGTGTAATAAGAAATCACCCGCATTACTGCAAATTATTAAACAATGCAAACGTTTGATCAAGACGCGTAAGCGTGTTCAAAATCCGCATCACATAGGACCTTTTTCACTCGACGCCAAGCGTAAGCGGGCGTACCGGGGCATTTATTGCTGTGCATTTTGGACTGCGAATATTTTTTTTTTCCTTGAGACAGTTAAGGGGCATTTGTTACTGTGCACTAACATTATTATTTTACGTAATTTATTATTTCCTAAAATACGGAATTTCATAAATACTTTCCTGTACTTAAATAAAAATTAATCAGCAAAATTTAAGAGAAAAATCAAGAAAACCTACATAAAATTGAGCACGATTTTTTTTTGCAAATTGTGTCGATTCTACATTAGCTATCAACTGTGTACAGTACCCGACAAGAAATAATGCACATCGTTATTCAGAAAGAGTTAATCGGTTAGTTTCGGCTTTGTAGAGCGTTGTCCAGTTGTCCTTACTACACAGTCCTTACAATTGACTTGTCACTTTTCGAATTCGGTGGAAGACGGTCGCGTTCACTCATAAATATATAAAAAGAGTTGTTAAAACCTCCAATGGAACATCAATATTACTATTATAAAAGTACTCGATAGGGTGCTTTAGCAGCTCTTAATAGATATTGCATTTTCAGTGCAATGTGCGAGAGAGACAACGCTCTACAAAGCCGTAACTAACCGATTATCTCTTCCTGAATACCGATGTGCATTATTTCTTGTCGGGTACTGTAACTATTACGGTTCATGAGATACAGCCTGGTGACAGACGGACGGACGGACGGACAGCGAAGTCTCAGTAATAGGGTCCCGTTTTACCCTTTGGGTACGGATCTCTAAAAACAAAGAACATTAAGCTTGGAGTTAAAGTGAAACTAATGAATGAATTAATGAATGAAATGAAGAAGATACGTTCGAAGTAGATTTTTACAAACACTTTTCGAAACTTAAACTAAGCCATCGCTTACACAAATCCAGACCGTGAGTCTGACCGCGAGTCGTGAGTCAGAGTGGTCTCGGGAAAAGAAGCAGCAAGAAGCTCCTAAATTATTATTCAAATAACATCATTATTGCCTTTCGGGACTAAGACTTAGACTTCTATTGCCTTGGAATAATTTCTAACAGTATATTCTCAGTTTTCGATAAACACGCTGCACAGCCGCGAAACAAAACCTAGTGTTTCATCAATAGAGTTCATGTTATCAGTTCTTTTATGTAACAAAGTTGCGTCAATTTACGGACCGTCTTAAGTGATCGGCAGTGTCGTACTTTATTTAGTTAGAGTGCCACGATTCTCTTCGCCGTTCTGTTTCTGGGTACATACTCATACATCACCGACCCAAAAGTTTTAGGGCTCGCTGAAAGGGTCAACCACGTATCATCTCTATATTATAGCCGGGTGCAATCCCTTAGAAGACATTTTGATGGTTTTAAATTGTAGTCAGAATTCATACTAAACCTACTATAAATACGAAAGTATTGTATTGTATTTTATTAAAAGTCTGTCTGTCTGAACAAGAGCTGTTGTCCCGATTATTTGCCAATGTATTTATAAAGGTTTTTGTTGGTTGATAACGTGAGGTTTATAATTGACTAACTGTTGCCCCGACTTGGCCAGCGTCGATGTACTTTAACCAATTTTCAAATTTCATCCATCAGTTGATTTTTCAAAAAAGTTGAAACAGGTGTGCCATTATTTCTTACTTTTATTCTAAAGAACAATTTCAACGTGTCTGATTTAAAATTGACGAAATTTTCAACAAACTTCTAACCCTTATTTTATTCAGTGCGTATATGTTATAATTCGTTCTTAGTGGATACCTACTAACTGTAAGCTACCTCCCTGCAACACATCTTTATACGTCAAGCTGTCGCTTTTCTTTTATATACTTAGATAACGTGAGGTTTATAACAACTTGTATATTTTTCAGTCGTTGTACTATTGCTTATTGCGTTCGCTATATGAAAATTCAGTCCAACGCGGCGGCAGCGCCGAAACTTATAACTAACGCAAATACACCGAGTGCTCTACCTGACCCCGTAATTTAATTGAATAGTTCTATTCGAGTTGGACCAAAACTAGTGATATAATTGCTCATATTTTAAAGTCCATTAATTACTTCTTGTGTTCACAGTACACTGTTTAATAATAATGGCCGTTATAATACAAAGGAAAATGTTGTTAGTATAATGTTTTTTACGCGTTATCACTTTCGTTCAAATGAAAGTTGTCTCAAAACGCTTGTTATAGTAGGGCCATTTTAATAGGCCACATTTGACAGTTCGTCAAAATTTTACAAAGTAACCTTGTAAGGGAGGCACCCCATAGTTTCTAATACATTCCATACTAGATATTGTTAAACTTTTTACACTTAAAAGTAAGGAACTGACGTCGTTACAAAGTTACGTCAGTGAACTCTTTTTCTTTTTAAATATCAGGGATGGTACCGAAAGAAAATGATGAGTAGATAAGTTGAATTCGAGAAGTCGAACTAATCGTCAAAAAGTATTTTACGATTACAAAATAAAATGTATTTTAATACAAACAAAATTTATTTTATTACATTTTAGGCCAAAAAATATGTAATCATTCATTTATATAATAACGTCTGGCTCACAAGTCAGTATCTAGAAACGTGAAATGTTACAAAAAAGTCATGATTTCATTTCGCGCCATTATTTGACGCATTATTTTTGTCATTTTTTTTAGTCGTTGTGTGAACTGTGCGCTTATTAATACTTTTTATAACAATCACATTCAATTTACAGATGTTTGAAGTCCTTATCGATTAATTAAATTAATCGATGTTTTTCAGCAGGTTACCCTCACTATAAAGCAAAGACAAACAGTTGTCAAATGTGGCCTATTAAAATGGCCCTACTTTAGTGCTTCATTTTAGACCAAGCACTTGTATGACTACTACTTACAGCTGTCCTTCTGTACAGTCCCGGCAAGAAATAATGCACATCGATATTCAGAAAGAGATAATCGGTTAGTTACGGCTTTGTAGAGCGTTGTCTCTCTCGCACATTGCACTGATAGTGCAATATCTATTAAGAGCTGATAAAGCACCCTATCAAGTACTTATAATAGTACGAGTAATATTGATGCTCCATTGGAGGTTTTAACAACTCTTTATATTTATTTATGAGTGAACGCGACCGTCTTCTACAGAATTCGAAAGAAAAGTGACAACCTGACAAGTCAGCCGTGGACTGTGTAGTAAGGACAACGCTCTACAAAGCCGAAACTAACCGATTAGCTCTTTCAGAATACCGATGTGCATTATTTCTTGCCGGGTACTGTACTATAATTATTATTCTAAGTATAATATTATAACACATTTAGTAGCATCTAACACCGTATTTTATGCTCACTGTAGGAAACTTATACCTTAAAAAAACTCCCGTCATCGTTGAAACCATGGAGACAACTAAACCATCTATAGGTATTAAAAATGTTCATAGAAAAGATTTAAATTAGGTTACAGTGCGCCCAACTTATCTCTGAAATGGCAAAAATTGGAACTAAAAGTCATTCATAAGTACGTTGTGGCAATTCATCTGTCAGTTACTAGTGTGCAATGATTGGTCAAATGAATGTCAAATGCGTCCGACAGCGCCTCTTTCGTTTCAATCTTAAGTTGGGTTTACTATAATTAGGGTCCAGGGTAGAGACAGAACAGAATCCATGCTGTAGCCGGAACTACACTCATGGATAAAAATTTATTTGTTTATTCTCGAGTTTATTCTTTTATTCTATTGTTGTCTTTGATCATTGTCATAAGTCAAACGTCATTTTGACATTGACATCTGTCTGAACTTGTTTTTATCCATTGATCTATAGTCTCTATGGCCGCGTTCCGTAACTATAGTAGGGCCATTTTAATAGGCCACATTTGACAGTTCGTCAAAATTTTACAAAGTAACCTTGTAAGACAGGCACTCCATATTATTTAATATTCCCTACTAGATATTGTTAAAATTTTTACACTTTTAAGTAAGGAACTGACGTCGTTACAAAGTTACGTCAGTGAACTCTTTTTCATTTTAAACATTAGGGAGAGTACCAAAAGAAACAGATCAGTAGATAAGTTCAATTCGAGAAGTCGAACTAATCGTCAAAAAGTATTTCACGATTACAAAATAAAATATATTTTTTTAGTCATTGTTTGAACTGTTCGGTCATTAAAATAGTTTTTATAACAATCACATTCAATTTACAGATGTTTGAAGTCCTTATCGATTAATTAAATTAATCGATGTTTTTCAGCAGGTTACCTCACTATAAAGCAAAGACAAACAGTTGTCAAATGTGGCCTATTAAAATGGCCCTACTTTAACTTAGTTGGCTTATAACAGGTAGAGTTTATTGATAACTATAATATTATTTTTATACTAAATAGGTATTTTGCTGGTATACGAGTATAATGTTAATATCATGGTTTTTTGACTGCTATCTATCAATAATACATAGATCATCGATAGAATCAAAACTTTCATATAGTAGTAATACAGTCGTGATAAACATTTTAGAATACTGTTAATTTTAAGAGATCCGAGTATAATTTTTTTCAGTGTGGGTACTAAGATATTGTTTTCCTAGGTCATACAAGGGTGAGTTTGCGGGTTAATATATAATTCTTGCTAAATCCTGGGTTTTTCTCAGTGGGCGTAGTTATAAGGATGCAGGTTACAAAAACAAAATACAGGATAACGCGAACATTGAGAAAAACAGTTTACAGACTTCCCGTGAGCTATTCTGTGCTCGTTTATTAACCCCCGACGCAAAAAGAGGGGTGTTATAAGTTTGACGTGTCTGTGTGTGTGTGTGTGTTTGTGTGTCTTGTGGCATCGTAGCTCCCGAACGGATGAAGCGATTTCAATTTGGTTTTTTTTTGTTAAAGGGGACTTACGGGCGCGTGTTTTTAGATAGGTATGTTTGATGAAAATCGGTTGAGCCGTTTAAAAGTTGTGGGGGGTAAAAGGGGGGAAGAATAGCCGAATGTATGCAAATATACTCGTGTGGGGTCTCAAATGAAAGGGCACAGTAAGAGAATATTTATGACTTAATCGAGAATATTCTTACCTATAAAAAGTATAAAATTAAAATTAAATTAAAAATTTAAAAAAAACCCCGACACAAACATTTAAAAAGTAAAAAATAATATCTCTAAAAATAATACGTCACGTTGGGGGACCGCTCCATTTACTTCTAACTTTAACACAAAAAACGTGTAGCGTTATTTATTTATATGACTCTCAACAGGTGACCTGCCGCGACCACGCAGCAAGGGCGAGTACGTATTCGTAATCGCCCAACTGCTATTCGGGTTGCTGTTGTTCGCGACGGTCCTGGGCCATGTGGCCAATATCGTTACATCTGTTAGCACCGCGAGGAAAGAATTTCAGGGTAAGTAAACAAGATTTAATAATAATTGCTTTTTACAAAAAAAGTACCGACTTCAACATCGACAAGCAGAGATAACGCAATGACAAATACTATGCTGAAAACCGCATCAAAATCGGTTTAACCAAACGCAAACATACATGATACATACATAAAGGTCAAACTGAGAACCTTTTCTGAAGTCGGTTAAAAAGTTAAGCAACTGCGGGCAAGATCGTTAGTTGGATGGGTGACCGCTATTCGCTAGTGCAAAAAATTCTTGTGCGCTTCCGTGCTACGGAGGGCACGTAAAGCGTCGTCGGTCCCGGTTGCCGATAGATAGCAGTCGTTTGGTCATGTTGGAAGGCCTTCGGGCGACTTGAAAACTTTCGATACTGGGTTGGCCACTAACCCCTCCACCAATCCACGTATATGATATTAGCTAACCAGTCCTGCGAGGTTGCTGGTGTTTTTCAATTAACACCGTTTACTTATGAATGAATGGGTGAAATGATTGAACGATTTAAGGACTGCGCACATTACAACGACTCCACGCCAACGCGGTTACGGAGCAACTCAAATGTAAGCATTCAATTATGATCCTTATATCTTAGGCGTTACGGTTGAATTTGGAGTGTGAACGGCGTCGGTAATCAGAGGGTGGGGAGTCGTCCACGTTTTTCAAGTGTACACTCGAAATTCAACCGTAATGTCCAAGATATAAGGATCTTTATTGAATGCTTACATTTGAGTGGCTCCGTAACCGCGTTGGCGTGGAGTCGTTATAATGTGCGCAGACCTTAAATCACTCATTCACTCGTGTGATGTGAAACGAGTGGATATCCGTGTTTTTTTTACGACAAGCGACGTACTTTGAATCCCTCGCTACGTTCAGGATTCTACTAAAGAATCCCTCGCTACGCTCGAGATTCTACTCTACATCGAATCCCTCACTTCGCTCTGGATACAAAAAAGCGCCCTCGCCGTAAAAATATTACTTTGCTCCCTTGTTATACAATCTACTATTTCTCTATTTAAATTTTCTGTACCTACTTGACACACTATGTAATTTCAGCTTATCAGGGCATACATTATTCGAAATTATAATTAATGTTTCATCGGATAATGTTCATGCTGGCTACTACCCAAGTATGACTTTAGTATCTACCTATACTCATACTTCACATATCCACAAGCTATGCTAAGTTAAGATTTGCAATACAAGTGTGTGGGTTAGTATAGGTATTAGGTTTATTGACATATTGAGGAGTTTGTTTCGTCAGTTTTCTTCTGGTTCATTAAAACCATTTTATCAGAGTATCGATCTACATATAACGTTGTTCTTCGTTCCTTCATTCTTATTAGTTCTTGTGAATGTACTAAACAGGATCAAGTCTTGTTAGATGTCATCTAAAAGAAAACTGTGAGGGGGTATAGTATAGATTTATCTGGGGGCACCGTCGTGCCCCCGCCAATACCAACTGAGCGTAGCGCAAGGGCACTACCTGCCTTTTCTCTAAGTCGTCGTTTTTATGAACCCTCATAACTTTGTTTTACAATGTACCAGATAGTTCAAATTCTCAGGATTCGATGACCTTAATAGACTAAAAATTATTATTAAACCATAAGGGTAAGCCTTATGCTTTACGTCTTGGAACACTTTACATGATAATTGCTTTTTACAAAAAAAATAACCGACTTCAATCTTGATAAGTAGAGATAACTCAAAAACTACTCGCCAGATGGCGCTCAATTCAACATGTAAGTGTAAAGTTCTCGTCACTACAAATTAATGAAGCCCAAACACTAGATAACTGCAGTAAATCGTTGAGGAGTTCCCTCGACTGTCTTTCGGCTTCATCAGATCGACTCCAGATCTTCATGAAATGGTAGCGCTTTAATGTACTTATGATAACATGAACAAACACACTAGTTGTCCATACAATTTTCGAAAGTTCCCCTCGATTTCTCTGAGATGCCATCATCAGATCCTGGTTTCCTTATCAGGGGACCCCACTGCGCATATTTACTTTACAACAAAAAAAGAATTATCAAAATCGGCCCATAAACGACGAAATAATCGCTGAACGTACATAAAAAAAAAGCATTATCAAGTCGAATTGAGAACCTCCTTCTTTTTTGAAGTCGGTTAAAAATAGTTTTTTCTGGGTTATACTTAGTATTATTGTATGACTTTTTGACAACTTAATGAATTTATTTACATTTTGACTAATTGTACTGTCATTTAATATAAATAATAATATTTTTGTAATGGACTGGCCTAGTGCGTAACAATAATAATTTGATAATGTTTAAATATTATATACATACTATATATACTCATTAGGTACACTTTTTATGTAAGATGTCATCTACGTAACATACAGAAATAAATAAAATAATTTACATGGCGTGTAAATGAGCGAAAGTCAACTATTTTTCTTTGTCTATCAATCACGTAAGCTACTAGATTCCATCAATCCGGAGTAAAGCAGTGTGTCTCGGGGTGATTTATCATTCTTGCAGGGTTGTCTCAGCTGTACCAAAGAACATGTTGAGCAGATGCCAATAGTGTACTAAGCTTGGCCGTTGTTTTGTAAAATACGTAGTTTATTAGCACGTATACTTATAATTTATTTGGTACTATACTCCGTTTGCGTTCGATATGGAACCCGTTTTAATTACATACACACACACACACACACACACGCACACACAAATTACAGCTCTCTGCCCCTGTGATTAAGGATCATTGTAGATTGATGACGAGTATTTGAAGTAGAGAGGCGAGTATTTAAATAAATTTTCCATACAAGCTAAATTGAATTGTAAACAAATGTAATAAATTTGTATTAGCGGGAAGTGCCATTTCCATTATTTTCTCGACGACTCGAGTATAGGAAAGCTGCCCTCGCTTCACTGCGGTTTTTTTTTACTTTTACAATAATACCTATTAAATATTGTTTACATCTTTTATACTGCAGAAATATAACTTTGAAAACCATATCAACCATATTTCATTCCATAGCTTTTTATGACGACTTTTATAGACAAAAATTCTATATATATTCCGTTTAACTTCATCAGATCTATAAGCACGCATTTTTATATTTCCTTTATACGGACAGATCAGTTCAATATGTGTATATTTTTAAATAGTAACATTATTGCGCAAAGTTAAACTTTCCTTACTGATAAAAAAGGTGTAAACTATGCATAGTCGGGTGAACTTCAATGTCAGGTGTAACTTTGAACATGCTAATATTTTCTTTTGTTTGGGGGCTTGGCCTTGACATAAACGTGTACATACATAACTAAGTTAGGTTAGGTTAAGTTACATTACATTGAAATGGAAATAAGAATAGCTGAAAAACTACTTTGACCAAATACTTACAGATTAGAAGACACTAAGCCAGATATTAACAAAACACGATACTCAGTTACCTTAAAAGTTAGTTATTTTTTATGTGTTGCCTCATACTATGTACCTACTGGGTGAACCGGTTTTGATAATTCTTTTTGTATTCGAAAGGTAGTTTTTCACGTCTTATCCCGTCTGGTATTAATGAGCGACATCTGAAGGGACTTTTTGAGTAATTTTTAGTAATACTTATTTAATTTTATGGTTACCCCATAACTTTCGACTGGGTGTCCCTATTGTATAATTCTTTTTTATCGAAAGCTGGTGCTTGTCGTCTGATCCCATATAAATTTGAGCGAGATCTGACGGGTAGTTCTTGAGTTATCTATAGATATCGATTTTAAAGTCTGTTATTTTTTGGAAAACGTTAGTAACTATATTCCTGTGATCATACACTCTAGTTCCGACCTTGACATTACGTTTTTATGCTCGGTCATGCGCTAGAAGCAACCTAGCAACTAAATTAAATTACTTAGGCTGAAAATATCTCAAGTTCAACGACTTTTCCTATACATTAATAATTCATGTTCTCATATGTTCAGAATTCAAGAGGTTTAAATCACGGCTCTACTTTACCATAATAATTACTTTAGGATTTGGATTTCATTGTTATTGTTAGTTATATTTGAAATGTATTATTGTTAAGGAAAATAGACCATAAGTCTTCAGTCAATATGAAAATTAATATCTACCTTTGAATTTATGGGGAACATTAAAATATACAGCTTTAAAAAAAATCAATGATGTAAGACACTTTTAGCATAAAATTGAATGAATCATTAACTATATACGATTTTTTACAAAGATCTGGGCCTTGATTCTGCTAATTTATAAATGTCTCAATGGCGTCTCGATTGAATATTTTGACACAAATTTCGTGTACAAAATTGAATACTTTGACACATTTTTGGAAAATTCCGTATTCAAAATGAGTCAAACTATTCAATCGAGACATTATTGAGGCGTTTGTAAATTAGCAGAATTGGAGACCTGTTCGGGCGTTTGATGATCATTATTATCTCATTACAGGATTTTCTTAGTCTAGGATTTTTTTTATTTTAAATTTAAATCAGGATTCTTTACATTTATCTTAAAATTTTAGTCGTCAACGTCTGCTTGCTATAAGTTGCATTTCTTATTTGGAAAAGAATTTATTTTGATTAGAATTTCTGTTTCAAATGAAATGCAAGTGATTTATGTCCCGTAATGAAAAACCGGTCCATTTCCGCAATAATTTCGCTTCGGATACGAGTTCAAGACTTGAGAAACAATTTTCATTTTCCGTCTTAATGCGGGCAAAATAAACAAACAGATTAACTTTGTTAAATAATAGTACATTATAGTAGGGCCATTTTAATAGGTCACATATGACAACCGTTTGTCTTTGCTTCATAGTGAGGGTAACCTGCCGAAAAACATCGATTACATTTAAGTAATCGATAAGGACTTCAAACATCTGTAAATTTAATGCGATTGGTATTAAAAAAAGTATTATTTTCGCACAGTTCGCACTACGACTAAAAAAAACGACAAAAATAATGCGTCAAATAATGGCACGAAATGAAATCATAACTTATTTGTAACGTTTCAGGATACTGGCTTTTGAGCCTGACGTTATTATATAAAAGAATGATTATATATTTTAAAAATGTAATATGCCTAAAATGTAACAAAATTAATTTTGTTCGAATTAAATATTTTTTATTTTGTAATGGTGAAATACTTTTTGTCGATTATCTCGACTTATCGAATTCAACATAACAAGTGGTCTGTTTCTTTCAGTAGCATCCCTAATGTTTAAAAAGAAAAAGAGTTCACTGACGTAACTTTGTAACGACGTCAGTTCTTTGTAAAAAGTTTAACAATATCTAATAGGGAATACGAAATAATATTGGGTGTCTCCCTTACAAGGTTACTTTGTAAAATTTTGACGAACTGTCAAATGTGACCTATTAAAATGGCCCTACTATATACTATATACGATACGGTGCGTAATAATGGCAAATTGTACAATGCCACAAACTTATCTGACCCGGTGGCCAAAATTGGAACTAATTCAAATGTTATACTGTTATCAGAAAAATACTAAGACAGTAGCGCCACCCTTACCGGGTCAAATAAGTTTGTGGCACTGTATGAAGACCGGCATTCATTCAAGTTGCTAAGCACGAAACTGAACTAACAGTTTGGTACTTGGAGGAATAGGTTTGCCTTTATGACGTCACACCAATGCCACTCGCGTTTTAGGTCACGTGACATATCGATTAAAAATTTCGAATTTTAATATTGTTTATTAAAATAATTATGTGCTTTTATGACTCAAAATCAGAATATTAAAGTATATTTCTACATAAAATTTTATTTTTATCAAATTTCATAGTTTATTTTTCATTACGGAAAATACCCTATTATGATGTTGTGCACAACATACATGCTATTTGGAAAGAAAAAACTGAAATATACCTTAAATTATTAAAATGAATTAACTGACCCGGCAGACTTTGTCCTGCAACATAAACTATTTATTCCAACCCCAGTAATAAAAACGTTTAATCTAAGAAAAACCGTACTAATGCCTACTTTTAATAAATGCTGGTCTTATACTATACATCTTACTAGGGGGCACTTTGATATCTTTAATATCTTAGGGCGTACGAGGTTCTTAAAAATTATGTAGGTACTTATAGTAAATGTTCATCATGTATAATATTTTTTACTAACATTAAAAAAATACCGTGAATTTGGGTACCAAGTTTAACAAATCGAATAAAAATAATATCTAATCCAATTTGGTGCAGCCGTGCGCACAGTTTATTTAAAGATCCATTTTTGACACTTAACAATTTTTTTAAATACACAATCAAATATTTTAGGATAAGATTCAAACTTTATTTTATAAGACTTTATTTATAAGACTCAATCATTATTTATAAAATCGACTAGCGGCTTTAATACTGTGATCAAGAAGAATTGCTGATACATAAATCACTATTTGAGATGCTAATTTAAGCTTTTTTAAAGGTCCTTGTGCCAAATATATTTTTTACATACATTTGTTCGGTTAATTCGTCGTCTAAATGAATTGTTGGTAGGCAATAAGAAAAAAGTTGATTAAAATATTTTTAAACAAAAAATCTAATTTCCTTTTTAATTGCTTCTTCAGTAAACTTGAAAAGTTATAAGTGCTAGTTACTTTAAACGCCATTTTGCCTCGGTAAAAGCTTTTTTCATCACACTGAAAATTATATTACAAGGCCTTCCGCATCATTTTAGGGGCTTTCCCATCTTGATTAGTACTCGAGATTTTATTAGGTGACGTTACCAGTCATTATAGGGCTTTATTTATCTAATTATATACTTAACATTCTATTACTTACATATTATACATAAATGATGCCAATCGTAGGTCTAAAGTGACAGTACATATTTAGATGACAAAAACTGTATGTACGGTTTTTTCATCTAAATATGTATGTTTAGGGACTTTTGGAACTGAAAAGTGTAAGATTTTTGCGTGACGGAAATGGAAATGTATTGGTAGATTTCTATCACAGGTGCGCGCTTATTGGTTAATCAGTTTTATTAATTGCTGCCAATAAGGTGCCAGCTGTAAGGTTAGGTTGTAAGGTTATAAGACAGCTGTTATTTTAGCTGTTAGTTCGTCGTTCCACCCGAGAGATATAGGGACGACACTTACGCGTTTATTTTTATATTTTTGTAATGAGTATTTAACATTTATTTCGATTTTATTATGCCGGTCTTACATGTAATTTTAGAGGTTTTTGGTTTTTAAAGGTTTTAAAGTCAAAATATATGTAATTATGCACACTAAAAATACATTCTTCTGTTCTTTAAAACTTCTAAACGGCTTATTTATGCGATAAATAAGATGCCGTTAGAAATCTCGTGACCATTTGCTAGTTGCTATGCTGTTTGACCTCACATAAAATTCAATACGACCTTCAAAAGGTCATGAGGTCATTATTGAAAAAAAATATGCTGTGATGGTAAGCCCAAATCAAATATATTATTGCTAATTTATCGAGGCGCCATTTCAATCTTATATCATACTAGTAAATCCGCCCTCGCTTCGCTTTGGGAAACCAGTCCCTTCAAAAATCTCTATAAATTTTAACAAATTATGTTATTCCGATGTCTAAGCTATATTACTGCAAAATTTCATGAAAAACCGTTCAGTAGTTTTTGCGTGAAAGAGCAACAAACACACACACATACATCCTTACAAACTTTCGCATTTATAATATTAGTAGGATTAATAGTTTTATAATATAAACTAGCTTTTGCCCGCGGCTTCGCCCGCGTGGAATTCGTTTATATCGCAAACCGGGGAAGTGGCGAAGGGGTTACGTCATCAATTATCTTCCTGGGAAAAATCATCGTAATCGGTCAGGTGGTTTAGATTTTTCATACAAACTTTCATCCCCTATTTCAAGCCTTTAGGGGTTGATTTTTGAAAAAAAAATGTAGCCTATGTGTGACTCTGGATCTTCAACTATTTTCATTCCGAATTTCATCCAAATCGGACCGGTGGTTCAGCCGTGAAAACGTCACAGACAGACAGACAGACAGACAGACTTTCGCATTTATAATATTAGTATGGATACTTGCTCCCGGCGCACACCTGTAGTAAAGCGGTGTCGAATTATCGCCCATTAGGCTATCACGGTGACTAAGTAATACTGGTAATACTGGTAATACGTACGCTTTGTCGCTTTCCCCACGACCGGTTGACCTGTGGGCGTGCGCGTGGGCATTTGTAAAGAAAGCTGTGACGTTGTATAGGGATGGTTCTGCAGGTCTTTATTGATAGTTACAGCGTTACATGTCAGAAAATAAATGTGTTTGCTCGTTTGTCACATAATAACTCGTTTATCTTAGAGAGATATATTATTATAATATTTATGTACCTATAGCTTTTACCCGCGGCGTTGCCCGCGTGGGCCCGAGTTGTTTCCCAAATGATACATTTTGGATGCAGGGATAAATAGCTGCAGGACTTGATGTTTAAAGTATTTATGGTGCCGGGACGTGATCTCTACCTGTGGGCTTCTCCAGTAAGCTCGGAGTCACCCATAGAACTATGGAGAGGGCTATGATCGATATTTTCCTACGCAATCGAATCAGAAAGGAGGAGATACGTAGACTTATCAAGGTAATCGACATAGCTTAGCGGGTCAGCCAACAGAATTGGCAAAGAGCACGTTGCTCGAAGGGCAGATGGCCCATGGAACAGAAAATTTTTCGGATGGTGCCCATGCACTGAAAAGCGAAGCGTAGGGCGAGACGTCTGACACACAACGACAATGTAAAGAAAAGTTACACATTGATTCAATGTCGTATTCTTAGCAATTTACAACAACATCTTAATACCGCGATTCAGATTAATTATACTCAGCGCCATCTATTTTACTTTGTTGGAACTATACTATTACTCGTACACCCAAAAAGCAATTTGATGAAAACGAAAATGTAAGCGAAAATAACACTGGGAATTAATGCCATCTTCATAACAATGTATGACAACATCTTAATACCGCGATTCAGCCTATATGCAACTAATACACAGCGCCATCTGAATTGTTTTGTTGTTACTACACTATTACTCCGACATGCAAAAACTATTGATCTAATTTTCATAAAATTTGGCACACACGTAGGGGATAACCTGGGTTGACACATAGGATAGTTTTTATCGAGAAAAAATCCTGTGGGATACCATGGAGATGATTCTTAAATCTTTGCATACCTGTGCAACCTGCGATCAAAAGTAATGATAAATAGCAAAAACTTCTTCACAAAATTAAAAGCACAGATACCGAGATTTATAGGCATATTATGTGGAATACTCCTTATTCCTGTAAAATTGTCCTGTAGGATATAATTTCTATATTTCATCTTTTTTTGTTCAAAGCTACGTCCAAAAGCAAATACGACTGATAATATTATTTACATGAGTTACAAATAAAAACCTGGATGAATGCATGATCCCAATATAAAATTCCTATGTAATTTTTTTATTGGGAAAAGTTTTATGGACTAAACTCACACTAAACTCAGGAACACAATATATGCACTACACAGAGTGAAAGGGAGATTAGTGCAGGAGGTTCATTCCGTTTAGTTGTTCCATTTTGTTCCTTAGAGAAAACTATTAAATTCCTAGTAGCTGAACCCGCTACTTCGTACGCGCAGGAGTTTATTCCGCGTAACTCCAGATCCCGCGGGATTTCCGGGAAGACAGACTTGTTAGTTTTATATTAATGTTTGTTTTGAAGCTATTTATACCCCATACGCGAAGAAGGTTTTCCCGCGTAAATTCCGATCCCGCGGGATTTCTGGGATAAAAAATATCCTATATGTTAATCTAAGTTGCCCTCTATGTGTGTGCCAAATTTCATGAAAATCGGTTCAGTAGTTTTTGCGCGAAGGAGTAACAAACAAACAAACAAATACACAAACTTTCACATTTATGATATTAGTAGGATAGTAGGATTAGTAGGATCTTTTAGTGTGAGTGCAGGGCTTTTCCATTTAAATATGTGCGTAAAAATATAATTATTAGGATAGTTGTTTACGAATAAAATTTCCATTACTGTCGTGAAGTATGTACCACCTGCGATTGTAATGAAGGTAGGCTGAACGTTTTGTTGTTGGAAAATGTTGCAACTTGGCTAAATTAATCGAAAGGCAGAGGGACCTTTTTATCTTTGCAACTATACTTTATAAGTGACCGGGTTGTGAGGAAAATTCCAGGTAATTGTAAAACATTGGGCCCATATGGAGAGGGTTTCTTGGAAGCTAAATGTATGCCTACTCATATTCCCAGAATGTATTTTTTTAATGCTGTAATGTATTACCTAATATCTTATACTTCTTATACTAATACATAAAGCTGAACAGTGTATTTGAACGGGCCAATTTCAGAAATTACCTGTTCGATTTGAATAATTACTTTGGTGTTCAAAAGTCCATTTGTCAAGGAAGACTTTAGTCTATAAAACTTCACGCCACAACCAATAGGAGCGGAGCAACAAGTTTCCCGAAGCGAAGTGACGGCGTATTAAGTACGGCGGTTCTTAATACGCCGTCAGTTCGCTTAAGGCGATAGTAAGTCTTGTAGTAGGTAATAGTTCATTGCTTAGGGGCGAAAAGATCGATTTAATTATATTTCTAAGTTCGCTTAAGGCCTGTTATTTAACGACAACAATCGAATAGGCTTAACCTAACCTGATCTGAAAACGATTCATCCGATAACTGTCCAAAAGCCGCAAAACTTGGTTAGGTATTCATTTTCACTTAAATCAAGCCACGGTTACAAGCTCTATATGAATATCCAATATAAGAAACCCCTTCACCGTAAAGATGCGATTATAGCGATTATGGGTCGGGGATAAGTGCTCAGTTTTACGCGCGTGATGCTCGTTAACGTGACGACGGCTAGGTGTCACGGTGACTCAGGATCGCGCCGCATACCGTGTTAAGCAGCCCAACGTGACGGCACGTTCGGTTACGTGACGCTCTTTCAACCTCCGCCAATTCCATCTTCTTTGAAAAAACAATCCTCTGGCTTAAAAAGATTGTAGGTGCTTCGAGCTGTTTAATCTCTCCGTTAGGGGAGCGAGGGGCTAGTTGTAACAATTTTAACAAATAATTTTATATCTCGTAATGTTTTGGCAAAACTACCACTAACTAAAATTTGATTGATACTGTAACTATTCTTCTATTAATTCAGATCGAAAAAATACCAAATCTGCAGTAAACTATTTTACAATTAATGTTTTTTTAAAAAATGGGAAGTGTTACAATTTACCCCGGGCTTGGGGTTTGTTGTAACATCTGCTGGGGCAAGTATTAACAACAATAAAAACAAGAATGTGACACCTTCAATCATTTATTTTTCCACAACTTAAATAATTTTTATTTGTTTTCCACAATAGTGAACTAGGTATTTCTATAATAATATGTATTCCTTATTTAATAATCAACTGAAACATACTTTTAATATAATCAACAAATTAGACATTTTAGTTTTTATTAACTATCTATCTTCTTTTACACTAATGTACCTACTATTATAGGTACTTCAATATGGCACTTTACAAGCACAGTAAATTTATTTTTTTAATCTAAATCTTACAATAATCAGCCTTGCAATGATTTCATCAAAGAATTTAGTCTTCATCTGAATCACAGTTCATAAAAACAAAAGAAATAGTGTCCCCTGTGACACACCCTACATGTGCCCACATCTTACCTACATACAATACATTCTACCCAATCACCTTTTGAATGACTATAAACTTCATCGCAAACAAGACAATGCCAATCTTCAGATTCATCTTTTTTTTATTCTTTTTGTAGTATATTTATTTTTCACAACTTTTTACCCTTTTCTTTTCCTTTTTCCTTTCCCTTATCTTAATCATCTTTTTTTGCTTTTTCTTAATTTTTTCTTCATATTCCATTCTTAAGGCTTCTTTTTCAGGAGTATCTGTCAGAACAGCAAACTTCCTTTTCCGTCTGCAATTGATATTTGTTTTCCGAGGTGGTTCTTTTTCTTCTTAATGCATCTATCTGGACAGAGATATGACATAGATCAAAATTCTTACTTTCCTTCCGAATGCTACATTTGTTTTGTAATACTTCAGCTGCAGTTAACTTGTATACCTCCTGACTCTGAAAGAAAACAAATAAGATATTTTACATTATAAATAATAACAGTAATTTACAGCAATCTGGGGGCAAGTTGTAACATGTTACAACAAACCCCGAGATTTTGTTACAACAAGCCCCTAGGTATAGTTTTTAATATCTATCAAGATAACTATTAAATCAACTTAATGATCTCGAAAACTTTAACACAACATCATATATAGGTATATTTTAGCATGAAATAAAATATTTAAAGCTCCAATTAGTCAAAAAAAGTAATGCTAACCAAAAAATTTCGTGAATGAAATTATAGGTTACCTGTCAACAACTAAGCGTTTTCACACACCCACTCACTGCGTCGCTTGGCGGGATACTGGCTGTGGTAAAGTGACGTGGCGCGTTATAATTGTAATATTAAGTGAAAAAAAATCGTTAAAAGAGTTTGAATTCCTATTGAAAAAGGTCTGTTACTACTTACCTCTGTTACAATAAGCCCCTCGTTCCCCTACTTCCGCCTTCAGTTACTTTTAATTTAAATAAATTTATATTCAGTAAATGAATTAAGATGCTTATATATTTATTTTTTGTAAAATATGGATATTGTTCGCGTTCATGTTCATGTTTTGAAATTATGAAACAAAGTATTGGCCACGATATTTCAATTTATTAAAAAAAAATTAAGACGTTCTTAAAAGGAAAAAGGCAAACTTCAAAAACAATATTTTATGTAGATCTACTAGAGATTAACGTAATAATACAAATATACTACCTACACGTATCTACTGCATACCTATAAATATTGCAAAAGAAAATAAACACACGCTCTAGTGGCATCAAATGTACTTCCATTCCAGGTAGGTCTATTAAGTATAGAGAGAAGATATTTTAGATTAGCATGTAACTATGAACTTACTATGAAACTTGACAGAAGGATTTTAAATATACCTATTTATTTAAATAGTAATAGAAAAATATACAAAGTGTAGTTTGCTTATTTTGAACTAACTTTAATTTTATTTACTGCACAAATGCAAACGTCCTTTTCATAGTAAAAACTGTGAAAGTACAGCATCGACATCTTTCTAAATAATTATGCACTTCGTTGTAACTGCAAAACATTTGCTATAGACTACAAATCTCTTGAAAGCTTTCAGCCATGAATCCACGAAATATTAAAAATAATAGAAAACTCTCATTTTACGACAATTGCAGCGGCTCTATTCAGTTTTAATTGTTAAACAGATGATTTTAAACCGATTATTAAAAAAATATTTACCGTTCAAACATAAACAAACCATCTAACACATTAGATAACACGTGCAACAGTTTCATAGCATCGGTTCGAGCAGAATAAGCGTTATACAGAGAGAGCGGCAAAGTGTCAACAACTTTAATTAGCACTGCAGCTCGGTTGAAAGACAATGGCGCCGTGACGACAGAGAGCTGAATCCGTGACCTTCCACGGCGGTGCTGCAGCGAAATAGGTCAGCGGCTTGAATACTATAAATAGCTCGGCGAAAGTCGGGCGCCCGGCCACGTCCCAGAGGCGGCCCGCGTCCGCCCGCCATCGATCCCGTCTGCCTCGTGAGCCGTGAGCTCTAACCAACCGAGCCTACCAATTTGACGATAATTGATCTACAGTTACTGCCGGCCGCTGGTCACGCGCGTCACACTAAACAATGATAACTTGTACGTGCACAATATTGCTCTCTTGCGAGTTATTTTAGTCGAAGTATAGTGTGCAAGGTCTTTGTGCGGAATACAGAAGGTATTGCAAAGTAAAACGTGATTTTGAAAATAATATTATATAAATTGGTACTCTTACTAATAATAAGACTAACTGACACTAACAATCATTGTCCAAGTCCTCACACTTATTATCAAACTAACAACTAGCACCATCTGCTATATTGGCTAACCATCCTAGTCCCTAATTTGTGTCTTGTTTTAAGTCAGTCCCAGTTGTTATGAACGACAGTGGAAGGATGGTGCTTCCTGCTCGTGTGCTACCTTAATTCATAAAAAATAGTTTTGAAAAGTAACAAGGCCGGTGACTTTGTTTGTTGTTGCGTAATTTTTCTATCGGACAATGGTCACCCGACGCCTCTGACGTCACAGCTTGTATAGAAATAGTCTCCCTACGATCTATTTTGGTTGATGTTTACCGTATAAGGTTTTTGTGTCGGTCCAAAGTTGCAGAATAAATCTTAGCGTATAGGGAGTAACTAGCCCCAGAATAACGATCGGAAATTTTACCAAAGACAGTGGCTTTGTTGCGTAGTCTTTTGGGTTTCAGTTTTAATAAATTACGGACACTTCACTGTTATGTTTTAATGGTGAGTAGTTAAACTTTAACCTTATCAACGTGTAATTGTAGTCAATTTATGTTTAAATTAACATGATATGGACCTATTTTAAAATTGAGCGCGCATTTAAGTTTTGCAAAGCAGAAAATGTAGTCCAATTAAAAGTTTAAATAGTCCAACGGTTTTTGCGATTTTTTCAATTTGATAAAGGCGGGTATCGATGAAATATCGTTAGGTATATAAGATTTAATTAATTAAACTTTATTTCTGAGCAAGCGTATTTCGCGTACAGTCTATACTGGACACATTTTTACCGACTTGAAAAAAGGCGAAAGTTTGTGCGTTTCAAACTCAAACATTTCAATGTCACTTGCTATAGCGGTGAAAGAAAATATCGTGAGAAAACATGAATGCCAGAGCGTTTGAAAAACTAAGGTGTTCCAAATTCGCCCTTGGCCAGCCTGGTGGACTGTGTCCTTAACCTTCTCATAGTGAAAAAAAGACCCGTGCTCAATAGTGGGCCATGATGGGTCATGATGGGTTGTGATGATGAGATAATGAATATATTTAACGGCGCTAAGGTCCGAGCGGTCGATATAATTTGGGTTATACGTGGCTGGAGGCCAGAAATAATAGTCAGTACACCGAGTTTAATAGTACATTATGATATAAGTGCGCGAAGTTGGTCATTACAGTCGAGGCGGTATTGCACAGCCCGAGCCGCAAGGCGAGGGCTGGAATAGAGCCAAGACTGTAGTGAACAAAGCGCACGCGTATCATACGACGTTTTTCAACACACTTGCGAGGAAAAAAACAATTAGGTATTGACATTTTTCAGTCACAAATCAGCAAATTATAAACGAACAAATGTTTGCACAAAATGGCGCCGAGGTTTATTTTATTTTTTCGCGCGCCGTATCTTTGGTTGAATAACTATGCACGCGCAGGCGCGCAGGTTAAGTCCAGAGGCAAAGAAAACCGCTATTCAGCCACAATATATTAAACTAAATAATTATGTATTTCTAATAGGAATTTACGGTAATTAATGATTTAAAATATTGTATTTTTTAAATGCTTTAATAGATAATTAGATGAAGTATAATATTATCTTATCAGATTTTGACTAAGTACAACAAGTTTATTTATTTACAAAATAATAAATCTTTTGGTAACAACCTCTTTACGGATATTAAAAAAAAAGTGGAATAAGAAAAACACTAGTGCGGCAATGAAAAGTAAAACGCACTATTGTGTAATAAACCGCATTCCGGGCGTAAGACTAAAGAAAAAATAGCAACTTTACGAGCAAGTGTGTTGAAAAGGTCTATTACAACACTTCAATACAGTTTTATAACAAATAATGAACTATTTCCAAAATTAATTCAGATTACATTAAATTAAACTTAGAAATAAAGCTTACGACAAAATAATAGCAAAGTAGCAAAGGATCAGCAAGATTACTTCGGATTAAACATGGAAACGCGGCAAGTTTGGTATGGCAGTGGGTTCTACACGTCTACTCGGTCTAAGCGCTCAATTCCGAAAAAGCCCCTCATCATAACAGCTCTGGTTCTTTATAATGTCATCTCTAACCCCCACTCCATGCCAACCATGCCCAAACAATAACTGTTTGACGTTTCCACAAATAGTTAAAGCGATTCTCCACAGATGGCGTTGAAAGATCAGCGCAGAACTTTACTGCACTCCGACAAGTAGTTCCAGCGATTCTCCACAGATGGCGTTGAAAGACTAGCGCAGGACTTGAGTGCGCTCCGACATATTTTTATATAATTATTTTTTTAAATATCTTTTATGTATTATTTTATGACTCACACGTTATGTTTATTTACGTTACGTTTTTATTCTTGTAAAGCAGTTTAATTTTAAGTATCAGTGTTGTGACAAACACATTTACGTAGTCGATTTAACGCGAATTCAAATACAATTTGTTTCATCGCAATCTGTCCAGTGGATATTGAGATATCGAAGAAAATCATTTAAAATTTTATAACAACGGTCTGTGTTACTGACCTACGACAACTCGTACATCGCTCGATCGCATCGCTTGGTTGTAGATGCGCCCGGCGTCGCACGGTGCAGTGAGTCATCAACTGTGAGTACTGATTTACTTTATGCAATGAATACGCACAAATGCTCGGGTTGTCCGAATGCTCTTAAAGGAATTGCGTTCTTGCAATGCTGCCGCTGCGTGGATAAATACCACTACACCTGCACTAATTTATCTAAAGAAAATGACCAGAGCTTAACAAAAGAAAATAAAGAATCGTGGGTGTGCCCTTCTTGTCGCTGCAAAGAACCCAAAAAAGGCGATAACTCTTGATATAACCGTTACTTTCGCGATTCTAACGAGATGGCCTTACATGTTGGCGTGCTCGTAGCTTATTTCCGCCTTGCCCCGCTACGGCGTAGTGGTCTACGGACTACGAGTCACGAGCTACGGGTTACGTTGCAGTACCGTTGAGGAAGATTAAATTACTCTAAATGTCTGCATTGTACATTGCTGGCGCACTCCAGTGCAGAGTGTAGTGTCATTCTATATTGAGCTTTACTTTGCCTTGTGAAAGAATTTAGTAACGTCTTCTTGTTTGATACATCGTGTTATTCAGTTAAGTTAAACATATAACTTAGTGCAAAGATATCGAGGCTAAATTGATGACATAATTAATATAATTAAAAAAATATATAAACGCTAACACACTCATACCCCCGCAGTAGGTTACCAGGTACCTGTGTCGCGGGTGGCATGGACTATACATATAACATCACAATTACACCCATGACCCGAGTACAAATATTTATCTGCCACATAAATATCTGCCCCGGCCGGGAATCGAACCCGGGACCCCTCGCGTCGCAGGCAGGGTCGCTACCAACTAGGCTACAGGGTCGTCATCATTAAGTAATAATTAAGTCGTCGTCATAATTAAGTCTAACAATGCAAGTTATGCTCTCCTATGATGGATCTAGGTTTATTTGCGCGCACCTGAAGGTTTTAAAAGTCATAATGCGTAATAATTACCTAAGGTTATTTGTGAAGCCTATGCTATAGTTGTGATATCTTCCAATGCACATTTGGCCAGTATGTTAGAATATTATTGTTTATATTATAAATATAATTCTGTTAAAGTGAATTATAAAATTCTGATGTTAATTAAGAAGGATTTAGAATGTAGAGACACCTTATGTTACAAATGTACTTGAGTGTCAATGGTCTATGGGACTATGTAGGATGTCTATTTATTTGCTGTTACTAAACAAATATATTTTCAAACAAATTTGACCATCTTTAATGTAATAAGGAGCTTTTTTACGATTTTGAACTAAGTTTTCTTTCACGATTTCATTAAGTTTTCGGATGGCATTGTTTTTAATATACGCAATCGTAGCATTTTCAAACTATAAAAAAACAACACAAAAATATTTCAACACACGTAGGAATTAAAAATAAATAAAATCCGTCAACGCGTTCAAAACACGTCGATTGGGAACGCCAGTCGCTCTGTACTCTTCACTCAAGTTAAAAGAACAAAGCAAACGCGTAATCCATCACAGGAACTTGCCTTTTATTACCTTTGCCGGCATAACCGTGGCTCATCCAGGAATTTTACGTGTTTACGAACAGCTTTTAGGATCCGGGAAGTATAAAGTGCGCGCAAAGTACTCTAAGCTAATGTAAATTTCGCGAAATTACTTTATAGCTATGAAAATATATCCTGCTATGTGCTTCTTGGAATGTTGCTACTAATTATTATTTCCTGAATATCTACTACGTAAAGAAAACATTGTTAGGAAGGATGGAGTATCATAATTGTACGTAAAATATTTTGCACAATTTTGAACAAGAGAGTATAATTATATTGTAAACTTTATGCTGAAACATGTTGTTTTAAAACCTTTGAATAAATTGTGGAACATCTTATGAGGCTTTTTCTGCACTATGACATGGAATTATTTGAGATAAGCATAAAAATCTGCTTCAAAGCTGGCGAAGCATTGGCGAATCCCCGTCGTAGCACTTGCCCTTATGCGATGGTGACTTTTGTTTACGATTTTTTCGCTCGCATCATAGACGGACGACAAAACACCGTTAAAATAATCCCACGAGAACATATCACCAGAAATAAAACGTCCTGTGTCCTATTAAATCGATGCGAGGCGATCTGATAAGATTATTCTGAGTTTTATATCAGCTCTTCCACTGACTTTTTCACAAAAGATGCTGCTTTCTCGGATCCCTAACTATTCAAAGTATTTGCTTCACGTATTAATGTAAAGATAATATTAGTATGGATAGCTGTGTTATGATTGATTTTTGTTTGAAAATCACTTGACTTTTTCAGCAATAACAATACATAGAATTATTTTATGTAAATCAAACAATATTATAAAGCTAAATCATTGATGTCTGTATATGAAAAGTTCACTAAAAACGTGGTGAAATTTCTTAATCCCGACTTTAAAACCTTGTTGAAATATACAACGACCAAAGCAATGTTACACAAATATTTGTAAATTTACGTATCAGGAATTCTCCATTTTACAGTGGCAGTAAAAATGGCGTACGAATATATCAAGTGGGATTATGTCACCTACGTAATTAGCATGCAGTCGCACCTCTCTCTTACATATGAACACGAATCGTACTCACTCGTAAAATACACGCTTCACTGTACAGGTTGTTCTGGTCGTAACAATGTTCCTATTCTACCAAAAATGTATAACTATGATCAAAATTTGATTTATTTATTTAACACTTTATTGTTTGTATACCAGAAAACAAAATACACATGCAAAACATAAGTAACACATAACAATGGGCGGCCTTATCGCTTTAAAGCGATTTCTTCCAGGCTAACCCGAAGAACATAAGGATAGCACAAGAAGTAAATAGGTACAGGTGTAGATTATACGTAGACGTAGCAAAATAAACACAGCAATGACAAAAGATCAAATGAAAAAATCAAGAAAAGGAAAGAAGAAATAATAAATTAAAACCTGTAATTATAAGCATCATTTTTTCTCCAGCGGCCTTGGTTGACTAGTAGGAAATGCTAACGAAATAATACTTACCCACCTTAATCCATACTTCCATACTACTATTATAAAAGTGAAAGTGTGTTTGTTTGTTTGTGGCTCTTTCACGTTGTAACATGGCTATTACGAGTATATGATATGTTTTATGTTTGTGGAGATAGTTGGGAGGGTGGAGAGTGACGTAGGCTACTTTTTACCGTGGTAAAAAATCTCATTCCCACGGGAAGATCGATGTTTTGTTAGTTGCTAAATATTTAGCTCCGGATGATGTTAATAGATGGCGTTAGTAAAATTCATTTGCAAGTTCTGAATTACCACGCATCAAATAATTACAGGATAATTAACTTAGTCATAGACAACTAATAAATTCAATCGAATTGTGAATTCGCGCTGGATATTTTGTTGTTTCAATTTCATATTAATATTATAATGTAAAGGAATTAGAGTGATAAGACGCTCTGATTTTGGTTTTGATACACTTCGTGAATTGGTTTATTTGAATGAACAACATTCAAGCTTAAGCAAGTTTTAGCTTAAAATACTAATTATTTTTAAGGAAAAGTACAGTCAATGAGGGTCGCCGTTTTTGTGCTCACCAGTTGGCGCCACCGGCGAGCTGGTCCTGCTGTCCCTGCTGGTCCCGCCCATACAAGTGACATTCAGAAAAGTGAGAAGTGACAGTGCCACAAACTTATCTGACCCGGTGGCCAAAATTGGAACTAATGCAAATGTTAACCTGTTGTCAGACAAAGACAAAGACAGTAGCGCCCTTCTTACCGGTTCAGATAAGTTTGTGGCACTGACAGCCAGACCTCACTCTACACTAGCGCCTCTAGCGGCAAATTCACACGCTTTTACCCTCATTGGGGCAACTTTGATACATCATCGCTGTATTTTCTTTAAAAACTTACTATTTCGCTTATGAGATAAAAGTTTATTTATTTATTACACTTTATTGTACACCATAGTAATAAATAAGAAGACTACGCTATAATTAGTATTAGTGCACAAAAGGCGATCTTATCGCTCAATAGCGATTTCTTCCAGATAACCTTTGCGAAGATGGCAAAGGGAATAAACAAGTGATGTTGGTAGGGTGTACAGTGTAATGATGATAAAAAGAATACAAAATATACAAACAGATATATATATACATATAGATATATATATACATAATATACCTACATACATATATATATATATACATATTCATACATATATATACACATACTATATAAAAAAGTTATGAGTTAATCAGTGCTCTCGGGCTGGTTTTCATATTGGCAAATTATAAAAAGTCTTTAAAAAATGACAATAGTACATTACGATACGGTGCGTAAAGTTGGCCATTTTTGAACGGCGTGAAGTTAGCGCACGAGCGAAGCGAGTGCGATATACGCCGTTCAAAAATGCAACTTTACGAACGAGTATCGTATATTATTTTATAGCACGAGTGACATAAACCCGCATAATTGTAGTTACAATAGATAATAGTTATGTCATGATTTTCTAATTTAATTTATTAATTTTGATAAAAGTATCTGATTTTGTATGAAAGGAGGTATTGACATATGAGTAACTGGCAGGTTAGCAAGAAAAGAAGAATAAGATGACATTGGGTAATGGCATGAATGTAAATTATTATAGCGATTGTAATGTTGGGAACACAGGTTGGGAAATAATAAATGTGTAATATGATTAAAGTATAAACAGGTTATTTTCATTATAGTTATGATTTAATACTTTAATTTCATATAGATAACATATCTTTTTAAGTTGTTACAGAGTTAAAACACTTTTTAAGTTGCGATGATGTTATTGTTGTTTTATGGTGCAAAAGAGAATTATAAAGTGTAACATGAAGAGTCAGATAAAAAATACGAAAGGAATTATCACGAATTTATTAATATTTAAATTTAAAGTTTTCTACAAGTTCACACAAAATTAGCAGTAAGCGCTAAGGCCTCTTGTAGACACACGTTTTTTTGGCGTAAAAATCTACGGTAAATTCGCCGTGTGTAGGCGCGGTTGTCAGTGTTGTATGGATTACTATGAGAGCTTGTAGACGGTCGCGGCTGCATTACGGCACGGCGCCGCCGCCGTATGCACCGTGCGTCCCCCTCGGCGAGCCGCGTCTACGCACGGCGTGATTTTCATATCAGTGTTGTATGGCAGTCTTCGTGAGTGTGTCGACGACGCCGGACATTTTCACGGTTTAGTGACCGGCTGGCTACACTGTTTTTAACTGACTTCTATTTATTTTTAATTTATTTATACTGTTATACACTTTATTGTTTGTATACCAGAATACATGGGTACAAACAACACAACACAAAAGGCGGCCTTATCGCTATATAGCGATTTCTTCCAGGCAACGTAACATTTAGGAAAGAAATACAAATAGAAGGGGTAGAGGTATACAGTATACACACCAAAAAAAATTGGAAATCAACTAAAACTTAAACATACTATTAAGAGCTTGAAAGACAAGTTACATAAATAAGAAAGAAATAGATGCAACTAGTAGTTAATTTTTGACTGAATTGATTTCTGTCTTAGTAAAATGAACATAAATAACGAATATTGTTAATTACATTAGTTCATGAAAGATCCCAAGTGAGCGGCACCTGGCCGTTGTCTTGCCCGTTAGCTTTGCCGTGCCATGTACACGCTAGCACGTTTTTTTTACGGCACGGCAAACACGCCGTACGGTCAAAAAAACGTGCCATGTACAAGAGCTCTAAGTTGGCAACACAGCAATCAGGTGTCAGTGACGTTTCGCTAGTGTCAAATATGGCGACTGCGATTTGTCTCTCAGACAGAACAATTACAATTTAACATAACTGGACAATAAGAATTTTGCAGATATATGTTGTCGACTCAGAATCTTTGTTTTTTTTATGTTTTATTATTCAGGTAAGAACTGCACGAAATTATGAATATAGATTCATTTTTGCATGGTGTGAAGTTAGCGTCATTTGCCATGTAATAAGGAGCTACTTACGCCACAGCTAACCGTGGCATAAGTGCGGGTTTAAGTCACGCTGTGCTAAAATATATAAAAAAATTGCAATTTTGTTGTGTGTCATAGTTACCACCCCTATATGGGTAACTTTGACACCGATGTTTATCGACGAAATCTAAACTTTAAAACATGTTAGAGCATTACAGTAATATTAGTTCATGTTTTTAACAAATGTCACATGCAATAGGGTTATAAACCAATCTATAAAATTACAGTTTTATCTTAATTTAAGCTCTTTTTAATTTCAATTCAAATTACTCTGTTAAACTCATCAGAATTAACTGTGTCAAACTACATACATAGGTATATACTACAAGATTCCATACATTTAACTTCTGGGAAAATACAGAAGTCCCGGGGCCCTTGGATGTTTGACTAAGGCTTAGGCCGCATTACGGTTTTTTTCCCGCGGTTGTAAACCGCGAAACCGCGCAACCGCGCGAAGCGCACACACTACGAATCAAAACCGCGACCATAGAGATAAAAAGTATGTAGAAATGCTCCATTCCTAAACTTCATAGGAACTTTGTCCGAAAAATGTGGCTGGTTGACCATTTTACCTTACCAAAAAAGTGCTTGTTATCTTACAGTTCTTGACAGTTAGTGAAATAAACAATTAATGATAATCATGGGCGATCAGATGAAAATTTTCATATTCATAATCATCATACCCACACTTTCTCTGCATAATCTTTTGTTTAAAAACTATAAAATGTAAATTAATGTGTTTTTGTAAATTGATCTGGTATATTTGGATGCATTAGCGACCATAATAGTAAGAGTTGTTAATAAATACAAAACAGTGACAACTACAACACATAACTCAACACCGTAGAAGACAGTTTATGTAGATAGGTACTCTGTGGTTTCTGTCTACTCGCTGACGCGACGTCAGAAGATTAACCGTAGAGTGCTCGCGCTATGAACGTTTTGCCGTCCACAGCGGTATGTAGGTATATACACATGTATGTATGTAAAGGATGTCCATCCTAAAACATAATTACCAAAAAAGGGTGCAATAGACACAAAGTTACTGTGCAACAAACATTTTATATTCATGTGGCAGGACTATTAAGTTAAAGTTCACGAGAGGTTATAATTGTAGATACTGAAAACGTTTAATTTTGTTACTAAGTTGTTTTATAATTTTACTTTTTTTAACGTATTTTAAGGTAAACATTATGCTAAAAGTGAAAAAATAGCTTATAATATAGTATATGCTACTAAGTACAAAACTATAATAAATGTTACTTCCTGATAGTTTACGTTTCAGTCTTCCCTTTTTGTAAATTTATTTAATTATAATAAGCAAAAAAAATATGTTTGAACATGGGCGAAAAAATGCTCCCCACGCGATTACTAACGTTCCATGGAAATTCGCGACTACTCTAGGGTTAATGCTGTCATTGTCATTTTTCGTTTCTGTAAACTAGGGATATAAAAACAATAGATATGACCTAACCATATTTTACTAGCACGAGAAAGAGTTGGGATGTAGGTATATCTCAAATACTTAAAGTCGTAGTATTTTGTAGGTAGCAGAGAATGGCTCACGTTACTTATATTTAATTGGTTTTAGTAATTACGTCTACAAACGTATACTTTTGCGGACTTAATTACAATATTCTATAGAATATCTAATATATATTTACCATAATCTATAGAATTTGGTTCTCGGTGCCTTCAAAAAGTGTTGTAATAAATGAAGAAACACAAATAAGTCCAAAGGAACCAAATTTCATATATAAAAAAATATAAGGTCATGTTGTTTTAATTATTTCGAGAACAAGCTAACAATTACAGAACGTGGAAGTGAGTTATTATTATGTATTTTTTTCGTTTTTTAATATAACAACCAAAATCGATCACGTGTCAACTTCACGCACATAAAGATGACGCGCGAAAATTTATCTGAAATTAAGGGCCCATCTATAGTTTTTAAATCTCTGACAGAAACCGCTCGCGGTTACCGCGTCAATTTGTATGTGTTTGTACGCTTCAATATAGGGTAATAGACCCAGTAGTCAGCTAGTCAGCCATTTACTGCATTTCCCGATTTGGATCGAGTGTACTTTTTTTTTGTAACCAATGTGTTAAATAATACATTAGAATTATTAAATCGGTCATTTATTATTATTTTTAATTAACACATTCTCAACGTTGTCTTAAGTGAAAATAAGAAAAATATTTAAAAGAAAAAGTAATTTTTCTCCAGTGCTCAGCCTGCAAAATCCAGAACTCGGCTATTTTGTTCACAGAGCTCAGCTTGTTACACGACAATTTGTCTCAAAGACAGTATAATAGTAACTATTAATAATTATAAATCATCATCAACATCCATTCATCAGCCTTTGTGCGTCTACTGCTGGACATAGGCTTCCTCTAAACTGCACCATTATGATAGTCGACCCTTCAGACCTACGGACTACTACGAGGCGACGGATCCTCTTTTGTCTGAGACATTTATTCGACAAAGTAGTAAAGACCGACTACTGGCGCATGTACCTAGGCAAACCGCGAACAAATCTGTAAAAAATCACGGTTTTAAAATCAGTCGCGGTATGAAACCGCATATGTGGCCGCTTGTATGGCTTTCCTTGAGTCACAAAATTAGCGGTTAGCTGTCAAACCGCAAAACCGCCCGAAACGCATACACTATCAGTCGCGGGAGTAAACCGCAAGTGCGGCCGCTTGTATGGCTTTCCTTGGGTCACAAAATTACGCGGTTAGAAACCGCGGCGGTTTAGCCGTAATGCGGCCTCGGCCTAACACGAAAATTGGTAAATCGCATACAAAGTCAGGGTACATTGACACCGTCAAAGTCACCCAGAATTTGTTCAAAATCTGACTTACCGGTATTATTTGTAATTTTAACGAAGATGCAATTGAAAATGAATAAAAATTGTTTATGTATCGAAAGTAGACATGTAAAAGATTGTACGAGTATTATAATAAAACACACCTTGATAGCATTAAAGTTTTGAGAGATATCTAAAAAGTTTTACGGTGGAAAAAAACACGAATATTTTCACATTTTTTGAAAGAAAGTTTTTCATATTAGCTTTGTTTGAAAACTTATTTTTATTTAAGATTACGTTTACGACGTTCATTATGAACATAAAATAAATAAATTTTATGCGCCAAATGCTTTTCACGCAAAAAATAAAAAACTTTGTTGGGAGCCGACTGTATATTTTATGAGATTTATTTGTTAAGCTTCAATAGTTTTTAGTTAGTTAGTTGTAGTCACTTATTTATCCACCAGAAATATGTCATGTATGATAAACAACTCATTGTAAATTCTCTTTGATTATGCGGGCGAAGCCGCGGGTAAGAGCTAGTACTTAAATAAATAAGTTATTATATTTTACTCCAGTATGCCGAGTTTGGTTTTGAGTTTATTCAAACGGACTAGTGACAGGAAGTCTATCGAGAATATTATATATGTAGGATTGAATGAGCGTGATAGAGAGATAGAATAGTAGTGTGATAGAATGAGAGGCGGAATGTAAGATGTAGAGAGAGACAGGTGTATGCGCGTGAGTGAGATGTGTAGCGGAAGGAAAGATGGCGAGGCTCGCGATTTTGCTGGCAAGACGATAAGACGTGTATTTTTTACTTGAGTTAATAAAACAGTTAAAAAGTTATTAAATCGTTTATTTTCCCACGCCACCGACGCCACAAATTTGGGGGCTCGTCCGGGATATACAAAATCAAGACGATTAAGACGTACGACGGCGGAAAAGTATACCGGCAAGATTGCAAGCACGTGGCGCGTGGCGTTCGAGAAAATTTTAAAGGTGCATACGACGCAAGGTAAAGGCGAAACGATGTCGAAAAGTAAGGCAGAACAAACTACGAGTGCTGAGGAATATCAAGAAAATAAATCTAGAAATTTCCAGTATACCGAAGACCTCATACCAAAATTTAGTGGGCAAGATAACTGCTATCCAGTGGCAAGATGGATCCAAGAAATCGAGGACCATGCAGAGATTTTTGACTGGTCACCGCTACAGCAACTAATAGTGGCCAGAAGGTCTCTAGTGGGTACCGCTTACTTGTGGCTAAAAAGTGAAAGACCGTTTAAATCATGGGCGGAGCTGAAGACCGCTATTGTTAAGGAGTTTCCTGATACGTTAGATCAAAAAACTGCTCACGAAATGATGAGCGCAAGAAAAAAACTCAAGAACGAGTCATATACAGACTATATGTTTGTCATGAAGGAGATGGGCAAACGTGGCAAAATTCCGGATTATGTGGCAATTAAATACATCATCGACGGCATACCAGACGCGGAGATAAATAAAATGATGCTTTATGGTGTGACCACTTATGCCGACATGAAGGAGAAATTAAAAATTTACGAATCAATTAAGTTGAAAAGCAAAAATGAAGCAATAATTCGACCATCACAGCCACAAAAATTAAGGTGTTATAATTGCGGCGAGTATGATCACAAGTCTCATCAGTGTCCTAACAAGAAAAATGGGTTAAAATGTTTTAAGTGCAACGTGTTTGGGCATATTGCATCATCCTGCAAAAAATATGGCGGCGAACCTGCATTCGTAAATCGCAAGGAAAATACGGAGATTGCAAGAAGGGACTTCGGCAATATTCGGCAATGGCGAAGAGAACCGACGGCGACGAAGCCGATCAATGACGAACACATGCAGGAGTACCAACCGCAGAGCCATAAACCACAGCGCGCTATGTTCACAGCGAACAACTTCGCGTCGAATAATGACGGCGACACTTGTGTTGGCAGCACTGGCGGCGTAAGCGCAAAGATGGCGGACGAAGTTGTGAAAACGTCAAATACGTCAATGTCAAAAGATGTAAACATTGTGAACGAAAACGATAATAATATGGACAGAAAACCGATGATGAAAATCTTAATGGGTACAGTGGCGATAGACGCATTGCTGGATACAGGAAGTGACTTAAATTTATTAGACGAAGATGTGTATCGAGATTGTCTTCACGAGTTTGAGTGTACACCTAACGAAATAGTATTATATGGACTTGGACAATTACCTGTGCATACAGTGGGATCGTGTAAAATACCAATTTGTATCGACGAAAAGAAGATTGACGTCACTTTTCACATAATACCTCATAGATGGATGTCATTTAAAGTTATTTTAGGTCAAGAATTTTTGACAAATTATACTGTCGTGCTTAGTGAGGGTTCAGTTCATATACTAAATAAAAGTGAGGATTGGCTTAGGGGTTTAAGTGTCGTGGCATGTTCTAACATTGTTTCAGGTGACTGCAGTACATATGTGCGAAATGAAGTTAACAAATGCATCCAGAATTACAATCCCATTCAAACGAAGGAGGCACCGTTAGAACTGAAAATCATACTTAAGGATGAAATACCAGTCGCTCATCGCCCTCGACGTATATCCCTAAAGGAACAGGAAATAGTTGAAAATCAGGTAACTGAGTGGTTGCAGAAAAACATCATAAGGGTAAGTTACTCTGAGTATGCAAGTCCTATTGTTTTGGTGAAAAAGAAAGACAATACGGTACGTGTTTGTGTTGATTACAGAGACATAAATAAAAAGATGGTTAAAGACGAATATCCATTACCAATCATAGAGGATTTAATAGATAAACTTCAAGATGCAAATTTTTTCAGTGTGCTAGATTTAGAGAATGGTTTTTTTCACTTAAAAGTTAGTGAGGAATCAATAAAATATACAGCTTTTGTTACACATAATGGACAATATGAGTTTCTGAGAGCTCCATTTGGTTTGTCAATTTGTCCAAAATACTTTACCCGATTTATAAGTATAATATTTCGAGATTTAATTTCACAAAGAATAATGGCTACATTTATCGACGACATAATCATATATTCACAAGATGAATGGCAAGCTTTAGAAAGACTCAAACAGGTGCTTAATGTTGCTTCTGAATATGGGTTACAGATTAACTGGAAGAAGGCCAACTTAATTACACGCAGGGTTGAATATCTTGGTCATGTGATCGAGAATGGGAAGGTGAGACCGTCAACAGAGAAGACAGACGCTGTGATAAGATATCCAGAGCCGAGGACATTCAAGCAGTTACAGAGCTTTATAGGTTTGACTTCATATTTTAGAAAATACATTGAACATTATGCTTTAATTGCAAAACCTTTAACAGATTTGATGAAGAAAAATACTACATTTATCTTTGATGACGAACAACGCAGATCTTTCAACTTATTGAAGCAGATATTGGCAAGTAGTCCTGTATTATCTCTTTTCAATCCAAGGTTAAGCACAGAGTTACATACAGATGCCTCAAGCATAGCATATGCGGCCATACTTATGCAACGACTACCGAATGGTGAGTTACATCCTATTCATTACATGAGTAAAAGAACTAAAGATGCTGAGAGCCGGTACAGTAGTTATGAACTTGAAGCTTTGGCAGTAATAGAAGGAATAAAAAAGTTTCATCATTATTTGTTCGGTATTAAATTTAAAATTGTGACTGATTGTCAAGCTTTCAAAATGACGTTAATGAAAAAAGATTTAACACCCAGAGTTGCAAGGTGGGTATTATTACTTGATCAGTATGATTATGAGATTGAACACAGGTCCGGCAGCAGAATGCGGCACACAGATGCTTTAAGCAGAAATCCATATACTGTGGCGAGTGTGGTGAGCTTACATGATGAAATAAGACGTGCACAGAACTTGGACGAAGGATTAAAGGCTATAAAGCAAATATTAAATGAGAAACCTTATGACGATTACATTTTGGAGAATGGATTGCTGTATAAAGGTATGGATAAACAATTAGTAATACCTAAGGGCATGGAAACCGAAATTATAAGAAGAGTTCATGAAAGAGGGCATTTTTCGAAGAAGAAAATGATAGAGCTTATCAGTAAAGATTACTTTATTAAAAATTTAAATAGTAAAATTGAACAGTTTCTTGTTACTTGTATACCATGTTTACTTGCTACAAGGAAGGATGGGAAGCAGGAAGGTTTTCTGAATTCAATAGAAAAGCATAACATTCCATTACATACATTGCACTGTGATCATATTGGGCCTTTGACACAAACTAAAAAACAGTATAATTATATTCTAACACTTGTAGATGGTTTTTCAAAATTTGTATGGATATTTCCGACGAAAGGAACTACCTCTAAGGAAACTATAAATAAACTCATGATCCATCAACAAACTTTTGGTAACCCAGTTCGATTAATTACAGATCGTGGAACATCATTCACAAGTTCAGAGTTTAAGGAGTATTGTGAGAAGGAAAATATTGAACATGTGACGATAACTACCGGTGTACCACGTAGTAATGGACAAGTCGAGAGAATACATAGAATAATTATATCTATTTTAACAAAACTTTGCATTTCAGACCCATCAGTATGGTATAAACATGTCAGCCGGTTGCAGCGTTCATTAAATAGTACCTTTCAGAGAAGCATTAATACAACACCTTTTGAATTGATGACAGGAATTAAAATGAAAACTAAAGAAGACATTGAAATTTACAGTTTATTACAGCAGGAGTGTATAGACAGTTTTATGCAACAACGCGAGGACCTACGACGTTTGGCTAAGGAACAAATAGCCAAAGTACAAGAAGAAAATGCAAGGAATTATAACAAAAGGAGGAAAGAAAGCTCTAAATACCAGGAGGGTGACAGGGTTGCAATTAAACGCACACAATTTGGATCTGGATTGAAATTAAAGGATAAATTTTTAGGACCATATTTGGTTACAAAAGTAAAAAGAAATGACCGATATGACTTAGAGAAAATAGATAGTTCTAGAGAGGGACCTACTAAAACTTCAAGCTCAGCAGACCATATGAAACCATGGCCTGACTTTGATGATCGAGGATTAGGTGAATAATCCATTAATTTTGTTATTTTTCTTTATTTTTGTGTGTATTAGGTAATTTATGGCGAAATAACCCTCTCACTATGCACAGTTTATTTTGTCAAAAATGTTTCGATTTATATTAAGGTGTATATTGTGTAATTCAGGTGATATTTTATAATTTTGTACGATAATTTAACAGGTCAAAAGAGTTGTATCATAAAGTTTAAAATTAAAAACGTGTAAAATGTACTTTCAGCTTTATAACTTTCTATCAATTAGGAAAGTTGTTAAATGTTGTTCAGGTTGGTTTGTTTTCAATAACAAGACTTATTTGGTTATTGTAATAGTAACATCAATTAGTTTACAAAATCCATTTAAAATAATGTTTGATAATGTTCTTGAATTTGTAAAAGTGTAACTTCTGTCATGTGGAAAGCGATAATTACCTAACTTCCTTTGGTATTTCAGTTTCAAATATAATGTCATAAAATAAGATGTTAGAATTAAATATTTAAGAAGTAGTGTGTTTAGAAGTTGTTTAAAGATGTTCAATGTAAAAGTTGGTAATTGTAAAATTATAATATTATTTACTGAGGAAGATTAAATGTGAATGAAGTGTGTGTGTGTATGAATGTTTTAAAGTAAGACGAAAATATATTGTTATTGTTAAATGTAGGTTAAGGCGAAATATTGTTTTGTTTAGTGTCATTTTTATGTTTTATAAAATTGTAGTTTCAGGGAAAGTTTGGTTTGTATGAAAGATTGTAAAGAGTGTTTTTTTTTGTATGAGAGGACTTATGGCTGAGGGCAGCCAGTACGTCAGGACAGCCGAGTATGTAGGATTGAATGAGCGTGATAGAGAGATAGAATAGTAGTGTGATAGAATGAGAGGCGGAATGTAAGATGTAGAGAGAGACAGGTGTATGCGCGTGAGTGAGATGTGTAGCGGAAGGAAAGATGGCGAGGCTCGCGATTTTGCTGGCAAGACGATAAGACGTGTATTTTTTACTTGAGTTAATAAAACAGTTAAAAAGTTATTAAATCGTTTATTTTCCCACGCCACCGACGCCACATATATAAAATAAGTTAAGGCTTTTAAATTACATTTTCTGCTTTATCAATCGCAGTTTTGAAAGATTGAGATTAATAATGATAATACCTACATTACTTATCCATTAAAATCTACGAAATTCTCCACAAAAAATTCATAAGTCCGCTCGTTTAGAGGTTTCAAGGTTCTAGCAGATGCCAATATAGATTTCAACGCAGTTTCGTTTACTTTCTTTAATATTCAAACGACCCTTTTCGTCCTCTTTTAGGAGTCAATACCAAATCTTTAATACCTTCTCACCGTCATAAAGTTTGCCAGCTACATTTCACGGTTTATATAAATTTTATAGGTAAGTTTTTTTACAATGTAAATGGTTTTTTGCAATGATAAGTTTTACCGTTGCATATTCTTGAACCGAAAATTACTTCCTGCTCCTGTTTCATAATGTATTCAAAGTTAATTAATACCAACAACTTGTATTTAGATAAGTATCTATAGGTACGTAAGAAAAGTTATTCAATTCAATTCAATTCATTTTATTTTTCAGATAACTCAGATCCATTACAAAGTATCAGTCGCATAAAATAGTATACAAATTAAATTAAAAGAATTATTAATCCAAATAAATAAAAATAATAATAATGTCAATAAAAAAAATAATACATCCAAAAACATCCATAAAATTAAATCCATCAAATCAAATTCAAATAAAATGAAATTAAAATTAAATTAAATTAAATTAAATTAAATTAAATTAAATTAAATTAAATTAAATTAAATTAAATTAAATTAAATTAAATTAAATTAAATTAAATTAAATTAAATTAAATTTAATTAAATTAAATTAAATTAAATTAAATTAAATTAAATTAAATTAAATTAAATTAAATTAAATTAAATTAAATTAAATTAAATTAAATTAAATTAAATTAAATTAAATTAAATTAAATTAAATTAAATTAAATTAAATTAAATTAAATTAAATTAAATTAAATTAAATTAAATTAAATTTACATTACTAATTATAGACAAAGTTATACGAGTATTTCCGACTGTTAAACGTGTCTGTCACAGCAATGACGAATATAGTGGCAGTCTAACCTATGTCCGATCATCTCCAGTACGGCATTGGAACTACCCCGCACCCTGTGCACCAGCGAGGCGCATCTTTTCCTCATAGTGGCATGGAAACAGTCCACGTGCGCCGCCGCAAACATGCCTGAGGCGCTACAGAAGCGGGGCAGTCCCACCACCGCTCTGAATGCGTTGTTAAACTGGACGCGAAGGGCGTCGTAGTACTTGTTCGAATAGTCAGTACTTGAGCGCAAGTATACAGCGAAGTACAGTACGCTCTAAAGAGCGTGACCTTTACCCCTACTGAACACCGCGCAAATCTGCGGGCCAACATATTCGCTCTTCTCGACAGTGCCCTCCGTTCCCGTTCGATGTCTTCATGGTCCCTGAGGGCGCTTGTGACTATGTGCCCTAGGTATTTAAACTCGGTAACCCAGTTTAGTGGAACACCATCTAACCGAACGGGAGGTATACTCACTGGACACTTAGCACCGACACCCTCAAAGACCATGCATTGACTTTTTGCCACGTTATATCGTAGCCCATGCCTACAGGCGTACTCCTCGCAGATCCGTATCAGCTCCCTCAGTCCGCAGACCGAGGCACTCAACAGCACCATGTCATCGGCGTAGCTTAAATTATTAACACTAATGCCATCAATGTGACAGCCGACATGGCGACTGCTGAGCGCCACGTTCAATTCGTTCATGTAAAGGTTAAACAGAGTGGGCGAAGTCAACCCACCCTGCCTAACACCGCATCCAGGCCGATACGGCTCGGACATTGTGCCCGCCCATCGCACATAGTTGACCTGGTGCCCATACCAATACTTAAAAATGTTTAGGAGTTCGTGCGGTAGGTGAACGTCTTCGAGTTTCTTTCAAAGGAGGTCATACGCAACCAGGTCAAAAGCCCTGGACAAGTCAAGGAAACACGCATATACGGGTGTTTTACGATTGGTGTAGTATTTGATGGTATGCTTAAGACCCAATATGGCACTCTGAGTGGACAGTCGGGGTCTAAAACCAAACTGATTGTCGTGCAAGTTGACATATTTATTTAGTTGAGTGTTAAGCACACCATCAAACACCTTCGCTACAATAGTTGCAAGGGAGATAGGCCTATAATTACCTTTATCCGAAAGGTCTCCTGTTTTATTTTTAACTATAGGCACTATCACTGTTTTTATGAGTTCCGCTGGCAGGTATTAGTGAGTCACACACAGTGTGTAGAACATTGCTAGAACTCTGGCTGTATGAGGTCCGCCGTGCCGCAGGTGCTCAATACTAAGACCATCGTGGCCTGGGGATTTCCCTCTTGTCATTGTTATTATTATGAATAAGGTATTTAGGTAGGTATATTGCAGTTTTTCATAATTGCGTGCTTGCTAATGTCAGTGCTTGCTAAAAATTGTTAGTAGGTACACCTCTCCCCTAGTGTGTATGTACTCTCTATCTCTTTAACTCCTAAGCCTAAAGTGATCTGATAGAAATCGCTCTTTGGCGAAAAGACCGCATATTTCTTATTTTCTACTTTTGTACTTTCTGCTTTTGTATTTTCTACTTTCGTACTAACTACTTTTGCTATGATGTACAATGGGAGCTATTATTGTTATTATTGTAACTAGATTCGTCACAACATAACTGCCAATACAGATTTGCTATTGGCGGGAATAGCCTTTGACTTCTGTCAGTAGCGAGGTTCGGCCCTGGATGTCGAGGGACTCTCGAAGCTTAAAACACATGTCGGCTTTAGTGGACGCGAGTGGACGTAAAAGTGAACTTTTATAGATCCCAACCGTCAATATACATTTCCGCCCAATAGCTACAAAGGGGGATGCCCGGTATTGGCTCTAAAACGCACTCAAATGAAATTATGTTGAAAAAAAAAAGATTAAAAAAATATAATATGTGCGTATAATATCTCAATATAGGAAGTTTGCCTAACAAAGCAGTACAATAAAAAGTAATGGAAATGATTTAATAAATATTTATATTTTTACGTCAGTTTTGATTATTGTTAGTTGTTGCCATCATAAAAACATTCTGCCGGATAAAATATTATCGTAGACAAAATTCAGTAATAATAAAATGTTTGCTTGTCTTGTAATTTTTTAAATATATAATGGTCGACTGAAATTATATAATATGTAAAAACCATACATATATTTAATCCTACACATACAAATTGGACTTATATCGATCAATTTTATTTTATTATTGATTTTTGTAGTAATGGTAACTTCGAAAGCTATTGACGTTTGTCAATTTGTCAGTCTGAGAATGTCAAACACAGATTTTCCTGTTTTGGCGTATACCTAATGACACAATAATAATTATATTTCTTGCGGGATATATACCAAATAAAACAAGCACTTGCATATAATAGTGAGCATGTAAGGCGTAACGGTGCTATAAAATAGAGTTCCCAATCAAGAATAACTCTTCTTAAATAGGGGAAAATTGCACGCATGTAAGTCGAACAGTATACGCATAACTTCTACACCCGAACTTTGTTTCGTAATAATCTTTCACAAAACAATTCATACTATCATATACTAACTATGTAGCATATTTTTCTATCGTGCATTTAGAGCCTATCTCTCTATGAGGGATGGGCATCCCCCTTTAATACTTTGTTGTTCAAGTAACTTTATTTCGTCTACACTTTAGTACAGACATTTTAAAAGTGTTTGACATTGGTGTTGTATTTGGCAATAATGACCCTGTTTTAAGTAAAATGAATCAAAATGAGGAGCTGGCATTTGTGTAGATTGCTATGTAAACGGATTCCATATCGAACGCAGACAGAGCTACGCAGCAGATGGTGCTACTTCTTTATAAGGACCTTTGTAATTTCAATGCGATTTAGGTTTTAATGCTAGATTACCATTCGTATGGAATTTGAGATTTAACAGTTGTAGCCGTGGTTGTGTATTTGTCAAATAATGTCCACCGCACTTACGACGCATAATCTTAGTATAAGGCTGTGCATATATGTATATGTGTATAGTTGAATCATCGAGCATATGGAATTGCCACTCTCCGCCAAGACCAAACTTATTACCTGTACTCATAGTTTACCATCAGGTGGGATCGTTGTCAAGGATTAACTTATTTTAAGTAAAAAAAAAAAAAAAAATCAAAAGGAGTACCTATAGCATTAAGAACTAATTCCGTTTTATTTGTTACAGCAAAGTTAGACGGTGTGAAGACGTACATGAGGATGCGACGGGTGCCCACGCACTTGCAGGTTAAGGTGATCAAGTGGTTCGACTACCTGTGGCTCACGCAGAAGTGCTCCGATGAGGAGAAGGCGGTTTCCTGTCTTCCCGATAAGCTGAAGGCTGAAATCGCTATCAACGTCCATCTTGATACATTGAAGAGGTATACTCAGTTTGACATTAAATGCAGTGTTTATCCTACCATTTTTTCAAATAATTTTTTTTGACTAGGTATATATTTTGTGATATAAAAGAGATGTGTACTATGTGTAGTTTATCGCTGACTGACTTAAAAATTCGTAAGCATCTCTTTTGTTATATGGAATGGATATCTATTACATGTTTCGTGAGCGTAAAAATATAGTTGATATAGTTGATAGTTCTCTAATTAGATAGATATTTAAAATTATAAAAAAGTTAAGGAAATGAGTGGAACTTTTCTTACATTTTCATGATATATTTATAGCACAATATACCTAGACCTAGAATTGGACCAAGACTCACACTAATCATTACTAACTGGAAAATACTAATATTAACTAACAGGACTAATTATCACTAACAGTCCCTGTCCTCACACTTATTAACAAACTAACCAACTAACATTCTAACACCACCTACTAATTGGACTAACCACCCTAGTCCCTAAATTGGGTCTTGTTCTAAGTCGGTCACAATTGCCATGGGCGGCAGCGGAAGGGTTTTATTACTATGTATACTATTATACAATAATGTACAGCGCAGGAAATGAACTGGTCAAGTTATTATATTATAATACGTAAGGGTGGCGTGGCTAATTTTGTTAATTATTCAAATACGTCACTAAAATGTGGTACTTTTGACATAATGTATTGTGGTAGCTTGCATCTTGGGCTACTACCACTCTTCCCTTACCCCGCACTGATCGCATGATTGCTCTGGCCATAGGTGTTCGTTAGACGACTATAATAAAAGTAAAACTATAAGACTGAAATTATAACATATTTCACAAATAAATGAATCCACAAATAAACCGAATCAAACCAATGTTGCATACAATATCTCGTTCCATTCTTTTAATGTACCATAAACGGCTAACGTTCAAACACTAATGCGAAGATTTGAAAGTTATGAATATATCGACATTAATGTTCCGTAGAAGTAGCAGTTTCCGCTTAATACCCCGTATTGTATAATTAAAAACAGGAATATTCGCTTTTTACGTCCATGAATTATGCAAAAGTATTCTATACGATCCGTAAATTTCTGTCGTCAAATGGCTCTCCCGAGCGTGTTTTTTGTTTGTTTTCAGTTGAATCCCCATTCGTTTAAATGCGTGCGTTGTGAACAAAATAACGTAAATTACATACTGTGCCTGTGGTCCATTACAACACGTTACTTTTTATTTTAGCTCTATTTACGACTAAACTACTAGTATGCTTACAATTTTTTATGTAGTTACTCCTTTTGAATACGGATATTTTTTGTGAATTCCATTATGCACAATCACTTATTTTAGATTTATTCACATTCTACTAAGTTTAATGAGACTCCAAGTTCTGTTTGACCAATTGGTAAAAAAATATTTGCATATTTTTTTATATGAAAAAGAAAATTTTTGTTTCAGTTTTATTTCATATACCTATTTGAAATGTTTTAAAATTAAAAGTATTTTTTTGCGCTTTTTGTACACGTGCAAATTTTAGAAAAATATTTACGCCAAATACATTCTCAAGGTAAGCGACGACGTTTAATGCCAATGTGCCAAGTATTTAATCCACCTTATACCGTAAGCGCATTGTAAAACAATAATTGGCCATTTATTTAAAAATTACATATTTAACTTCTTCGAAAACGTTTAGTATTAAAAGATGTTTTTTGTTTCATTGTTTTTGACGCCATCTTAAATATTTTTCGCATAAGTATCAAAGTAATATTCTTCTTAACCCTGTTGTGACAATAACGATTTTCAAATGAAATAATAAGTATAGTTCAATACAAATACTATAACTAAACTTGTATTATATTTGTGTCGCATCGACGGGTTTATGCCTGGTCAGTTTACGCCAAAGTATCCTTAAGGTAAGTGTCGTAAACGCCAATGTGCCAAGTGTTTAATCTACTTGGTACCGTACGCACATTGTTTAACATTCAACCGTTATGGTAACACTTTAGAAGTTTGTAATAGCTCGCATTGAGCTGCACGGCTGTTGTGAGCCGTGAGCGTTCCACAATGTTAATGAGTTCCAGGTGCTTACAGTTATCGCGTTCATTACACCAGTGAGTATGTTATAGGTGAATAGCAGGTGAATCTTTTTGCACGCTTTTTATTTATTTACAGGTGTATGTATGGCTGAATGTTTGGAGGAATGTATAAACATGACGGAATTTTTGAATGAAATTTTTGATTTTCTTGGGTATGAATTTGTATAATAAAAATGTTTACTTTGGCACTAAAATAAAATATAGCATTGACATTTTTAAACTGCTACTATTTGTTCAATAACCAAATTCTATAGAATATCTTACAAGTTAGCTTTTTTGTGGAAAGAGCGTATATTTTTTGAACAAAAGCATATTCAGTGGTTTTCAGCTAACTTAACTGTCGCTATCAGTCTCTCTCTAAGTCCTCATACTTGTTAACATAGTAACCTAACAATAATCTAATACCATTTGTGTACTAGATTAACCATCCTTGTTCTAAGTCGGTCACAGTTGTCATGGGCGGTAGCGGAAGGGTTTTATTACTAAATGAACTGGTCAAGTTATTATATTATAATACGTAAGGGTGGCGTGGCCGAAATAAAAAATTTAACAAAACTTTTCCTTATTTTTTACATCAAATAAAGTCTTTCTCAAGCAACCTACCTGTGTACCTATTGTAAAGTGATTTTATCAGCGTCTTTTTCGTCAGAGTCGTTATAAGCAAAGGTTTATTAACAATGGCTTTGTCAGCATTTCCGAATTCAATATCAGAAATAACGTTTTATGAAACAATTTTATTAATGCTTATATTATTGTTGCTTTCATCTCATTCATATCAGTTTTTCGTTAGATTACACAATAACATAAAATGAAAAGTCCTTACAAGTTCATAACATTATTGAGAAATTAGTCATAAAATGAAACTTCTTGTGAGGATAACTGCGGAATATATTATAAGTATTATAAAAATACATCAAGGGGCTCCATCTCCACTACAGAGTAATAAACGTGGCCTTAGTGACCAGTATAAGGCGTACTTAGGCTTGCAGTAGTCAAGTATAATCCGTTCTTTTCCATCGGAAAATACTCATTCTTGTACATATTATATTGAAGTAATATTGAATCGTCAAGTAGCATCAGTTCTGGGTTTATAAAACGATATTTATCGTGTCGGACAATACGATAGGAAATGGCATACATTTGAAGCTAAATTTTACTGAACACCATTTAAACTGTTGGATTCCAACGACATGCATGCATGTCACGAATGCATAGTACGTTCACTTCGCTGGAATCCAATGGGGCCGTATTAATATTTACAAAAATATTACATAAATTTACTAACAATAATAATTATACTACATACAATAAATCACCTACTACATACAAAGACTCGGAAAGATCTTTCAGACAACCTAGTCTTATGGAATTTTACTCAGAAATTGTCAAGAAAGGCAGGATGTACAAAGTACCTATACATTATAAATAATAAAAGCAATGCACTATTATAGGTTGAAAGAAAGAAACGACAGATCACAGGATGGCAATCCGAGTGTTAATGAAACAACGAATGAACAAGACACAGTAGATAAATTAATGAATAATTTGATAATAAATGATGATCTTTTGAACAAGTTCAGGTGTTAAGATTATATGAATAAGTTATGATTTGGTATAATTTCCCCTGTTTGGATGTGTCCTACCGTCGATAAGTAAGCGAGTGACTATCAATAACTGTCTCGCTCAAGAAACGTTTAATAGATACACAAGTACATTCCGTGTAAGCAAAAGAGATGCATACATTTGCCATTAATTATTAACAATTATTGTTAAGTGCGCTAGGCTAGTCAACGCCAAATAATTTTTAACCTTTTTTTAATAGGGTGGAGATCTTTCAAAACACCGAGGCAGGATTTCTCTGTGAGCTCGTGCTGAGGCTACGACCTGTGCTTTTTTCGCCTGGTGACTACATTTGCAGAAAAGGTAACTGTACAAAACAAATAAGTACTTAAGCTTAGTACGGGAAAAATTAGGACGCATTATGTATTCTCAAAAATTTCTTTAACCTCTGAAATTGATATAATTCGTAGGTATGTATGTTTCGACGCAAACGAAACGGTTTGAAACAAAAAAGAAACGGTAAGCTTTTGGATAAAATACTGAGCTGCCGCTGAAAAAGGGCTGTTTAATATTTAATGTCCTACCCCAGTATAATCACTCCACTGGCGCCGAGATTGTCTGACCTTTCTTAAATAAAATGTTTTCTTTACAACAATTTTAAATAATGGCATGAAAAAGGATTGAGCTTGAAATTTTATTTTCAGGCGAAGTGGGAAAGGAAATGTACATAGTGAATCGGGGAAAACTACAGGTTGTAGGCGACAACGGAAAGACAGTATTAGCGACACTCAAGGCTGGTTCTTATTTTGGCGAAATTTCAATTCTGAACATGGGCACGGCAGGTAAACAACTTGGTAAATATCTCCACGGCCCGAGACGCCACGCCATTCTTATCTTCTTTGTTATTTGTCGAAAAGTTTTCAAAAGCAAACGCAAACGTTTCGAGGAGACGCTGCAGTCAGGCCGAGGGAGCGGCCGCGACGCTACCAACAGGTTTTGGGACATCATTATCGGACGAACGTTACCGCCCTTGCCACAACTAACCTCAATTTACATCTCATAATCTTTTTACAAATGCTCATGGATTGGCGCTAACGACGTTCTATTATGAATCTGTTAGGAAACGCTTCTACATTTTATTGTTTCGTTTTATAAATATTTCGCAATTCAAAGTTGATCTCATCAATTAGTACCTTCACTATACTTCTTATGATCACCACACCTTTATGAATCACTAAATTAATGAGCTTTATGATCCTTGTTTTTTCTATTTTATGGCTTTTATAGTTATTCCTTTTCAGATTTAGTAGCATTGAGCGTCATGTGGTTTATTTGGTTTCATCTCCTTTGGTTGTATTGAAGGCAGTGTCCCCGATCGCTTTGCATCCTCCCCGAATACTTCATATATTTGGCGTGACCTCTTGGTGCATGAAACCCGATGATACGTAATGTAATGTACTAATATATAAAGACCTTTCTGTTAAATCTTTCGACGTAACTTTAACGTGATTATTTTGTTCCTGACTATCATTGCCAGATTAGGCATTGTACAAATAGTAGAAAATGCTTAGTTTCTGAATAAATTTTCATTTTATATTCTCTTTTGATAATTTTTATATCCCGAACGCTTTGTCTTGAAGCATTTACCGGAACCTCGATAGAAAGGCTTTTTAGTTATTTTCAAATTTAATCTCGATATCAATTTTCGTTTATCTCCGGACTGGCCACTTCGTTTTGTATTTTGTATTTTTTTTGCTGTCGCCTCTGGTGTTCGGTTTCCGAATCTCGTAAGGTGTCTCGGCTATGTTGTTGGGATGAGACAAAGGCGAGACGCTCACGAGGTTTGGGATCGGATACCGGTTGGCACCGAGTGTGTGGATGACACGTCGACAGGCAACCGGCGGACAGCGTCGGTTCGCTCCGTGGGCTACTCGGATCTCTTCGTGCTGAGCAAGAAGGATATGTGGGATGTGCTCAAGGAATACCCTGCGGCCAGAGTACGTTTGGAGTCCATAGCTGTTAAGAGACTTGAGAAGTATAAGAAGGCACCTTTAGAAAAAGGTATGTTATCAATGTTGGAGGTTTTAATGAGACTGATTAATTACATGCTAATGGTATCATCACATTAATTGATGATTGATTAATTGCTTGCGCTCTAGTATTTTTTAATACCAAGAGCTTAAAGATAGTTTCTTCCTTGTAATTATAGTAAATATAAGTAGTAAATCTTATTTAATTTATTGTAAGGGTATTAACATCCGAAAAACTTAATTTTCATAAAGACCGACTCATAAAGACTGACCAAATAAGACTTCAAGTGAATTAATAAAACTATTGTCTAAAGTACAAGGTATTCTTATTCCAATTCGTTGGCTTTTGTAAAATCAATACGAACTGATGTTGTTGAGCCATCAAAAGATTGGAAAAGGTTTCAATTTAAATTTATACCCGCCTTGAAGTTAACTTTATAGCGGCATCATTCGCGATTTCAATATGATATTTTTTATGTCAGAATTTTATTTCAATCAATTACCACTGATCATTATTGTGCAAGGGAATTTGGAATAGGCACTTGAGTGACATATTTTCTACAAGTAATAAAATACAGAATTATTTACTATACCATACATAAAAGTAAATAGTAAACAATAAAAGTAAAATGATTTCAAACCGTGATCGATCGAACTAAGCAAGCGGGCGCAGTCCGCAGTTAGATTAGTTAGTTGTGGAAAAAAATTGAGCTTTTTCGTACTTCAATTTAGTTGCTTGGCTTGGTTAACGGTGACCAAATATTGTAGATACCAATTCGTACTGGAGCAGCATGGAATATACTCCAAGCTTCCTGAGGTATCAGAGAGATCCATGCTACTAAACTCAGTAATAAAAGCTTAAGCGGCACAGTTATTTCTTTCAATTTTGTTGCGTAACGGAGTCCACTTAAAGATACATATTGTAGTGGCAATGGGGCGTTGCCAGTCAACCCCGGGGCTGGTGGAGACGAGCGGCCGCGTGCCGATCGAGGAGATGCAGCTGCCGCCCGCCCCGATGCCTCCTCTGCTGCACTCCTCACACCCGCCTTCTTACCGGGACCAGCTTTTTAGGTGAGTCTTTTTTATAGCATAAAGGGCTGGAGAAAAAGCGGACGTCTACCTGATAGTATGTGGTCATCGTTGTCTATGGACACTAGTAAAACCAGGGAAGTCACCAGGGTAACACCGGCCCTGAAGGAGAACTGTTTTTACACCTTTTTGAAGAACCCCATGTTATATCCCATTAGCCAATGTATAATCTTCATGTATCTTTCGATTCACGAAATCACGATTTTTGTAACAAGTACAATAAATGAAAGGGGCCATGAAATTAGGTGTGTGTTTGTGATTACATAATTAATATGTCATCGATATCTAGCTTTCTTTGATTCTGTTGCTAAAAAGTAATTAATTTTGTAGATCTTTTTATTAAACGAAACCGTCATCTTCTTTTTTCTCTCTCGATAACTTGAGGATTAAAACACATCTCCCACCACGTTCTCGGTTTTCTTCCATCGCATACAGAGGTGTCTTATAATGTTTAAGCATAGCAACATCGCCGTTTAACTTGATTGTATAGCAAGAACTGACTTGGATATGACAGGCCACTGTAACTATCTTTTATGTTCCAGTTCGTCAGTAAGCCCTCTTCGTGTAGCGTCTCCCGTTGCGTCATGTGCGTCTAGCGCGCGGAGCAGCGCCGCGGGCGGTGGCAGCGTGGCAGCCAGCAGCCTCGCCCCAAGGGTGCTCCTGGACTCCCACGATGCCCTCGAGTGCGAGATCAAACGGCTCAGAGAACGGCTGTATACCGTCGAGACTGAGAACGCTGCTATGTCTGCTAAACTGAGCCAGCAACAGTGGGAAGTTGACCAAAGGTATTAAAAATTTTTTTTTGGTGAAATCTTGTAAAGATTTTAGGTTTTTATAGGAAGCTTGTTTAAGGGATTTTCGAAATCACCAAATTTGGTAGTCTTCCAGCCTGAATGGAAGGATTCTATTTGTAACAAAGGTACGAAGTACCTAAGTAATGCACAAGCGCATTACACCGAGGAGATTGCGCTTTGACCTTTCGGTCGGCAGAGAACTGCAATATTTAAAAAGGTCAAACTCCTCCAATTCGGTCTGACGAGAGATTGCAGCTATATTTCCATTCTAACTGGTAGCAGTTGGCATAAAATCACAGCTGATGGTAGTACTTAGATAAATTCGGTAATATGACCGGTTTCACAACCAACTTGCATCATAACTTAACTTTATATCTGGAACTGCCATATTTTCTAATCCTTTGATGTTCATGAATCAAAACTTGCAGAATCAAAAGTTATGGAGTTATTAAAATCTGTAAAACTCCATAGTCACCACTTTTAAACTGCGCTAACCTCGGTCGCGCAATACGAACAATCTCCATATAAGATTTTGGCAGATTGCCATTTTGATCATCTTTGATATACTGGAGCCTGAATTTACATCTAATTTATGATTACGGCGTCAACGTATGCAAAGGAGCTCAAATGTACGCGCTCGTGTCTCGGTTGTCTTTGCGTAGGTATACATTTATACATTCATGTTTAAATGTAAAATGTATGTCATAATAACCGACTCGAGTCTCTTACCCTTTATTTATATTAAATTGAAACTATTTTCTGTGTTTTCTTTACGCACGACTACAATTTATTACAAAGTAGAATGCTATCTACAAGGATTGCCATGATTTTTTATTTTTGATCTATCTTAAAGTTAGAGTATACCTTGGAATTAGCATGACGTAAACAGATGCTGTTGTGAGTAAAAGACAATTATACTTAAAGACTACTTCATCGTGCAGTCTACAGGGAAAAAAAACTTTAGCTAAATTGATAAATACGCCTGTACAGTAGAACCAAAGTGAGAATGCGCGTAGCATTCTTCGCCATTGTTCGGGATCGGTCGTATTTCCGAAGCGTTGTCAGATGATATCTATATAGAGTGGAAAGTACATTTACTTCATGCATAATTTAATATATATTTTTTTTGTGGTAAAAGAGATAAATTAATATTGATTTATCAGTAACGAGATTTCACGCATGACCCACATAGGAAAGCGACGACGACGATTTAACGATGGAAAAAAGAAGGTTTAAATGAAAAGAAGATTTAGGTATAAGTATTAGGGAAAAAAAGTTTTATTTAATCAGAATCGTATAACAGAACATAGGTTAATATTTAATCAGAATCAGGGAGATTCTCTATTCCTGACATCATAGAGTCATCGGAATTTTCATCAAGGTCTCCAATTTCACTTATATCACTGCTATCTCCTGTGTAAATAATCATTTCATCTGAATAACTATCGATTCTTGACTCATATTTCCTATACTCATCTTCGCATTTAAGGGCATGATCACGAACTTTTTTCCATTCTTCCGAACCTATATTGTTGATTTTTTCTAAAATAGCTTCTTTAACTGACGTAACGTTCATTGCAATATTTCTTTTGGCAACGTGTTGTTTTATTTGCGCCCAAATGATATGGTGGCAATCGTACAATTTTATGCCCATGCTCCTCCATTATACGGTCAATGGCAAATTCTGTGTATTGTTCTTTGTGTCTTTTTATAATTTCGTACAATTCAGGTTTGAGTTTATTTGGGTCATGAGGAACATTGTGTTGTTGTAACCACGCAATCATTTGTGGTTTGGGTGTATTTGAGTTTGGTGGTTTTACAGACAGCTTATTATGATATGGGGCGTTATCAATTACCAACACACTATTAGGAGGCAAGTTGGGAATCAACTGATTGCGTAGCCAAGTTTGATAACGTTCGGCGTTTATTTCTTTATGATAGTCACCTTCTGAGTCGACACATTTATGTAACATTAAAGCCCCTGAGACGAAGCCTTTTTCATTGCCTGCATGTACAATAATAATTCGCTCTCCTTTAGAAATGGGTTGTTTAATACCTTTTTTGCTGCTGTCTTGCCAAGTTTTACCTTTAGTATGCGATGTATGCACGTATGACTCGTCCATAAATACTATGTTTCTACCAGCATTTCTCAGCTGTTGTATTTCTCGGAGATATTTGATCCTTTTTAAACGTATATCTGGCTTTTCCATAAGTAACCGTCGGTTGGTATCAGTTTTCAGAAACCTAAACCCCATGTCTTTCAAGATGAGCCTTAAAGTCTCTACACAGCCTTTGAAATTAATAGCTTCGATTAACTTTTTTCTCAAATTATTTACAGTTGGGAGTTCTATGAGCGTCAACTGAAAATTGTATATCATATTTCGAATTACACAATAGTCGAAATCATCAAGACCCATCCGAAACCTACTTTTAGGTTTTCCTTTTTTCGGTGTGGAAAATTTCATTGATTGATTTTGCCTTTTTTCGTTCAATATATTAGTCAAAGTTCGGCGTGAAATTCCTGTAGATTTTGTCACACGCTCCTGAACTTTTTTAAAATAACCGTCATGGTCGTTTTTGAATACATTAGCTTCATTTAAGAAATAAAGGTACACATTAAATACCATTTGCCGTGCTTGTGAGTTAAGCGGCTTCCCACGTTTAAATTTATCCATTCTGGAAGGATTCGATCTGAAAGAAGATGAAATGGGCGGAGTTGTAACATTCTATCAAATTTATGTAAGCTTTTTATGTGTTTTATTTTTTATGTGTATTCTATTTGAATTTTATTAAAATGACGAGTTAAAAATATAATATATGTACCCTGTATGTATGTATGTTTAAACTTACCTCTGAAAACAAAACCAAGGAGGGTGTGTAATATCAGCTCTATATATTCTCTATATATGTGACAAGTGACTGACGTTCAACTCACCGGCGGTGCCCGTCGACCGCCGCCGACTGTTCGAACTTGTTATCGATTGATATTGACTCCTATTTCTATCGCACAAGATGCTAAATGCAAGAGCATTGGTTAGGGCTCTTACGATTCAATAATTCGGTTGTTTCCGGAAACGCGACCACTGGCGAAGATTTGTACGCGCATTATAACTTTGGTTCTACTGTACTCTATGACCTGCATCCCAATACGGGACACTCTTACAAGAATTCCCGTCATTATCGAAGTGTTGGGATGAAAAATTAGTTTTTTAGCGTATAAATTCCATCATTATCATTAAAACTTTACTGAGTTTTGGTCTTCTCCCTCAGTATGAAGGGGTTAGGCCACTGTACAGCATCCTGACCATGTTATGATTTAGACACCTTCGAGTTATGAAGTACATACTATTTTTGTAAAGAGAAGACAAGTATCCAGATAGTAAGTGATCACCACCGTTCAAGAATATCAGTAACATCATAAACATAACCGCTGCGTTGCCGATTAATATAGAAAACAAAAAAGGAGAACGGGCTATTTAGTGTGCAGGTGTTCTCGCAAGGTTTTACTTCGCAGCAGATAGTTAGATATTTAAATAACAATTATAATTACTCTATGGCAGATTGCAAGAGATTGAGATGCAGATCTGCGGCGGTAGCTCAGTGAGCTCACAGGAAGACAACGAGCGCAACCGCGAGAGCATCATATAACAGCGCGCCTCCCCGCGGCCGCTGCCGCCCATGCCTTTGCATCTCTCCGTGTGTTGAGCCCACATACCCGACGGATACCCATCCACTAGAGCGGAGCGAGTGAGCGATACTTCAATCGACAGAACTGTTAACTATTCAATCGCTTGAAGAAATTTGAGCGGAAAGTGCAATTCCGATCGAGTCGCGATCGACGTGACGTGTGCACCTACCCGCGGGACCTCTTTCCTATGTGAACTCGAAACTAAGTGTTTTTATGATGAATTAATAATATTAAATACGAATTAACATTATCAAATTTATATACATATACCTAGTATATACGGCTCGCTAATGATTGTCGAGTGTTCGTGGAGTGAGATTTTGCAGAGACAATATTATCTTTAATGTTGTTTAAGTACATCGAGTGTTTGAAGTGCGTAAGTGACATCTGGTTTACATTAGGTCGGACCGAACTGGACAGTTTTGTTGATAAAGGGCAATATTCACGTTGGCCGAGTTACTGTATAGTGATGTACAGATTGGGGTATATCTCACATTCGTGACAAATCTTGGCAAGAATCTGATTATATCTTCAACGATAGTACAATAAGTGTGCAAATATGCACCCGATATTATCTAGCTTATAAATTATTTATCGGTCCGATATAATGTGAGCTAGCATTGGTCCGTTCTACTTTAACGGTCATTAGGATGATATTTAATTGAAGTTTTCGTTTTGTATATTGTACATACTTCTTGTCTATGTTGACGAAGTTTGTTTCATTCGATTCGATACATGGATATTGATGTTGTGATATAATGTGAACGGTCGGCTTACTCCTGAAATCGATTTCAATTGACTTCATTGTCGATTCAGTCTCGTGTTTGATTCGTGCTAGACTTTAAAATTGAAGTTAAAATTCTAATAGAAAATCGATATTGCATTCGACTGCTACAGACCATTATAATTTATTAACATCGCTTTAAGATCAAACCGATAATTTTTCATTGATAAACAAATAAATCTTGATCAAAATTATTTTCCTTTTGAGCCAATTAAATACTGGATCGTACGTTTTCTTCCATCGTAACAGTTCCGACAACAGTGAGTGGATACTGATTGATTCGAATTTGATTTGATTCGAAACTCGATCATTCAGAGAGTAAGGCTTCTAATCGCTATGTCACTGTAATAGAATACCAGCATCGAGTGTAATTGGAAATGTATGTAAAAAAGTTGCATTTTGTGACTTATAGTAAACATGTGTGTCAAATAATAGGAAATTATATTATACTGAGAATGTTTTGTTTTAATACGTAAATGGTCATTTTATAGAATAAATTCGAGCTTTAATTATAGTAAAATCCTGGAAGACTAACATGAAATACAATTGTTCAATTTATGATATATTTTCATGATCTCTAGTTTGTTACGACAGCCTAGAGGATTAAGTAGTCCTTCATTGTTAATAAATTTGGTATAATGTATGTAAGTACATTCTTGATGATAAGTATAATTGCATTCTGGTACTTATGTCCGATAAATTCGACCATTACTACGTTTTAGTTTGTTATTAAAGTGATTATTAACTATGTATGTATAAGAGAATTAGTAATAGGATCTTACAACGTTTGGTAATTCGAAAATCACTACTGCCAACTATTTAAGTAGTTAAAATGTTTTAATGTAAAAAATAACTATTATTCGAATCTGAGTAAAATTTTGTACTTAAATTCCTTATTATCCTTCACGTTTTGTTATTCGTTACACTATTAATATTCATCCGTTACGATGTAAATGCTAAGGAACCTTTTTTAAGTATCACCGAGTATGCCAATTGCATACTAAACTATTTAAAATATGAAACAGTACCAATTCGTAAGGAAATAATTTTATAATTCAAACGTAAGGAAGTTGTAAATAGGTACTTATCTACTATGATATGTAAAAATAAGAAGCTGTTTTTCATGGGGTCATGATTTTTTTTAGGCCACGAGCTAAGGACATGTGGAGGGTAAGATGAGATATTTCATTTAGTTCTCGTATTTCAAGTTAAGTGAAAATTACCTTAACTCGGTGTGAGTTTTCGCATATTATAGCAAGCGTGACTAGAATGCTTTGATGATTTTGCGTCCTGAATCAAATGTAATTATTAAATCAATTGTCAAATATTGTTGGGATTCAATTTCATAAGTTTTAATGTTTTTAAGGGTTGTACTTAAAAGCTTATTAAAAGTTTTAGTGTATTGTAAAAAGTACATTCCTAAATCCTTGATAAACGGATAAATGGTCACCAACATGCATGCATAAGGTGTAGCTAATGTATTGAAATCTTTTTAATTCGCAGTCCATTGTAGGGCACTGGTCCCTCACAGTTGAAGAGGTTGGACAAATGATAGGCGTTACTCATGGCGATAGCTGACAGCTTTACGTGCCCTCCAAATCACGGATGTGCTCATGAAATGTTGCTACCGTGCACGGATATCACTATCTCAATGTAACATTTACGATTGATTGGGCTACAAGTGTCTCAATAAAATAACACTTGTGTATCTACGAGTAAATAATATATTCATAATATACTCTAATAATCTCATATTATATCGAATCAGATCGACGGAACCCGCTACGAGTGGCTCCTTCTGTTGATATCCACAACCTAACAAACTTATCAAGCGAACCTATCAAAAGAATTATATCAAAATTAGTGCATTTGATAAACACTGTAGTACATTGATAATGAAAATGAAATAATATTTTGGCGAGCAATTAAATTGTACAGATAACAATCGAGCTAAAATGTTCATAAATGATAGATATAAATGTTACAATGACATCACGGTCAATATTTCTGATTTTGCTACAAATCTACTGATATTGATCATGTTATATTGCCGGTTAGGCAGATACGTAACAGTTGCAATAACAGTTATTTACATATTACAGAAAAGCATTGTGCTATTCGATGTCGAACATTGTTATTTTTATTTTTAGCTACTCTTATTTTACAATTCTTCCCAGTTGACTACTGGGCTGGTCAGACCAGTCATTACATATAATGCTGATTATCAACTGGATTCATTTATCATTCACAAGAAAATTAAGAATCAGCGTTGAATATGGTAACCGTGAGTAATTTCAATACACAAAACAAAATACTTCCAGGACAATTAAAAATCACAATGATTTGATGTACCTACGCTTAATTTCTTAATAGATAGGGGATACAATTTTTATCTGTAAATAAAAATTTATTTATTGTTATATATTCCATAAAATTATCGTCATACATGTTTCTCGATTTAAATTGGTAAGAAATTGCATTGTTCAATTGAATATAATTAAACCAAGACACAAGTGCTTTTTATTATGTAAGTAATTTAATTCGCCGTATGGTATTATGTATCAAAATGCTTTCAGCTTACGACACTAGTTTCACTGCTAGCATGTAAGCAATAGTGATGTAACAGTTTCAGTAATATATTTTTCAATTTATTTTAAAGAAAGAGTACCCTCAAAATGTTTGTGATCATAGGCTCGTTTAAATTCTGAACAAGATTCATGTGGGTAGTGAAACCAATGTCCAAACTAGGCGACCAATAATTTACATTCCCTTGATGTTATTATCTTTTGACTTGCAAGAAGAATTATCGAAAATTAAGAATGGTTGTTCTTAAGCCGATGGAACGTGGATTTTACAGTGGCCAGGCAAGTGGATCTGAAAATGGGAGTTCAATTATGTATCGCACGTGATTCATTTTATTGTTAATAAAAAGATTAAAATAATGAAATGTTTGTTTTTTTTTCAGTTGCCCGTTCAGATGGATTATATTAAAAATACTTATACGTCGCACGCAATAGTTCATGGTTCCTGGCAATCTGGTTACGTTTTTTTAGAGACAATAATTTATCTTCAACTAGTGATAATATCTAAGTATAAAATTGCAAAATAAAGTACCTACTCGTGCAACATCTTCCTAACCATTTTGTAATACAATATGAAACCCTCTTTCTCTCCTTTTATTAATTATCTGTCTATTCTCGCTGGCCGGTAACATTTTGGTAAAACATCTGAAACCAAAAACTACTGTCCTTTCCTTTCCAATAAACCGCATCTTGCCTCACCACACCTTATAGATATCATCAGCTCCTGCTGATTTTACTCCTGGCAGTTGTTTTAATAGAAGTACGAAACTTATATACTTTTATTAGGCTAACCATCTTAGCCCCAATTTGAAGAACAATTGGCATGAGTGGTAAAAGTAGGTTTGCGGCACAAAGTCTAAAAAATGATTTTAGTAATAAATTCGATACCTGCATTAAAAATTACCCGTGCCTTCTCAATTTATCATGCATGCTTACTCTATTTGCAGCTCTATGAATTCGTAATGTTGCGGATATACCTCTTCCTTCTACGGCTACGCATCGACGATTCTCTTTGAGTTTAGATAACACACATTTTGAAGTTTCACGTCGTCAAGTATGTGTGTATGTGTATGTATGTCTTACATTTTAACACTCTATGGTCAATTTTTTTTGCTTTTGAATTTCGTCCCTAACGAAGTGTAAATTGTTCCAAGGTCCATTGCAGGTGTACATGTATGAGTTTGCTAATCTACACTGAGCCCGCGTGGTGGACTATGGCTTTAAAGTTCTCATTCTGAGATGAGACCAGTGCTCAATAGAGGATCATAATGGGTTGAGATCAAATAAAAAAGCTAATTTTAGTTACCTACTATTAAATTATTATGTTTGATGGTTAAGCTCAATTCATCCCGAAATCGTTGGCACCAAATTTAATTATTTACAGAATAGCAATACCTGTCATTGTGTTCAATATATTCATGTGTCATACAAACCTCTATACAATATCTACCTTTATGCCAAGGTGTAACTTTTGTTATGATAGTTTTTTTAATTTAATTACACCTTAAAAATATGGTGTATCCGTCATAGCATAAAGTTTATCTGGATTTATATTACTCATGCATTCAAAAGTGGAATGTTTGGGTCGATATTGATACGCAATGCATACTGAATGGCGTTGAATGAAGCGTATTCCAGCCGCTTGAGATTTGCGTAATACTGTTCCGGTATAGTACGGAATGTATTGCTTTGTTTGATGTGCAAGCAAAATAAATAACGCTTCTCTCTCAATACCGGACGCATTTGACGACCCGGATGGCGTAATGCTTAACACACCGGATCGCTTTTCCGAGAGTCCTGGGTTCGATTCCCAGCGAGGCGGAAATTTGAATGATGAGTTTGAATTTCCGTTCTCGGTCTGGGTGCGTGTCTTTGTCTTGTGTGTTGTCCATGGCACCCACGACACAGGGAATCCTAGTGTGGGGCTATGAGTATGTAGCGTTATTATTATTATTATTAGTCATCTGATACAATATTATTGTGGCAAGAGCCATCGTTTTATGTACACATAGTCGACAAACGAGAAATGAATCACATGGTAAGTGGTCTTCATTTTCCTTGGTTACCAACTATACAAAGGCTAATTGATGCCTTTGCCGCGGCGTTGCTATTCAAGAGAGAAGAGAGAAGAAAGAATGAAAGTAGATATACTACTACTAGATATCCAGCATAAACAAGTCAATTACGGATTGACAGAACTGGGATACTATGGAAAACTCGATGAAAAAGGTTTCTTCAGGATATTTTCCTCAGCCAAAGTGCTTAATAGAAGAGCCCAAGAGAGTACTTCATAAAAATATTTATCATTTGCTCCATTGTTTTAGAAATGCGTCACATCTACCATTTAAGATTAATCTTAGATTTTAAATAAATTATATAATTGATGTCGAATACAAATATTAACATCATAATTATAATTATTATATAAACAATTATTATACCGCAAGTTACGAAACATTATAATGATCGTTGATTATTTTGGGCACTGAACGTGTATAAAAAATAAATAAGTGAACCTAACTTGGTGTTTGCCCCATTTGACACGTTGATACTCGCTGATTAAAAGAACTTAACGCCGAGTCCATAGCACTCAAGTCTAATTTTCGGCTCGGCATGAACGATCCACTTATTCGGCGGTCTCTGGGGACCGACCCGGCCTCCAATGGACGACCGCGCTCTGTCAACGGTTTTACAAGTCTACATCAAGTATTTATATAAACTGGCCTGACAGACGCTATGACGCTGTGTATTAGAAAAATAAGATGAATTTACACCGCCCTCTGTGACGCAATAGGGAGCATGGTGAATTGTGGTTTGAAGAGTCCTGGGTTCTATTAGGTTAGTTAGTTCTATATAGTTAGTTCTATATAGTTCTAGTTAGTTAGTTCTATATAGTGCTATTAGTTCTATATAGAGGTGGAAAGGACAATGGGAAATTGAAAAAAAATTGATGGGTGTCCCCACCCTTCAACAGGTTTGAGTTAGGTGTCATTTTAAGCGTCTAGTAGGATAGATATGTTTTTACTATGGCGACGTACTTCAAATATATTGGGTTTAGATTTTATACTATTATGTAGTTTTCAGAAATATGGTTTATTTTTTCTAACACATTTCCCCATAGTGCAATAAAAATGATTAGAACATAGGGATCTTAGTAATATTTAGATATAAAGTATTTTTTATTTTACAAAAACCATTAAAAATGCTTTTTTTTTCTTATCCCATTGGGAAGTTGTGCGCACATATCAATTGTGTGGTACAGTGCCACAAACTTATCTGACCCGGTAAGGGAAGCGCTACTGTCTTTGTATTTGTCTGACTACAGTATGACATTTACATTAGTTCTCATGATTAGTTCCAATTTTGGCCACCGGGTCAGATAAGTTTGTGGCACTTGTATATGTGGTTAGGGCGTCATATTGAGATTAATGTACCTGCACAAATGCTAGATAACATTTTAATAGACGACAATATGTAATTGTTTGGAGTTGTTTCAAAATGTATGGAGCCCCGGCCACCACTTTGTACACCATACTAAAATATAGAGAATCGCAATTCAAACAGTTTTTAACTATCCAATCACTTAAAATGGTTTAGTTTTTTGGTAAAACACAAAAATATACAATTGAAATTGCAACACAAAAACAAAAATCCGTCATGGCGGTAAGCTGTCATCACATGTCACGTTGGTTGATTTGATTGAAGTTTGACATATGTACCTACATTTCTGTCATATTAAAGTGACAGTAGACAGTTTAAGAGCTTATGTTTGAGGAAAAAAGGATTTTTGTTTAAAGATAAATGAATAAAATTTTGCCGAAAAGTTTTTTTTATAATAAATATACCCCATTGCTTCTGCATATAAGATAAAAACTTTAGGCTTTTTTGGATATCAATTAATAATTGACATGCATTCCATGACTGTTGTAGGGTGGGGACGGGGTTCATACAAAATCCCCCATACCCCTTTGAATGATGAATTTGAATTAGTTTTCGGCAATGTGTTTGTTCTCGTCCTCGTGTGTTTTCCATAGCAACCACGTTACAGGAAATCCTATAAATGTATTTGCCTGTGTTTTGATATAAAAAATCGAATTATCAAAACTATTTCATGAACAAAACATTCCAGCTAATGAGTTTGAATACTATGATATGAGGCCTCATAATATTAATCAGTGTTTAATTACCTTTTGTCTTAAATAAAAAAAACCTCAGACTAAGAAAATCGTCTAATTAACTGATCACTCAAATCGATTCATTCACTCAGGCCATGCCGGTGCCACACACAGAAACACAAGTAAGGGCGCATTCGAAAAGAACGCTGGTTACCGGCGCCGATCTGCCAGTAGGTTTGGGTCGTTTGGGTAAAAAATATCGATATATCAAAATATCGAAATTTTTTCAGATTTAATATTTAATTTTATTTATTTAAAGCTCTGCTGTCTGCTCATGGATCGCATCATGTACCTATTTGACCAATCCGATTTCTTTAATTTAGAAAAAGAGTAGGTATGCAGTAGGCTATATGGTTTGCTTCAAACACAAACAAAAATTACAGTCTATGACCTACTTGTCTATGACAATGACACTGCTTGTTGGTTTGGTTGGTAAAGTGCCACAAACTAATCTGACCCGGTAAGAGGGGCGCTACTGTCTTGGTCTTTGTCTGACAACAGTATAACATTTGCATTAGTTGCAATTTTGGCAACCGGACCAGGTAAGTTTGTGGCACTGTATACTATGTTGATTTTTTCTTGGCTACATGTACATAAACCTGTTTTTTAATAATAAAACTGATGTCATAACAGCCAGATGTGTATTTAGGTACTTTAAAATTTCGAATATTTTGGCAATTTTTATAAATAATTGCATATTGGAAAAAATATCGATATATCGAAATATCATATACATTTAATTTAATTTCAGATACATTTGGAAAATATCGATACGATAATTAATGTCGATATGTTTTTCCCATTTGCCCATCCCTGTCCCTATCTGCCAGCACGTATCGGTATAGTCTAAGATCCGAATCTAAATCGACATTCATCGGGTTGGGAGAATCAAAATTATTTTATAATAAATTTCGAATATTAGAAAATATATTAAAAATGGGTAGACAACAAAAATCCTGGACAGAATATAAGTATTATGTAGTTTATACAACTCTTTAGTATTAAACAAATATTTCTTAGTATTTAAAATGATTTTTTTTGTGTTTAATAAATCTGATATTCATTTATTACATATTAATAAATATTTTTAAATACTAAGAATTATTTATTAAGCACTAAAAAGTGGTCTCTAATAAATTATTTGTTAAATATTAACAAATATTTTTAACTATATAAAAAAGTTTCTATCAGTGTGTTTGATTATCTTATCAACCCGATGAATGTCGATTTAGATTCGGATCGTAGACTATACCGATAAGCGCTGGCAGATCAGCGCCGGTAACCAGCGTTCTTTTCGAATGCGCCCTAAGCCGGGCATAGCCGGGTGATGCACCCCTCTCTTTAGGTCGGGGGTTAAAAACTGGTTTCAATCCAATTTCAATGAATATAAATTACATATTAGATACTTGGAACACAAATATACCTTAAATTCGAGCTATTGTTTAATCACTTATCGGTACAATTGGGCGATACAAAGTGGACCTTAGACGGAATATCTTACGATGTTCATGAAATTGGAAATTATTTAGGTAAGCTTGTGATGTTAGCCAACAATGTAGAATATAGTCACACGTCAAACTTTGTATAATCCAACTGACTCTATCCTGTTGCAACAAGCAACTGACGTCGGCTTAGTGTCTCCCAAGAAATTGAAATTCCGACTTAGTTCTTGTCTCGACAGATTATATGCATAAAGTATGCGTTCTTTTCCTTCGCTGTCTGTATATTCATTTGTTATTACCTAAGTATATCTCGACTGAGAAGAATATCTCACCCGTAATAAAAAGGTGCAATGGAACCAAATCTTTTGATATTTTTTTTTGGAAATTTTAAAATATAGTATGGGTTTTGATGCGGCGAAAAGTTTTTATTTTTTATTCTTCTGCTTCTTTATGGAATTAAAGATAGCAAACGACCATGCAGAAGGAACCACGTTTCTATTGCCACCCATGATTACTTTGAGCGACACAGACAATGTTAATGTTGCTTTGAATTTAGTGTGATGTTACTTACCGCAATAATTAACGGGCAATAAAAACATTAAACGACAAATTCTTTGGGGAATGAACCAAAATTCTGATAAACAGGCTATATGTATTTGAGTCGTCGAGAATATGAAATTCCCACATCCCGCTAAAAACAAATTTATTATATGTGCTCACAGTTCAATTTAGCTTGAGAGTAAAATCTACTTAAGTCATTTTAAATTCTCGCCGTCATTTTGTAAACAGGGGTGGAAAGTTGGCATTTGTATGCCATTCACTTAAGACGAATATGCTTCATGAGCGACAGCTACTACAATCTCGATTGGTACTTTAAATCCATAAAAAACAATTGTACGCAATTTAAACTTGCTCTATAATAAAACATTCTTACGTATTTATAACACCCTAATATTATAACCAGAGTCTAAAGTATTCGTGGCACAAGAAAATTACTTTTCACAAGTGATTGGATCACACCAAGTGTGGAACGTTTGGCACCGCTGACTGTGCATTCGACTCCATGATTACATTCAAAACCTCACTTTACTGAATTGAATCTATCTTGATACTGCAGCGAGAGTTCTCTTTTGGATCGACGGAAATGTTTCATTTATATTTCCAAGTGCACTACATACCTATATGATATTGTTACGGATTGTATACTTAAATAGTTATTGCTATAAGTTTTACTTTTTGTCACGTGCTCAGTTTCATTTTTTTATTAAATAGTATTTTTAATATGTGACAGTAACTTAGACCGGTTTAATTATTAACAATGACTGTACCTCTTCTACGATCCGATCGATCGATCGGTAGTCGTTATTCGAGAGAGCAGCTATCGGCCAATTGTAAAATGAGCACGGAATACTGTGATTACTCTTCTCCTCCTTGTAATAACAACACAAATTATAGCATATCTTGGAAATCGTTGATTTTCTGTTCTATTTGTCTAGACATTCGATTGCACGAATCACGTGCCACAAATCGGGTAAGTTTGCTCACTATCAGCGTCCGACTAAACTGGCTGATAGTTTAATTGCATTCGGTGTTCGAAAGTTCTCTTCTCAGGATATCTGTCTGGATATTCTGATAATCTTAAGAATGTAGAGGCATATACTAAAACTAGCAGGAAATCTTTAATTAGGTAAGGTACCAACACAGTTTGTCAGAATATTATGTGCACGCCGCTGTTCAAAATGTACCCACGCTGCTTATAACGCACACAATGATTTTCTATAGAGGCCTGGATGAGGACGATACTGTTCGTTTGTGTGAGTTGTGTGAGTTCTACGATACCTACGTACTTGGGCAGACAATCAAGCATCAGCACCAAGGAATGTGTAGACTATCAGTTTGTATGTTGGTATAGAGCTGAAGAGAACCGGGCAGGTGTTCACTGAGAAAGCAAATAAGCTAACGACACACGCTTCCATTAGTTCGAGATCGACGTATTTGCGTTCATATCGAAAGTAACTATATTTACTCACCGGATTTCTGAGGTTTTACGATGTTTCGCATTGGATCGTTATTTACTTATTTATTTTTTAAACCTTGGTTCATAGTTCATAATTACGCAATGATGTTGTGTGGATCGTGTAATTGTTCTGCGATGGCTAGAGTAAAGTTGAATTAGAAATTTTTTAATGGTGTAGTCATTTTTTCAGAAGTAGCAAAAGCAATTTGTAATTTAAATTTTTTCGCTTCCAGTATATTTTGGATCTCATCTCATAATAAAAATCAAACCACATGTGCACTTTTTAATATATTATGCATGAAAAGAAAAATAATTAAAAGTTATAAAGTAGACTCATAAAATCAGTATTTACACCCTAAAAGTCAATACCTACTAATTATAACTAGCTTCCGCCCACAGGAATTTCCAAAAATCCTCTCTTCGTGCTCCCCTACACTCCCCAAGGAACATACATGCTAAACAGCTTCTTCCGTTCAGTAGTTTCGGCTGTGCGTTATCTGCCAGTCAATCACTCAGTAACGGAAGAGTTTTAATATATAGATAGCAAATTACAATTAATTAGAAAAGGGCATAAGTACATATTAACTACATAATTAACTAAAGGTTTACCGAAAATAAACAGCAAATTGCGGTACGGGATGTACAAATAAGATCGTTTTGTCCCCGTCAGACCCTTCTCCTACTAATAGCGGAAGAATCACAGCCCTAACTAAATAACATACTGAAAACCAAATCACATTCCAGCAATTATTATAGGTATGTATATCGCTGCTTCAAAACAAGAGTGTGACCACAAACTAAAATGAATAAACCTTCCCTGTCTGTGAATGAATCGAAACCAATGCCGGGATGTCATTCAAAGGCAAAGGGCCGTGGGTTCGATTGCCAGCAAAATAATACAATACTTGACTTTATAATATGTTACTTACTGACAGAGAATGCACAGCCAAAACTACTGAATACGAGAATCTGAAATGGCATGCATGTTCCTTGGGTAGGGTAGAGGAGCACCAAAAGAGGATTTTTGGAAATTATAGGGATAAAAAGAGACATAAACTGAAACAAAATTTCAACGCGGGCGAAGTCGGAAGTTGAAAGCTAGTAATTTATTAAACCGAAAGCAAATTATGACTGTCATTGATTGATGGTCGCAATAAGCATTTTCGGATTGTGAACCTTATATACAAAATCGTATTAGGTATTATTTAAATAATTACAAATACGTGTAGGTAAGTGATTTTAAGGAGTGCGCGCGGTTTTCGTGCCAAATTCGTCGAATACCACTACAGTGTATTCTGTTTTTTAGAATCACAGCACAAAGCTGTAAAAGATTCTTGAAAAAACATTTATTTCAGCGAAGGAAATTTTGCGGTTTATTTTTATTCCTTTATTTCTACTTTTTCTACATTTTCTATTTTTTTTTTATATAGCCTGAAAGGCAGACGTAAGAGCAGACGAGCCACCTGATGGTAAGTGGTCATCGTCGCCCATCAACACGAGCAACACCAGGGGAATCACCAGTGCAACGGCGGCCCTGAAGGAGAACTCTTTTTACACCTTTCTTGAAGCGCTTTGGGAATACCTCAGAAGGAAGCTCATTCCACAACTTGCAAGTTCGCGGGAAAAACGATCGACAAAAATGGACCGTAGTCGTTTGCCACGAATCCTAGCGATGTGGATGAAACTTCAATCTTCGGCGAGTGGTGCGATGGTGGTAGGAGGAAGTTGGCACCAAATCGAACAATTCCTCGGAGCACTCACCATTGTAAAGTTTTTTTTTGTTTGTAATTATAATTAATTCTTGTTTAGTTCTGCTGCAGTGTTGTTGACAGCGAATAAATACTTTTTCTTTCTTTCTTAAAGATTCAGGTGTTCTGGTTGAGTGAGTTGAGTAATTCGTGGGTTGTTGACAACTCGGACTGCACGCTTTTGTATGGCGTCAAATGGGCTAAGCTGGTATTGTGGCGCCCCTGCCCACAGCTGAGAACAGTACTCCACGTGAGACCTGACTTGAGCTTTATAAAGCATCAACAAGTGCTTCGCCCGGTTTAGGACGCCAAGCTTTTTTGAGGCCAACTTGGTCTTAGTTTCCAGGATCCCCACAATTTTACTAACGGTGAGCGCGGTACCCTGGAATTCAGGCGCCTTGTTAAATAGGGTTTTCTTAGCGGAAAACGCGCAAACTTGTGTCTTCGTGGGGTTGAACTCGACTAGATTAAGTCGACCCCATTCCGAGACTTGCTCCAGAGAGTTCTCGACTTCAGACACAAGTTTGATTCTGCTATCCTCCACATGTGACCGAGAGGAATTTGCAGGGCCTGTATAATAGGCATCTCCCGTGCTGTCATCTGCATAGCAATGAATGCCAATGAATGCCTTGATCTGGCTTCGGGATACCATCAGATTCCTGAGGCTGAGGAGTCACGTCATGCTACGGCTTTCGTGACCCCTGATGGCCACTACGAATACCTGAGGATGCCATTTGGGCTTGTGAATGCTCCAGCAGTGTTCCAAAGCATGATCAATAAAGCATTAGGGGCTCAGCGATTCGAGCTAGCTATCCCTTACTTAGATGATTTATTATCAACGGGTAGCTCATTTAAGGAGGCATTTGACAAATTGAAGGCTATTTTGGAGCTTTTACGAAATGCCAATTTGACGCTAAATTTAAAGAAGTGCTTCTTCTTCCAATCCGAGATTGACTATTTGGGATATGAGATCTCTGAAGAAGGCCTCAAGCCGGGTAATAAGAAAATAAAGGCCGTCTCTGAGTTCCCAAAACCGACAAGTGTCCATCAGGTTCGTCAATTTATTGGCTTAGCCAGCTACTTTCGGCGCTTCGTTTTTAACTTCGCCTCTATAGTAAGACCCTTAACTCATCTTACTAAAGCCGAAACTCCTTGGCATTGGGGTGATGAACATGATGGTGCCTTTGAGGAAATAAAATCTAAACTGTTAGCAAGACCGGTTCTAGCTCTGTATAACCCAGAGTATAGCACTGAAGTGCATTGCGATGCCAGTAAATTGGGAATTGGATCTTGCTACAAAAACCATGCGATGATTCCCCCTTTAGGCCAGTTGCTTATTTTAGTCGCCAAACAACGCGCGAGGAAGCATTTTGGCACTCTTATGAGTTAGAGACAATGGCAGTGGTTCTTACTTTAAAGAAGTTTACAGTTTATCTCATCGGTCTGGAATGCAAAGTGATAACGGACTGCAATGCTCTTCGGACTACTCTTGTAAAGCGAGATCCTACTTATACCTAAGATTGCGAGGTGGTGGCTTATGCTTCAAGAATATAACTTCACTATTGAGTATCGGCCAGGGCGTAATATGCAGCATGTCGATTCCTTAAGCCGCAACCCTGTTTCACCACCAGATATGCCAGAAGAAATAGAGGTTTTTAATATTACAACTCACGACTGGCTCCATACTGTACAAATGACCGATCCCCGTATAAAACATATTAAAACTATTTTGGAAACCAGCGAAGAGGATATAAAAGATATATCTAACTAGAGAACCGCCCGCGCTTCGCTTCGGGACCCGTAGGTAACAGCCGCGTAGGTCCCGCTCCCGTAGGAATTTAGGCTAAAAAGTAGCCTACTACTCGCTCTCTTCACTCCACCCTGTCTGAGGTGTGTGGAGCCCTCGGGACAGTTAGTTCCCCTTTGGGGGTGTCTCTCGCGGCCCGTTAAAACGGGCCGGTTCTTGGGCTGGGCCCTAAGGCCCTTGGTTGTCCATCTGTGGTTAACCAATAGGTCAAGTCCGTTGAGTGGTGGCCTTTTTACAGGCCACAGAGTCTTAAACGGGATGGGGTTCATCTTCGCGCCGCCCAGGCGATCGAGGCCCTACCGGGTGAATCCCGCTGGTGGGAAGCCCAGCAGGAGCCGATCAGCGCCGGGCGACGACTTACGAAGCCCCAGTATCAGTCAGTGCTAGCCCCATCCCGCGCAACCAGCAAGTCGCGCGGGAAGGCCCAGCGGTCCGGTGGACGGGCGTGGAGCGGCGCCAGGTCCTGCAGATGCGGGAACCGCGACGCGTCGACACGCCCGAACATGTTGCGTGCCAATCTCTCGATGAAGTCGTTCAGGCTCTCGACTCCAAGGTCCCTCTGGTCCGCTGGCACTATCCTGTTGGCTGAGCAACTTGCGGACATCAGTCAACAGGATAGTGCCAGCGGGCGGGCGGTACACTGAATACAGCCGGAGCGGGGAGTAGCCTATTACATTTGCCTATGACTTAAGTAAATTACATGTAGTATTTGACAGCGTAATTCAGGACTTGCAAATGAATTTTATTACCGCCATCTATTAACAACTCCGAAAATGAATATCTAGCAACTAACAAAACATCGAACTTCCCATGGGAATGGGATGTTTTTCCGCGGTAAAAAGTAGCCTACGTCACTCTCCACCCTCCTAACTATCCCCACACACATAAACCTTACCATATAATAGCTTTGTTGCGACGTGAAAGCGTCACAAACAAACAAACAAACAAACACACTTTCACATTTATAATATTAGTAAGGATAACTATGTTTTACGTGATGGTAAAATATATAGGCGAGTAGGATCGAAACTGAAGTGGGTGGTACCCAGTTCAGCGCGTTGGAGAATTTGTCAGCTTAATCATGATGAAGCGGGACATTATTCAACCGAAAAGACAGCTGAAAAGATTGCAGCTGATTATTGGTTCCCGAAGATGAATCGCTTCATCAAGAAATATGTTAATGCTTGCATCAACTGTGCTTATAATATAGCAATGGCTGGGAAAAAATCGGGGTACCTAAATCCTATACCTAAAGTGAACTCAATATTCCACACCGTGCATATGGACCACCTGGGTCCATTTATAAAAAGTAAGAGAGGGATCATACATTCTATGGATCATTGACGGGTTTAGCAAATTCATATTTGTCAGAGCCGTAAAGAATACTAGATCTAAAAACTACTATAAAAGCACTTGAGGACATTTTTGCAATATTTGGATGCCCAAAAATTATCATAACAGACCAGGGCACAACGTTTACGTCTGGCGAATTCAAAAGTTTTGTTATGTCTATTGGTGCCAAACACGTCTTAAATGCTGTGGCAACGCCAAGAGCAAATGGGCAGATTGAACGGTACAATAGGAAGATACTAAACTCGTTAGCTGCTATGAACCATGGTTTGGGTGAAAAGGATTGGGACTCAAACATTGCAAAATTACAATGGAGTCTTAATAATACAATAAATAAAGGTACTGGTAATATATAGATTTTCGAAAAGCCTTTGACCGAGTGGATCATAAAATTCTACTAAATAAGCTAGCTTACAATGGAATTCGTGGCAATCTCTGGCGTTGGTTTAAATCCTATATCTCTAATCGTACGCAAAAGGTTGTCGTCAATGGTTTTGAATCGGCTTTCGTTCCTGTAACATCTGGCGTCCCACAGGGGTCCATTTTGGGACCTTTATTATTTATTTTGTTATATTTATTAACGATATTAATAATTGTTTTCAACATTGTAAATTTCTTCTTTATGCAGACGATTTAAAAATCTATCACACAATCAATTGTGCTGACGACCATGTTAAAATACAATCAGATCTTGACTGTTTTTCAATGTATTGTCAACAAAACAAATTAAGTCTTGCCTTGAATAAGTGCAAAGTAATTAGGTTTACAAAAAAAATGGTTATTAGTAATTATAAATATAAACTCTGCGGCACAGACTTAAATTCAACACAAAGCATAAATGACCTTGGTGTGACACTAGACTCCAAGCTACACTTAGACACACACATTGATAACGTTATAAATAGGGCCTTTAAAATGTTTGTAATGCGTACCTGTATAGCGTTTACCCAATTGTCTACTTTCCTTTACATCTACAAGTGTCTCATACGATCTCAATTAGAATACGCAGTTTCTGTTTGGAATCCATTTTATTAAAAGTATATAGATGCGATCGAATCGGTGCAGAAAAAATACCTACGACGTTTGAGTTACAAATTCGGCCATAGTCAACACTCGTACATTTCTCTTCTTAAAAAGTATAACATTCAAACGCTTAAAACTAGACGACTTCAGCTTGCAACGTTTCTATTATATGACATTTACCATGGGAAATACGACTGCATACCTCTTAATAATAAATTATATTATACTGTACCTCATAGCATTAATATGCGTAAGAAAAAGCCATTTTTCGCTATTACTAAATGTCGCACTAATGCTGGTAAACGCGCCCCTATATATCAGATGATGCGTAATTATAATGATAACTTTAAAGATATAGATATAATATATACTCGTCCAGGCGTTTTTAAAAAACAGGTTTTACTGACTACTCCTGTTGAGTAGTCTATAACAATAAATTAAATTCTCCTTTAGAATATAGATATTCCTCCACTTTCAATAACATTTTTTCTTTTTGTAGTAACAATATTTTGGTAGTAATCCGTGGTTAACGGTGTTGGTTAGCGACATAGTACAGCGTTTATAATTGTTACCTTATTGTAATCTTTGTTGTTAACTGTTTGTTAACCCGAATAAAATAAAATAAAATAAAAAAATAAAAAATAAATCGCCCGCTGAAGTAGTGTTTGGGCAAAGAACGACATGTCAGGCGGAAGGAATAATTAGAGGAGCGTTAGAGATAGACGAACAAATTTCTGATAAGGATAGACAGGATATAAGGAAATCTGTGGAAGAAAGAATTATGGAAAGACAGGAAAAGATGAAAGAATATTTTGATAAAAATAGGGCTCCCACCAAGATATTTAAAGTAGATGATCTAGTGATGATACCAAATAACAATCCAGATCGGGGTAAAAGCAAAAAGTTAGCTGCGAAATTCAAAGGGCCATTTAAAGTTACTGCGGTGCTAGAAAAAGATAGATATGAAGTATCTAGTATCAAAGGGTTCTCTCAAAGGCAGTATAGAAACATCTTTCCGGCTGATCAATTAAAACCATGGATTAATCTAACTTTATCACCAGTAGTTAGCGAACAAAGCGATGATACCGATTCGGATTCTCAAGTTGAACAGTAAATAACAATAATATGCTACGGTAGTCCTTTATTTGAAGTTGTATGTAATACGTTTTTTTTGTAAAATGTTATACTATTTATGTTATTATGTATTTATATGTTATATTGGATTAATAGTGGCCGGTAGCCCTAGACCCCAACTCCGAATATTATCATTTACAGTTTAGATGAGTGTCGACACCGGAGAGTCGGCAAAGTTCGGGTATTCCAAGACAGCACTGATGTGGACAAGCTGTTAATAGACCGTGGCTCTCGGGTGGCTAAACGGCAGTTCATGTATTGACGTACACCTACAGGCTCTCGGGTGGCCAGAAAAATAAGAATAAATAAGAAGACGAGCAGACCGTGGCTTTCGGATGGCTAAACGGGAGCTTTGTGTGAATTTGAAACCATGTATGAATCTATATGTGCATTGTAATGGATTAATGGGCTCACGGGTGGCTCTAATATGATACGTCAAAAAACTACAGCTAAGGAGAACTTCTATATATTTTGATTTGTTGCTACTGTATGGAAGTAAAGTGTTTACCTAATTTCAGAAAATGTTATTGTAGTTATTAAAAGATGAAATAATCTGAAATAAGTCATATTAATATATACTAAGGAGAAACATTTTGCCACAATAATTAATTATAGTTATATTTAATTTTGATCAATTCACAGCTAATTCAAGAAAATCATTTTAAAGCATTCATTTGTTATTTATTTAAATTAAACTTTTGATTGATTTATGTAATGTGCCTAGTTGTGCCTAATGAAAAAAAAATTGTGATTAAACCTAATTTGTTCATCAATTTGTAATGTAAAATTATTTTTGCTTTGGTATGAGGCCATACCCTGTACTATAGAATGGCCGAGCTGAATTTAGGAATGGGGACATTCCTATTGCAGAATGGCCTGTTTTTACAGGTATGAGTATAGGTACTTATATTTTTATTTTGCTCATACTGTAGTTTTAAATAAAATTTTCTTTCTTTCATCTCACTACATTGGAAAAGGTAAAAATGTTGGTGCACAATAGCATTTTGTTTTATCATTACAAAGCTAAGTTTTGCAAAGCTTTCAGAACCGCGACGCAGACTTTGTTTGTAGCTATTTCCATGAAATTGAACGTCAAGAACACAATTTCAGCGGTACGAAATCGATTAATGTTGTAATAACCTTTTCGATTTTAATTTCCTTGTTATACCTACTTACAAATATTCCAATAGAAAGACTTAAGATTGATCGGAAACTAACAATATTTAATGTTGGGTTTTGAAAGACATATTTACAGAAAATGAGAAATGGTTTTAATATATAATTTAAATATTAAATATTCTTTTGCATAGATAGTAGCCGATTCTCAGACCTACTGAATATGTATATAAAATTTGGTAAAACACGATAAAGCTGTTTCGGAGGAGTAAGGTAACTAACATTGTGACACGTGAAATTTACGTATAAGATAATAACCATTATAACCCAAAGTACAGCATTCTTACTACTTTCGAAAACGAAAAGCAATGCAAGCTGTCATTTTGGGACAGTGACAGAATCCTGACCGTGTGAATCGCTTCGTTATGTTATGAGTAGGTACACGTACAATAATTTGCTGTGTTATCGCTACACTCTTCCGGAATTTCAGGAATGATCGACAATTGAATATATCAGGCGTCACTTTGTGGAACACCATTCGACCATTATTACAGATTAAAGGTTAATTCCACTTTGTAAAAATTCGCGATTTAATTATATCAAATTCGTATGTTATACATTGATATTATGTATTAGTACATTACATTAGTAATTAAGGTCAAGTACCAATCGGTGATATCAGTCGCTACCTTTGGATTAGTGATAAAACAAAGTATAAGAATGACATGGATAATTTTCAGATGCTATGGAGATTCTTCCAAATATTTTTTTTCAACGAAGCAAATTGATACCCATTTTTAAAAACGTACAAAAATATAATTCGGATATCATGAATAATATATTAATGACCGAAGTTACTTACTTTATAAAACCGGAAAGACAACTCGGATTGAATTCATAGGATATTTAAATTACAGCAACAATCGGTCCTCTAAATTAATTTCAGAAAAAGGAGAAATATATTATATTAAGGAAAACAAAATTTAATTTTGGACTTTGTATTTGGAAATAGTAAGTTCAACAAATAGTAAGTGACAACAGTTGAAGAACGCAATTAAAAATTAACGCTTAGTTGAATCTTGTTTCAGCCCCTACTTTAACCATGCCTTGTTATCTTTTAGAAAATCGGTAATGTCGTTTTAAAATAATTAAGTATAATGTAATTGCAATGTGACTCAACCGTTGCAGAAAAATAATAATTTTAGGATAAGTGTTATAACTACTTTGCTTAGTGTGTATAGACTCAATATTAAACTTATTCGTAAATGATGGCTCGTTTATATTATTTTGATCGCATTTTTTGAAGTAATTAATTTTTTTGTGTAAAAGCCAGCAGATGAAATATTGGAAAATAGCTAAATAATCTCCATTGCCTATGGATATAAGAAATGTCAAGTATCAATATTGCTGATGCAAAAATAATCGGAAAATCCGTATCAATAGTACCTATTTCTCTTTATTAATGTGCAGATTTAATATTGGCAATGTGCCGATTAACGAAGCATAAGCACTAAGTCTGCTTGAAATTATATTTTCAAAAAATGGTGCAAATAATGTTGTATATAGCTTCGTATCAAAACAATATTTCACGTGATTTTTAATAAAATTATTACTTACAACAATGGCGTGTAGGTACAGTAAATGGGATAAAAATTCAAATCGCCTGATGAAAACGACCTATGTCGTGCATGTATCGTGCCTTTATTTTATGAACATGATCATGAATTCCGATGTGTAGTGAATAGCTCTGAAAATCATAGTGGAACATCAGGTAGGGAACGGCTATTACCTTAGTGGCGACCGCTGTCACTAATATTAATGTCGGTGATTTGTCCTAGCCGTGTGTCAGTGATACTTGGTTGCCTCTCAATGATATTATATTGAAATACTTAAGCAAATTATTTTAGCTTCTATAATTTTAATGTTAATAAAGCATGACTAAACTTAATTTTGTTTAAGTCTAAAAAAAATTAAATTTAATTGGTTACTGACGAGTTTTAATTGTTTTACCCTCAGGCCAAGAAATTTATTGGTCTAAAGTTTTACCGACATTTCAACCTAGTTGAATTAATCATGATTGTTTACATCACATGTGAAAAGGACAGTTTTATACAAAAAAGGAAGGAATATTGTAAATTTTATGTTGTCCAAATTTATCTATACACAACAAGCCTAATTTCTGAAAAATACTGATTATTCCACAGTGAAATAATTTTTAAGCTGAAGATAACAATAGCGTAAGTTCAGTAAGTTCTAGTCAACGTACTTACCGAAATTATCCCAATTCCCTTTTTAATCAAAACTTTAGGAAAGTTAACTTTTTGTAAGTTATGGAACTCGGGCACTGTAAATTATTTCTCTTAAAAGATTTTCTCAATTTTTCATCCGTAGAGTAAATACATAAATTATTATGAAATTTCAATGATTGTAGAAGCCATGCAAAAAAAACTTTAATATAACTTTAATATACGGCTTTAATATGCTGGATTTAATATACTGGCTTTACGGCTTTTAAGGTAAAGTGTAAAGTGTTCCTCACAGGTTTGCCTGCACAATTACCTAAACTGTACAGGTTTGCGTGTGCGGTTAAACTTATCAAGTAGTTAAACTTGAACTAAACTAAAGGCTGAACATAAATGCCCAGTTGTGAAATATGCTGAAGTTTACCTGTACGGAAATATACATGCCTAAGTTTACCTGTACAGGTTTCCCTGTAGAGAAAAGAATATGAGTTAAACCTAAGCTACGTAGTGGACAAACATCTTTGGTAAGATTTTCCGCCAGGCGAAACGACAAACTTGGGGCGTGACCCAAGTAAATGCCCTCGGAACTTTGTGCATATAGGTAATACTCGTATATGCCAGCATTGTAGAAAACTTGGATAGCGTGATTCAGTTTCGTGACGTCACTATGTGCTGTATGTGCGATATCGCCACACATAGACAGATGCAACATACACGCTCAAGTTTACCTGTAGATATATTTAAACTATACTGCAAATTTTAGTGTTTCCTAAATTCAAAAGGACATAAAATATTATCTATGCTATCTTCAGTTTGTCTATCTTTCCATCTCCCAGGTATGTTTTAAATCCAGATTTGTGGACAATGAAAGTTTTACATAAACCGAATTGAAGGGTCGATTACGGGCGCTTAAGTATTGCAAATAAACCGTAATTTTGGTGGTCCGTTTCAAAATAAGAATCGCACGTCTAGACTAAATTATAATAAAAACTCTACTTACTTATTTAACTTTATTAACCCTTATTAACCTTTATTAACCCTACTTATAATAAAAACTCGAAGCTCTTAAATTTTATCACAAAACAGAAATGAAATTAATTGAAACTTTATTCGAAAATGGTTTTTACAATCACTTAGAATACACATCAAACAGAATTAGGTACGGAAGAGCTTCTAAAATGTTACTAGATGACCCCATTCAATCCATCCAATGATTGGGTCTACGTTGATAAACCCGAAGGCCTCAAGTTAACCGAAGCTCAACGGAATTACAGTATATATTTAAGGTAGGTACCTATTTACATCATTAACAATTTAGAATTCCTTACTCTCACTGCAAACAACTGTGATAAGTTAATTAAAGTCTGAAGATTAAAGTCGATTAAATCCTTAGACAAAGTACATAATGGTCTATGCGAGAAATTAATTAACGTCCGTTCTCTACGGCGCTAGCCGCAAAGTACTTGTACCACTACAAAGTACACGACGTACTGATTGTGTACATACTGAACTCAACTTGCCAGTTCTGAATTAATGTTAAGATTAAATATCTATTAGAAATGGAAATATGTAAAGTGAAACTGTTTTACTTGTACCTATTTTGTTTAAATTTATTTTTCCGTTGGGGAAAGAAAGACTTTGAAATTAAAGTTGATTGTCTTGAAGAAACGAGGATAGGGAGCCCTTCCAGTAAGTGACTTGATGACCTGAAGAAGACAGCGGTCTTATTCTTGATTCAGAAGGCTCAGAAGTAGTCAGAATGGAGGTAAGTATATTCATGTATTAATTATATAGATTTTCTAATCTATATATATAAAAGCGAAAGGTCACTGACTCACTCACTCACTCACTCACTCATCACAAAATCTCAGAAACTACAAGTGCTAGGAGTGTGAAATTTTGCATGCGGGTTCTTTTAAGGATGTAAGTGCTCACTAAGACGGAATTTTATGAAATTCAACCTCTAAGGGGGTGAAATGGGAGGGTGAAGTTTGTATGGAAATTTTTCAATTCTAGACTTAGACGAATGAAAATAGGTACATATGTTCTCGATTACAATGTAAGTGCTCACTAAGACGGGACTTTATGAAAATCAACCCCTAAGAGGGTGAAATGGGAGGGTGAAGTTTCATACATATGAAAATTTATATACGGGGCCCTGATATAAAAGCGAAAGGTCACTGACTCACTCATCACGAAATCTCAGAAACCGCTGAACGCATTGAGATGAAATTGGCAGGGTAGTAGTTTATAGTTAGAAGGGATCCGCTAAGAACGGATTTTTTGATATTCCACCCCTAAAGGGGTCTAATAGGGGTTCAAATTTTGTATGAAAGTCCGTCAATTGTAAACCAGGTGTTATAAAAATTGGTGTTTAGAATTATGATAAAAAATAATGAAAAACCTGTAGCAAAGTGTTTAAAAAATCGTCCCCTAAATGGGTAAAATAGTTGTTGAAAGGTTATAAAAAAGATTATCTCTTTGTATACGCTTATCTCCAGATCGGCTGAACGGATTTTAATGGGACATTCACTGAGAGATTCAGGAGGTTTTGAAGCATCATAGCTACTTTTTATCCAGAAATTCCCGCGGGATCAGGATTCACGCGGATAAGACTCTTATGCGCCAAATCACGGACTTATATTTTTATGGGACTTTCACTGGGAGAAAGAGGAGATTGTGGACTTTCACTGGGAGATAGAGGAGATTGTGGACCAACATACTTATAGGCTACTTTTTATCCCGCAATTCCCGCGGGATCAGGATTTGCGCGGGAAAAACACCTTCGTGCCAAGTCGAGGGCTTAGATTTTTTTATTTACGGGACTATCACTGGGAGATAAAGGAGGTTATGGAGCAACATATATTTTTATCCCGGAATTCCCGCGGGATCGGGATTCACGAGGGAAAAGCTCCTATTCGCGAATGAACTCGTGGGCTCAGATTTTTATGGGGCTTTTACTGGGAGGTAGTGGAAGTTGTGGAATATTATATGTATATATAGGTCACTATTTATCCTCGAATTCTCGCGGGATCGGGATTCACGCAGGAAAAACTTTGTGACATACTGAGTTCCACGCGGGCGGAGCCGCGGGTACAGCTAGTTAAATATAAATGATCCTCAAAAATCGTTCGAAGTTTTTAAAGAATTATTTATGTTACCTACCATGTATTATGCTTATATGGGTTTACTGGTGGACAGGTCAACTGATGGTCAGTTCAATGTGACATTTCCCTATCATCACGACCTAAATTAAAAAAAAAACACTGCACAATTAAACTGTACCTACAGGGTACATTATTGTGTAGGTACCTACCTGTTTTATTATAAACGATCAGGTTCAAACTGCATAGATTAGGTACTACGTAAAGAAGGATGTCCAATTTTGACCTGTATAGGGATATCATGTACTCGTATAGGGATGAAAAAAATCTTAAAATTCGGCTAACATATTTGTACATTAAACACGCTTATTACTAAATTAAAAGAAACGCAGGGAATAAAATTATTTGATTATTTCTACAAGCTAAACAAAGTAAAAGTTAAACGAATTGCATGTTTTGAACGCAACTAGACTCAATCAATGCATTCATGCAGTATGAATCAATGAATAGAGTACCCAACTGAAAGGTTTTTTTGACATTTGACACTGACGCCGCCATGACCGAAATTCGTTCAAGAAAACATTATTATTATCAACTAGCTGTTGCCCGCGGCTCCGCCCGCGTGGAACTCAGTGTGTCACAAAGTTATTCCTGCGTTAATCCCGACCCCACACATATTAAAACACACTCCACACATCTTAAGAACAGTTGATTTTTTACTACGTTTTAGTCATACCGTACAAAAATCCGTTATGTAGATCTTGAGAAAATCGATAAAAAGACTTTAAGATATAAACGTCGGGGTTTTTTCATTCCAAACTATTATATTTTTAAACTACATTGGTAGTTTTTCATTCGGGTGCCAAAACATAAAGACCAGCTAAAGCGATGCTGACCCTCGAAAAAGCAACATAAAGTTGATCATGAGAAAAAAAGCCGGTTCGATTCCCGATATATGTATAGATATCCCGATATATAGATATTAATGAGCCCGCGACTTCATTCGCTCATGGAAGCTTTTCCCGCGTAAATCTCGATCCCGCGGGAAGTCCGGAACAAAAAGTAGCTTATATAATGCTCCATAACCTCCTCTACCTCCCACTGAAAGTCCCATAAACATCTGAACCCACGACCTCATTCCCGGGTATGAGTTTTTACCGCGTGAATCCTAATTCCGCGGGAATTCAGGGATAAACAGTACCCTATATGTTGCTTCAAAACTTCCTCAATCTCCTAGTAAAGGTCGCATAAAAATTTAAGCCCGCAACTACGTGCAGGAGTTTATTCCCCGTAACTCCAGATCCCGCGGGATTTCCGGGAAGACAGACTTGTTAGTTTTATATTAATGTTTGTTTAGAAGCTATTTATACCCCATACGCGAAGAAGGTTTTCCCGCGTAAATTCCGATCCCGCGGGATTTCTGGGATAAAAAATATCCTATATGTTAATCTAAGTTGCCCTCTATGTGTGTGCCAAATTTCATGAAAATCGGTTCAGTAGTTTTTGCGTGAAGGAGTAACAAACAAACAAACAAACAAATACACAAACTTTCACATTTATAATATTAGTAGGATAGTAGGATTATAATATTAGTAGGATTATTAAGTTATGCTACATTTAGCCAATGAAATGTGTTGGATAGAAAGGAAATCTTTTTAAAATAAAAGAACTACAGAAAATGGTCGGTTGGAGGTAGGAAAGAAACTATCGTTAACATTAATTTCAAGGACTTCACAATCATCAACACTTATTCATATTTTTTTAACTTTTCTGCGTTCAAATCTTAAAAATTACTATAAGACAATATTTATTACTTAAATAGATAGTCCTTCTACTTATCATTATACCTATACATTAATTTGCATTCCAGGTTTTCAAATGTAGGGGAAGTGGGCATTGTTCTTTCTTTTTTTTCATAAAAATGAGCATATCAATATTATAGAAGTAATTTCAATTCAATCACAGCCACGGTACTTAGTACCATTCCTACCGTGTAATAATTGTTTTAAGAACAATTGTGTTCCGGATAGGAAGGTGTGGAGCCGGTTACAATTTTTTGGAGGCGACCATCTCAGTCCTCAGGGGTAGCAACGCATCTGTGACCGAATTAGAACGAGACTCATACTAACAATAACTAACTGGACTATTACTAACATTAACTAACAGGACTAATTATCACTAACAGTCCCTGTCCTCACACTTATTAACAAACTAACCAACTAATATTCTAACACCATCTACTAACTAGACTAATCATCCTAGTCCCTTTGAGTTTAGTTCTGGGTCGGTCACAGTTGTTGGGCGGCAGCGGATGGGTGGAGCTGCATGATCGTTTGCTATCTTGATTCCATAAAAAAAAGACACAATCGTTTCTAGAGAGAGAAAGAGAGAGAGGAGATATTTTGTGTAGTACCTACCTAAGGTAAAGAAAATTTATTACCAAATTAAACCTTTTAATTCCAGCTTGAGTTCAAAAATAAACTTCAAATTATAAAAATTATTTATTATTTACTGAATAATATGTAAAAGAGAGAAATTAGATATTGAAGGAAACCGTAATACATTACCTCTACACTTGATTTGAACCGTGGAAGATACATACGTCATTTGAAGTAGATTTCGTTAACCGAAGTTGGCACGAGAAGATACTTTACAAAGTTTCTTCAAAAAGATGCAAAAAGGATTTACGTAAGAAAATACAAAGCCAAACTAATGTTTTAGATACACTCCATGCCAGGAAATTACATCCGAGACTTGCATAATAATGTTTGGCGTGTTTTCCTTTTTCATTAGTCTCATTCCTATGTTGTGAATTTTGTATTATATTCTTGATTTATAATATGGTATAAATATGGATATTTTTACAGTTAGTTTTATCTTCCTTTTCAATGTCAATTTTGCATTTAAAAACATAGCGCCCAATTCATAGGTATGCTACATATTGAACTTCATGCAGTGCAATGTTTCCTGTACTGTATCATACAATATCAATATCATAGTTACCATAATTATCTATCTATCTATACTATACTATAATAAAACTGTAGGACCACGTTTTCTGTACATTGAATATTTTTTTGAAATTCCGACTAAGGGGCACTTACATATCGAGATAGAACTCAAAAATATTTTTTTTATTTATTGTCTGTCTGTCTGTCTGTCTGACCGATCATCACGCGTAAACCACTGGACGGATTTCATTGAAACTTGGTAAAGTTATTACCTATATACTGGTGTCTATTATAGGGTACTTTTTTTCGAATAATATTAAGGTTCCCTAGGGATAGGTGACTAAAGTTTGTATGGAAATTATTTATTACGTCGTCCGATTTACTTCAAATTTGCAACAAAGGGTTATCACTTAAATTAATATAGAATACGTGTTTCTCAGTTTTTTGATATTTTGTAAGGAAAAGAAAAAAAACACAAATGAATGCGAAAATTTGTAATTTTTTAAGGTAACTGACTAAACTGAAAATGATTTTAAGCCCATGTTTAAAAATTATAAGTTAAATAAGTAATTTTCAATGTAAAATCAGTATTTAAAAAATAGCCAGCGAAGGGTGCAAAAATGGTGATAAAGTTGGTACAATTAGAGGTGCAGTGTTTATTCGAGTTGACTTAAGTTTTGCCATTTTTGTTACGGGCTTAGACTTTTGTGAGACTTTCACTGAGAGATAGAGAAGGTTCTGGAGCAAAACATAGGCTATTTATTATCCTGGAATTCCAGCAGATTCAGGATTCACGCGGGAAAAACTCCTATGCGCGAAGGTGCGGGTTTCATTTTTATAGGACTTTCACTGGGAGATAGAGGCAGTTTTGGAGGCAGTTTTTTGTTCCGGACTTCCCGCGGGATCGGGATTTACACGGGAAAAACTCCCTCCACTTAACTGCTCTGTAGAAGTTGTCAAAAAATCCATTAAACATTTTCGCGCGCCAAATATACTCGCACAATGCGAATTCTGTGGCATCCTACTAATATTATAAATGTGAAAACTTGTATGTTTGGTCCTCAATCACGCAAAAACGGATGAATGGATTTGGATGAAATTTGGTACACGGATAGTTTATAACCCAGAATAAAACATAGGACACTTTTTATCCCGGAAATCCCGCGGGATCCGATTTTACGCGGGAAAAACTTCTACGAGTATGGGTATAGCTTCATAAGAAACATAATTATAAATATAAAAGTAACAAGTCTGTCTTTCCGAAAATCCCGCGAGATCGGGAGTTTATTCCGAAATTCCTACGGGAGCGGGACCTACGCGGCTGATACTTAGGGGTCCCGAAGCGAAGCGAGGGCGGTTCGCTAGTAGAAAATTTACTAGTAAGATATAAAAGAATCGCCTTTTGTGAAATTTCTTTCCATTTCAATTATTTAATTTAGTAATGTCCTTTTAGTACACAATAAAGAATATTTATATTGTATTGAATCCTTAAAAATATATCGTACTAGTAAATCCGCCCTCGCTTCGCTTCGGGGAACCAGTCCCTTCAAAAATCTCTATAAATTTTAACAAATTATGTTATTCCAATGTCTAAGCTATATTACTGCAAAGTTTCATGAAAATCCGTTCAGTAGTTTTTGCGTGAAAGAGCAACAAACACACACACACACACTCACTCACTCACTCACTCACATACATCCTTACAAACTTTCGCATTTATATTAGGAGTAGGAAGTAGGATAAGTAGGTATATTTTAGAATTTCGAAAGTTGATCTTTGAACATAAAAATAATCTAAATATTAACTATTATTCAGGGTGGACGTTGGAATTGGAAGTACATAATAATAATAATATAATTAATTTACTTTTCCTATCAATATCTACTATTAGGTAGGTACCTACTATTTTTGCCCCTCCTACCTTTAAGATAGGAAGGTAACCAAAAAAAATATTTTTATTTATTGCCTTTTAATAACGCATGAATAGGTATGTACGATTCATTATAATCCGATTAGCCATGAACCATTCATGAATGAAGTGGTGACCGAAGGTTTCGTTAAACCCACTTAGAGACCCGAAATATTTTTTCTCGTTGTCAATTTCGTCACGAATAGAGCTGAATAAGTTGGTTCTCGGAAAAACCGGGATGGGAAAACAGAAACGCTCTCGCCCTAACTTTATTCGTACGTACATTTTTTATTTTAGTGCAACGTAACTACGAGAAAAACCTATCGGCGGATATGAAATATTTACAGACAATGTTTGCAATATTATATTGCAGCATTGAATTTTTTATGACGCTATATCGAAGCGCTTAAATCTGGCGGCTTACATCGATCTTAGGTATTGAGCGATTTAAAAGCAAATGCGACGGCGATCGGTCGATGCATAGTTAGAACTTTAGAATGATAAAATTTGTGGGTTCCCTACTTCGAAGTACACGTCAAGCCTTCGGACCAGCAAGGCTATTCTGTAAGAAACAAATTCGATATCGAAGCTCACTCAGGTGAGTTCTGTCACTTCGATTGCGAGCTTGACTGGCGCTGCCGTCGGTTTTAATTTTAACAGAACGCGATGTACATCAAAATCAAAATCTCACCGCGGATTCAGCTAACGAGATGATAAAGATATCCTTATAAAATTGCCTAGCTGATCATCTGACTATTTATATAAAACTGTTGCGTTTCTGAGTGATTGACTGACAGACAACGCACAGCCGTAACTACTGAACGGTAGAAGCTGAAACATGGCATGTATGTTCCTTGAGGAGAGTAGGGATAACTAAGATAGGAATTTTGGAAATTCCACCCCGAAGGGGGTAAAATAGGAGGGTGAAAGTTAAAAGGCTTCCACGCGGGCGAAGCTTGCGGGCGGAAGCTAGTTATCTATTGTTAACCATCGTAAGCCATATCAGAGCCCTTCTGGTGCCATAAAAACTAACTAATAACCAATTAGCGCAGACAATTGTTATTGAATATGGACCCATAGTGGGCGATTATAGGTTGTAGCCAACACAACTTTCATTTCTGCAGGCACATTGGCTTATTTTGAACCATTTTGACGCCTACCACAAATTCATATTAATGTTACCCAGCCAGCAAAGAATACCAAAATTAATCCTCGTTAATAATCACAACGGGTATGATTCCCGCAACATCCATTAATCAGAACGCTTTTAGTCCAAACGGAATAATAAAGTCACACACCAGATCTAATTATGCCAAAAATATTCATAGTTGAAGTACCATTTCAGTTATTGAATACAAATCGTGTCAATATAAAATTAAGTTGAAAGAACAGATCAATTATGATGATTGGCAATCATACCTGAACAAGTTACACTGCGATAAAAATTACTTAATATTTCCTACTGAAAATTTAATGGTGCTTATCATAATGATAGTACTAGGTATTGTCAACAAGAAATAAACATACTAGCAAGTAGTCGATATTACTATTATCTTTTTGCACTCCATCGTAGATAATGTTTTATAAAAAAAACAAGCAACACTATTTCCGATGTTAATGATGATCACTCTATTCACATTCATACTCAGAGTGTAAATGAACGATATCACTCAAAGCGAGTGATGAGAGCCATCGAACACTTGCATGAATTTTAATATCAGCACTGGATAATATGACCTAATGAACGCTTTAATAATAGCGGGAGTATTGATTTTAGCTATAAATAGGCTTGCGGCTACAGTCGACCCAGTGTAATTATAGAAAATGTTTGCCTCGCTCGCTTTTTATTTTTGCATACTTGTTTTAAATGCTTATTAATTTTACATGAATTGTCAAACAACTTTACTGCGACACGGGAGCTTTTACCTTTACCTTTTTAAGGCAGCCTTTTATAAACATAAATTTTGCAAACAATTTTAATTAATAACGAGGTCCGCTGCCTATAGCACAAGCTTCGGGGCTAAAGTAATTTTTTATAACAAATAATTAAAGTTGTTGTTGTTTTCCGTCTGTCACGCGCAGCTTTCTTTCAATTTAGGTTTTAGGTGGGGAAAATTCTTCATTTAGGCTGTTACTGTAAAAAAATTCACTTACTTACCAGCATTGGAATCAGTGAAGAGGCGTGCTAAGAGACTTATTGGTGACCCTAAATTGGTCGATACTAATCTACAAAGCCCTGAGCACTTGTGCTAATTGGCAAGCCCTCGTTATTCTACAGGATACATTTCGGAGAGTGCGCAGAAATTACACGATTAAATCCACCATCCCATTTCCGAACGTCCCGGCGCACGGCGGGGCATATCCCTTCGTCGTAAACACCCTTCCGGTGCGCATGATGTGCTTTGCTTCGTCATTTATTACGCGTATCGCAAAGGACCGCAGTTAATTTCCCGGGTTGGTGTTTTCAATCGATTATGATGTGGAGAAATGTACTTCTTCTACTAGGTAAGTTATGTGTTGAATAAAACCATTGTATTGCTTGACCAGGAATATAAAAAACCTCGCCATATTGCGGTAAACTCAGGGAACTATTTTCTTATACTGGCAATGATTAGTTTCTTAACGTCAATCGTAAATTGCTTGTCAGTGAGTTTCAATGTCACAGTATGGCTCATGTTTGTCTTTTTACTATAAGCTCAGATTATAGAACCAAAAGGCAGATGTAGTCGTTCTAGTATAAAGTGAAGCTACCAAAGCAAATACAAAATAAAAAGCTAATACAATCTCGTGTCAGTACTACGGAAAGAGTCAAATAGCATAAACGTCGCAAGTGTAAAATTTTTTAAAATAATTTTATCAGTTATAATGCCGTCTTGCATTATTAAATTCTCTAAAAGTTGTTCGCAAAAACAAAGAAAAGAAGACGGAATATCTTTTCACAGGTAATTGTTCATTATTTTATTATTTATTTGTAATAATATTTTTTCGGTTCGCTCGGAACACAAAACCTCAACAATCATTCATTTGTACACCAGTTTAAATGAAAATCGGTTACCCTAAATTTGGGGAAATAGGTATGCATGGACTATTTGGACATTGGTCGATTTATAAATTTATATCGAAAAAAAATATTTTGAAAGTAAATAGTTTTATTTATTTAAACCTAAAAGTCAGGCAATACAGCCAATAAAATTAGCATTCTAACTGCTGAAAATGTCACGTGTGCCAATAATATGTATGATAAATATTATATAATATTTTAGTTTCTGCTTAGTCTACTAATAACTATAATTTTTGCAGATTTCCGACAGATGCTGTAACAAGAGAAAAATGGGTTCATATTATTCGGAAAAGCAGGCAAGATATTAATTGGTTAATTAATTTTGCGTGGTTCGCTCATTACATTTTAGTGAGGATGACGTGTACCTATCTCACTAAAAAAGGACATTGGTTGATTAAAAAATCATCAAAATCGAATTTTTGTTATAATAAATAAGTATATTGATATTTTGATGTTTTTTTTTGATTAAAAATATCTACCCAAAGAGACAAAAATCCATAGGTTAATTAAAACAATTAAACATATTTAAAATATTAAATTAAATAGGTATATTAAAAGAACATTTACACATAATTATTATATAATACTTTTTGATAACTAGTGATATGGCTACAACCCATTAATGTCCCACTACTGAGGGTCTCTCCTCATTATTAAGGAGGCCTAGAGCGTACTCCACCACGCTGCTCCAGTGCGGATTGGTGGAGGGGTTAGTGGCCAACACATTGTCGAAAGTTTTCAAGCCGCCCGAAGGCCTTCCGACACGGCTTAACGACTGCTATCTATCGATGTATCGATATCAATCGGGACCGACGGCTTTACGTGCCTTCCGAGGCTCGGAGGCGCTCAAGAAATTATTATGAGAAGAAATTAAAATCAATTATTATTATTACATACAATAAAACTTTAATTTTTTGTCTGTTTTTCTGTGCATTTGTTCCGCCTAATCTCAGGAACGGCTTAACAAATTTAGATGCAGATTTCACTGACGTATTCAAATGAGCTTGGGTTAACATTTAGTTAGAATCGGTACACAAATAAGAAATCACGTCAATTTAAAGAATACCATCCCTCATTTATCGATTATGGGCTTACCGAAGCGAAACAAGGGCGTTCACTAGTAATAAATAATTTGCCAATTTAATTGTGCAGTACCTGGTTGACCGAGCTTTGCTCGGTTGAAAATTATATTTAGTATGAATCGCAAGAAATACGAGGAATTCCGCCATCTATTCAGGAGTCAAATCATACAACTGTTCACTGAGCACAAAATTCATTTTACTTATGTTACGGCCAAAGGATCTCAACAGCGTGTTTCACAAAGTTGTACAGCGCCATCTAGTTTCATACTACTGAAATTTCAACACGTTACAAACAGTACCTCATAGAAGTTAACTGTGTGAGCGAATTAATTGCATTTTAAATAGGTACATACTTAATTAGATAAATTCATTGAACTTTCCTTCGTACTTTTCGCAGGCTTAGGCAGTCCCCGACTGAAATTTTTATTTGCGATAAAATGTATTGATGTTTATGATAATTAAACAACATAAATAAATATACTTTTAGTTTAATGAGCAAGTTGTTAGGCGTACTTAAAATTTTATTGATTCTATTTACAACAATAGTAATTTCATCGATCTGACCATTATTTATTTAAAACTTTATTAAAATATATTATTAAATCGATAATAACAAAACTAACATTTATTTACAAATATTCTCGTAAATATCACAAACGCACGTTAAACTATCACTACGCGTCCTGCGAGGTCAAGTGAGATAATCGCACTGATTTTTAATTTTATTCAAACAGAAAATAGGTAGGTATAACGCAAAAATAGCGCTTCAACGTAAGAATGAATATTAATATTAGTATTAGCCGAACAAAAATATATTCGAGCGCCATCTAGTTTCATACTACTGAAACAAACAAACCGTATCTCATAGAAGTTATCCTAATGTTTCATAGATGGCGTCAGTTCAACACGTTACAAACAGTACCTCATAGAAGTTATCCTAATGTTTCATAGATGACGTCAGTATGATGTTTTTAAAATCTCTTTATCTCGGGAACCGAGCTTTTCTCGAACCTGGGACCTTGATAAATCGATTCCTTGAGCCGAAAACCCCCTAATCTGTAACTTTCATGAAAATCTTTGCAGCCGTTTCCGAGATCGTGATTATATATATAGGTATAAATAAATATACAAGAATTGCTCGTTTAAAGATATTAGATAATGTTTTAAGCTGAAAATATGGCGAACAATGTTTACAAAATTGCGGGAGATTATGACTTTTCACTTGGCAACCTCACACACACAAAGAATTACGTATCCATACGGTGCAATTGCTAGTTGACATTAAGGTTGTCATGCACACATAGGGAAAAAGCGGCTTCACATTATTCGTCGCTTTTCTTTGCGAATGTTCTATCTGCCTTTTGGTTCTATAATCTGAGACTATAAGTATCTATTTTGTGCTAAAATGACAAAAACTGTTTATATTCGTGAAAGAAAAGTGGTTTTCTATGTGCTAAAATAAGATTTCGCATAAAATAACATTTATTTCCTTATATAACAATTCCGACATTGTTGTCGAAATGACACTATAGTTACTGTTGTATGTGCTGTTGCCATATAAAAGGAAACTTTAGCGCCCTCATGACAGGTTTTCTATTTTTCTGGTCAAGTAATACTATATTTTTTATCGTTACGTGATCGTTACTGCGAGTCACGATAAATGAACGGATAAGAACTGATCATTAGCTTGGAAGCTTATACCACTTATAATATATAATCTATTACAATTTTTAATCCCCGACAACAAGAGGTGTTTTTACCCGACTGCGTCAGAAGGAGGGTTATGTTTTTCGAGTGTATGTACGGTCGGCCAAAGAATTGGTTTACCACCCTAAGGTTGAATACCGTTTGCAGATTCATAGGTGATAAAGGCTAGTTTCGCTTGCAGATCGATCTGACAACTTTTATTGCCATCTTTATCCGATTATAAATACGTGACATTTGTTTTGTTCTTAGTTTAAACTTGATAGAACCATTGACTTCGGAAGGTATATTTTGTGAACCGCTTTAAGATTTTCACACAAAACTAATAAACTGTGGGGGTTCCCTATACTTAGAACTGAAACTCTAAAAATTTTTTTTCATCAAACGCATACATACATGTGGAATATCTATGAATAGGTCGTCAAAAATGATATTGAGGTTTCTAATATAATTTTTTCCCAAAGTGGTAAAATATGTGCCCCCCCCCTGTAACTTCCAAAATAAGAGAATAATAAAACTAAAAAACATATATCATGTGCATTGCCATGTAAACTTCCACCGAAAATTGGTTTGAATGAGATCTAGTTAGTAGTTTTTTAAATACGTCATAAATCGTAAACCGTAATTTACCTTTCATTCAATCTACTTACTCAAATACACACATCAAAAGTGTCTAGGGATCAAGCATTTTTATGCGGTTCTTGAGATTGAGATGTGGCTTTGTAATAAATTTATGATTTTATAAATTTATATGGATCCTTTTTGGTGCATTTCATAATTTGAATCAGGAACTGTCAATCAAATTCGAGTAAAAGATGAAAATCAGCTGTCAATATTTTCCCTATAAAAACATACAACGCATTGAAGACATTATTAGTGCTACTGTTTCCCTACTACTGATTAAAACCAACGTTATTATGGAGCGGCGACGTCATTTAAGCAGGGAAGAAATGCTCAGAGCCGTGGGAATGATAGAAGCTGGTTCCCGGCAACGTACTGTGGCTTTAGCTCTGAATACAAGTCAGAGTGTTATCAGTCGACTTTGGACACGTTACCGAAGCACTGGTACCGTGGCTGAGCGCCATGGAGGACGGTATCGCTGCACCACACGGAGACAAGACCGATACATTCAAATCTTAACTCGAAGAGCTCCAACAATAACCGCCATGATGTTAGCCGTGAGGCTTCATCACTCTTCAGGGAACTTAATTAGCGACCAAACAGTCAGAAACCGCTTGCATGAAGTGAACCTTCATTCCCGAAGACCGCTACGGGTACCACCTATAGCAATGCACAATCGTAGGATTCGATATCAATGGGCTCTTGAACACAGAAATTGGGCAGAAGAACAATGGCGTTTCGTGTGCTTTTCTGATGAGTCTCGTTTTGGTATGAGACCGGATACAAGACGTATACGACACTGGAGAACCCCTGGACGCCAACAGCGATTAAAATCCTGCCAGGAAGTCCATCCTTATAGCAGTGGCGTGCACAGGATTATGACACAGGGTATGCGGCGAAGTACTCGGTCACAAAAACATTTTCTTTTATAGATTTTAGGCATAGGCACAGCCACGCTAAGGATCGAAACCGTTCCAATAGAAGAAGTTTATGTAATACTATTCATGTACATCTTCTACGGCAACGCAGACAAAACAGCGATCGATCGTCGCAGCGGAAGAAATTCTGATAAATAAAATAATAAGCTAAAATATTATAATTACTCACCTAGTCAGCTTCAATTTTCACATATTCAAGGTTCTGGTTACTTGAGATTACTAAAAATCCCGATGTAAATTAATGCAATTATTTATTTAAATCTGAATATCCTGAATCAGTCCACACTGTACTAGAATTACTAAACAATATGTAAAGAAAACAATATAATTTAGTCGTGTGTACACAACTACACAGCCAGTTATACGTTTCATAACTTTTGACATGAAACTTTCGAGTTACATTCCCTTTTTGCTGGTTTAAATTTTGTAACTCGGGTACACACCTACCTTTAGACACAATTTGATTCTTTTCACTGAATGACAATAGTGAGAACTTGTTATTTTTAAGTTTTAGTAAACACACATTATCCACACAAACTTCACAATCCAACATTTTAAAAAATTCAACAGACTAGCACTAGTAAAAGCAAATCACTACAATTATTATAGTAACTCAGTAATAAACTATTAAATGTACGCACTTTCAAATGTTAAAATGAAAAAATCTTACATGAAAACTATATTAATAACTCGCAATTCGCAAACAATTATGTAATACGTAAGCTCGTCACATGAAAAGTAATAAACATGGCTGGCGCGAAATATAACCCTACTAAACAAAAATGCGTAATGTGCATACCTGATTTCCTCGGATTATAAGCACGAAAATGTCCGATTACTTCCGAGGACGTGTTCGGCACTGTTCGGTTCGAAAGCCTGCAGCATGCCTTGCTATAGATATTATATGAATGTGTGCGTTTGCGAACTGTGTACGGACACCAAAATTACTACACACATGCAAACAAATCTCCTGCCGACCGCGGTGGCAGGCATTAGTTCATAGATAATACATAATAAATTAGTTGTTGATATCATCAAACGGCAGGCGTTTGTGTTTACAAATAGGTGTTATTTATAAAATATTAGGAGTTTTTAAGTTATTATATTTTGTATATTCATTTATTTACTGTTAATTAAAGTCATCTAAAACGTACAAACGTTATATTAAAATATCGTAAATGGCAAGTAATGCACTGCATTTATGCCTACAAGGACCGCACGCCCCTGCAGGCTTATAGTGGTGGAACCATCATGGTATGGGCGGGTATTTGGATCGGCGGAAGAACTGAGTTGATTTGGATCAGAGGCAACCTCAACGCTCAAATTTATGCTGAGACGATTGTATCAGACGTCATCGTTCCTCTACAAGTGCAAATCGGTCCCTTATTTCAGTTAATGCATGATAATGCACGACCGCACACCGCAAGAGTTGTAAGACAGACTCTCGCCGCAGCTAACATCAATGTCCTGCCCTGGCCTGCTCAGTCGCCAGACTTGAACCCGATTGAGCATGCATGGGATATGCTACAGAGAAGAGCTCTGCCGAATATGGAGGGTATCCAGTGGCAAGAAGACCTTTTTTTGTTGTTGCAACGAACATGGGCGGCCATTCCACAGCGTGATTTGGATGAACTCATTTTGAGTATGCCAAACCGATGTTCTTGTATTGTTAGTGTTCGCGGTAGAAACACGGATTATTAATTGTTTAAGTTACCCAATAAAATTTTAAAGAAAACTGTTATTTCAGTCTTTTTTTCGAACTTTAATGTTAGTGGTTCAAATGTCAAAAATCCCTTTATTAGGAAAATGGCAAATTTCTTTATTAATGCAAAGGTGACTTGGTTTATCGTTACTGTGACAAACGAAAACACTTTATTTGATGAATCCTTAAAGAAAATTTTAATTAATATCAATCAGGAGAAAAGTTATTGCAAAAATATATGTTGATCCCTAGACACTTTTGATGTGTGTATTTTTTTATATTATGTTACTTGCTGCTACGGAACCCTTCATGGGCGAGTCCGACTCGCACTTAGCCAATTTTATTACATTACTTGCATACTTTGATGTTTTAAATATCTAGATTGAGCGTCGCCCTACAATAAAAACAAGGCAACATTATCAAGCATGTGTGCGTGCAGGCGATGTTTTACCCGTTCATCTATTGTCTATGTGTGCGTAATGTGTGCGTAATGATATAAAAATTGTGGCTAACAGTTAGCCATAATTTTTTGACACGTTTGCGCGGATTAGATGTTCCATCTAGATATTTAAAACATCTTTGCTTGCATATTTATTTGACTAAATGTCAATTGTCAATTTTCTTTTTAAAAAGAATTATTTTGTCAACTGAAAAATTCTTATGCTTTTGTTCAGAATATTTAAACCTTCTTTGCACAAATTAATGCATTATCCGTTTCTAATAAAGATTAAAATGTCTTGCACCTATAATGTGACCTATGATGTATGTAATCTTAACAATTAGGTTTACGTCATTATTATGTGTCTCTTTCAGTGATATTTCCTATGAACTTTGATGTAACTTTTGAATTCTAGGAAACTAAACGAAAACTGGTACACCACTTTCTTGGCCCACCGTACGAGGGGCGGCTGATAAGTTCGCGGCCTGAAGTACTTAACGAAAGAAAAGTTCGGTTATATAATTTTTATATTTCAATATAGTCACCCTCAAGTGAAATGTATTATTCATATCTTGCTTAATATATAATGCTTTTAAACCGTTGAAAAAAAATTATTTGTCTTGCTTGTTAAAATGACTTTTTACGTTCGTCTTCGTCTCACTATCGTCGAAAAATCTTCGGCCCCTTAAGTCCTTTTTTAATTTTGAAAAAAGAAAAAAGTCGCTAGGTGTCAGGTCTGGACTATAGGGTAGGTGGTAAATTTTTAAAAATCCTGTGTCTTTAAGGGCCTGGCGTGCAACCCAAGCGGTGTGAACTGGCGCATTGTCTTGCAAAAACAGCACACCGCGCGCCAACTTTCCTCGTCTCTTCTGCACTACACTGCCTACCTTGATTGAGCCAATAAATTAGCATAGTACTGACTATTTATTCTAGTTCCTTTAGGTAAATAAACAATCAATAAAATTCCCTCGCTATCCCAAGGAATGGTCGCCATGATCTTAGACGCCGACTTTTCCACTTTGAATTTCTTCGGCGCTCTTTCTCCTTTTTTATCCATCGAATCGACTATTATTTCGATTCTCGATCATACTGACGTATCCATGTTTTGTCAACGGTTACTATTTGGTGACAAATTTCATCCAAATTGCTCTTGGCCAATTCTAAAAACTCGTTACAAGTCGCAAGTCGCCGCTGCTTGTCGAGCGGTGTGAGCATTCGCGATACCCAACGCGCACAATTTTTTTTCATATGCAAATGTTGATGTAAAATTTCTCCGATTATTTCTTTAGTGACCTGTAACTCCTCTGCTATTTGCCACAATTAAATTCTTTGATAGCCCAGTACTAATTTCTCTATTTTTTTAATATTTTCTGCAGTCACTGCCGTTACAGGTCGACCCAGTTGGGGGTCGTCTTCACTAGACTCTCATCCCTGTTGAAATAAGCAAACCCACTTTTTAAACATCGCATATAAAGGTCCAAATTCTCCAAGAGCCAATAACATTTCTTCAAAAGTTCCTTTCTGCGTATTTCCATCCTTTTCGCGGAATTTAATCACAGCGCGATACTCGAAATTACGCGAATTGTCGAGTTCGGTCGACATGGCGATGGTTATTGTTCGATAGATTAACTATTAATGAACATAACAAAAAAATTAATGGCTCTATATACTGCCAGAGAGTGCTGCTACTAGTGACATTAATATTGAGGAGATCAGTAATCGCTAAGTACCTTAGGCCGCGAACTTATCAGCCGCCCCTCGTATGTATGTCCATTTATTTGTGAGGCCCCACAGCCCAAACGTCTGAACGGATTTCGACATATGAGGTATCGTTGAATTTGTCAGAACTGTGGAAGTGTCACAGGCTATATGAATTTTCAAAATGGCGCCCGAAAGTGGAAGAAAAAGAGGGGATAATCTTGAGTTTTTTTCTTATCTTAGCAATATGGGTATCAAATGAAAGATCGTGAAAAGACCTTTTCAAAAATATATATGTTTAGGCACACGTTTTAACACAAATTGTCAAAAACCATCCCAAAAAGTAGAATTTTTCGGCGAACCCACTAAAAAGTCTGAAATAAAAATATTATTATAAAAACAAAAAACCCGACTGCTTACAAAAGAACTCAAAAGAAAAAAACAAGTGTCACAATATCAACATAAAATACTTCATGGTGCTGCAGGCGGGGACAAACAATACTGTTACCTATGGGTAATCACAACACAAGTACTACGTTTGTCACCGCATGCGGCAGCATGAAGTACACTCCTTTGCAAAAAAAACGGGCACCTAAGGAAATTTACATTCTACGGTCAATTTGAGTTCATATATGAAATTTTATTGTCTTATGTAGTCTGTATACTTATTATCGTGCAAATTAGTACGATTGAAGTGAATTCTGGCAATTTTTTTTTTTATTTTCGATGAATTCTTTAATATCGATGTACCTCCACGGCCAAGCAATAACAAGTGTCGGCATCTTTGCAAGCTGATTTTTTTATTTTTTTAAATTAAATAATGTCACAAATTAAAGAGCTAACAACGAGTGTGACCTCCTCTTTCCAAAATCACAGCTTGAATTGTTCTGAATCGGATTGCGGTCAGGACTTCGAGCTGGCCAATCTAAATGACGGATCCCAACTTCTTGCATGTACCCTTCCACGTCTTAAGAACGGTGCGGACGAGCGTTCTCGTCCATAAAAATGGAATCTTCCCCAAGTGCAGTTAATGCGGGTTGTACATATGAAATTAGAACCTCCATTATGTACCGGTGTGCATTTAATGTTCCATTTTCTATGAAAACTAACTCCGTACGCTCCGTCGAATTAATTGCTCCCCAAAACATAACGAAGCCTCCGCCATAAGGAGTGATTTCTTCGAAACACACATCCGCATAGCGTTCCCGTGGTCTTCATAGCACTCGCCGGTGTCGGTCCTCTCTACATAAAGAGCTTCTAGCTTCATTCGAAAACAAAACTTTATTTCAGTTCTCCAGAGTCCACGAAGCACAGTTTCGAGAAAACTGAAGTCGAGAAACACGATCCTCACGGAGTAATTTAGGACCCCGAGCCGGGCGGTAACTCTTGATATCGGCAGCCAAAAGCCTCCTCCTGACCGTCCATAAGCTAACTTCTACTCCTCTTACTTCTTCAAGGCTTTTCTTCAGGTCCACACTTGACGTCTTACGATTCCGCAACGCCTGACTCACCAAAAAGCGATCATCTTTTGGTTCTGTGCAGCGTTTTTTGCTCGAACCGGGTCTTCTTTTGACTGAACCGGTCTCTTGATATCGATTCCACGTCCTCTGGACAGTTGAAAGACTCATATTAAGCCGCTGAGACACGTAAATTTGCGAAAAACCTTCTTCCAATAGGGCTTTAATTTTACTGGCCCTTATCGCTTTATCACTCATTAAAAAGAGGTGGATATTCAATTTTAAAGGAATGTTTAGAGTGTTCAGTTTGCACAAAATGTCCAAAAAGTTTTAAAATTTTAATAGTCTTAAGAAAACGTTTCAGCAATTCTCGCCAATAGTAAAACTGTTTCACGACGATCAACAATAATCCTTATTTTTACTTAAATTAATTTCGAAATTTAAATTTGGAATTTAAAAAATCATGCCAGGATGCTTCAAATTACATGCCAGTACATTGCCAAATCATCAAAACCTCTTTCTTGCTATACTTCATTAAAATGAAGAAAAAATCTAAAGTGCCCGTTTTTTTGCCCGTGTGCAAAAGAGTGTATTTTATGTTGATATTGTGACACTTGTTTTTTTCTTTTGAGTTCTTTTGTAAGCAGTCGGGTTTTTTGTTTTTATAATAATATTTTTATTGTTTGATCTCTCTGTCTGTGACATCGTAGCTCTCAAACGGATGTTTTTTGCGGGGGTTTTTTACAATATTTGATAGAAACCCGTCCCGTAGTTTGAGGAATACCTACCAGGGGTTTTCCAACATTATGAGGCATTTTTGGCATACAATTGATTTAGTGGCGTAAAATTTAATTATTAGTTATATATGATGTTCAGGCGATTGACGATCATCTACTCATAATAAGATCTTCTTAGTCGGGGCTTTTTAAAATTTAAAATTTACAGTTAGGTATATTTGAGCAGATGCCAACATAATTTAAACTTTTCCCTTGGTACCAAAGCACTAAGTGATCTTTATAACCCATGCACACAGTAAAACTGAGCAAAGTTTTTGCAATCTCATCAGTAAAGACCACTCTGGGTGATAAATCGTTGCCGGCAAACCGGGTGTGAAGTTACCATACGCCGGCGCTTTAAACATACGAGTAATTTTCGTAATGCATTTTATATTAGTTACTACTACATCAGAGAATCAGAGCATTTTTCGGATATTTACCTACATTTCTTAAGGAATCGTAAATTCTAGTCAAAAGTCTTGCAACCCGTAACTGGTTACATCTATCGCATTCCGACACACCACACAAATTTGCACCTAGTCATTTTTTAAGCCATAGTTTCCAGAATAATCTATAGGTACAACTAGTACGTTTATGGAATCTGAGTGGATATGGCGTAAAAGTTATGATGCTCGACTGCTTCAAAGGGTCTTTGATTCGATTTCCGGTAAGCACGAAATTTTAATAATGAGCTTAAACTGGTCTTAGTCTGAATGTGAGTATTTTTGTTCTTAACTTGTGTGTTGAGCATAGCACCTACGATGGAGAAAATCTTAGTGCGCTAAGAGGTTTTTATTGATCCTTGGTATTTGTACAACTTCATCAAACCCATTGATTCCTTGACTATGGTACATTTTTTTCAGTCTCCCACTGCTATAAATTTGACTGGCAGCAGAATGCGCTTGGCGTTGAGTCTGCCATTTGTTCTTTTAGTTACTTAGGGTTTTTTTTTTCAAGAAAAGCATAGTTACTTACACGCGAATTTTAAACTGCCTGTAGAATTTTTACTATGACATGATACATTTACAATTGCTCTTTCTCTTATTTTCTCATGTTGGCCGCGCTAACTGGATGTCTCTTTATCGTTCTTTTTCTATATTCTCAATAGTTTTTATACCATACAAGTAATAATAGATACACTCGCCCGCCAGAAATTTCTCACAACAACCGCTTATCAAACTCGATTCAATTTTTATCGTTTATGAAGGTTACTTCAAAAGTAATAGTCGGTTGTTGAAACAAAAAGAGGGCCTACACCCCGAGCCGAATGATTAATCGTTCTTACAACCTGCCCGTTGATTAATTACGCGCCGTGAGAAAACTATCGCCTTGCGCCTGCCACTTCATTTGCACAGCTACTGGACTTACTCGTACATTAATCATTGTTATTGAACGATATTACACTAGCACAGTGTTCCGTAACTGGACCAAAACGCCCAAAATGACACGTTTTCTATAGAAATTTGAACGTTTTGGGCGTTTTGGTCGATTTACGGAATGCGGCCCAGGTCTTCAAATCATTGACGGTTGATAATTCCATTGATTAATCTAGTATTTCGATTGTTCATTATTTTATTTTTAACACCATTTATTAGTTTTCCCTGATTGTATGTTAGTATGAATGCATGTATTTAGCAGAAACTTTCAGCCTAAAAAAACTTTTAAAAACTAAACTTATCACTAACTTTAACGATTAATCAAGGGCCGATGACAATGTTAGTTATGACAAACACGGCCAAATAGCACGCTCTTTTAATCGTAACAAGTTCTTATAAGGGTGAATTTCTCAGGCGTTTTTTACGCGGCGCAACTGAAAATGTAGTGAAAGATGCTTTATTATCACACATATATTTTTTTTATTTACTTTAAGTAGTTACCTATACCCGGCAAAAATATTTTTATGTAGGTTCACTCTTACGTTAAAATTAAAAATGTTGAACCCCAGATTTTTCATTCTCGGTGGTTGTTCCTGTTCCAGTTTTTGTTGTTATATCCTAATTAATAGAAAATGTATTGAACAATTATGCCTAAAGACTACTAGAGAACCGCCCGCGCTTCGCTTCGGGACCCGTAGGTAACAGCCGCGTAGGTCCCGCTCCCGTAGGATCCTCGGGATAAAAAGTAGCCTATATGTTATACTGGAACATAAGTTATAACATTTACCTATGACTTAAGTAAATTAAAGATACATGTAGTATTTGATAGCGTGATTCAGAACTTGCAAATGAATTTTACTAACACCATCTATTAACAACATCCGGAACTAAATATCTAGCAACTAACAAAACATCGATCTTCCCATGGGAATGAGATGTTTTTCCGCAGTAAAAAGTAGCCTACGTCACTCTCCACCCTCCTAACTATCCCCACACACATAAACCATACCATATAATAGCCATGTTGCGACGTGAAAGAGTCACAAACAAATAAACAAACACACTTTCACATTTATAATATTAGTATGGATAGAAAGTTAATAACTAAGAAATAGATACTAAGTAAGATAGTTACCTATTATCACTTTGGTTTGTTTGTGTTTAGGCATTGCTTTCTTAATTATTTTTAGATCATGCTGTATAATATTTCGGTGGATTTTCATTTCAGTGAATATCGTTTTCATTTCGGTGAACGGCGGTTTCATTTCGGTGACATCGAAAATTTAAACTTTTGTCATTCATTTGTTTTTCAAATTATTTTGTTTCCATTATTCTTCTATATTATAAAAGTTCACGAAGAACAATAACGTGCAAAATAAATTCACAAAAACTCACAAATAGAAAAGTTCACCGAAATGAAAAAAAAATCAGCTTGTTGAAATTCACTCATAAACCCTATGTTAGACAATATTTTATAGCGTCAATATTTTTGACCCTCAGAATGGTTTGCGGGATGAAGGGATACAAATGCTCTTGCGGTGGTTAACACATAGTTCTAATAAAAATAACATAACTTGTGTGTACATCTTATTAAAAATGTGTGTGGCAAACAGAAAGACAGAGAGTTTTCATTTTCCATAATGAATTTTTAGGTACATCTTTAATAAAATCATAACAGAACGGTGTTTTTTAATGAATTTACTCTCTACGCATTTAGGTCTCCTTTACTTCTATCCTAGTAGTATATATGTTACCGTTAATTTGCGTAAATCAGATAGAGTGCAGATTAACGAGGTATTCTGCAGATTATCTGGCTGAGTCAGTTAAAGTGGAAAAAAATAATTGAGTTCCTACATTAACTAGTTAAAGTGCAAACTTCCTAGTTAATCTGCAGACTGACGACCATGCATACGGTAAAGTCTATAAAATAGGTTCTTGTGATTTTGATATGATCTTGTGATAACCTCAATTGTTAAAATCGAGTAACATTGAACGGAAACATAACAATTGAGTTGATTTTGGATCTAAAACAATGAATACTCATTTCCATTACTATTCAGTCAAATTCTTCAAGGTGTAGGTAGGTCGAATTGGTTACAGAACCGAATTAGCCTACCCCTCCTCCACGTAGTCTTGTATGCCCTACCCCTAGAGTGTTTTTTAGAACCCGGAGGCGCGGAGGGAGGGTAGCCCCCGCCCGCTGTAACAAAACGCAGACACCCGGGCGAGCCGGAGCGGCTGAGGCTGGTCGCCGAAGGCGACCAGCAAGCCGAAGCTGCGCAGGCGAGCGTGGGTGTCTGTGCTTTGTTACGCAAGGGCGAAGGGGCTGCACCTTTCGCAGCGCCGGAGACGTCACGGTTCGAAGTTATGCCCTATTTTCCGCGTTTTTACGATTCGAACAAATCTCGATCGATCGGCCAGATCGATCATTTCATGATGTGAGCAAATCTACGATGTGGCCACGACATCAACACAAATTGGTACTCAGGTAGCCAGTCTTCCGCAATTTAACGATGTACCATCCGTTACTGTGCAGACTAACTGGGTAAAGTGCAAATAAGACTTTTTTTACACTTTAACGTATCATATCAGTGAATCCGCAGATTACCTAGGTAATGTGCACATTGACTAATTATGCATTTTAACGGTAACATATACTCTGGAAAAACGTTTGATCCTATATTTTAGATACTCATTGAGCATGCTTAAGAAAACAATTTCATTAGCGAGATAATACACAGTACACATAGGATATTGATAAAACAGGGGTGTAACTGTTTCATGTATTATTCAAATAGCTCAATGATCGCGGCTCGGGAAGCCACTCGTTACCGTGAAGCCACGCACTCTCCTAATGCCGCCATTTGCCGAGATTATGTGTAAGCCAGCTAGATTTCTCGATTGAATTGCGGTTATATTATTTAGAAATAGAAATTCTTCTTACTATTTGTTAATTATGGTTGTGGCATGTTCCATTCTTTAAAATATCGTTTAAACACGGACTATACCTACTTCAAATCCTTGAATTCAAATCCTCTTTATTGTACCTCCACCACAAAGTTTTACAGAAATATTAGGTATTTTGTCAAATAAGTTGGCTTATATTTTTCATGTGACTGAAGTTAAGCTTATAGAATTTCCTGATATTCAGACAAAGATACTTTCAAAGTAATGTAGAAGCCAATGTAAAATGTATCCTTACGGCATGACAAGGTAACACCAGACTTTAAGCCATTTTATGGAAAAGCGGTGATAGCCTCGTGGTTGAGAATTCGACCTCTATCTAAGGGGTCCGGGTTCGAATCCCAGTTCGCGCACTTACGACTTTCATGCGGAGTTATGTGCGTTTTAAACATTTAAATGACACTTGTTATAACGGTGAAGGAAAACATCGTAATGAAACCTGTATGCCGGAGAGTTCGCAAAACTCAAAGGTTTGTGAAATCCGCCAATCCGCACTTGGCCAGCGTGGTGGATTACGGCCTTAAACTTCTCATTCTGAGAAGAGATCAGACAGTTATGGATTGTGATGATGAATCTCGGCAAAGAACCGCACCGTACCTACTGACATTTTCCTGCACTTGGACCGAATTATCTCTCGGAATGCTCTATTTTTAAATTATATTTAGTTACATGACAAATACGCAAAGTCTACACTAATGTGCCCATAACATAGTTGTTCTTACAAGGTTATAACCTTTAGATAGCAGTCGTTAAACCGAGCTACCCAATCCGACACTCGGGTTAGCCAATAACCCTTCGACCAATCCCCACTGGAGCCCCTATCATGGGCAGTTAATGGGTTGGATCCAGGATAAGGGATACGCAAAATTTTTAAAGTACCGAATGTGTTGACACTTACTCGATACCGGTATTGTACCTATTAAAATTATCGATACCAAAAAAGAATCGGATCTTTATTGAGTGTACTCAATACCAATAAAAAAGTAAACTCGTGCCTAGTGACGACGAAAAAAACTACGCTAGGATAATAATTATCAAACTGACGACGATAAATAGGTCGCCAACTTGTAATAACCATTGACACTAAACTTGTAGAAAGTATTTGTACCTGAAAAGTATCGTATCAAAAGCATCGATACAAAACCTACTTGGTATTAAAACAAAAATTTCGTAACCCTGAGGTATCGATACTTTTTGCGTATTCCTATCCAAGATTCTACTAAGTTAGTGTTGTTTTTAGGGATGACCGTCAGATCATTGCATCGGTGACCGACTTACACCAAGAGTTTTACTAACAATTACTAACTGCAATATAACTAGCAACAACAATCAGGACGAACTATCATTAACTTTCCCTGCATCAGGCCCCACATTTACTATCAAGCTAACCAACTAAATATTCTAACACTATGCGCTAATTGGACTAACCATCCTAGTCCAAAGTCTCTGCTTAACTCTTTGCCTGTGTCGGTCATGCATAATTATGATACCTTGATTCAATAAAAGTAGTGTTCCTAATCATGACGGAATAGGTATTTCTACTTACCACCAATTAACAAATAGACTATTCCGAATCACAACCTTAAAATGAAATAAACATGTTTACTCAAAGCCCATTGCTTAGGTACTCTGCATCTATTAAATATTTTTTTCACAATTACATTAGAATTAGTTACCTGTCCCGTGAATCCTGTTTACGATCATCTGTTTATTTACCTTCAAAAAAGGTTACTAGTTCAAAATTCTATTACCAATAAATATCTTCCGGACCCTCGGGAAATACATGTTACTGCAGGAACCTTTCCATATTAACAAAACTTTAATCTATCTAGTAACATCCCCCGGGAAGCTATGTTTGTAGGAGAGTAAAATTTTTGTGGGCACTAAATATCTTTAAGTCCGTCTCATGGCAGCCGGCCAACACTACCATGTGCTCCTTAAATCCTGTTTTATGACTATTGGCGAGTTTGTTAAAAACGCCTATAACTTACTTTATTTCAGGTAAAAATGAATGATGACAATGTTATGTAAAAAAGGCGGGGCTAAATTTGAGTGCAATGAAATTATTAAATGTTAAATAAAAAAAAATTACACTAAAGTAAAAACTTCTTGACAGTCTTTTGTGGTTGTTCAAAGTAATAGCACTTTGAATTAACAATAATACTTTCGGTAGTGAAAAATAAACTTGATTTTCCTAATAAAAAGCAATAAAAAATATATTTCGACAAAATAAACACGCTTTAATATTTATATTATTAATTCTTTTTTTATTTCCGGAAAAACGCTGTCAGAAATTGTCAGCCATTTTGATGACGTAATAATGGCAAATTGTACAGTGCCACAAACTTATCTGACCCGGTGGCCAAAATTGGAACTAATGCAAATGTTATACTGTTGTTAGAAAAATACCAAGACAGTAGCGCCACCCTTACCGGGTCAAATAAGTTTGTGGCACTGTATGTAAGACCGGCATTCATTCAAGTTGATAAGCACGAAACTGAACTGACAGTTTGGTTCTTGGAGGAATAGGTTTGCCATCATGAAGTCACACCAATGCCTCTCGTGTTTTAGGTCACGTGACATACCGATTAAAAATTTAAAATTTTAATATTGTTTATTAAAATAATTATGTGCTTTTATGACTCAAAATCTGAATATTAAAGTATATTTCTACATAAATTTCATAGTTTATTTTTCATTACGGAAAGTACCCTATTAAGTTTGCATAGCGAGGAACAGAGATGTTCGCTTCGTTCAGGCTATGAAAATCAAATGCAAAGTGGGTAGAGCGTCTTGTTTACATCACTACCTTTTGAACTAGGTATGTGTCACTTTTTAACCAACTTCAAAAAATTTATGTTTAGCATCTATATTATTTTTATGTATATTCAGCTATTTTTATCTCATTTGTAAGCTGATTGTTTTTTTTGTTTTTTTTTTTAAATTGCTTACTTACTTCCAAGTTCGTCCTATTATACGACCGACTCGGGATTTGATGGTGAAATCCCAGGGAAATCATATGTATAACTTCTTATATAAATTATTACTTGTCGAGTTATTATTCTTATATTATAATTGGAGTCGGATTTGTTTTCAGGTGTCTTAGGAACAATTCTTTCGAAGCACTTCACTTATCATCGTATTGCTTCGCTTTGCAGCCGGTTTACTAATACTCCTCCGTCTGTGTTTGATATGGAATTCGTTAAAATGGCAACCCACACAAATGCCAGTTTTTCGCCCCTGTGATTAAAATTCATGGTACATACATTGACGGTGACAATATACTTTGGCTCACAAACTAAATTGAACTGTGAGCACTTCATAAGCTCGGCGACTCAATACGAATATGGACAAATACAGGTTGGAATGAGTTTATAATATAGTCACTATAAACGCTGTCAGCACCGGCGTGCCAGCGCGGTGTACAAATTAATTACATTATATTATCCGTAATTGGATTACTTACTATAATAGAATAATTTATACAAAGCAGTCAGGGAGCTTAACTGTTATATATTATATAGAACTGTAAGATATGATATTGTACTAAAATTATCTATTTTGTGTCCTTTTTAAGGCTCTAAGTACCTCAGTAGCGGTGATAGCCTAGTAATTAAGAATTCGGCCTCCTATTCGAAGGGTCCGGGTTCGAATCCCAAGGCACGCACCTCTGACTTTCCGGAGTTACGTGCGTTTTAAGTATTTAAATGTCACTTGCTACAAACACGGTGAAGGAAAACATCGTTAGGTAACCTGCTCGCCGAAGAGATCACAAAACTCAAAGAGAAGAGAAATTTATTGAGAAAACAAAAAACAGCAAATACATCACATAGCCAATACATGGTGTCCTGTCACCAGAGAAAAAAATCTTAAATACACAGAGATATTCAAGGAATGCTATAGGCAGATATGCTTCATACAATACACCATAAGTTTTACATGTTAATATTAAATTCTATAGGCACCTAAACACTGGAAGTAGTTAAGAAATTTACATTAGACATTCTTAATAATAATATTGCCTGTACTTGTACTTCCTAGTTCCTAGTAATGCTTATTCTCATCACGAGAAGCTCTCAAGTTGGATAACATACATTTTACTTGTATATATATAATATATGTGTGTGTGTGCGTGTGTGTGTGTGTGTGTGTTATTGCAATATATATAAGATTCTATTTATCGACAGAGTTATTCTGTCCTCCGTACTAGTTTAGACTGTATGACGGCAGGACAGCTTCACCCTTTACTTGTGGGTAAGTACTGGTCATTTATAGTAGACTGGTGTGTGTGTATGTGCTCATATTTGGAGTGTGTGTGTGCATACGTGTGGTGCCAGCTTATGTGTGTGTGTGTGTCTGTGTGTGTGTGTATGTATGTGTGCGTAGGTGTGTGTTGTGTGCTTGGGCGTGTGTGTGTGCGTTGTGTCCGTGGATGTGCGTGTTATGTAAGCTTTCGTTTTCGTTTAATACGTAGTTGTCATAAGTAATTCTGTATCTTTATAGGACATTATTTGTAGGTAATTGTCAATTTTTCTTTTACAGACATAGTATGATAGCCCTCTTAAATTTATATGTTTATTAATTTTATTATATAGATAAGGTCCTAGGGGAAGTGCGCCCAAAGCGAGCACCTGCCTAAAGCGGGCACCCTAAACGGAATCAGCCTAAACGAACTCGATGTGGTCTCGCGTCTCATAGACGTTAACCTCCCGCCCCGCCGCTCTCCGCGGCAGTCGTCGGTTGTACCTCGGACGAACGCTACGGCTCGTGTAAAATAAAATAGAATTTTGAAGTTTTTATGCAAAAAAAGCAAGGTATGTAGATTGTGTTTTGTCTAATTTTAAGTGATCAATGTTATTATTAATATATAACTTGTGTATTGGCTTTATTTTACTTTAATTTAATCATATTTGCTTTTAAATATAAACATAAATTTTAGGTTAGGCCGGACAAAAACGTGCGCGTGACACAAAAGGCAAAGCGAGCAGGGCAAAGCAAGCATGCCCACTATGCCCTCATGATCCTGCACGCTATGCCCGCTATTAATTGCATTGAATGTCGCAAATTTATTGTTTTATTAAAATTATTACTGTGTTATTTTAACCTATTCTTGTTTTTTTTTCTTTTAAGATGGTGAATAAATATAAAAGAAAATCAAACCAAGCTCTTTGGAGTGAAAGTGCGATGAAAAAAGCGATACAGGAGGTAACTGAACTGAAAAAGGCTATAAAACCTACGGCTACAAAATATGGCATTCCACGGGCCACTTTGCAGCGACATCTAAAATCAGGTTCTTGCACAAAGAAGTTGGGAAGGTTTGTTACGGTTTTCAATGAACAACAAGAAGAAGAACTGTTAGATTATGTTTTGCAAATGGATAGTGTGTTTTACGGTTTATCCAAAGAAGAATTTCTAGTACTTGTCTTTCAATACGCTGAAAAAAACCGCATCCCACACCCATTCAAAGATGGTACTGCTGGAAATGATTGGTATAGAGGCTTTATTAGAAGACACCCGGAATTGACCCTGAGAAAACCAGAACCAACTTCCATTGCTAGAGCAAGAGGCTTTAACAAGCCCCAAGTCTACAGATTTTTTGATCTACTGGAAGAACAAATACAAAAGCATGACATGGATGCTACTCGTCTTTATAATATGGATGAAACAGGGGTACAAACTTCATCCAACAAGCCACCCCGAGTATTGACAAAAGTTGGGAAACGCCAAGTTGGTTTGATTGCAAGTAGTGAAAGAGGGCGAACTACCACTGTCATCTGCTGTTGCAATGCGGCTGGATCGTTTATACCACCATTTATGATCTTTGCTCGTAAGAAAATGAACTCACGGTTACTAGATGGGGCACCACCGGGGACCCAAGGAACCTGCACAGATAATGGATGGATCAATGGACCGGCATTCTTGGATTGGCTGAGATTCTTTATTGACACTGTCCGACCAACATCGGATAAAAAGGTTATTCTCGTGTTGGATAATCACGAATCTCACAAATATTTACCCGCTTTGGAATTCGCCACTGCACATAATGTGATCTTCATATCTTTGGCACCACATACAACGCACAGAATGCAGCCTTTGGACTACTGTGTTTATGGGCCTTTGAAAATATACTTTGAACAGGCAGTTGCTCAGTTCCAGAAAGCTCATGCTGGGCGAATCATAAATCAAAACGATATTGCAGGTCTGTTCTCAAGTGCATATATGAAAGCTGCTACACCACAGAACGCAGTTAAAGGTTTTAAGAGCACTGGTATTTATCCTACAGATAGATATATTTTTGACGAGTCAGAGTTTGATCCAGCTACCGTCACAGACAAACCCTTAAACCAGAAAAACGATCACCTTGAAAAAACCCTATCAAAAGAAGTAGACCCAGACAGAACACCATCTCCCTAGACACTTGATCAGATTCTGGTACATTTTGATATGTTATCTCCATCGGCAGGCTCATTAACTTCAACAGTAGTTTCTATTCCATCTAAAGAATCTCTTGTAAATGCACCCATCGTAGACGTACCTTTGGATGAACGTCCAGAGTCATCCACCGCCAAAGTGGCTCCTATACCGTATACTAGGATAAATAACCCAGATAGAACACCACCTTCCTCAACACTTGATCAGATTTTGGTACATTTTGATATGTTATCTCCACCGGCAGGCTCATTAACATCAACGGTAGTTTCTGTTCCATCCAAAGAATCCCTGGTAAATGCTCCTATCGTAGACGTACCTTTAGATGAACCTCCAGAGTCATCCACCGAAAAAGTGGCTCCTATACCGAATACTAGGATTTAATTTTAATACTAGGATTTTAATTTAACGCCAACGACACCTGTTAAACGTGATCCTTTGAACGATATAAGTCATGCTGTCACACCTATTAAGCTAGACAATATACCATGCTCAAGTACGATTCATTTCACTCCTATAGCTATCAGACCGTTACCAAAAGTATGTCCAAATAAGACAAACCGACAAAGACAAGCTCAAAGAGCTGAAATTTTAACAAGTACACCAATTAAAGAACACCAAAGAAGTAAACTATTGAAGAAAAAGAAACCTACCAAAGAAAAACTTAAAGGAGTTACTAAAAATCTGAAAAAAAGTACTAAGAAACCAAAATACACATCAAATTCAAAAGAGAATAATAGTAGGGGAATTGTGCTTAAGATGACATACTTTTTCTTTCAAGGGAAATATTTAAAATAATTTTAGTCATATGAGATCAGCATCTTGCGTATATTCTAAAAGGTATCATAATCAACAAAATTATTTAAAATTCAGAACAATCAACGTCATATTAACTTTGAAAACAAACATCAATGGCACTTAGGTTGACATGTGTAAAATGACATATGTATAGGATAAGATGGCATGGTACATTGCCACCAACTTATCTCTGAAATTGCAAAAGTTGGAACTAATGCCGTCATGTTAAAAAGTCATTCATAAGTACAATGTGGTCATTCGTCTGTCAGTAACTACCTCTCGAATTGCGTCCGACAGCGCCTCTCTTCATTTCAGAGATAAGTTGGTTACTGTATGTCATCTTACACCTTAAGGGTATGTCGTCTTATCAATGCTAAAAGCCAGACCATTCGATTGTCCCTCACAGCTTCAATAGCCTTTTTTTTCGCGTCGATGTTCATTAGTAAATACCAGGCATTCTGTATAAAAAAAGAAAACAGGTAAGTTTTCCTATCCTATTTTACACGGATAAGATGACATAGTATGCCATCTTACACCCACGCCCTGTATGTCATTTTACCCAACGGTCACAAAATTATGGTTTAAATTGTCACGACCATACCTTTTACGTTAGGATGCGTTTTTAGCTATATTTGTGCAGTTTAATAACCCATTTTTACAATTCAAATTAGTTTAAAGTAAAGACCCTTACCTTACATGTATTTTCACCATCAAACAAAACCGAAAGCAAACTTTTGAGCATGTCAAAATCACAAAAACGTGCACTGTTTGCCAGTCCGCGTTCTTATTCCGCCATACTGAATTTGAGTACTAGCGACATCTATGTAGACTCCCGTTAACGTCACAATTGCACTCTTAGCACGAATATTTAAAGCAATATAGTAGGTGTGTCATCTTACCTGAGTATGCCGTCTTGAGCACATCTCCCCTACATACCTATGTCTTGTATGCAGCGAGCAATATGTGGATCCTCCTACAGAAGACTGGATCCAATGCGATGATTGTAAAATGTGGGCTCATGATAAGTGCACATCTTACTCCGGAATTGGGTCTTTTTACTGTGATTATTGTCAAGAGATCTAACACCTTTCATTGGATGCGTCAAAGGAGGAAAGTCTACATACATAATTATGTAGTAGTTTTTAATTATTCTATTTTTGAAAGGCGAAATTTTAAGTTCCTTTGTTAGTACTATAAAGTCTATTATCCATAATACTCTTTTTGATTTTGTAAAATTTTTATAAAACTACTAAGAAGTTTGTTACAAATTTAAGATAATTTTATTTGAATTTTGTTATTATGTATGTATGTAAGAAAAGACTGCAAATTTACTAATAATGACTGATTAATCATAAGAATTTTGATTTTAGAATTAAGATAAAGCTAATAAGTAACATTAATTGTTGTGTTCAAAGTAAGTTCATATAATGTTCCTGATTATGGCATCCTACTAATTGTGCAATAAAGATTCATTATTACTGTGTGTTTCAAAAATAAGATAATTTTATTTGAATTTTGTAATAATATATGCAAGAAAAGACTGCAAATTTACTAATGACGACTGATTAATCATAAGAATGTTGATTTTAAAATTACGATAAAGTTAATAAGTAACATTAATTATTGTGTTCTAGTATTGTGTAATTATTGTGTTCTAGTATTATAGTATTGTGCAATAAAGATTGATTATTACTGCCTTCCTGATGTTTTCATAAATTTATTTCTTCTTATCTGTCCAATATATAATAAAAATAGATGCATGCTCGCTTTACCCGGTACGTGCCCATTTTGCCCTAATGCTCATGCCCACTTTAGGCCAGCCTCCGGGCAAAGTGAGCTTTCGAAAGAGTTTCGTATTTTTGATATTATTTGTTATTTATGACACATATGAGTAATTTATATGTTGGGTATGAAACTACAATAAATTAAGCATGGAATAGCATTAAAAGTATTATTCATCTATGTATTTATATATATTTTTTTCTCGCTTAAACTTAAGGTGCCCGCTTTGGGCGCACTTCCCCTAAGTATGTACTAAACCTTTGGCTAAATTTCGTTCTTTGTCTTGGAATTATGTATGGTTTTTTATATCTTGTTTGGTGTTGTGGCGTGTTATTATAGGCGATTTTATGCTGGAAAAGAAGGTGTGTGAAGTCCGCCAATTCGCACTTAACCTTCTCATTCTGAGAAGAAACCCGTGCTCAATAGTGGGCCATGATGGGTTAAGATTAGGGATTGCAATCCGGTTTTCCGGATCCGGTAAACCTGCGGATCCGGCGTGTTTTTTGACCTACCGGATCCGGTGAGTCGACGCCGGATCTGGTACCGGATCCGGTAAGGCGAAAAAAGCGCGAAAAACTGTACTTATTGTGTGTAAGAGTGTTTTTATTTTCCAACAATACGTATTTTATTTTCCTTTTTATGTATTACAGTGCAACCTCGATATAACAAATTAGAAAGGAAACAAATAAATATTCGTTATATCAAGTAATTCAGTAAACTGAGGTTTGTTATATTGACGCAAGGATGGTCTAAAATTTGTAAATAAGAGGCATAAAATTCACCTCAACATTATGTTACATTACTATTTTTTTACAGCGAACAACTTTTGTTTATAAATGATAACACATTTTTATTAAATGACTCTGTGTATTTTCTTTTTTAAAACGATTAGGTAGGTAACAATTTTTCCCGAACTTTAAGCTATGTCAAATTTATTTGTCTAAGGTTTTTTTCAACGTAGTTAATGATATTTCGCTCCTCTGCGACAGATAAGCAGCACCTTTTACGTTTCTGAGCTATTGCAACTGGAATCTTTAACAATAGTGTGACGACCAGCACTGTTTGCATTACTGTTCATCAAACGACTTCGATTGTTTTACAAAAAAATACATTATATTCTTAAAAAATCGTAATGTAAAGGTACCTATATTTTACGTTGACTCTTATGGATAATTCAAGTTGTTATAGTGAGGTTCGGTATATGAATGTTGCAATCTCACAATCACTGAAAACTACACCCTATATGAGTTTAAAGTCAATCCGGCCGGATTGGAAATGATACTGGATTGCAATCCCCTAGTTGAGATGATGATGATGATGATGAAGTACCTCAGTATCAAATTATTTCTGGGTCGACTCGATGGATTGATTACGTATGAAATAGTTGAAGATAGAGAGACAGACACACAGGCAGATAGAGTCCTTTCTATTTTCTTTTAATTTATTGATAAGATTGTCTGAGAGTTTCATTCGCCGTTTCTTCTCATTAAAGTTAAGACTACTTTCCGAGCGTCGTGAATCGTGGCGGTAAGATAAAAAAACATTTTTTTATGGAATTAAGGTAGCAAACAAGCATGCAGCACCACCCTTCCGCTGCCGCCCATAAGAACTGTGACCGACCTAGAACTAAACTCAAAGGGACTAGGATGGTTAGTCCAGTTAGTAGATGGTGTTAGAATATTAGTTGGTTAGTTTGTTAATAAGTGTGAGGACAGGGATTGTTAGTGATAATTAGTCCTGTTAGTTAATGTTAGTTAGTTATTGTTAGTCTCGTTCTAATTCGGCCACAGATGCATTGCTACCCCTGAGGACTGAGATGGTCGCCTCTAAAAAAGTGTAACCGGCTCCACACCTTCCTAACATGAATTTAAATAACGCAAACTTTATAATAATAACCTTTATAATAATAACCGTAATTCCTGATCTAAAATGGTTACTAAAATGGAATGTAAAATATTTTTTTTCTGTAAAATTCAATATTTAATTAAAATGTTAGCTTCCGCTCCTTTTCCACATAAACTTTATCTAAGCAAAACATGGGTACGAAGTTTTTACTTCACGTATTAATAATATATTCCTATAGAACTTCCACTTGGTTTTTGAGGTAGATGAAACAACGAAGAATGTTTCCGACGTCTGATATTTTAGACTCCGATACTCGATCGTTTGAATGCATTCTATTCCGTTTATTCGGGCTTAAACAAAGCAGGAATATAACAGGAGAGATATGGACGAGCGGATTCTTGACGAATGGAGAGTGAGGTATAGTCGACATTGCCCGTCGAGTCAGACTGTAGCCTACAACGCTGACGTCTATCAACGGGCCTTGTTCCAGCTGAAATGTGAATATACCAGTATTTTGATGCTAGTAACTTGTGCCATGTAACGTTTGCTTTGTTAGAGCTCGAGTCTGTATCTACCGGTGTTTGCATTGATTACTTTACGTAACAATATTATCTTATCATAATGTGTAGGTATATTGATACTACTAGCTGTGCCCGCGGCTCCGCACGCGTGGGACTCAATGTGTCACACAGTTTTTCCAGCGTGAATCCCGACCCCGCGAGAATTCTAAGATAAATATATATAGATGTCGTGGCCACATCGTAGATTTGCTCACATCATGAAATGATCAACCATATCATGAAATGGTCGCATTTCATGAAATGGTCAACTCAGTTTGGCCAGATCGTAAAATTGTCTACGTTTCACGATTTGGTGATCAACGTTTGGCCGGATCGTAAAAACGCGGAATATAGGGCATAATTTCGAACCGTGACGTCTCCGGCGCTGCGGAAGGTGCAGCCCCTTTGCCCTTGCGTAACAAAGCACAGACACCCACGCTCGCCTGCGCAGCTTCGGCTTGCTGCCAGCCTCAGCTCTTCATGATGTGGCCACTACGATATGGCCACGACATAGATATGAGCCCGCAACTTCATTCGCTCATAGGAGTTCTCCCCGCGTAAATCTCGATCCCACGGGAAGTCCGGAACACAAAGTGGCTTATATAATGCTCCATAACCTCCTCTTACTACCGCTGAATGTCCTATAAACATCTGAAACTACGACATCGTTTTTCCCGCTTGAATCCTGATCCCGCGGTCATCATTGCTTCACAACTTCCTCTATTTTCCAGTGAGAGCCCCATAAAAATCTAAGCTCGAGATTTGGCGAATATGAGTTTTTCCCGCGTGAATCCTGACCCCGCGAGAATAGGAGTTTTTCCCGCGTGAATCCTTATCTCGCCGGAATTCCGGGATAAAAAGAAGCCTCAATGTTGCTCCACAACTTCCTTTATCTCCCAGTGAAAGTCCCACAAAATCTAAGCCCGCAACTTAGTGCATAGGATTTTGTCCCGCGCGAATCCTGATCCCGCGGGAATTCCGGGATAGAAAATAGCCTAAATGTTGCTCAGGAAACTCCGCTATCTTCCAGTATAAGTCCCATAAAAATCCGTTCAGCCGATCCGGAGACTAGCGCGCGCAAACTGACAAACAGACAAACTTTTTTTTAATAAAAAATTTTTTTTTTCAGATTCATGTTCTATTACTGTTTCTTAACCCCCCTCAATATTTTGTTTTGTCAATTTCGTAACAAAGCAGTCACGACTTTTCTACGCTCTTATTATTTATAATGTTGAAGCGTGGTTGTTATAATTATTATTTTTGTTTTTTTCAATTGTAATATTCATTAGCATTCTTCATTATACAGCCGGTTTTGCATAAGATATATTAGAAATGTTAGTTGTCACCCAGGGGGCTGACGGCGGGTCATGGTGAATTTAATTTTATCATTGTCATCATCATTAGGTATCATTAGGGTGCCTTTCCACCAGAGATGTGCTATGCTACGTTGCTAAGGATGTGTTTGCCATCCACTAATCACCTCAGGCGGTTGCTAGGCGTGCAAATGTATGTAATTGGTAGATCTCAAACGCATCCTTAGCAACGTAGCATAGCACATCTCTGGTGGAAAACGAGCCTTACTCTGTTGAGCCTGACTGCCTTTTAGTACCGACCTAAAACAAGAGCATAATATATCAACCACGCTAGGTGTGAATTGACAGACTCCACAAGATTTTCAGAGTATTTTGAAAGCTCTTCCGCAGACAGTTATTCACAACATGTAGGCTTATAATATTATTTTTAATGCAGTTAATGATAATAAACTTCTAAAACAACTCAAGTAACACACTCACGAGTTCCACGATTAGAGATTAGAGATATGGGGCTGCCGTAAGCGGGCGTTTAAGGCATGCACTGCTCGCGGGCGGCACGTCCGAGGGCAGTGGAAAATGGAGGGGAGGTTTAAAAACGCTAATGCACGCGGGCGCTCATGCAGCTAACGGCTCATATGAAAACGTATCGTTCCAAGTTCGAGCACCTGCCCAAGCCCGTGTTCGAACCTGCGACCTTTCACTTTCAGTCAGGGCCGCTACACACTAAGCTCTGGGGTCGTCAAGAATATGTCGTGAAAAAAATCTCAAAATATTAGAATTGAAACCAAATCAGAGCCACCGATTTCTATCATCAAATAACTATGTCACACATCAAATAATATCATTCGAATGTAATAGAGGTATTTTATCTAACTAAACAGGTAATGGAAATTTAATCGCATTACCAATGCGAGCGCCCCAGGGACTTATTAACGTGAATCCCAATAGATAATATCCTATATTAGACAGCTGTTACATGTTTCCAATATAATTTGCCATTAATAACTGGACCGATTTAAGCAAAAACGTTCCAACCCACACGAACCTTATTTCGAGATAATTGACTTTAAAGTTTATTGCTGGATTGCTCCGGTTTTATAATGCTTAACGCTATGTTTTTAATTTCAGGTAATTCTAAGTATATGCATGTATTTAGTGAATAAATTTTAATAGTTTAGTAGATATTCAAGAAACTTGCGTCTGGATCATTTTAACAAAATAAATTTTGTATGGGTTTTGCTGTGTAGGCTGCAGAAAGAAAAATGCAAAAATGATTCAAAAATGACAAAAATTAAAACTCAAAAATATTTAATATTCTTGTTTTATTTAAAAAAATAGCAAAGTGACCCTAGTCCTCATCAAAATCAAAGTCAGGTTCATCACAATAACCATCTATATCATCTATTATTGCGTCGTCTCCCTTCAGTTTTTTATAGTAATTAATGCAATCATTTGGTATAAAATGAAATAACGATTTCAAATCTTTTAACTTTTCTTTATTAATCCGTTTTCCTGTTGGCCATAATTCTGTCAAATCTTCTTCTGCAACAAACAATTTTTCTGCAACAAACACCCGATTTTTTGTTTTGAATCGATTTTTTGGATCGTATTTGGATCGCAACACAATGAATCGATTCACGATCTGATACGTATTATATTGAATCGATCTCATTCGATTTCCGAAGATCGTATCGTATTGTTTTTAAATTAACGAAAAGCCACAAAAATAAGCTACATTCTGTATTTCAACCAGCGTTATTTAATAATTTATATAATCAAAAAAAGTAACAATCTAGTGTGGAACACAAGTTCAATTTAATTTCATTTGTATTATGGATTCCAACTCTCCGCGTCTTACATTTGATTTTTTGGCCATGTTATTATTTTTAAATAATGTGCTGCTCGCAAAATCATGCACTTTGTATCCTATCGTAGTAATATCAAAGAATAAATAAACAAATTAGACTTCAGTCAGTAAACACTGCAGTATACACATAACATATAAATATATATTTTTATTAAATAAAATATAATAAATTTTAAAATTTGCTAAATATTAATATTTACCTTCATATTTCATACGTACCGCTTAGTTTGATCGGTATAACTCGAAAGTAAACTTAAATATCTGATAGGTAGGTAGGTAATCTTACATTACATTACATATTCTTTTACCGCCAACACTAAGGTGGTGTTGGCAAAGATCATGTTGTTTAGGTTGTTACCTATAGTTTTAATTATACGATTTTATTCATACGATCTTCTTAGCATACGATTCGATTCAGGCGAAGATCGCAACCTGTTGAATCGATTCAAAAATCGGTAGATCGTATTGCCATGAATCGATCTTCTCACGTCAATAGATCGGGCATCCCTTGCACGGATACACAGTTACGGCAGCGCAAATATGTAAACTTTAAAGTACCAACATAATAATATTTTCATTTCAATACTGCAAAAACGTTTCAAGCTTTGAGGTTCATTTTATGTTAGAATTTACTAAATTAAGAAATTCTTTCTTTCTTTTTTGGCCGGCCGGCAACGCATCAGTCATGCCTTTGGTGTTGCTGGTGTCGATGGGCGACAATAGCCACTTACCATCAGGTGGATCGTCTGCACGTTTGCCGGTCCTATACCATAAAAAAAATAATTATACAGCAAAGCATTATTGTAAAAAAGATTCAATTGACGTGGATCGTTTTTGTAAAACTTTAACAGTAATTTTTCACTGCGCTTGAAGTTTTACAAAAACGATCCACGTCACTTTCTTTTTTGCAAAACTTTAGGTCAGTTAAAAAGGTTCATTTAGAAATATGCATTAATGATCTTCAATAACTTTTGACCACAATATCCTACAAAAATTTTCATGCTAAATATACAATTTTATTGTAGATGCAAAAAATTGCAAAAAATAGGTTTAAGTAAATAAATGCCTATTGTTACGGACAGAGACACATTAATTATTTGGTAGCCGAAAAAAGGTTGGCTAACGCCATAAATCGTATCTACATGTGCAACAGTGCTACCGGAAACCTACACAGAATGGCATTTATTATTCGGTAGCAAAAAAGGTACTGCGTTATGAATAGCACTTGTGTCGTCGCATAGAATTACTAAGAATCGCACCCACAAAACCGCCGGCGCTTCTGGGAATCGGACGACGCTACGCCACGGGGCACCAGATGTCCTGCGCGCCAAGCGGACGCGTGCCTAGCAACGCCTACGATTGGTCGGCGACAGCGCGCTAACGACGCGCTGCCTTGCTATTGGCGGAACCTTTCCCGCGCGGTAGCCGCGCGCGCGTTCCCTTATGGCAATAGTATAAATAGGATAAGTTTATGGTTATTGGCGTTCATTCATCTCCGAACATCTGACCTCTCAGCTCTCACTATTGTCTTTCTTGTAAAGCTCATTGTTTTGTTAGTATCTTTGTTATTTGTAGTATCTTTAGTTGTAGCATTTATCGGTAGTTTCTTGTACAATAATAAAGTCTTACATAAGTTGTAATTACTCATTTTAATCCATTAATTTGGATAAGAGTATAGTCGCCCTCGGAAAATACCAACGGGGCGGCTACATTTGCTGGTCCTTCGAGCCGGATAGTAATCACGAAGATCAAGACGTCAAAAACGAAGGCTACATTTGCTGGTCCTGATTACAATCCACATCAATACGTTAAGAAGACTACCTGCATTTGCTGCATGAAGACGTTAAGAAAGAAACCGCAAGACATTTGAAGAATTAATAAAATAAGGGAACAACAAAACAAGGGAACAAACTTCGAGACCTGAAGATGCCTACGACGACACGAAGTATGGCAAAAAACCACGATGAAGCACCTGTAGGAGCTAGAGCATCGGAATGGCCGCCTGCGTCTCCGCCTGCATCTCTTTCAAATGCACGGCATGCTCGACGCTCACCCCGCATGGAGGTAACTACAGACCGTCCTGGTTCTTCAGTATCCCACGCTGATCTACCTGTGCCACGACTGCCGTCACGCGCTCCATCGGTACGTTCAATAAAATCGACGGCCAGTATCACTGCAAAGATCAGGCAAGCTGAATACGAGGCAGAGAAAAGAATTGTTGCGCTTCAAAGAAAAAAGCTAGAAGCGGAGATGGAGGAATCACTGATTAGGCGAAAGTTGGCCGCAGATGTAGCTATGCTACAAAATGATGAAGTAAATGAGGAGACGGAACAGGAGAGCGATGACGCCTCGACTGAAGGTAACATCCATCATTGGTTAAGGAAATGTGGTCCAGAGACAGTGAGGCCGCATCCGTCAACGACCCGTAATCCCCCTCACATGATACGGGGGGAGGGAATACCCGTACGCTGCGAGCGCCGGGGTACCGTGGACGAGCCCCAATGGACGGAAGACCATCAGAGCGTTGAAATCGAACGTCGCTTTAAATCGCCACAGCGATACCGACCGTCAACTCCGCCTAATGCTACTTCGCCAGTCAGAAACCGATCGCCCGATGCACGCCGACAACGCTCGCCCATACGTCAAGACAAAGCGTGGGAACGACTTGCGGACGCGTTGGAAATAATAGCGCGATCGAAAGTAGCACCACGGCAGACGCAAGAGTTGCCGCCATTCAGCGGGTCTGCCGTAGAGTGGCTACCATTCAAAGCCGCCATGCGAGACTCCACGAAAGTACATGGCTTCACACCGGTGGAAAACCTAGCTCGGCTGCGTAGTTGTCTACGGGGGGAGGCAAGAGAGGCTGTTTCAGCGCTATTGTTTACGGCGACCGACCCTCAACAAATAATGAAGACACTAGAGCAGTGTTTCGGCCGACCTGAAGTAATCACCGACCGTGCGCTGAACGATATTCGTCACCTACCGCGGGTAGGTAACAGCGCCAGCGAAATGAACACGTTCGCGATTAAATTACAAAACATCGTGTGCGTGCTTCAAAATATCGACCAGAAAGGTTATCTACGGAACCCGATGTTGGTACGCGAAGTTATAGAGAAGCTCACCCCGCATCTACGATCGCGCTGGTGCGATTACGCAGAAAACGACGCTTACGATAACGAACCTGAAATCGTTAAGCTGTCGGCGTTTATGATGCGCGAGGCCGACCGTGCGCTACGTCACGCATACTCGGGCGCATCGGTTAAGGAGCAAACAGCGGCTAAACAACACGGGGGTCCGAGGAACGCTGCACCCCGCCGCGAAAACAAAGGGACACGGGAAGTCGCCGTCTTCACCGCAAGTGGGCATAATACAATGAATACAATGAAACCATGCATATGCTGCGGCGACTTACACAAGACCGTGGAATGTAGCAAAGTCAAACAAATGGATGTCGACCAACGCTGGGAGTGGGTTAAAATGGAAAGAATTTGCTACCGTTGCCTAAATTCACGCCATCCCAGATACGTATGTAAAGCCAAGAGCTGCGGCATAGATGGATGCGTCGCTCGTCACAACCCATTGTTACACCGATACATGTTGAACAATGGCCAGCCGACGACACAGGAAGAGCGCAACGAAAACGAAGCCACGGTGTTGTCAGCGTCGACGTCGAACGAAAACGAAGTCCTTTTAAAAGTGTGCCCAGTTACCGTATTTGGCCCAAAAGGTAGCGAAAAGACATATGCCTTGTTAGACGAAGGATCTACAATAAGTTTGATTGACGACGGGCTCGCACGACGTATAGGAGCGAACGGGATAGCGAAAGAATTAACGATCAAGGGCGTGACAGCTAAACGAAGCGAACCGAACAGCCGATTAGTGAGCATTAGAATACGTGGCGAAGAAAATGTAAGGGACTATCTTATGAACGCCCGTACCGTCAGTAACTTAAAGCTTTGCACTCAAACGGTGGCGAGTAAATGTTTAAGTTACGCACACCTTCACGATTTACCGACTTACACGCTATTAGAAAAGGCGCAGCCACGAATTCTAATTGGAGCCGACTACTGGCATCTTATAACGTCGAGAGAGTTACGTATCGGCCGCAAGAGGGAGCCAGTAGCATCGAAAACCCTCTTAGGCTGGACTGTACAAGGCACCGTCCCACGCGTCGCATGTAATCAAACCGAGACGGTGTTACATCTATACAACCAGCGAGTGCACCATTCAAACTATGTAGTCGACGAAGCAACGAGAGTGAACTTCGGAACAAAGCAAGTGGCTGCTGCATCGTTTACTGGACCAAAGTTGCTGCACGCACCGGAAGACAGCTGTCCCAAAGAGCGGGCGACCACGCAGGTAGAAGAGGAAACGGTTTTTTACGCAACTGTTAAAGAGATGCCCTACGCGTGCCTGCCCGACGTTAAACGATTTTCGTCGTTCGAAAAACTTATTAGTACTACGGCGCGCGTCCTCCTATTCGTAGATAAACTTAGAAAGCGTCCCTCCGAACTGGGATTGGAACACATGCTGGTCGCAGAGCGCCTCTGGACTAAATGTTGTCAAGATCAAGCATTCGGCGTCGACATGTTGCGCTTACAACAAGAGAAAGCATTGCGTACGGATAGTAAGCTGAAGAAACTAGACCCGTTACTTGTAGAAGGCATGCTGCGCGCTAGAGGCCGAATTAACGCGGCGAACGTTCCTGAAAATACAAAGCAACCAATTATTCTTGACGGACGACATACATTCACTCGATTGCTCGTCGCACGTGCGCATAAGGAAGCCCTCCACGCCAACAGGGAAACAGTCGTTAATAACTTAAGGCAAAAGTATTGGATAACACGACTGAGGCCAACAGTAAAGGCAATAGAAAAGGAATGCGCGCTATGTCGTATAAGAAAAGCGGCACCGCGGAAACCTGTACTAGGGGACTTACCGCCTGAAAGGCTAGGAACATACACACGCCCTTTCACATTCATAGGAATAGACTATTTCGGCCCAATGTTCGTGACCGTCGGCCGAAGACACGAGAAACGATGGGGCGCATTGTTCACTTGTCTAACAACACGTGCGATCCACATCGAGTTAGTAGCCTCGCTCACCACAGATTCAGCGATAATGGCATTGAGGCGAATGGCTGCACGACGTGGGTGGCCGCAAGTAATATACTCAGACAACGCAACTAATTTTCGTGGCGCAGCGGTAGAGCTACGCGAAGCAGCGAGCGCGTGGGAATCCTCACTAAGGGAGTACGCACTGCATAAGCGTGTGCAATGGAAGTTCATTGCTCCAGGAGCCCCGAATCAAGGTGGGGCGTGGGAACGCCTCATCAGATCAGTTAAGGTCGCGCTCGGCAGCACCCTCAACGAAAAATACCCGCGAGAAGAGACCCTCCTCACACTGTTAACGGAAGCAGAGTACATAGTTAACTCACGCCCACTCACGCACGTGGCAGTTACAATCGAAGATCAAGAGGCTCTAACCCCCAATCATTTTTTACTTGGGAAATACGACGGACTACCTCTCACAGTGCCTTACTCTATAGCAGATAAAAAAAACGTGGAGAGCGGCTCAAGGGCTAGCGGATGAGTACTGGCGGCGCTGGATAAAGGAGTACCTGCCTACATTAGTACCAAGGGGTGAAACACGTGATCAAAATGCGTCTGGGGCAGTTAAACCCGGTTCATTAGTTATAATAGTGGACGCGAACCTCCCGCGCAACGTGTGGCCACGGGGCGTCGTGACACGGACGTTTCCGGGTGCGGACGGAATAGTAAGAAATGCGGAAGTGCGGACACAAGGCGGGCTGCTACGACGACCTGTAAGGAAATTAGCTGTCCTCCCAATCCAGGAAGAAGGCTCAGAACTCGCCGGGGGGAGAATGTTACGGACAGAGACACATTAATTATTTGGTAGCCGAAAAAAGGTTGGCTAACGCCATAAATCGTATCTACATGTGCAACAGTGCTACCGGAAACCTACACAGAATGGCATTTATTATTCGGTAGCAAAAAAGGTACTGCGTTATGAATAGCACTTGTGTCGTCGCATAGAATTACTAAGAATCGCACCCACAAAACCGCCGGCGCTTCTGGGAATCGGACGACGCTACGCCACGGGGCACCAGATGTCCTGCGCGCCAAGCGGACGCGTGCCTAGCAACGCCTACGATTGGTCGGCGACAGCGCGCTAACGACGCGCTGCCTTGCTATTGGCGGAACCTTTCCCGCGCGGTAGCCGCGCGCGCGTTCCCTTATGGCAATAGTATAAATAGGATAAGTTTATGGTTATTGGCGTTCATTCATCTCCGAACATCTGACCTCTCAGCTCTCACTATTGTCTTTCTTGTAAAGCTCATTGTTTTGTTAGTATCTTTGTTATTTGTAGTATCTTTAGTTGTAGCATTTATCGGTAGTTTCTTGTACAATAATAAAGTCTTACATAAGTTGTAATTACTCATTTTAATCCATTAATTTGGATAAGAGTATAGTCGCCCTCGGAAAATACCAACGGGGCGGCTACACCTATATTAAAGTTTTCGGTATAAAAATAATATTTTGTTTAGGTACTTTATCGCCGAGATACTAGGTAATGTTAATTTAATAAGGTTGATATAAAAGGTTGTGAATCATTTTGAATTAAATTTTTCGTATTTCTTTATTTAAATATATATGCATGTGGCCTGAATCAGTATAGTTCTGTAGTCGAATGTTATTTTGAATTGAGTTAAAATGATCCAAGTTTATTGGAACATTTAAGCACAATGAGTTTTGTTATATATTCCATATTGTATAAACGCATTACTGATCCAAGTAGTTTGAATCATTATAGCAAAATAAAATTAACACACGCCAGGGCAATCATGAAAATTCAAAAATGATTCAAATAGCTTGAAACATTTATTCATTTTAAAATATGGTCTTCGATATTTCAGCTGTGGGTTGGACCATACGGATTTTCGTCAATTATTACCATAGAGTTATGAGTCTTTGATATGTTAAAATATACCTTATTTGGAGTACATAGGTCACAAAAACTCGAAATTGTCGAGGTTGTGGGTTGGATCGTTTTTGCATAAATCGGTCCAACTTAGGTACTATATATAGTATGTACACGATAATACCAGCGACTATGTAGGTAGCGTATCACTAAGCAGCGGTACAGACGTTTTATATAGGGTGACTGGTAATACGTCGTATTCCCTGGAAGGGGTTGTAGATTGGGTCACAAGCAACCGATTTTGTCATGTCAGAGGTCTATACAATATACAATCAATTTTAATGTTCAAGCTCCTAACAAACATTTGCGGCAAGCTTTAGCTTCAGATAGCGTCACATAACGACTAATTGCTATTCACTTGACCAATGCTATTTACCACTTGCTGAAATTTTGTTAGTTTGTTTCCTATTTACAAATCATTCCCATTGAATGTACTTGATTTACTGCTAAAAATGTGAAATAATAAGGACATTTTTACGTTATTTCTGTTCGTTTTATGATTTAAAAGCGTGAAGTAAAAAGTAAACAGTAAAATGTTAAGTAAGCAGAACGGAATATTCCACTGCGCTCTTCGTGTTCTTATTCCGGTCTTCTTATCTCCAATTAATATAACAAAGGAAACCTATTTGTTCGAATTATTTGTAGATATGAAAAGCTTTTTTACGTGTATAAAGCTTTAAGTATTGTTTAGAAGAGAGGTGCTAAGGAGTTTCTCTCGCCATTTCTTCTCCTCTAAAAAATATTATATGAAATTAAAAAATTCAAAAGATATTTCAAGACACTCCAGTTTTCGAAACGAGACAAAAATAACCGAATAAGACTTTGCCCTTCGCTCGAAAACTGAATGTTTACAAGAAAAATAATTAAAATCATTAGATCTCCAATATTGGAAAAAAATATTAGAACGTTTTCATGGCCGCTGTTAAGGAGGCAGGTGGCTTGTCAAGAATATAAAAAACCCTATTATCATGCTTGAGTCCAGATTGAACTGCATGGTACCCACATACTATGTAGTTCTCCAGGCGCAATAGTGCTCACCTAAATACACACAATATACAAATAATATAGATAAATATCAACATATACATGACGGAGGAGGTAGTAAACCTATGAAACTGGTTTGATGCGATTAATCTGTACGCGATGATTAATAGGGAATCTGATAGCTGTCAATAGAATTGGAAAATAATAAAGTATGGCTAGCGGTGTGATATCTTGTAAAAGCTCCTTCTATGTTGAAATGCCGTGAATCGTTAATAATAGTTGATAAATAACGCGTGAGTCGCGAGTGCGAGTGGATCGATCGATAACACCAATATCGTAATTCCGTGAAGTAAATCCAAGATGTCAAAATACCAAACCAAATCTAAATGATCTAATAACGTATTTACTGAGCCAAACTGTTTGATTCAATAAACGGAGATGGTGGTGTGTTTGGCTAGAACTAATCCTGTGTTTCATTTGATATCCTGAGCTCACGTCCTGACATATGAAAGAAGCCCACATTGCTTATTTAGTCAAGAATACCTATCTGGAATGTAAATAGTACAAATGAACGCCCACTCTACTACTGGACCCGATTTCAGTTAGTGGGATAAAGAATCCTGAAATTTTTTTGTGGATAAGGCTAAGATTGCCATCTGTCATGTCAGCAATTCTCATCACTGGTCCATGGAAATGAGGCTTATGTTTACGAAACATTGAATAAGAAATATTTTGATAAAAAGCGATAGAAATTTAAAAGAGGAAATTACACGTAATAAACCATAATTTTGAAAGTGTGTTTTTAGAAAAGAAATGACAACCTAAGAATTCTGTGTCACACAAACTTGACATGTCTTACAGTTTAAAATAAGTACCACAAAGAAGATCTCTGCTAACTTGAGATACCAAGGGAGTGAGAGTTTAAGATAAATTGGTTAAAGCAAGTTTTGAATATTGTGGAATACAATAATTTTTGTTTATGAGCATTCTATGTGAGGAAAAAGGAATCTGCAATAATACTTAACACAAATCTATTCAGAGAGAGATGTACTTGGAATTACAATGCTTTAAGTGTTGTTATACTACGCTTCTGGATATCAGGTGATTTCTGTTTTGTTTTATTCATTGGGTAATTGAGGACCTTTAATGAAGTTGGTTATTGATCTGAATAATTAGAAAGTCTGTGTAGAAAATCCTAAATTGGTATGCCCGTATGGTAATTCTATTGATAGGACTGTGTGGCAAATCTATTGACAGGCCTCTGTGGCAATTCTGTTGATAGGCCTGAGTGTCAAATCTTTGAGAGATCCGTGTGGCATATCTATTGAGGATCCATGTGTTACCTTTTTAAAGACGTTTTCGGGGCTTAGCTGTTCAAACGCCTCTGTGGCATAACTGAACACGAATGCCTGCGTGTTATACCCATACTGATGCAGAAGTTGAAACACATGAGGTCGTGTGTGGATGTAGGACAGCCATAACGTTGATTATTATTTAGTAGGTCAGGAAGGACCGAGCGTGGAGAGATACTCGCGTATGTGTTTTGTTGTTACAGGTAATCTTCAATGCCTCATACGTGTTGCCGCTGGTAGAGCGTGCTTAAGAATGGATCGCGGGAAGATGCGGAAACGAATACGGTTTTATGGCAGTGACGCGACGTACCGATTATAGTTATACGGTGACGACGTACCGAGTAAAAGTTAAAACAAATCGCGCAAATAATGAATTGGTAATTTTATTCTAAACAAGTGTTGTTATGTTATGGAGTTTCTTCTCACTCGCTTCTTCTCCATAGCGACACTAGCGAAGCGAGTGGTAGCTTACGGTAGTCAGCGTTAAAAAATGCAACATAAAGTTTTTGAAATCCACTCGCAGCAGTAGCAGCAATAGTCATTTTTGATGTTAAAGATTTTGAGTTTTGTTTTGGGTTGAACTAATTGAAAATTGCGGGTCGAGTAATTGAGATGGTAATATTAACGGGGCGGAGCATCACCCGAGGACGGGCGATGAGTCAGCGATGGCCGTGACGGAGGAGGTAGTAAACCTATGAAACTGGTTTGATGCGATTAATCTGTACGCGATGATTAATAGGGAATCTGATAGCTGTCAATAGAATTGGAAAATAATAAAGTATGGCTAGCGGTGTGATATCTTGTAAAAGCTCCTTCTATGTTGAAATGCCGTGAATCGTTAATAATAGTTGATAAATAACGCGTGAGTCGCGAGTGCGAGTGGATCGATCGATAACACCAATATCGTAATTCCGTGAAGTAAATCCAAGATGTCAAAATACCAAACCAAATCTAAATGATCTAATAACGTATTTACTGAGCCAAACTGTTTGATTCAATAAACGGAGATGGTGGTGTGTTTGGCTAGAACTAATCCTGTGTTTCATTTGATATCCTGAGCTCACGTCCTGACATATGAAAGAAGCCCACATTGCTTATTTAGTCAAGAATACCTATCTGGAATGTAAATAGTACAAATGAACGCCCACTCTACTACTGGACCCGATTTACATATATAATATGTATTTATAATATGTATATAATATATAACGTACACTTCTAAATTCTAAAGCCCCACGCAATTCGGATTAGACTCCCTTTTATATTTGACCGCGATTGAATAGGTATACAAATGGGGCATACAATTACAATAACAATAACACAATCCTTCAAACTTCAAAGATATTAATAAATCAATTTCCATGCGGCACGCGTATGATAAAGCTCGGATTGAACAAATCCACATTAATATTTACGACGGTAAAATACAAATATGTTCGGAAATGGGACTGTTATAATTGCGAGTACAAAAGTTGCACACAATATGGAAATACGTTTAAGGCCCTCATTATCATAGAGTTCAATGAACGGATCTGCAGAGAAAGATGGAAAGGTTTAACGCTTGGTTTTTTAATAAGTTTTGAAATAAATGAAAAGACGGGACACCATATCACATCGCCAAGTCAGAAGCCAGGAAGAGAATTAAAGTGCTCTGACTACCCTAGTCTAGGCTAAGCTCACAAAAATTTTGCTGAGAAATACTTAGATATAACAGCATTAATGGAGGTAACTATTGCCAAAAACATGATATTCGAATTAATCATTATATTAAACTTGAATATCTAACAAAAATAAAGTAAATAACGAAATAAAGACTCATTTTACAGTAGGTATAGTTTTAAATAACTGACAACGGAGCTAACAAGCGGATTTCTCGCTTTCTTTTTGCTCGGTAAACTTATAATCAAAACCAACAAATTTAAAGACTTATCAATAAAATAATAATTGGTTCAACGAGTTCTATACATTAAGAATTGGATTGACAAAGTATACATTTTGAGAAACAATTATTAATATTCAATGTAGGTACGTCACTGAAATTACGCTGGAGCAATGTACAAATTTGATGTTAAAAGGTTTCTCTCTTTGAAGACGTATTTTCCCGTATTTAGCACCAACCCTAAAACGCTATAACATTTTTGTGCATACTGTCATAAACCAGTTTTATGACAGTACGCAGTGGCCATAAATTCGACGCGTAACAATTAACGTCTCCTATCGATGTACTTACAAGCCACCGTATAATTTAATGGAACGGTGCTCTCAGATATGTTTGCTTTGTTCAAATATTCAGGTGCACGTAGCATTGGAACTATTTGTTACAGCAATTCGGAACTGATATATTTGGAATGCGGACCAAATGGAAAATAGTTGTAAGATAATAATTCAATATTTTTGGGTATTTTCATTGAGACCTTTATTTCGGACGATTTTGCCTCTGCTGTACATAGGACACTCGATAAGTTTTGAGATGCTCGTAAATAAGAAATGGAACACATCTGTATTATATATTTTTGAATAGCAAATTTATTTAGAAATAGAACCCTAATAGCCAAGTTGCTGCTAGTTTGAAAAAAATATGATGTTTCAGTCATTTAACGACGACGGTAACTGTGTATTTCTTTGAAACGGCGGAGCTTAACCGCCAACATTTTCGTGATATGACATTTTATGATTTTAAAGGGGAATGCCCATCCCTCATAGAGAGTTTGGCCCTAAATGCGTAACAAAAAAATATGCTAGATTGTTAGTATATGATAGTGTGAATTGGTTTGTGAAAGATTATTTAAAAAAAAGTTCTAAATTAAATAATTATTCTTATGAGTTACAAATACAAAATACACTTTTTGACTTACATGCCGGCTTGCAATTTTTAAGAACTAGGGCCAAAACTCATTCTTGATTGGGAACATACCTGTATTTCATAGCACCCGTTACGCCTTACATGCTCATCGTAATATGCACGTGCTTGTTTTATTTGGTATGTCCCGCAAGAAATTAATATTAAGTTACTACTATGTCAAAATTCCTTGAATGTCTTCTAGACTACCTACGTTGTCTAGTAAAGTTACAAGCGACGTACGACTGAAAAGGGTACACTATCCTGCTATTGCTATTGCTGACTTAGCGCACACTTATCCTCTCCAAAATATTCGGCAAAATATTTTGGAGAGCAAAATTAGGCATTACATGCCTACTTTGTGTGTAAGGCCGTGGTGTCAGAGGTGAAATGATCCCGAATTGTTTCACCGACCTGTTTTCTGCAGTGGCGCGGCAAAATTGAACGCTTCACGCCTTGTCAATTAAAAAAATCAAAAAATCGTGCTCAGCAGTTTCTAATGAACGCAAAATTAGCAAAGCCAGCTCACGTTTGTTGGAACAGAAAACATTTTCCCTCTAATTACAAAACAAACCACCGAAACATCGCGCCTGAAAGACGACTGTTTTGAGAAACACAAAATATTTCAATGCGGTTTTTGACAGAGCTTACTCCATTTACCTGAAATTCAGAGACCAGCTAAGCAAAGAACAGTTCAGTTCGTGATGTAAAATGAAAACATTAATTAGTAAAGTAAGTAATAAAAGTACGTCTTCGTATTGAGTTTGCCTCGTAAATGGTGTAGTAAAGTATCTGATGTTATAAATACTTACTTCTTTGATTATATACACGGACTTACTTCTTGTCCATTTACGCCTACGTAGGAAAACCAACCATCCCAATTTATTCGAAGTTTTGAGTTTCTGTCCATTTTTTGGCCCCTTATCTTATTTAAGTCTGAATATTCAATTAAATAAAAACTTAATAATTAAACAAATATTCGATAAGATTTATTTTATTACCATAAGAATATAGGTCATTTCAAAAACGATGGAATCGTTTATGATAATTCAAGAACAATGTAATATTTCATTAATTTAATACAAAAAGTTACATAAATTGTGACCGATTTAGGTGCTTTTAATTGATGCTTAAACATATTATCTGGTTTATTTATCAAGTAACCGTTTCATCCCCGTATTCTCTAACAATACTTTGATGTGAATACTTTGATGATAATAGAATTTTTGTTTAAAAGATTACAAATCTGATGAGAGAAAAATATAGAAGTAGGTACATAAAAATATCTATAAATTAGTAATAAACATAGACACCTAAGCTTTCCAAAACCACTATGCTATCAGATAATCCTAATGGTTTTCTGGAAGAGAATGCATTATACTCGCCATTTGTGCTATTGGCTCAAAAAAGATTAAATAAGTGAATAACGGTATATCTGTTCTGTAGCTACGAATTAAATTCTGATTCTAACTGCAGTGATTTTACTTCTTACAATGTGTATTCATTTACGTTTCTAGATTAAATCCCTTACATATTTTTAGTCATACAAATTCCACGTTTTTTGGAGTAGAATTTCTCGTTAGGTACATTAGGTAGGGGAATTTTAGAATCTCACTTTCGGCGTGCTCTTGACATATCCACGTTCATCATATTATTATTATTCGTTCAAAGTATTCATTATAATATTATAAATATGACGTCAGTAATCTTACGTCCCCTCTTACGTCTTGCTTCTCCCTGTAACAAAATGTCACTCCTAACCTTTACCCTCCCTCCAACATGACGTACCTACATGTTGCGTCTGTAAATAACCAATTACTCCATTATTAGACGAGCAGGAAAAAACATCAAACTTTGTACTTATAAAACGCTAAGGTTATTAAATTTTTTCAACGCCGCTTTAATGTTGAACAAACTCATACAAGTGTTCTGCTCTGCCTCTACAAATACTTAACTATAATAATGTTTGCGAGATGGGTGTGTCTCCAGAGCATCACAAATTAAATTAATATTTAACGGTCATTCTCCAATTCGGCGTTCTTTGCCTAATTACCATAACCTTTTTTATTTTTCACTGAGTTGACTGGAGCACATTAAAATATGAAACAATTCAAAGATACAAATTCAATAATTAATTTGGCATGTAACAAATAATGGTAGTTTTCTAGATAATGAGACTTAAAAAAATTATGAGTATGGTAATTAGAAAGAATAATTTTTAATGCAACGGTAATTAGAAAATATCATCAAATCTATGTAAAATATGATACTGAAATGATATTAACGCACATTAATAATTTATACTGATATAATAAAAATTAAAGCAATAGAATTATCGATGTCCCATTACACAATGCAATGGATGATGGTACACCAAAGCGGCATACTACCTCCTGGACAAGTTTCTTGACCACGGTCTTCGCCTCTTGGTTCAGAGTTGCAAACAATGGCCGGAACATTTGCTGAAGTAGTCTTGAACCACGATGATGAATCTATTCCCGTCTTCAGTCTGAGGGAATGGCCCAGCGATGGCGATTCTTTCCCAAGAGGCTCCGACGTTATACAGCTGTCGTTCCCCCTGGGATCTAGTGCCGGGCCGTATCTCTTATCTTTACGAGGGTTTTCTTGATGCCGAGGAGCCCACCGGAAGTGCCATCGTGCACCTACTAGCTTCAGCAAATCAGCCACCTTACTCCTAGGAATAACCATTTGCAGGGTTTTTTTTCCATTCCGTTGAGTGACTCCCAGCTCCGATAAAGCACGCCATTCTCCAATATAAGGTTGTCCCACTGAGCCCAGTATGCCTTAGTCGTTGCGCTTGAGGTTGACACGTCACTCCCCAGGGGCCTCTGTCCTTTGGCTTTCCATTCCATGATCAGGCTGAGATCTTTGTCTTCCTTCTGAGCTTGGCTTACTTGCTCCCTTGCACAAGAGTTGTCTAGGTCCTGCATCCTTATCACCCTAACCTCTTCTTTAATTCTTTCTTTAATGCTTGATGCAATGTCGACCTTCGGAGCATGGGCGTCGTGACAGGACGTCAGCATTCTTCGGCTTGCGCGCCGTCGGTGGCTTCGGAGGAGGTTTGGCGGTCTTCTTAGCGGCGGCAGCGGTGGCGGCGGCTTCTAGCTCCTGGCTGTTGACTTGGGTAGCCGTCGACACCAATTTCGGTTGTTTCCGAGTCCGGCAGCTCATCCTAATATAACGCATCCGTAACATATAGGCCCAGTACGAGGTTGAATCGCTGCTATGACTTCGTGCACCTTACGACCTTTATAGTCGCTTCGTACCGCTTCCACTTCAAGGGCATGCGCTAAAGCTGCTTCCTATGTTGCGTGATGACCCAAGCGCACCGTTGCTCTCACCTCGGGATCCTGTATACCGCTGACAAACACCTCTAACACTTTGTCTTCGACCGGTGTGGAGCTCGACGCATAGGCTGGGCGTACGAGGTGCTCGATGTGCTGTGGCCCATTGCTGCAGTCCTTCACTCGCCTGCCGTGACCAGTCTTTAAGCTGCGCGCGATACACGACCTGGAGGTGCTTTTCCCCGTTCGAGCTTCCAAGGCCTTAAATAGCGACTCCAAGATGCGTCGATCGGCGGCAGGTTCTCAGGCACCAGCAGTGCCTCCCCTTGAAGAGCTAGGGTGAGTGCCGCTAACGAGTGATCGTCCTCCCAGCCATTCCCACTTGCAACTACCTCGAACTGGTGCCTAAATGCTGTTCACGAGGTCGTGCCGTCGAAACTCGGGACCTTGAATTTCGGGGCCCCAGGGCATGAACTGGTTACTGCCGTGCCCAAAACCTTTATTTTTTGCAGCTTGTTCTCCAAATCCATGAGCCTAGTTTCGTGGGAGTTGATTGCCGCGTCATGGCTTTTGAGGGCTTGGTCATGCTCGGATATACGCACCTTTACCACGTTTAAGGTCCTCCTTCACGACGTTCAAATCTCCCTGGAAACCATCCAGCTTTGCATCGATTGTCCCTAGGCCCGCCGCCATGGTTTTGCGCTGGCTTTGTAGTGCGTTGTAAAGAGTATAATAGGAAACAGTTCGTAAATGTGTATTAATTTTACATACAACGGTAATTATAAACATATGGTAATTATTATACGGTAATTAGAAAACGATAGAATTTCTTAAAAATTTCGAAAACCGACACAGTATGCAAATATTAACTTATTACAACGTGTAAAGGCCAAAGTATTGTCTCAATTGCTATGATCAATTCGGGTTTAACTTAAAAAATCAAGTATTAAAATAAATAAAACGGTAATTAGAAAAGTTTTTAACCAAGGCTACGGTAATTATATACTCACGTGCTTCATTGGCGGTACACTAACGTTAGAGACGTGCGACTGTATATGATCCATGGTACACACTGAGGAGAAGCGGCGGGTGCGGTAGTGATGTGCCAAAAATACTGTTTTAGGGATTTACACCCGAGAACACAAATGGTCACGGCAATTATAACTTTAGTGCGGACATGTGGTTACTTAATGATAATTATTTATAGACTGGTTCTATTGAATCGATATTTTGTGATGCGATACACAATGTATAATACCGTTCAACACGTTGAATGGATCAAAGTTAATCTGTACGTTATAAAAATTACAAGCAAGTTTTAACATAAAGTTGGTGTGCGGACACGCCACGGTAATTAGAGAACACAGGTTCGCTGAGTATATTTAAATTAATTTGGTCTTATCTACTTAAAACAGAAGCCAATATTTTTGTATACAGCTAGATATGGATGCTAACTAACATATAAAAAAAAATCATGTTTGAATCTGTTAATACTGTGGATTTATCAAGCCCGGACAAGTAAAACTTGCTAATCGGAGAATGGCCGTTAAACACTCTCAGCTACTCAAATTTCCATCAGCTTAAAACTTTATAAAGTTGTCTTGGGTAAGTTGCCTTATTTATTTATTTATTTATTTAAGCTTCTTTGCACCATACAATGTACTTATACGAGCAAAAGGCGGACTTAATGCTAAAAGCATTCTCTGCCAGTCAACCTTTGGGCAGTGGGAAAACAACGAAGGCGGCAAAAGAATATATATACACGTACATAAAATATTATTATACATATCATAAATAAACATACATGTAATTAAAATTATTATTGTTATTTATATTCATTTATGTTTTCCTATGCTTACTAGCATGTGCCCGTAGCTTCGTCCGTGGAGATATTGTTTTTATACTCATACAAACTTATACTTCCCATAGGAAACTATCAAAAATACATTTTCAGTGCCCTCGAAGTCTGTAAGAAACCTCGGTATAAATTTTTCATGTATTCAGGTCCAATGACTAAAATTCTGTTCTGTTTAGTCTGTCAGTCAGTAACTTGTTGCGTTTTACTAGGTAAAACAGGTAGGGTTAATTAATTTTGTTTACATATCCTAGTAAATGGGCAGATCAGAAAGATGGAACACAGCAGGGAATAGATTCCTACATTAATCTACCTTTATTTATTGTTTATTAATGACTATTAATATGATTGATTACACATCAGTAAGTTGTTCTGTAATTTGTAATTGTAAAAAATATAAAATGTAAAATGTTAAAATTTTAGTATTTCATTAAAATTTTTGAATTAATTTGTTGATATATAATTTTAATAAAAATTCTTTTGGATTCGACGTTGTCATGTAAAATGAATATTTTACTAATTTATATTTTGTGTCGTACGTCTACACATTTATCACAACCACCATCATTATTAAATTAACTCCGGTCACTCCTAAAGTAGATATATATATTCTTACATATCTATTAATATTCTGTCAGCTCAGGAACATTATCGACTAGTAGACGTCCTCGCTTCACTTCGGTAAACTTGTTGCCCCGCTTCTAATGGTCGTAGCGTAATGTAATATGGCTTAAGCCCTCCTGGGTAAATCCACTATCGAACACAAAAATAATTGTTCACATCGAACCAGTAGTTCCTGAGATTAGCCCGATCAAATAAACAAACTCTTCAGCTTTATATGTTAGTGAGCGTATAAGACTTAAGATAGGTACTTCGAGAAAAGGTAGAAGTGCCCATGCGCTTCGCTTAGCTCGTCTCGGCAAGGGCACGACCGTGCCCCCAGAGACCCATACATTCGCTTTACACATCCATACATCCGTATACGACACCATATGTTAATGTGAGATAGGCACATATTGTAACTGTACATAAAGTATCTAAAGGTATAATCCGTGCGCGACCACAGTTGTACCTATATCTAAATAGTATTTTACATTAACATTACAATTTTTGAATCGTAAGGTGTGTTGTGTATTATAAATGTAAGAGATATTAGCCTCTAGCAAGGGAGTTTGATTTAGTTTCACGGATGGATAAAGCCCCCAAGCAATCTTACCCCTTTTGCACGTTTGTAGTCTATAGACCAAAAATAAATTGGTCACGAACTCCCAAAATATCGCACAATTAAAAGTAACAACTGTTGACACTCAACTTTTGCGCAAACTAAATACTAAAGATTTATGTAAGAATATTTTATAACTGTTAGGTCTTAATAAAGTTTCCATGAAAAGTGGTACTTATTATTCAAGTTTACATCTTTTTGTGACTATTGAAGCGTTCCGTTCCTCTGAATCCAACCTAGTGTAAACAAAGCCGCGCAACTTCTTTGATGTGCGATAACGAAGTACGCATTTTTAAATTGTTCATTGAATTCAATAAACGTAGTTGCTGTTTTCTGTTTTACCTAATCAAACTGTTTTTAATGGACTTAACAATTAAAACAGTTGTATTGTTAGAACTTCTGTTTAAAGTAAGTGTATGTAGTATCAATATACCTATCTTCTACATGTATTAAAACTGTAAGTGACCGCTGTTTGTGCACGTTAATCTCAGGAACGGCTATACCAATTTTATGGGATTTTCAATGGGCGATAGAGGAGGCTGTGCAGCAGCAGAAAGGCTTTTAATCCCCGAGGTTTCGCGGGATCGGGATTCCAGTGGGAAAATCTCCTATTTACGAACAAAGTCGCGGGCAACAGTTAGTTATAATATAAATTTCAAAACGACAGTAAAATGAGAAAGAAAAGAAAATAATCACTGATATCAATTCTTCAATTTTAATACGTCTATGGACTGGCAAAATGGCTATGAAATATTATTCAAACCTCTCAATCAATTATTTATTATTGTCACTATTGCTGCTACATTATTTAAATATAAAGTAAAATGTGAAATTCAAGGATCAAAGTAATTGAACCATTACGATTATAGGTGCTTCAAGAATTTAGAGACTTCAAAGAGTATCAGCTTTCTGACAATTAATTACTAACTCATTTACGGCTCCAATCTCGACAAGTTTCGGTACTAAAAACCTTAATGTCCTTTTTGTGTTGTGAAATGAAGAAAATTTTAGCATCATCTTAGCCTTTTCTTTGATAATGCCTTCTCGTGTTCTGAAATGCGAATTTAAAGCATCAGGATAAAATTTATATATACTATAGTCATGTGCCCAGGTATTAACAGATATTAAATTCTCCATGTATATATATTTTACATTTTTCATATTCTAAAATGTGTTTTAAATTTATGTGTGTGTAGACCTCCTAACGCATACTAATATGTACAGGAAGATGTCTGAGTCGGTAACTGCTAACTGTAGGTAAAAACTAGCGAGGAGTAGGTACCTACTTGTTTTCGTATTTTTTTTGCTATGGAAACAATTAGTATTTTAATTTTTAGGGTTCCGTACCCAAAGGGTAAAACGGGACCCTATTGCTGAAACTTCGCTGTCCGTCCGTCCGTCCGTCCGTCCGTCCGTCTGTCACCAGGCTGTATCTCATGAACCGTAATAGTTACACAGTTGAAATTTTCACAGATGATGTATTTCTGTTGCCGCTACAACAACAAATACTAAAACACTGAATAAAATAAATATTTAAGTCGAAATATGGCTTCGACGTTTCAGCGATACCTTTCGCTCCAAGAGATGGCGTTGCTTGTGGCTAATATGTGGCTACAAAAACTAAAGTAAATATTTAAGTAAGGCTTTCATACAACAGATTTTTTTGGCGTTTTATACATAATGGTACGGAACCCTTCGTGCGCGAGTCCAACTCGCACTTGGCCGGTTTTTCATAACTTTTTTATCACAATATGTTTGTATGCTTCTGTTATGAATCAAAAGGTTGTGTATTACTTAAGTATTTTAGGCAAAACTGTTTTCTCTACTCACGTATTGTTTATAGCTTATAATATAATATAGGATATAAATATGCAGGGATAATTTATCTATTGCCGATGAACATTACAATTCCAATTCACTATGTCCCCCTATCACGGATCTCTTCTTAGCCTGAGAAGTTTAACGCTATAGTCCACCTCACTGGTCAAGTGTGGGGTAGCAGATTTCACATACCTTTGAGTTTTGCGAACTCTGCGGCATGCTAGTTTCCTAACGATGTTTTCCGTCGCCATTTTAAATCTGCCTAAAATAATACTTTGTTTTGCACATTAATAACTTAACACCGAAGTACCTAGTTTAACAATAGAAACGTGGAGATTGTCGAACGACATCGATTGCTCACAGCTTATTGGTCAAAATAAAAATATAAATCTCCCTTAACGTGCCCAATTCCATGAAGTTTAATGTGAAATCAGCGACAACAATTTCGATAGCGCGCTCGGGCGTAAGCCTGGGGTGTCTAATGACCGGCAAGGTTTTCCGTCATTTGCTATTCAACCATAAAAATGTTAAATCAAGTACCGGAGGAGTGAAAAGCCTCGTAAATATGAGGAAGTCCTTGGCAATCGACATTGGAAGATTCTTTCATTATGATTAGAGATGTGCCGGATTGTAAAATGTATATCCCGGGTTAGTAAAGTTTTTATCATCACTACATAGTATAAAACAAAGTCGCTATTTTTGTCTGTCTGTATGCTTAAATCTTTAAAATTACGCAACGGATTTTGATGCGGTTTTTTGTAATAGGTAGAGTGATTCAAGAGGAAGGTTTTTATGTATAATACATGCATATATTCCCACGAAAACGGGATCCACGCGGGTGAAACCGCGGGCGGGCCGCTACTTTCTTTATATGTTTTGAAAACGACTAATTATGACTTTATTGTATCTGATGATGTTATTACTGGTTTGTGTAAGATGAGATTTTACTATGTTATTAAATTAATGTCACTTGAATTCTTTGTAAAATGTGTCGTACTTAACATCTTCATTGTACTTTTGCTAAAAGGTCGTATTTAAAATAAAGACTTATACAAAAAAAATATCAACCACTTATCTATCTATAAAAATTATACCTAATGTAAAATGAAAGACTCGATTAAAAACTCATGATATTTAAAAATAGCGGTGATAGAATAGTGGTTAAGAATTCCGCCTCCTATTCGGAGGATTCGGGTTCAAATCCCAAGGCACGCACCTCTGACTTTTCAGAGTTATGTGCGTTTTAATTATTAAAATGTCACTTGCTAGTCTTGCTACAAACGGTGAAGGAAAACTTCGTGAGGAAACTTGCATGCCGGAGAGTTCGCAATAAAAACTCAAAGGTGTGTGAAGTCCGCCAATCCGCACTTGGCCAGCGTGGTGGACTATGGCCTTAACCTTCTCATTGTGAGAGGAGACCCGTGCTCAATAGTGGACCATGATGGGGTGAGATGATGATGATGATTTAAAATTTTAATGGTACTTATAATAAAGACAGCGGAATAAATGAAATTCGTGTTTACGGGATAAACATGAGACATTAAACAATTTATCATAATAATTAAAATTCTTTAGTTTACCTACCCAGGAAAATTTACTGTTCTGTATTTTTTTTTGTTCCTCTTTTTACCCGACTGCGTCAGAAGGAGGGTTATGTTTTTCGAGTGTATGTATCCATTTGGATTATTTGGACCGCCCCACAGCCCAAACGGTTGAACGGATTTCGACATATGAGGTATCGTTGAATTCGTCAGAACTGTGAAAGTGTCATAGGCTATATGAATTTTCAAAATGGCGCCCGAAAGTGGAAGAAAAAGAAGGGATAATCTTGAGTTTTTTTGTTATCTTAGCAATATGGGTATCAAATAAAAGATCGTGAAAAGACCTTTTCAAAAATATATATATATAATATATCGTTTAGAGAAACGTTTTAACATAAATTGTTAAAAAGTGTACCAATTATTATTTTTATTATTATAATATCCTGACGCCCGAAGTATCATTTTCTATCCAGAGTGTTACCTATTCAAGTCAGGAATTACATTGCTTGTACTTAGTTTATATTTAGATACATGAAACTATTTATATATTGCTACGAGATAATTTTACGTAAATAACAACAATTTTTAATCGACTTCAAAAAAGGAGGTTATATCAGTTTGACCTGAACCTATGTTTGTATGTATATTTGTGCGCGATTATCTCGCGTTTGGCTGAACCGATTTTGATGCGGTTTTCAGCATAGTTTTTGTCATATTTATCGGATTGCGGGTAATGTTGCGCCGTAATTAACATTAACCAGGGTCTAGTGAACGGCGCTATGGGTGTCATCAGAAAATTTGAGTGGCCTGCTCTTCGCCGAGATCAACTGGAGATAGGAGAGCAACCAAAGGCTGTATTTATTGAGTTTGACGACTCCACAATTAAGTGCAACCAACCAGGACTTGGCGTGCGCGTTGAGCCCAGCACTGTAGAATTTGATGCGCTTCGGGGGCAAGGAAAAATAGAGCGCACGATGTTGCCTATAATACTTTGTTAAGCAGTAACGGTTCACAAGCTACAAGGAACCACTCTCGATCGAGCGGTTGTGGATTTAAGCTCACATGTTTTTGCGAAGGGCCAAGCTTATGTTGCTCTTAGTCGAGTTAAGACATTAGCTGGTTTAGCCATACCTGAACTCGACCCTAAAAAGGATTAGATCGACCACATGACGAAAAATCTTTAAAAGAGTTGCAACGTCTACGGCAGTTGAACTCTCCAAATTAATAATTGTAAAAAACTAAAAAGTCTCAAATAAAAATATTATAATTATAAAAACAAAAAACCCGACTGCTTAATAAAAGAACTGAAAAGAAAAAACAAGTAGGTATTATAATAATAACTATATAAAATTTGACTGACTAATGCATTGTTTTGTAAGCTCACATAAGCTATGTTTTTCTTTAAATAAAAACTTCATGAAATGATGAAATAACTATGTAACGTATAATTATTCAAATTATTCATTCGTATACTTCATGGTGCTACAGGCGGGGACAAACAATACGGTTACGTACGGGCAATATTTATATAATAGTTATTAAAATACCTACTTGTTTTTTTCTTTTCAGTTCTTTTATTAAGCAGTCGGGTTTTTTGTTTTTATAATTATAATATTTTTATTTCATTATTGATTCGGCAATACATTGATTTAGTTTACATCTATTAACTTATAAAGCAGGTTGTTGATATACCTAGTTCGAGATCCTTTTGTAAATTAAGTATACACAGAAAATAAATAATTTGTATAATTTTTTATGATAACTGAAATTTTAAAGTGTTTTATGTCTATTAAATGTGAGTTCACATGTTATAAAGGAATAGATACCTATATTTTGATTCCTATCAACATCTCTAAATTTACATCCATTAATTTGTAAGATCCTTTAAAAAGTACCTACCTAACAGTTGAGAAATATCTTTTCTCTTGGATAGGTATTCACAGGCAAAAACACGAATAATAACATATCCGGCACATCACTATTTACATCTCAGGAAGGATTTTATCTGACGAGTTTGCATTACACATTCATTACACATTGTCTAGATAATTAGCATACGTTTTTGTCCCTATGTGCGTTCTGTCGATTGAATAGAATTTACTTCATATACCTACTCATAAAATAGAATAGAAAGATAAATCTTTGTTTGTTTAACTGGAAGACGGTCAATCTAGAAAACGCATGGATGTTTGCGAAACATATTTTGATATCTAAGTTGGGATTGCAATGTAGATACAAAAGTAGCTAGTACTAGTAAAAATACTTGTATAACGCTCTACTACCTGTACTCAAATATTTGAGTCGTCCAGAATATGGAATGGCCACTCCCCGCTAAAACAACTTTATTTTGTGTGCTCATAGTTGAATTTAGCTTTAAGAAAATACCTTTAAGAAAATTATGGAGATCTCTAGTGTACGGGTATGCTCAGTTTGTTTTCTGAGCCGAACAAACCATGAATTTATAATATACACAAATTCTTGGAGATTATTTTAGATATTTTTAAATCATCTATGTTATTATTCTAACTGATAAGTTACAACAGATTATTAACATAATATTATATTGCACATGTTATTAGATATGGGAGTAAGCACAGTATTAGGTACAGTAGTACAAACAACTTACCTACAATAAAGTACCATGTTAATATGTTGATTCCTATCTTGTTTGTCAAGTAAGTAACTATGACAGTAGGTACATGACAATCGCGTTAGAAAACTTGTTCAAAATACAAAAAAAAAAACACTTTTTTTATAATGCTAGACGAGCGTTTATTTATTGAATATGAAAATTGTGTGAGGACCTACCTACCTAAGCATTATTATGGCTACGTTGCTACCATTAAAATTCATAAGGAGCTAATTTCCATACCTACGCTACAAAAAAGAATAATAATGAATATAATAGAATTATTAACGCAGGTAAGATCACGTATGTATCTACAAGCATTTTTAGGGTATCGTAGCCAAATGGAAAAAAACGGGACAAGTAGTTTTTTTTTATTCCGTCATCAATCGTAAGCCGCAATTTACCTTTCATTCAATCAACTCAAATATTTTTTATATGTATTATTTTACTTGCTGCTACGGAACCCTTCATGGGCAAGTCCGACTCGCACTTGGCCAATTTTTAAATTATTATTAAGACCTTACACGTACCGAGACAAGTAAATGATTTTATTAATATTATTCAAATAGATATTTATATAGGTAGGGTATTATATAGGTATTATATATACCTATTATTATTCATTTAAATCATTTAATTTAACTTAATTTTAATATGGGTACTACTTGGTAGTAATAAGGATATTTAGAAGTAAGTAATAATGGCGTAGCGCACTTTCAAAAAGTATTTATCTGTATAAAACCTACTTCAAATAAACTTAATTTCATTTATATACTGGCTACCTTGTAACTCTATTTGTAACTCTTGTAACTCTTTTTGTAGCGATCCTGTCAACATGAGTTAAGGGGTCATGGATGTGATATCTCACTGTAATGCTATGCCCCGTAACGCACAGGATGTCTTTATGTCTTGTGTGAGTGTGTGTTTTATTGTAACGGACCAAACGGATGGTCTGATTATGATTATTCTCAGATTAATCTATTTGTCTCAATTTGTATCTATCAAAAAATATCAACAAAGATAAATAATAATGAAAATTACTTATTTATGACGACAAGAAATTATAAAAAAAAAGTCGACGAAACCCCATTCGTTGAACCAATTTAAAAATGAATCATCTTAAGATTTTTATACAAGTTTCAATTTTATATTTCTATGTATTTAGAATCTAAAACCGCGTAGCTACTTCTCAATTCCTTACCTACCTATCTAGTCAGACTATAAGAGTTAAACTTGCATCTTGTTTGAACGGGAACTCTGTATATTTGCTGTTCCAACTTCCACACCAGCTAACACAAGACTATTGTTAAATAACATCGATAACGTATTTGCCGTGAGTTTTGCAAACACCTCTCTAATCGGGTCACGTACCTCTGAGTGGACGGCACCGTCCGTAGAATGTCTAAGGAGACTGAGAAAAGACGTACTACGTGACACACTCAGGCAAATACGTTTAAAGTATATATTAAAATGTAAATAGAGCAATGTTGTCGTTCCCATTCGTACATATGAATGGCTAATATCCCTATGATAATTTTTAAGTCATTTCATCGGTTTTCATGAGATATCATGGCGTGTCGCAACAAACTAGCCAAGTAACGTTGTAATATCACTGTATACGTATGTACTTAATATTTTACACTGTAACATACATGGTCTAGTAATTCGACGAACCATCCTAATCCTGAATTTGAATCTTGTTCAAGGTCGATCACAATTATTGTCATGCAGCAGTGGAAAAGTTGCACTGCATACATGTTTACTTCCTGAATTCTACAAAGAAGTCACTACTTTTATAAATTTCGTAATTCAAATTATTTTGAATTCGCCTTCAAAACCTTCACTGCAATAATGCGCAAGAGTTTAATATTATATGTACTCGTATGTAGGTATAAGAGAGCGTAAAACGTATGTAGCATTAATACAATAAATTGGTGTTCTTAGTTATAACCAAACTACTGACTTGATTATATTATGGGATCTAACTAAGCTTTGTTAATGTTCTAACTGTACACAAATGTTAAAGTTAATAAAGCCTGTACAGCAGGCATGCAATGTGCAATACCTTCGTACCTACATACCATAACATTGTTGCACTTGAATTTTATACCAACTGCATAATGCACAGATTATACATAGACAGGTTAAAACCAATCTATTTTGGAAGGAAAACAAACACTAGACGTAATTAAACATCAGTTTTACAGGGCCGTAAATCAAGCTTATTTGAAATTTATAAAGGGCTCGCGACGCCGAGCTCTACTAATCTTATAAATTATGAAAAACAACGAGAAAGCGATAAATTGCAATTCAGTTACTCGACACGGGTACTGTAACGAACGCTAACTTGCTTCCTGACCCAATTGTCTGGTAACTGTGTTGTCCTCCTCACAACCAAGATACCGCTCAATTGAGATTTTTAAATGGACGAGAAACGAGATTACAAATATTTATTGACGTAAACCTGATGCTCAAATAATTTATTTCATGGGGTTTTATCAAAATCCATATGAATATTTTTTTCTATACGTTAAGTAGCAAACGAGCATGTAGCCTTTCCATGACAACTTACTGTGACCGACCTAGAACAAATCTCACGTTACACGTTAATAAACTCATACTCCTATGATTCTGGTGGCATGGACAAAACAAATAACATGTTAATAACACCCACGCCCAGAGAACAAACATTTATCTGTCAGTCTGTCACACAAAAATCTACCCTCAGGATCCCTCGCTTTGCAGGCAAGGCCACTACAGGATTCCACTGTATGAAAAAAACTCTTTTTAACAGCACACATGCTCATCGTAGCTTTTAACTAAGCAAGGCAGCAAGATCAGTTTAATATTTAAACCACTTGACTATCCTTTATTACGTTACCTAACTACAGTTAATTTCCTACGCCATCATTTACTTACAAAATTACTAAACTACTCGAATTAATCATTTTACTTTATAGACAAAACGCGTTGCCCCTAAGTCCCATTCACGACAACGTCCATAAAATATAGTATTTTGGGATGACAAAGGTTCCATTTGATCGCCATTACGCTATGTTTGTCTCGACCCGAATTGTTATAACACGTTTTCAGCTTTGGCTTTATCTATGTAATTTACGGCTTGAACTACAGTGTCCACTTTAATCTTTTTGTAGTTATAAAAATAAGAGAAAAATGAATATTGCAAAATAAACAATATTCACTATATATTTAGTAATTGAGAAAAATAATCACAAAACAGCTTAATTAAAGTAAAGCTTAAGTTCACAATCAAATAATAGTTGTGTGCAGTAGTAGGTTGCTTGGGGTTTCGGGGTTCGATTCTTGGCCGGGGAAGACGTTATAATAGTAGTTTATGCAACTGTCATATAATGAAGGGTATTAAAACACGAGTGTGAGTTTATGAAACGAGCGCAGCGCAGAAATTAAATACAGTACGTATTTAATTTCTGCAACTTAACCTAACTTTTAAAGAAGAACTATCGAATCCAGTAAATATAGTTGTGCTGTACAATTTATTACAAATATTAATTATGTACGAACTGAATTTGGATGGTTTTCTGTGTTTTACATGGCTCTTACGACACATAGAATCCTATTGTGGGACTGTTAGTATGTAACGTTATTACTATTATGTCTTATTACAGAAACTATTATATCGACACTTAACAACCAGGTATAGAACATAACACTGCTACTGCTATAACAGTTATAGCAATGAGCTTCTCGTTGTACAGGGTAATAAGCGAATAACAGCGCATGTGTAATTGCTAATAGCCAAAGTGTTATGCATATAGTAAACATAGTTGACACGAAATTAGATGTAGCTTATGAAGGTCGCCACGCTATTACTTAATGAATGCTATGGTGCTGTGTTGCTATGTTACGGGCGTATTCGAAATTCTAAATTTGCTAAACTTCCTAGCAGAAAGCTTAAAGCAAAAAGGAATTACAAAATAGCTGGATCTCGAATTAAATGTTCCAACGTTAATCGCTACAATTTTCAATGCGTGGCCGTAGGTACAAGATGAAGACAAACATACGTTTGTTTTTAATGTTCGACGCTAGCCAAACGCTTGCAGCGCAAAATTTAGCTTTGAGCATAAAGGTATTGTGGTGATATATGTAATTATGCAGTAAAAATGGGATAGAACCACCACCAAAATGCACTGAATCAGTGAATCAGTGAATTAGACGTTTAAATGATTTATCAAATACCAAAAGAAAAATTCATGCAATGACAGCCAATATTACGATAAATCGTTACACAGCAAATCACAGGAAATCTAACTCATGCGAGTATCATAAAACTTATCTATGCAACCGCAATAAAACTCCAATAAAAATACACTTTGAGGTTGTTGAACGAAAATATGTACGCGCTCGTTTCGTTTACCCGTCGCAAACCAATTCCATGTTTCATTTATTGAAAAATTTTTCCTTGGAATGTCTCACCTGTGCCCACTAAGCAAGAAAATCCAATTTCGTCTCGCGCTTTGATATTTCCAAGTTATATCGCTGTGCATAAGCTTTTAAAGCAGTCTGTTTATACGTTTAGACGGCACAAAGTGCATTACGTAAATAATATCACGGAAAGGATAAATATTGAAGATCATTTTATATGCGTTTGTTGTTGGTTATGGAGGATATTAATCGGAAGATCGGATATTAAATTAAAATGTTAGGATGCCTTTACTGTTATATTAAGTCTTTTGTAGATTAGCATGCAATTTAAAATTCATAAATAACTGCTAAATATGCGATATTTTAATAGCGATTTTTTTGTCTTTAGCGAGGCGGCGAGACGCGGCGACGGTTCAATTAAAAATGAACTTGGTTTGAATATGTTTTAGATTTAATTGTTTCGGTCTACGGTCAATATGAATTTGCATCATTAATAGATGACCTTTTCATTTCTTTTTGCGATTATCCTTCATTCTATAGTTTTTTTTTTTGGAATGATGAGATGAAGTAGGACCCAGTTTTACCTAACCATCAGTTGTTTTTAACCGACTTCAAAAAAGAAGGAGGTTCTCAATTTGACCGTATATAAAGGTTTTTTTTATGGGTGTTCAGCGATTTTTTCGTCGTTTATGGGTCGATTTTGATAATTCTTTTTTTGTGGTAAAGTAGATATGCGCAGTGGAGTGCCCTGATTAGGACGCCAGGATCTGATGATGGCATCTCAGAGAAATCGAGGGGAACTTTCGAAAATTGTATGGACGACTAGTGTGTTTGTTCATATTATCATAAGCACATTAAAGCGCTACCATTTCATGAAGATCTGGAGTCGATCTGATGAAGCCGATGACAGTCGAGGGAACTCCTCAACGATTTACTGCAGTTATCTAGTGTTTGGGCTTAATTAATTGGTAGTGACGAGAACTTTACACTTACATGTTGAATTGAGCGCCATTTTTGAGTTATCTCTGCTTATCAAGGTTGAAGTCGGTTATTTTTTTTGTAAAAAGCAATAATTATTAATTTAAAATGACTTGTCCAGTTTGTTCTACAAAAATTACATATTAGCTATCAGAAATATCAATCATTTTTCTTGCCTATCTATTGTGTGGGAGTCTCCAAGAAGAAAGTTAAGTTTACTTAGTTCATCCACGTGTTTATCAACAGTGTCGTAACACTTATGGGACACTCTGTACAAACCCCTTAAAATACTTTACTTACTTCTTCTAAATATAATATTCGTTCTTCTTCGAGCAAAGACGTGAATATCTTCAACAAAATACATTAGTCCCCAATTGTCCCCAAGTCCATTTTTTTTTCATCATAATCACAAACCATTACGGTTCCACTGCCAGGAACAGGTCTCCAACAACTATAGTCCATGGCTCTCCACGCTGGGTAAGTGAGGATATGCGGACTTCATATACCTTTGTAACATTATTGAGAAATGACAGGTGCTTACGATATTTTCAGAATTATTATTCGCCACGAAACATTTAACTACTCCGTATTTATTAATCAGCTGTTTACAAACTCAACAGATATAAGTATCTATTTAAATGTTCCCTTTTAAATATATCACAAATACAAAACATAAGTTTCCCAAAGCGAAGCGAAGGCGGTTAATTGTATTCTATATATTTTCAAACTTAATCGTCTTTAGAGCTTATCATAAATTGCACAGACGATTCTCGGTACTTTGTTAAAGTTCGCTCAAGCATTCATTTCTGCGTACCTTGCCTACGTAAGTATAACACATATTCCTTTGAGTTGAGAAGCAGTAGGACGGTACTATTGATAAACAAGAATAGGCTGTTTAGAACTAAGAAGCAACATAAATTAGAATTTTCATTTATTTATGTTGTAGTTGGCAGACTAATCTGACCAACAGGATTTTTCCCGTTGGTCAGATGACCTAGTAATTTAGTAAAGTACTGTTCAATATAAAAAATCCGAAGACGTCATAATTATATGTAAGTTGCTTAGTACTTTAGTACATAGTATCTCAATGCTTATCCCTATACCGTTTGCATCTGCAAAAAGTAACTCTTGGCTTAGAGGGTCAACAGGGTTGTAATACAAAATAAAATTAGATACAGAATGGGATCCTTCATGTGAGTGCAATGTCAAACCCTATTTTAATTTATTTAACAAAAGTTGGCAGCCGTATCATATTCCATAGAATTTTTCATTCCTATATTTTTTTATGTCACACATATCATGTCATTTGGTTTGTTATAAAGCACTACGCAATACCTACATGATTAAATCTTGATTTCACAGTTACACCTTACTAATTTATTTATGTCAACCTGTATGATGCAATGGTTATCACGCTGGACCGCCGTTATAAGGGTCCTGGGTTCGATTCCCAGCTACCCGAGAATTCGAATAATGAAATATTCGGTCCGGGTTATTGTGCTTGTCTTTGTCTACGGCACCCAAGACTCAGGATAATCATGAAGGGGTTAAGAGTTTGTAGTTTTATTGATTTATAAGTAGGTACCTATATTATTCATGCTGGTAAATTCGCCCTTTATGCTTCGGAAAAGGAACCCCTTAGTACTTCGAACATTTATTTGGGAATTAAAAGCAAAAATTTATACTTATTTGTGATATTTATCAAAATATTGCTAAAAGTACCTATGGGTATACCTATCTTCATTTAAGTTTTTTCGGATTGAACGATTAGTGAAATTTCCTACCTTAAAAGCGATTTCCTTTTTCAGCGGTACAGAAAGGCGTGAGTACCAACTATTAAGCATTCTCGTTAAACCAAGTTAAATGACATAAAACTTCTGAGTTTAGGGTTGGCTATTAATCCTTCCACCGTTACGCAATAGGGTATACACTGAAGGCTCCTCAATTACGAGGACAGATCTGTGCCCTATAAGGGGATGTTACAGGGTTGAATCCATTAGGTTCATGACGTACTGTAGTAATTTTTTCGTTTAGTCTTCGCGAATTATATTATATAAATAGTAAATTTGTAAGTTATTGTGATATTTCTGAAGAAATTGATTGATTGAAAAAAAAACTCTACCGACAAAGCCTACCGGGATAGCATGAATCTAAATTGAATGATAAGGTGGTAAATATCTCATATAAGATAAATAGTTACAATAATTTTTAATTCACACTCGTGTTTTTTTGAAGTCGGTAACAAGTTAACAAGGCTTATTAATTTCCTCACTTAAAATTATTTTCGATTCGATTTTCAAAACAACTTTGCTATTTTCTATGCACATCTTAAATAGTTTGAAGAAATAATATTGCACAGATTTAGTACATTTATACTGTAGGGTATAATTTTATGGGAAAACGGAGCTGAAGCACCTGCGGCGGGAAGCCAAATTAATGTCGCCGGAATATCCGGACATTCAAATTTATTCAAGAGCCTGGAATATCTGACCTACTCATAAACATCACGCCTTATGCACAGTCAGTAAATGTAATTATTTAATAATAATGTAATAATAAAACACAACAAGATGGAAAATCTTAATATATAAAACTCTTGCGTTACTGGTGACCTATTTTTTTCTGTTCCGTGCTGGTCACTGACAGACAACGCACAGCCGAAACTACTGAACGGAAGAAGCTGAAATTTGGCATTATGTTCCTTGGGGAGTATAGGGGAGCACTAAGAGAGAATTTTTGGAAATTCCACTCCAAGGGGGGTGAAATAGGGGGGTGAAGTTTAAACGAATTCCACGCGGGCGAAGCCTGCGGGCGGAAGCTAGTAATAGATAAATTTAAAAAACAGTCATTGTCAAAAATATATATTCTTTGAGTGTATTTTTGAACCATCTTCTCACACTTACAAAGATGCTGTTAAGTCGTATTCTCAGAATATATATAGGTAGATACATACATAGGTACTAGAGTAATTAAATACACTAATTTCCTTTACATTTAACTATTTGAAGATTACTACTAAAATTTTGGAAATTCGTCCCTTAAGGGGGTTGAGAAATGGCGGTATTTTTTTATAAAACTTCGTCAGTTTTGAATCTAAATCGATAAGAAAGTACAAATAAAAAGGCCATCAGAATCTCTCCATGTACATTCAGGTAATAATAAAAAAGGGACCAAAATGTAATCATGTGAAGGATCAAGGAAGTCGCGAGTACAAAACTACTTGTAAGATAAGTTGCCAAGGCTTACAAGGTTATAGTGTTCAAAAGCTACCGCATCTTAGGTAGAGCCTAGGTAATCCTCTTGCTCTACCATGAATGATTTTACAAACCTTGACTGTACAAACCCTTTATTTGGGCAAACACTACGGCTATGTTTGTACCTAAAAAATTAAAAATAAAATGATACTATTCCGCATAGCGTTCTTAAAGGCGAGTTTTAACCGTCTTTCGCTACTTTGTGTAAGTAAAGTCTTTTTAGTCGTTTTACTCGTTAGACTTACTCGTAAGTTATAATGTATCTACCAACGCTTTTATCTTAAACATATATTGCGCCAACAATGGCAATACTTGATTCCAACGATGAGATGTTACTAGTTGAAAGAAATATAAAAAAGCAGATGTGCCTTGTCATCTTAAGCAATCAAGATCGTATTTGTAAGTCCACTGTTACAAATATTATATTAATAACGAGATTTTACAAAAAAGATAGTACCTAACCGTCTAAACCATAGTAACCGTATTTATGCATGTATAACTTTAACAAAAAATCCTACTTCGATATCAACACGAAATAAAGTGAGTAAATCGTTGACTTTGTCAAAGATAACTAACATTATACTAAAAAGAAATAACCGACTTCAACATTTACAGGCCGAAATAACTTAAAAACAACTCGCTAGATGGCACTCAATTCAGCCCGTCTAGGTATAAAGATATCGTCAATACAAATAAATCAAGCCCAAACACAAGGTAACTGCTGGAAATCATTTAAGAGTCCCCTCGAATGTTTTTCATCTCCATCATCAGGTCGACTACGCACTAGGCGCGCCTACAATTTTCGAAAGTTTCCTTCAATTTCAAGGGATGCCATCATCAGATCCTAATGTCCTTATCATGGCACCACCTTTGGAATATCTACTTTTAAACAAAAATAGAATCATCAAAATCGGCTCAAAACGACAAGATAAAATCCCCGAACACACGTAACAAAACATAATATATTCAGTCAAATTCAGAATCTCCTTTTTTTAAATTCTGTTAAAAATACGCACATTTCGAAATACTTAACTCTACAATAATTACTCATCAAATATCGCTCTAATTTAAATAGAACCATACGACATGTCACCTTTAGGTATATACACCAAGATACGAAAAGAATTACCAAAGACCACAAACAAAACCTGGAAAAATGTTATAAGTTCACACAAAAAAAACAAAGAGAAATATAATTGAATTTAGAAACTTTTCTTTTTTTGAACTCGATTAAAAAGTACCGTTAAAATTGTCAGAAATCTGAATAGGCAAGACAAAGCGCAACGAGCTCCAAAAAGGAACTTGGTAGCCTTGACAGTTGGACAGATTTTCGCGGACGACCGGATTTTCAGGGACTGTTGACACATCCCGATGTTCACTTGATCGGAGCGATTGTCCCTGTCTTTTATAAACCTCCTTCTTCAATGCCTTCAGCACATTTTATCAGAAAAACGAATAAGTATATCAGAGCTTACATTTTTTTCAACAAACCTTTCTAACCAAACGAGCGGAATAGGCCGGATGGTAGGAAGTTCCTATCGTCAATACACATCAGCAATGTCTAATCGTGTGTAGCCAGCCAAAAAGGAGGAAAAACGAAGAAGACAAAATGATTAAAAAAATAGTTTTAGTACCCTAAAATATTCAAAACTAAATTCAGATACTTAGATGAGATAGGTCCAGTTTCGATTCGCGTCGAAAATGAATCTTCCATCCATCAAACAATAGGTAGGTACCTACTTATGCCCTAAACATAATATATTTTATAGTTTGGTACATATCCGAGTCAACACGATATCTAAAATTAACCACATAAAAATGTTTTATATCTACATAATACATTAAATAAATTGATACGGTATAGTAATCTAATTTCAACACTTAAGGTACATTTAAGGACGCATCGTCAATGGCTACCTTTAAAGTCATTTCTTATAACAGTGAAGTGTCAGATTTTTAACTCTGGTAGCATCATAATCGGAAGACAACAATTTCATAACGGGTATTAAAAATGGCCAATTCATGGCAACGCATATCCGAAGCAACTTCCGAGACCCTTGAATCCAATTTAACTTATAATTTAACTCTTCGTCTGAGAGGACTGTATGTTAATAATTTATGCCCACATAAATTACGAGAGCATTTTCCTTCTCTTCACGATACCTACAATAAACAGTGATATATTATACGTGCAAAATAAACATAGCTTGCTAATTATAAGTCACCGTATATAGCCTTCCGGCCTGAAATAAGATTTGATTATACATTCATCTGTTGATTTATTCATAATTATTAATATACTATGACTTATACCTCTACTTATTTTAAGTCATTATCAAAGGCGGACGCAGGGAAGGGAAGGCGGGGTAACCCCCTCTTGACCTGGGATAAAGTACCTACGGTTGTCGTACCCTTAACGAAGCCTTGAATATTCGATTTCAACGGCTGTTTCCTCGTGGTCCTACTATTTTGACCCACGATGACCTTCCACTGGAGCAGGAACTCTGCACCTTTGGATGAGGAGCAGCGTATGCCCATAATCATTGTGATAAGTCTTTTGGACTTTTAGTAAAAGAAGAGATCATACTTTTTTGTTCATATTATGACACTTCGTTCTTAACACTTTATATATTGTACAGTATTATATTGTTTTAAAAATATTATTTTGTTCGTACACGGACATGTTTGTCACAGATCACGTTTTGGAACAAATTACAAAATTTTTTGTATACAAAATAATCAAATTATGAAACAAATGATATTATTTAAGGTCTAACATGTTCCCGCAAGTGGATAAATTTCGTGACACTATTACATAACCAGAGAGCTAGGTTAGACACCATATGGCCAGTGCGGCCGTCAACCATGTCCAAAGACATAAATGGGCACGCTGTCGTCACAGATGGAATGCCATTGCGTCGGGGCAGCCTTGCCTGGGGGGAGGGGGAATGGGAGGGGGAGGAGGCCCTCCCGCGCAACCTGCTGCGCTGCTGCCTCCGTCACTCCTCGCCGACAGTGCCTCGCCCGCGCATGTTTAACGACCATAGGCGCATATGACGGAATATTTGTGATAAAAATTGATCGAACAGTGAAAAGTGATGAAGTGACTTAAAAGTTATAGTGATGTTACTGTAGACGAACATAGACAAGGTAAAGAAAATCTTATTGTGATTCGATCGTATCGATGCACCTATTATATCATAACAAGCCTCGGTTATATTATTCGATTTCAATATTTACTTGTTTAAAAGTCGTTAACAGTTTCATATGAATATATGATATTGCCAATGTTTTCCTAGTTGTGCTGCAAATGCACCTGACTCTGTGAATGACTGTGCTGTGTGAGTGAGTACAACCGGTTCTTGCATAATACAATCAAAATAGAGTAGTGTGTCAATAGAGCTCAAACCCATGAATCGTTTTTCCTTTAAAGGGTGACAAAGTTTAAAACTAAGTGTAAGGTAATGACATCATCCCGTAATGTGTTCTCACTCCGCCCACAGCACACGTGTCTTAAGGTTATACCGAGGTGTGAAAATGTCGTGATTTAAACCCACTGTACGTTCATTTGAAACATAAAAGCGAATGTACGTTTCTTGCCTAAGAATCGTTTTACACGGTATTAAAAATTACAAGAAAATTTCTAACATGCAATAAGACTGAAGCAAGCAAGGTTACGTCTATTAACGTAATTTTCTGTTTGTTTTTATCCATTGCTGAAGAGAACAGACTAATTTTAAAAGTATGTGACTGATAAATTTTATTTACTCTGATATTTGGTTATTTAAAGCCGATTTTTAAGGTACTTCTCATAAAAAAATTAACTCTTATTTTGACAATATAGTATTTTTGCTAATTGGTAATTTATGTTTGTTTATTTTTCCTGTATTTTTAAAGTAAATTATCGACAAAGGATCGGACATGCCACCACTTGTAGTAAGCCATCGTGGCCATCATTGCCTATGAATATCAGGAACTTTCAAGGCATGACCGATGAGTTGCCGACCTTATCCGTCACCCGCATTATTTCTAGCTCTACAATATTTTGACCAAAACTATCGAAAAATCTTCTTTTTTAGGGTTCCGTACCCAAAGGGTAAAACGGGACCCTATTACTGAGACTTCGCTGTCCGTCCGTCCGTCCGTCCGTCTGTCACCAGGCTGTATCTCATGAACCGTAATAGTTACACAGTTGAAATTTTCACAGATGATGTATTTCTGTTGCCGCTATAACAACAAATACTAAAAAACAGAATAAAACAAAGTGGTTTTAAGTGGTTTTAAGTAGTTTTAGTATCTAGTACATAGTTTAGTTACCTTTCGGTCCCAGAGATGGCGTTGTGCGTAACATGTGGTTACAACAAAACAATTAAATATTTAAGTGAGGCTTTCATACAACAGACCAGATTTTTTTAGCGTTTTAATACATAATGGTACGGAACCCTTCGTGGGTGAGTCCGACTCGCACTTGGCCGATTTTTTTTCTTCTTGTCAATTAAAATCTTTTTATCATTTAGTTATTTTTAGGATTAGTAAAATTTTAAACAATGTCTGTGTATTTTAAATTATAGTTTATAATAAATAAATAAATAACAAACATTTAACAATCATGAAAGACGATGTCACCTAGTATAATAATAGTATTCCAATAGAAATACAGCAATTTACGGTAGGAGGGATAGTCTTCGGATGACGTTATTATACATACTTAATATCATAGTTTCATAAATAATTAGTAAAAAGGTTGCTGAAAAATCCAGATCAGCAGAGCTCATAGGCACATCTGCGGTAGGAGTGGCGGAGCATAAGTATACACAGGTTCGTGGTCCCAACATCAACCACTCGCCACTCAAGCTGCGAGTGCGCATACAATAGAAAAAAAGGAGGGATACTGTACTACAGCTTCGTCAATTGTTTATCAGGGTGCATCAGGACGGGAAGTTTGGTTTGACTCAATTTGATAAATACCCTTAAAACCCAAAAATTTTTGCTTAAAAGAACTTTATTAAATAGAGCATATCCTTAACTCGCGACAAAGATAGTGATAGAGCTTGAAAAGTGACCTTACACGTCGCTAATCAGATTTGCAAATCACGAATTAACAGATTGTGACCTAACCGAAAAAGTATCTGTTAGGTACTTCTACATATATTATCTATTCAACAAGTAGGTATATAGAACATAGAAGTACGTAATATATTATGTATAATACAAGTCCTTGTAAATAATACTCGAACTAAGTGATGACTATACCGACATGAAAGATTTAAAACACGATGATAGCTATTTAATAACGCAATAAATTTCTTAAGCATTATGTTTAGAATTTTCATCTATTTTGACAGAATTTGCGTTAGTTTCCGCTAATCTCAAGAACGATTTAATGGTCGTTAACCTGTAATGATCGAAATGCAAGCCGTTTTTAATAATTAATTTTACTACGTTAGGGGTAATATTTATCGCTTCATTTTAGTCGACACATAAAAATAAATATTTGTTATATTGGAAACCTATATCTATTCGATAAATATAATTCAGTTTCAATACGCACGAAATACTTAAAATATAAGAAGCAAAGGTAAGGGTCTTACTTACCCGCCCAATCGATCGATATCGTCGATCGACGACCGATCGATTGATCTGGTAGGTAACACCCAAGACTGCTTGAGTGAGACTACAGAATCTTAAGTTACATCTATACCTCAGCGATTCTGATTGCAAATTATGTTCCAAAGTGTCGTCATAATATCTCCTAAAAATCACTTTAACATAAATCGCTTGATAGGGGTCAAACTAAAGATCGCAAATGCTTTATATCACCGCTGTCATCCTATTATTTGTCCTAAAGTAAATCCCGTTCACCCATAAAAAGGTCTTAGAAAAATATAATGTCAATAAATGGTCCCCGCTAAACGAGTGTCCAAGAGCAACTACTATAAATACGGTAAATGTAATCACGAGAAAATACCTATTGTTATAAAAAGGGTCTCTTTATTCCAACAAAAAATTTATACAAATATGACAAACTAGCTGTGCCCGCAGCTCCGCCCGCGTGGAACTCATTGTGTCACAAAGTTTTTCCTGCGTGAATCCCGACTCCGCGAGATTTCTAAGATAAATAGTGGACTATATATTACTCCACAAATAAGAGTAATTGATTTTTACCATGTCTTATTCACACCGTACAAATATCCGTTCTGTAGATCTTGAGAAAATCGATAAAAAGACTTTTAGATAGAGGTTTTTTATTTTAAAGTTCAAGCAGTGGAGCCCATGAGTTTAGATTTTTACAATTTTTTTAATTTGGTTTGTACTTGTTAATGTACAAGGTGTGTTCAAAAAATATCGCGACTTTTATGTTTTTTCGAAAATTATTTATTTTTTCATCAATCTTTATTTTGTGTCCTTTAAAGTAATCCCCGTTCGATATTATACACTTGTGCCAACGTTCTTTTACTCCTTGAAACACTTTAAAAAGTCGTTTTTTGTGATCTCGTTCAGCTCGTCCTTCGATGCCGTCTTTATCTCGTCAAAGGTAGCGTAGTGTCGTCTTTTTATGGGCCTTTTCAGTTTGGAGAACAAGAAAGAGTCACAGGAAGCCAATCTGGAAAATACGGTGGCTGTGGTTATTTTGGCTAAAATCACGCACAAGTAACGGTGTGTGAGCAGGGGCGTTATCGTGATGCAAAAACCAATTTTTGTACTTCCAGCCGGGCGGATTGCTTCGCGGTAATTTGCGCATAACTTGTAGATAATATTCCTTACTGAAAGTTCTACCCTTTGGTAAGAATTCATGATGCACCACGTACTGCAATCCATACTATTTTCTTCGCTTCATTAATGCTTTCGTCTGTTCTTTACGTGCTCGGGCGTCCGACACGTTGTTCGTTGTTCACATCTTCTCGGCCCTCTGAGAACGTTTTGTATCACCGATAAACGTTGCTTTTTTTTTAGTCAATATTCGAAATGCGTCCGCGCATTTTATTTTGTTTTTAATACAAAATTTAATACAGATTCTTTGATCCATTTTTTCGAATAGGCACAAATCGAAGCCGAGCCATGACACGTGGCATTAAATCAGCTGTCAACAATTACCTGAACGTTCAAAATGGCCAAACTTTTCAGCACACATCAAAGACATGTGTACCTTTGTGATACTCATGACAAGGTACTTCGTTCCTCCACAAATTTAAAAGCTTACATTCCACCAATGAATACTGGTTTCTTCTATAATTCCTTCACAATTCAGGCTGTGCTGCTCTGGAACGCCCTGCCCGTAAAGATCAGAAAGGCTCCAACTCTGTGGTCCTTTAAAAAACAAGTCCGGGAACATTATTTGTCTGTCATCGAAAATAATTGACTTCTGTCCTATAAGTTAATAGGTTATTTAATTCTGTCACTACTATTACATCTTCTATTTATTTTTATGTATAATTATATATATTATATATGTATATATTATATATTATATTATATATTATATTATTATATATTATATTATATATTATATTTTTATGTGTTGCATGTAGTTTCGTATTTAATTTATTGAACACCTACCTCAACTTCTCACCATCTCCAAGGGTTGACTGGCAGAGAATGCCATTAGGCATTAAGTCCGCCCATTGTAATACCTAGTCATAGGTTGTCAATAAAGTGTGAAATAAATAAATAAATAAATACCAACATAACGCCACAAAAAAATTAAAAATCGAATATTCGTAACCTACAGAAATTAAAAAGTCGCGATACTTTTTGAACAGACTATGTATAGATATAGATACATAGATATAAATATATAGATATTAATGAGCCCCCTACTTTATTCGCTCATAGGAGCTTTTCCCACGTAAATTCTGATCCCGCGGGAATTCCGGGAATAATTATGTTGCTCCAGAACCTTCTCTATCTCCCAATGAAAGTTCCATCAAAAGCTAAGCCCACAACTTCGCGCATAGGAGTTTTTCCCGCGTGAATCATGATCCCTATGGAATTCCGTGATAATAAGTAAGCTATGTTTTGCTCCAGAACCTTCTCTATCTGCCAGTGAAAGTCCCATCAAAATCTAAGCCCACAACTTCGCGCCTAGGAGTATTTCCCGCGTGAATCCGTGTGCGTGGCAATTCCGGGATAAAAAGTAGCATATGTGTTGCTCAGAAATCTCCGCTATCTTACAGTGGAAGTTCTATAAAAATTTAAGCCCGCGACTTCTTGGATAGGAGTTCTTACCGAGTGAGTCTTAATCCCCTGGGAATTCCGGGATAAAAAATAGCCTAAATGTTGCTCAGGAATCTCCGCTATCTTCCAGTGAAAGTCCCATAAAAATTCGTTCAGCCAATCCGGACATTAGCGCGCGCAAACAGACAAACTTTTTGTTTTTGTTCTAGTACTGTTTCTTAACCCCCCTACCTACATATATATTTTGTTTTGTCAATTTCGTAAAAAAGCAGACACGACTTTTCTACGCTCTTATTATATAGATAACAAAATGTTTAATGTATCACTAATAACCTCGTATAATTTTATCATTTGAACCATAATTATGTGCCTATTTTAATAAAATTAGTGCGCATAATTATAATTATATAAAGCATTAAATATGAGAACTAGGCTATGGTTGCGTAATATTCAATGAACCCTATGGATTCACAATTCACCAAATAGGTATATTAAAAAACCTAATAAGAATAAAGATGTTTTGATATATTTATTATGACTTATACCTATTTTATGTGAAACATGGCTTAAATATTATAAAGCAACTAGCTTATGCCCGCAGCTTCGCCCGCGTGGAATTCGTTTAAGCTTCACCCCTAATTTCACTCCTTTAGGGGATGAATTTTGAAAAATCCTTTCTTAGCGGATGTCTACATCGTAGTGGCTATCTGCATGCCAAATTTCAGCCCGATCGGTCCAGTAGTTTGGGCTGTGCGTTGATAGATCACTATGTCAGTCAGTCACCTTTGAGTTATATATATATATATATATTTAGATAGCTATCTTTACTGTGTACAAAAGTGGTCGAAATATTTAGATTACTTAGGTATGACTCTACAAAAAGTGCCTGAGCTAATTCTCTAAAGTTACTTCGTTACGCCCGCGTGGAATTCGTTTAAACTTCACCTCCCCCTATTTAACCCCTCTAGGAGATGAATTTTGAAAAATCCTTTCTTAGCGAATGTCTACATCATGGTGGCTATCTGCATGCCAATTTTCAGCCCGATCCGTCCAGTGGTTTGGGCTGTGCGTTCAGTTCAATCAGTCGAAAATCACAAACTTTCATCCCTTATTTTATCCCCTTAGGGGTTGAATTGATCAAAATCCTTTCTTAGCGGATGTCTACGTCATAACATCTACCTGCATGCCAAGTTTCAGCTCGATCCGTCCAGTGGTTTGGGCTGTACGTTCAGTTCAATCAGTCGAAAATCATAAACTTTCATCCCCTATTTTATCCCCTTGGGGGTAGAATTGATCAAAATCCTTTCTTAGCGGTTGTCTACGTCATAATATCTACCTGCATGCCAAATTTCAGCCCGATCCATCCAGTGGTTTGGGCTGTGCGTTCAGTTCAATCAGTCGAAAATCACAAACTTTCATCCCTTATTTTATCCCCTTAGGGGTTGAATTGATCAAAATCCTTTCTTAGCGGATGTCTACGTCATAACATCTACCTGCATGCCAAGTTTCAGCTCGATCCGTCCAGTGGTTTGGGCTGTACGTTCAGTTCAATCAGTCGAAAATCATATACTTTCATCCCCTATTTTATCCCCTTGGGGGTAGAATTGATCAAAATCCTTTCTTAGCGGTTGTCTACGTCATAATATCTACCGGCATGCCAAATTTCAGCCCGATCCGTTCAGTGGTTTGGGCTGTGCGTTGATAGATCACTATATAAGTCAGTCAGTCAGTCAGTCAGTCAGTCAGTCAGTCACCTTTGAGTTTTATATATATAGATAACTAGGTATTTCCCAAATAATGTGAATAACTAAAATTTCAACGAACTTTCACCGCAACTCTGTTGTTGCGTAAAAATTGACCTCACGTACATCTATGTAATGGTTGTACAGGGTGCGAGCATCAAGTGTCGCTGGGTGATATTTTCACAGAATCAGATAAAAAGATTACACCTAAAACTTTATTTGGAGTCGATCAACTTTCTGGACCTGAAGGGACACTGCGTCCCTTAATAGGTTAAGCCGTATTATCCTATTGTGAGTTTTTTCTTTATAATCATAATAACGGTAAACATAATTAAGACAGGCAGACAAAATTTTTAAAATGATTTGTTTGAGATTTAATATCGTGTAAATAACTATATTGAGCGTTTGAGAACATATTTTAAAATCACAGACGGACCCTTCAATTTTACTTATATGTGTAGGAAAATTTTCGTTTATTTTTTGAAGTTTCTAAAACTATCGACTAGATAGACATCCCCATTTTAATTATTTTTTATGTTAAACAGTGCTGACAATAACAACCTGTATAATACGAGTACCTATGTAAAAATCTGGAAAAATAAACTTTTTTGTTAACCAAAAAACTTCCGGCTATTACAAAGTTTTTCTCGATAAGCTTATTGTCGAGTTTGTATTGACCCAGTCGAGAGAAATCCCAAAAAATCTTTAACAATTCTTCGATCCCTGATTCACTTAAGGAATTGAAAATATTGAATATTTTATGTAAGTAAATTGATAAAATGTGGCATTTGGTAGTCTAGTCTTTTTAGTTAGCCCTAGTTTTGTAATTATGGAAATAAAAGTATGTATTTGCACATAATTTTCACTAAATCTAAATTAATGTTGGTCCCCAGAAGATTGCAGTTATTAAATGTAAAAAAAAATGTTTAAAAAATATGTTAATAATTACAATTTAGGCTCAGATCTCGTAGCGAGTGTACAATATTTAAGCCAAAGAGTAATAAATACATTTTCCCACTACGTGTAAGGTTATGAAAAACGTCATCAAACCCAATACATCTATATTTTGCTAAAATCAATCAATAAGCCATGAATAGCATGCCCTTTGGCGCCTTCTCCGTCACAAAAAAGCAGTATTTATGAGTGTATGTCGTAGATACATACATAGATCTTTCTACACCGATGGCTTCGCACATTATTGGACGCAGCGGAGCACGAAGCACGTCGTTAGGCGGTCGCTCGTTAAAAATAAAATTATACAATAAACTTGGCCTCACTTTTGCGTTATTCGTTTCTGTAAAGTAAACGACGCCACTGCGCTTTGATGAGACCTATTCAATTAAAAATGGAATGTTAAAAAACCGACATTTACGATAAATAAAATGAGTAACGTAATCGAAGTCAATTACATACGCATAATTTGGGATAACCTTATATTTGGGACCACGCAGCAAGCACCAGCTTCGGAATGAAAATAATTATCGAAATCAGTTTCCAATTAAAAGAATATGAGGTTACATCCATACAAAAACAGTAGATTTGTGACGAGAGGTTACGAGGTGAAGACGTTAAACGATATGTCAAAAGCAATTATGGGAAAAGGTCCGTCTTTAAGTGCGCTCTTGTAAGTTGAATGGACATTGTTTGCTGTTCCATCAAATTGAGTAAACGTTTCAGTACTGAACGGTACATATATACCCGAATCTCATAGAATCCTCCGTGAAATCATGAAAATAGTCTTACGGTAACAGCTAAGTTAGCTTTTCTACGTAAATAGAGCTACGGAATATGTGTATAGAAAATTGGTTATAACGTCCCAGGCTAAAATAACTTTATTCAAGCTCCGTAGAAAAAATATAACATATAAATGGACTATATCGAATTGACGACCAAATTAACAATATGATCCCCACGAGTAATAAAATATCTTTAAAAGGGACAAAATCGTCGTAACGCTACATCGGTAAATCTGTTTGACAAAGTTAAGCAACTGCTTGCGCGGTCCGTGGTGGGAAGAGTAGCCGCTATTGGCAGAATTTCTTTAATGCTTCCGTGCTTCAGAGGGTAGGGTACGTAAAGCCGCCGGTCCCATTCGTTATCGATAGATAGCAGTCGTTAAGCCATGTCAGAGGCCTTCAGACGGCATGAAACCTTCTAACCCTTGGGTAGGTCCCTAATCTCTCAACCAATAAGCACTAGAGTAGAGTCGTGGAGTATATTCCAAGTACCTACCCATAATGTTGAGGAGCGACCTGTGCTCAGTAGTGGGTCATTAATGGGTTGAAGCCAGCCAACTGATCACAGTCTGTATGTAGAAGATAATTGAGAGAAGCTACATTTATCTATTTTTGTAAGGTTATGTACGTGGTAATCTCAAAAACAACTTTATCGATTTGAATGCGATTTACATTATCGCGCTTAACTATTACCGAATGTGGCTGCTAACAGAGTAATTTCTCAAAGGGAATAAAAAGCGAGTTTACGGTTATTAATAAATTCTAAATTCAAATATTAGATACCAAACAACAAACGCCCTCACAATCAACATGTCCGCAACTTGGTTATGGTTCACACACTTATGACGTCAGAACCGTGGTATTACGTGTAAGCATGTAAGCTGATTAGTCCGCTAACGGAAATTGACTTTGTACCCATTTGCATTTCCGCTGTCCATCTGTTTGTGTTTGGCAATAAGCCGATAGGTTCGCAAAGCATCGTAGTTAATTATTTATCACAGTATAATCAGGAAGTATTAGTATTGTTTAGTACGTACATTTATCGGTATTCTATGCGATAGATTTTTAATATGAAATATGGTTACTATACGTTATCCATATAAGATACGAATATGCACTCGCTGACTATTTTGAATTGACTATTTGAAAAGTATAGACTTAGAAAGGCACAGACAGACAGACAGGCGGAGGGCGACTTCGTTTTATACTCTAGCCATTTACGATAGGTATCTTGATATGTATTTTCTATTTATATCTATTTATTACAAAGGTAGGTACCAGTTAGGTAGAAAATGCCATTAGGAATTTTCATCTACAAATACTACCCTTTATTTACTTTACCGTAAGATTTGGTACCTTTAATTTTATGATAAAGTTTGTCCTATAAATTTATACAATGACTCTTAAGTTCTACGCTTTCGCAGAGCTCTACTAATTCATTCTAAAATGGCTTCACTGAGTGAAGTTATACATAATTATGCAAAGTTGTTTATTATCACCAACGTTATCATAAGTCTGTAGGTACTTAAATTATGTAGCGGATGTTCAAAAGTAATTAAAGTTCATATTTTTTAATTCTGATATCATTACATAATTTCCTTGACTAAAGAAACAAATTAATTTTTTACTCTAATATAGAGCGAACAAACGTGTGCGCCATCATTGGGTTGAAGTTGGTCATAAGCATAATAATAACTTGATTAGGCAACCACGCTTCGCTCCATGCGTAGTGAATCCACCAATTAGGTAGGAACATTTCAGATAGAAGAAATGACTGGATTGATTAGGACTAAATATTATTCTCCCAATAAATGGTTATAACAATTAAATAAATAAAACAATATATTTAAAATATTAATCCATATAATAACATCATACCTACCTATATAGGAGTAGATATTACTAACAAGACAGAAAGTAATGTGATAAATGTTTATTATAAGTCATTTTTACATTTTAATACATATTACTCCGAAGATACACTCATAAGTCAAGTTAAACTTAAAGAAAATATGTTTTCTTTTAAGCAGCTACTTGGCATACTAAGTACCTATATCATATCGTTATATTCTTCGTTTCGCTTGCGATTCTTTTAAGACGGTACTCGGGCATTCTCATTTTTACCTCAAATTCTGTCGTCGTTCATTTCACGACACTTGAAAGAAGAGGAAGAGTAGGTATTATTTTACTAGATCCATTATTAAATTGTCCGTCATCCATTACAAATTTCAAAAAAAATATTTCATTGCGGGATGACTGTGTTAAGATATTAAAGATATATAAGAGATATGTTAAGGCTAATGGGGATTTACTGTAAGGATTTGTTAATAAATAACTAAGAGAAACGATGATAAGCCGAATAAAAAGAGTCGTCATCAGACATATTTATTTATACATATACTTAATACAATAAAATAAAATATATACGATAAAATATTAAACTACATAATAATAAAAAATTAAAATAATTAGCAGCAAAAAAATATTATACTATTTATATTCCTTGCTGGTCCTGCCGGTTGGTTGGTGCGAAAGAAAAGAAGAAGTGCAGTTGGTGCCAAGACAGACGGAAACACACGAGGAGACAAAAAAAATGATAGTGGCACAATGGTGGCACAAATCTCCATCCACGACAAAACAGGTCAAAAACAGAGAAAAAAAAATGTCTAGGCAATATGTGACGGGCACAGATCATACGCTACTACTACTACATACGATACTACGCTATGTCTGCTGACTTGAGATATTATGGAGAACTAGGTATTTACCTACGAGTATAGTCCTGCAACCATAGATGTAGCATACACTGACGATGCCTGCAACGATCTTTTGGCGCGTGGATGACTTGTGTGTGGGTGACAGAGACAGCGATTTATAGGGAAGGCAAACTGTAAGGTGCTGTCTCTGTCACCCTCACGTCAGCTACGCGCCAAAAGATCCTAGTACGACAATATAGCTTTATGATTTTTCTTTTCCCCAGAATAAATGATAACTACGATAATTATGATACGGGCATAGACCACAAACCTATAAGTGAGTGCAGGAATTGAATCAAGGCCCTCCGTTCGGAAGTCCATCGTTTCTGTCACTTGATTATAGAATCTCCAAGGAGAAAATTATAAATTTAAAACTTAACTAGATTAATCTAACATACCTTATCACAAACCACATCGCAATTTGATCAAAAACACAGTTAACATACAAAAATTTGCAGTTATGAAAGTAAATTTACATTTTGCAAGTAATGCGTTGTGTATGTCTTTAATAGTCTTGTAAATGAAATTACTATTCTGTATAATTACAATGAATAAACCAAGTCTACTTATATAATTTGGGATCCGTCTTAGCGCAAAAACTGTGTGAAAATATTAACAATATTAATTTCAGTGACGTTTATGATACGTTGGGAATTTACCACGGGTTCTTTAGCTCGGCGGCGATGGTACACAGACAACGGAATAAATCTATACATAATAACGGGTGGCGCAATAGAACGTGCATATTTAAAAAATAGATAAAAAAATAAATACATAAGGTATAGTTAAAATAAAAATAAAGCATTGTAAAATAATAACTGAAGTTTATTTTTTAAAAATAACATCATCTAAATGGTGACTCTCTCTACGACGGCACTCCTCTAACCGCAAACGTAAATTATTGAAAACTTTCTTCAATAATGCTGGTGTAATTGCTGCCATTTCACCACGGATATTATCCTTGAGCTGAACGATGTTTCTTGGATTATTGCTGTAGACTTTGTGTTTGAGGTATCCCCACAAAAAAAAGTCAGAAGGCGTCAAGTCTGGACTACGTGGGGGCCATGGGATATCACCTCGTTTCGAAATCAGTCTGCCAGGGAACATCTGTTTCATAACCGCCATGGAGTCATTTAATGTGTGACTGGTAGCTCCGTCTTGTTGAAACCAAGTCCTAGCATTCACTATTCTTGAATTTTCAAGTTCTGGAGCCAAAAAACCTTGCAACATTGCAACATAGCGTTCGGTATTAACAGTGACGTTTTGGCCCCGCGCATTTTCAAAGAAAAAAGGACCAATTATTCCTCTGCCAGAGATTGCTGCCCACACTGTCACTTTAGGACTGTGCAATGGCTTCTGGTGTTTGAGTTTGGGATTCGCACTGCTCCAGTAACGACAATTTTGACGGTTTACGAACCCATTGATATGAAAATGGGCCTCGTCAGAGAAAAGGATATTGTCAAGATTTGAAAATTGATTAAACGTTTCATTAGCAAATGCGAGCCTTGCTGCGAAGTCAGACTCTTTCAATTCTTGTGTTAATTGTAGCTTGTATGGATGCAGTTTAAGATCTAAGTTTAAAATTCGTTGCAAACTTCGTCGCGATAAGCTTAAGATAGACGATCTCTTGCGAGTCGACATTTGTGGATCTCTTCGTACCGACTGTTTAACTCTCTCAATATTGTCTTCGGTCCTAGATGTTCTTGGACGACCTTTTGCTTGTGGTTTAAACGTTGAACCGGTCTCTTCAAAACGCTTTACCCACATTTTAATTAAATTAGCACTCGGAGCTTCACTAATTCGCCGTAGTCCATATTCAGAACAATATAGTCGCCTAGTAACTATGTATGAACGAGAGTTCTCGTAAAATGCGCGCACGCAAAATGCGCGACGCTTCCCGTCGAAGTGACTCATAGTAACTAAAACTCCATGAGCCAGGCGGGCCCTACGATGTATGCTCCCCCCGCCCGCGCGTTTACTACCCTGCAAAAAAAGATGACGCAATATGCACGTTCTATTGTGCCACCCTGTATAATAAATCTATAACTGATTTATTTATTTATTTATTTAAGCTTCTTTGCACCATACAATGTATACGAGCAAAAGGCGGACTTAATGCGAAAAGCATTCTCTGCCAGTCAACCTTTGGGCAGTGGGAAAACAACGAAGGCGGCAAAAGAATATATATACACGTACATAAACATATATGTTATTATACATATCATAAATAAACATACATGTAATTAAAATAATATCATACATAAACTTAAATATACATAAAAAATATATATAAAATATAAATATAATATAAATAAATATGTATACAAATACATATTATGACAAATTAGTGATGACTAAGGGAATTGAGCAGATGAGAGAATAGGTGTTTCTTAAATGTGCAACTGATCACTGTCTTTACTTGAAAGATAAGTACAATTATTATGAGAAAATCTATTGCAGTGGGCCTTAACAATATATACCTAACCTAAAACAGTTTTTCGATTTTTTTGTCTGTTTGTCGGTTTCTCTTATTTTGATCGTGCGTGATCGACCGACGGTTCAACTGATTTTTGTGTGGTTTTAAAAAAAGGTATATATTGCAGTAAGCTTCTCTTAACTAATAATAGTATTTGTTCTATTTCAATCGGTTCGTAAACCAAAAATATATATCCGTTTAAAGAATAACGCTACCCAATTTCCGAACGTGGCAAATAATTTTATGGGACTGATTTCCCGACGCGCAGCGAGTAATAAATACAGTCGTACAAGGATCTTTTGGCGCGTGGGTGACAGAGACAGTGCCTTACAGTTTGTCTTACCTGTAAGGCGCTATCTCTGTCACCCACACGCCAAAAGATCCTTGTAAATAATGTAGATAATTCTTTCATTTCACGGACTATGATTATACAAAATATAGATCAATAAAAACTTGTATTTGACTAGCTGGCTATTCATTATTATTTTATGGCAGTAAAATAATCGAGAGTTCGATTACAATTAAAATGACATTGATCGTTGTATTTATAACAAACGACTCTATAATAGAAACTGTGCCGCCCTCTCAGATAGGGGCCTTATCAAAGTAAACAAAACATAACAAAAAACTAACTTCGACATCGACAAGTAATAAAACGAACCTAGTCTAAGTTAATTAATATAATTAATAGGGATTACTAGAACACTACTCGTGAAATTACGCTCAAATTAATGGGACTTTACGACAAGCACCAGCTTTTAAATACGAAAAGAATCATTTAAATCGGTCCACCCAGTAAAACTTTTGATGTAACACACATAAAAAAATTTGGCGAATTGAGAACCTCCTCCCGTTTTTCAAATAGGTTAAAATGTATATTTGTTCTCTACGCTGCTGCGTATCTATTTGCTAAGCATAAGCTGGGTAATCATAGAGTCGATTTATTAGGCACCTCCACATGCTATGCTTTATCCTCTAAACCTTAGAACCCATGAATAAATGTTGATACTCAATTATTTATAATATTCGAATTTATCGGTTAACGAATTTGTTGCTTATATTACTTACCGGAGCGCTCATAGCCCGGCGGCTTGCGTCGTTCCTAAGCGATCGACAAAGTTAAGCAACAGCGGGCGCGATCGGTAGTCGGATGGGTGACCGCTAGTGGCAAAATTTCTTGAGCGCTTCCGTGCTTCGGAGGGCACGTAAAGCCGTCGGTCCCGGCTGTTATCAATTGATAGCAGTCGTTAAGCCATGTCGGAGGCCTTCGGGCGGCTTGAAAAACTTTCGACACTGGGTTGGCCACTAACCCCTCCACCAATCCGCATTAGAGCAGCGTGATGGAGTATGCTCTAGGCCTCCTCAGTAATGAGGAGAGACCCGTGCTCAGTAGTGGGCCATTAGTGGGTTGTAGCTTAGCTTAGCTTTACTTACCGGAGCAGTTAGAATAGGAAAAAAGAGAGCTTCAAATATTCTGACACTATATTTTATGTACCTATATAAATAAATAAAATAATTATGATGACTCAGTTTAACAATATTTATTAAGAAGAATCATACGTACCTGATAACTTTGTCACCCGTTATAAGCGGACTTTAGTCATGCACAATGACGCATTACTCGAAATCATTTCCATATTTGTAGGTGAAGGCAAAGTACAGAGAACATCATCAGACATCCGAATGAGTCGTTTTAACGATTCGTACCGTGAACATATCTTTGCACATGTTTACAACCTTCTTCAACCCTTTTCTTAGATGACTGATTTGTTTGACGACACGGGTGGCGCAAAGATTAACACGCCCGCGCCGGATCGCTGTTTCGACAGTCCTGGGTCCGACTCCCAGCCATGCGGAAATTTTAATGATGAATTTGGATTTTCGTTCTCGTCTGGGTGTGTGTCCGTACCTTGTGTGTTGTCCACGGCATCACGACACAGGGAATTCTAGTATGGGGATATGAGTGTGCGTGTTATTTATTTATTTATCATTCGTTTATTAGTTATTCATTTGTGCATGCCTATCGCGACTCAGGGAATCATAGTATAGAGATATTATGTGATTATTATTAACTTAATAACTGGTATCTGCGACTTGTTTACATTTTAGTTTACCGCGCGTATCTAGTACTTAAAATTAAAGAATTCTAATGCCAAAACCTCTAATGAAACATGGACAAACTTATTAAGATTGAACAGGTACCTACATACCTATAATTTAACTATAAAAATCCCAGTTTCAATGAGACTTAATTAATACCCGACGAGTCACAGTGTTTCATTCCGCCATCTATCATTTGCAGCTGAGTCCAGTAGCCTTTCAGAATGACTCTTTGATTAATATTTTTATATAACTTCTGGGCGACCTTGGTAAAATTAGGTTATTTAGGACAGGCATACATATTTGTAAAATTTTATAATATATCTTGAATTCAAGTGTCTTTCAATCCTTATACCATCGCAAATGACATTTCTACGTACTATTAGGTCGGAGTGTAGTTTCATTTACTCCTAACGTATAAAAAATATTTTATTTATACCTTATAACCGTTTTTAATTAGGTAGATACGAATTTCATAACAAACTTATAAACTGCTTCAAAACTGATGGAATTTTATACAACTTACTCCCCTCCCCTTTTTACCTCCTTAAGGGTCGAATTAAAAAAAAACATTCTTAATCCTCACCTACACTATGAAAGGAATCATGGCGCATCTAGTTTCTAATACCTAATAGTTTCAGCTGTACTATGTTGTTATATCAGACTGTCGGTCGGAATCGGTCAGTCAGCTAAAGTAAATTTTCCTTCTTATATATTTGGATTCTTTATCAGAATACATACTATACCTAATATCTAGCGGACGCATCAAAGAATACAAACAAAGAGATTTTACTCTGTATTAAGTATAAAACATGTGTTATATCATGCATTCGTATGCAGTTACGTATGACGAATACGCCCTGCGTCGAACCAGCCAAGTGCAACCGTTACTCCTTACTGCTCTGGCTGGTACTACCGTCATAGAACATGGCAGTCCTACTATAAATATGAAAATAAATAAACATAATCGGACATTATCATATTAATATTACGTTTTGTGTTACTCTACTTAAAATGTCTTTTAATAATAATCATATTAAAAATGTTACTAGGTTATAATTATATCTGTACATAGGAAATATTAATAAATATATGGAGGATTTTCATGCAATGACGGGGATATCCCTAAAGACCTTCAATTTTAAAATACGGCAACTTTGCCATTTTTTCCATTTATGCCATTTTGTACGTATTTCCCTTACATTATAACATAATATCGCTCTTCGTTTATAATTTATATCTACACCATAAGCGTATGTTTTTTTAACGTGTGCATAATTCCAAATGAATCAGACGTCTAAAGTGATTTACAACTGAGTTGAATGATACCGTTACGTTCGTTAATGTATATTTTATACAGTATATTATACAGTATAAGTATTATTCGAGACTAAGTCGTACGAAAAAATTACAGATCGTTGGGAAAATAATAAGTGAAATGAAGCGTGGAAAATCACCTGGTCACAATGGTCTCAGTATCGAGCATTTTAAACATGCGGGGGTTCACCTTCCGCGTATCCTTGCGCTGTTTTTCAATCTGTGTTTGAGTCATTCGTACCTACTTACCAGAGCCACTGATATGGACAATCGTAGTTCCGATTGTCAAAAATAAGACAGGAGACACGTCCGATATGAGTTATTACTAGAGACCTTATAATATGCATTTGCATTATGCATTTGCATATTTAAGCCATTTTCAGCGCTAATAGCATATTTTTCCTAAGATCTAGTGATGATGCATATTATCGCTATAATTTACAGTATTTTTCGAGCGCAGCGCACTCAGCAGCCGCAAACTTAAAGAAAAGTTTGAAACCATTTTGAACAATAATCCAGGCTTTGAACATCTGTGTGAAATTGATAGTTTTATTAATGGGCCGGGGGAAAATTTGCCAAAAGCGCTTACATAGCACCCAAGTTCAAATTCTGCCCAGTTACCTCAGTAGATGTGGAGCGATCATTTTCAACCTATAAAAATATTTTGAATGGTCGAAGAAATAACCTTACCGCTGAACATTTAGAACAATACTTGATTGTTAATGTTTACAAAAATATTAAATAATCTAACATGTTACTGTATCGATTATCGTCTATCATGGATAGTTTACTAAATTAAATGCTAATTTTGTAATAAAAAATCTAAAACTTATTAGTTTTTTATTTTATTAAAAAACAATAACTTAAAACAAGTAGGTATGTATTAACTAACAATAAATTTAAATTTAAAGGAATAATATTTACAAAACAAAAAAAAATAGTCATTTAATGTTGCATATTCTATCAGTTTTCGTGCATATTTCAAGCATTTTTCATGCATACTTGCATGCATATTTTAAGCTTTTTATGTTGCTTCTTATATATTTAAGCTTTTTATGTTGCTGTATGCGGTCTTTAGTTATTACCGTCCCATCTCGCTTGCTACCACCGCTACTAAGATATTTGACAGTATGTTAAATAGCTGCCTCAGTAAATATACATATTACCATTCATGACGCACAATTCGGGTTCAGAGGAAGTCTGTCAACTGAGAGCGCCATTTTTACACTAAACCACACTGTTAAGTACTACACGGCAAGGAGGACGTCGGGATACGCGTGCTTTCTCGATTTATCAAAACGATTTGTCAAGGACGATGTGCTCTGGGGAAAGTTGAGGAGCACGGGTGTGCCGACGGAATACACATCACTCCTCAAATAGGTACTGGTATGCTAACCAGAAAAACCAAGTGAGGTGGGTCGGTGCTTTCTCGGATGAATACGGATTGGAATGCGGCGTGAGGCAAGGAGCCCCGCCGTGTGCCGCCCGTATGCCTCGACGTGTAGCACTGAATGAAGTGACGAAGTTGAAATACCTCGGCCACGTCGTCACGAGTGACCTAAGGGACGACGAGGATATAGAGAGAGAACGCAGGGCGTTGGCAGTCCGGGGCAATATGCTTGCCCGCAGATTCACTCGGTGCACTGCAGACCTGAAAGTTACCTTGTTTAAAGCGTTCTGTCAATCCTTTTATTCCAGCGGGCTGTGGGTGACATATTCGCGTCGGGCTTACAACGCTCTGCGTGTTCAATATAACAACATCTTCAGGATGCTGTTGGGGCTGCCGTGGCGCGCTGTAGCGCCTCTAAAATATTCGCAGACGCACGAACCGACGGGTTCCATGCAATAATGCGTAAAAAAGCAGCATCATTACTACAGCGGTTACGTCACAGCGGCAACGGCATCCTGAAGGTGATTGCTGCCAGGCCGGACGATCCCATCCAAAAACATTGGATGGAGTTAGTCCTAAGCCTTATAAAATAAGGTTATCAAATTATAATGTTATTGCTTTTGTGATATTGTTATGCTAACACCTAACATAGCATTAAGCACCATTGTAACTAACACACTACTTACAATATATGGATCTCGACATCTGAAATAAAGACTTATTATTATTATAAAAATAGGTGTGAAATTAAATGTGTATCGAAGAATCGTTACTTGCTAAACCGGTTTAACGTAGTTAATTAAGATTTCGTAATCTAAAAGTATCTGCACCTATGATGGAATCCTCTCAGCTTTAGACGTAAATTAAAATTAAAATAATATTTTACTACCATATTATTTCAAATCTAAATTTGAATCATAATAAAAATAATTTTAAAATTGCACGAATATTATATATTATGTTGTCACATATGTTTAAAGAATATGTGTTACATTCTCATTTTAATTGACGATTCCAAAGTATTTTAATATATCTCATAAACTTTGGTTAACGTTAGCAAAGAAAACGCCTATTTATTGTTCATTGATTCTTTTGTACTATACAATATATTAATCATCTGAAAGGAATAATCTAAAAGAGAGTGAGAACAGCTTTAAAGTCCGTTGCGTAGACTAAAATATCCAAGCGTATACACACGAAAACAGACTTTGTGTTATAAAATGTAGAGAAAAGACTGAACTCTTGTATAAAAAGATCATAATATGAATTTACTTCCAAAATACTATTAAGTATAGGTATTAGGTGGCAAATATCGTACAAATACCTTAACTCTAAAATATACCTAGAAAAGCATGCTTAGGTATAATACTTTGTATTCGTTTCTCAAAGGCCGTTAAATTCATAACCATGAACCAATAAAGAACATGTACATAGATACGTAATGAGTGTTGTTAATTATAAAGAGGTAGTAATATTTCTCCGCTACGTGTTCCAACTGCATGTAAAAAGTATGTTTTATGGGTTTTTAGCCTCAGATTGTCATGCACATTGTAATGCTTCCTGCATTATAATGTGTGTGACAAGTTACATCTAGATAACACCATGGATCAAGCGGTTAGCGTTACTTTATTGCTGTCGGTTACACTATAGGATTAGCTTTTACTCACAGAGTGAAGCCGAAATATATTACATCACTATTTGTTGTTATTATATTTGACGGTTTTTAAGAGGTATCGATTTTAATCCGTGTCAGATTAAAAACTTAAATTCATTTTAAATTACTATCCCATAACGTCACGCAATTTTTACGCTTACGGTTACGCCTACTAACGAAATTAAATTTAACCACTATCAATAAAATGTTGAGGACCACTGTTTCAAAACTGAGTTGTATTGTAACCAGCTGTCCAAAAGAAATTATATATTTTCTTCGTTAAACAAGTATCTTTTGTGTACTTGATTTAAACTGCAAACTATCCGTAACTTAACTAACTTGCCATTCTTGGTTTTATTTTCCCATTGTAACTAAATACCATCGATAAAATTATTGATATCACAATGGAGCCGAAGAACGTGTATGAAAGTTCCTTGTATCGTTATTAATTGTTCACACGCACGACAGTGAGTTTCATTTGCATACACTTATCAAGTTGAAGCGGAACCCTGATATCGTTGATAAAACTGAGGATCATATTGATTTTTTAGCTTTCCGTACCCAAATGTGATAAACGGGATCCTTTTACTGTCTCCAATGCCTGTCCGCCTGTGACTGACTATTTCTTGACCGGACATAGACGCCTGAAATTTTTACATAATGCGTGTTAGGTTTGACCACTGTTCAACAACTAATACAAAAGTTAAAAAGTTTGAGTAACCTTAAAAAAGGGAATTTTCAATATTTTATCCATCAAAAAATTGCTAATTTGTCAAAAGTAAAATACATCTTATACATAAAATTCTCGTGTCACAATGTTAGTTACCATACTCCTCCGAACGGCTTGACCGATTGTAATGAAATTTTGTATGCATATTAAGTAGGTCTGAGAATCTACTAATATCTATTTTTCATACCCCTAAGTGATAAGGGTTGTTCACCCTTAACATTTTTTTTTATTTTTGGACAAAAAATTTTGTTATTATTTTTCTATAATGTGGCATTAAAAAATACATACAACCCTAAATTTTTACCCTTTTATCAAAAACCCCTGTTTTTTAATATTCATTTTCCTAGAAATAATTTATATGGCATAACAACGTTTGCGGGGTCAGCTAGTCTTATAATATATAAAATTCTCGTATCACAATGTTAGTTACCGTACTCCTCCGAAACGGCTTTACCGATTTTTACCAAATTTTATATGCATATTCAGTAGGTCTAAGAATCTACTATCTATTTTTCATACCCCTAAGTGATAAGGGTTGTTCACCCTTAATATATTTTTGGCAAAACAACGTTTGCCGGGTCAGCTAGTATGAATAATAAAAATCTTTGGTTTTCCTAGGATAACGGTGCCGTCATATAACGGCCGTAATCCGTAATTTAGCGGTGAATTTTTTTTTATGGAATTAAGATAGCAAATGAGCATGCAGCACCACCTTCCGCTGCCGCCCATGACAACTGTGACCGACCTAGAACTCAATGAGTCTCGTTCTAATTCGGTCACAGATGCGTTGCTACCCCTGAGGACTGAGATGGTCACCTCTAAAAAAGTGTAACCGGCTCCACACCTTCCTATCCGGATCACAATTGTTCTTAAAACAATTATTACACGATAGGGATGGTACTAAGTACCGTGGCAGGCGGTGGTACTTCCCCGGGTGAGCTCTAGGCCCTACCACCTAAAAAATGACCACACTAGAACATTTCCTATGAAAACGAAATGGTACGGTTTCGGTAATTGACAACCTAAGGGTGCATACAGATTATGTAACATGTTTTATAACTCCTGTTATATAACACGTCCACATTATCTAATATTGTTGTATCACAAAAAAACATATAACAAGATACAATGTGTTTTTGTAAGGGTGCGTACAGATTATGTAACATGTTATATAACTTTTGTTTTATAACACGTCCACACTATCTAACATTGTTGTCTAACAATGAAACATATAACAAGACCGTACACATTAAAATAACATTGTTATATAACAAGGCACAAGTAGGTAACTCGTGCGCAAAAGTTATATAACATTGTTTCACAACTAATAACATGTTATATAACTTGTTTTTGTAACACATATCGTCCACATTTAAAAAAAACATGTTATTTAACTGTTTTATAACATGTTTTGTTATATAGTCTGTAAGCACCTAAAGGGTGCGTACAGATTATGTAACATGTTATATAACTTCTGTTTTATAACACGTCCACACTATCTATCATTGTTTTCTAACAATGGAACATATAACAAGACCGTACACATTAAAGTAACATTGTAATATAACAGTGTTATGTAACAAGGCACAAGTAGGTAACTCGTGCGCAAAAGTTATATAACATTGTTGCACAAACTAATAACATGTTATATGTATAACTTGTTTTTGTATCACATATCGTCCACATTTATAAAACATGTTATATAACTGTGTTTTATAACATGTTTTGTTATACAACGTGGTTACCACCATACAAAAATAAATTTAATTTTATGTTCCTAATGATTACCTAAGCCCCAAAAAATTTTTCAATCAAATACCTTCTTTACTTTAGCCACAGCAATTTTTTTTTCAATATTCAATATTTCAACACGCTGTATCTATTATTATTGTAATAGCCGAAGATTGTTGCCGCTCTTGTCAAAAGTGAGTGACTTACGTTTAGATAGGCTGTTCTATTTTTTCCTATGACGACCTGAATGGCGCAATGGTTAACACGCCGATCGCTGTTCCGAGGGTCCTGGGTTCGATTCCCAGCGAGGCGGCAATTTGAATGATGAGTTTAAATTTCCGTTCTCGGTCTGGGTGTGTGTCCTTGTCTTGTGTGTTGTCCAAGGTACCCACGACACAGGGAATCCTAGTGTGGAGCTTTGAGTGTGAAGCGTTATTTATTATTATTATTTTTTTTTCCTATATTTTGTGCTATTTAGTTTGTTTGAAAAAAACATTTTTGTAAATAAGATGTTAGGCGGTTTTTATCCGACTGCGTCAGAAGGAGGGTTATGTTTTTCGAGTGTACATGTGTATGTATGTATGTCCATTTGGATTATTTGGCGCCCCACAGCCCAAACGATTGAACGGATTTCGACATATGAGGTATCGTTGAATTCGTCAGAACTGTGAAAGTGTCATAGGCTATATGAATTTTCAAAATGGCGCCCGAAAGTGGAAGAAAAAGAGGGGATAATCTTGAGTTTTTTTGTTATCTTAGCAATATGTCTTTTTAACAATATCTGAGAGACAATTTGGATTTCAAAAGAGCAAATCAACATCTTTAGCTACATTTAAATTTATTGAAAAAGTAATGCAATATATTGACAAGTCAATATCTGTAACTGGCATCTTCTTTGACATGAGTAAGGCTTTTGATGTTGTCAGTCACAGCATCCTGTTAAAAAAATGCGAAAACTATGGGCTTCGAGGCCAAGTATATAACTGGCTTCATACTTATTTATCCAATAGGTAACAATACGTTCAGATCAATTATTTAGATAAAAAACGACTGCTACAATCCAGTAAATCAAATATTAAAATGAATAAAACGGGGGTTCCACAAGGCTGTATACTCGGTCCCCTATTATTTTTGATTTATATAAATGACCTTCCGAACGTTACGAAGCATTACTGTACACTGTATGCGGATGATGTCGCTGTAGTAATACCCGATGAAGCTAAGAACTCAAAGAAATTTCAACTTGAAATTAATTGTACAGTTCAGCAAATAATAAATTGGATGTATCTAAATAACTTAAAAGTAAACCTAAATAAAACTACATACATAAGATTTCATAACAAACAAACATATAAAGAAAATCTTAAAATATCATACAAGGATCAGTTAATACACGAATCTACATCAGTAATATTTTTAGGAATAACACTTGATGACAGATGTTCGTGGAAGCCACACATAGAGACTGTCTGCAATAAAATTAACAGCTTTGCTTATGCATTATGGCGCTTGACTAAACTTACCAATGTTAAAACTGCTATAATTGCTTACCATGGATATGTGGCTTCCATCTTAAAATATGGTATAATACTATGGGGTAATTCAGCACACATAAATCAGGCATTCATTGCACAAAAACAATGCGTACGTGCAATCTGTAATATGCCCTGTACCACAAGCTGCAAACCTTTATTTAAAAAGTTAAAATTACTACCACTACCATGCTTATATATTTACAAAATACAATACTGTTACCTACGGGTAAAAAAATATTTATTTTATGTTGATATTGTGACACTTGTTTTTTTCTTTTGAGTTATTTTGTAAGCAGTCGGGTTTTTTGTTTTTATAATAATATTTTTATTACTAAATGTAATATGTTCCTTGCATAAAGCAGGGCTCGTGGTTTCATTTATTGTTGTATGGTGGTATCCAACAGTCTGTACGCACCCTATTTAATGTAATATTTGTACATTTTCTATTTATTTGTATATTGTCTATTTACCCACCGCATGTCCTATTATAACACAACTCTCTTTTCTGTACTTCTTTTATGTTTGCTATTATATAAAAATAACACAAACATACAAAAAATTACTGACCACCAGCTAAAATAAAAATAATATTTTTTTCAATAAATACTTAATTACACATCTTGATTTGGCAACGAAAATATTATATTTTTAAACTAATCGAGGGCAGTCTAAATTAATCTAAGTTAATTAACATTGATTTTATTATTATAAATTTGACGAATGTATTTAATTTAATAAATGTGAGATGTAATTGACTGACATATTGTATGCACATACGTGGCGGGAATATAGAGGAACTGGATTTAAATGTTTGTAATACCTATATTCCACAATAAATGGATTTGATTTGATTTGATTTCATTTGATTTCTATTTTTACATAAACATAACAATTGGTTGAACTATAAAATTTTCCTTTCTATTATACCTACCTAGACAAAGTTGCAACACAATGATGTGAAAAATCACCTCGTGCAGAAAAGATTTCACCACATAATAAAACGGAACTTAATGATTGATGTTAAATCATTATTTTTCACACACCAAGAAGTGTAAGGTGAAGCCCCTTACTAACTATCCACTAACTAAACATAGATTGTTTGAGTTAATCAACTTTTTTGATACCTACTTAAGTCCCAGGAACTCTTACAGTAGGGCACTATGATCTACATCTATACCACTCTAATGCCTTTATCCATCCATTGATCAGACTCAACAAGTCCACTTTTCTACCTTTGACCGGTCCTGAATCTTTTGAATCCAGTGGTTGCCTGTGTTCTTCAAATCAGTGAGCGCCCTTTTCTTCTTTTTCCAAGACATGGTCTCCATTTGAGGACCTTTCTCCCTCAACTGTATGGACAACCCGGTGAAATTTTAACCTTTAGTTCTTAGCAATTTGGCAATGGTGACAAATAAAAACAAACAAACAAAAAACAAACACACAAATAAAAAGACGTGTGGCACTCGGAGACTGCCGCGGTAAAGCTATTGCATATCATTATATATAAATTAACAAAACAAAAAATAATACTGCATTTGTGATAATAATAATAAAATGAATGTATATAGAGTACTAACTCATTTTCTTTCACTATTTTTTCGTGACTTTCTTCATTAATAAATGCACTTTGTTTATTCATATTTAAAATACTTTGTAGGTACACAAATTATACGAGTACAGATATTCACTGTTTTGCAGTGTTTCATAGGCAATATCACTGAAAGAGACGCATAATAATGACGTAAGCCTAATTGTTATACCGCCAACAGACTCACGCGAGAAGTCTCGAAGAGAAATCTTGCCGCGAATTTGCGCGAGAACCGAGAAAGCATCTACACTCATGCGACCTTCTCATTCGCATCCTCGATCGTCATCCGGAATGGACGTCAGTGCAGCGGCTTTGGTTTTGTGTGCATTAATATACTATAATCTTGTGAATACTAAAATAAGAAATAAATTAATATAAGTACTAAAATAATAATAATAATTGGGCACCACAGACAGTAGATAATTTTAACTAGAAATGTAAATTTTAAATACAAAAACACACAACGGTCCCACTGAGACCGAACGAGAATGTGAATACGGTTCTCTTTTCTCGCCCGAGAAACCCTTTGAAGCGGGCAAAAATACCGACACCGATCCGAGCACAGGCGAGCCCGAGAACGAGACTGCGAGAAACCGATCACATTCACGCTTCTCGGGTGTTCTCGGGGGTTCTCGGCGTGAGTTTGTAGCCGCTATTAAGAATACGTACATCATAACGTCACATTGTAGGTGCAAGACATTTTAATCTTTATTAGAAACGGATAATGCATTAATTTGTGCAAAGAAGATATAAATATTCTGAACAAAAGCATAAGAACTATTTCAGTTGACAAAATAATTCTTTTTAAAAAGAAAATTGACATTTGACATTTAAGTCCTACAACGATCTTTTGGCGCGTGAATGACGTGTGGGTGACAGAGACAGTGCCTTACAGTTTGCCTTGCCTGTATGGCACTGTCTCTATCACCCTCAAGTCATTAATATAGTGTCATTATTTTATGTCATGTTATTATTTTGTATGTTTTAAATCTAAATACGCGATAATTCGACTATTATGAATACATGTTGTCGATTCCAACGCCTTATTTAATCCAGATCTACATGTAATTATTCTTAAAACACCGAACCGACGGGGCGAAAATCAAATGTTTGACAGGTAAGATTTGTATGGGAAATTAAAATTTTAATTTTTAGTATTTTGCTCGCAATTTTTCATATTTTCTCATCGCTGCAACCTTCCCTGAACTTCCACGAATATTTCAAGACTAAAATTAGCCAAATCGGTTTAGCCGTTATAAAGTAAAAGTTAGTTAACTCAGTTAAAAGTTCTGGTATTTATCGATGTGTGGGTGCATAGACATAGTAACTAGAGTAACTATTTCTGTGTGTAGGGTGTAATAAATTTTCGTTACGAAATTTTTGCATTCGGTCCCCGCGCCCAAGGCCCGCGATAAAAGCTATGCAATAGCTTAAAAGTCTCAATAAAAAGTTCTATATACGTGCATCATTCTTAAAAAAGATTACAAAGATTTCCTTAAAAAAAGGCGAGAAATAAACCGGATACTTTGTAGTAGACCCATTTTACTTTCTTCTAGCAAATACGTAGGTAAGTATAGGTACGTCGAATGGTGGAAGGAATGAATTTTGCCGCCATGCGGGTAAAAGTCGAAAAGTTTAATACAAAGCTTAAGTTATTCCGTGGTCATAACGTTGCGTGAATACTAAAAAATTAAGTACTTTCCCCAGGGGCTTCCAGAATTTTCCCAGTCCCCATAATAATACCTTCTAAATTATGCATAGATAACAATTTACGCAGACAAAGCAGATGGTATTTATGTGACCAAGGTAAGTATACTAAAAATAAGGCTCTACTTCAACTTAACATTATATCCATTTTATTAGATTTAATAAATTTTTAATTATCTCATATCTATCATTTAGTAATTCAGAATTTTAATACAAACAAAGTAAGGAAAAACTATGTGGTTTGTTTACTCACGCCGAGGTACCTATTCCTAATTACATAAATAATTAAGTATATCATCTCTGCTTAAAACGTAAACAAGGCTAACATCTAAAGCGCATCACACACGGTGAAGATACTATAATATTTTAAGTTAAGATGCTCTAATATAAAATATTACAGTATCTTAAGGTATCACACACGATTAAGATACGATAACATAAAAAATCTGTTCATTTCCTTACGAGTTTGCGTTGGTGCCACACATATTCCTTGTTAGAGTTCTATGTACAGGGTGATTGACTATGAATGATACTGCCTTACTTCTTGATTTGTTAGACAACTCCTCAGACGATGATGATAATATAGAATGTGACATGCAGATTGCAGTAGCACATTCCAAAAGGAGAAACATTTGGATAGACTGATAGAGCCTCACATAAAAAAGAGAAAAACCTGCGGCGAATTTAACCTTTATGAACATCTGTCAACGAAGAAATTTCATGCGTATAATTTACAGTCAAGTATATTTTGACAGTCAAGAGATACATTCATTTCGATTCATGATTTGATTAGGGAAGATATAAAAAAGCAAAATACGAACACACAAAAACACCATGTATTTATTTTAAGATGTGTATATTTGGTATATTAATATAACATCTTAAGATATGAAATATATATTTACATATTTGGCGTATCGCTCGGTATCTTAAGATATTGAAGGTAAAATATATATTATCTTCGTCGTGTGTGATGGCTCATAGGATTTGTATGGCGAGCGATAATCGGAAATATGTTCTAAGATAATATATATTTTACATTATCTTCACCGTGTGTGATGCGCTTAAACCTTGTTAGATCTGCCTTGCTAATGCGGCGTCTGTTTGTTATACCTATTGTCTAATAAGATATTACTGGCCGTTTGTTTTATTGTAAGCATTGCAAAGAATTAAAAGGAATTAAGTTGAGCCTGTTCCATTTTAACGATAATAATTTATACAAGCGGGTTGCTTGAGGGGCCAATTCTTTTAATTACATTTTTTTATTAACATGAATAATTTATTGGTTTGAAACTATAAATACATAGATACTAAATAATTTTAAAACATAAAAAATAAGTTTATCGAAGTCGTTTTTGCAAGTCGTAGGTATATAAAATTTAATTTGACATATATTATTTGTTTATTTTAAACAAAAATAATTATGTATATTATGTTACTCAATATGTTTAAGTATTTTTTACTTATTTATAATTTCATCGATGATACTCGTATGCTCAGTGAAGACTATCTCATATGCAAATTTTTACATCACGATTTCTAGCGACTTGCTAATCATAAACACCTACAAGAATACTTGTATAATTCATCACCCAAAACGCTACTGATAAGTAAATTTCTTGAAAATATTGATTTCCGTAATCATATCTTAGCTCCTATAATATGAAAGATAAAGATTAATCAAGCACATTTTAATATCTTGAACATTGATAAAACAAAGTTTAAAACTTATTGATAACCAGTCACCTATATTACTAAAGAAACTAGGTATTATTACCTATATTATTGTAATCTGTGCTATAACGTATCATATTATATGATTTATTAAGTTTACATTTTAAAATATTATACTAAAACATTTCGCTTCGCCTGGGGGAAAATAAACCTCAAGTTTCCTAAACATGATCTTCTCGTATCGCAACAACACTACGCAGGAAATATTTTTAGCTAACATAAATAACGCATGTTACATATAGATATCTTGTTTACTTTATTTTATAGATAAAGATATAGAAAATTATTTGTTATAGCAGCAACCCATTAAGGCGCTTTGCCCACTGAGAAACTCTTGCAGCAACTGGCAACTAACTGTTTACATACGTTTCAATTGGACTGAGCACACACAGCAACTCGAATTTCGAGTTCCGGCAATCGTCAACAGTTTACAGTTACTGTAATCGTTGACTTGGTCAGTTCCTAATTGCCGCAACTAGCAACTGTTAAATATTATACCGGTTTTTAAAGTTGCCGGTTCCCGCAACTGTCAATCGCAAATCAATCAATCAAGTGGCTCACAAATTGCTATAATATAATTGCGGCAACCGTAAACGTTGTAGCAATTATAAACTTTTTACAATGGAAATTTTAAAAAGTTGATAGTTGCCTCAACGTGAGTGGGCAAAGCACCTAATAACCCATTCCACGGCACGACTCTGAATTCGTGGATGGAATTCGTTGGGTTGCTATTAACCCACACAAATGCCAGCTTTTCGGCCCTGTGATTAAGGTTTACTGTAGATTGACGGTTGTGACTTTTAAATGCCATCAGTAAAGTTTGCTTACAAGCTAAATTGAACTCTGAACACAAACCATATTTTCGGCGACTGAAATATAGTTCATGATCAATTCATCTAGGTAGTAGGAGATTGAGAGACCCCATTTACATAGCGGATATAAGGGACAATATTCTTTTTCGTCGCCTAGTAGTCAGATTCTGGCCGAAGGGATATTTCCCCTTGTAGGATCAGCTAATAGTCTGATTGGGAATGGAATTGTGTGCCCCGTGCACCTGTTACAGTGTTACGGTTTTACGGTAGGTAGATGTTGGTTATATTATTGACTTGATTCTTCCGGCGCCTTCGCTCGTTCAATTCACAAATTCCTTTCTTAATGCTCTCTTGCGTCCCTTGAGAAACCTATTAAACAAAGTTTCAAGTGAATCCAATCAATGAAGAAATAAAATGTATTAGTTTAAAACATACCTACTCATACCTGACTACCCGAATGGTCTATCGTTAACATACCGAATTGTTGTTATAATGCTCTTGGATTCGATTTCCAATGAGGCGGAAATTTTAACCGTTCTTGGTCATATATTAATATTAAAGCAAATTTAATTATTTAATAATACAAGCCAAATTTCAGGTTCTTGAATTTAGTAGGTACTTACGGCTGTGAGTTGTCTGTCGGTCAGTCACTCGTAACGTAAGAGTTTATAAATTAATTGATTAAATACGTTTGTCATTTATGTGAAGACAAAATCAGATAGATACTAATTACACGTTTTAGGTAGGTACTTATTCGTCTTACCGCTCAATAAATAGTTATGATCTTCTAAAATAGATGTGACGTGCTGACGATTTTATCTCGATGTCGAGCTTCGTCCCACAAGCCCACAAGCAAAGAGCTATAATGGAATATTCAAATTAATATTGATAGACCAATTTAAACATGATACAGCCCACACGGATCATATCCCGCCTTTGTTACTCCGAATGTTAACAGCAAACCTTTATAATGAGAAAATTAGGTATATAAATCGTAATTATTTGATTTATGCTCTGACATAAAATGTACAATATAGAACCTGCAAATAGAAATAATGTGGAATTATAAAACAAACATTTTAACAGCCAAAATAAAATAGACAAAACCGTTTACCTATTACTGACAATCGGTGTAATATAAATAATAGTGTTTCTCAAAGGCCTATTCCGATCTAATACCAAAAAACTAATACCATTTGGTATTAGTTTATTATCCCAGTGAATTTTTATTCCGAACGAATACCATTCAAAAGAAGAGTATCAGAAAAATATATATCTACCTATCCATGAATCGTCTTAATAAGATGAATTAAATAGCACAGTTTATAAACTGCGTAATACCTATGGTACTTACTCCGTTAGCGCTCGATACCTATAGAATTCGTATTAATGGCAACCCACACAAATACAAGCTTTTCGCCCCTGCGATAAAGCTTCATTATTTAAAGATGGGCAGCGAAAATTTAATACGCCCTTAGTAAATTTTGGTCACAGGCTAAATTTAACTGAGAGCACTCGTCATAAATTCGTTTTTCGCGGGCAGTGGGCATTCCATATTCTGGGCGACTCAAGTAGGTACAAGTTCCTAGACCTAGTCCATAATAACCACGACGGGATCCTTGAATGTCAAAAGCTCCTGACTATCTCGTTGAGTAGACCTACTCATTAACTCCTTCATAAATCTTTGGAATAGAGCAGTGAAGTAATTATGATTCTAATTTTCTCAAAATATTTATAATACCTATTGTACGACGTGATAGGCTTAAAACGTTGTGCAGCCATAGCAAAGTGTTTTAAACCTTGAACTCGCAAGCTGGGGGGCTATGTTTGAATCCTTCTACACTACCTTGAAATTATGATAATTAGGTAAGAGATAGGCATTAACAGATTAGAACTAAATATTCCCTAAGGCCCAGTTCAAGTTCTCACACTTATAACAAACTAACCAACTAATATTCTGACACCATCTATTAAGTGGATTAACCATACAAGTCACTATTTAAGTCTCGTTCTAGCGGAAAGTTAAAAACTTAACTATGTTCTTACTTTTTTAACGTTCAGTTTATAGATTTCGGAACTCAATTCAAAAGGAAAAAAATGTGATCTTACAAAACTAAGAACATAATATGGAATTATGCCCAGGAAGTGAAAAACTTTAGGAACAATACAACAAAGAATATAATATATCACCATTGTATTATGAGAGAAATAAAATATTGTGTAATACGCCTTGTAAGCGTGTTTGTTTGCAAATTCAAATGAGATACGTGTTTGAAAAGTCGTATAAAGTTATCGTTAAGTTTTTTTTCTTTTTGTCACGGAAACATCTTAGCGTCTTCTTGATAAGTAAATATATTTTTTTATTCTTACTTCCTTACTTGTTGATGAAAGAACGAAATTTTTATCAGCGTACTTTTGTCCATCTAATACTCTATTTTATTCTTATCTATTAAATTCATGAATTAATACGATTGTTTTAATTTTAAATAGAAAATAATACCTTATATTGTTTCTATTGCACATAACACATTAATAATAAGTTCATGAGGCAAAAACATCTTTTTAAATATTTAGATCGTTTAGTCCCATATTATAAATTTGACAACTGACGGGAGGATTTTGAGTTATCTCTGCTTGTCGATGTTGAAGTCAGTTATTTTTGTAAAGAGTTAGTTATTAAGTGCATACTTTTAAATATACTTAAGAAAAGAATAACTTAATCCAACAAAGACAAACCCATTACTTAACAGCATAGTGACTTTAAAATTAATACCTTACATAAATCTGAAATGCTCATAAAATAAGTAGCTAATTAATTACTAAGCAGTGATGCACTGTGAAAACTACAGCACGCTTCAATATATTTAGTACAAAAAAGATGCTGGAAGCTCTTTACCTTAGCAAAAATCACTGGATTAAAAATTTCACGAAAAAAAAACAATCTAATAATGAACTTAATTACAAATACCTACATAAAAACTAAGAATACCTAATCTTTATCAAATCACCCGCCCACATTAAAGAAAATTGTAAGGACTTCAGAAAATAGGACAATCTGATTCTTGGCCAACAATTGTGGAAATTCTTACCGTCTCTTATTGCGTTCGGTTACCTAAATTTCCTGTAGATAAAAGAGGATTGTACTTCACCTGAATGAGATTTGATATTGTAAGCAGGTAAAAAGCTTGGAGGAAATTGTCGTGGAAATGTAGGTATATTATATCATCATTTCAATACATGTAGGTAATTCTATTATTAGAATTGTGATTTAATTGATTACTACCTAATGATTGTTTATTGCCATTATCCCATAAAAAAATGCAGCATCTTCGTGCCCGACCTATAACATAACTTAAAAGGGGACTATGAGTACTGGGACAGAGACTACGAGTAATTAGCCCAGTTCGTTGCTGTTACTAATATGTAGTCTGATTCAGTCGCAGATGTAATCTTTAAGGCCTGAGATAGTCGATTGGTCTATTAAAGTGCATATAATCGGCTTCTCAAATTTTACCGAAATATAACTGCGTTAAAATATTGATTACGCGAAAAAATGGTACGAAAAATTATAGTGGAAGGTGATAACATCACGGAATGAATTAAATCTCATGCGCTTCTACATCGGACTGAACTGTTTATTTTTTGTTTTAACAGCGGCGAAAATGTCTATAACATAACTTAAAAGGGGGCTATGAGTACTGGGACAGAGACTACGAGTAATTAGCCCAGTTCGTTGCTGTTACTAATATGTAGTCTGATTCAGTCGCAGATGTAATCTTTAGGGCTTGAGATAGTCGATTGGTCTATTAAAGTGCATAATATAATCGGCTTCTCAAATTTTACCGAAATACAACTGCGTTAAAATATTGATTACGCTAAAAAATGGTACGAAAAATTATAGTGGAAGGTGATAACATCACGGAATGAATTAAATCTCATGCGCTTCTACATCGGACTGAACTGTTTATTTTTTATTTTAACAGCGGCGAAAATGTACTTAATCGGACTGAACTGTTTTTTTTGTTTTAACAGGGGCGAATGTATAGCAAAAAAAAAATCCGTTGTTTCAGATGACAACGATGCTGGATTCAACAAAGACTGAAGTGTTAGCCAAGAAACTAATTAGGAACTAAGTATCTGATAGTAAATATGGAGGGGGTGAGAGTCACGCACCAAGGGGTGCGGGCGCATTCGGCCGAGGGCTCTGCAGGGCGCATCACGCAAGCTGGCTTGGCAGCGAGGAGCCCTGAGGGTACAGCTGCCAAGGGCATGGCTATCAAGGGCCATGAAGATCTGTGGGTTGAAATACAAACAAACACCTTCAGAAACTGGGTGAATGAGACCTTGAAGCCCGCGAATATAAAGGTAAATTGACAATTAATTTGGTAAAATTTAGTAATATTTTTGCCTGTGCGATTCCATCGTGGATATTTATGATTTTATTTTTGTTTTCCATGCTATTTGCAACATAAGGAATCCCAGTGCGACATTAACACTAAACGTCTCTTAATTATTTATTTAATATATCTACCTATGTTTATTAAATTTTTAACTCTTCTTCTTCTTGAATTACTCTTGTCACTTGTCCAGACAAGTATTTTGTATTCAATTTCCATACAAGATGAGCTACATTTTGCATTTTGAAGTAAAATTTCATGTCCAGACTAAAAACCTTCAAATCTTTAGAAGCACTAACAGATTTGTAGCAGACTTAACAAAGTCTACAGCCATCTAACGTTGGGCCTACAATTTTCTTGTTCCTTTGAAGTCTAAAAATAACTATTTTGCCTTAATTTTAACTTAAACTTAAACCAAAACAGTTTTGAGCTGTGCTAAGCTAAATTGTTTTCGAATCAGGATTGCCCGGTAATAAAATCATAATGCACCAGTTGGTTTTTATTCGATTCCGGAAAACCCCTTATGCGCCGGTTGGGAGCCAAGGGGGTTTGAGCGGATAAAAATCCCACGTAAGCTGGAACTAGCCGGGTATCTTGTTAAAGAAAAAGGTTCGAGCGGTGCTTTCTTATTCTCCTCTTTCTATTTTTAACGAATCCGTAGCCTCGTTGGTAGTGGGTTCCCGGAATTGATTCCCAGATGGGGTAGATTGGTACATAATTATATATTACGAATAAATGTTTGTTGTTCTATCACAACTACTCGCGACACTTTTGAAGTAATTTTTTATGGCTTAAGGGTCGCTCAGAAATCCAGTGGACATGGTTTCACCTACATCATGTTAAATACTATTTGCAGCATAGTTTAATATTGCTGTAGTTGGACTATTAAGGAAAAAGTATTTTTGTTTTTCTTTCTTTATTATGTAGGTAGTGGACCTGGTAGAAGATCTTCGTGATGGTACAGTGTTGTGCGCGCTGGTGGAAGCCCTGCAAGGGCGAAGACTGAAAGGCTGGAGTACGAATCCAACCAACCAACACCATAGACTGGAGAATGTCAGCACAGCGCTCCAGGCCATCGAAGATGATGGCGTCAAACTTGTCAATATTGGTAACCTTAATTAAATACTTTAACCGCGCTCACTGTACATTGCACGAATTGTCACACCTTTGACAGCTAGGAATACTACGAATACCTATGTCAAAAACTTACCATAATCGTGAATCTTTGCACTTTTCCGCGAATATGAGTGAGCGACTTAACACTTGGAGAAATGAGTGACCACTAGTGTTAAATTTTCGATTTTTTTGTGCTTAGAGTCATTCTTTAGGCTTTCAAACAGCAAAAAATTTTTGATATTTGGGTTGCCTTTTTCCACGAATCCACACATAAAAAGAGTACCTAACGGTTGATCTAGGCCCCTTCAGTTATGGCGAGTCAGTGACCATTAATGGGTTAAAGCCAAGTAACCACCATATTTCCACTCAAAACTAGAAAAAAACATATATGCCACTTATCAGGTGGAATTCTATTAATTAACCCCCGACGCAAAAAGAGAGGTGTTATAAGTTTGACGTGTCTGTGTGTGTGTGTCTGTGTGTCTGTCTGTCTGTCTGTCTGTGGAATCATAGCTCCCGAACGGATGAAGCGATTTCAATTTAGTTTTCTTTGTATTAAAAGGGACTTACGGGCGCGTGTTTTTAGATAGGTATGTTTGATGAAAATCGGTTGAGCCGTTTAAAAGTTGTTGGGGTTGAAAGTGGGGAAGAATTTTCACTCTGTCTTTTGTGGCATCATAGCTCCTGAACGGATGAAGCGATTTCAATTTGGTTTTTTTTGTATTAAAGGGAACTTACGGGCGCATGTTAATATGTTTGATGAAAATCGGTTGAGCCGTTCAATAGTTGTGGGGGGTGAAAGCGGGGAAGAATAGCCATATGTATGCAGATATTCGTGTGGGGTCTCAAATGAAAGCGTACAGTAAGAGAATATTTATAACTTAATCCAGAATGTTCTTACCTATAAAAAGTATAAAATAAACAATTAAATTAAAAATTAAAAAAACCCACACAAACATTTAAAAAGTAAAAAATAATACCTTTAAAAATAATACGTCGCGTTGGGGGACCGCTCCATTTACTTCTAACTTTAACACAAAAAATATAGATAAATGATAAGTCTTGGGTAAAAGACTAATCGTAGATAAAAAATAGTTAGGAGCGGTCCCCCAACGCGACGTAGTATTTTTAAAGATATTATTTTTTACTTTTTAAATGTTTGTGTCGGGGTTTTTTTTTAATTTTTAATTTAATTTAAGGATTAATTTGTAAAAAGCAAAATTTAAAACATTGTAAAATTTCTGTTTGTTTACATTTTCATTGCAGGTAACGTGGATATAGTAAATGGGAACTTGAAGTTAATATTAGGACTTATCTGGTCACTTATTGTGCGTTATCAAATCGGAAGAAGTAAATTCCCACCGAGGTAAGTTCTTTTATTGTGAGCAATATTTCATTTCATGATTTTCTAGCAGTAAAATTTACATAAAACAGTCTTGGAAACTCGCCCGCGCTTCACTTTGAGAAACGTATTGCCTAAAATACGTAAGTACCTACTGTATACTCTCCAATCGAAATTATATTTAGACAGAATTATAAAAACAACATACTCGTATTATATTTTTTGGATGTGAACTGCAATCAGTTAAACAATGATATTATTTTTCAAACACATTGCAGTTAACAGAAAACGCAAAATTACTCCAATTTCAAAATTATGCATTACTGAAAACCACCGAAATCGATTAAACCATTCCTGAGATCAGCAATAAAAAACGCACATGTAGAGACAAAAATTCAACAATGTTTGCCAGATCATAGATCACTTTATAGATATTTACTCGTACGATTTACTATCATAGTAGGTGTTGTAAAATACGAATGTAGATAGGTAGGTACTGTAGTTACATACGATATAACTAGACTAACTCTGTCTAAACAGTTATAACTCACCGGTGCCAGAGCAATTAGCACGAATGCAGGCGGGTTATATTGCATTACATCCTATCGCTACGACTAATACACTTATGTTCTCGCGTGGATGATGTAGAAATGAAATATTGGCCTGGATTAAACAAGAAGTGAATATTTTATAAATGTAATCAAATTTTAATTACGATATCTATCGGAAATAAAAATTACTCTTATGTTGTTTATTGTTGTTTTATATCTTTTATTGAAATCATTTTCACTCACACGGCACAGGTTTTCATTCCCAATATGAGACGTTAAATAAACATAGCGTTAGCCAAGCACCTATTAACTAGCAGACTTCACATAGGTATAGTTTAAGGTTTATACTTTATACAATAAACACAAATAAAGAATAAATACCTTAACGAAAATATTTAAATTTGTACGATCCGAATTAAATGTTCATTTAAGTAGGTATATAAACTATAATTGAAACTCCAGTTTAGTACAAATACTAAAACCATTTTCCTGCATTATAAAGCTCAAGCGCTATTTTATCGGTTCGAACGAGCGAATGGAACTGCCAGTCGAATAAATAAATATGAATAGATTTTATGATAAATACATTCACGAGGAAAGCTATTAGCTAAAAAGCATGTGTTTTATCTTTTTTCCTTCGTTTCTTTTCTTTCGTTGGCCTGAAAAAGGATCTAACTGAACTGAAGTAGAGAGCTGTATTCTTTAACTATTAAGTATCGATTTCAAAAGTTATCTATATCGCCGTTATTTCTATACTATCGATCTCATATCTTATCTTATTATAATATAAAACATTAGAGTTTGTTTGTTTGACCGCGCTAATATCAGGAACTACTAGTTCGAATTAAAAAAAAAACATTTTGTCTTGAATAGTCCATTTATTGAGGACGGCTATTATTATATAAAATCACGCTACGATCAATAGGAGCACAGCAAAAAGTTTCCCGAAACGACGCGAGGGCGTCTACTATACATTATACATATAGTTATGTATTGCAGGGTTAGTGTCTGCAGGGTCACTTAGTTGTAATATAAAAGAAAATATTACTTCTTTAATAGGTTCACTTAATTCAATAAAAAGAAAAGATCCTTTCTTCGTAGCAATTTCTGCTATCCGTTTGTTAACTTAATTTTACAATTTGACTTATCAAGACCTCTCTCGCAGTAAGTCTTTATTAATGGGTTTCCAGCAATATTTCAGGCTAAAATTCGAGTGTGTTCAATTGAATTCCAGAAAGCTGATGCTATCGTGGCTCCAAGCGGCGTTGCCGGAGTGCCGCGTTGGCAACCTGACGACCGACTGGAACAGTGGAGTACTGTTATCGGCGCTGCTCGACTACTGCAAGCCTGGCACCTTCCCGCACTGGAAAGAGCTAAGTGAGTAGAGTTTCGTTGAGTTATATTTTCATTTGCGACACTCTAATCTTGGTAGTTGACCTGGGGCCCTAGTCCGCTTCTTTTATAGATACTTCCTTTATTACGTTGAGGTTAAATAATATGACCAGGGCCGTCGCAATCGGGCATTCAACGCGTGCACTGTAGGTACGCCGGCGAAACATCCAATGGACCACGGAGGCGCGGTACGAGAAATAATTTTAAACAAAGGAAACCTCTCTGCAGCGAGGGGCGGCCCTCAGGTTGACACACTTTTATGGACGTATACAGCTACTGGTCTAGGGAGGCAAATGTCGAATTCCTGATCCCTTCAAATCGGATTTTTGTGGCAGATTTTATAAAGGTCCCAATTACAACAAAAGATTTTATTGATAGGTAGGTTCCTCCTCCGAATAGATACCTTAAATAAAAGCTTCGTAAATGCGACAAATTAATTTGTAGAATGTAGTTACAAGGATGCTAATGTGCGTGAAAAGCGCATCTACCTATGAGGCTTTGTATGTCAAATTCGACAATGCTTGCATCGAGACGGCTGGAGTGCGCCGATTTCGGTTTAGTATTTGTTGCCGCATTTTACACGTCCGCCGGCAGTATCTAGTCTGAGCGCGCGCGAAGACTTATCAATAATCTAACAACCGTAGATATTTTATCCGAGGTCCAGTGGGGCCATCTGCCCTCCCTGCTCCTACTTACGTACACACGTGCATATTTTGTTTTTGATATAATGTGTCATTACTGTGTGAAAACTATTCCGACATTATGCGATTGAACCGTTTATAAATTAGGAGACTTCCGCCTCTGCTTATCGAGCCAAGGGCTTTTCCTCAAGTAAGATATTTATATGACAGACAAATTAATGTTAGTTTTTAAGTCGTTTGTGTCTATAGTTAATTTGCGTAAAAAGTCCTAAATATACGGAAGCATAGAACCACGTTTTAAGTTTATAAACGTACCTATTCTCCGTTCGCGTTCCATATGGAATTCGTTTTAATGGATTTCCACACAAATGCCAGCTTTCCGCCTCTGTGATTAAGGTTCATTGTAGATTGACGTGGAAATTTAAAAATGCTTTAAATAAATTTTGCTTTCAAGCTAAATTGAACTGTGACGACACATTATTAATTTGTTTTTTGCGCAATTCCACATTCTCGGCAACTTAAGTAAAGGTGTTTATTTTATTTCCTTGCAGAGATATACAAAATATAATAATGATTACAGAATACTCCTGGACAAACAACATACATTTGTAACTCTGTACACTATACAATATGTAAAATAAGATTTGCAAAGTACCTAATTTTTTTCACTGCACATGTCAAAAAATTTTCATCCCACCTATTCGAAAAAAACAACTTGGTTCTCCTTTAAGTGCGCCCAAAGTTGATATTTTCTATAAGAACGTTTTAGCGGGCGGTAATGAGTTTTAAATCCACTTTATTTAAATAAGTGCACCACTATTATCTACTCTACTTTAGAATCCCTCACTTCGCTCTGGATTCAAAAAAGCGCCCTCGCTGTAAAAATATTACTTTGCTCCCTTGTTATACAATCTACTATTTTACTCTATGTTTGAAAGTCGAATTAAAAAGTGTAATCAAACAAAATGGCAGGTTTATTCCGCTAATATGTCTGGTTCTATTCGATTCAGAACCGTCATCGCTCGTAATTTTATTTGGAATTCTCTGGGCGCCAGTTCTTCGGAAATGTGTCAGTTCCGCTTAAAAGCTTGAAGCGAGCTAAGTAAAGCGTGAGCTGCACAAAAATAAGTTATTATGAATTCTTTCACATCCTGGTATCATATTGAACCACACAAGGGGATATGAGTCAGTCTGATAAATTAAGCTCCAACGAGATAATCACAAGTACCTATACGTATTGACAATACCTATGTCAAATATTATTTAAATACTTTTGACTATATCTTGACTTGTCGTTAATTATTATAGTTGTTTAAATTAAAGGTTTTGTTATTTATTTATTTAATTTTGACACTTTCACTGAGCGACGCTAGAAGTATCTATAAAAATATAGTAGGTACATAATTATACCTACTAAAAAATTAAAATTTAATAGTAGATTGTATAACAAGGGAGCAAAGTAATAGATAGTTTTACGGCGAGGGCGCTTTTTTGAATCCAGAGCGAAGTGAGGGATTCTTTAGTAGAATCCTGAACGTAGCGAGGGATTCAAAGTATGTCGCCCGAGCCAAAAATATTTGCTCCCGAGTGATACACTCTACTTTTCATCCCCCCCTATGAGAAAATAAAAGGCGCCTCAAATTCAGGAATAATACTGTCACAGTCACTAAACTAACTAAACTAAACTGACTAAACTGACTAACCCGACTAACCCGACTAACCCGACTAACCCGACTAACCCGACTAACCCGACTAACCCAACTAAACTAACTAATTAAACCAACTTAACTAACTAAACTAATTAAACTCATTAAACTAACTAAACTAACTAAAGAACTCATTTTTCAAAACAAAACCATGAATTTCTAACAATCCGCACTGAATTTAGAAAGTGCGCGGAAAAGATCTTTTTTAAATAACGGGGAGGAAAAACTCATTCCCGCCCGCTAAAAGATTCTTATAGAAAACACCAACTTTGGGCCCCTTTAAGTGCGAACCAAGTCGTCTTTTTCGAATAGGTAGGTGGGATGAAAAAGTTATTGTCTCGATGCGATTTGACAAAATGCTACTTAAAAACCAACATAATGGTAGATACTCTTTCATAAAATTGGTTCGTTTCGTCGAAGTAACGGACAGGGAAACCTTTGTTTGTTTTATAATGGAAATTCGATAGTAGATACTCGTATTGTTACTATCAATAATTCTGTCACGACAACATTAGTTTTTTGTAGCGAAAATATTTTTTTTGTAATTTTTATTTTATAATTCGAATAACAAGATTAAAAATAACAGATTTAAAAAGGCAAACCAAGTAATTTGCTACTGCATATTTTTAAAAGAAATTTCTGCCAGTGGACCTAAGAATGGATATTAAAATTATAATTATCAATAAACGCTTAAAAATATTTAAATAAGTAGAAGCGCTCATAGCCCAGCGTATTGCGTCTGTCCTATGTGATCTACAAAGTTCACCACTGTGGGCACGGTCGATTGATAGGTGACCGTTAATGGTAAATTTTCTTGAGCACTTTCGTGCTTCGAAGAGCATGTAGGGGTCGAGGTTGTTATTGATAGATAGCAGTTTAGCCATTTTGTAGACCTTTGAATTACATTAAACATTTCCGATACTCGGGATGACTAGTGGCCACTAATCCCTCCACTAATCTGCAGTGAAGCAGCACGTTGGAGTATGCTCTAGGCCTCCTCCGCTCGAGGAGAGACCTGTGCTCAGTAATTGGCAATTAATTAGTTCAATTTAGATTAATAAGACTCCTTATAATAGAGACAGTAGGTCTGTTCACAAAACAGTTCTAAATCGTACTTCAATTTACTCCAGTTTAGATTGGTTATGAATTGAAAATTTTTAGAATTTCAAAAATGAACTTTCTGACCGATTTTAATCGTTACCAGTAAAAATTACATTCCTAGGATTCTTTTTGATAATAAGAACATAGCAACGATCATACATAGCCCAATTCAAATTAACCCAGTTAGCCTATCGAGTGTCCTGAGTTTGATTCCAGATCGAAGCCGACGTACTTGCGTTATTTCCTTTAAATACTTATGTTACAAGTTAGTAGGTGTGAGAGTTTGATAAAAACATATATAAAGATGTTACACAGTAATTAATATACTTCTCTCAATGTTACTGCCCACATACATAAGAGACAACGCAGAAAAAAACTAATTCCGATCCCACAGCAATAATACAGAATTATGAAGCGCTCATAGCCCAGCGCCTTGCGTCGATCCTAAGCGATCGACAAAGTTAAGCAACAGCGGGCGCGGTCGGTAGTCGGATGGGTGACCGCTAGTGGCAAAAAATTTCTTGAGCGCTTCCGTGCTTCGGAGGGCACGTAAAGCCGTCGGTCCCGGTTGTTATCGATTGATAGCAGTCGTTAAGCCATGTCGGAGGCCTTCGGGCGGCTTGAAAACTTTCGACACTGGGTTGGCCACTAACCCTCTACCAATCCGCATTGGAGCAGCGTGGTGGAGTATGCTCTAGGCCTCCTTAGTAATGAGGAGAGACCCGTGCTCAGTAGTGGGCCATTAGTGGGTTGTAGCTTAGCTTAGCTATGAATATATAAAGGTGGGAATCGCCGCTGGCTAAGTATCGTGCGCTTCAAAATAATATCGAGAACTTAATTACATTTCCGCGAATTGGATTGTTCAATAGATGAATAACCAAATGAATTTCCAATATACGGATGGAATTTTCATTTAAATTCATTTGAATTAATTCCCCGAATATGCAGCGTTCAAATACCTGTATGATTTTACATACCTATCACAAAGGAACGTTGAGGTTTTGTCAAATTAAAATTTTCATACTAATATAATGTGTGCTTAAGTTATTTATTTATTTTATTTTGTAACACCTTACAAAAAGGAATACAAGGGCAAAATTTAATGCCTAAAGGCATTATCTGCCTGTCAGCCCTGTGCTATGGTTATGTTATATGTGTGTTTACCTATATTATAGTTACACTTGAAAAGTTTGATTGACAAGCTAATCTCAGGAACTGAACTGAAAAAAATATTTACGTGCTTGTGATTGACAGACTTCCTCAATAGGCATAACATCACGCTACGACGGATAGAAGCGGATGTTGCAAAAATGCGAAAATATTTTATATCTGTAAACGAAAAGAACAAGAATCGAGGGCGGATCTACTCGATACGATATACATAATAAATTGTTGGGTAAGGTGTCAGGGCATGGGGAACTAGTATCCCCTTGAGGCCACTGCGACCATCCCTGATCTATTGATTAAGGGTTAGGTACTTAAAATTTTAAAATAATAATTTCAAAAATTGGTCTACATAACACAATGTTCAACACTTTTTACCTGTATGAATACCTATATCTATAATGTTTGTTGTGAGAAGTGTTAGATTGTTCACAACGCTAAGTAAGTTTCTTTTTTGACGATGCTGTAACATAGTTCATAATGTTCATACCGAATGCAATGCGCAGACATTTACCTGTGCATTTACGTAACCGATAAATATTTGTTCTCAGCCCCCGTATTATGAGCTCTTAATTCCAGACAGTTCACGTTCACAACGTATGGGTGACAGAGACAGCGCCTTACAGGTTACCTGTAATGCACTGTAATAAGGCGCCTTATTACCTGTAAGGCGCTGTAATAAGGCGCCTGTAAGCGCCCGCGCCGGTGCTATCTCTGTCACCCACACGTTGTGAACGTGAACTGTCTGGAATTAAGTGCTCATAATACGGGGGCAGGTCATAGGTGTTTGTGGCGTCTGTCAATCTTGTGGATGCTACATGCAAATATTTCTTTTACCAGATCGCCATGAAGCCATAGAAAATTGTCGACGGGCGATGAAACTAGCTCATAGAGAGTTGGACGTTCCCATGGTGCTAGAGCCGGAATACCTAGCTTCTCCATGGTTGGACGAGCTGTCTGGCATGACTTACCTGTCCTACTTCATGAAGCCTGGTTCTACTGGCTATCGATCTACGCTAGAATGGGTGAACTCCAGGCTCGAGAGAGCAATCACAAATTTTACGGTAAGTAAATTTTTAAATTAAGCTCTTAATAAATTATCACTCGTGGGATTATCATTTTGGCTAAAATAAGGAGAAGATTCGTGAAGTTATTTTTTTTCTTTCTTATTGTTAAACTTAACCTAAGTTCAAAAAGGGCTAACAATCATTACGGGCATTCTCTCCCAGTCAACTCAGGTCAACTGATGTTGAAATCGCCACATGATTTGACATTTATGACAATATAAGGCGTACACAACAATATTAATACGAGTATACATACATATGTATGTATACATTGTATCTATAGGTGTTAAAAAATACTAAGGTCAAGTGGGGTAAGAGAAACATACTTTACTGGTATTTTCATATTTTGGCCTTCAGCTATCAAAATTATACATTTACTTTGATAATAATAGAAGCAAATCTTCTGTTTTGAAATATACTTACATTTTTTTTGACACAGAACTAAATTCTTCGTGTAATTACGGCACAATTTAGCAACAAAGCTAGGTCTTATAAATGTTCCTCTTTCCCGAGATTTGGAGTAAGAGGGACACTCGATATTTTTAAGTAATAACTTATGTTTTTAAGTGTATAACATAGCATGTTTTAAACATTTTTTTGAGTAAAAGGAATTAAACCTCGCCTCGTTTTATATAAGGTCTTCTTTAGGATGACAGCAAACAAAAACGAAATTTGGGGTAAGAGGAACATATAGGTAAGGTCAGAGGTACTAAACTCTTTGTGCTATTAAATGATTGTATTAATAAAAAGAAGAACCGCCATTTTTTTTAAGTCGGTAAAGCTACCAAAAACCTTTTCCTAATTCTAAAAATTACTGTACTGAAATCCACTTTAAGATCGGTTCAGCCAAATGCGAACTTATGGCGGACAATACGTAAAACACGTTTTAAAGTGCAAAACTCCATTTTTTAAGTCGTCTAATATACCTAAAACCTTCTCCTAAGTCTGAAAAATACTATGCTGAAAACTGCATCAAAATCATACACATACATACATACAGATCAAACTCAGAACCTCCTTTTTTTGAAGTCGGTTAAAAATAGAAATGAATGGCGCCACTTTTAACGGCCCTAACTGCTTCTAATAGTTTTTCTTTCGGGTAAGAACTTCTATCGGTCTTTCTTACGTAAGCTCGAGGCATTTTGCTTTTTTCTGTAACAAATAAATAGTAAAGCAAATCATGGCTATTTTCGGAACGTGTTATATTTTAGCGGATTTTAAATATGTTTGTTACCCCTGAAACAGGAAAAGAGGACCATATGTTTCTCTTAACCTGGTATAGCCTTTCCTCTTTCCCACCTTGCCATTTTGAAGGTTATGTTATTATTGACATCGAAAAAGCACTAAAAACACACGTTACAAACAATGTAATACGTAGAAAATAAAGATTAAACGTAATATATACACTTACCATAGCAATAAACCGCAACACTGATGTTTTTAAAACTAAAATTAACTTAAACAAGGAACGCCGCTAGGTCTTGGTTTCTTTAGCTTGACAACTGATATTTTTTTTTCTCTTTTGCTCGCTTAGTTGCTGTGTTCCAGCGCAATCTATCCAAGAATATTTGAACTACGCCTAATATTGTTTTATCGACGTAGTGACCATAGAGCTGGGCATTATAGTTTTCTTTTTACGAGTTACTGTTACTCTTCCCCCAGCGTCCCTCTTACCCCACCTGACCTTATATCGGATTGTACTCATTTTAACATGTTATTAATAAGTAAGTAGGGGAGACCGGGGCAAGATGAAGTTCGGGGCAGGATAGGAAATAAGCTTTTGTGTGTGAATGGTAATCGTGTTCGGGCCAGCGAAGGCGCTATTTGCACGAACTTTCCTCTCCGCCTCTGCGTCCGAGCAGAGCGAAGAGGTTAGAACACGTTTTTGCATGACCGAGAGAAAAAAGTGAAATTGCAAGTTTTTTATGCGATACCTAGTTCAAAACCTGATGTGTCGACATGTATGTACTTGACTTAATGTATTGTTTTAATCCTAAGCTTATTGTAGTTGTTCAAAACATTAAATTAAGACTAGATTTTTTCGCTGGTAACGTTTTCGGTTAGAATCGCTTCATCTTGTTTGCCTACATGTGGATCAGGGCAAGATGATCGGGGCATAATGGGATACCGTTTTGCTAAATAATAAAAATAACATATATTATTTTCTTGTAATTTATATTTAATGCAGATTCAGAAAAGCTCGTGAAACTGATGATGTCTGAAACTGATGATGATGGAACTAAAAACGCATTTGAGACGACTTTAAACTGTTTTCACAGCAGAGCAAGACGATGAGCTGGCGAAGTACGTGAAATCTATGGAAGCAAGACTTTTTGGCAAAACAGGAAAAGAGCTTCGTATTATTTACTTATCAGTAAGCTCAGCGGAATCACATAGTTAATCTATTTAACATTATGAAGATGAAGAGGCACATATTTGTGAACGCTGTCTATCCGATTTAAATGTGTACTCGTTTTACCCCCACAGCGTTTCCCATCTTACCCCAGTTATGGGGCAAAACGGGAAATTTTCTGGGTTTATTTTTTTCATTATTTGCCAAAAAGTTCTGTGATTTTTCGTGCTACAATGTGTAATTATAAAAGACCAATGTATAATTGATCCCTCTATTGTTAATTAATTTTATTAAAGAGTTTAATTTTTCTAGTATAACGAGTTTTGTCTTAGCTATCTCATCTTGCCCCGGTCTCCTCTATATAGATTGGATAAAAATGCTCTATGTAAGCTAATTGGAAGCTTAGTAGATTTATTTTCGCTTTAAAAACGATGACGAAACCGACTTCGAGACAAACCGCATTAATAGCGTACCGTGGTTATATTTCTCTAACTTGAGATAGGAAATTATTCACTAGGGAAATTCTGTTAAGAGTATTCGACTTTTAAATTACAAAAATAAATATACAAAAGAGAATTATGTAGAAATATAGCTGTAAACCGTTGTTTGGTGAGTTTAAATATATTTTATACGAAATGTGTATTTTCGGTAAAGTCGGTAGGTTTGGTGAATCTTTAACTATTTCTCTGCGCAGCTGTGACCATGCGATTGGGTCGAAATGTCGGCGTACAAAAACCATATCGAGAATACGCGGCCATCCTATAAAAATATTCAAACAGTTGCTCACAAGTATATCATAACTCATAACTTAATTGTGACTCAATTTATGTTTGCTGAATTTAATGTGTTATTTTACACAAAAATCTAATTGAAAATGACTGACCACATTAATGGCGTAATGTTTAATAATACATATATGCCGGATCACAGTTCCAAGGGTAATTACCAGCGAGTCAGAAATTTGAATGATTAGATTAAATTTTCGTCCTCTGTTTGGGTATGCGTATTCCTGTCTTAGGGTTGTTCATGGCACCCACGACACAGGGAATCCTAATGTAGGTTTATGAGAGTGTAGCGTTATTTATTTATTAATTTGTTAACAGACGGACTGGAACGATGGTCGCGTAGCCAATGAGCTGGTGCGATCTATGGGTGGCCCTGCGCCTCCTCCAAGCCGGTTGCGAAGAGACCCGGCCCGATGGGAGGAAAACAACCAAATGGCCATCGACGCTGCTAAGAAATTAGGTAAATATGCCAAATATTTTAATATTTTAACTGTATTAGAGCAGCCTAGACGTGTATCAAAGGTGACATAAACAATCCCCGACTTCGATATAGAGCTTCGCATAAGAACTATAATAATACTCATCATTATTATTCTCAATAAGTTACTATTAATAGAGATACATACCTTTCCATGAGACTTGACTGAAAGTCATACCAAACTCTTGTTTAGCCAGTAAGCACTTTCTTTTCTTCTTCCTTTTTTCTGGGTTCACTCACGGATGACGCCTTTCGTATTATTGATATCCATGAACGACAGTAACATAATATGTAGATAATACCATCCAGTATTGAAACACCTGTAAAGTTGCGAATATTAACTAAGTTCATAACCAATCAGTCCTTATTTACTCTGTTTTCCGAGCGTCTACGACGGTCCTTTGATGTGGTCAATTCAATAACGCACTGTTCGTTCCTTGAGTGTTTGCATCACACCATCGTCCGCCCTTATGAATATAAAGTCGATACGATGCCTCCAAAGTGTCATGATGTTCCTTGACTTAATTATTTCATCATAACCCATAACTGTCCCACTGCAGGGCATGATTCATCTCACACAATGTCAAAGTAAGTACTAGTACGGTACTAGCTAGGTCTAGCACGGTGGTAAAATGTGGATTGTCGACTTGAGGAATTTAACACACGTTTGAGAACATTATAGGAAACTGGAACAGGTGTGCAGGTTGCTTTAGGGTGTTTTCTTACACCAAAGCAAGTGATAATTGATTTCTTACCTATACCTATTATGTAGTACACGCACATTTTTTGTCAGTGGTACATGTAGGATTCGGAACTAGGTCTGTTTGTTCGTAAGACCGCTGTTCAAACCACTACGCTATTATCAAAAATGAAATAAATAAACATTTTTAAGTATATTCAGTTAACATTGAGTTATTTTTTATTAGCTACTCCAGGCATGGATTATAATGTGCCTATACAAAATGCTTATCACGGTAATTAATTTTGTTTAGGGATATCTCTTCCATTAGAGATGGTCCTTTCAGGACTTAATTAGATGTTTCAGATTATAAATACAGTTGGGACAATGTTCCGTTTTTATAGCCACTAAACCTAAGTGATAAATTTATATGTACTTTCACATTTACGATAAAGAAGGGGTATAAAGGGGGATAAAAAAGGAAATCTACCTTGAGTTTTATTGTGATGAACAGGTCAGCGAATTTGGTAACATTCTGTGTGTACGAACGGTTGCGCAGTTTTGAAAATAATTTGTTGAAGTAAATGTACTACACTGCGAACGCATTCGATACGGAATTCGTTTTAATTGTATCCGAGACAAAGCTTAAAAATTTTTGTTGTGATAAAGTTACATAGTAATTTGGTAGCGAATTTGAAATACCGTAAGTAAATTATGCTTACAAACTAAATTGAGCTGTGATAACAGGTAATAAAGTTGGTATTTGCTGCGAGTGGTAATTACGCATTCCTGACAACTCAGGTATAGCTGAAATTCTGGAATTAACATCAGTTTAATTGTCAGCCGCAGGTAATCTGGCCAACAGCTATTTTGTGGCAACTCGTACATCGCTGTACTTACGCGAAACAATACATTTAAATTTCAAATGTAATGATCGGAACAAATTAACTTGTAACTAATGCAATTTAATTATCCTAATTATGTTTTGAAACTTTTTTTCATTGCGAACTCTAAGCGTTTGAACTGAAACGGGTACTCACGATTTTAATTTCTCAATTAATTTTATATCGGTAGTTTTTTTCAAATGGAGCCCATATAAGTAACATAGGTACATGCTAACTAATATTTTCATCACTACGTTTCCCAAATATATTTTTTATTTAATTACAATGTCTGATTCTGATCCCTTCACTCAATTACATTCTCTTAATATTGATAATTATAATTACCCAGCGATAATTGTAATTACCCTCTAGTATAGCTAAGCAAGTATCATGCATCATAGAACATACAACAATTACGTTGCTAGCTTTTGGCATGAGTAGTACATACAATACACGGTTTCACGATACGAGCGTACTACACAACTAGCTATTTGTAATAGTTAACTACGCGGTTTCCGCACCGCGTGTTTCCATTAGGTGCATCAAATTAAGAATGAGTTAAATGATTAATTAATTATGGATGAATTAATGAATGATTTTTATTTGCAAAAGTGAGCTTACTGTTTATTAAATACATTAGTCACATGGTAAGAAGGATGTTAAAATAATATGCATCATATTATGTAGAAGCACTTGAAGAGTAGCTAAGACTTCAAATACCGTGATAGATAAAATTAATTAAAAATCTTGACACACTTGTAGAATGTATTTCTTGACGGTGTGTCTTTTTTATTAATCACGCCTTTTAAATAGGTATTATTGACTCTACATCTTTCAAAAGTTATATTTCTAAAGGTGTCTCTGACGTCATAACGCTATTAACGCCCAATCATACATTAGACCTTCGCCCAGTGTACTGAAGTTTATTTTATTTCCAGGTGTCCAGCCAGTTTTATCAGCTAAAGACATGAGTCAAAACGACTCTGAGCATTTAGGTGTAATGGCGTGGGTCACTCAGTTCAAGAATGTACCTCCAAGACCGCCGGTACATGATATGCTCAGAGTAGCGTTGGATTCTACTTCGGGAAGAGTGGGTGAGCCGGTAAGTTACGTTAAAATACTGTAATTTGCTATAGGTAAGTGCAAAATGAATCCAAATGAAACCCTTTTTTGGAAGTACTTGCCACTTGGCTGTCTGAGCGAAAAATAAAAAATTAACTCTAACAGGCGTAGTAATATACCTACTTACCTATGTGTCTTGGAATCAAAAGTACAATGATTTTAATACATACACTTTACAACAACGCCATGCACTATCAAGAGCATAAGCAAGTCCAATGTTAGATTATGTTTTAGTATTCATCAGGATTAGATAAAACTTAAACTATTGCTATAAATGCGATTAACCTACTGCAATTATAAATGCATAAAGTGATACCACAAATTATCACCATGAGTGTTATTTGTTATTCCATTAACGACTTTAAATAGGTTGTTATTATTAAATCCACTGAAACATTCCATGGACTGTATAACTGAATTATTCTAGGTGAAAATGAATTAATATTTTCGACGTTCTCGTATTACATTTGCAGACGTATATTAAAGTAGAAAGCATTTCCAATGAGCTGTCAATGTCGGACGTCAAGGTGTCTATAGTGAATCCATTAGAACAAGAATCAAGGCTGAAGCTGGATTCCCGAGGAGCTGGAGAGTTCGTTCCAGAGCATGCTGGTATGCATGAGATTGTTCTTACCGCCGAAGACATAAGGTAGGTTTTTCAATGTTGTATAACTTTTAAAAGCATTCTCTCCAACGCGATTACAGGAACACAAAGAAAAACAAATAAATTATTAAACTGGCAAAATATTACTGGTGACAACGTTTCAATTTTGCGAATCTACAAAATATTACGTTGATTTAATAGCGTTAAAAGAAATGTCGTAAATATTCTTATTTTGTTGCTAAGGGTGATTTAGCGGACGTTTTTTACTTGATGTTTTGTTTTCAGGGTGGATGGAAGATATTTCTTTAGAGTGTTGCCCCGGTTAGTCACCGTGCCCCCACCAGGCATGGCTCCGTGCGCAGCAGGCAGCATTGTAGAAGTTTTAGTCAGTGCAACAGGTAAAGGAATAGTAATGTAATCACATTAATTATTCACCAGTCTAGCGTCGAAATCTTCCCTAACAGGGCTAATCTGTAGGTCCCTACTGAAACAGCATAGTGTAGTAATAATTTCTATACACTCATAGCTTCAAACCAGGATTCCCTGTGTCATGGGTGACATGGACATTGGACGACACACAAAGACAAAGACACACAGACCGAGAAATTGTTTCTTCTTTATCAGTGTTTGTCTTTACTTTGTTCTAACAGGAGCCCCCAGAAGACAAGACATCGACGTAACAGCGCACTCGCCCAGTGGAAGAGCAGTGCCGTTAGAACCTCGACATCCGCCTCCCTCGGCTCCGGGCACCACTGCCTCCAGTGCCACCTTCCAACCTGATGAAGCTGGCACTTGGACTATCGCTATTACATACAAAGGCGAGCATATTCAGGTAAAAATAAAATATTTACAGTCTTCGACTATAGATCTTAAAGTTCAGATTCGAGCTTTAATATGCTACGAATAGAAAGTTAAAAAATAAGAACAAGATAGGTAAATAATCGTTGGCAATTATTAAAGCTATATTTATTCGATTCAATTAAAATTAGTTAATCTTATGTACTTATTTTATTAACATGTTTACCGATCAAAATGTCAGCCACATCAACTATTCCTTTTGCATTTAACGTAAGTCCATGACATAACATAATGATTATTTTCAGGGTGGTCCATTTACCTGTGAAGTATTCGATCCTGCGGGAGTAAGGTTAAGTCCAGGTGCTCTGGAAGGTGCAGAGCCTCTAAAACCTCACTCGTTTGAGCTGGACACCAGCGGCTGCGGCGTGAAGGGAGACTTGCAGCTGGATATCGTCCACGACAAGCGTAGTGTCATGTGTGCCCTGGAGAAACTATCAGCTACCAAATACCGTGCTACCTTCATGCCGAAAGCACCTGGAAAACATAGGGTACTTTTTACATGCTTTTTAGCGATCATGACTTATACGTGTATATAGGGAGAATTCAGTGTACGTGTGTGAATACTGATGATTGCACACCTAATAAGGTGTGTGTGTATGTTTGCGTGCGTGTGTGTTTGTGTGGGGGGAGGGGGTGCGTGTGTACGACTGTCATGGTGTCTTTATTAGTTTTCGTTCAGTTTCTTTTTTCTTTTAAGACGATTTGAAAGCCCATTATGTTAAACTGACAATAACTAAGAAATATAAAAATCATGAATCATTATAACCCCAGAAATTCCCATGACTTTACGACGTAATAACAAATGTTAGGGAACGAACGCTTGTTATCATGTAATATGAATTCCTCCGAATATTTCAAATGATTGCCTCCTCTCCCAGTTTAAGTAAATGCCGCCATTTATCTTCGCTATCCTACTAGCTAAACCCGGGCGGGATTCGCGGTTGCTGTAACAACGAAACTTACTTACTATGCTGAATCCAAATTACTTGAAAGAAAATTATAAGTATTAAGAGTAGGTATTTATTCAATATCTCTTTCTTCTTTCTCGGTCGACAAGTCATCGGTGATGACTTTGATATTAGGTACTGAAGATCTTGAATAACTATAAGCACTTATTAACGAGTTTGTCAGCTAAAAAATATATTTTAGTAAACCATTAAACCAATTTTGAGTTTCTCGTTGTTTAAATAAAGTTATCCTACTAATATTATAAATGCGAAAGTTTGTAAGGATGTATGTGAGTGTACGGACAATAGCAAATGACTTTCAGATAAACTGTTAATTTACATTGAATTAAATTCGTAGTTACATTGATCAATCCTACTAATATCGTACTGACTTACTACTAGTCCTCCCTACTTATAGTATTATAAATGCGAAAGTTTGTAAGGATGTGAGTGAGTGTGTGTGTGGGTTTGTTACTCTTTCACGCAAAAAGTACTGAACGGATTTTCATGAAACTTTGCAGTAATATAGCTTGGACATCGGAATAACATAATTTGTTAAAATTTATAGAGATATTTGAAGGGACTGGCGGATTTACTAGTATTTTATAAATAAATAAACTATTGCCACAAGCTAATTGTAAAGAAATAATGAACTACAGTTGAATTGCAAACAATAGACCTTTTGACTACTTGACGTAATAATAGTATAATTACTTCGATTTCGATTACAGCTATACATTTATTTCAACGGATATGACGTTCACGGATCACCTCACGTGTTCCGAGTGGGGTCACGGTCCAAGAAACCTCGCAACAGCGCGAGCCCCTCTCCTGCATACGCTAGAATATCCAGTCCAGGTATATAGCACTAACTCTCTTTGCATTTTAAATAAAAAACCCAACTTCACGACCACTTTTTGTTCCAGTAACGCGATTACGGTCCGAGAGCCCGCTCGGTTACAACGTGTACGAAACGAATACGACGAAACACACGAATTCAGTCGACCGTAGAGAGGAGAGACGCGATTCCGCTGACTACTACAAACCGTACTCATCGGATATCAAGGATAAGGCTTATGACGTCACAGATTCTGCGTATTCGAGCTCGAGGTTTAATAAGGAAAGTTACAGATATGATACAGAGAGCCCGCGGAATAGAACCACCAGTCCGATCACTTCGAAACATTTGGGAAATGGATCTAGATTGGACATTAACAGGGCTAGCAGTCCGTTCAGAGCCAGTAGTCCGTATAGAGCGACAAGTCCAATCGGGCGTACAACCAGCCCACTAACGAGGAAAGACAGCCCTTTGAACAGAACGGGGAGTCCAATTAACCGGTACGTGTGACGTACATACGTAACAGATATGAATGGCGTGCGATTCCACGCACATCAATGGTTTGCACTAATTAAGGTGCACCAATCAATTTTCGACATAAGTTACATGATTCTCGTTAAATATTGCTTTAATAAATGGACGATTTAGTCCGTGTTTGGTAAACTGTTTAGAGCATTAAGTAAATTGCAAATGTGTGATGAATGCGAATATCCTGTTAAAGCAAATTAAGTACCGTTCGGAAATTCAACGTTGCTTACTTTTGAATGGATTTCATTTAAATGTTAAAAGTAAATTGAAGTTAGAAACATAACAAATACATATTATTAACAAAATAACCTACTTACTCTCATAATAACACCCTCTGGTAACTGGACTAACCATTCCACTCTCGATTTGAGTCTTGTTATATGTCGGTGACAGCTGTTGTCATCGGTGGTAGCGAATGGGTGGTTAAAAAATAAAAAAGTAAACTATTCGATACCTGCATGCCCAACTTTTGATTATTATCTCTATTGTGAAAAAAAACATAAACGCATAAACTTTACGAACTATTATGATGCTCTCGTAAATTAAGAATTTAACAATTTCTTCATTTCTCGCTCACTTATAATTAAAGGTTTATAATATATTTAAACATGAAAACAGTCCGTTTTAACGTCTTAAATAAATCCGCGCAGCTCCCAATGGAACATAAAATAACATTTTAATCCTATTAACCTTAATGTGCTGCGCCAACGGAAGAGCTAGTTAACGATATTTTTGGATATTTGAGAAATGCGAGTGTAATTCTGGCTATTAGCTTTAACGGTAAATATATAAATTCTAGTAAGCCCAAACTCGCTTCGCTTCGGGAAAACTGTCATTTTATACATTTTAGAATTTTTAGAAGTGACTTTCCAGACCAGTTAATTTTTCAAGGCATTGATAACTGTAACACAAACCTATAATAAAAACACTCATATGATATATAACTACTATTAACACTTTATTCTTCAACATTTATACATATATCTACGAAATAATCGTATATTTTGACGACATAAATAATATGTTTGCAGAGTGAACAGCCCTACAGAGAGGTACAGTCCAGTGACTACGACGAAGCGTGTGGTCGAAAAACGCACGAACTACAAGATGTACAGTTCTTACAGTGGGTCCCAGGACAATTTGGATCAGAGTAGTCCTTTGTCATCGCTGGAAACCGACCGCGTCCGAAGATATGGCAGTCCAAGTAAGTTGGCAATCTAGAGATTTGAAAGGCTGTTATATAATATAATCTTTCTTTGCTTGGCGTCATTTGACTTTGGAAAAGTGTTTGGAAAATTCAACTTCGACATAATCATTACATTTCAATATACATTTTGAGTTCTATATATATATGATAGGATATTTATATGGCATCTACTAACATAACACAGATCTAACATTACTGAAGGTCCAATAAAAGCAGTTGATTTGCAGATGCATCTGAAATGTACCTATTTAAGCTAATAACCGCCCGCGTTTCAATACAGTTAACCTGTTTGAGTACAAGCACCCGAGCATAGTTAATTACCGATCTGCATACCTCATCTCATTCCTCTTTTTATCCAAAAATATTGTATAATATGTAGGTACAGATTTAAGCCCGTTACCGTTCTATTCTAATTTTATTCTTAGTACCTACATATTAGCTGATTTTCCATTCTACAAAACATTAAATCTGTTTACCCTGTATTTTTAAACCATTTAAAAATGAATTTACAAAAATTCAACCAATATTTTTTCATGTATTCATTTTACAAAATAATCAAAATCTTTAGTAAATTAGACAGAATATAATTTTAAACTTAACTAGTGGGGTAATACCGCGAGTGCCCTTATTACAACAGTTTTGAATAGTCATAATATATGTACACTCTCCATTTTACCCGTTCAAACACTGAATTTTTATAAACTCCTATATACACACGGACAATTAATTTTTATTTACGGCTATAGGTGACTCTACAGCGCACGTCACTCTTAAACAAAATAAATACTTACATAATTGCGTTCTTTTCCTAACGTGAACGTCGCTGGGTGGTTTTTAATTCAATTTAAAGATAAGAGGGGTGCTTTAAATTGCTTTCGCGAGAAACGATTACGAAGCACGAAGAAGCAAAGCGGTGAGCCTCTAATATATTGTTAAACTGGATATTATGAGAATCATATTTTCGGTTAATTTTAACTGGATAGCATACTTTTTATTTTCTTTCATCGCCTTTCCGCGTTGCAACAAAGTTGGATAATAGATGAAAATGTATTTTACGGTGCAAGCTTATTGCTGGAAAATCTTGCAAAAGATGATTAAATCTTTCGGATATTATTATTGTTAATCATGCAAATCTTTACGATAGATTAAATTTAATAAAGATTTTTATCATATTTTCATATGAATGTAATTACCTACTGTTCTTCTTTGTCGTATTTTCTATATTGTCATGTAATATAATTGTTATGGACAGATCTGCCTCACCAGCAGTCGCCACTTAATAGTTGGTAGTGAGCCTAGTACACAAATATAAATGACCTTCAATATTGCCCACTTAACTTGGTGTATAATTGACGCATCACAAGGCCTGTGCGCCCTAGTATCATGTAAATTGTTCTGAACTATTACCTAAGCCGTTATATGGAATGATTCTCTCAGCGAGAGATGTTTCTAAAGAATGTCAATATGCGTTTGTGAACCAGAGCTAAAGGCATTGTTTGATATCGAGTTTATTAGTAACAAACTGGAAATACATTATAGAGTCGAATCAAAGAAAATAATTGATCAAGTACATTTATATACGTATTGTAGGTACCTACCCATTATTAAAACTATTAATAAGATGTTTGGTAACATAAAAAAATATTTGGTAATAGAATCATAACAAATTATGGAATCAGAGGCAAGAAAGGATTTCTCAAACCAAATGACAAAACTAAATTTAAGTTACATTCCAAAACTTTAATTTTAATTTCGCAGGTGGTGGTGACAACGGCGACCCCGGGGGGAAGTCTTATCGTGGGAGAAAGGATTCATGGGATTCCGTAGAAAAAACAAGGCAGATGCTTAACAATACCAGGTGATACAATTTGTGACTGTAACTTAACTGACTAATAGGCTCGTTCACAACATAAAAAGGTAGCATAGTCGACCCATAGAGGATATACACTTACTAGTAAATCCGCCCTCGCTTCGCTTCGGGGAACCAGTCCCTTCAAAAATCTCTATAAATTTTAACAAATTATGTTATTCCGATGTCTAAGCTATATTACTGCAAAGTTTTATGAAAATCCGTTGTGTAGTTTTTGCGTGAAAGAGCAACAAACACACACACACACACACTCACTCACTCACTCACATACATCCTTACAAACTTTCGCATTTATAATATTAGTAGGAAGTAGGTCTGCCATACAACCTGTAAGTGGAAACAGTCAACGGTGGGAAACAGAGAAAAGTATCAAGTAGGTAGGTACAGACAAGTAGGTAGGTGCGCTAGCCAAATTCGGATTGGCAGACTTCAACTCTTCATTCATTCATTCACTACGCATTACATCTTTACACACATTACACGCGGGATTTTGAATACAAGTTATACAAGAAAAATATAAAAATTTAAATTTCGAAATAAGTGTAGGTAAAATTATCGTTACTGCGGGCTCTAACGAAGGTAAGTATTGCAGGACACGTACTACAAACCAGAGTGTGTTTCGTGTGTACAATATGTAAATGCAAACATGGCCAGCGAAGTCGACCGCGGTCTAAGCCTGTATCATTTCTAAAGTCCAAGCTCAGCACACACGAAAACACATGGAGCATAATTACGTAGTCTTTGAAAAGATAGCTTTAAAGTATTTAGATGTTGACTGAATTTGTATTTAACTAATAGGTACTAGACTTTGTACTTTTTCTTTTAACTTGTAAGACGTAATAAGGAAGCTCAAACAGCTTACAGCTTTGTTTACAGCTTTACACAATGTTAACTTTACACAATGTAACGTTTTGCACCATCAGTGAATGAAAAAATCAAACATATTTTCTCCGTAGAGGCACTATAGTAGAGCATATATTATCACGCATTCTAAAAACACAAAATGTTTTTATAAATTTTAAAACATACCTACTTAAATGGTAAAGCGTGGCGCTATACAATTATGGACCGTCCTTTGTATTTTAGTAAAAGCCAACCCTTCATGTGCCTCCTTTTGTGCTTAATTTTTACTATAGAACATCCAACATCTATTCTAAATTCGAACAGAATAATATTAACAGCAATTTGAATACGTACCAAGTAGGCCTTTGTGAGGCACGTCCATCAGTAGGTAATAAATCATAGATATGAATGGGTATTACAACATCAAAGAACCAGCGGGTGGAATATTGAATTTCCATTAAAGCGCGTCAAAGTATCATGGAAGTACGACGTCCGATGTTAAGAACGTTTTGTCACAAGTTTACACATGGTGAATATCAAATTTATTTAAGGTGTCCTGACTTTGGTGTGGTTGTAGGATCTGTATTCCAAGATTGTAATCATAATAAAGCTCACCTATCTGCAAAATAAGCATTTACATACGTATAATACATAAAAATTCGTATATGTATTATGTTTCTAATCAATCATACCAAAATTTACATCCACGTTAATTAACATGATTAAGTTATACGTGACATGGTGTACTTCGTTTCAAATTATCACAGTCTTCGTAAATAGTCCGCGTAAATAACATACCACCTTCATAGTTTTATTTGTTTACTGACGAATTAAGAAAAATTTCGTCTTAAAGTCTAAAAGCGCAGCCGAAATCTACTTGGTGTAGTTGATCGAAAATCACAGTCAACTGAAACTAAAAGCATAACAACGTCAACAAAATCTCGTATGCCCTGATGTGGTTTAGTAAAGATACATTTATACACAACTAAGTTTAATAAAACACAGTCGTATTCATCATCATCATCTGAACCCATAGTAGCCCACTATTGAGCACGGATCTCTTCTCATAATGAGCAGGTTAAGGCCATAGTCCACCACGCTAGTCAAGTGCGGATTAGCGGACTTCACATATATTTTCCTTCACCGTTTGTAGCAAGTGACATTTAAATGCTTAAAAAAGTATTCATATTGAAAAGTGATCTAATATTTACAATGTTGGCAACCCTAGCTTGGAGCCGGTCCCGGACAGGCCGGGACAGAGCACACTGGACCGTGAGACCCAGCGCAACACCCAGCTGAACAAGTTCACTGACTACTCGCGCGACTCTTTCAACCGACAACTCGACCGACTGGCCGACGACCGCGAGTCGGACACGTATACTAGTCGTGTAAGTAAACCTATTGTTTCTGTACTCCATTCGCGTTCTAATAGCATTCGTCTTAATGGCAGCAAACACAAATGCCAGCTCTCCTTCCCTGAGGTTAATGTTCATTGTGTGACGCCGAGAATTTAAAATGCCTTAAGTAAATTTTGATTGACAGGCAAAATTGTACTCTGGGTAGTGGTACTGTGGTAATCAATTTGTTTTTAGTGGGAAGTGGCAATTCTACATTCTCAGCGCCTTAAGTACATTTATAGAAGTTTCAGCGGCTTTGGGGCGGTGATCATTAATTTTTGCTTATTGCCGTTTCTTTCTTATCGACGGACTTAAGCAGATTTTACTGTTTATTGTATATCTACTGTCTTTTTGGTATTCTGGCTATTTCAATTATGAATAAAATATATAAAAATACAAGTTAAAGCTATAAACGGAATCACTGTAAAGACGAATACTTCTAAACTAAGCACGAGTTATATTAATATGCCCATTAGAAATTCACCTTCAGTCCCACAAAGTTGAAGAATATCTACATAATGTAGTTTAACTTTCTTCTCTATAAGGTATAATTTTTCCTTTCTCTATCTTTCGTTCTTTTCTTTCTACACTGTGCTTCGTAAAAAAATTGCGTGTTTTTAAGTTTTATACATTGTCACCCTCTTGCGCAGCTAGTCTTATAAAGTAGTTTCTTTGTCCTAAAGTAGACATATAAAATACGTATTTGGTCACAATCTCACAATAAAGCGGTAAAATCCAAGACCAAAGTACGTACATTATGGACCACATTGCAGTGGCGTCCGCTCGGTAACTTATCGAGCAACTCAATATAACTCAATCGTTTGACCGAAAACCTCAACTTTATGTACTGAACGTTTACTTAAACTCGATGCTTGTTATTAAACTTTATCTTACGTTCTATACACAATTGTTGATTTTGCGATTGTCAGGTTTTGAACTTTTATATTTTTGTTCGACGAACCGCATTGTTGTAGTCTGGAAACTTCGTATACCTACACCTACATAAAATATTGGTAAGGCCAATTGCAAACAACAACTGATATGCGATTAAATGTGTAAAATTTTTCAAAGTAAAATTATAAAAAATATACCTCAGTATATATAGGTCACATTTAAAGTAGGTTCGTAATAAAAACGAATATTAAAGTAAGGTAAAAATCTAAATAAAAAAAATAAAAAATACGGCGTGAAAATACTTCCATAAATAAAATTATAAAGCAGTACAAATTCTGACCTTAACCAGAAAGTTAAACGTGTAATAAAAAACAAAAACTCGCAGCCTTATTTAACTTTATTTGTACTTGTCTTTCCGGCTGCTCTTGTAAAAATGTAAAATTTCATATCATAAAATCTACCCGCAACTTTTGCTGTTGCGAAACGCCGGCTCTGACACTTCACCCCGCGTAAAGCTTGCTATCCTTCGATAGCAACACTATTTTATATTAGCTAGTTATAGCTACCACTAAAACCATGTTACACAGGTTCGATCAGTTGAATAGAGTCGGTACATCTTGAATGGATGTCGTGGGGATTAATTAAAGTGAAACAATGGTGTTGTGTTTGTGTTAGCCAGAAATAAGGAGAGATACAAGTATGTCTATCTACATAAATTAAAAACAAATCTTATTTGCAAATTAGACTAACTGATTTTATTTATAATTCCAATTAAGCATCGTATCTAGCTTATGTTACCTTAACAACAACAAACATGGAAGATAAGCGTGGCAAATATTGATATTAGCGATTGATGTGATATTTTAGTTTTATAAAAACGTTTTATTTAGAATTTAAATCTTTGTTTTTAGACAATTAAAGTCAAGATAAAGGCGTTCAATAAATGCGTAACTGTATTTATTACGTCATAAGCATCTCTGCTGTTTGTTCAGTCGACTGCGATCGTTTACATAGCATGCCTCTGAGAGACTCTAACTTTACTAATTACGAACTTCTTCGCAAAGTTTGCTAATTCTACTAATTATAAAACAAGCCTGGCAGTGGAACGCGGTCTTTACGACTTCGTCCACATTAAATATTAGTACTTCACACATTTTTTTACTTTTACTTTGCACAGAGGGTATGTTATTTTCAGTACGTCGAGCGTTTTCCTGAATTGTACGCGAAGAGTGCTCCTTTTGTCTTATTTATTTTTTGACGAACTTGCCTTATTGAAAATGAGTAGGTAAGCGAATGAAGTTTTAAAAATAAAAAGATTTCAGTTGTCCACGACAGGATAGTCTTTCATTATGGTAGCTTAAGAATTTTTTGTATCTTCCGTGACCTTACTTTGTGTATAAATAAACAATTCTCGAGATTACATTCATTCATTGATTATATTGAATATTTTATTTCCTCAGAGGCACTAACTTTCAAGTCTTTGTTACAAACAACCTCTTGCAACAATCCGCCCGGAATAAATTCCAAATAAACTAATACTAGAAATTAATCTTACTACCATTGGTCCCTGACAGTAAATAAAAATAGTAAATACATGACAATATAACATTACTATATGACCGTGATTTTCTCGACTACAGCATTTTAACAGCTTTTGAAAGATAAAGGGCTATTCAGATATGGGCGTTATCCACTACCTCCAGGTAGCGATCGTCAAGAAGTTAAAGCATTATTCTTATGCTTGATCCACACTACACAGCATAATTTTGGTACCAACATAATCACGCGGACTGCAACATTACACGTACAATACTAGTACTCGTAGTGTGGACGCAGTTTGTTATGCCAACCTCTGTGACAACGCAACAGTCAGGAAAAACCCGGCTCAAGCATACAATAGGTACAAATGAATCATGAAACATGAATCCTACAAATGAGGTCCAACTTAATACTGAGGTACAATTTATTTAGTACATTATGATACAAGTGTGCGAAGTTGGTCATTACAGTCGAGGCGGTATTGAGCCCGAGCCGCAAGGCGAGGGCTGTAATAGAGCCAAGACTGTAATGAACAAAGCACACGCGTATCATACGACGTTTTTCAACACACTTGCGAGGAAAAAAACAATTAGGTATCGACATTTTTCAGTCACAAATCAGCAAATTATAAACGAACAAATGTTTGCACAAAATGGCGCGGTTTATTTTTTCGCGCGCCGTATCTTTGGTTGAATAACTATGCGCGCGCAGGTTAAGTCCAAGGCACCGAACATTCAGCCACAATATATTAAACTAAATAATTATGTATTTCTAATAAGAATTTACGGTAATTAATGATTTAAAATATTGTATTTTTTAAATGCTTTAATAGATAATTAGATGAAGTATAATCTTATCTTATCAGATTTTGACTAAGTACAACAAGTTTATTTATTTACAAAATAACAAATCTTTTGGTAACAACCTCTTTACGGATATTAAAAAAAGTGGAATAAGAAAAACACTAGTGCGGTAATGAAAAGTAAAACGCACTAGTGTGTAATAAACCGCATTCCGGGCGTAAGACTAAAGAAAAAATATCAACTTTACGAGCAAGTGTGTTGAAATAGTACATTATGATACAAGTGCGCGAAGTTGGTCATTACAGTCGAGGCGGAATTGAGCCCGAGCCGCAAGGCGAGGGCTGTAATAGAGCCAAGACTGTAATGAACAAAGCACACGCGTATCATACGACGTTTTTCAACACACTTGCGAGGAAAAAAACAATTAGGTATCGACATTTTTCAGTCACAAATCAGCAAATTATAAACGAACAAATGTTTGCACAAAACACAAAATGGCGCGGTTTATTTTTTCGCGCGCCGTATCTTTGGTTGAATAACTATGCGCGCGCAGGTTAAGTCCAGAGACACCGAACATTCAGCCACAATATATTAAACTAAATAATTATGTATTTCTAATAAGAATTTACGGTAATTAATGATTTAAAATATTGTATTTTTTAAATGCTTTAATAGATAATTAGATGAAGTATAATCTTATCTTATCAGATTTTGACTAAGTACAACAAGTTTATTTATTTACAAAATAACAAATCTTTTGGTAACAACCTCTTTACGGATATTAAAAAAAAAGTGGAATAAGAAAAACACTAGTGCGGTAATGAAAAGTAAAACGCACTAGTGTGTAATAAACCGCATTCCGGGCGTAAGGCTAAAGAAAAAATAGCAACTTTACGAGCAAGTGTGTTGAAATAGTACATTATGATACAAGTGCGCGAAGTTGGTCATTACAGTCGAGGCGGAATTGAGCCCGAGCCGCAAGGCGAGGGCTGTAATAGAGCCAAGACTGTAATGAACAAAGCACATGCGTATCATACGACGTTTTTCAACACACTTGCGAGGAAAAAAACAATTAGGTATCGACATTTTTCAGTCACAAATCAGCAAATTATAAACGAACAAATGTTTGCACAAAACACAAAATGGCGCGGTTTATTTTTTCGCGCGCCGTATCTTTGGTTGAATAACTATGCGCGCGCAGGTTAAGTCCAGAGACACCGAACATTCAGCCACAATATATTAAACTAAATAATTATGTATTTCTAATAAGAATTTACGGTAATTAATGATTTAAAATATTGTATTTTTTAAATGCTTTAATAGATAATTAGATGAAGTATAATCTTATCTTATCAGATTTTGACTAAGTACAACAAGTTTATTTATTTACAAAATAACAAATCTTTTGGTAACAACCTCTTTACGGATATTAAAAAAAAAGTGGAATAAGAAAAACACTAGTGCGGTAATGAAAAGTAAAACGCACTAGTGTGTAATAAACCGCATTCCGGGCGTAAGACTAAAGAAAAAATAGCAACTTTACGAGCAAGTGTGTTGAAAAAACTTGTTGTGAAACATTTTGCACCAGTGACTAATAACGCGTGCCCGGGGAGATAACGCTACCCACGGCGCGGTGGCAGTGGATAACGCCCATATCTGAACAGACCTTAAGACATTTGGACCTTACTTCATTAAGTATCCCGGAAATACACGTCCGGGAACAACGTTGTGAATTGTTTACGATATTGATGTCTTAGAGTAGGTATATTGTAGAGTTCTCCTTACTCAAGATGTTACTCTTGTGACCTTATTGATCCAAATTAACATTTATATTAGTTTAGTAAATATAAGCAGTATTTTCCTAAACTATTAGTTTATCTCATTGTTTATTATAACGAAACGGAACCAATTAACAAATACAAATAATATTATATCAATAAAAGAGTACGAAAGAGTAAACCAATAAAAGTCGTCGAAACAAACTATGTTTTTTTTAATGATGTTGTTCAAATACGCCCTGTTTCTATATATCTCACAATAGCATAATGTGTGAAAACTTAAAGATTATTTATCACATTATAATAAATAAATAAACTCTGTATGTTTGTCTCTATTGCTTCAGCAAGAGATCAGCAAACGTGAAATACGGGAGAGTTCGTACGTGGTGCGGGACTCGTCGTATAGCAGCGTGGAGGAGAAACACCAACAGCAGTCTTTTTTATCCAATAGGCCCCCCCGCGACCCAACCGGGGGGGCCCGCACTGAGACGGACGCTGCTCACGCTCGTTTCAGGTAGGTACATAACCCCATGATTGACAGGATGACCCCATGACTCTTGACATCAGCATGACTCAAGCTTCGGTTCGGTAGAAAGGTATGGGAGTTTTGTTTTTTAGAATTAAGACAGCGAACGAGCATGTAGCGCCATTCGCAGCCGCCCATGACAAACTAGAACAAGACTCAAATAGGGACTAGGATGGTTAGTCCAGTTAGCAGCCAGTTAGCTGCTAGTGGAACTCTTACCTTGACATAGTCGATGTAAGCTCAAACATATATGTATAATATACATCGGTATTTAAAAATTCGTTACCGCCATGCATGGTAATCGATGTTGCCAACGTGTTGTCTCCGGTCATTTGTCGTCTTGATACAAAGAATATTTCAATGAAACTCAATAAAATCAAGGTATTATTCAACAAAGCTGCCACTCTGCCGAGAATTTGCTTTAAGAATGAATGTTTTATTTGTTACAGACCAATTCAAAGGGATATCAATAAAGGTGCCAAAGGAATACTAATAAAACCGGCGAACAAAGGGATCGTGGGGCAGCCGGTGGAATTCATAGGTAACAGTAAGGAGATTTTTATGTATTCTCCGTTCGCGTTCCATCTGGAATTCGTTAAAATTTGCATGACACACAAATGCCAGCTTTACGCTTATGCGTATAAGGTAGATTTGAAATTGACGGCGGGATCTGATAATGCCCTTAGTAAATATTGCTAACAAGCTGAATTGAACTGTGAGCACAGGTAATTAGTTTCGTTTTGGTGGGGAGTGGCAATTCCATACGCTCGGCGATTCAAGTACAGTTAACGTCGCCTCACTTCGCTCCGGAAAACCTTACGCAGGTACAAATATTGACCGCACTCAAAGACTTTAACGTTATTTGAAGTTCATATATATTATTATCATATCTGTTTTATAGCTCTTCACATTTTGTTTGAGGAGTTTCTTATCTTTATGTTTTCCTCTACGTCATCATCACTGTCACAATAAAAATTCTAGAAGAATCCAAAGTAGATTAAAAAAAGTATGACTGAAATATGAAATATTTATGCATACCCATATGAATATTCTAAATTTTTTTGTTATTGTATTGACTATAAATTAGCCTTAATTGGCCGAGTCGGACGAGGGATAGGTATAACTTGTATTTATTTTCAAAGGCACTCACGATGATACTTTTGCAAACTAAATATAAATATGAATGTTTATCTAAAAGAGCCTGCTTTTGCTTCCACCTTTATATTATTATGGTTGTGATTAAGTAACCCCTTTTGAATATGAAGTAATTAAAAAGGCAAAAAGAAAATCAAGAAAATATAGAAGTGTCTATTTGAAAACTGCCATGGTACGAAATAATTTTCACAATATTTTTATCACGCGCTCATCGTTTTTCGATTTTCACTTTACGCTCTTACGGGTCGCAACTAGCGCGTGAATCATCAGTAAATAAAATATTTCTGACCCTCGTACGTCATACAGCGAAATACTCGCACTCTTTAATTATATTTACATTTTATTCATTTATAATTCCACATGTTTTAAGAGCTGAATAGTAAACGAGTATGCAGCGACCATTATAACTGTAACTGACTTAAAACAAGAATCAAATGGGGATTAGGGTGGTTGGGCCAGTTAGCAGACGGTGTTACAACTTCAGTTTGTCGGTTTATTAGTCAGTACAAAGACTGAGGTAGAGATATAGTTATATTGTTAGTTCATCTTATCTCTTAGTATGGGGTCTCGATGTAATTTAGTACAGAGCAGACTACTAACAGTTGTACTATCTAGAGTAGGTACTAAGATAGTCGCTTGTAATAAAGTGGAACCGGCTCTACATTTTTTTAAATGGAACATTTCCTGTAAACAATAATTATACGGTAGAAATAGAAAGTACTACCGCGATATCTATCTCGTGGTAAATATATTTAAGTCAAATAGATAATATTATTTTAAATCTCTTGAAGCATTTTCATGATTCCAAATATACGTAAGTAGGTATCTAAAATCCCTAGAAGCGACTTGAGTGCAACACCTCTAACCACATAAACGGTCATATTTGCTATAGTGGACGGCAGCCAGGCGGGTCCAGGTCAGCTAGAGCTGGAAGTGTCAGGAGGCAACGGATCGCTGGTGGCCAGCTCGGTGCGCCCACTCGGAGGTCACCGATACATTGCTGCGTTCACCCCGCGAGTGCCGCGCCCACACTCCGTCAGAGTGACCTTCAATGATGAACATGTACCAGGTCAGTTACTGCTTTTTTGTCCAAGGCCAGTCATTGTAAGGATTTGTTGAAGCAGTGGCGTAGTTTGAATTTCGAAAAGTGTTGTAAAAACCTACTTCGAATAAACATTTCATTCGTTCATTCATTCATTCACAAAATTTTTCCACAGCTAGACATTATGCCCTATGAATTTGGAATTTTGGTAGTGCACGCCATAGTCAACAATGGCGTTCAAGTGCAAATTGGCAGAATTCACTTGTTAGAAAATCACAAAGAACTCTTATTCTACGGCTACACCTGCGGCTTAACGCGTTAATTAACGCTCTAGTGTAGTGAATTAAGAGAAACTTAGTCTTGCCTACTAACTATGACTATTTTTTTCATGTGTTAAAAATTTATGTTGAACAAAGCCGTAGTAACAAGTTTTTATTACAACGATTTAATTAAAATAAATTCCTTATACTGGAAAATAAGAGTGATTGACAATTTTGACAAGTCTAATTTCTTCTTAATTCACCACATTATTGCGTTAATTAACGTAGAGTAAGGCGCGATAAGTACTTTAATCATGTAACCACCAATCATGGAGAATGGCTCTGGACTTCTTCAGTTATGAGCAGTGACCCGTACTCGTGGTCATTATAATGGACCATTAATGGCTTGAAGCCAAGCATCAGCATAACAGTGGTTTCACCGTTTGTGTTTTACTTCAGTGACGTTTAAGAATCGCTAAGTTCTTATTCAATGAAAATTGTTATAAAATGTAACTATTAAAAATAGACTATTAACTCTGTAAAATTATTTGTTCTTGGATCTCCGTTGTTCGACTTGTTCGTGATATTTTATTCATATGAGTGTATTTGTAAACTTTTGTTTTATTTCATTATATTTTATCAAGCTACGGTAAACCATAAACATAACCTCAATATTTAATTTCCCTATTTGAACGACACAAACATTCATACGATCATACCAAACATTTACCGCTCTAAAATGTAATAAACAGTAATTTACAATATTACTACGAATCATACTGCATGCCAGACAGAGTCAACAAAACCGCAGAATTTTCAAATAAAATGAAACGGTTTAATGTACAGTTTATGTCATATTTGGAATCAGTGCGCTCATTTACCCGGTAGTTAAGGGTCGCTAACCACGTTCGACGACAAGCAGTTTTGTCGACAAAAATTTGTCGAAATAGTACATTACGATACGGTGCGTAAAGTTGGCCATTTTTGAACGGCGTGAAGTTAGCGCACGAGCGAAGCGAGTGCGATATACGCCGTTCAAAAATGCAACTTTACGAACGAGTATCGTATATTATTTTATAGCACGAGTGACATAAACCCGCATAATTGTAGTTACAATAGATAATAGTTACTTATGTCATGATTTTCTAATTTAATTTATTAATTTTGATAAAAGTATCTGATTTTGTATGAAAGGAGGTATTGACATATGAGTAACTGGCAGGTTAGCAAGAAAAGAAGAAAAAGATGACATTGGGTAATGGCATGAATGTAAATTATTATAGCGATTGTAATGTTGGGAACACAGGTTGGGAAATAATAAATGTGTAATATGATTAAAGTATAAACAGGTTATTTTCATTATAGTTATGATTTAATACTTTAATTTCATATAGATAACATATCTTTTTAAGTTGTTACAGAGTTAAAACACTTTTTAAGTTGCGATGATGTTATTGTTGTTTTATGGTGCAAAAGAGAATTATAAAGTGTAACATGAAGAGTCAGATAAAAAAATACGAAAGGAATTATCACGAATTTATTAATATTTAAATTTAAAGTTTTCTACAAGTTCACACAAAATTAGCAGTAAACGCTAAGTTGGCAACACAGCAATCAGGTGTCAGTGACGTTTCGCTAGTGTCAAATATGGCGACTGCGATTTGTCTCTCAGAACAATTACAATTTAACATAACTGGACAATAAGAATTTTGCAGATATATGTTGTCGACTCAAAATCTTTGTTTTTTTATGTTTTATTATTCAGGTAAGAACTGCACGAAATTATGAATATAGATTCATTTTTGCATGGTGTGAAGTTAGCGTCATTTGCCATGTAATAAGGAGCTACTTACGGCCACAGCTAACCGTGGCATAAGTGCGGGTTTAAGTCACGCTGTGCTATAAAAAATATTGATTACTTTAGCGAAATACAGACTATTGGCTTAGGTAAATTTTCATTTGCATATTATTATTACAATTACATACAAGTATATTAAAATTTGGCAATACATATAATCGATGCATCCCTTGAGATCCAATTGGCAATGGAAAATGGTGCATTTCGAAATTTATTTTACGCGATATTAGGGCTGCCTCAAGTACTAAACTCAGTTCCAGTGTATTGTAAAAAGTGACAAAAGCTAGCCTCCCATCTTAGTGGCTTAATACCAATCTATAGGTACTTACTCGTCGTGTTCCAGTTAAGGACTTGCAACACCGCACGCATCGATGATGCCTCTAGTATTACTAATGTCCAACCAATGACGCGGGTGGCTTTACTCGTCGTGACTCGTCATTTATCAGCTTTTTACATAAAAAAGTACAGATCCGCTATCCCAGTCCATTCACTGATAACTATTGGACATTTGGACAGATATATCCTTTGACTTATCACAAAATCGCGACCGGTAGTAAATAAACGTTTAAAAGTCTGACGTGGGCGGTGGTCCGACATAATGTTTCGGCAAGCACTAATAACTTGCCATGTTTATACACTAATCATATAAAGTCTGCACCGACCTCTACCTATTTATTACATAGAATTTCGTTAAACTTTTCTGCAAACGCGGCGAGTTCGCCGTTAGCCCGAGGCGCCCTTCGTATGCTTAACGTTATTAGTTCCATACGTCAGTTCGCAAACACCTTCGTTACAACGTATTTCTAGTTAAATTCCTTTATTAATAATGGTTTTAAGTTACATTGTTAATAATGGTGTATTATATTGTTATTGGCTCAGACCAATAAACTATAGACGGAGCGCCGGGAACAAAAGAGTGAAGCCAGTTGGTATAAAGATTTTATGATCATTAATTCAACGCGGTGATAGCCTAGTGGTTAAGAGTTCGGTCTCCTGCTCGCGAGATCCGAGTTGGAATCCCACGGCACGCACTTCTGACTATTTGGAGTTACGTGCGTTTTAAGCATTTAAATGTCACTCGCTACAACAGTGAAGGAAAACACCGTGAGGAAACCTGCATGCCGACGTCCACCAATACGCACTTGGCCAAGCTTGTGGACTATGGTCATTGGCCATAACCTTCTCATTCTGTCAAGAGCAGCAATAGAATTCTATCCAGCAATAGGACCGTTATGAATTACGATGATTAATGTGTATTATATAACTTTTATTATTGATAACTTCTGGCAATTCCGACTTTGATAATTATTTCATTAAAGATTAATCCAGTGGCGGATTTACACATTTGCGGCCAGTAGGCTGTTCAAATTTTGCCGCCCCTTGTGATCTCTACATTTCGATACACGGAGAAAATAAGGTGGAAGAAAATGTCAAATTATATAATTAAATAAGTAAAAAAATAACCGACTTCAACCTCCTGAGATAACTCAAAAATTACTCGCCAGATGGCGCTCAATTCACAACGTAGATGTAAAGTACTCGTAACTACAAATTAATCAAGCCCAAACACTAGATAACTGCAGTAAATCGTTGAGGAGTTCCCTCGACTGCCTTTCGGCTTCATCAGATCGACTCCAGACCTTCATGAAAGTGTAGCGCTTTAATTTACTTATGAAAATATTAACAAACATACTAGTCGTCCCTACAATTTTCGAAAGTTCCCCTCGATTTCTCCAAGATGCCATCATCAGAACCTGGTGTCCTTATCTAGCGTACCAAACTGCGCATTATCAAAATCGGCCCATAAACGACGGAAAAATCGCTGAACACACATAAAAAAACCATATTGTCTGGTCACCAGTTTCGGAGACTTAAGGGGGAAATATGGTATTTTTTATCGACAAATCACTATAAAATTTTTCTCTTGCCCTCTCCATGATAAAAGCTCCATGATAAAGCTCGGGCGCTTGTACTGTTTTAATTAGAGGCCGGAAGATGTCTCATTTCAAAACTAACAATGTAGGTAATCAACCGATGATACATTTTATTTAATATATTTTTCATAGAAGAATACAAAAGGATTTAAAGAACAAAATTCAAAATTATTTGAGGTGACTTTTGTTTACGAGACGGGACTTCCCCGTTTGTTTCCCCGTTGTAGCCGTACACACACACGAACCACCGTATAACCGCGCGGATCATCGTTGGTGCAGGACGTGTTACAATTTAATGAAGTCGGTTAAAAATGGAATTTGATGTCGATATAGAATAACATGAATGCCCCATTAAGAGTTCTGCTTCGTAAAAATGGATGAACCCAATATCTTCTTTTTTTCTTTCTACGTCATAAAAGCCTCAAACGCCGTCATCAAAACCGCGTTAAATCCATCCGCGCATACAGGCGCATAAACCGCCTTATCGCGCGGACCACCGCTACGAAATCCACTTTACCGCCACCGTCCTCCGCGGCGGTGCGCGGTGCCGTGAGTGAATCGCCTATATAATCTATCTCCCTGTAATCTTTCTCCCGAACTCAATGCCGCCGATTGCCGCCACACTTCGTTACGTTCGGCCCCCGCGACCACCCGCCCGCGCCCTGTGCTCGTGCGCCCGCGACGTCATTTCAGCCAGACACTCAGCGAATGGTCATGACATTCGTTATCGGACCGCAAATACGTAGTATAAAAAATATTTGCAGATTGACAAACGTCCAATAACCCACTTTGACAAATTAAGTAGTGAAACTTAATAACATTTAAGTAGGTATTTTTTATTCCTATAAGAAAAAAAAATTGTGGCCGAATTTGCCGCCCCCTAAAATTCGCCGCCCTAGGCTTCAGCCTACTCAGCCTACTGGTAAATCCGGCACTGGATTAATCCCTAATAATGCGTATTTAATAGTCTTCGGCAGTCCTTGTCCTTTAATCCGTTGATTAAGAAATAAGTTGCTCATAGAACGAATAAAACATTAACAAGCCAATAGTTAAACTGCTATATGCATAACTAATGTTTAAAAATATCAAGCGCACTTATACATAGATAAATTTCCTTTATTGCGTTTTCGACTCATTCTCGACGCCTGAATATAATTAACACACTGGTAGGTTATTCCCAAGGTATTGCCAGGTTACATTGCTAATTAATTAATGCCAATGAGAGGTACAATAGCCGAATAAAGCCAACTACGCTCAGTAAACATAGGTTTCTTGAACACACAACAATTTCCAGTTCCGTTTACTCTAATGTGAATTATCCGACAGACAGCAAAACTTTGACGCCCCACATGATTGTTTGCTCTCAACTAATATTAATATTATCCTTGTGACTGTACATGTGATGAGTACTGCTTGTTGCGTGGTGTTACTGTCTATCTATGCTACATATGGTAGCAGTTGACTATTTTATTTTATTACGACGATAAACATTTTTATGTGAACGATATAAGAATAATTAAAGTATAATTATAATTTTATACAAGAATAACGGAATTAGAAAGCATTGAAAGCTCTCAATGCAGTTTAATGTTTCTAACACACTAATAAACTAATTAATCAACAATCAAGCTAATAATTTTAATAATCCTAAACTACAAATCTATATAATAAGAGCGTAGAAAAGTCGTGTCTGCTTTTTTACGAAATTGAACAAAATATATAGGGGGGTTAACAAACAGTACTAGAACATGAATCTAAAAGTAAAAAAAAATAATTTAAAAAAAGTTTGTTTTTCTGTTTGCGCGTGCTAATCTCTTGATCTGCTGAACGGATTTTTATGGGACTTTCACTGGAAGATAGCGGAGATTCCTGAGCAACATTTAGGCTATTTTTTATCCCAAAATTCCTACGGGATCAGGATTCACGCGAGAAAAACTCTTATGCGCGAAGTCGCGAGCTTAAATTTTTATGGAACTTTCACTGGGAGATAGAGGAGGTTCTAGAGCAACACATAGGCAACTTTTTTCCCGGAATTCCGGTGGGATCAGGATTCACGCGGGAAAAACTCCTATGCGCGAAGTGGCGGGCTTAAATTTTTATGGGACTTTTATTAGGAGATAGAGGAGGTTCTGGAGCAACATATAGGCTACTGTTTATCCCGGAATTACCGCGGGATCAAGATTCACGCGGGGAAAACTCCTATGCGCGAAGGCGCGGGCTTAAACTTTTATGGGACTTTGACTGGGTGATAGAGGAGGTTCTGGAGCAACACAAAGGCTACTTATTATCCCGGAATTCCAGCAGAATTGGGATTCACGTGGGAATAACTCCTATGCGCGAAGCCAAGTCGTGGGATTACATTTTTATGAGACTTTCACTGGGAGATACCTAGAGGAAGTTGTAAAGTAACATGTAGGCTACTTTTTATCCCGGAATTTCCCGCTGGATCAGGATTCACGTGGGCAAAACTCCTATGCGCGAAGTTAGTAATGGGCTTATATTTTTATAGGACTTTCACTGGGAGATAGAGGAAGTTGTGAAGTAACATATAGGCTAATTTTTATCCCGGAATTCCCGCGGGATCAGGATTCACGCAGGAAAAACTCCTATGCGCAAAGTTGTGGACTTAGATTTTTATGGGAGTTTCACTGGGAGATACCTAGAGGAAGTTGTAAAGTAACATATAGGCTACTTTTTATCCCGAAATAAAAAATTATGTTATTCTAATTGATAAATCTTATAATTCTGAGTGACGTCTGTAGTCTGTACCAATTCAACTAGTGCAGTGATAACCGTAAGTGTATTTGCCGGTTGTTCGAGCGACGGACGTGGCCGATGCAAACAACAATCAGAGCTCCTCTTTAATTAGAATTAACTCCAAAGCTCCACTACCACTGCTTTTAATTAACTTCCAAGTCTGTTACTCCCGACTAGCTAATATTAACAGAGGTTATAAGTTCAATTCAGTACCGGTGCCATCGAGTAATGTAGATTAGAAAAGTAAACAATTTATATCGTGTTGTAATGAGTTTCACAGAGTCTAACACAAAATTCAACTTAGTTTGTAGTTTATGAAATTTACATAGGTACTATCATAGAAGTGCTAATACGCGTGACGGCTTACGTTAATCGAAAATTATTGACGGAGTTAACTTTATAATTGTTTGTGTTTTAGAAGATATGTATTTAGAAGTATACCTACTATTAATGTTGCTTAGACTTTCCTGAAGTTTTCAAATGGCTTAAGAACTCTCAATTGATATAAATATAATGTTCCAAAAATGAAAAAGCTCGAAACTCCGAAATTTTCTCTCTGCATTATCTATCCTGTGGTCTTCCTATCAATAATTCGGTATTTTTTTTTCCTTTTTTGCAATTATGCTGTGCATCCCATGGTAAACATACTACTTTACTATATATCCTAATAGAATTAAATTCAGCATCATAATATGATCAGTTCTGCTCTAGTTCTGATCTACTGCAGGCTTCAGATTTCTCTCGTAGGTACGATGAATGTTAATGTTTCGCGATGCTCATGAGCGAATTGATAGACTCCACGTTAGAGAAGTCATGAACATGGTAGAAAGTGGTATTGCTGCGCATAAGAATTAAATAACTCTGCACAATCTTTGCCTCACACTAACATTCCATGTGTCGAGTGTGCCATGGTTGACACAGAAAGATTGTCATCATCTAAATTTTCAACTCGCTGGCAATCGTACCCAGGACTTTTAAGGCAGTCTGGCTTGGTGACGCCAAAATAGAATTAATATTTAGTTTATCGTTAATACTTTTTTCTAGTTTATCGTTAATGTTATTACCTACTGATATTATTATCCTTCCGTGATGCCGCTAGCTACCATCATCTTGCTTTAGTCAGTTGGCAAACGCGGGGGATTGAGAATTAGGGGATTGAGAATGGTACTTTCTCGGCTAACAATGCATTGGTTAAATTTTTGGTTACTCGTGCCTATGAGCGACGATGACTACCTGCCATCAGGTGCATTTACTCGTTTATCGTTTATCTGTTAATATTTTCCTCTTAGTAACAAATTTAGAGAAGAGACACATAAAACTCATCTTTAATGTAAATAGATAGGAGATGAACCTAATGCATAAATGAGAAATGTTACATAACAGATAGATCTATAATAAACACATGTTTCATAATATGTGGAGGCATTAAATTAATGTTTAGAAAGCGAATGACGTCGCGTTTCCGTGAGGCGTGTAATTCGGTGCCATTATAGCTCTTCTCGTAGGAACACCCATTACTTGCAGTTGGATATGTTGGCGGTACTGTTTTTCTCTTGTTACTTATGTTCATGTAGTTACTTTACAGTTGAAAGCAATTCTACTTCACATATTTTACATTACATGGCGCATGTTCAACGATACTTTAAAAAAAAGTTAGCTCTGGTTGTCTGGACTTTATTGACTTTTAAATGACTACTAACTCGCATCACTTCTGCTGTGCTGAATTTTGTTAACGACTTATTTTAATTAAGCTTCATACGTATTTACAAATTTCACATTCACCCACATAATTATATACATTGCATGCACATGCAAACTCTTTTATTTCTATTACTGACCTGCATCAGTCACATTCTGAGCTAACTCTGTCTAGCCTCCAGCAGTGAAATGTTTATGGAGATGATGATAATATAAAGTCAAAGTCAAAGTCAAAGTCAAACATATTTATTGTGGACATAAGGTACAGAAAGGTGATAAACATTTAATAGTATCGCTAATGTCCTGCCTTGCGATGGCGTACAATAAAATAATATAGATTAAAATAAATTAAACTAAACATCATAATTATAAAATTTAAAACTGAGTGAACTATTGGAATAAAATTAAATATGAAATTAAAATTAAATTACATTATTAAAATTAAATTTAGCATTATTAAAATTAGCACTATTAAAATTAAATTACACAATAAATAAACAGTTTCGTGAATATGTCAGATCGTGTCGTCAAGGAATTCCTTTATTGAATAATAACATTTTTGTAATAATAATTCATGTACTTTTTGTTTAAAGCCATCCAGTTCTGATATACCTCGTATGCTCTTTGGTAGTTTGTTATATATGAGGGGGGCCATACAGAACACGCTTTGTTTAAATAAGCAAGTTTTACAGTTAATAATATTGATTTTATCATTATGCCTCGCTCTGGTATTAAACTGAAATTTTTCTGTTTGTTTTTACAAATTTTACGCATTCAAAAATATATAAACACGGTAATGTCAAAATTTTTGCCCTTTTAAAATAAGCCGTACAAGATGTCCTTTGCTTGAGGTTATAAATTGCTCTAATACACATTTTTTGGGCCTTAAATGCTTTTACTTTATCTACGGAGTTACCCCAGAAAATTACCCCGTACCTGAGCGTTGAGTCAACATATGCATGGTAGGCAGTCAGGACAACGTCAATGTGTACAATTTTTCTTAGATTACGTAATGCGTAAGCAAACTTACTTAGTTTTTTGCAAACTTGGTCAACATGGTCTTTCCATTTCAATTTTTTATCTATGAGTAAACCCAAAAATTTTGTGATGTCAGTTTCTTCAATTTTTGTTCCTAAGTAGTTAATATTCATTGTGTCATCTTCATTATATTTTTGTTTAAAATTCATAATTTTTGTTTTTTCCAAATTTATTTTCAAATTATTATTACTAAACCAATTTATAATGGATGTCATTGAGGAATTTATTGTAGTTTCAAAATTTATATTTTTACCCGTATACAGGATTGTACTATCATCAGCAAAAAGTGTGGTATCGAAAGGAATTGTCTTGGGCAAGTCATTTATGTAGACTGATAAGAAAAAGTAGAGGGCCTAAAACACTACCTTGTGGCACTCCATATTTCAAGATTCTACTATCTGATTCATAAACAACCTCAGTCTTTGTAGTTGGACACACTCTAATGACTTTAGCCGTTTGTGTTCTCCCCGTCAAATATGATTCTATTAAATCATGCGCTTTACCTCTCACTCCATATGAATATATTTTTTGCAATAGTATTTTGTGATTTACGTGGTCAAACGCCTTCGAAATATCCATAAATAGAGCGATTGCTGGTAGCTTCTTGTCAACATTATTCATAACTTTAGCTAGGAAATTGAAAATTACCATATTTATGGTCCTATTTTTCCTAAAGCCATACTGTTCTTCGCATAGAATATTATGTGCTTCATAAAATGAATAGAGTTTCTTATAGATAACTTTTTCATAAATCTTCGCAAATATCGATAGCAACGCTACAGGTCTATAGTTACCTAAATTATAAGGATCGCCCTTTTTTAGTAATGGTTTTATTACAGATTTTTTTAATTCACTAGGAAAGGTACCGTTCTCTATGCAAAGATTAATCAAGTAGCACAAAACCTGAGAGATTATGTCCGAAACATCCTTTATTATTCTAGTAGTAACACCATCTGGGCCTGCACTATTCGTGTTTTTCAAGGAAATAATTATGAAATTTATGTCTTGTGGAATAACGGGGGTCATAAATATTGAATTTGGGTTGCTATATGTCAGAATATTAGTAGATATGTCAGTATTATTAGTATTCACTATGTCAACAAAGTAATTATTAAAATGATTAGCAATCTCTAGTGCGTCATATATTTCTTTTCCGTCAACTGATATTTTAATAATGTCATCTTGGGGGAATCTTACCTTATTGTCATTTATAATCTGCCAAGTTGCTCTAGTCTTATTTGAAGCATTTTTGATAAAATGGTCATTTTGAGATCTTTGCGTTAGTTTAATTATAGATTTATAACGTTTAGCGTAAGAATGGTAAGACTTCTTATTCTCTTTATTCGGACGAAGTCTATACTTCCAGAGTAATTCTCGCGTACGTTTACTACATAACCTAAGTCCCCTCGTAATCCATTTAGGTTTAATATTAGGTGACATCTTTATTTGTTTTAAGGGAAAACACAGATTATAAAGTAAGATAAACCATTCGTGAAAGTAGTTAAACGACTTGTTCGCATCTTTTGTGGTATAGACTTCATTAAAAGTTAATTGACGCATATATTTTTTGAATATATTTCTATTCTCTTGCGAGTAGTCTCGCTTATAGATATACCAGGAGTTTAGATGACAAAACTTTTTTACTGGGCATTTAAGTAATTGTGCACTATGGTCCGAAAGATCAAGCTCTAGAAGTTCACTGTTGCTTGTTTTTAAGTTGTGAATGATGTTATCGATACAAGTATTACTAGCAGTACGGGTAGGAGTTTTAAATTCAAATTTAAGGTTATGGCTTAGGATAAGCGACTCAAATTCCGTAGCATGTTTGTCTCTTTTTAGTATATTTATATTAAAGTCACCACAAATAATTAATTTCTTTTTATATGTCGTATATTTTCCAATAATGGTGTTCATACGTGAGAAAAAAATGTCAAGCGAATTATAATTTTGCTTAGGGATGCGATACACACAGATGATAAAAACTTGTCGGTCCACTAATTCTACTGCGCAACATTCAATAATACCATTAACAGACAAATCCTTAATTTCTTTAATTTCCTTAAAACTATGCTTGTCCCGTATAAGTATACAACAACCTCCATGTCTCGTATTACGCATGAAATATGACGCTAACTTAAAATTTGGTATTTTTAAACTGTATTCGTCCCCGGATATCATGTTGTGCTCTGTAACACATACAACATCTACCAATTTGTTATCACTTGCTAGCTCTTCTAAACCCACTGTTAGTTGATCTGATTTATTCACGAGTCCGTTAATATTTTGATGTAACACATAAATAAAATTATGAACGAAATAAATTAATATGATTTGTCAAATTGTCATTTTTATTAACAGAATTAATGTCATAGTTTTTATTAATATCATTGTCATTATTTAAAATATCAACTTGATTATTAATGCAATCTTTTATGGACTCCATGTTTACGGTTTGTGTGCCGAAGTCCCTGTATGATTTACAAGTGTTTCTTTCAGCTGCTAAAGATAGGTTATATTTCTTAATGTTTTGTTTATAATTTATTGATAAAATTTCTTTTAATAAAGATCTCGCCAAATGAAAGACAAATTGTCCTGATTGCGGAATAACTCTGCTGTAATTAAGATCCATGTAGACTGCATTTGTATATTTAATACATGTAAATCTTAATAGATAATTTAATTTTTTCTCATTCAAAAATCTATTGACAGGAACTTCGCTAACAATGATATTAGTATGTGACAATGATGACAAGAATGTATTTAGTTCTATGTTTAATTTGTCCGGATTTTTATCGTCACAGCCTCCTAACAAAATTATACAATCATCATGCGATAAGTTCGATATTTCAGATTCAAAAGATTTAATTATATCTCCGATTAGAGCATTTGGCTTAAGAAAACTCGTTACAGTATACGAGGTACCCAATAATTCCTGCAGTTTCCCCCTTAATCCACGACCTCGGCTATCTGCTAAAATAATAACACGATTTTTTCTTTTTGAACATTCTTCCTTCTTTGTTGTATACTGGAACCTGGAGGTTTTAACACTGGCTTGTTTATCATTATTCCGTGTGTTTATGGTTTCTGTCACTGCCGTTGAACTGCCATCATTTTCAATTGAGCTTGACGATACGTCGAACCGTGTTAAGGGACTCATTACTACAGTCTCCTCAATATTATTTTTCTTATTTTGCTCAGTGGTTTTCGTATATTTGGATGACACAGGCGAGTTTCCTTGACTTAAGCATGGTATATATTTATAAGTGTGTAGAGGCGATGCTCGTGGAAGCTCGTAAAGTCAGATTTGGTCAGATTACTTAACACTTTTAAGTTTTATGATGCAACATTCGATGAAGATATTTTAATATCGGATATTATCTACACACATCAAAAGTGTCTAGGGATCAACATATATTTTTGCAATAACTTTTCTCCTGATTGATATTAATTAAAATTTTCTTTAAGGATTCATCAAATAAAGTGTTTTCGTTTGTCACAGTAACGATAAACCAAGTCACCTTTGCATTAATAAAAAAATTTGCCATTTTCCTAATAAAGGGATTTTTGACATTTGAACCACTAACATTAAAGTTCGAAAAAAAGACTGAAATAACAGTTTTCTTTAAAATTTTATTGGGTAACTTAAACAATTAATAATCCGTGTTTCTACCGCGAACACTAACAACACAAGAACATCGGTTTGGCATACTCAAAATGAGTTCATCCAAATCACGCTGTGGAATGGCCGCCCATGTTCGTTGCAACAACAAAAAAAGGTCTTCTTGCCACTGGATACCCTCCATATTCGGCAGAGCTCTTCACTGTAGCATATCCCATGCATGCTCAATCGGGTTCAAGTCTGGCGACTGAGCAGGCCAGGGCAGGACATTGATGTTAGCTGCGGCGAGAGTCTGTCTTACAACTCTTGCGGTGTGCGGTCGTGCATTATCATGCATTAACTGAAATAAGGGACCGATTTGCACTTGTAGAGGAACGATGACGTCTGATACAATCGTCTCAGCATAAATTTGAGCGTTGAGGTTGCCTCTGATCCAAATCAACTCAGTTCTTCCGCCGATCCAAATACCCGCCCATACCATGATGGTTCCACCACTATAAGGATGGACTTCCTGGCAGGATTTTAATCGCTGTTGGCGTCCAGGGGTTCTCCAGTGTCGTATACGTCTTGTATCCGGTCTCATACCAAAACGAGACTCATCAGAAAAGCACACGAAACGCCATTGTTCTTCTGCCGAAATCCGCATAAAAATGCTTGATCCCTAGACACTTTTGATGTGTGTATGTTCTTCATATATTAGTAACACATTTCATCACGCTATGTATTTTGAATCGTATACTTAGTAACCGTCTTAAAAAACAAACTGCGGCCCAAGGCCGGTATCCGTGCGGCCCGCGACGTACTTATATCTTTTTTGATACGACGGGGGGGGGGGGGGGGGGGACGGTATGCAAAAGTTTTCCACATGTTACGTAATTATAGTGGTGGCCCTGGTGATGCCTATATAGGCCCTTGAACAGCCCTCGGCCAGAAAAAGTCTGCGCCAATTCCGAGTAAACATAATAATTATGTAGATGAATAGAAGGTTAAAAATTGTATCACGCCACAAAGTGAACAAAAATTTAACAAGATATCGTTATGGGTAATTAGGTAGCTACTTCTCTCCGCATAAAGTATGATAGTGTTTCGTTTTATTCAAATTATCATAATATCCGGAAGCATCTTCGTTACGCTTTTATAATAATACACGTACTCGAGAATTTATACCTATTGCAAATGGTATGTTAGACGTTACACAATACATTAAATTTGTTTGTCATGATGTTTGGTAGACAATAAAGGAACCATTAATAATTCCTCATATGAGTTCCATCAATGATCCATAGCGAGAACCCCAGACATAATAAATCTAAATGCCACAATGCACAATCTTTTTGATACATCACGGAATTGTTTGGCACATTTACGGTTTAATACACATGCTATTGTTTAATGTAACTGGATTTTAACTACATAGATAGATGTTTTTATGCACATTTATATTCCTTCATACCTATTACTAGCTAGCTAGCTATCGCTAGCTTTTGCTTGCTGCTTTGCACCTGTGGGAATCGGAACGTCTTATGCGCGTAAAAACTATCCTATGTCCTATGTCCATTCCCGGGTATCGATCTATATCCATCCATACCACATCTTTTTCGGTTCAGCGGATTAAGTGATGACGACCCTGTAGCCTAGTTGGTAGCGACCCTGCCTGCGACGCGAGGGGTCCTTGGTTCGATTCCCGGCCGGGGCAGATATTTATGTGACAGATAAATATTTGTACTCGGGTCATGGGTGTAATTGTAATGTGTTATATGTGTAGTCCATGCCACTCGCGACACAGGTACCTAGTAACCTACTGCGGGGGTATGAGTGTGTTAGCGTTTATTTATATTTATTTATTTATAAGTGTGAAAAGAACAGACATTAAAAAGAGCAAACAGATATTCTCGCATTTTTAATATTCGTACTAATGGATTCTAATGGTAAAACTTCTGACGATGTGAAACGTTTCTGAATAGGATAGAATCATCACGACGTTGCTCAACTTGAGCTTGAGAACTTGGGATACGGGCACAGGGCTGTCGCTGCAAATATAGGCCTGTGTCACGAGAGTAGTAAAAACACCGACATCAGTTATAAATATTGCCGACAAGTACGTAATTTGAAGCACCGACATAAGCGAGGTGCAAGTAGAACATCAAATGGTGATTACTCTTTACCAAAATCCAATGATTTTTATATCTACACTAATGATTTTTTTTAACAAATGTCTAAAGGGGGAAAAAGTGTCAAGTAAAAAAATGTTAAAAAAGAGAATTTCCAAGTTTAACAACTTAAGGTTTTATAAATATTGTTAGGTACCTACTGCTTTCAAACGTGAGCGTGTACCTAGGATAAAGTAAATGGTATAAGTTAGATCCTCTAAAATGGTATAACAGCTTGAACACGTATCTTTATAAAATCTGATATGTAGGGCTTTAACAATATACCTAATTATGTTAATTTAACCCTGATAGCGTAACTATTTAGCTATGTGGTGGGCTGTTAAATCCACTAATGATGCAGACAGCTTACATCATACCGGTTTTGATTTAACTAATAATGAAGGCTGTGAACAAAAACTAATTTGCTATCTCTTTCTTGAGTTTATTAGTCATTCATGAGAACTATAGTAATATTATCATTAGTGTGCTATAGGCGATAAATCTATCTCTTTTGCGTCACTAGTGAAAGGAGCTTTGTACTAAAATGCATAACATACTTATTTAAATAGTTATGACTTCTTTCTCGCTTACTTCATTGACACAAACTTAATTTCTACAAAATAATTTGAACCTAAAGTAGCTGTTAATAAATTCTACTTTCAGTTGGTTTAAGCAGGTATAAGTTGGGTAAATTTGATTTTTTGGAGTATCAACAAAACCATTGTCTGAGACGTAAAGGCACCCGTGTTACTTTGCAAAATTTAAGCCATTTCAAGAACAATCAACGCTTGCTAGTTCATACATAGGCACTCGGATTCCAAGCCGCCATTTTGAATACCTTCGTGACGTCACGCGGCTGGGCGCGGGCGAATCGGCGCCTGCGCACCTCCGCGCCTGACATTCAAGTCAAACCGCACTCACAGAGTCACAGTCGCATTCGAACGAGGCAACGCCTCACATGAACCAAAATGCTGTTTCGTCGCGTATTTCTTCGCGTACGCCCTAATATTTATTAGTATCTGAAACAGAAGCTCTCTGTTCTTTTGTTTCGTTACAAGAACAGTTGAGTCGCGCAGTTGTTCAAGGTTCTAATTCAAGTTACTCGTACGAGTGGTGAAGTGAGTGTGCTCCGAAAGTGTTATTGTTGTGATTTCTTTTCGTCACACGTCAGTACAGTGCCCCAGATAATTGTCGTCGAAGGAGTGTTTCCGCGTCTCAAAAGCCCTAGCGTCCCCAATAAGTGAGTCTATTTACATACATTAAAATACCGCATCCGTCTGTATTCATCCGTAAAGTTGTGTAGGCGCGACACGTCATAACCTATAATGTAGGTACAACTATTTACAGCGTTCTACTAAATACAGAATGTGTAAATAGGGTTAGTAGGTGGCATGCGGTTAAGTATGAGTAACGTGTAAATTTGCCAATAACTTAATATACAAGCACAGCTGATACATTACCTACCTTAATCACTATAAATGACCGCTTTCCTCAGATACATCAAACAAAATACAAAAACACTTTGTAAACTTATGCTACAACAATTAAATTCACTGAAAAATAACAATTAATATTTTTTGATAAATACCTCAACAACGCTGTATTTGCTTTCTGTGTTGATACAAATGTAATATTAGAGTCACTGTATACAAAACTAGTACCTGTACAATGATTTTAATAATACCAAAGGGACCATAATCAGGTGTGTCAAAACGGACATCCTGCGACTTCAATGTTTCGCTCGGACGGTCACAGACAAAGCGTAAATGTTCGTTGAACTCTTTTGTAAGGAATGTCTCGTGCGGGTCCTTTATTGTTTTAATTTTATTACAATCACTAAACTTGTGTATAATCAACTGTATGTAACACTAGATTCTTTATTAAAAACACATCAACACGGTAAACATTTTTTTGTTGAAATAAATAAATATAGCGTAAATAGTAGATTTTGCTAAATGTTTGGTGGTGTATAATTTATGAAACATCCCAATGATAGCTTGATAATAGTAATAGCTTGATGGACTATATAATTTCTTATCAAACGAAAGGAGACTAAAATAGCATTGGCACACATGTTGTGGTATAGTTGATGTTGAGGCAGGCGTTGATTAATAAACAAACTGAAACACTTCTGACTTGGTTTTGGTTCCCTAACTTCTACATAAACCCACACTTAAATAAATAATAATTCTAGTATATTGTATGACATGTTTACGATAGTTATCCTAGAAGAAACATTTATGAATATTGATGGACGCTTGCGTAGTAAGCAACGAGAACCTTGCCTGCCGAGCGGAGGGGCCGGAGCTCGATTTCCGGTCGAAGCAGATGTTTAAGTGACAGATATGTAAATGTTCTAGGGTCACGGGAATCATTTGTTTTTGTATTTTAATTGTGTTGTTCATAACACCCGCGGCATAGGGAATCCTAGTGAGGGGTATGGTAGGCATTGAGGCTTTATTCACATTAGCGTATACTTCGGGTATCAAACCCTAATTCCAGTCGCTATACTAATGTGGCCGAAAAGCCGAAAATACGGAATTGCCACTCCCTGCCAAAAACAAATTTATACGTGTGCTTCCATTTCAATTTGGCTTGTAAGTAAAAACTTAAGACATAAGTATAAGCATAAGTAAGTACTTAAGACAAAAGCGTAAGTACTTAAGACATCTTAAATTCTCGCCATCAATCTACAATTAACCTTTTTCACAGGGGTGGAAAACTGCCATTTGTGTGGGTTGTCATTGAAACGAACGACATATCAAATGCGAACAGAATTAGGTAGGTAGCATGTAGATAGTGTCCCGATCAATTTCAGTAAGGTTCGTCAAAGATGTTTATTCCACCATTCCAGTTTCACAAAAAAGCTGCTAAGAGTTTTTTATTGAGAGATATAATGTGAGCAGTTTTTTATAGTAAGCATATGAATTACGACCCCATATAATTCGTGCACATTGTATGCTAATGACGCGAATGGTCTAGACCTTCTCCTCTCAAGTATTTATGAAGAGAATGCGACGACGAGCTATAGACAGACGTCATCGCGCAATGAATGTTATACGTCATCATTATCAACCTTGAATCAAATTCATTTCACTCTGAAACCAGTTAACGTTCTCGTGCGAAAGTATTGCCATCATATTATACCAATTTTATTCTAGTATGAGACGAAGAACCAATTTTTAAATACAAATGACGTTTCTGACCCCAATGAGGCAAAACCGCAGGCAAAAACTATTTATCTGTCAATCGTAGACATTTTAGTGTTTAAGACGACCTAGAAGTGGTCAAGCGATAAAGTCCTTTAAATAATCAACGAACATCAATTTTATTATTAACATCAACTATTAAAATCAACATATACAAACAAACAAACAAACAAACAAACAAGGTATTATTATTATTATTGCCACTCAAAAAATACAAAAATAAACATACAAAAATAACAAATTATGCTTAAAATTAAGAGGCAAATGGAGATAGCTCAGCGTGACCTGACAAAGGATAGTTAATCCTATGCAGCGCTGTTTTTCAGCCATCCCCTTCTCCCTATGTTGGTTGGCGGGAGTATCAGTGGTCCCCTATTTTAGCCGCTTATAGCTACACATTAAGGATTAGGGTCTTCAGATTACATATAATATTTTACTAAACCTAATACTTAATTTGCCTAATACTTAAATACTTAATTCTATAAATATCGTGTGTGTGTATGTGTTGTGTGTCAGTGTGTGTGTGTGTGTGTGTGTGTGTGTGTGTGTGTGTGTGTGTGTGTGTGTGTGTGTGTGTGTGTGTGGGTGTGTGTGTGTCTCTTTATGTATGTCCAAAATACTTCCTTAGGTCCAGAAATTTCCAGTGGGCGTAGTTTAGATTTTCTGCAGCAAATTGTTTATTCATTAAAGCTAATTTGTATTTGGCTTTGAAAGCTTCAGTACCCATTTTTTGTTGCATAGGCGGCGGTAGGTCGTTCCATATTTTTGCTGCAGAGAATCTAAAACAGCCTGTATATCTCTTTGATTTATGAGGAGGTATCCTGAGTCTATTTTCTAGGTTTTTACGTAGGCTGCGTTGCGCGGAATCCTTGACCCAAAGCAGCTTTTCATACAAGTACTCTGGCTTTTTATTCCAGATTACCCTCTGGACAACACAGGCGTAGTATAGTTGCCTTCTACCACTCATATTTAAAATCCCCTTACTGTTCAAGTGCGGTGTTATGTAATGTCTCCTCGGTATGTTATAGCTATAACGAATACATGCATTTTGCACTCGGAACTGGTTGACAGACGGGGACCATAAACAGAACTGCAGTAATTAAATTGTGAGAGAACTAGAGCATCACATAGGAGTACACGCAATTGTTCACTGATGTAGCTTCTGATTTTATATAAAGTCTTTAATTTAAAGAATGCTGTTCGAATTTTACTGTTCACATGCTCCTCATACTTTTGTTCCCCATCCATCAGTAAGCCGAGATTTCGAGCCGAAGTCACTCGCTCAAGGATGACATTGTCAATTTTTATTTCTGGCTCTTTATCTAGCACCCTTTTTATTTGTGGTTTGGTGCCAAGGATCAACATTTGTGATTTGGTAGAATTAAGGACAAGACCGTTATTTTGCGACCAGATCTTTATGTTGTTGAGATCATCATTGACTCTATTTACTGCTTCACGCGTGTCTTCACTGTCGAATGAGTAATACAATTGAGTATCATCTGCATATAGGTGGTATTTACTGTACTTTATATGGTGACGTATATCAGCAGTAAAAATTGTGAACAGCAAAGGACTGAGCAGTGAACCCTGCGGGACGCCTCGTTCAAGTGTCCTTAAAGAAGAGAATCTCTTTTCGCCAGTTATAGATTCTATCACAACCATTTGTTTCCTATCTGTAAGAAAGGTTTTAAACCAGGCACAAGTATTATTCGAAAATCCGTAATGTTTTAACTTGGCTAAAAGTAGTTCCGGGTGTAGGCAGTCGAATGCCCGTGAGTAGTCTAGAAGCACCATAAAGCTACTCAGTCCCATATCAGAGGCCGCGGTTAAGTCATCTGTTACGTGGAGGAGAGCCGTTTCCGTGCCGTAACCTCTTCGGAAACCAGACTGGAATTTAGGTATAATGTTTCTATCCTCCACAAATTGTAACACTTGATTAAGGACCACCTTTTCGAGAACCTTCGATAATACTGGCAATATTGATATTGGGCGAAGATCTTTCATTGCTGTGACACTGTTTTTCTTAGGTATCGGCTTGACTAGCGCTTTCTTCCAGCACGATGGAAAGGTACTAGTTTCTATTGACCTGTTAATAATATTGGTAATGACTGGAAGAGTAGCTTCGAGACTCAACCTCACCATTTCTATATTTAAGTTGTCTAGTCCTGACGCCTTTGTCCCAATATTCTGTATGATTTTCCTGACTTCCTGTTCCGTGGTTGGTTTTAGGTGCAGAGGCTCCTCCTCTACCGGTGATTCATTGATGATCACGGTGTTCCCCATTTGATGCGTGTCAATGTTAGGCGGGAGGGTTAAAAAGTGTTCATTAATCTGTTCAGGGTCACTCAGATGGTCTGGAATTATGTTTGCGGATTTGGTATTTATGTTTGTAATGTTTTTAATATTATTCCAGAGTATCGTAGGCTTATCTTTATTTTTATTTATAAAATTATTGCAATATGCTTTTTTCTCTCGCTCTCTGGAAGCATTAACAAAATTTTTGAGGTCACGATAGTATTCTTTAGAACTATCTTTTTTATCTTTTAGTGCTTTAATTAGGGCTTCGTCTCGTAGACTCATCATAAATTTTATCATGTCTGTTATCCAAGGTTTAGGTTTGTCTCTGATAATTAATTTTCGAATTGGAGCGTGCATGTCAAATAAATGTATAATAAAATCATTAAAAGTTTCTACCATATTATCTACATTATCTAAGGCGATTATAGATTCCCAAGGCATACAATTTAAGTCCCTAGTGAAGGCGTCAATATCAATTTTGTGTAATAATCTTTGAAATTTTATTTGTTTAGGTATTTTGGGGTTTTTAATGTCAAAGTCGATAAATATCATTGCATGGTCACTTAAGCAGGGGTTGTGTATTACTTTAATACTTTTGCATTTTAAAGGGTTGTCGGTTAGAACAAGGTCTATGATACATAGGTTCAAATTCAGTTCAAGCACCCCATTAGTTCAATTTTATAGTATTAAATGTACAAAAGTGTATTCCATAAAACGTAACTTTCTACAACGAGCCCCAAGCTACAGCGACAGCTACAGCTACGACCATGGGGGTCGGCCGCACTCGGCCAAATTACTTCTTTACTATCAGTATAAAACTGCTCCGAATACCGGATACAGGTTTTATGAGTGTAATCATCGCATTGGATCTCCGGCCGAACGTCGCGTGACAGGGGAACTATCGAGCGTAACACATTTACAGCTTTAATGACTAATTGTTTTTAGGGTTCCGTATATCGTAACTGGTATAGATGGGTGGTTAACGTGACTAATTTATTTTCGGCTCAAACCGCGACATCGTCTGTTTTAGGGATGGGGATTTTTTTCTAAAAAGGTTGGTTCTTAGATCGATTTGACTCTAAATATGAGTGAAGGGTGAGGGGTAAAGAATCGATCTACCAAAAATTCTCGAACTTCGAACTCGAGCCTCGATTTTTCTAGGGTGGAATAATATCGATTCAACACTTAAGATCGCCAACCCTTGCCGGTTTTCGGCAACTTCCTGGGCTCGTCAACACATACTTGCAAGACTGCACCCGCGTGCAATACCGATTTGCAAGTCGCTTAGTAATTTTAAGCTTGGGGACACCGGGACAGACATCGGAAAACGGGACGCCTGGTCAGTAACGTGATGGATGGATGGATGGGTGACCGCTAGTGGTTTACATTTTATGAGTACTTAAAGCCGGTTGCAAGGCTGATCGTTTATTTTAATAAAAAAAAGTAATCATAGTGAGGAACTCAATCCATAGACAATCTTTGGGGAATAGTTCACTTGTTGTAATGAAATTACTGACAATCAGTATGGCTCAATGTTTGCTACATGGCCGTTCCTATATGCAATAATTGCTTTTTACAAAAAAAATAACCGACTTCAATCTTGATAAGTAGAGATAACTCAAAAACTACTCGCCAGATGGCGCTCAATTCAACATGTAAGTGTAAAGTTCTCGTCACTACAAATTAATGAAGCCCAAACACTAGAAAACTGCAGTAAATCGTTGAGGAGTTCCCTCGACTGTCTTTCGGCTTCATCAGATCGACTCCAGATCTTCATGAAATGGTAGCGCTTTAATGTACTTATGATAACATGAACAAACACACTAGTTGTCCATACAATTTTCGAAAGTTCCCCTCGATTTCTCTGAGATGCCATCATCAGATCCTGGTTTCCTTATCAGAGGACCCCACTGCGCATATCTACTTTACAACAAAAAAAGAATTATCAAAATCGGCCCATAAACGACGAAATAATCGCTGAACGTACATAAAAAAAAGCATATATTATACGGTCGAATTGAGAACCTCCTTCTTTTTTGAAGTCGGTTAAAAATCGCTCCAAACCAAACCAGCAACACCTCAACAAGTCGATAATATGAAACTGATACGCAATTTCACTGTCGCACCGAACGAAGACAGATTCAGCAAACTTCAATTCATTTTCATGAAAGTACCTGCGTAAAAAATATTTAAAAGCAAATAAATATTTTTAATAGCGGTGATAGCCTAGTGGTTAGGATTTAAGAATTCGGCCTCCAATTCAGAGGGACCGGGTTCGAATCCCACGGCACGCAGTGCTGACTTTTCGGAGTTACGTGCGTTTTAAGCATTTAAATGTCACTTTCTTCAAAAGGTGAAGGAAAACATCATGAGGAAACATGCATGCCCGAGAGTTCACAAAACTCAAAGATGTGTGAAGTCCGCCAATCCGCACTTGGTCAGCGTGGGTCAGATGTTTTTTTCGAATTAGGGTAAGGCACCTACCGCATTTCAGGATTTGTTAATTAATGAGGTACGTGGTACAAACAACAAACAAAACCAATTTTTATACACAGAATTGTTAATTAATCTTGCAATGTGATCTCACAACTCACAATGCATTAAGCCGACACATACCGTGCACTTCACTAAGCGACCAAAATTCTCAAAACGTTCAATTTTCTATAGAAAAACAATATTGTCAATTTCTTCCGCTATTGTAGGTACCAATCTCTGGACTTGCACATACTCGAAGATGTCAACCATTTTGCCTGTTAGATGTCAAGCACTTTTAAATATTTCATCCAGTAGCCCTCTTAATCGATAGTTATATAATTGTAACATATACGTATGCCTGTATATGGCTGTATTACATAAACCACAAGGACGTTAAAAATAAGTACCGAGCGGCTGTCCAGACTAATAAATTATAATTAGTACCAGATCGTTAAGCCATTTTTATTACCGGCACAAGATGAAGACCAAGAGAACCTGCACTGGTAGGTATGATATGAGTACGTACCTACACTTTATTTTAATTACGTACTTCAGGTCATAAATTTTAATTTCGTCTCATGGAATTACTACTAGACGCCCTCGCTTCGCTTCGGGAGCATTGTTCCTTACGTTTATACCATTTTTTATTGATGCTCCGTTCTTTTTGGTTATAGCGTTATGTTATGTGGCAAAAAGCCTTCCTCGAAAAATGGACATACATACATACATACACTCGAAAAACATAACCCTCCTTCTGACGCAGTCGGGTAAAAATGTACTATACATCACTAATAGTAGATTGTATGACAAGGGTGCAAAGTAATATTTTTTCGGCGAGGGCGTTTTTTGAATCCAGAGCGAAGTGAGGGATTCTAGAGTAGAATCCCGAGCGTAGCGAGGGATTCTTTAGTAGAATCCCGAACGTAGCGAGGGATTCAAAGTACGTCGCCCGAGCCAAAAATATACTTGCACCCGAGTGATACACTCTACTTTTCATCACCCACTATGAGAAAATAATATATATTATATAATAGAAAATAATAGAAAATAATACGTAAAAATGCACGAAAACTTAATTTTAATTTGAAAACGAAATCTTAATTTGATTTCTTTTTTTATTATTCAGCTGGCGGGGCCCTCGCGTTGTGCTCGCGTCGTACCAGACATTCTTTATTCAAACAATATTTGCGTTCGATTTCTTTAGCGCAAAATACTAAAATGTTCTAAATTCAAAATAGGACGGAAAAGATCTAGCCGGCAGGAAAAGTTGTATGAAAATTCATTCCCGCCCGCTGAATAGAAAACAGCAACTTTGGAACCCCGTAAGTCCGAACCAAGTCGTCTTTTTCGAATAGGTGTGATGAAAAATATTTTTTCAAATCGAGCCAGTAGTTCCTGAGATTAGCCCGTTCAAATAAACAAACTTCAACTTCATAATATTAGCGTAAATTGCTACATAATATGTAACTACCTACCTACTGATAGGTTCGGTCCTATAATTTTTAAACATAGACAATAAAGTAAAGAAATCGACTTAGTGGTTCATTAGGTTCAAGGATTTTGTTATCATAACTAAAACACTTTCCACAGACATTATTTAGAAGTTTATTGAAAATTAAAACAATATACATAATTATGACACGTCTTATGTTTGCTTACTCAATAAAAATATCTTATTACAGCGACATTGGCTTACATGTTCATTTGTTCATAACATGATGAAATAATAATTGTGATATTTTGTAAAACTCGACACGACAGATGAAAAATTATATATTTACATTACAGGCATTCAATGTCTCTACATCAAGAAAAGACAAGAGTAATAATTTAGGTACAGTACAAAACACAATGATATAACTTTTTATTAAACCCATAATAGTGTCACTAATGGTTAGGGATTCCCCTAGCGCTATAGGTTGTTGTCATCGTTTCATCCACTTTTATCAAAAACTAAATGAGATTTTATAGGCTTTAGATTTTTGTGTGAATATTGCAGAACATGTTGCCAGATTCTTTGTAAACGCACATCCAAAAGCGAATTTCTTTGCCGATGCAAGATCTAATAAATTTTAAAATACGAGCAGAACTTCTACCAATTCCAGGTAATGTGGCTTTGAACACAGACCTCCCTAAATTAGAAACCAGACTTTAAAACAACAAGGTTGCAAATAGCATAGTAAACATAAAACATGAACAGCGGTTACGTACAGAGCTGAAGAACTCGCTCTTTTCTAAATAAACATTTCTTGCATAAGCTCATACATACCCGTACATGTTTCTAGGAAACTAGACATACAAAAGTCAGTCAAAGCCCAAGTTAGTGAGCCCGCAAGAAACTGGTTAAAAACTGCATTGCGTCAGCTTTCGAAACACCGCGGAAACAAGTTTTTAAAGTATCATTTATTCCCGCCATTAAGGAGACTCAATTATGCTCAACTTGAAACGCATAAATCACCTTTTTGTCAGAATAAATAAGTATTCACAAGTCGAGAATAATTTGTTAATGTTGGAGGTACCTATCTAAGTTGTCTCACAGCTTTCATCTATAATGTTATGAAGGTATTGTCCTCGAGAAGCATTTCTACGTCTCATCAAATATGATATCCAAAAACTCCCTTGGGATAAGTTAATGGAATACCTACAAAGTAAAATGTTATGTATATTATAGACAGAATTGTATGTACCTACCTACTCAATTGGGTTGTATCCCATCTGGCCCGGTGACTTGGCCAGGCGCCGGGCGACAAGGGGAAAAAATAGTTTTAACTGCTGTGTAACATACATATTATAAATTACGGTAGATACATTATATGAGTAAGCTATTTCAGTGAAGTTGGTTACAAAGTCTTATACATATAACTAGCTGTTGCCCGCGACTTCGTCCGCGTTTCCGTCGTTTTTGTAAAAAAGAAGCCTATGTCCTTCCTCACGGTTCAGTGGTTTTGATGTAACAGACAGATTAACTTTCGTATTTTAGTAGGGAAATATAATATGTCAATCTACAATACTGTACTGTTAATAGCTGTGCCCGCGACTCCGTCAGCGTGTAACTCCTTGTATGTTACTAAGTTAATCTATTAGTAAAATTGTTTAGATCACGTTCACATGAGGCTTCCGTACCTATAGAATGAAAATACTTCAGCGCAAAGCTTCCGGGTAAACTATGTTTAAAGTTGACCCGTCCGGCACGTGAACATAAATATTTCTAGAACTGCTAACCCGGGAAAGAGCGACGTACAACTGACCATGCGAGAAACAACTGACACCGAGATCTACTCCAGCGACACGAAAAGTCTGCCCTTGAGCCTTATTAATTGTCATTGCATAACACACCGATACTGGGAATTGCGTTCTTTTAAATTGGAATGGAAAATTATTTGGTATTATGGGAATTCTGGGAATAAAGACGGTTTCTCCTGCACCGCAACCTGTTAAAATTTGAGCCTCGATTATATTTTGTTGCAACTGGGTTACTTTTAGCCGAGTTCCATTGCAAAGTTGTGGTGGTCTTAAATTTCGGAGCAGAATAATCGGAATGCCAATTTTTAAACAAATTTCATGAGAAGGAAGTCCGGGCGTATTTAAAGAATTTAAAAATTCTATCGGGTATTTAGTGACTTCTTGTTCATCGACCATTCTATTTATTGAACTATAAACTTTGCTTTCCCCCTGTATATTAGACAGTATTTTGTTATTAATCTCAAATGCCTGGTCATTGCGAGGAGTTAAAATGGATCTTTCGCATAGCCAAGTATTGTCTCTATTTAATATACATATTTGTAACGTCACCGTAAACCGACGATATAAGATGTGGTTGGGATTGCACTATACAACATAACTCAGATGTCAGAATAAGTTTTCCTCGGTGTAGTTGTGGATAGTCTTTAATAATGTATCAGAAAATTGACGATCATCCGGGTTATCTCCAGTTCTCACTCGCATGTTTATAGTAAAATGCACCGATTGTATATCACGCCACAAATAAGAGCTTTTCAGGCAAGCCCTAACCTCATCAGCTCGGGTTCCCCGTGGTATTACCGGTAAGGTTTGACGGAAGTCACCACAAAATAAAACCGTGATACCGCCCATTGGTCGATCATTTTGTCTTATATCCCTTAAAGTTCTGTCTACCGCTTCTACTCCTTTTCGATGGGCCATCGTACATTCATCCCATATGATTAAATTACATTCACGTAATACCTTAGCTTTGTCGCTATTTCTTGAAATACTACAGGTTGGACTTTCCGTGCGATCTAAATCAATTGGTATTTTAAACATAGTGTGAGCAGTTTTACCTCCCGGTAGCAATGTTGCAGCTATACCTGATGAAGCTACGGCAATAGCAATTTTACCCTGATTTCGAACATTAGCTAATATTAATTTAGTCAAAAAAGTTTTCCCAGTTCCTCCAGGTGCATCTAAAAACCATATTGTTCCCAAATTATTCTGAACACTCGCACACGTGATCATAGACTGAACGTTGTTCTGCAGTCATCATTGGGACACCGTTTTCTAATGTTGCCAGCAGTTCCACTGAGTTGTAACCAATCTCTGCGGAATATTCCCTATTGGTAACCTCTCCGACTGAGGTTGGTGTTGGCAAACCATATTCACAGAGAGATTTACCGCCTACTGCTGTTAAGTCTTCCTGAAGAGCTAATAAGCACTGATTTATGGCAAGTTCACGAAAATTATCATTAATTGCGCCTTCATTATTGTGAGATATATTCCGAAAAAAGTCTTCTGCAAATTTTTCTTTATATTTTTCCCATAATTGTTTAGCATCTAACAAATTACAAAATGTGAGTAATGTCACAAATAAATGGCGTAACCGTCGTGGATTATCACTAACACAGGATTCTGCTAAAGCGACATCCCAATGCTGATCGTTTTCAAGCAAATGACGCGCTTGGCAAGCTGCTTGATAACTTGGATAAACAATATCGTCTACTTTTCTCAAATCTATAAATGATATTGGTCCTCGCACTGTATGTAATAATAATCGCAAATAAAAACACTCAGCGTTGTTTGGGTGAACGGTATATGCTCTACCAAGAACATGTTCTTTGAAAATACCTGACTCGCCATCTACAGGCCTGCCACGGCGTCTACGATTAAAGACACCTCGTTGCTTATCGTAGGTATAATACGATGGAACTTCTTCATACAAAAGAGATTTTGCAAAATCATCAGTTTGGCAAAGTCGAAAGAATGCTAATAAAGTTGTTTGCCTTGGGTTCTCTAATCGTTCTGTAATATTTTCGGCGTTGAAATATATACGTTGACCGCCTTCAAGATGAACATCCAGATGAGTTACAGGTGGATATCTTTCGTGAATGTTGAAACTTAAGATCCGCCACACAGCTTCTGAAGTGCTGATATATCTGCCTGACTGATATCTAGTAACTTCATCATGTTCATTTCTCAACGCAAATGTAGCTTGGTCACTGCCCTTATTAATATACTTACAAATATATTTTATTGACTCTACACTATTACACATTTCAACATTAATGTGAGCTTGAAATGCTCTAGACAACACAGGCGAATACGGAACGGCCCACCTATTATCTAAAGTAACCTGTTGTCCACGCACTCGCTTTTTAACAGTAAAACCACCATTGTCTCTTGAACGGCGACGATATAATGGGTATCCATCATGTCCTGTTACAGTTTCATCCACAAAGGCTTTTGGATATCTTTTAGTGCAACGACTGTCTTGCATGCAAGGAGCATTGCCGTTAAATGCACCACATGGACCATGTATCATGTAAGTTTTAACAATGTCGTATAACACGGGATCTGCAATCGGATCTGGAATTTCAGCACGGATTGAACTGTCTACATCATTAGGTCGAACCTTATCTTTTAACCAAAGCAGGATATGTGCGTGAGGTAAGCCGCGTTTTTGCCATTCAACACTATACATATAACACAATACTTCTCCAAAAATGTTATGTTTGGTAAGTAGATCTATCATTGATTTTAATTTTAAATGAAAAACTCTTGCGATAATATCATGGCGGTCATGCGGCGCTTGACCTTCAAGAAGCTCCCGAGTAATTTCTTCCCACTTGGGATTGGTAGTTACAGTAATAAATAAGTCGGGACGTCCATATTTTCTTACGTAACAAAAAGCATCTTGTGTACGTTCTTGCATATATCGTGGACCACCAGTAAAAGAAGAGGGTAAAATAACTAAACGGCCCATATTCACCGTATCATTATCTTGCTGCATGGCGTCGCGAAGGTGCACGTATTCTTCAGCGCGCAGCTGCTTTTGATTAGAACGTATATAAACTAATCTTTCGGTTTCTATTTTTACGTACATGTCAACTATATATATTGATTGAATAAGCCACGAAAACGTTGAAAGTATACAAATCTATTCTTTCTCACTTGCAAGTGGTAACAATAAAATTGAAGGCATGAAATCTTTTTATTATAATTAGGTACACCTGTACGCGGATCAGTTTGGTGCAAAGCGAAATTATAACCATCTTCCCCTCGACAGTATATTAAAGGATATTGCAAACTGTCGTAAGCCCTATGGGTTTCGTTAATACGTTGCAAACGATTGTCTCTGGAACGGATAACGATATCACGCCTATCACATTCTTGGTCGATCAATACTACAGCAACTTCATTCGTGGATGGAGCGTTATAACGCCCAGGGTGTTCCTGAGTTGGACGCCTATCGGCATTTATAACAATTTTATAATTATTATCACCATCTTGAGGAAAAGCTTCTAATGCCGATTTAAAACTGCTTACATACGAATTAACCTGATGCAACATGTTCTGAAGTTGTGAAATGAGTTCAGTATTTAAATTCGGGAAATATTGATTTCTTATATTCGACTGTTCGTTGTAGTCGGATACAAAATATATTTGAAGAAACTTAGGTTGATCTTCAGGCAAAAGGGATCCAATCAAATGGTAAACCTGACCTTGTATCTTAAAAGTAGGCATGAAAGGACCTTCTGAGATTTGTTGAGCACCAAAGGATGTCATTTGAAACGCACTATTATAAGTGCGAATATTGTCTAAGAACTGTTTAGATTGCTCATGTTCCCCTAAAAGTAGTGATTTCAAAGGTTCCGGTGGGTCTTCGAACGAAAGCAAATTTATTTTACCTCTCGAACAACAGAAACCAGCCGACTCCTTACTCCACTTTAAAGCATTACAAAAAGAACATACTACGTTCATATCACCTATTACAGAAGATGATCTATAATCAATGGTGAGGTTATAAGCAAACCCACTTTTATATTTGTCGGACCACACCACCAAATCCGTAGATTGATCTTCTATGTTTACATCTAAGTCATTAAGACTATGTCGAAATCTGTCTGCAGTAAGACGGGCCTCTCGCCATTCGTCCGTTTCAAGAGACCGAATATTTTCAATTCTTAATCTTTCATTAGACACACTTATTAATCGTTCTTGTCTCAAAGAATTGTAATATTCGCGTCCCGACTCTAGTCGTTGTTCATGCTCATGTTCATCTTCAAGAGATCTAATAATAGTATGGTGCACCCTATCATTTGTCAAACGATTTTCATATTGAGTAAAAGTTTCAGATTCTCGAGATAAAATATGACGTTCGCGATCAGCTGTAAGCCGTAATTCCCTCTCAGTGAAGGTTTCAGACTCACGGGATAGTACATGCCGTTCACGATCAGCTGTGAGGCGTTATTCCCTCTCAGTGAAGGTTTCGGACTCACGGGATAGTACATGCCGTTCGCGATCAGCTGTGAGACCTTTGATTATATACACGTCTAGATTCCGCAATTCAAACAAAATGTCACTCAAAAAACGTCCTCAGTTTTCCGACATGTGTGAGTACCGCTCGTGTACTTATTGTAAGTGCACTGTCAAAGTGAGCGTGTGTAAGGGATGCCTGCTTCAAATTGTAACATACCTACTTTTTCCCTATGATCTTTGCAAATGAAGGTTGAACAGAATAGGTTAAAAATATATTATGGTGGCATCTTATTAGTAAATATTTTTCTATGATAAGTCGTAACAGGCTTGTTTGATGAAGTTTACCACAATCGCCAATATTTTTAAAATAATTATGACCGACAAACTGACTCATTACTTTAAGGGATATCAGTTCATAACCAGATGATGATGTTACCTTATAGCCCTGTTTTATAAAGTCCCTAATTACGTACTCAGAAGCCTTACATATTTTGAATGCGTCTTCCGAAGCATATACAAGACCGCCTTCATCTCGGACACTAACGAATTTATGAAATTTTAATATTTCGTTTGATTTCATTGCCTGAATACAGCTAATACATTTAATCAGCCTGTAGCCCGAAGGTCTATCTACGTGTAAAATACTGATATTCAGCTGCATTCTGTTATACTTACTAGAAGCCGAGCCAAACATCCGAGTCGGGATAATGCTGCCTAAGATTGAATACATAAAGTCGTGGATTTTATATAAGTTATAATAATTTTTTGATCAAATAACTATCTGCAGTCGTGTTTAAATAAACAATATCTAGTGAGAATCGAGCTTTGCTCGGTTTTTTTAATCGTGTTTTTGGAAACCTGTGCTGTTATTATGTAGGAGCCCTACATTTGTTTATTTGTAAAATATTGTAAAATTGTCAACCCTAGTATCCATTTCCTTAGTAACAAAAATAATACCATTATTGTCATTCTTATGGTACCTACAATTTTTGTATTTAATCACATCGAAGATGATGTTTTCTAAAAATAAAACCTAGCTAGATAGATTTTTCGCCCCCAAAACTCCCTGCACACAAAATTTCATGAAAATCGTTGAAGTCGTTTTGAGATTCAGATTATGTTTATATATACAAGAATTATTCGTTTACAGATATTAGATAGATAGATTAGATAGTTTATTTGCAGCATTTTATAAATAAAGATGTTGTGTTACTTAATTGTAATTTATCTCCCGTAAATTCGGCACATCCCCTAGTAATAAACTGGCAACACCCGCTAATCGGATCTTAACGAATTTAAATATCGTGTTTTCTTTATGCATAGTGATTAATTTAAAAAACTGACCTATGAAAAGTAATCTTCTTATTATTACACGGTTTTCCCGTATAATTGCGGCACAATTTCACTGCGCAAACCGGCATATTTAATATTTTTTCATGAGCTACGCGTCGCTAGGTAACATAAATGACACTGACCTACGTGTCAAGCAAGTCTACCAAAGGAGGATGCCCGGTATTGGCTCTAAAACGCACTCAAATGAAATTATGTTGAAAAAAAAAGATTAAAAAAATATAATATGTGCGTATAATATCTCAATATAGGAAGTTTGCCTAACATTGCAGTATAATGCCACCAACTTATCTGTTCAGTAGAAAAAAATGGAACTAAAAAAAGACAACGTCAATTTTGAAATTTTATGTCCGCTGTCAAGTCTTTGAAGTGCGTGTGCTCTATGTGTTTTAATTCGATTTTAATTGCAAAAAGTGATTAAAAATGCCCGAGCCTCTTAGAAGTGATGCAACATTAGTTATTTTAAAAGTTTTAGATTGTACGAGGGAAGAAAATCGCCTGCTAACTCCGAAAATAACGTTTGAATATGTGGCAGAATACATCGCAGTTACAACATGTTAGTGTTGCTATTGCTAGTTAATTAATTGTCCGATAAAATTCAAATAAATATTTCAGTTATTCTATTTTCCTCACTTATGTTTGCATAATCAATTAAAATGTCACTGAATTTATTAGGTATCGAATTTTTTTATACTTCATATAATTATATCTTTATTACAGTTATATTATAATTATATCTTTGTTACAGGAGTTAGTGAACAATTTGTTTACAAGCTAATGAGTGAAAAAAAGCTGAAGAAATTTCTCTGGCGCATCACCATCATTTTCCACAGGGATTTCTTGTGTTGAACCACTCAAACTTAGAAATCACGATGACAATTATTTTAATAAAATATATAAAAATATAAATAATTATAGTCGATAACAATGGATTTTTTATTTCTCTTGTCCTGAAATTTTAATTTTTATATAAAAAAGTAAAATTTGACTGTGTTGGCCTACGTAATTCTTTTATTTTTGGATGTTTCCGTTTTTTTTTAAGTTATGTGCGTTTTAAGCATTTAAATGTCACTTGATATATAACGATAAAGGAAAACATTGCCAAACCGCACTTGTTCAGCATGGTGAACTTAAAGCATGCATGCAATGTAAGCATGGTCTTAACCTTCTCAATATGAGAAGAGACCTATGCTTAATAGTGGGCCCTGATGGATTGAGATAATGTTAACATCCTATGTTACTGCTGTCATTGCATGGTAGTTTAAGTTTAATAGCCACAGTCCAAGTTGTGTATCTATATTCGTCGGAAAGGCTTTGTCATCATTTACCATCGAATTATGTGCAACATCTGGTAAAAATAATAGGTCTCAAAGTTGTTGAGCTCCCTTGACAGTCGCCAAATTTTATTTTATGGTAACATTGACGCTGCACTAGCGACATCCGTTTACTGAACAGATAAGTTGGTGGCACTATACAATAAAAAGTAATGGAAATGATTTAATAAATATTTATATTTTTACGTCAGTTTTGATTATTGTTAGTTGTTGCCATCATAAAAACATTCTGCCGGATAAAATATTATCGTAGACAAAATTCAGTAATAATAAAATGTTTGCTTGTCTTGTAATTTTTTAAATATAATATAATGGTCGACTGAAATTATACAATATGTAAAAACCATACATATATTTAATTCTACACATACAAATTGGACTTGTATCGATCAATTTTATTTTATTATTGATTTTTGTAGTAATGGTAACTTCGAAAGCTATGGACGTTTGTCAATTTGTCAGTCTGAGAATGTCAAACACAGATTTTCCTGTTTTATGACACAATAATAATTATATTTCTTGCAGGATTTATACCAAATAAAACAAGCACTTGCATATAATAGTGAGCATGTAAGGCGTAACGGTGCTATAAAATAGAGTTCCCAATCAAGAATAACTCTTCTTAAATAGGGGAAAATTGTACGCATGTAAGTCGAACAGTATACACGCATAACTTCTACACCCAAACTTTGTTTCGTAATAATCTTTCACAAAACAATTCATACTATCATATACTAACAATGTAGCATATTTTTCTATTGTGCATTTAGAGCCAATCTCTCTATGAGGGATGGGCATTCCCCTTTGTTGGACTTTATAGGAGCCGTTCGGTAGAGCCGATTGCGGTATCTAGACCGTGTATATAATCAAAGTGTGAGACGTAATTCCCTCTCAGTAAAGGTTTCGGACTCACGGGATAGTACATGCCGTTCGCGATCAGCTGTGAGACGTAATTCCCTCTCAGTAAAGGTTTCGGACTCACGGGATAGTACATGCCGTTCGCGATCAGCTGTGAGACGTAATTCCCTCTCAGTAAAGGTTTCGGACTCACGGGATAGTACATGCCGTTCGCGATCAGCTGTGAGACGTAATTCCCTCTCAGTAAAGGTTTCGGACTCACGGGATAGTACATGCCGTTCGCGATCAGCTGTGAGACGTAATTCCCTATCAGTGAAAGTTTCGGACTCACGGGATAGTACATGCCGTTCACGATCAGCTGTGAGACGTAATTCACTCTCAGTGTAGGTTTCGGACTCGCGAGATAATGTATGCCATTCGCGGTCAGCAGTGAGCCGCAGTTCTCGTTGTAAAGCAGTTTCAGCTTCACGGGTCAATGGTAAGGCTTAGCTCTCGTTGAGAAGAGCTTTGAGACGCCCGTGATGTAGCTCGTCTCGCTCTGTTAGCTGCTAATCGCATCTCTCTCTCAGGTGAACTTTCATTGGCTCGTGAAGTTGAGGCACTAACTCTCATAAAGTTTAACCGATGTGCTCTTTTCTCTACCGATTCTTGAGAACGCCTATTTCTCATTCTCTTAGCTTCTCTCGAATTTCGAGATAAAGACAATCGTTTTTTAGGTGGCATTGTTGGAGGCAAATGAAAATAAAACTTATACGAAAAAGTGAACGTAAATTAGCCAAAACTTACCGACATCGGTATCTAAAAATCTATGCGTACCTACTACTATTTCACCTTAAAATAAATAAAATGTAATCTATTAATAATTTGTAATATTTAAACACTACCAAAATAACTAAGTAATACCTATTTTATAAAATAACAACAAAAGGAATCTAAAAATAAATTAACAAAAACTAAAAGTCGCGCTGATAAGCACGGTTTGTTAATATCAATGAAGTATTGTCTGTCAATAAGGTCGAACGCTCTGAACGTCTATTCGCATCAACAGGCAAAAATTGTATGAAGTTCGCGCTAGGACGCCTTACCTTTTTATACTCTCGGCCGCGAGACGCGTCGAGCGCGGCGACCGATTCGCATAAAATAATCCTTATGGCATGATTCAGTATTCACGCTCGATGGCTTAATATTAGCGTGATTCTTTTTTATGTAATAGTTAATAATATTAACTTTTTTAATTAGGGATGACTGAGAATGTTATAAGTAATCGTAAGAGTAGACAAATAGAATCAGAAAGCTTCGAACTACCTATCGATTCTATTACCAAATATTTTTTATGTTACCAAACATCTTATTAATAGTTTTAATAATGACCTACAATACGTATATAAATGTACCTACTTGATCAATTATTTTCTTTGATTCGACTCTATAATGTATTTCCAGTTTGTTACTAATAAACTCGATATCAAACAATGCCTTTAGCTCTGGTTCACAAACGCATATTGACATTCTTTAGAAACATCTCTCGCTGAGAGAATCATTCCATATAACGGCTTAGGTAATAGTTCGGAACAAGTTACATGATACTAGGGCGCACAGGCCTTGTGATGCGTCAATTATAGACCAAGTTAAGTGGGCAATATTGAAGGTCATTTATATTTGTGTACTAGGCTCACTACCAACTCTTAAGTGGCGACTGCTGGTGAGGCAGATCTGTCCATAACAATTATATTACATGACAATATAGAAAATACGACAAAGAAGAAAAGTAGGTAATTACATTCATATGAAAAAATGATAAAAATCTTTATTAAATTTAATCTATCGTAAAGATTTGCATGATTAACAATAATAAAATACATTTTCATCTATTATCCAACTTTGTTGCAACGCGGAAAGGCGATGAAAGAAAATAAAAAGTATGCTATCCAGTTAAAATTAACCGAAAATATGATTCTCATAATATCCAGTTTAACAATATATTAGAGGCTCACCGCTTTGCTTCTTCGTGCTTCGTAATCGTTTATCGCGAAAGCAATTTAAAGCACCCCTCTTATCTTTAAATTGAATTAAAAACCATCCAGCGACGTTCACGTTAGGAAAAGAACGCAATTATTATGTAAGTACTTATTTTGTTTAAGAGTGACGTGCGCTGTAGAGTCACCTATAGCCGTAAATAAAAATTAATTGTCCGTGTGTATATAGGAGTTTATAAAAATTCAATGTTTGAACGGGTAAAATGGAGAGTGTATATTATGACTATTCAAAACTGTTGTAATAAGGGCACTCGCGGTATTACCCCACTAGTTAAGTTTAAAATTATATTTATTCTGTCTAATTTACTAAAGATTTTGATTATTTTGTAAAATGAATACATGAAAAAATATTGGTTGAATTTTTGTAAACTCATTTTTAAATGGTTTAAAAATACAGGGTAAACAGATTTAATGTTTTGTAGAATGGAAAATCAGCTAATATGTAGGTACTAAGAATAAAATTAGAATAGAACGGTAACGGGCTTAAATCTGTACCTACATATACAATATTTTTGGATAAAAAGAGGAATGAGGTATGCAGATCGGTAATTAACTATGCTCGGGTGCTTGTACTCAAACAGGTTAACTGTATTGAAACGCGGGCGGTTATTAGCTTAAATAGGTACATTTCAGATGCATCTGCAAATCAGCTGCTTTTATTGGACCTTCAGTAATGTTAGATCTGTGTTATGTTAGTAGATGGCATATAAATATCCTATCATATTTAAATAGAACTCAAAATGTATATTGAAATGTAATGATTTTTTCGAAGTTGAATTTTCCACTTTTCCAAAGTCAAATGACGCCAAGCAAAGAAAGATTATATTATACTAGCTTTTGCCAGCGGCTTCGCCCGCGTGAATTTCGTTTAAACTTCACCCCTTTATTTCACCCACTTAAGTGTCATAAACGTAAGAGTAGATAAAATATAGGTATACTTAATCAGAAAGCTTCGAACTGCTAAGCTATCGGGAGTTACACGTGTTATTGTGAGTCAACCATAAAAGATAGACATATGCTGTCGTGGAATATTTTTTATATAATTTTAAGGAGAACATTTCCGTCATACATGATTTCTGTGTAGCTTTAACCATTAAGGTTGCACACGCGACGGAAGCTTAAAAAATGGAGTAACTTCTCCCGTTTCCCCAACATTTCCCTTCACTGCTCTGCTCCTATTGATTGTAGCGTGATGAAAAGTATACTATAACCAGCGCGGGAGTATGAAAAATAATTGTACCAAGTTTCGTTAAAATCCGTCGAGTAGTTTTTGTTTCTATAACGGTTATACATCAGACAGACAGACAGACAGACAAAAATTTTACTGATTGCATTTTTGGCATCAGTATCGATCCCTAATCACCCCCTGATAGTTATTTTGGAAATATATTTAATGTACAGAATTGACCTCTCTACAGATTTATTATAAGTAGGATAGAGTATAGAAGATTAATATTGCTTTAATAGCAACCTTATTATTAACGAAAAGGATGAAACTATTTTTTATTCGGCGTTCAATATTTTTAATCAAACAAAGAATAATTATGGTACTTGTGATAAATAATAATTAATGTTTATTTATCTTTGTCTTTCATTAGTCGACAACACGCGAATATTATTTTAAACTTAAATTCACATAAAATACCTAATGTTGTCTATAATTACATAATAAGTGTAGTATACCTATCATAACCATGTTATTATACAGTTAAGTACAAACATGAATAGTGTAGCAATTAAACTGTTACTGAACATTCTGTTAAATCAACCATGTTTCCGCCAATTTCTTTTCATGACCATATTAGCCTTAAATTATGTTTATTTAGTGCGAAGTAAACTATCCTATCCTACTAATAATTATTATAAATGCGAAAGTTTGTAAGGATGTATGTGAGTGAGTTTGTGTGTGGGTTTGTTACTCTTTCACGCAAAAACTACTTAACGGATTTTCCTGAAACTTAGCAGTAGGTAATATAGCTTAGACATCGGAATAACATAATTTGTTAAAATTTATAGAGATTTTTGAAGGGACTGGTTTCCCGAAGCGAAGCGAGGGCGGATTTACTAGTTAAAATATAAATAGCTTAAGTGCTTTATAACAACCTCAAAAATTCTTAAAAAAGCATAAGAAATAAAATACTTTATGAGTATTTTCGAAGCATAATATGATTTTGCAATGCATGTGATTGAACAAAAAATATTGTTGACAAAGATGTTTGTCAATAAAAATTATTGGTAAATTAAAGCTCGTAATACCGTGATAGTATGGGCATTTTGCATATTTCAGTCCCATTAAGAGAAGATAAATCAGAAAAAAAGAGTTATTACTTCCTTCTGAACCGGCATTATACCATACCAATACCTACGTAACATACAATGTTATGATGTTCAAGAGCAATGCTTTCCAAGAGATTAAGAAAGTCATATAAACGATACAAAATATGAATATTTTTGTTGCAGTTGTTAAAATCAATAAATCTACTACAAGCATTTGTACATAGATACTTTTTATTTAAAATTTATAAAGTTTTCGTTCTGAATAGGAAACCCCAAAAAGGACTGTTAATCCTGTATGTTGATTACGGATTTCTATAGCAAGTTGCTAATTATGTATAAATATATCCTCAATTAACTATTATGTTACGCATAATACGCAGAAAATAAATACATTACAGGGATTATGTAAAGACCATTTTAGTTCCTGATAAAAGGAGCTTTGATTATAAAATTGTAATCTCAACTCGTAGGAACTTACAATAGTAATTTTCTCGACATATATAGCCACTTCATTTACTTCCACTTGCATACTTGGTAGTTTATAATATTGCACGTACTTTCACTTCATAAATTGCTTCTAGGTATCTATGACTATCACACTGTTACAGTTATTTCCGTAATCTGAGATTACTGGTGTCTTCTCATAAGTGAGGATACCTAGATCATGATCCATTGCAAGCGAGGTTAGTGGCCAAGCCAACCCGTGTACCTACCATATTTTTTTATACCGCGCGAAGGCCTCTGACTACACACCTAATTTCGACTACATCAGGTGCTCTAATTCTAAAATCGCACATAGCACATAATATTATTAGATTAAGCCTTGTCTAAAGTTGTTTTGATGATTTTTTATCATTGTTTATTTTGCAATTGTTTTGTTGTTGAATGTTGACAGAATAAACGGTTCTTCTTCTTCCATTGGTTTTCCAGAGAAGGGGGGGGAGGCAAGCTCCTAAGCCTAGTAGTGTAGTTTAGTTCCATCATTAATACCTGAATAAGAAATGAACAAAAATCTCAATTGGTAATGTTAATGACGTACTGAGTAAAGTATTTCTAATTTTACTTTGAAATAGGAACTTCCTACAAGCGTGTACAATGTAGGTTAGTTGGGACATCTAGTGAATGTGAGCGAGCCTAATGTCCACCGAACGTGACTGGATTGGGCGGCCTTCATTCAGTCTCAGCCTTAGGTCATTCCCTCAGAGAAATCGAATGTCTGTGCCAGACATTACTCTGTTAGTAAATGCCTCGTCACTGTTTACCTAAATACCGACTAATAAATTCTTCCGTAATTTATAGAAGCTCTTATAATCGTCACTGTGGTAGGTATTTTTTTTTAAATCTTTAATTTTTTTATTATTATTATTATTAAGAATTGTTACTTTTCATAAATTTAATATTGCAAGAATATTTTAAACGTAATCCATACTAATATTATAAATGTGAAAGTGTGTTTGTTTGTTTGTTTGTGATTCTTTCACGTCGCAACATGGCTATTATATGGTATGGTTTATGTGTGTGGGGATAGTTAGGAGGGTGGAGAGTGACGTAGGCTACTTTTTACCGCGGAAAAACATCTCATTCCCATGGGAAGATCGATGTTTTGTTACTTGCTAGATATTTAGTGCCGGATGTTGTTAATAGATGGCGTTAGTAAAATTCATTTGCAAGATCTGATTCACGCTATCAAATACTAGGTAAATGTAATTTACTTACCTATGCTATGTCATAGGCAAATGTTATATCTGATGTTCCAGTATCTCATATTATAGGCTACTTATTAGGCGATATTCCTACGGGAGCGGGACCTACGCGGCTGTTACCTACGGGTCCCGAAGCGAAGCGCGGGCGGTTCTCTAGTTAAAAATATACTTGTGTCTTAATTTATCCGCTGAAGTCATAAGTAAGAGAAAACTAAGAGGGCTTTTCACTCTTATAAATTTAAAGTTTATTAATTTAATGCATTAATTAAAAATTCTTCAATTATACCATCAAATCGACACATCAACTGAAATCAATTACTTACGTATGATGCATGGTGTAGTACCCAAGTCAGTTCGTGTCTGATGTTATCGGCAAACCTTCGACTACGTATAGGTCAAGGGAATAAATAGAGACACAGTACCTATTACTAACACGCTAGCAGTACAGAGCTTTTATTTGATTTCCGCATGTTTTGATCGACGAAAGCTTGTCGAGAGCGTTTTACAAATAAAAGTTGTTTTAAAAGCTAAAAACATGCTTTTTTAACCGACTTCAAAAAAGTAAGTATATATGCTTTTTTATGTTTGTTCAGCGATTTTTTCGTCGTTTATGGGCCGATTTTGATAATTCTTTTTTTGTTGTAAAGTAGATATGCGCAGTGGGGTCATTTTAAAAGGATCACCAGGATCTGATGATGGCATCTCGGAGAAATCGAGGGCAACTTTCGAATATTGTAGGGACGACTAGTGTGTTTGTTAATATTTTCATAAGTACATGAAAGCGCTACAATTTCATGAAGGTCTGGAGTCGATCTGATGAAGCAGAAAGACAGTCAAGGGAACTCCTCAACGATTTACTGTAGTTATCTAGTGTTTGGGCTTGATTAATTTGTAGTGATGAGAACTTTACACCTACATGTTGAATTAAGCGCCATCTGGTGAGTAGCTTTTGAGTTATCTCTGCTTATCGAGGTTGAAGTCGGTTATTTTTTTTTGTAAAAAGCAATATTATTGATGCATAGTATAAATACAAAGCAATGTACATATTTTAGCGACTGTGCTATTTACCCTTGTCGAGTAAGACGAAGTATTTCTAATTGAAATAGCAAAATTTGACCCGAAAATAAACGCAAATATTACAACTCTAATAAATGCTTGAACTTAGACAAAGGGTGACAGATTCGCTTCCCATCCAGGGCATTAGATGACATTTAAATACGTTCTCGGGACGTCGGCGTCGCTGCCTGCGACATAGCAGAACTTAACGCGCTAAAATATGTAGCACAGCTTACTAAACATACATTCAGTTGTATAAGTATAAATTTCCAATAATATAATACTGATGAATTAAGCAAGAGTTATCAACGTTATTATGTTATTTGGATCGCATCATAATGTTTTGCTGTTACTAATATACCTGTATCGTACAAGTAGCAGATAAGGCGCGCAGAACCGTTGGGAGTAAGGAGGTCATAAGACGGACGCGGCGGGCAGTGCGAAAGTAAGGCTGTTCAAATAAATGTTACGGCAACTGAGAAAATACCGTGCTAAGTTGTCACTGCAATTATATGGTTTATTTATAACTTTAATTTAATTGCTGATCGTGTTAATTTTGAGTTTAACGTTTGTGAATTTATAACACCTGTGAATCTAATTTATCATTGATAAATGATTATGATTAACGCAGTCCAAAATTTCGCTGTATCTGACACTTTTGACTGACAGGAGACGCATCGTAGACTGCGTTGCAGTCGCGTAGCTCATAAATAGCGTGTGTGAAAAGTGCCTTATATGTATATAGCAATGCGCCCGCTTAATTCTTAATTTTTATCCCCTATTTCAGCCCAGGTTGGTTTTTGTAAAATAAATAGCCTATGTTTGACCTTGCATCATCAACTCTCTTCGTGAGGAAATTCATCGAATCCAGTCAAGCGGTTTGGATTTTTCATACAATCTTTAATTCCCTATTTCTAGCCTTAAGAGGTTGGATTCTTGAACAAAAAGTAGACCCAACTATTTTCATTCCGAATTTCATCCAAATCGGGCCGGTGATGGTTTACACGATGGTTTACGTGAAAGCGTCACAAACAGACAGACAGACCCTCGCATGTATTACACAGTATGGAGTATGGATGTTTATCAGAAATTATAATTAAGCAATTCATTGCGCACATTTTTCTCAATTTATCCTAACCTCATTTCTAAAAGCTCTTTAACCATTAAACAAGAATAGCCTCAAGACAAGAGAGTAAACTTGGTTTGTATTCGAAAATCAAGTTCAACTTTTACTGTTCCAAACTAAACGGTTTTATTAATAAACATGTATCATAAAAGCTATAAAGCTATAATATAAATTACTTATTAATATGCTTAATTTATGCAAAATATTTAACTACAAATAATGATTATATGTTCACTAGACATGGAATTTAGCACAAGAACAGTCGGATTAGGTAAACTTAATCTCTTAACAATCCACAAATCTTCGTTGCCGCGGAAATATTAATTCGTAAACCGGGCAAGAAACATAATTATGTAATCGCACCAATGAAGATAATTATTCATTTCTATTAGACGATTAATTTCAAGTTTACGTTACATTAATAAAGTTTAGGCCCATCGGACGAATATTTATTGTAAACGATAACAAAATATTTATTGACCACTTGACATACATAAGACCCTTGTCAATTATTGCTTATACATTACTATTCCGAAGGAACGAAAACGTTCCTTTAACAAAAAAAATCCTATTATATTGACAGAAATTATAACTTAACAGTACAAAATTCTACCTAAATATATCAAGCGTTCAATGTTTTTAATTTGAAGCCATGAAACAGTCTTTGAGGCAAGTTATGACTGTATCTCATCTCAAGTCTCAATCCTATCGATAACAAAACCTACCCATGTAAAAATAACCATCCTACGTAATTACCTACCTTGATATTAGTAAATATTGTTTATTTTATATAATTTGCAAGCATCAACGAAAAACAAAATTACATAATTATATAACACAGCTAACTAATAGTATGTATCTAAAGACGAGTAACACGTCTATGAAAAAGTTATGAGATGTTCGCCAATAGACTCGCATAATACACGTTATACACGATAATGATATACAACAGCCTGTTTGGTAAGAACTTCCCTGAATTTTACGTAACAGTTTCGACAATCGACATTTTTCAAACACTACATAACATCGCGAAAATAAAATTATGATTTATAAAAGTTATTTCAGAATAAATTTCGTTCACGTTGTTGATTGTTTAACAATTAATTAATATTGATCGGTGACTCGACCTAGGCGATTAATAGTAAATAGCTGATATAAAAAAGAGTATATACTGCGTCTATTTGTATGAATAAAAAATGTGAATACCGTATTATTATTTTCCTAGATTAGAGAGTCCATCTCCGTTCAGTAAAACAAGTCATTTATTTGTAGTTGCGTAATATAAACGGGGTTTCATAATGTAAACCGACGACCAAGCATTCGAATTCCGGTATTTGCTGACTATTTGAACTGGTATTAAAGCAGGGGCCTCGCAGGAAGTAGCTCGGCCATTGCTAGACAAACAATCGACGGGTGACGTCCGATCTCTGTGAAGCGTTAGGAAATAGGAAGCGTTGAACCATTAGAAATCTAGCCTACCTACTGCCTGGGAATATAACCCGGTGTTCCAGTTTTACTGATAAATTATTTTATGACTCTAAAATTAACAGCTCCGTATACTCATAGTTGCTTGTACTCGTATGTGAATTGTTATGTAAGTTCAATTACTGGTTGCGACGGAAGTCGTTACAAATTTTATTAACAAGCTTTTATTTTTGGTTTTATGTACACAAAATCGCTTCCCTGATAATGCTGATAAGGGCATCATTTTCGATGGATTTAACATTTAAATACTTATCTATAGGTAATCGATGGAAGTAAAAAATATCGATACAACAAAATCATTACGGTAAAATGCTTTTTTTAAGATAAAATATTGAGTAGGTAGGTAGGTACCTTCTGTTTCCACTGTGTCTTTGGTAATAAATAAACTATTTTATACCTACCGTGGCCTGGAAAGAATGTACACCTACAACTGAACCTAAACGGAAATTACGTGACGCAGCGAACAACCTTAGTAAAATGGCGGAGATTCACTCTTCGTAACAATCGTAACAGCTAGTGCGCAAAGTAACAAAAATTCTTTATTCGTTTAGTTATCGAGTGGGGTAGTTATTTTTTAATAATAATAAAAGATAAATAGATAAGTACCTATATACTGGTATCATCCGATTTACTTATTTTAATTTTAACCGATTCAAAAATGGGAGGAGGTTCTGTATTCGACTCTATTTTTTTGTGTGTTACCTCGTAACTTTGCACTGGGTGATCCGATTTTATAATTCTTTCGGTATTTGAAAGATAGGTGACAGCTATCGGGTATTTTTTGGATTTTTGTAAAAAGTTAGTTTTGATATTGTGTCCTAAATAACCATAATCGCAACCCACAACTGTCTCACTATTGGGCTCGAGCCGTATCCAACCCGATACAATGGGAATATTATGCAGAAATCTCAGATGTGCAGGTTTGTTAATGCGTGCAAGATTTGAAATTTTGAACCTATACTTGAGTCGCCAAAAATACCACGTATGCTCAAAGTTCAATTTGGATTGTAAGCATAATTTACTTAAATTTCAATTCTCGCCGTCAATCCATAATGAACGTTTTATTTATAGGGGGCGGATAGCTGGCATTTGTATACTATTGGTTACCATTTAAACGAATTCCCATTATTCCGTGCATGGCCCTTTATTCGGTAGTTCAGTGTTCAAACCTGGCTATTTCCCTTCAACAATGGAAGCAAATGTAAAGACGTATTTAGGCGTAAACTGTCGCAAGTATGGAACTCAGGAGGATGTTGCTAATAAGGAGTGAACGCATATCCGCCTATAGCTGTAACTTAGACCTGCTTAGCGGGGTAAGGTGTAGAACTGGTGTAGCACCGTTGCTCCTGTGTGGAGGGGAGAATTATGTTTAGTTCAACAAAATAATAACGCTCAATACAACATACTGCAGTAGAATTCAATAAATTGAACGTAACTTTGGTCCACCCAGTGAGGTATAAAAAACATAGACACATGTTTTCCTATAAACGTTTTTCCTTGAGAGGAATCTTACCCAAGATCTTTCATTCAAAGAACAACAAAATAAGTTCGATTTAAGTAAAGGTATTTATTAAGTACCTTATGTGAACAATGTAGTTACATTTCAATTCAAAACAGTTTAATTTGCTACAGCAATTTTATAATAGATACATAGTATATGAATTCCTAGTAGCAGAAATAGGTACTTTTCAAAAAAATATTTAATACTCGCGTGGATTTTCATTCGCAAAATATAATATTCACTAGCTGTATTTATCAATCGAGAAATTAATTAAATTACTAATCGGATTTACATTTGCGTAGCAGCTTTCAAATGTATGTTGCAAATTTGTTTACTAAAATATGCATATTTTCCTATGCTATTACGATTTTCGATAATTATCCATCCATAATCTCTAGATAAGTAATTAGAAAAATAACAATTAACATGTTGCTGAAACTCTTTGAAAGTTGCTAAGCAATCGACTTGAGTAGTAAGGAAAGAATAAAACACGATCGTTAATAATTATATGCGTTGCGTATACTCGTTTTAGAAAGGACTTTTCGGCATCGTTGAGTAATCGGCCATTAAAATTATGTTAATTATTAAGGAAACTGTAACAAAATGTAATTAACAGTTAATATAAATATTCAAGTTAGGTTTCTTACAGCATACGTGTAACACAGCCTAATTTGCTAATGAATTCGTTACTTTCGGTAACATTCATATTAATTTATTGTTTTGATGATATAATTTTATTACGAAATATTGGCATAAGATTTCCTTATGTGAATTTAATTCTTCATAAAAACTAAAAATAGCTGGAAGGAAATTTTTAAAATCAATTAATAAAATGACATCAAAAACATTACTAAACTAGCTTTCTCCATATAACTTGCAGTGCTCTTGCAGTGCCTCTATTTATCGTTTTAGGGAGGGGAGTTTCCAAAAATTCTCTCTTCTTCCTCCTCTACAATTCCCAAGGAACGTGCGTGCTCAGCTTCTTGCGTAACTTGCGTTCAGTACCTAGTTTCGGTTGGCCGTTGTCTGTTAATCACTCAATAACGAAAGAGTCTTATCTATCTATACCTATTGATTTGATTTTAACAATAATATCCCACATTTACAAGAAACTACGCAATAAAAGCACAAAATTAATTAAAGTTGTGATGGAAGTAAGCAATCCATGATTCATATCATGATTCCAGCTGATATTCAAAACTAATTAGTGTTTATTCTTTTAAAAATCAGGGGAAACATTCATTTTTTTCATGATTACAATCACAAATATGCATACCTCAGATAGTTGTTATAACTCTGGCGAACCCGTAGCCCAGTTAAGCTTAAGAAGTGAAATTACCTTAGTATATAGAGGTCTCGGGTTCCAATTCTCTACCGTGTCAGATTTATGTCACATAAATGTTTATGTCTCAGATAATAAGTACCTACTCTTACAAGCATTGTGTTGCCGAACACGACTCAGGAAATCCTACTGCGGAAGTATGAGTGTGTAAACGTTTAACCGTTTTAATTTTAACAATACAAAAAAATCGTTGCACGTTCGCATTACAACGCTTTCATAACTTCTATTACCATATTATTAAGATTTGCAACACTAAAAATCAGTACGTACTCAGTGACTTGCAATAAAATCTGATAACTTTCCTAATGATAGAGCACATGGCGAAACGTTCCCGCTCCGCTCTACGAATCTACGTAGACATAATTCGCAACTTCCGTTCATAGATTAGTTCACTATATTAGTCAAATTATACTAAATTTGACACGCTTCGCAATATATCGGTATTTATTGCAGACTGAGCAAGGTTTCTATTCGAACTGGACATCAATGGTGCATGCTACTTTATTGATAAGAAGAAACTTTCAATTTCTAATTATTGTGCAGGTACTCAGACCAATAGTTTATTGGTCTAACATAGTGTAGATATCTCATGATTGTAGGTTAAGAATAGTTCAATTTTCACTTTATTATGTATGTTTAAGACTTTGTATGTATATAATATTCATAAGCTATAACGGTGAAATACTTAATTCAAAATAATCCTACTAATATTATAAATGCGAAAGTTTGTAAGGATGTATGTGAGTGAGTGTGTGTGTTTGTTGCTCTTTCACGCAAAAACTACTGAATGGATTTTCATGAAACTTTGCAGTAATATAGCTTAGACATCGGAATAACATACTTTGTTAAAATTTACAGAGATTTTTGAAGGGACTGATTTCCCGAAGCGAAGCGAGGGCGGATTTACTAGTATTGTTATAAATCTTAGAATAATTATAGTACACTAGTAAATTCGCCCTCGCTTCGCTTCGGGAAACCGGGCCCTTCAAAAATCTCTATAAATTTGAACAAATTATGTTATTCCGATGTCTAAGCTACATTACTGCAAAGTTTCATGAAAATCCGTTCAGTAGTTTTTGCGTGAAAGAGCAACAAACACACACACACACACTCACTCACTCACTCACTCACTCACTCACTCACTCACTCACTCACTCACTCACTCACTCACATACATCCTTACAAACTTTCGCATTTATAATATTAGTAGGATAGAAACCGAGTCAGCGCGGCCATTTTGTAGTACCTTTATTTGGAGCCAAGCTCCAAACACCGTTCCCGCCGCGGCGCCGTTTCCCTTTCAATGTCAATGCGCGCCAAACGTGTCTCGCGAAAAAAATAATTATGACGAAATGTGCTGTTAAAGTTTGTCACAGTCACAACACTTCCGAAAACAAAAGAAATGTAATAGCATTACTTTTCACAGGTTAGCTTTCAATATTTTATAGTATGGCCGGCTCCACACGTTTTGGCGCCAACTCGGTTAGTGCTTCATTTTAGACCGAGCGCTTGTATGACTACTGTCATTCTATACTATAATTATTCTAAGTTATAATTATAAATTAACCCATCATTTAATTCAATTAACTAATTGGGATGTTGACTTGATACTTATTGTAAATTCATATAAATTTATTATGTATGTAACCGATATGTGGTTAACGGTTTAACACCTTGAATACTATCGTCTAATCATAATAAATCATTACTTACATAAAATACATTTAAAGCGTTTTACATAATATAGTAAACCCAACATAAGACTGAAACGAAAGAGGCGCTGTCGGACGCATTTGACATTCATTCGACCAATAATTGCACACTAGTAACTGCCAGATGAATGACCACAACGTACTTATGAATGACTTTTCGTTAGTTCCAATTTTTGCCATTTCAGAGATAAGTTGGGCGCACTGTAATGCTTATTTTCACGTGAAGTGATCAAAGCGCTTAACATCATTAACCAATAAACTGTCAGCGACAGACGATATTTCTATACTGTTTGACAGATCACGAATGAGTGCCGTCAACAAGTCAAGTCATAGCGTTCTGGCAGGAAATCTGAAAATAGTTTTTATTTATCAATTATTTTGTAAAACAATGTTTTTTTAACCGACATTCGTTGTTTCATCCCGTGACCGTCGTTCTTTCGTTCTCAATTCGTCTGTATGCTTTTTTGTCTTATATGTGTTACCTCATAACTCCGTACTGGGTGAACTGATTTCGATAATTCTTTCTACATTCGAAAGCCAATAATTGCTGACTAGTCACTTTTTTCGACATCTGACGGTCAGTTTTTGAGTTAATCTCAATAATGTGAATTTAATTTATGCTTACTTTTGACTTTTCACCGGGTGTTCTGATTTTGATGATTCTTTTTTTGTTCGAAAGGTACCTAGTGCTTGTCATGTGGTACCTTATAAATTGAAGCGACATCTGCCGAGTGGTTTTTGAGTTATGTCGACTTTGAAGTCGGTAATTTTTTTGTAAAAAGTTATTTTAATTTTGTATATTTGTCTATAGGCACGTCTGTATGTTTGTGCACGCTAATCTCAGAAACGGCTGAATGGATTCTTATGCGGCTTTCACTGGGAGATAGACGAGTTTGTAAAGTAACCTACATGCTTTTTATTCTAGAGTTCCTGCGAAATCGGAATTCACACGGAAAAAATTCCTTTGCACGAACGAAGTAGCGAGCTCAGCTAGTTTTATACAAATATAGATTCCGAGACGTTTCCAATAAAGCACACAAGAAAAACAGTTAAGCGACTTTGACTTGCCATGAGTGCCATGACCTTATTTTATAGTGAGGATTATAATAATAATGCCTTGTGAGGAATTCCTCAGCTGCTTTATTGTTAACTCATTATTATAAGTACGTAGTCAGGTCAGGTGGATGTTATTATGTGAATTCGTTAAGTATTTAATGGCATACTTAATGGTTTTCAGACAAACTTAATTACTTGAAAAGTATTTAATACTAGTTTATCTCGCGACTTCGTTCGTGCAGAGCAGTTTTTCCCGTGTAAATCCCAATCCCGCAGGAACTCCGGGGTAAAGAGTAGCCTATATGTTGTTCCACAACCTCCTCTATCTCCCCATAAAAATCCGTTCAGCCGTTTCTGAGATTAGCGTGCACAAACATACCTATAGACATAAGGATACAGTAAAACAGACAAAATTAAAAAAAAAACATTTTTTTGGGTCCTATTTCGTATATAAAAGCCCCCATTTTAAATTAGGATTAGGAATTTTTTTGCCAAAAACATTAATGCTAGAGACACTGATGTAAAAACGATCAATTTACTTACACGACAGTTTAAATGAGAGATCCAAAAGACATAATATTTTAATTTAAAGTAAAATAACTTTCATTGTTACGAAAGTCAATAAATCTTGTGGATTTTTCTCATAGATTTTACGAAGTACTCGAGCGAAATTCCGTTTGATATCCTTTCGCGAGACCCGTTATCTTAGTGGCAGATGTGTCCAATATGTCGACGAGCGCACTATACACGCTTGCGTATAGCAGAATTCTTTTGTTGTGGTTACTTCAGATTATATCAATCTATAGTTTAACAAAATGTTTAGGCCCCATACACGGTATGATTTATCTGTAAGATCCGACGCATCAAACTGATCGAAATGACGGATCGATGGTGTATGTCAAGATCGTTAACGATTTACTTGATCGAAGACGATGTCGGAGATCGCAACAAAAACTCATGCGATCATGAATATCGTAACGATGAATCGACAGTGTATGGCTCTTTACGATCACCGATTCGATTTTGTCTCAGTCTAGGGTTGCCAACTATACTTATAAATTATTCTACGTTATTTTTAGTAATTATACTTTATACTTTTGAATACAAATAGAGTACGTGAAAATACTTTATTTTCAACCTTTCTTTGATCAGCCTAGCACCTTCTGCTGCCGCCCATTGTCATGTGACCGACTGTGACCGACTTAGAACAAACTCAAATCATTGACTCAAATAGGCACAGGCTCATTATGAATAGGTACCTGCTTAAATATTTAACGGTCCTTATTATAAATTAAAACAGATGATGGTAACGATTTATAATTACTGAACGAAATGTTAGATGTCATATCAGATGTGAATGTGACAGTGCCAGATGACATAATTTCACTATCGACGAAATTCTATGAAAATTGTCCGTTGTTCTGTTTATAATTGAAGAATCATAAATATAATAGTACCTACCTATATAACATTATAGCAATGCGGTGATAGCCTAGTAGTTAAGAATTCCGCCTTCTATTCGGAGGTTCCGAGTTCGAATCCCAGGGCACGCACCTCTGACTTTTCGGAGTTACGTGCGTTTTAAGCATTTAAATGTCAATTGCTACAAACGGTGAAGGAAAACATTGTGTGAGGAAACCTGCATGCCGGAGAGTTCGCAAAACTCAAAGGTGTGTGAAGTCCGCCAATCCGCACTTGGCCAGCGTGGTGAACTATGGCCTTAACCTTCTCATTCTGAGAAGAGACCCGTGCTCAATAGCGGGCCATGATGGGTTGAGATGATAACATTATAGCAAATGCTTACACAAAAATACGTTTTTAACAGACTTCAAAAAAGAAGGAGGTTCTCAATTCGACCGTTTATTAAGTATATTATGCTTCTTTTGTGTGTTCGCGCATTACTTCGTCGTTTATGAGCCATTTTGATAATTATTTTTTGTTGGAAAGGAGATAGGTATCCAAGGGTGGTCCCAAGATAAGACACCACGATCTGATGATGATATCTTTGAGAAATCAAGGGGAACTTCCGAAAATTAAAGGGGCGACTAGTGTTTTTGTTACTGTTTTCATTAAGTATATTAAAGCTCTATAATTTAATGAAGGTCTGGAGTCGATCTGATGAAGCCGAACGACAGTCAAGCGAACTCCTCAATGGTTTTTAGCGCTTATCTTGTGTTTGGGTTTGATTAATTTGTAGTTACGAAAATTTTACACCTAGATGGGTTGAATTGAGCGCCATCTGTCGAGTAGTTTTTGAGTTATCTCTGGTTGTCGATGTTGAAGTCGGCTATTTTTTTTGTAAAAAGGATTAATATGAATCATTAAGACAATAAAAACAAAAATTTGATAAATACTTTTTTTCTTCCAAATACTTTATTTTTTTCCCATTCAATCAATTTTATACGTTTTTTCTTGTCAAAAAAGTTGACAACCCTATCTCAGTCTGACGATTTTCAATTTTATAGAGCACGTATTTAATTATTTGAACACGTCCTTACCTTTCAGCTTCAAAGAAGTACCTAAACGATCGATCGTTACGACCAATCGTTTCGTGTATGAGCGACATTTTTGATGCGATCGATCGTCACGATCTTCATCAGATCGATCGTTTAGACGAATCGTATCATTCGTATCGTATATGGGGCCTCATAAACTGATAAAATATTTTCTTAATAAAAAAGCGGATACTCGTAACTGAATAATAAAAAAGTGCCTTTAAAAAATAATTTAAAAATTATAAATAAAGTAAAATTTTAAGTAGTCGAAAATTATACCGACCGAACCGAACGAAAGTTTTACCCGATTTGAAAAAGGAGAAGGTTCTTATTTTCGCTGCTTATATTTTTTACTTAATACTTATTTAATTGATATAAAATGGTCCATTTTTGAAACACATATAGTAATAAAATTTATTTTTAAAGATTCACTATGAAAATACCGTTTATTTTACGGAACCCTTGTTGCACATAGTCTAACATATATACTTTATTTTTTTCTCTGTTAGAGACAAAACATTACGTATGCAAGGAGTACCTAAGTATCTACTTAATTTTGTGAGAAAACACTGCCAATAGTAATCCGTTTCATAACGATCATGACGCGACAGATTATAGAACATTGTATAATCAAATTAATGGACGATATCGCGATATCCAAAGTTTTAAACGCAACATACTTATACCTAAAATAGAAGTAAAATGGGTATCTAAGTAGACCTTAACTACTAAGTAGGTAGTAGTAAAATGGGTATCTACTCGTAAGTAGGCCTTACCTACTTAGATACCTATTTTACTTCTATTTTAGGTATAAGTACGTTGCGTTTAAAACTTTGGATATCGCGATATCGTCCATTAATTTGATTATACAACGTTCTATAATCTGTCGCGTCATGATCGTTATGAAACGGATTACTATTGGCAGTGTTTTCTCACAAAGGCGGTATAATGGCACGTTCTATCAATTACCCGTGCTGACTTACCGTTAAGCCGTGGCCGGACGTCACGCTAAACTGGCCAGTAATTACAGCCCACATTTTGTTGACCTACCTCGACTCAAAACGAAATTAAAAACGAACGTTTATCAAAAATAGAAAGCCATCGATTGACTCCACATAAACATTAATTGCCTGCTGATTGGATTAGCGGCTTTTTACGATTGATGTTGAAAAGCCCACCTGTTTTCAATTAGCCACTTCATGTGGTAAGTAAATATTATGTGTAAACCATCACAGCTTTATTTGATGCTCTTAAACTTATTAATGAAACTATGTAGAGGCTGTTTCAATACGTTAACCTATTACCTACTTATTTGTTTTTACTTTATTATAGGTATACACATCATATTTTAGTAAGCATTTTTATATTTGCAAATGGTTTATCTGTAGCTTTCTTACTTTAAATGATAAAAGAGTTAAAGAAAAAGCGAAGCGAATTACATTATTTTTACCGAATCACATTTTTCACTTCGCGAATTTGTACTTCTCTCTGATGATAACTGGTAGATTAATCTAGCTTAAAATATCAAACGCCAAATAATAAGAAACGGTGTGCAACTGTGCACATGAAATAAGAAATATAAATCAATAATAGAGTAAGTAGGTAGTATACCTACCTAGTATACGAACAGTCTGAACAATATCTAATGGATGGAGAAACCAAAGAATTGTAAAGTTGTTTTTGTAATCGATATTTAACGTTATGCAATGAAATACAATATTATTTGTGCATCAGACAGATCAGACTATATAGATAGTGCTTCTAGATCAATTGACTTCCAGTAGAATGAGCGAAAGATTAATTTAGACCGATTAATCCTGACTGCTTCAGTGAGATCGGGCTGTATATTAAAAGTGAAACTCATTAGAGAAAATCCTTGTTTTTTAAGTATAAAAACTTTATGAAGAGCTAGATAATGAGCATTTAATAAAATGCGTAAGTATGCAGAATATATTTTAAGTGGCTCGATTATGCGAAATGGATATTATTTATGTCTGCTAGGAGAATTATTTTAGCATTTAGCGAGCTACTGCGGTACGGTCTCTGTTTGGGTATGAGGCCTAGAGCGTATTCTACCTTGTAGCTGCAGACATTGGCGGATGTGGCCAATCCAAGCTAGAAATTCAGACGACTAGCGCAGCATTTTATGTATAATGCGTGGATTAAAATCGAGGTTGTCAGTGACATCTCAAGTGTCTCTCAAGTGTGAAACGTAATATAAAAAATAAAGACGTCATATCTATACGTAACTTAAAAATAAAACTATTATTACTATGTGGGTAAAACAAGACAAGTTAAATTGTGAACTCAAAAATATTTAATTAGTATTACAATAACAAAAAATTCCCTGGGAAGTCCGCATATCCGCACAACTACGGTTCTTTCCACTGCGCTTAGTCTATTGGTTTTTTTCTTCTCTTAATGATAGAATGTCACCGACTGCCATGGACATTTGTTATAAGAAGGGCTTTCGTATTCCCTAAACGCTTTAGTTTGACGACAACCAAAAAACGAAAATAAACAAAGAATGCTGAGAACCATTAACAAAATGGACAAATTATTCATTTCTTCTTTAAGATACTGGCGCATGGGTATCCACTAGACTCCAAATATAACGTTAATATTTAATTGATGATCGGAAAAAATATAAACAACAATAACTACTTATTTTACGTACACACTTAAACCGGTCCACAGTCTTACTCAAAAATAACTAGTTTGTCATTTTAAAACAATGCAAAACAATTATTTAATGGCAGTCCGAAGCGAAATACTAAATATCTTTAAACGTTCGCGCGAAGTAATTTCAGCGTGTCACTATTTACATAAACTCGCAATTTTCCCGCTCATTTTCCAGTCGCTACAAACAATTTGACAAATTAATTAATCGTTAGTCATTTTGTCCGCTGGCTACTCTGAAATATTTATTGTTTGTATTTGGCTGTCGCCGGACAGGCGTAGTATAGAGATAAATGTTAAGCTAATCACATACCTAATATAGGAAATGTTATTTCGGAATGTGTAAATCGTAACATTCAATATTAATTTAGTCACATTGGCAAATATAAATCCTCAAATAGGTTAAAGCCGACCGAACTTTAATTCCAAAAGTTAGCAAACGGTTGAAATTGACTGAACCAATTTTTCCTCTCCATCATTACCGTCCGCAGAAAAGCTGAACACCGGAAGAAATGGAGTAAAAGTCATACCATCTACAAAGGGGCTTTCATTGAGGATTCGATCTTCAGTAATGAAGAATACGACATCCAATTTTTCATGTGGCTTTACAAATAATGATTCACGAGAAAAGTCTGAAACTTTGTGACAACTGGACCATTTTTAACGCCCTTTTATTAACTTGACCTGAATGTATGTTTTTTTTTATGGAATTAAGATAGCAAACGAGCATGCAGCACCACCCTTCCGCTGCCGCCCATAACAACTGTGACCGACCTAGAACTAGACTCAAAGGGACTAGGATGGTTAGTCTAGTTAGTAGACGGTGTTAGAATATTAGTTGGTTAGTTTGTTAATAAGTGCGAGGACAGGGTATGTTAGTGATAATTAGTCCTGTTAGTTAATGTTAGTAATAGTCCAGTTAGTTATTGTTAGTATGAGTCTTGTTCTAATTCGGTCACAGATGCGTTGCTACCCCTGAGGTCTGAGATGGTCGCCTCTAAAAAGTGTAACCGGCTCCACACCTTCCTATCCGGACCACAATTGTTCTTAAAACAATTATTACACGGTAGTAATGGTACTAAATACTAGACCTGTAGCAAACCGTATGTATTCGGTACTGAGTAACGGGTGCGCTCTGTGGTACCGAGTAACGAATCGTTACTCTCGAATTTATTTCGTTACTCGCACGATTTCGTTCCTCGCATTATTTCGTATATTGGGTGATTTTGGTATTAGTGATTTATCGCCTCGCATTATTTCGTATATTGGGTGAATTTGGTATTAGTGATTTATTTAACATTATGTTTTTATTTAATATGTCTCATTTCATTTTAAGAACAAAAGATTTTTTTAATAAGTATGTTTTATTATTTAATATGTCTAATTTCAGTTGAATAGTAAAAGATTTTATAGTAAACCCAACTTAAGATTGAAACGAAAGAGGCGCTGTCGGACGCATTTGACATTCATTTAACCAATCATTGCACACTAGTAACTGACAGATGAATGACCACAACGTACTTATGAATGACTTTTCATTAGTTCCAATTTTTGCCATTTCAGAGATAAGTTGGGCGCACTGTATTGTTGAAATGTTTTTGTCAATTAATAAGTTTGACACAACACATGTAGTGTTGCTTTTTCATTATAATTTAGAGATTCCATCAACAGTTCATTAACAGTTCTACAAGCGTACCCAACGATACAACATACGAATCGATTCGTTTTGTAATTTTGTTGGGTTATACTAAGTTATCAAAAGTAACGAGTAACGATACGATAGTAACGGGTACTCATTTTTATAGTAACGAATACATACGGGTTTGCTTTTTCTCGTTACTTTTACACCTCTACTAAGTACCGTGGCGGGCGGTGGTACTTCCCCGGGTGAGCTCTAGGCACATTGGCAAATATAAATCCTCAAATAGGTTAAAGCCGACCGAACTTTAATTCCAAAAGTTAGCAAACGGTTGAAATTGACTGAACCAATTTTTCCTCTCCATCATTACCGTCCGCAGAAAAGCTGAACACCGGAAGAAATGGAGTAAAAGTCATACCATCTACAAAGGGCTTTCATTGAGGATTCGATCTTCAGTAATGAAGAATACGACATCCAATTTTTCCTTTCGGGCCCATAGCACCACCGGCTTGCACCACTGGTAGTGTAATGGGTACTTTTTTATACCCATGGCACTACCAAGGTGATGTGCTGCCGGGTTACCCTTGTTTCGTATAACAACTTTTGATATAATTTTAATAAATCGAACAACGTTTAAGATAATAATCAGTTTGTATAATATCGTTTGACATAATTTTCATTTGATCGAATATTCATTTTGTGTAATATTGATTGACATAATGTTCATTTGATCGAATATTATTTTATACAATGTTCATTTCATGAAATGTTCGGGTTATAAACGCCCTAAAGTCGGTTCTGGCACTCGCCGGCCGCTGCCGCGGCACGCTCGCTTCGCTCGCTCGGCTCGTGCGATGGTTCCTGTTAACCTAACACGCTCGTCGCTTCGCTCCTCGCTAACCTAATTACTTTAATTAAAATTAGCGCATTTGAACATTCGATAAAAAGATATTATTCGAAACAAATGATGATAAGAAATAAAATTGTTTTTAACATACCTAAGTATATTTTATTATTATAGAACTATTTACATTTAATGGCAGTACATCACTATTTCTTGGTAGTGCCATGGGTATAAAAAAGTACCCATTACACTACCGGTGGTGCAAGCCGGTGGTGCTATGGGCCCGAAAGGCAATTTTTCATGTGGCTTTACAAATAATGATTCACGAGAAAAGTCTGAAACTTTGTGACAACTGGACCATTTTTAACGCCCTTTTATTAACTTGACCTGAATGTATGTAATGGAAACTCAGCCTAAGAGTCACCAATTTCAGGAAGTCTGATTGATTGACTTAAAAATTTGCACAGATGTCTAGGGCCCATGATAATGCAAAGTTATGATAAACATGACTAAATTTTATAACAAACAAACTTAATTTATGTAAACATGAGCAACTTAATGTAATGCATTTAAAATGTCTCTGTTTATCATTGTGCGAAATACCTACAGCAGGCAAAAACTTGAAAAAAAAGGGTACTAGTAGTAGGTTTGCGAGAGTATAGAAACTAAAAATAAAAAGACGTGTGGCACTCGGAGACTGCCGCGGTAAAGCTATTGCATAGCATTTTTTATCAACTTATGCAATTACAATTTTAAATTTATTTTATTTATTATTTATCACAAATCAATTCTTATATAGTGCTGTTATTAATATTCGTCTTGATTCTTCATAACATCATTAATCCCTTTGATTATATACAGTTATACACGGTTAATCCATATTCTACCACAATGTTTCTCTTGCTCGGACATCCACATAAATTTTTTCTGACACATAATGTCATTATATTATTTGAAATCTTCCTTTTAATGGAAAGAGCTTTCAGTTTCGGCCTAACTACCTAGCTTCTGCAGATCTCTTATGACCACCTCCTGCTGATCTTGCTCCTCACACTTGTTTTAGTAGAGGCATAAAATTCCTCCATTACAATAGGTCATTAATTAAAACAGACACAAATGGAGTTATCTTCAGCTCCCTCCAATGTATTGCTGCGTCCCGTAGAAAAATCTATTTGTGATTTTCTAATATACCTAATCGTTAAAATATTTCTACGGATTATTTTGAGGATTTGACAATTTTATAAGCTTAAAACTAAAAAAAGGAACCAGTTTGATAACAGAAAATTGTTACGTTATAATGGGCGGACATCTCACGGGGCGATTTGACATAATATGATGAAGAGTAAAGCAAACTATACAAAATATATTTCTGAACGCACGCAATACAACAACCAAATGTCATTATAGTGTCATTATTTTATGTCATGTATGTCTATATGTCTATGTTATTTTGCATGTTTTAAATCTAAATACGCGATAATTCGACTATTATGAATACATGTTATCGATTCCAACGCCTTATTTAATCCAGATCTACATGTAATTATTCTTAAAATACCGAACCGACGGGGCGAAAATCAAATTTTTGACAGGTAAGATTTGTATGGGAAATTAAAATTTTCATTTTTAGTATTTGCCTTGCAATTTTTCCATATTTTCTCATCGCTGTAACCTTCCCTGAACTTCCACGAATATTTCAAGTCTAAAATTAGCCAAATTGGTTTAGCCGTTATAAAGTAAAAGTTAGTTAACTCAGTTAAAAGTTCTGGTATTTATCGATAGATGTCACGAGTAGGGGGTGTTAGGTTTTTTTCGTTACGTTTCTGCATTCGGTCTCCGCGCTCAAGGCCCGCGATAGAAGCTATGCAATAGCTTAAAAAAGTAGTAACAAGGCAAACAATAGGTCTGTCGATCGATCGATCGATTTTTTAAAGTACCTAATAGAAATGTAGCGAAAGAGTTAGACGATATAGGTACTTTATTTGAGCCACGATCAAAACCTAGTTTATTTTATGACGGCCTGCAGCCTATTTGGTGGTGGCCCTACCTGCGAATCAAGGATTCGATTCCCGGTCGGGGCAGATAGATATGAGACGGATAAATGTTTGTTATTTAGTCGTGAGTGTACCTTAGTAATGTCTGTTGTGTTATATATTCCATCCACGTCACTGGGAATCCTAGCGCCGGGGTACAAGTGCATTAGTGTTTATTTATTAATTTGAGAGAAAATGGATACCCAAATAATATACAAGTTCAAAAACACAGAACATAGAAACAATAAAATATATTATTCATTTTCGCCAACCACTGTTGTGACCCACAACTTAACTCATCATCATCACCGTCGCAACCCAGAACTGTCCCACTGCTGGGAACGGGTCTCTTTTCAGAATTAGAAGGTTAAGGCCATAGTCCACCACGCTGGCCAAGTGCGGACTAGCGGACTTCACACACCGTTGAGTTTCCGAACTACGGCATGCAATTTTCCTCGCGATGTTTTCTTTCACCGTTAAAGCGAGTAACGTTTAAAAGCACATACTTCCGAAAAGCCAGAAGTGCATATCCAGGGGATTCAAACCAGGCCTCCTTAGTAGGAGGCCGAATTTTTAACCACTAAGCTATCACCGCTCTTTTATGCCTTCACTCATAACTATTTATGTTATTTTATTAATCACATCAATCAATAACCAATTAACACTAATCAATATTTTGTACATGCGTTTAACAGTCAAGGATTTTATGAAAACGAAGGGTAAAAATATCAAACAATAGTAGATTGTATTACAAGGGTGCAAAGTAATATTTTTTCGGCGAGGGCGCTTTTTTGAATCCAGAGCGAAGTGAGGGATTCTAGAGTAGAATCCCGAGCGTAGCGAGGGATTCTTTAGTAGAATCCTGAACGTAGCGAGGGATTCAAAGTATGTCGCCCGAGCCAAAAATATTTGCTCCCGAGTGATACACTCTACTTTTCATCCCCCCCTATGAGAAAATAAAAGGCGCCTCAAATTCAGGAATAATACTGTCACAGTCACTAAACTAACTAAACTGACTAAACCGACTAACCCGACTAACCCGACTAACCCGAGTAACCCGATTAACCCGAGTAACCCGACTAACCCGACTAAGTAACCCGACTAACCCGACTAACCCGATTTACCCGACTAACCCGACTAAACCAACTAATTAAACTAACTAAAGAACTCATTTTTCAAAACAAAACCATGAATTTCTAACAATCCGAACTAAGCTAAAGCTAGCCCTTTATTTAAATAACGGGCAGGAAAAGTTATATGAAAATTCATTCCCGCCCGCTAAATAGAAAACACCAACTTTGGGTCCCCTTAAGACCGAACCAAGTCGTCTTTTTCGAATAGGTGGGATGAAAATAATATTTCTGATTGAACTACCAATCAGATTATCGTAGAATTCAGTTATTGTACTGTTCGCGAAATGATTCGAATGTACGCAATAGGTAAATGGAATATCAACTTCGCTAGCAATATTTATTAAATTGTTCAGAGTTAGTTCTCCACTTCCATTAAAAACGAATTATTCGAATTCAATTACATTACTTTAAGCACCAATTAAATTATAATATTGCAAGTACTGTTTAAGAAATTAATGAAGGTGCATAATTATTTTTTCATCACACCTATTCGAAAAAGACGACTTGGTTCGGACTTACGGGGTTCCAAAGTTGCTGTTTTCTATTCAGCGGGCGGGAATGAATTTTCATACAACTTTTCCTGCCGGCTAGATCTTTTCCGTCCTATTTTGAATTTAGAACATTTTAGTATTTTGCGCTAAAGAAAACGAACGCAAATATTGTTTGAATAAAGAATGTCTGGTACGACGCGAGGGCCCCGCCAGCTGAATAATAAAAAAAGAAATAAAATTAAGATTTCGTTTTCAAATTAAAATTAAGTTTTCGTGCATTTTTACGTATTATTTTCTATTATTTTCTATTATATATATATATTATTTTCTCATAGTGGGTGATGAAAAGTAGAGTGTATCACTCGGGTGCAAGTATATTTTTGGCTCGGGCGACGTACTTTGAATCCCTCGCTACGTTCGGGATTCTACTAAAGAATCCCTCGCTACGCTCGGGATTCTACTCTAGAATCCCTCACTTCGCTCTGGATTCAAAAAACGCCCTCGCCGAAAAAATATTACTTTGCACCCTTGTCATACAATCTACTATTGTTCCACAGAATATTATTTTTAAACTTTGATGGTTTAAATATCTAGATGGAACATTGAGTCCGCGAAAACGTGTCAAAAAATTGTGGCTAACTGTTAGCCACAATTTTTATATCATTACGCACAGATAACGCACACATAGACAATAAATGAACGTGAAAAACATCGCCTGCACGCACACATGCTTGATAATGTTGCCTTGTTTTTTTTGTTTTCATTATATGGCGACGCTCAATCTAGATATTTAAAACATCATTGTTTTTAAATATGTAACTCTTCAAATATTATGATTCTGTGAGCCTGTACCCCAGTTGGTAGGGATTTGCATATCTAAAAATAGGTTCCAAATTCAAAGCAGACGATATAATTATGTTATAGAAAAAATAAAATAAAATGTTAATTCATGCTAGTCTTCTTTATGTGCTATTGCAATGAGTTGTAATCGTTTCACGTACCTATACAAATATTACAATACAGTGTACAATAAAGAGTATTCTATTCTTCTGTGGTATCTTTCCAGGGTCTCCTTGGAAGGTCGAGGTGATGGCAGGGCCGGCGGGCGGCGGCGGAGGCGAGCCCACCAGGCTCATACCCGCGCGAGTGCCGGCCGTCTTCGAGATCTCCACCTCCCCTGGCGCGCCCACCTTCAACAAGAATGAGGTTTGGCATCTCAGTTGTTAAATATACTTGAGTCGCCGTATGGAATTGTCATTCCAAGCAAAAACCAAAGTTAATACGTGTGCTCAAAGTTCAATGAGGGTGGCCGTTTTTGTGCTCACCAGTTGGCGCCACCGGCGAGGTGAGGTCTTGCTGTCAAAGCCCGCCCATACATAAACAGTGACAAGTGACATTCAGAAAAGTGAGAAGTGAAAGTGCCACAAACTTATCTGACCCGGTGGCCAAAATTGGAACTAATGCAAATGTTAAACTGTTGTCAGACAAAGACAAAGACACTAGCGCTCCCCTTACCGGGTCAGATAAGTTTGTGGCACTGACAGCCAGACCTCACTCTGCACTAGCGCCTCTAGCGGCGAATTCACACGCGTTTACCCTCATTCAGCTGAGAAGCAAAATTTACTAAGGACATTATTTTTTAGATCCCGTCGTCAATCTTAAAACTACCTTAAAGCGTTATAGGCGGAAAGCTGGCATTTGTGTTTCATTCAATTATAACGAATTCCAGATCGAATATATTTACGCTCGAATATATTTGTGAAAACGTCATTTGCGAATTAGTAATAAAGAACAGTTTACCTACATGGGTACTTATACATATAATTATGTTACCTACCTAAAAAACAAAATTTAAAAGGCTAAACGTACGTAAAATAGAAAACCAATTCCAACTAATCCATTTCACTATAATTTATCCACTTTATAACGACTGGTATGTCGTCAATCACTGGAGCAAACACCCTACATTACCTACTCCCTAAAAGTAGACTGCATTGCCGTACCGTGTAAAATTTAAAATTGCATCGCCCTGCAACCTGACGCCAAACTACCGTTACAACACAGAGCTTTGATAGCACTGTGACATGTGGCAAGAAGTGTTTTGTATCAAATTGTAAGAAAATATTATCAAATAGCCCTGTGAATCCCTGAAAACGTCAGTATGTGTACAGTGCGCCCAACTTATCTCTGAAATGGCAAAAATTGGAACTATCGAAAAGTCATTCATAAGTACGTTGTGGTCATTCATCTGTCAGTTACTAGTGTGCAATGATTGGTCAAATGAATGTCAAATGCGTCCGACAGCGCCTCTTTCGTTTCAATCTTAAGTTGGGTTTACTATAATAAGCTATCTATCTCTGACAGCCTGTAATAGATGCTACTTTTAATAACTGTAACTGCAATTTTACATAATCAACGAAACAGTCTTAACTTTTTGTAAGGCTATAAAGAATAAGATCTTTAAGTATATCTTATATTTTTCTGAAAAAGACTTACTTTGGCCATGCAATTTTAGGTATGTACTCGTAGTATGTAGGTTTTACACCAATGAGAATACTAGATCTGCAACTTAAAGATTAAAATAGCTCCATTACGTAATGGCGCCTCTACACGATAGCCAACATGTTGGCCAATGTTGTGGCAAAGATGTTTGCCAAGAGATTGTGATGGCGTCAGGGTTGGATTTCGTAGTATAATTATACTATTTGTACCATTATTTTATGATGTGTAGTATGTAGTATCGTAAGGTCATTATACTACGCGAAAATACCATAATTTTACCAAAGAGGGTCCTTTTATTTTTTTGTTAATAATTATCCTACAATATCAGATTTTTTGTAACAAATATTATGGCAATACCAAATCAAGCAATGGCGGTAATTCCCTACTGGGGAATCCCATCGTGTTAATGCTAAAGATGAAATTGTAATCGACGAATTATCTGAGAGTGACGTCCAATTGCCTCAATTTGACTGAGTCGAGTTCTGTTAATTTGTAAGTAGAGAGAATAAGCATATGGTAACACAGAATATACCAGGAAAAAAGGTTTGATGCTTTTTAAAATTTATAAAAAACAAAATACAATAGGAAGTAGGAACTAATTAATAAGCGTGATATTGGCAATGAGGAAAGAGTGTATGAAAATCATTTTAGTAAATCACTCCGACAAAAAATACGATTGGTACTAGTCAAAAAAGATAATTTTTGAATTTTTGAGTTTATCCATCTTCAAAAAGGATCAAAGTGTCTAAGAAGCCGTGTTAATTGTTGACATTTTGTCACAGTGTGGCCGCTACAAAAAACATTGGGTTCAGCTTTGGCTAACCAAACTCTACCTAAGTATGTAATTATCATTAATCATTTGTAATTATCAAAAGATTTCTATTAAATCCCAGACAAAAACACAAAAGAAGAAACGTAGTATAAATTTTGGAGAAGTAGTATAATTTTAATTTCCATAGACAATAATTTTCTGAAGCTCTGAATCCAACCCTGGATGGCGTCCACACGTTGGAACGTGGATCAGTCTGCGTCGGTTCGGGCCAATGTGCGGACGATATTAATATTTTCTTAAAATGAATATTGAGGTTCTAACGGCTGCTGCGGTTTATTTATTCTCAGCATACCGCTACTACACAAATGTGTATAAAAATTATTATACACATTTATTTCATTATACACATTATTATACATCTATATTACTCATAGTTGCCATATTGTAGACATAATTTAGATATCGGCGTGTGAATAAAGTGCGTGCGCTCAGCGTGGGCGCTCGTTTCTAACTGAAATCGTGGCCAACGTGTGGACGCTGCGCCGATAACTGTGCCACAATCACGCCACAACCCTTTGATCCGCGTTGAAAAACCGACACCTCACGGATCTTGCGCCAAGTTGTGGGCCATAGGTCCAATACCTACCAAAGTAATCACAAACCCCCGCTCTACACGATGGCCATTACCTATTGGCCATAACATTCGCCAACATGTTGGCTAAAGTGTAGAGGCACCATAAGATAAATAGGTTCAAAAGATTTCAGTCCGGTATATCGTATGCCGTACCTACTCCTCATAGGACCAGAAACGTGATTGCCCAAAGGGACTGATGTGGGACTGAACATATCACATCGGAAGGTCGGCAGTATGGGCATCTTCATCTTCTCGTATAGCTAGCCTTTTATCAAATAATATAAACATTGTTTACAGCACGTTTTTATTTGATACAGTGATTTATAATTGTCGTAATACATTTTTACTTATTATATATTGTTATCAGTAAACGCGTTACCAAATGCAATCGTATCAACTTCAGCTAGTGTTGTATGCCCATAGCAACTTTGACCTACATTTCAACTTGACAAGATACAAACCATTTTAATTTGAACTTACGTCATTTCATTTACTTAATTAATTCGTTGTGTGATTATTATTTCTTACCTTTTTACGGTAACAATTACCCATTAGCCTACTAGTTTCGGTGTACCGAAGCATAAAGCAATCAAACTAAATACCTATTTACTAGTGTTCACAAGAACAATATACACGTACCTATTATAATCATCTACATAGATATAACACCACTCTAACTCCCTTTGTACGTCGTGTGAAGTCATTAACGAACATCCTGCTATTGTATGAAAGACGAGGTAGACGTTACAAGCAAGCACTGCTGAAGTTCTGCTGTCTTCTGATCTACATAATTATATTTACTTAAGGTAACTGCAATTAGGTTGACTTACGTCTTTGATGTTTGTTTGTTTGTTCTTATGTACTAATTCGATAAACATACACGGACTTCCTCAAGATGAGTGGACCCTCCTGAACTCATAACACTGAAGAGACGAAGGAACGTATCGAACGTTGCCTAGGAACAAAGAAGCAATTAACTAGCATTGTTATTTCTGGGCCTCTGACACTGCGATCATTATACGTGAAAACCTATTCCATGATCGCTACCCATTGGGATACGCTTTCAACACAATGAAATAGGAATCAGTTAGCCCAAGCAGTTTCAGTCAGGCCGTCGAAATTCGTTTCTAACAATATACGATAGAGTTTACTATGTACCTACTATGTGGCAGTGGCAGGGAAGGTTAAAGTTGTCATCATGCACAGCATGTTTTTATGTCCTCAATACATCCATAACTTTACTAATAATCCGCCCAGACTTCGCTTTGAAAAACATGAATTATTTATTCCTAAAGCAGAAAGAGAGAACACAAAGCATTAATAACTATCCTCTTATCAGAACCTTTATAGTAATTTATGCATTATCCCGCAAGAATAGATCCATTTTCCGCCAAGTAGGTACAAGGTTCTTGAGAATTATTCAGTAGGTATTTACTTAATTTATTACACAAATTTCAAATATGTAAATATTTTTAGTGTTTTTTGTGCATTTAATGGACAGGATTTTTCAACAACAATTTTAGTTTAGTCTATATAATAGCTACTACAACTATAGATATGTCATGCTGCAATATTTTTTAATTGCTTTAAAAGATTATCTAGTTATATCTCTTCGATTATTTGCTGCACTAGATTTTGACATAGTTTTTTCAACGATAATAAAATATAGTACGAGTATCACAACGCAATGTTAAAATGGTTAAGTACATACTTATATTATATGAAAAGCTTATAGTAGGTAAGGCTATTTTGATTGTGTAAAAATGTTTTGATCATTGGTCTAGAAAAGATAGAATCTTTATAGTCATTTTCTTTCAGGGTTTATTTCTAAGCTGCTTAGAAGAAACCTCGTATTGTAGTGTAAAGTGTAGTTTTATTTATTTGAGCGGAGTTACGCAAAGTCTGCCAGTATAACCTTTTAAATCGAAATACACCATACGTCGGATGTGTTGAAAGCTGCAAAGCAAAGTATAGTAGCTATACCTACTTATATTATACTTTCAGTCTTAAAGGTTTGCCATTTTAGCAACGTACTGTCAATATAATGATTTATAGTAGCACCACTTAGCAGTTTTTACGCTTGTCATTCTTTTATGTTCAGAAGAAAACCTGTATTAATATTCGTCTCAACATGACTTGAACTTTATCGCAGCTATAATAACTATATTAAAAAATGGTTATAGATTTTGTGAATTTTTGTGGTTGCAAGGATCGCTTTTAGATTAATGATTCTGATTGATGGTTCATCTCCAAAAGCAATATTTTCTAAGATACACTACTTACCTATTAGATAATGTCTTTGATGGTATATAGATGAGATGATTTTGATTTAGTAGGCGTTCAAGGTTTCGTAAACTGTTTTTGTTAATAACTAACTATTTATCCTTAAAAACTATGGAATCCAGACTGCTAGGTTTTTAGGTAGCAATTAGGTAGCAATTAATAGTGAAAAAACATTTCGATAATTCTCAGAAGTTCGTACATACGGGATGAGTGACCCGCCAAGCTGACGTCAGAATGGCTGGTCATCTTTAAAAGTGATTTATTTTGAAAAATACGGAGATAGCAAATATTTAATGTTAGGTAGCAAATAGTAGCAAATAGGTAGCAATTTTCTAAATCTACATCAACGTTAAATGAGTACATCAATGAGTAGTGACCCGCCATTCTGACGGACACGGTTCGCGCTGGTCGTGAGGCCGCCGGCCGGCTGTTACCAGAACGTGCAGAGAGCCTTGTGTTCCTGCATCATAACGTACCTTCATTAAATTTTAAATATTGATTATTTTTATTCCGTACTACTGTTCTCTTTATTTTGTCTCACTAACTACTCATTCATTAGCATAATTTTAATTTGATGATATTTGATTTGATGATATTTTTATTCGTAAATGCCGTGTGTGTTTTTTTTAATTCAATTATCAGAGTTTTTCATAATGTACTAATTATTTAGTTTAGTTTTGTTGATTTAGTTATATGTGATCTTTAATTAATAGTTATTTATTGCCTTTCATTCAGATTATTAAGTTGTACTTGTTTAAAAAATGATTATCAATCAATTATTAAGTTGTACTTGATTATTTACTAGATGACACAACATACGTCCGTCTTGTAACATATTATATTATTTATATCTCAGGTTCTAAGCGCGAAAAAATAAACCTCTGCGCCATTTTGTGCAAACATTTGTTCGTTTATAATTTGCTGATTTGTGACTGAAAAATGTCGATACCTAATTGTTTTTTTCCTCGCAAGTGTGTTGAAAAACGTCGTATGATACGCGTGTGCTTTGTTCATTACAGTCTTGGCTCGTACGTGCCATACCGCCTCGACTGTAATGACCAACTTCGCGCACTTGTATCATAATGTACTATAACCTAGCGTCAAAAAAATGTAATAAAGTTTTAACATTGGACTGCTATTAATATATAGATACGTTGATAGATGACTTCTAGAGCACGAGAGACATGGATATCCAATTTTCATTCCACTTTAAAAATCTGCCTCCTGTAAAATATTCGGAGCATATTTTCAGTACTGATATTAAAAATGATGTGTGATATAATGTAATGTAATGCTCTGCAGAGTCGTGTCTTTGAAGTTTATTACATTTATTAGTGTGTTTGAAGTTTATTGGGTATTTTTCGTAACTTTTCAATAACAATCTGTTAAAGTGGTATCATAAGTTAACGTTTTTAATACAAACTGTGGAGGGTAGGATAGTTAATTCTAAGCTGTATGTAATTTGTTGATTGTAACTTCTTAGCTAATTAAGATAATTCCCATTATTACCTATGTAATATAAACATAATCCTTAGATAGTTTCAAAACTGCTTTCAGTCACATACTTATCTGAAGCTTTAGTTGCCTTGCCTTTGTACCTTGTTTTTTTGATTGAAATCCAATCGATAAATATTTTTTTCTTCTGTTGACAATCTTCATACTTCAATTCAAACCAGTAGTTCCTAAGATAAGCGCGTTCAAACAAAAAATAAATCAAGCTCTTTAGCTTTATACTTAGGTATTATCAGCTATACAAAATGTTGCTTAATTTCGTCTCCAAAAAATAAACCCACATACTTCAGTCTTATTTATGTGCATGATAATCAAAACTGACAAGTCCTTTGAATGGTTAGATGGCCCCATTTGTCCCTGTCCATCCAAGTGGGAGATATTTCATCCATATTTCATACCAAATTCACTCTATCCCAGATACGCTCGAGGCTACTGGTGAATGTTCCGGCTGAATATTCACAACGACGTTAGCTTGACCGTGAATTTATTTGAATTTTCTTCTTGAACTTCATTGTAAATATAGAAATATATACCTATTATGAACTTATTTTAAATAAATTCTTCATTATATTTTGTTTCATCGACCAAAATATATTGAAGTAAACTAGACAACAATTGAAATTAAGTATTTAGAAAGTTAATATTTTCTTTAAAAAAATCAAATCATTGTGAAGCATACCAGCTTTCATCTAGTTTAAATAAAATTTAAAACACCTTTTAATCTAATCTTTACCTACATCAACGGACTCACCCGACACAAAGGACTGAGCGGCGAACGCGTTAACGAAGTCAAGATCAGTCGCGCGATAATGTAACCGGAGTGGTGAAAGTAATAGGTACGGTATCATATTATACCTATTATTTTTCTGGCGTTTGCAGGTAGGTGTGACCGTGACAGCGCCGTCGCGACGACCGGTGACCGCGCGCGTCTTGGACGTAGCAGAACGACCAGGGGTTTACCGCATCGAGTTCACGCCAGAGGAAGTCGGGACACATTTGATCGATGTGAGTATTATACGAGTAGTTAAGTATCGACATGTACCTATGCAGAACATAGGGTATGGACTTTTTCTTTCAGGGCTAGGTCTCGAAGTTTTATGAAGTAGGTACAAATATTATCCCTGTAATTTTAGTCCCATCAACAAACTTTCAAGCAAATGTAGTTCATGTATCTTAGATATACCAAAATCGCTGATATCTCTTAATAAAGTTTTTGTGAATACAAAAGAGCCACTTCTGAAATGGTCGAAGTCACACAGGGAGGTACGAAACACCTCACATATTAACAACAACTTACCCACTCCCAGTGAGATCCCGTTGTTGAATGAGGTTTCCGACACTAAATCGAAATGACTTATACAAATCACCCGTTAATGCGTCAATCAACGTAGGTTGAGTAGCTAACTAGGAAAAGAACCACCATAGTTAGTAATGACAGGTACAGAGCAAAAGGATCTTCAACATGATCCCCATTTAAGCTATTTTCCTATAATACTATAGCTCCTACTATAAAAAAAACACCTTTCGTTTTAAAGGTACCCATTTTTTGTACAGTCGACATTCAAACTGGCGTAGGCTACACAAGTCAATAAGTAGAATGTGCACATAACTAATTAAGATGTTATCTAGAGAATATCCGCATCTCATATGTAAATGTATGTATCTGTAGGTGTGTCTATAGTCTATAGACGGTGTGTTATTATATTCAAAATCTTATCTTAGCATTCCATTGCGTAAAACTTATAATAAAGCTGTACCCACTTGTATAGAAGGTGAACCAGTTCTCGTTGGTAACGGTATGTTGATTTTAATAATTTTAGTTTGTCTTATTCTAGTTCTAATAATAGGTAGGGTAAAGGACCCAGTACTTAATCAGCCTTTTAGCGAATTTTCAGATTTGAATCGCTTTGTTCTTTTTACTAACAAAGATATTCAATAAAATATTGGAATAAGTGAATCCGTCATTTATTCAAGTTTTTTATAAAATGAACAAAACCTCGATATTGTCAAAAATAATAAGAAAAAATGAATAAAAACAAAAACAAGTACTTTTTCTCCAGTGCTCGGCCTGCAAAATCGAGTAGGTAGTCGGCCAACTTGTACCCAGTGCTCAGCCTCTTAAAGTTATATAACTTTATATTAAAATGCTTAGTTTTAATACATTAAATAAAAATTAGTTTGACTGTACGTAAAAGATTTCATAAAAAATTATGAAGAACCAATAAAAACCAAAAATATTAAACTATAATTTTGTTAGACTGGAGGTATATTTGTCAGGGCAGCACGCAAAAACTACTTAAGGAAATATGACATAATTTACGGAGTTACCTATATTGATTCGAGTTCGACAAAAATGATATGATATTTTTAGATAATCTTGAAACGCCGCTTAGATTAGAACCTGAAATTTAAATGATACTAGCTACCCGCCCCGGCTTCGCACGGGTGCAAGTTAGATTTACCATAGCAGCGCCATCTATTGATTACTTACTCAACCCAGTCGAAAGGTATCGACATCTGTTACAATGATATAATTGTGACTGTCAAATAATAACACTCTTAATTTAGTTCTCTTGTGTGGCGCTAGGTGTCTGTTCATAATAATATGAAAGTAAAAATAGGCAGTGAATAAGACTGCCATGTCAATCTGTCAAATAATAAGAGACAAATAATTAGAAATAAATTAAAATTGCGACTATAATTTGAGATTTAAAGTATCCTATCTCTCAAGTTGGATCGAACTGCACATGGTGTGCGAATTTTATTATAATCGGTTAAGTGGTTTAGGAGTCCATCGCGGACCAACATTGTGACACGAGATTTATATATATTAAGATTTGTTACATGACGACGTATGCTGTGTCATCTAGTAATCAAATAAAACTTGATAATCTGACTCAAAGGCAATAAAATAACTGTCAATTAAAGATCACAATAAAAAACTTAATCAACAAAACTAAACTAAATAATAAGTTAATATTATGAATTACTCGGATAATCCAATAAAAAAATTACATGGCTGCCTTTTGGGGCACATAAAACTAGTACTCGGCAGTTTGGAACTTCACTTCGTTTTGGGAGGACGACTACTGGTATTTTATAAAAATTGTATGATTTCTAGTACTCAGCCAGGGGTGGCTGACTTCTACAAAAATAGGAAAAAAGTGAAACCAGTAGTCGGCCGCGTTAATTTTCTTGTTTATTGAGCATAAACCCGCAATATTTTAAGCTAAAAGAACCCACAGATTACTTATACACTCAATTTAATAGTGTTGCATGTTAAAACTTTAAATTATATTAAATAATATAAATTTAAATTATATAAATAATTAGCTTTTTCGCGAGCACTGTACGTTACGAAAAAAATGGTCGTCTTCGCATAATATGAGCACTTGTTGGTCGACCGCGTCGACTTAAGTCTAAATTACTCTTTATAGGTCAATCGTACGCAGACAAACGTAGAGGTATCGATTAATAGAAAAACAAGGATCCAAAATAATTTGTTATTACTAGTTAATATGAATATGTGCACTATTTATTCGACATAGAAGTCAGAAAAGGCTGACTACTGGAGAGGGGCTGACTTCTGGCGTCGTTACCCTATACAAAAACCAATCATGGTACGAGGAGTTCCCTTTATCTAATACAATCTCCCTTAATTTTTGTGGACTCCAGTGAACAACTAGTGAAATAACGGTGCCAGGTTCCTGAAGTCTCCCACGCAATACCTACGCCATGGTGTTTTGTGTTTGCGGTAAAATGAGTCACTTAACTAGCTACCATTCTCATTCGAATTAATCGTGAGGTATTTTTAAAGTGTTTCGATCGTAATATCGACGAATTAGATTTCCTTGCCATCATTTCGTGTCTTGGCTTCAACCCTTAACTGACCGACTATTGAGCAGGGGTCTCTCCTCGTTGACGAGGTACAAACTGTACCGCACTGACCTAGGGCGGATCGGTGGGGGCGGATCGGTGGAAAGGTTAATGGTCAACTCAAGCACCAAAAGTTCTAATGTCGCTTCTAAAGGCCTCCAACGACTACTATGTAACGAAAACTACCAGGACAGACGGCTTTACGTGCCCTCCGAAGCACAAAAGCTTCGACAATCCAACTATTGCCCGAGCCCATAACCTAGTGTTCGTAAGACCACCGGGCTATGAGCGCACGAAGTTAAGAAATAGTTTTCTTCTTTAGTATCGCAAATGAATCCCAAGCTAGGAACGTTTAAATAAACTATGATTGAAAGTGTCTTGCTAAATTAAAAGCTTAGCGTACCAATACCTACATCAATTTCAAATCAGCAGAATAATATCGAACAGATACTCGTACGAGCTGATTTTAATCAAAAACGAATTCTAATGTAGGTAGTCCATAATGATCGACTGACATGAATTTAACGTTATCAAAATAACAGATATACCTACCTATTTTATTAATTATCAATAAACTCCGGAACCCATTCCTCAGACTTGTCATTCCATGGTCATTCCAAGCGAAAATCCTCGAATACTACCAGTACTTCCAGATACCAGTACCTATTACTGAAACATGATAACATTGGAATATTTAAAATGTACTAAGGTCAATGTACTCAGATGGCATCCAAGTAAGTATACGGTATACCTACTGTCAGTAGGAATAATTTATTCCGATAGTAGATACTATTAAAGAGAATGAATTACATAAACGACCCAACAAACCAAAATTATGATCCCTTCAGTAATGCAGAGTACGTAAAGGATTGTCCTAAAGGGAATCGTTAACAAAGTGTGGGACGAATTTCCATAGATAAGTACTCAATGGACATGCAGACATTGTCTGCCCTCTACCTATATGTTGGTGAGAAAATAACAGACATCCCAGGGTGATTTTTAATGTAAAAAGCCGTCAGAAAACTTCAAAAAACGTCTTTCGTATAATAAAATTCATTTAAAAGCAAGAAAATTTAATTATCACCACAAACTTTTACACTTAAAGTAAGAAAGTCGTACTGTACAATTTTTATATCTAAAGACCTAGAAGCTTATTAGGAGAGTACCTACTAACTCTGGCCACAAGGAAATGTTAAGAACTTCGGTACTGGAAGTGGCTTTTCTCACATTTGTTTTGATTAAAACTAAATGCAAGCAACGCCAACCTGTTTTAATGTTTTGTTGCATTTATATAAAACGAACTAAACATTTTATTTATTTACATAAATGCATTAATTGTAATAATTGTATTCATTTTATTAAGATACGGGTACTCACGATACGAATTTTGTACGTGAATTTAGACCTAATTACATAAATCTTTGTCGCGCGCGGCTAAACTGTGTCCACAAAAAAATGTATAGGTGCAAACCGAGATGATGTTTGAAATAATTGTATGTTCTCTTTCGAAGATTTGTCCCTTTTTATAAACATTACAAACCGTCTTTAACATCGACAATCAGAGATAACTCAAAAAGTACTCGACTGATGTTGCTCAAATTTATATGAGACTACACAAGTTCTAACTTTCGAATAAAACCAGAATCATCAAAATCTGTTGACCCAATCGAAAGTTCTCAGGTAACAAACATAAATAAATAACAACAACAAACATAAAATACACTTGAGAACCTCCTCCTTTAATTGTTTACAAAAGCACGAACGTGCTGGATATGTTTTTTTTATATTTATACATTTCTAAGTATACATCAAAGTAACTTTTCTGACTGTAACTACTTATTTATTTACCAGGTTTCAATCGCCGATGACAAATTGGCAGCGGGGCCTCTAGTGGCGAAGGTGTACGACTCTAGCCTCATCAAAATCACAGATGTAGGCAACGCCATTGTAGGACAACAATGCCAGTTCAGAGGTAATTTATATAAACAATGCTATGCAATGACAAGATGCAGTCATAGAACACACCTACACTATAAGCCACGATTGATACTAGTAACCTTATAACTCTATTTTATTGACAACTTGCGGAATTAGTTAAGTGGTTCAATAGAAGAGCCTAGGTTGAAATCCTGCACGTATCTCCATTTTCCAAATTAGGTAAGTATGTGCGTATGAAAAATTAATCGTCACTCACGTGTTGGACTAACTACCTCTTTCCCTTACATCGTGACAGCAGCTCCAAAAGCAGCTATGGGACGGATTTGACTTGCAGTGATGGTTATGATACCTATCTAAATAATTGTTGTTATAGATTTAAGCTCTTTTGTTAAGAATATGAATGAATGTCTGGTTTACTCGTATGTTTAGTATGCATGAAATATATATCATAGTTTATGCCTAACAGCATTTATTAAAATCCCTCGATTATAGCCATAGGTACTATATGATAGATACAGTTAGCACTTACAAAACACCAGCTAATTGTAGGTAAGTGGTGAGGAAGACGTAGACTAAAAAGGTAAAGTGCAGTAACTAAGTAGGACTTTTAAATGGTTTAATTATGTAATATTGGTTAAAGAGTACTTATAGTACCTACCAATCACAGAAGAGAATTCCCTTCATATCCCTTTCGTTACGTAAGAAAATAAAAATAATCAATGTGTTGACCCCTGATCCCCACGGATGCCTTATCAGGTCCCGCAGAGACTGCGAAGCTGACGGGAAAATCTCATTGTTATTTATCGTGCCTTTATCTTGACTATTAAAATTTCATGAGATGAGTAAGCATGAAACGAGGCATAACATTATTTTTCGGAAGGCAATGAAAAGAACAAAATAATTACAAGTCACTCACATTTGCTTCTTGGTTTATAGTTGATGCGAGCGCTGCGGGTGAAGGGCAATTAGAAATTTCAATCAACGAAGGAGAAGTCCCAAATCATGTGCAGGTAAGCGCTAAGATGGATTTAATTATCGTCATCATAAGTTTGGGAAATTCCGCCTCAACTGGTCTCCTTCAATTTCAAATTTACGCTTCACTTCCAAGGATAAGATAACGAGCTTAAAGTTACGAAAGAAGAGTGTCATTGAGAGATTAGAAGATCCTTCGAAAGTTTGAAGTGTATTGGATTTTCTTTGAATATTCAAAAACATCTAATATTATATGATTGATACCAAAATTATATAATATGTCTATTACCAGGTACCTACCGTTTAATGCATGTAGGTACCTACTTGTTTGTTTCCTCATTTTATATTACACCAAGTGGCAATAAGTAGGTACGAATTAAGGCGCTTTGCCCACGAAGCAACTCAAGTTGAGGCAACTATCATTTTTTTAAAAGTTTCCTGTAAAAGTTGATACCTAGTTGCTACAACGTTTACGGTTGCGGCAATTTTATAGCAATTTGTGAGCAACTTGATTGATTGATTTGCGATTGATAGTTGCGGAAACCGGCAACTTTAAAAACCGGTATAATATTTAACAGTTGCTAGTTGCAGCAAATTAGTCGAAAAACAAAACTGGATACCAAATTTGAAAAATAAAAATAATAAATATGAGAAACGTCGCACAGAAATAATGTCTATAGCTACTAATTTCTTCACAGAACTATATCAAAAGAAAAATAATACACAAGAAATAAGCCTCATAGGAGTAAGTGAAGTACCGGACATAATCTCTGCGGAAATAAATAAAGCTGTGAAATCCCAAAAGAAAGATAAAGCTCCAGGATCAGACGGCATCACTAATGAGTTTCTTATACTAAATAAAGATCATCTAATACCAATTCTCAAACACCTGTATAATGAAGTTCTACATAGTGAAATTATACCCAGCCAATGGACAACGTCGACTATAGCACTTTTGCACAAAAAAGGGGATAAAAGTAACCTATTGTCTAATATTTACAAAGTTTTTGCTAAAATTATACTCGGAAGAATAACTAACATATTAGATGAAAATCAGCCAAGAGAACAATCAGGATTCAGAAGTGGATACTCAACTCTAGACCACATCTATGTAATCAAACAATTATTTGAAAAAAGTAAGGAGTTCAACTTTACCTTTTATTGCTGCTTTGTGGACTACAGCAAAGCTTTTGACACTATACAACACCCAAAGATATGGGAAGCACTAAAGAACCAAGGAATAGAAAAGAAATACATCAGGATTCCTAAAAACATATATGATAACAGCAAAGCAAAAATCAAACTAGAGAAAGAGGGAAAATAATTCAAAATTGAAAGAGGCGTACGCCAGGGTGACCCAATCTCAGCGAAACTTTTTACTGCAGTTCTAGAGAACGTCTTTCGTCAATTACATTGGGACAAATGTGGTTTATCTATAAATGGTGAAAACCTTTCACATTTAAGATTCGCAGATGATTTAATAATCCTGTCACCAACAAGTGAGGGTCTGCAGAGAATGTTGAATGAACTGGATAAGGCAAGTCAAAAGGTGGGATTAGTTATTAACACACAAAAAACAAAAGCCATGACCAATGAAAAGCGAGAACCCATCAAAATTAAGGACAATATGATTGACTATGTCGATGAATACTTATACCTCGGTCAAATAATCTCGCCTCTAGATTTAACCACAAAAGAAATTGATAGACGTATAAGAAATGCTTGGAAACAATATTGGGGTATGAAAGAAGTAATGAAAAATAGTGAAACTAGAATAAGGATCAAACGCACACTATTCGATAAATGCATCCTCCCTATACTTACATGTGGTTGTCAAACATGGGCACTCACAAAAACACACAGTAAGAAGTTAGAAACATGCCAAAATTCCATGGAAAGAAGTATGCTTGGGAAAAGATTTCCTGATAAAATAAGAATAGAAATAATACGAAAGCAAGCAAAGAACTAAAAATATCAGCAGGACAATAAAAAAGCTTAAATGGAAGTGGGCAGGTCACACAATAAGAGGAAGTGAGAAATGGTCAAAAATAATAATGAATTGGTTCACAAGTGACAAGAAGAAAAACCGGGGAAGACCCTGTAGACGATGGGCTGATGAAATTAGAGCAGTGGCAGGGGGACGTGGACAAGGGTAGCCAGTGATAGAGACGAGTGGAGACGGTTGGAGGAGGCCTTTGTCAATTGTGACACACGGACAGGAAACTGATAATTACATGCATATAGAAAAAAGAAAAAAAACTGTCTGAATAGAAGCAACTGAAAACTGTTGACGATTGCCGGAACTCTAAACTCGAGTTGCTGTGTGTGCGCAGTCCAATTTAAATGTGTGTAAACAGCAAGTTGCCAGTTAGTTACCAGTTGCCAGTTGCTGCAATAGTTTCTCCGTGGGCAAAGCGCCTAAGTATATCAAAAATTCAATCGATGATTAATTACCCGTAGGATCTTTAAAAGACCTAAGTATAAATTTGCTAGCTGTAAATGATTACTAGGTATCTTAATAGAATTAATTTAATAGTAATCGAATGTTGGAATTTAAAAATTCTAATTTCTTATTTCTCTGTTTCAGGTGGTTGGCGGGGGACGCTGCTTAGTTTACTGGCGACCAGAAACCCCCACGCCTCACAGAGTAGACATTAAGTTTAACGGAGAGCCAGTGCCATCTTCACCTTTTGTTTTTCACGTAGCTCCCGCACAAAGGGTCACTATTGATACATCGCAAATCGGTTAGTATCTTTATTTATAGATATACCTAATAATGTATCCACTATCCACGTGTGTTTAGAAAAAATGTGTTGAGAAAAAAATTAAAAATCCATAAAATATCGTTTAGCTTATTCCGAGCATGTAATAATAAAATGATAGTAACAATGAGGTAACAATATTAAGGATAATTTCATTGCTTTCATGGCGTATTCAATCGGCAAACGGGCAATGTCGTGTCGTGAGTGTGTGAGACACGCATGCCGCGTAACGACAATACGTGGTAACTTCGGTTTAAAGATCTTTATTTCTCATTGAGATACATTTATCACTTACATGAGAACATTACTTAGAAATACATTCTATACTCGGTGCGGGTAGTTTTGCACTACGTTACAATAAAAATCAATTAATTCACTGCTCGAGAACTAGACAAAAGTGGCAATGAGGGTAGTCAATCATTACGAGATCGGATTCGCTCAGTTACAAGTTACAATACATCCACACAATGGGTTGTGGTCCAAGTTATAAGAAGTAAGAAAATATGTTCTATCCTAAAATTATATTAATTTAGACTTAACTTAAATTTTATGCTATATTTTTACAAAACGACAAACATTTCAGACATTCGTAAATAAATTTATTTATTATTTTTTACTGAATAATTTTATTTTTCTTTAAAGCAAGTTCAAGCTTTAGTTTCTCTGAATGGATCGGTATACCAAAATGTAGCAAAGGGTACAAATCTTACAATTTTCGTTTTTACATCGTCAAAATATTCTTGCAAATATAAAAAATTAACTTGAATTACTTTGAACCAAAAATTAAAAAATTGAAATTTAGTTAAGTTTATATAGGTAATTATTTTCAAGTGCCGATAGTTTACGTAGTAAAACGAAGCTCAACCAAGCGACATTGCCGCTCTGTCTGCCACTGCCAGATAGTTAATCCAACACCTGTGAAATCAAAAGTTGTAGTTTGTAAGGCAGATAAGTTCCTGATAAGCTATCAGGGACTTTATCAGGAAGTGGTGAAACAGGCCTTTATTGTATTTATTTAAAAGTTCATTCGATCATTCGTCTCGCATGTCTTGACAGTTTACTGAAGTCAAACGTCACATCAATAGAGTTACGTCACACTGACATTAAATTTGATACAAACCTTCAAACCTGTAGGGATGGCGATTCTTTCTGAAAAAGATCGATTTTTAAATTGATTCGAATCGTAACCTGAATCGATTCACAAAAAAATCGAAGTGTAAAAGATCGATTTCTAAAAAATCGATTTTTCTTCACGTCTGCATATAATGTAAATATAAATTCATTTTATGAAAAACAAGAAAGATTATGGTATCTTTCTCTTATCAGTGAAATCAATGAATTTTTTTAGTTCAAGGAATTCGATAATTACAATTATTTTGATTACCATATCAAAGCATCAGTAACTTTTTTATTTAAGAGAGGATAATGAAACTAAGCACACAGCCATCTCGCGAGTTTTTGAGTAATTAACCCTTTAACACCGTAATATTACGGATAAAATTGTTCCAATTAGAGAGTGTACCTCGCGGCTTTACGGAAAATTTCCCTCTCCACTATGAAGTTCCTTCCTGTATGAACTCCCTTACAGCGCATGCTTTTCTGTCGGCGGCGTTAATTTTATTGAGTTGTGTATTGGTATTTCATGGTAGTGGGGGTTACAATCCGAAAAAACCCGAGGTATATTTTCTTATTAGGACGGCTTTACATTCAATTGTAAATAATTTTATGGTTTTTACCGAAACAGAAAAAATCGAACGACGATTTTCTAGGGTGAAATATCGATTCACTGTATCGATTCAGTACTACATATCGATTTAAAAAATATTTTTGGTCTGAGAAATCGATTCTCCGATTAATCGATCTCAGATCGCCATCGCTACAAACCTGTATAGTAAACCCAACTTAAGACTGAAACGAAAGAGGCGCTGTCGGACGCATTTGACATTCATTTGACCAATCATTGCACACTAGTAACTGACAGATGAATGAACACAACGTACTTATGAATGACTTTTCGTTAGTTCCAATTTTTGCCATTTCAGAGTTAAGTTGGGCGGACTGTAATCTGAATTCTGAAGTCAAACAATGAAATATGAATACATTATGAAATATGAAAGTAAACAACAACAAAACAATTACAATTTGTATTTTATACAGAAGAAAACGATTAAAATCGCAGGACATCGAGTAAAAATGCCAGACTAGAACGTGTTCACGATCAGTTTCACCAAGATAAGTTGTATCGTATGGTATTTTGGCAGAGTTAATACCGGTCGGCGAGTCAGCGTCATGTTCGGTACGTGTGGAAGGGTCTGTGGGCGGAGAGCTGACTGTGACCGTGCGAGGGCCGAGGGGCGAAGTCCCGGTGCGCCTGACAGGCGACGTCGTCACCGGCCTCATTGCCAGCTTCACGCCAAAAAATGTGGGCCCACACACACTCACCGCTCATTACAATAACCAGCCCATACCGGTATGTATCTACAACTTTAGAAGCATCTATTAAACTTTAAATATTTGTATACATGTGCGGGTCAAATCCTGCAAGATGAATTAGCACTGCTTCCGTTTCCATGGGCTTGAAATTTTACATATATTATATTAACTGCATAATTATATTCCCAGTTATATTGCAGAGTATTGTGTGCAAATGAACAGGAATAGTGTCTTTGTCAGACACAAATTAACTAACCCAAAGAAAACTTTGTAATTAACCCGCCGTTGGTGTCCTATATGTCTGTGAGACCGGGTTTTTAGAAAAACACGAATATTATTTACCCCGTACATCGGATTGCATTGGGATTTTGAGTAGCTGCCTTAGATATTACACGCCCCCTACCACCAGTCTACCCCACGACAACGACGAGGGCCCACTTCACTGAGTTTTGGTGAAAACCCGGTCTGTGAGACCGGCGTCACCAACGAAGTAAGTCAAATGGTTATTCTATATTTTTTTATTTTATTTATTTATGCAGGTCTGTGATTGTTATTATTGTGTAATTGTACGATTTTATGATAAGTAAGCATTTAGCCTAATGTTATCGATATTTTCGCGTTTGTTAACACATTGTAAGCTTTGTTTCAGTATGTCCTTACGAAAATGACCTGCGACGCCTCGAGGCTCTTCAGTAAGAAAAAATGTCTGATGAGGACAGCTTGCAAGTGTAATTGGAAAGTGGATCCGAAAGTGATATTAAACCAAGCCACAAATTTAAAAAATATTTATGCCTTGAGCATATGATACGAAGTTTTTTGGCTGTTGACGATGTCTGATTTTGCAATTATATATTTTTTTTATTGTATAGAAATTATACCATTTATGTTTCTTTATTTCATGTTTCCAATGTCATAAGACTGACTAAGGTTGATTTTGTTATATATGTCAAATATTGTTGCCATATTTGTTAGCCAAAAAATATTTGGTAAAATGTCACATAATTTTACTGTATCCAAAGATATCGCTCTAATACTAATAAAATAGATCTGATTCATGTTTATTCATATATTTTATTGAAAAGAGATGTCTTATTATTGTATCCTTACCAATTAAAAGTAATATAAACAATACATTTTTGAAAAACACGTAGTTAAAAAACCCGGTCTGTGAGACCGGGGTCACCAACGGTGTAAGTCAAATTCACGTCACCAATGGCGGGTTAACAGAATAAAAGTAATTAACTAATGTACATACATTAGATAATCATCTTTAAATTGAGAAAGATTGGTCCAATATTATCTAGACAATTTAGTTATAAAACATTCCTTTGTTTCAGGGTACACCGTTTGTCTGTAAAGCATATGATGGCAAGCTAGTCAGTGTGTCTGGTGGTACGTCAGCCCGGGTTGGTGTCCCGGTACAATTAGCAGTGGACGCTGCACAGGCTGGAGAAGGAAATCTTGAAATAACAGTAGCAGCACGAGGACTCAACATCCCTACTCAAGTTCATCCTCAAGTAAGTATTTTTGTAAACATCTTGACTGGATAGCCATCCAGTCTTTAAGAAAAAAAAATACAATTTATTAAATATTTGATTTTTTCATTGACAGGGAAATGCAAGATTTACCGTCTCATTCACACCCTCTGAAGCTTGTGAACATGTTGTAAATGTATCATTCAATAAGGTAAGTCAAAGTTGATTTCTCTTGATAATTTTAGCCAACTGATAGAGTTAATTACAGTCGACCATTTCAAAAAGTAGGAATAGATTTTGCAGGCCCCATCCTTGTCAAGCAATCTAGAATAAGAAGTGTAATTACTACTAAAGCCTACATATCTGTTTATGTGTATTTTGTAATAAAAGCTATACACTTAGAATTAGTGTCCGACCTGTCCACTGATACTTTTTTGGCAGGCTTTAAAAGGTTTATAGCTAGACGTAACTTACCTACTGATGTTTGGTGTGACAATCAGTCCACTCATAAAGGTGCAAATAACGAACTACAAATGTTGTATAAATTATTTAATTCAAAATGTCATCAAAATAATGTGCAAAGTACAGCTTCTAAGCTAGGTGTCAATTTTCACTTCATTCCAAGCTATTCCCCGGTATTTGGAGGATTATGGGAAGCAGCTGTCAAAAGCGTTAAACACCACCTCAAGCAGGCATTAGGCAGTCATATACTTACTTACGAACAGCTGTATACCGTACTCGTCCAAATAGAGGGAGTCTTAAACTCTAGACCTATAACACCAATGTCTTCAGATGCTGATGATATGTCATTTTTAACTCCAGGTCACTTCTTGACTGGAGCTCCTTTGAATTGTATTCCAGAACAAGATCTTAGTAATATACCTGATAACAGACTTCAATTTTGGGCTAAATGTAGTGCACTTAAACAGCAATTCTGGAAACAATGGTCTAAACAATATTTAAATATGTTGCAAAACCGTCCCAAGTGGAGGGATGAGCTACCAAATGTTAAAGTAGGTGACTTAGTTATTTTAAAAGAATTAGATACTTCACCTATGACCTGGCCAATGGCTAGAATAACCAAGGTATTTCCTGGTGCTGATGGTAAGGTCAGAGCCATGGAAGTTAAAAAATCCAATGGCAAAACTCACAAAACTTCAATTACCAAAATATGTATCTTACCATTAGATTAAGTTAATATAAGTTATGCTTATTGAGTTGATATAAGTTATGCTTAAGTTATAATTAATATTAATGTTCTTTTTAATTTTAAATACTGAAGTGTTTCTAATTTGTTAAATTACACTCTTAATTTCATAAATGTTAATGCGAGTCGGTTTAAACTTTTTTCTCTATTAAAAGTATGTATAAGCTTAATATTCAATAAAATTTGAGCTACAAACAAGTTATATAAATGTAAATTAAAATGAAACAACAGATTTAATTTTAAATATTTTTATTGTCTTAGATACAATGACAGTCTATATATACAAATTAAAAAATAAATAAATATTAAAGTAAATGTAAAAATATTTTAAAAAATGTGTCTAACTATACTTACCATCAACAGTTAAATATGCTATGCATGTCATATAATAATAAGTAGCACTTAGAACCCAAACATACCTCATACAGTCCACTCGAAGTCGAAGCTTTGTCATTGCTGGGAGTATGTTAGAAACATCAAATTACTTTAATGGTAGGGGAGCCGACGATGCTAAATGTGTACTTACTCGAGCGTCATAGAGACCTATTGGGTTGCAAAGGTTAGATGATAAGGAGAAAAAAATGTTATATAATGTATACCTTTTCATCGGTGGGGGAAGCGGCTATAGATCTTTAAATATGTAAAAAAAAACTGCCGCATGGACATACTCGAGCGCGTCAGATATTGATACCATCAATGGCCTACGTATTTTTAATAATGTATGTATGTTAATCTGACCGTTTGCATGGTGGGGGTGATCGAACGTAAGGGTTGAAAATGAAAAAAAAAAAATTTAATCGAGCGCGTCAGATTTTCTAAGGGGGTGTTAAGTGCACCAAAAAAAAGCTCTAATTCAATAATCTGACGATTTGGATGTGACCCAAACTCGCAGCCATTATACTAATATGCAAAAAAAAAATCGCCATTTTGAAATACTCAAGCGCGTCAGATTAAGATATATATGGTTCATCTTTATGTCCTAGACTTGCTGTCTCTTAATCTGACGATTATCTAGAGGGATTTCCCTAATCTGCCAAAAAAAAATTAAATCATTGAACTTCATTTATAGAAAAGCTCAGGAAATAGCATGCTAATAAAGAAGTGTATGTTTTTAAGTAGAATACTTGTATTTACATAATATAAGGGCCTTAATATCAATCATAGTTTAAACTATGCTTCAGAGTTTAGTCACGAATTATTTCTTAAGATCAACGGTAGATAATCGATCAAGTCCAGTTTAAACTATTTAAACTCTCCCGAAGATTGGTTAAAAACCTCCTTGTGAGATTAACCTTTCGTTTAATTTGACGTTTCTTGAAGATAGTTTTTGAGTTATTCATAATAATGTGTATTGGATTTATGGTAGTTGCCTCATAACTTTTGACTGGGTGTTCCGATTTTTATAATTCTTATTTTATTCGGAAGCTGGTGCGTGTCTTGTGATACAGTATAAATTTGAGCGACCTCTAATGGGCAGTTTTTGAGTTATTTTTAATAATGTGTGTTTATGGTCGCTACCTCATAACTTTTTACTGAGAATTTAAATTTTCATCCTTTCATCCTTTTTTTTAATCGAAAGCTCGTCGTATGTTTTCGTATAAATTTGAGCGAAATCTGACCGGTACTTTTTGATTTATCTCTACTTATCGATTTTGAACATTAAACTTTAATGACGAATTTTTGTTATTTCGGCTCTTATAAATCGTCAGATTATATATTTTTCGTTATCCTTGAATCATTTCCTTCAAAATAAATAAAAAATTAGCCACGCTCGAGAATGTCAAGATGGCGTTTTTTTTTAACAACTTTGTAGCCCTCCCCTTTCATTGCGTCATTCTCAAATTGTCAGATTAGTGGAATACACACTTTTTAGCGTGTAATTAACTCACCGTACCTTAATCTGACGCGCTCGAGAATGTCTGATGATCAATTTTTTTTTACTAATCTGATCCTTTATTCTATAGGCGCGGCCTCATATATGGGGCTCATATTTGGTGGAGCTACTTAACTGGGTGCCAGGTACCTCCTGTACCTTAATCTGACGCGCTCGAGTGAATCCAAGAATCCCCTCTTGGGCTCCCCAGCTATAACTTATTATCTGTTGATCTGTTAAATAACTTGTCTTCTATTATCTGTGTACTACTTCAATGTCTATGCATTTTTTGTCTATGTTGTTGCAATAAAATCTCCGACCCGACCGCAAGCGTTCTTTTAATTTAACACCAAAAATAAGGACTTTTTCACCAACATTTGAATTTTTTTTAAGTTTCATTAATCAAATTTCTCTTGACTCTTTTTGGACCATTGTTGTAACTTTATATATGTTACATACTTTATGAATATGTTGAATATTGTTATATTATAAGATGAATTTCTTACTTATTTTTAACAACAAGCAAAGTGCAACATTTTGTAAGAACATTAATACATAAATAATAAGCATTAATAGACATAATTTTAATACCATGACGATTGCATAACATCCATCTGATAATACCCAGATGAGAGTCCCCGGCTGTCCGCTGATAATCGACGTATCGGAGGGGGGCGTCAGCGGCGCTCGCGTCACTTTACCGGGACCCGCGCCGCTGCACCAGCCGGCCGCGCTCACGCTGCACCATCCGACCGCCACGCTCGATCAGATTGAAGTCAATGTAGAGGGTGAGTGAGAACATATGGCATACACTTATTATGATAAAATATAATATAATATGGCATATAACGTTATGGCATTGCTAGGGGATTGTTGTTAATTCTGAAAGATGCTTGGAGTTAAAAAGGTGTATAAAACTCCTTAGCATATTTTTGAAAACAAAGCATACACTAATAAAAATAAAGACATTATTATTTGTAGTTTTCATCTGTGATCATCAAATAGTGGACAAAAGATGTTTGTAAACTAACATTAACTATATGTAAAGTAACAATTGTTTTACATGAAGCTTTTAGCTGTTAGTATTCATTGGGTGTAAAGTTAAAGATATCTCACAGTGCCTTTTTGTTCACACATCCCCAAAATTATTTTTGAGTACAGCTCACACTTACGTTGCTTTGCTTGTCTTCTTTCAGGGTTTAGGGGGTATAGATGAAAAGTTAGAAAAAAATTGAGGGTATCAAGACAAATGATGGAATATGGATTGACAACCCATTTTACCTTTATATTTAGAAAAGACGAAGATGTAGAATTTAGGGTTTCATTATTGCTTCGCTAACTAACCTTCACAAGATTAATTTTTAAATACTAACCTAGGTAGTGTTATTAAATATCATAATAATAATAATAATTTTATATTAAATACATAAAAAATATTATGATGATTTATTGTAAAAGTATTACATTTTGTATTTTGAAATTAATGAATACCTATTATACGGTAAGAATGTAAAAAAAAAACTTAATCATTTTTTAACACAAATATAACAAACACTTATAGATATTCTGAAGTAAGTTCATCCGCTTCGCCCTAACTTCTAACTTTCATTACGAAAAAGGCAGGGGTAAAAATAGAGTTATTTACAAAAATATTAAAGTTTTAAACTCCCAAGTCCAAAAAGCATATTTTAAAATTAAATTTCCGTTTCATAAAAGGGCAACCAATTAGTCTTTAGCCTTAACCCATGGTTCACCAAGGGCACAAGTCAGTCCTGTTAACTCGGGAGACCTAGAGCAATATTTTATAGCCTTACTTTCAGTCAGATTTTATTAATTTACATGTCCAAAAATTTGAAATTGATACACTAGAAAACTGACCACCGCTACATAATTACATGAGCAACAAAGCTCAAACCTGGGGGTAGAAAAAAAATTCACAGTAGTAGTCCAGAGTCCTGCCTTTGAACAGTAGGAAGGGGTTATAGAAGTTAGGGCGTGGTGGACTGAGCGATACGCGGGCGCAGGTCCGAACGGCGCGTCGGTCCCGGCGGCCGTGTCGGCGGCGGGCCCGGCAGCATTCCGCGCGGAGTTCGTGCCGCGAGCCGTTGGAGAACACCGACTCAATGTGCTCGTCGACTCCGTGCCTATACCCGCTAGCCCGTTTCATCTCAAGGTAATGATATTTTACGTCGTTTGTAACTAAATTGTATAGAAGTTTTTTTACCCACTAACTAATCTCAATTGACCAATGACTAAATCTCATTCTTTACGACTATGTTACTCAAATGAATAGTTATAGACCGTTCGACTTTTAAACAAGTAACCAGTAGTTGTTTTTACCATTTGTTTTTAGGTTTACGATGTCACCGCCATAAGAGTGAAAGATGTCGCTCATGGAACAGTTGGAAAACCAGTCACTTTTCTAGGTAAGTATTATTGTACATTTTTCTCAACTGTATGAAAGCTCAAGTAAAGCATATTACAGTAAACGGTAAAATGACACCTCACAAGTAACGCAAGTTATCGTACACGGTCAAATGACACCTCCCAAGTAAAGCACGTTACCGTGTACGGTCAAACGACACTTCACAAGACAGTAACACATGTTACAGTAAACGATAAAATGACACATCATAAGTAACACACATCACCAAGTAACACACCTTACCGTACACGATCAAATGACGTCTCCCAAATTCTGCATGCTACCGTATACGGTCAAATAACACCTTCCAAACCAATGTAACCCACACGCTCAGACGTGTCTAACCAAGCAACTCCGCAGTGGAGACGATGGCGGCGGGCCCCGGCAACCTGGAGGTGACGGTGAACGGCGGGCGCGTGCCGACGGCGGCGGCGGCGCAGGGCGCGCACACGTACGCGATCAGCTTCACGCCGCGCGATCCGCGCCCGCACACCGTCGAGCTACGGTTCAACGGGGATCATGTGCCTGGTGAGTTGTGTGATGTAGGAGTGAGTGTAATGTGCGATTTCCATACTTGGAAAGCTGCTTATGTATATTGTGTATCATATTCTTAAATCTTTAACAAGCTTGTTAGAAAGGTTTTGTTTTGTTTTGTTTAAATAAATAAATAAATAAATAACGCTTCACACTCAAAGCCAACAACAACACAAAGTGATCAAGTGGCTTTATGATTTCTCTTCGGAGTTTCGGTGCTAGTTTTGATGAAAAATAAAATCTACCAATTGACAATATGCAACAATAGCTTCAACAATAACTTCAAGGTAGGGAATGCAATCTCGCGAGATTGGGGCTCAGGCGAGATCTCGCGAGTTTATAAATATCAATCATATCAATATAAATATATCATATAAATATCAATAAAGAAAATATTTTATTAAAAAAAAGCGTGGGGTGCTTTTTAAGATATTATCAAAATGACACCATGCACCCCACGCTTTTTTTTAAATAAAATATTTTCTTTATTTACACTATTATTAATTCATATTTATTGAAATTTTTAACACTATTCTTAATTTAAATTTATTTAAACTTATTTTCAATTTTTTTAGTTCAGTTAACTATAAAAAGCGTGTTTTTTAGTTTTTTTAAACTATAATTTATTTTCTCCTTTTTAGTTTTGTTTATTTATAATAGCTTGTTTTTATAATTTTAAACTATTATTTGGTCTCTATCGATCTATCGACTATTACTCCCGTAATAAATTAGAATTCAAATAAACAGAAGAACAACGCCATCTAGTAAAACGTAATGTACGCAGTCAATCTGAATACGGAGTTATAGCTAGTTGCCCGTAAATATGGGTAGATGGCAGTAGCAAATGGGTAGATGGCATTAGTGTGAGAGTAAAAAAAATTAAATTCTTATTTTGCATATTGAAAATTGGAATAATTTTATCAAAATAGTGTAATGTCATCGGAACTCGATAAATCTACAAAGTTTGAACGAAATCTAGCCGTTTAAAGTGGGTCAAAATTGCGCCCAAAGAAGTCGGTTACAAATAAAATTAACTTGTACGAGATCTACCACTATGACTCGGTTTTCACTTTTTTCGTCGGATTGGCTTGAAAAGCGGTGGGATCGACGCAGGGCAGTTGTACAAGCACAACGAAGTCGGTTTGGAAGAAATCGGATGATAAACTTGGAAGTTATAGGCTAGGGAAGGTGGAAATTAAAGAAGTTAGGAAAAACGCCTATTTTTAGGAAAATCCGCGATAGATTTGCGTGGAAAGGGTCTAGAAAATTAGGGATCAACTGTTTATAGGTGCGTTATGAATTTGAAGCAAAACGCCTGAGGGGCACGGAAGATATTAACAGAAATGTTACATACAAACATACATACAAACATACAGGTGAAGTTAATAAAAGCGTGTTAATAAACAATCTTTTTTCTCTTCTAACATCAAACAACTTTAAAAAATATATAAATCAGTTTGTATAACAAAAAGACATTAAGTTAAAACAAAAATAACAAATTCATTAACAACAAAGTTGAGTTGACTATTAGACTGATATAATAATATAAATTAAAGAAAACTTTACCCACTCAGGGATCTATTAGAAAGGCCAGATTAACTAACAATATATACCAATCAAGTTGAATGCTTGTTCAGTTTACCTCATACGCCATTATCAAGAATGATTTTGATAGTAGCTTTACAGTACATAATGTATTTGATTTGCTCCAATCTCCAATTCCCTGAAGGTATTATTTGTGAAATTTCTATTCAATTAGGCATTTTTTGGTTACTTTAGTTTACTTTTGAGATGGTCACCCTGGTTCCATGTCAATACGCGCGCTGCCACAATTAGAATAAGCTGTTTTAATGCTTGTAAACAATTGTTAATCTCGCGAGATCTCGCCCATTTTTCGACCGAGATCAATCTCGCTAAAAAGGGCCGAGATCTCACGAGAACGAGATTGCATTCCCTACTTCAAGGATCTCTCCTCAAGCCCAAGATGCCAGCACACGACTTCAAAGTGTAAAACGAGTATATTTACATAACTTTTATAAGAGCAACAATTTATTAATTACCAATTTGTCTCCAGGCAGTCCATTCGTCTGCCACGTGTCGGCGCCGGCGCGTGTTATCGGCGCGGGGTCCGGCGAGTCCCCGGACAAGGTGTCCGTGGGCGACGCGTACACGTTCAGCGTGGACTCGCCCGCCTCCCCGCACGTCGAGGTCTTGGGGCCCGCGCGACGGCCTGTACCGGTGCAGGTTGGTCTGGTTTATGTGTAGTTAAACACTGTGTACATTATAACTTAGATCGGAGAACTAAAATGAATGTTTTCGATTATGATCTTTATGATGTGGTAATTAAAGTTGTATGCTTGAAAGACGTACGACTTGCCACACGCTCCTGACCAACTCCAAACCGACACCAAGTAAAAAAAAAGCTCTCGTCTGATATGTACGCGTGTGTTTTACTGGTTTTATTATTTAACTTTCTATCTTCTTCGTTATAATGGGATATTGTTGCAGGTTTCAGCAGAAGAAACCGTCGGCGAAAATGAAGCCAGCAAGAGATATACCATTTCTTTTGTCCCTGTTGATGTTGGTGATCATAGTATTGAGGTACAATTTGATTGCACTGAATAATTTCATACATTTATGTTAAGTCCAATTACAGTTCCGTAGTATAATTATTACACTGAACAATAAGTAATACCTACTAAACAGGACTATTCCTGGCCGTCAATAATAATTTACTACGATCCTTATAATTTTGAAAAAACACTTTAAATTTTGAAAAATTAAACTTTCAAAATCCTGAATGTTTACAATTTGGGAAATGTAAGCAACTTATTGCATGGTGCGTTTTATTGTTAAACTGAAAATGAACATCAATTATTTGTGGTTAATTCTAAAAAACAAAGAAATTAGTATTTTGTTTTCACATTGCCTTTGAAATAAAATAAAATAATTCCATTTTCAAATCTACACGTTTACGTTGAACAGGTTCGCGCGGGCACGATGGGCGGGCACGTGGAGGGCAGCCCGTTCCTGGTGAAGGCGTACAGCGCGGCGCGCGTCGCCGTCACCGACATATCGCCCGGCGTCATCGGCCGCCCCGTCTCCTTCACCATCAACGCTTCGCATGCTGGTTAGTGACCGCAGATCATACACTGTACTTGACTTGCCTATCTCCGCTAAAAGCGACTGTATTAAGTGTGCTTACAGTTCAATTTAGCTTGTCAGCAAAATTTACTTATGGCATTTTGAATTTTTCGCGCGGGCACGATGGGCGGGCACGTGGAGGGCAGCCCGTTCAACAATGCCTCAGTCGTCAAACGTCAAACGCCAGTCGTCAAACGTCAAACAGTCAAACGCCTCAGTCAACAATGTTCCATAATAATAGGAGCGGAAAGACAATATTTGTGAGATGCAACTAACATGAATTCAATATCCAACGTGATACAGAATGATATTAAACATTGCGCGCTCGAGCAATGCACGCACACCGTAGACACCGTTCAAAAAAATAGACACTTATAAAAACACAATATAAATGCGATTATGTTAACCTATTATGTTTTAAGAAAAAATTCATAGTTTTGTCTTAGATAAAGATTATTTAAGATTATTTTTAAGCGTATTAAATTATTTATCTTTTATTTTTTTCATTAGGTGCTGGTAACCTGGAAATAATTGTAGCTGTCAATGGAAGGAATGTGCCCAACTATGTGCAGAGTGAAGGGAATGCAAGATTCAAGGTACTTACGTTTTGGTTATTATGAGATAGTATGTCGTAATAAAACATGATCCTTACTTAAATAGGTCTGTATCGAATTTTAATATTTTATTCATTAACAACCAATATGCTTCTTAGACGCTAGCCTCGTAAAGTCGTAGTACCTTTCTTGTTTTATTTCCTATGGATTTTTTCTTTCGCATTCGATATTTCTATATTATTGGCTACAGGCTACATAGGTTCATAACCCTGAGTATGGCCTCAAGCGTACTCCATCACGCTACTCTTGTGCTGATTGATGGTGGAGTTTGTAACTAACCCAGTATCGGAAGCTTTTTTGCCACCCGAAGGCCTCCAACGTGGCTTAATAACTGTTATCTATCGGTAACAACAGGGACTGCTGAGGGTTTTACGTGCCGCCTGAAGCACGGAAGCGCTCAAGAACTTTTGCCGCTAGAAGTCGCCCAATCCAACTACCGACCGCGACTGCAGCATTGTTGCAAGTCGCCGCGATTTAAGCGCTTCATGATATTGTCAATTAGTTGCAACGATGTGATATTTTTTAATAGTGGCTTTGTAAATGTTTAATTATCGTTTATTTCGAATAAAAAGCATATTATTATATCATGTAAACTTTACTTACTAACGAAAATATCGTACCCGTCCAGGTAAACTTCAAGCCGACGGAAGCGGCGGCGCACACGCTGTCGGTCCGGTTCAACGGGCACGCGGTGCCGGGTTCGCCGTTCACGTGCAACGTGACCGCGCCGGTTACGCCCGCGAGCGACGCGCGCGCGCACGGGCCCGGACTGGTGTCGGCGCCGCGTGCGCAACCTGCTGAGATACAACTTACTGGGTTTCATGGTAAGTGTATAAATAAATAACTTCAAGCCGACGGAGGCAGCAGCGCACACGCTGTCGGTCCGGTTCAACGGGCACGCGGTGCCAGGCTCGCCGTTCACGTGTAACGTGACCGCGCCGGTTACGCCCGCGAGCGACGCGCGCTCTCACGGGCCCGGCCTCGTGTCGGCGCCGCGTGCGCAGCCCGCTAAGATACAGCTTACTGGGTTTCATGGTAATATAATTTACCTAAATAAATAACTACAAGCCGACGGAAGCAGCAGCACACACACTATCAATCCGGTTCAACGGGCACGCGGTACCGGGCTCGCCGTTCACGTGTACCGTGAGCGCGCGCGCACGCGGACCCGGTCCGCGCCGCGTGTGGTGCCCGCTGAGATACAGCTTACTGGGTTTCATGGTGAGTGTATCAATGCGTTTATACTGTAGTTTTTTTTGTAGAGAGATGGTTGCCATGTGAGACGATATGCCTGGGGTCAGTCAAGCGCCTAGTGCATCACTGCCGCGGGTAGGATATATTCGAGCAGTGCAGAAATATTGGGATAGCGTAATAAAGGTTGGACGTTTTTACGATTTTACGGTTAGGACGAACCTTATTTTAATTTCGTCAATGATGTTGTAGTGCTAAGTCGTCACAAATAAAAAAGTCCACTTAAATGCTCGAGATCTAAAGGAAATAAAAAAAGGCTATAGCTTTTGATTGATAAGTGATGACAACGCTGGCTCTTGTGTGACTGCTGGCGCTTTTGTCAGCTATTTACATAAAAAAAATTAACAGAAATTCACGATGTTAATCACAAGAGATCTGTCTGACTGCATGCAAGTATCACCGCAACCTACAAAGGCTGCGAGTACCAATGCGGTTAAAATAATTTATGACCGCGATGATAAACGTTTAGAATCATGCTAAAAATGTCTTCAGTGCATCGCGCGTCAATCGGCTAGTTGTGTATTTGTTATGCTTACAAATATGTTTACATTGTTGTCTTGTTTGTTATACTCAAACAATCGGTGTTGGTCTTGTCTTCATATTCATTCTGTATCACTCACTGACGAAGAATATCTAAATTGTATTCAGTCAGTGGTAAAAACTTATTTTTCAAATTGATATTGATACAATTATGTGAAATTAAAAAAATTAACAATTAAGACATTTATTGCAAGAAATATAGTCACAAGAATGGCAAATCCTTGAGAAAGTCTTGCCTATTTAACAGCTGTTTTGTATTTATGAAGGTAATAAATATGTATATTTATGCGTTTATATTATGTTAAAGATATTATTTATTGTAGTCCCTGCACTTCTGGCAACAACTATGCAATATTATATTTTCGTTTACTGTGAAAGAGTTGTGTTTCTCTTTGCTGTTGTGATAACCAGTGCATTTTGTGATACTCCTATAATAATTTATTATATAAATAATTTATTGAAATGCTGATAAGTAGTTCCCGTCGGCGTGCAGTTTATGTTGTCTGTAAAGTAACGAAATTCAATTGTTTTTCATGCAATTTTAACGTGTAAGAATGTTTACTACATATGTAAACTCTTTCGGTTTGCACGCATCGCCTGGAATAATTTTTGAAAATTAAATAACGGTATTCATATGATATAATCATGGTGCTTACATTTTTCTCGTTTCGAAGCATTAATAAATGTAATGTAATAATTTTACCAAATTAGTGCATTAATTAACGCGTTAAAATGCAGATACAGCCGTAGTCTTATAATATAATTTTCCCCCAGCAGCAGAACCAACAGTATTGGTGACGGGCCCGGGCGGCAGCGCGGTGCGCGCGCGCGTGTCGAGTACAGGCGACGGCACGTACACGGCGACGTACACGCCCGAGGCGGTCGGCCGGCACAGCGTGCAGGTTCAGTGCGCCGGCCGCCACGTGCCCGGCTCGCCGTTCACCTGCAACGTGTATGATGTGCGCCGTGTGAGAGTTACTGGGCTCGGGCCTGGAGGTTAGTTGGTTAGGGTTTGTTGTGTTGTAATCAGTACAAAGCAAACACGTACACGGCGACGTACACGCCCGAGGAAAGACCGATAGAACTAATTTGACGGAATATTTAATTTATCACTCTTAATTTTGTGCAATATAGACGCTAACATTAATTTGATATGTCATACCTTCCACCGATATCTTTACTTTATGCTTTATAATATCAATGTGTTTACAGAACTAGAAGGCACCCTGGACGGTCTCAGCCTAGATGAGAACGGTGTGGAAGAAGAGCGCGGGGTAGAAGTGGGCAAGCCGGTGACGTTCAGCGTGGACGCCGCGGGTGCCGGCGAGGGGACGCTGGAGCTGGTCGTGTCCACCCCGTCCACCACTGTGAAGGCTGAGGTAAGTAGTTGTGTTGCTAGTGATCATTGAACTTGAGGGTACCCTGAAAGGTCTCAGCCGCCCGTCCACCAATGTGAAGGCTGAGATAAGTAGTTGTATTACCAGTGGTCACTAAACATAAAGGTTATGTTAAATTCATAGACAATGCCTTAAGATGTTACCATTATTGGCAGAATACAAAAAAGAAGACAACACTGAGCGGTAAAGAAATAATTATATTTTTCATGAAGATCAATACAAGCCATATCCATAACAAAAAGATGTGCCACTGTCCCGTTTATGTTGTGTATAACATTACAGCGTAGATATAAACCCAAACCTGGTTTGACAGAAATTGCTCTAAGGCTGGTGGCCTGAAGCAATCTGCTTACCAGGATTGGGTAAAGGCACGCGACCTCCGTCGTGCTGATGCATCTCAGCTGAAGAAGAAATTTAATGCTGCCTCCCGGTCCTCAAAAAAGCAAATCACCAGGGCAAAGTTCAAGCACATTTACAGAACAGGCAAGAGACTTCTAGGCTATCCATGGGGTAGTCGGGCCTTTTGGTCTCTAGCCAAAGCCATACAGGGCAACTTCTGTGAATCGTCCCTTCCACCTTTGCGCGGAGCAGACGGTACCCTGGCCCATACCGCCAAAGAGAAAGCCGATATCCTGGGCACACTCTTTGCGTCGAACTCGACTTTTGATGACAGGGGGAAAGCACCGCCTACCATCTCGCGGTGTGATGAGCTGATGCCTGATGTGCGTTTTAATCAAAATGCTGTGCGTCAAGCTCTTTTCTCCCTCGACATCAATAAGTCGAGTTGGCCGGATGGTATACCCGCTCTTGTGCTAAAAACGTGCGCTCCGGAGTTGACCCCGGTTTTAACGCGCCTATTCCAGCTCTCCTATTCTGCCGGCATCGTGCCGTCTTCTTGGAAGGTAGCTCTTGTCCACCCTATTCCCAAAAAGGACGACAGGTCAAACCCATCTAACTACAGACCAATTGCAATAACCTCTTTGTTCTCCAAACTAATGGAGCGAATAATCAACACCCAATTGCTCCGGTACCTAGAGGATCACCAGTTGATCAGTGACCGTCAATACGGTTTTCGCCACGGCAGATCTGCTGGTGATCTTCTTGTGTACCTCACTCATTGTTGGGCGGAAGCAATTGAGAGCAAAGGTGAAGCATTGGCTGTAAGTTTGGATGTCGCGAAGGCCTTCGACAGGGTGTGGCACAAGGCATTATTGTCTAAGCTGCCTTCTTATGGAGTACCTGAGTCTTTATGCAAATGGGTCGCCAGCTTTTTATCGGAGCGGAGCATCAGGGTCGTTGTCGACGATACCTGCTCGGACACTAAGCCCATAAACGCTGGCGTCCCACAAGGCTCTGTGCTGTCGCCCACACTGTTCATCATGCATATCATTGATTTGCTCGACATCGAGAATATCCATTGCTATGCTGATGACAGTACGGGTGATGCCCGATACATAGGTCGTGCAAATATGTCTCGGGTGCAGATTGAGGAGAGGAGGATAAAACTTGTGTCGGAAGTCGAGACATCTCTGGAGCGGGTCTCGGAATGGGGCAGACTGAATTTAGTCCAATTCAACCCCGTTATAGCACCACAGTTTCAGAACATTCCCCTTAACATCTCTACGAGCATTGGGATCCTAGGTGTCGACATTTCGAATATGTTCAGTTTCGGGACCACTTGGCGGGTAAGGCTAAACTGGCTTCAAAGAAGTTAGGGGTGCTCTACAGAGCTAAGCGTTACTTCATGCCTGAGCATAGGATGTTGCTTTATAAAGCACAAGTCCGACCTCACATGGAGTACTGCTCCCACCTTTGGGCTGGGGCCCCAGCTTGCCAAGTGGACCCTTTTAACCGTATCCAACGGCGAGCTATTCGTCTTGTCGACGATCCCAAGCTCACAGACGGTTTAGATCCGCTCGAGCTGCGGAGAGATGTGGGCTCTCTCTGTGTCTTCTACCGTCTGTATAACGGGGAATGTTCTGAGGAACTGTTTAACTTAATACCTGCGGTTAACTTTCGCCACCGCACTTCACGGGATAAAGCCAGGTTCCACCATCACCACCTGGATACCTGGCGTTCGTCCACAGTTCGCTTTTCACGTCATTTTCTACCGCGTACGTGTAAACTGTGAAACGAACTTCATCCCTCAGTATTCCCACAGTGCTATGACATGGGGTCCTTCAAGAAGCGGGTCTATCGCTTCCTTCGAGGCCGGCAACGCGTTGGTGGCGCCCCTGGTGTTGCCAATGTCCATGTGCGACAGTGATCACTTACCATCAGGTGACCCGTCTGCTCGTTTGCCTGCTTAGGCTATAAAAAAAAAATATTAAAGTTAACTTTATGATCGGCAGGTAGTGGCGGTAGCTCGCGGGCTGTACGACGTGACGTTCGTGCCGGTGTCCCGCGAGCCGCACCGCGTGTCCGTGACGTTCAACGAGCAAGCCGTCCCGGGCAGTCCGTTCGTGTGTCGAGTAAACGAGCCCCATACATACGTGCAAATAGGTTGGTGTCATGTTTATGTATTTTTGCAAAAATATATCATGTTTCGGGAATAATAAAACTATTTGTGTTTGTATAAAAATATGGGCTACTACTATACTATATATGGGGGTTTCTACTGTAACATCATTTACACACTTTCTAATGACTACTTATTAGTTGCATTGATTTATTATGTGCACCTGTCTACCGAGCGATGAATTTCGATGAGCGTTATATTTCCGATAATAATCGATAAATAATAACTTTTAAAGTTTACAAACTTACAACACTCCTCTTTTTGCGTCGGGGCTTAAAATGTTTTATTTTGTATTCGTAGATGACTTATTGGTTAAGTGTTTGAACTATTTTTTTGTTCATAGGTGGAGTAGCAGCAGTGGACATAGACGAGAGCATAACAGATGTAGAAGTGATATCACCTACGGGCGTCAGGGTCGCTGAGGCTCATTTAGAGGACTCCGGTCTATTGACCTTCCCCGCTACTCGCGTTGGCAGATACGTAGTGAGGAACTCCAGGGGACCTATCGCTGAAGTGGAAGCCTTGGACGCGTCAGCTGTGAAGGTTCTGTCAATTGGCGAAGCGGTCGCTCACCGACCGGCTGTGCTGACTGGTGAGTAAGACAATATTATGTTCTATTTTTTCAGGCCTTTTTCTGTCTTTTCATACATCTAAATTTATTTATTTCATACATTTAAAAAAAATGAACTTTCAGACAGATAAAATGTTTAGACAGAATCAGAAAGATGATCTTAATGGGATTCATTCATACAAAAATATCAAACATGAATCAAATCTAAATATCCAAATGGTTTGTAATTGGTTTGGTTATATTTGAAAAAAATTAAGAAAAAACAAACAATCCTTGTGTCCATTTTATCAAACGCGCTCAATCTGAATAATTAAGTACTGTCTCCTAGCTTCTGTAGAAATTTTTATATCATCCCTCTCACCCTTATCACTACACCAAACACGTCACTTCACCCAGTGAGCACAAGCAACGCAGGCAACGGCCGTCTATCCAGCCGGGTCACGTGCGGGGGTCACACGGTGCCCCACTCGGTGCGGCGGCGGGGCGGCGCGCGGCAGGAGGTGGTGTGGCACCCCGCGCGCGCCGCGCCCCACCGCGTCACGCTGCTGTGGAGCGGCGTGCCCGTGACGCGGCAGCCGCACCAGCTGGATGTGTTGCCGGCGCATCATGGGCAGGAGGTGAGGACAAAGTTGTGGGAGGTAGGAGCTGAGCCCCGAGTCTGCTTATTTATAAATTCGGAAAAAATATAGAGAATGTGTCAAATTATTAAATCGAGCCATATTAATTTAACCATTTTAAATTAGCAGAATAGGGTCTCTGAGCGGTTTGATTTTGTTAAGCGACTTTTGTGGCCGACTGTACCCACTACCTACTGATTTACAATTAGACCATAACTCATATTTTATTATTTTAGCAACATCAAACCACTAACTAAACTAAAGCCACACCAATTCCAGGTATCAGCGTCCGGTCTAGGGCTGTACCAAGCGCAAGTGGGCCGGGTAGCGTCGTTCAGCATCGACACGCTGGGCCGGCCGGCGCGCGAGTTTGACGTGGTGGTGTCCGGGCCGGGCTCGCGCGCGCTGCCTGTCCGCTGCTACCAGACCAAGTCTGGGTTGTTACAGGCCGAGTATACCATCACTGAGGTCGGACAGAGTACTATTGGTGAGTTGAGTAGGCGTTAAGTTTATTGGGATTAGGTGTTTGTGGTCTCCAAATAAATTTAATTTATAGTATGCTGTGTGTTTAGTAGGTGTTGTTAGATTTGTTGTTTTGAGAACAACTTTCAATTAATATGGATTTCATCCAAAGGTATTGGTATTTAAATACGGAAAATTTTCTTTTTCCACAGAGGTTCTTCACCTATCCAAACCAGTCACTGGAAGTCCATACACATGTGAATCCTTCGATCCCAACAAAGTTGTACTGTCTGGGCTGCCTACCGGAAATATTATAGCACAAACACCCATCAACTTCACAGGTAATATATTTTTAACACACATACTTACTTATTACTTCTACAAAATTAAGTATTAACTTATACAAATCAGCTTGAATAAATATGCGAAGCGCCGACGCTTTGCTATTTGCTATTGACTTGAAGGCAACTCGTCAGTACCTGTCTAATTAACAATTAAATTAAAAGTATGGGCTCATTTGAGCTTGATTTTCTTTTCGTTATTCAAAATAATTAAAAAATCATAACAATGGCTGACGATAGTTTAAAACTAGTATTTTGCACTGTAATGTAGGGCTCGTACGTATTGTATGCATGGGCGACGGTGATCACTTACCATTTGGTAAATGCTCATTTGCTGCTTAAACACAAAAAAGTGTCGGAAATCTCCATTTTCGTGATATAGTCTGGCTAGACTATAAAAAACGTATCTATGATGTCGATAACAACCCCCATCTGTCGCAGTGGACACATCAGAAGCGGGCGTGGGCGAGTTGGAGGTGGTGTGCGAGGCGCTGGGAGCGCGCCGCGTGCGCCTGCCCGTGGAGCTGCGCGACGACGGCCGCGCGTGCAAGGTGCGCCTGCGTCCCACCGTGCCTGCGCACTACCGCATCTACATCACTTATGGCGGTAAGTGTTTGTGGTAGTAAGTAAGTGGACACGTCAGAAGCGGGCGTGGGAGAGCTGGAGGTGGTGTGCGAGGCGCTGGGCGTCCTGAGACGCAAACGTTTTTTTTTCGTTTATATTTTTAGAATACCTTTCTAGGCTCGATCGACCTAGAAATAATAATTTTCAACACACTTGCTCGTAAAGTTGATATTTTTTCTTTAGTCTTACGCCCGGAATGCGGTTTATTACGCACTAGTGCGTTTTACTTTTCATTACCGCACTAGTGTTTTGCTTATTCCACTTTTTTTTTAATATCCGTAAAGAGGTTGTTACCAAAAGATTTGTTATTTTGTAAATAAATAAACTTGTTGTACTTAGTCAAAATCTGTTAAGATAAGATTATACTTCATCTAATTATCTATTAAAGCATTTAAAAAATACAATATTTTAAATCATTAATTACCGTAAATTCTTATTAGAAATACATAATTATTTAGTTTAATATATTGTGGCTGAATGTTCGGTGCCTTGGACTTAACCTGCGCGCGCATAGTTATTCAACCAAAGATACGGCGCGCGAAAAAATAAACCGCGCCATTTTGTGCAAACATTTGTTCGTTTATAATTTGCTGATTTGTGAAATTTGCTGAAAAATGTCGATACCTAATTGTTTTTTTCCTCGCAAGTGTGTTGAAAAACGTCGTATGATACGCGTGTGCTTTGTTCATTACAGTCTTGGCTCTATTACAGCCCTCGCCTTGCGGCTCGGGCTCAATACCGCCTCGACTGTAATGACCAACTTCGCACACTTGTATCATAATGTACTATAATAGCCTTAAATATAGTCATAACACCAAAATGTATGTTTTTAGGAGCACCGATAGCCGACAGTCCGTTATCGCTGGGCGTGCTGAGCGCGCGCGTGAGCACCACAGCGCGCTGCGCGGGCACGGGACTGGCGCACGCGCACGTTGGCAAGGAGGCCGCCTTCACCATCCACTGCGTCGACAACACCGCGCCCACTGTGCAGGTATTGAGATTGTAGATCAGATCAGATCAGATGTCTCTTATTGCTAAGGATGAAAAAAAATATCTTACATTGAAATCGTCGTCTTTTAAATGTAGACACTTCTGACCAGATATGGCCAGGTGCAATTATTAATGACCTAAAGGAAAAAGCGGGAAGCTGTTGGATTAAATCAGTCACAGTTTAGAAGACCAATCCCAACTGGAGCAGCATGCTTTGAATAAACTCTAGGACTCCTCAGTTATTAGTAGATATCCATACTCAGTTGTATGCCATTAGTGGGTTAAAAGCCAGGAGACCAAGAGGTCTAACCTTTGTCTTACTTCAAGTGTGTCTTTGCGTTCATCGCAGTTTCATATTACTGATCTGCATTCAACAGTCTGATTATTTATCACTTCAACGAGTCAATCGTTAACAAAGTAGGTATATAATAACTTTAAACTTCCAGGTAGAAAGGCTAACAGAGGACAAGGAAGACAGCACGGACTCGGGTCTGCTGGAGTGTCGGGTGGTGGCGGGCGCGCCGCGCGAGTGGCTGTGCGCGTACATACCGCTCGCGGTCGGGCTCTACGAGGTGCGGATATTCACCGCCAACGGCCCGCTGCCCGGCAGTCCGTTCTCTGTTAAGGTGTGTAAATAGTGTGATTGATTACACACAAAACACACTACACGTTGATACACGTTTCCTTAGAGACTTTATGATCCATTTTTACAAACCTAAATGAAATTAGTAATACTGCTGCTAACTTCAGTTTGGTAAAATTCAACTTCCTTCGTGTATCCAAATTAAATATGCACCTTGAGATGCGTAATCATTTTCAATCCGCCGATTAACGAATTCCGTTTTTCACTTGTTTGATGCCACTTTGACATTATAAACATTCCAACTTTCTTATAAATTACAAAAAAAAAACAATAAGCAATAAAATAACCACAGCAAGCAGCTGATGAATTATTATGCATCATTGGTTGTAACCATTTGGATGTAGCCTTTAAAATTTGTCCCCAAAAACATCCCCCTCCCCCTCTGTAGAATCCCCATACAATACACATTATTGCTACATAACCATCCTAAACTGTAACTGTATTCCTACACGTAATAAACCAGAACCCCGTCACACAGGTGATAGACACATCAGCGATCGTGCCGGTGGGCGGGTGGGGCGCGGACGGCGCGGGCCGCGTGCGCGCGCCCTCCAAGCTGGTGCTCGACACCAGCAACGCCGGGCCCGGCACGCTCGAGTGTCTGCTGGCCGGCCGGCATCAGCGTTAGTGTTGTATTTGTTAATTTATTACTTACACCCACACACACAATGTCAACCGGAATTGTTTATATGCAATTTAATTTTGCGTCTAAATTATGCACTGCCTTTTAATCTGACAATTAGACTTTGTTTATTAATATTTGTTACTTATTTATTAGAACTTGTTTTTTCTATTGAAAACTCCATTTATCGAAAGTTATTATTGCACACTTTTACGCGCTTTTAAAAAAACTGTATTTTGTTTAAAATTTTGATTTGATTTATGGAAGTAAATTAATTTCGCGAAATATGTGAAACTAAATGTAAAGCATGTAGATGGCGATTACTTTTAATGTAACCAAATAAATATCACACACGAATAAAATATCAATGAAATAAAACATAACGCCTAACATCACTATCAAACCCTCCATCCAGGCGTGGAGACAGTATCAGGGCGCGCGGTGGTAACCCTAGCGGGCGCGGAGGGCATGTCCGGCGAGCAGGAGCTGGAGCTGACGTACAACGGCGCTCTGGTGGCGGGCGCGCCGCGCCGCGCGCTAGTCGTGTCCGGCAACACCGCCGACCGCGTCACATTAGCCGGCCGTGGACTGGCGCACGCCGCGCCGCACACGCCTGCTGTGTTCACTGTTGGTAAGTACACGATACTATAAGTTACCCGTACAGCCGTGCTATATCAAGAGCTAGAGCTGACGTACAACGGTGCGCTGGTGCCGATCGCGCCGCGCCGCGCGCTCGTGTCCGGCAACACCGCCGACCGCGTGACATTAGCCAGCCGCGGACTGGCGCACGCCGCGCCGCACACGTCCGCCGTGTTCACTGTTGGTAAGTACACGATGGCGTACTCGTGCAATATAAGAGTTAGAGCTGATGTACAACGGCGCGTTGGTGGCGAGCGTTCGTCGTGTCTGACCATTTGTGACCTAAACGTGTAATTTAGTAATTTGTTTGATTCTGTTACTTTATGGTGTATTTTATGTAGCTAAAATATGATTGAATTAATGTTCTCAACAACAAACTACCTAAATAACATACTTAACAAATTGAGTGCGAAACAGGGCTTAAAACACCCTGTCCGTGTCTCGTCGTTATAGCGGTAGGAAAAAACTTAAACTTCTCTGTCGTGCGGGAAGCATAACTTCCATCTGGTTCAGTGTAGGAAAGATATAACTATATATCTGAGATGTGCTATTCATTCCTAGTTCTATGGTATATCCACCTTGATACCGGGTTTCTTAGACCTCGTGCCGCACTGAACAAATAAAATTCTAACGCAGTGCGGAAAGAGGTTGCGAACACCTCGTACCCCTGAGCACCTCGTAACGCACCCTACGCTAGCTTCACGTGGTTAGTGTTGTGCAACGCATTCGAGGCTGCGCACGCGACTAAGTGAGACTGTTGCCGATTATGTCGAAACGTTGCATAAAAAACTTAATTAAGGAAGATGATGAAGAAAAACCGTGTGGTGAATCTGAGTCAAAATCAGGACATAGGATGATATTTCAAAAACAGGTCAGTCACTAATTAAAAAAAAATAAGATAGTCGTGAGGCTGACAAAAAAGTGAAGAAAATACTCACAGAATGCACTGGTTGCAAAAAATGTTATTGTTTGGCCTGTTTTAATGAAAATCACCCATAAATTTGAAAAATAAAATAAAAATAAAATCGATATTTATTTTCCCATCACTAAATAATATGAAAAACTGCCAATCTTCAGTGCGGTACGGGGTACATCAGACCCCACATTTTATTTTACCTATAGAATCTAAACTAACTAATCTAACCACGGGCGGCGGCAGATTTAGGTTAATCAATTCATTGTTAATAATAATCGCGACAAAAACCGTACACTTTGTTTTATTTGGCGCCAAAAAAAGGATTTTAGTCTCCTAAGGGCGGTGGGGTTTAATACGCCTCGTGCCGCCACAATGTCTGGTTTAGGACAAGGTTTAAAACGCCCCGTAACGCAGTAATGGAAAGTACAGAAAAAATTGTGCCGCTGGGAACATGTTAACGTATATTATACATTATCCAGACGGTAGCGCAGCGGGCCCGGGTGCGCCCGAGGCGGCATTGACGGCGCCGGACGGGGACAGCGTGCCGGTGGCGCTGGCGGCGGCGGGCCCGGGGCTGTGGCGCGCCACCTACACGCCGCGCCGCGCCGGCGACCACCAGCTGCGCGTGCTGTGGGCCGGCCGGCTGGTTAAAGGTTGGTCGGGCTTATGTGTGTGCTGTGTTGTTTGATAGAGTAACATTGTACTGAGTTAATTGCGTTTGATAATTCATTTTTCATTCGAATGGTAGTTCTTGTCAACTGATCATGTTAATATTAGCAGCATCTGGGGGGTAGCTTTTGCATTATCCTTAATAATTTCTATTTTATTTAAGGTCGTTACCTAATAACTGGCGCTTGTCATGCAGTCCTATATAAACAGCGACATTTGACGAATATATTTTGAGTTATTTCTAATAACGAGTATTTAATTGACTTCGACTACGTTGATAATATTCTGATTTTATAACGAGATCACCGTTGAATTAAACTTTTTGTTTAAACTTTTTAATTCAAAACTATTCTTCACATTTCGAGAACAAATATCCAAATTGCATGTTGACGTAGACTGTTACCAAATATCTTAACAGTCAATGTTTATCCTTGTGTGCGCAGGCTGCCCGCTAACAGTGAAGGTGTCGGCGGGCGCGGAGAGCGGCGATGCGTCGCGCGTGGTGTGCTCGGGCGCGGGGCTGGCGGGCGGCGTGGTGGGCCGCGAGATACGCTCGTGGATCGACACGCGCCGCGCCGGCCCCGGCGAGCTCACCGCGCACTGCGCCGGCCCTAACAAGGTTGGTGCTAGCTCTGTAGATGTCGAGTGCGCTAGGTACCCGCTAACAGTAAAGGTGTCGCCCTAACAAGGTTGGTGCTAGCTCTGTAGATGTCGAGTGCGCTAGGTATCCGCTAACAGTAAAGGTGTCGGCCTAACAAGGTTGGTGCTAGCTCTGTAGATGTCGAGTGCGCTAGGTATCCGCTAACAGTAAAGGTGTCGGCCTAACAAGGTTGGTGCTAGCTCTGTAGATGTCGAGTGCGCTAGGTATCCGCTAACAGTAAAGGTGTCGGCCTAACAAGGTTGGTGCTAGCTCTGTAGATGTCGAGTGCGCTAGGTATCCGCTAACAGTAAAGGTGTCGGGCCTAACAAGGTTGGTGCTAGCTCTGTAGATGTCGAGTGCGCTAGGTATCCGCTAACAGTAAAGGTGTCGGCCTAACAAGGTTGGGGCTTGCTCTGTAATTGTTGAATGCGCTGGGTGTAACTAGGTTGGACTTAGCTCTGTAACTATTGACTACGCTGAACCCAAAAAGTTGGGTTGGACCTCATTGTTGTTATTGTTTAATTATAACTCTTTCTCGTGGGCGCCCTCGCCTCGCTTCGAAACTAGAACTACAACAAACTAGATTAGACTAAGGTGGTTAGTCCAATTAGTAGATGGTGTTAGAATGTTAGTTGGTTAGTTTGTTAATAAGTGTGAGGACAGGGACTGTTAGTGATAGTTAGCCCTGTTAGTTAATTAGTATTGTCCAGTTAGTAATGATTAGTGTGAGTCTTGTTCCAATTCGGTCACAGATGCGTTGCTACCCCTGAGGACTGAGATGGTCGCCTCTACAAAAGTGAACCGGCTCCACACCTTCCTATTCGGAACACAATTGCTCTTAAAAACAATTATTATGACGATAGGAATGGTACTGAGTACCTTGGCATTACTTTTTTGCAACGGATGCCCGGCCTTATAAGTTGAATTTCGTTCCTATCTACTTGGCTAACATAACTGACCGGTAATTCATTAGGTTAAAAACGTGTAACTTCTGTAACCGATCAGGTGGCGTACTGCGAGCTGTACGAGCACGGCGACGGTACGTTCACGCTGAACGTGAAGCCGGCGGAGGCGGGCCGGCACGTGCTGAGCGTGCAGTTCGCCGGTGACCACGTGCCCGGCTCGCCCTTCGTGCTCAAGGTCGCGGGCGCGCCCGACCCCTCTAAGGTACGTTGGTTGTAGTGGGGTACCACTGATGTGTGGTTTCTAGGTAAACATAATAGAATTGGTCCTGTTGGTTGGTTGTATAATGCAATATCTAACAATCAATGTATTTGTAGTGCAATATGTCCAAGAAACGTGTACCTGTACACGCTAAGATTTAAAAAATCAAACAAAAAATGCATAGGAAAGCTTTGAATTTGTAACATGATCTGAAAACAACCAGTAAAATAAATCACCCATGATGATTTTGCTCACATTTCATGAAAATAAATTGTATTTACTCACTACCGTCAAAATCGACTAAGTATTCCATTAATAGGGCTGGTGGATGAAATTTTTAACTGGAAATAAAACAGTACCCTAGTACAAACTGTTACATATATTTTTATTTCCTGTAAATATTTCCATGAACAGTATGAATAAACAAATAAAATAAATGGTCTTTATGATATATGTAGGTCCGCGTGTACGGGCCGGGCGTAGAGCCGGGCGTGCTCGCGACGTTCCAGTCGCGGTTCCTGTGCGACACGCGCGGCGCGGGAGCGGGCCAGCTGACCGTGCGCGTGCGCGGGCCCAAGGGCGCCTTCCGCGTCGAGATGCAGCGCGAGAACCAGAAGGACCGCACTATACTGTGCAAGGTAAGGGGGATTCGCTAATTGGTCTTGTCGCTTTTTCGTTGTAACGCATATAAACTGCTGGTCCAGTAGGATATTGTCCCTGAATTGTCCTTTTATGATACGTAAGTCGAAAAGCGTAATGACGGGGTTACAAGTGACGGAGGCACTAACGACCAATAAATAACTTAAATAACTCATATTGAAGCATAGTCGGAAAAGTAACCCCTACACTGAAGTACTGCAAGCATTGATTCGTCCTATCTATCTATATTAGGAATTTTCGAAAACTTTGACAGTTTAGGGCTTGATTAAATCTGATAATTTTGTTTAACTTTTGCAACACAATATAATATGATCTACAACGACTTTGTACGCATATACATTGACGTATCCTTTCCCAAACAGTTCTCACCCACCGAACCCGGCGACTACCGCGTGGAGGTGCGGTGGGCGGGGCGCCACGTGCCCGGCTCGCCGTTCCCCGTCATGATATTCGACACGCAGGAGGAGCTGCGCCGGTACCTGCAAGCCACCGCCGCCTGACCGCCATAGTCGTTCGCTGATCGCTTCCGGTTCCCGTTCGCTGATCGCTTCCGGTTCCGGCAACTACTTACGATTTATGAACGCCTGGTACTTACTCCGTTGGTCAATGCAATTAATTACTATCGGGCTTGCGTTGCGTTAAATTTTACATAGATACATCGTAAAAGTTTTATTCATTCTGTCTGTGTATGCTTTTTTCTATTTAAATATATCTTATCAGACTTCCAATATATAGATATTTCACAGATTTTTTGTTAACTTCTAAAAATCTATAAACTTTCAACTTATAAAATCAAAATGTATCGAAATAATTTCATTCCGAAAATACCAGTTCAAATATTCTTTGGCCATTTTTATTCGAATATTATTAAATTCTGTTTTACTTGTCGAATATTTGTGTTTGCTCTCGCTCTTACAACATACCTTTCTGTATCCGTTAGTGTTCTTTCAGAATGCAAACTTAAAAGTAAACTCTTGACTAAAATATGAAAGTATTAATAATGTCGAAAATAATACATAACTCATGAGTTTTCATACTTAAACCTACATGTTTGCCATGTAATGATTTTGTTTACGTTATTCCTAAATACGGTAAAAGCAAATAACGTTTATTAATTTTTAGTGAATATTGCATGGACTCTTAATTAGATGTTAATATTATTATTTGTTATTAATATATTTTGTACTGCGTAATCATTCCAAATTTTGTGAAAATTATTTATTGAAAAATCTAATAGATCTGATCGTATGATGAGAAATCTGTATGCTTTTTGACCAAAAAATGAAATGTAAATTGTCATGTTGTTCATTCCGTCCAAAATACCCTGTATCTCGCATGGATGATATAGTTTTATTATATTTTTCGATTAATATACCATTAAGAATGAGGTTTATTTACTATGGATGGCCATGTTAATATTTTAACGTGGCAGTATGTACCAGTTATATACCTAAGTCGAGAATCAGGGCACATTACAACTTCACAACAATGAGAATAGTCATGTTCATAATAAATGAATCTCTTAACTCTTATAGTACATTCAGATGTAAACTAATTGTAAGAAAAGCTTAAAAATGTTTATTTGTTAATATTTATTAATATTTGAGTAGGTGTAGGAACATTTAACTATTGTAACTAACGAAACTCATGCCTTGTTATCGCTATCGTGAGATCTATATGTGTGACAAACAAAATCGAATGTTATTCCCATGGAATTAAGATGTATTTTATTGTTTTGGTTGTCATTCGTATAGACGGACTAACTGGCGGGTAAATGCTAAAAGATCAGTTACTAATTGTTAATAAATTGAACTTTATTACTCTTTGTTTTATTCGAAATTTCCTTAAATATTAACAACTAGCTTTTGCCCGCGGCTTCGCCCGCGTGGAATTCGTTTATATCGCGAACCGGGGAAGTGGGGAAGAAGATACGTCATCAACTATCTTCCTGGGAAAATTCATCGAAATCGGTCAGGCGGTTTAGATTTTTCATACAAACTTTCATCCCCTATTTCAAGCATTTAGGGGTTGATTTTTGAAAAAAAAAGTAGCCTATATGTGACTCTGGGTCTTCAACTATTTTCATTCCGAATTTCATCCAAATCGCACCGGTGGTTTAGCCGTGAAAACGTCACAGACAGACAGACAGACAGACAGACAGACTTTCGCATTTATAATATTAGTATGGATTCAAAAATTTATTCATAAATTCGAGGTAGCTTTAAAAAAAATAATAACTGAAATAAAACGTTGCGAAGTCACAAAAAATAACGAGGTTGTATGTCGCTTATTACAACGCTTGGAATATTTCAATTTTAATAAAATCAACCAAAGTTTGTTTTGATACTCTTAGGTATGGTGTGTATATATTCCTATTAAGTAGGTACAGTAAGTTCATATTTTAACTCAGCTGACGTGAACTTCGTTTCCGAGCTGTTTGCGCAGATACAGTAACTGACCAATCAAAACACAGCGGCCATGACAGTGTTTTGTGATGCGCTACTTCGTATTGGCCATGGATGTTGTGTTTACGTCCATGGTATTGGCTAACTATCCTACCGCCCGCACTCCCCGCCTTCTACTACCATTTTGGTCTTAAAATCGACATTTGCGCAGCCACTCGTAGGTATGTTCACATCAGCCGAGTTATAATGAACTTACTGTACACTATTACCTAGTTAAGTTGTAATTTAAAAATCTCATTGTAAACGTAAGGTGAAGTTACTTTGGGTACAAACAATAGAATAATATTCACAAATCGATGAAATTAATCAATGTCTTTTAAATAAGTATTTTTGAAGAAAATCACTGCAACTACTCTCTTAACTGAAATTACTACAATTATTATAATCCCAATCTTGTGGTGCATTAATATCAAAATCATTTTCAATCGTATGGGTTATATCTGAAGACGACGCTTCGTCGGTCTGGATAGGCCGCGTGCTCACCCGCCACCTGTGCGCGCAGAGCGTCCAAACTGTGCCATAACTGTTGCATTTGGCCGTAGATGATCACCTCTAGTCGCTGCATAGCATTGTGGAGTTCTCCTGAAAAATTAAAAGGTAACTCGTTAATAACATGATTTATGTCAATATTAATTAATATGACGGTTTTACAAAACAATAAAACCGATATTATGTGCCGAAAAGGAAAACACGATACGTTGATTGAAGAAGCAGTTGTATACTTATCTGTGGCCGCTGGATAGTCTGTGCTTGCATGAAGGAGTTCTCCTTTGGTTTTAACTTTTTCACTTAGCAGGCTCCCAGATAGAACGCGGATTTTTTAAAAGTTTCCGCTGTCTTTTGTTTTCATAGTCTTCACCAGGAAGGACTTCCTGCAACGTATCGTGTTTTCCTTTTCGGCACATAATATCGGTTTTATTGTTTTGTAAAACCGTCATATTATATGCCTCCAGAAAACACGATACGTTGATTGAAGACGTGTTTGTTATCTGCTGGTGCTAATGTAGACACAACGCTATGATGATTACAGAAGAAAATGTTAATTATTACCTTACCTTACATAATGTAATAAAATCGTGATAAGAAATCTCATTCACGTTTTGAAAGTAAATTAAATAAAAACCTGAAAATTCAGTATAATTAGTTCTCATTAATAGTATCAGTTTACAATAAACTTAAAACTAAAATTATTTTTCTGCTTGCTACTGTTGGAGCATACTTATATAATATGTATATTATTTCTTGATTTCCTAACCAAGAACCACCTACTTATAGAGTAAGAATAATCTCTCGACAACTTTACTGTATGACAATAGTAATACGAGAGTTTATACATATGATTTCCAATTGCCCTTAGGAAGTATTTTATCAGTTACCTTTTGAGCGTATTATTATTATTATTATTTTCTATTAGCTGGTTATCTAACCAACCCAGTGAAACCACTGATGATCTGTAGCTTCATACTGCTGAATGAATGACATTATCTTGTAAGAATAAACAGTATTTATATAGTTTGCTATGGCAGTACGAGAACCTCGCAAGCAGCAATTTCCTCCTGATCTGGGAGGAGGCGGAAGCAAATCGGATCTCCGAGGCAGATTTAAGGTGTTCACCAACTGTAGTCACACCATTCAAGGAGGCACTTGTCTCTCCATCCCTCTATCCGTACCTGGTTACCCCTATGTTGCTAGGTAAGATATCGTAACCAAGATGCAAAATCTATTTAATTCGTTAAGTTCCGACTTTCTCTACTAAAGAAAGAAAGACACTGGCATATATTATCGTGTACTGAAAGCATCAATGCAGAATGGCAATCATGTAGACATAATAATTATGTTTATTTTAAATTCAGAATCGAATGATAGAATAGGGGAAAAATTGTTGGCCAGTATCGGAATAACCAAAATGTTGCATTTAGCAACAACTTACAATACAAAACAGTAAAATTATTAAAAAATATCTTTAAGCAAGCAATTGCTGACTTTCGAGCTATTTTGTAAACAGATATATGAGGTACTTAGATTGGATAAAAGCGTTCGCAAAATTATACATACTTATCCCTTATTAGTGAGGATTGTATGAAACATTGTATCATTATTGTCATTATGTTTATTACTATGTATTACCAGTTTGCGTCATTTGCTATAAATATGTGATAAAGGGTATACGATATACGCTCTATATTTTATTGATCCACAAACAGATATTAAATAGGTCCAGGGGACCGAATATTATATCCATAGGGCTGGCTGCTAAAAAAAAATTAGCAATGGCTACGGCTCAATGGCCGTTGGTAACGCCAACCATGCCCAATTTCCACCTATTAATAATAGAAGTGGCATCACGACATTTTGGAATTTATCTCCGAATGGTTGCACATGTCAAATCAAATAAGTGTTATAGTAAGTTGTTAGTTTACATCTTAATGTCTTTAAAATTATTTTTTCTGAGTACTTCAGATTTCCAACATAACTCTGGAGAGTTGATCAGGCAAGGGTTTACCCCAGTTAAGCGTGTCCTTGGTCGGCTGAGCGCATCTCTGAATTTCTCTGACGGATCTCTGCTGTCTCTCGCAACCGTCCAACCGTTCGCACTTTTGAATACGTCCGTAGTGATTTGGGGCCAGAAATTCCATTCTGTTGGATACCCCATTATTCTGCCCGCTATTAAGGTGCATCTCCTTGGGAGGTAATATGCCCATAGAACATAGTTGAATCAGTCAATGACATTTAGCAATCGTAATGACCAAACCAGTAACTCCAAATACTTTGTGCTCCCTCCTTTTTATAAAATTAGGGACCAATTTATTGAATTTTATAAAACTAAAACATTAGTCTTTTAGTATGTTTCAGATCCAAATGATGGCTACTAGGACTGTCGAAATATCCTTGTTAATTTTTTAAGATTTTGTTTCAAATCCAATCTTTATAATTATTATTGCTAGTGCCATCATTATAGTAAAAAAGGGCCATATCCCTGACACTAGAATTACATCTAGTTGTGCCCCCCAACCGGCATATATTGTTATAAAAGATTGTATGACAGTTTTAAACTATGTAATATGTGGCTCTGCGCCACATCACCGAACCTGTAGAGGTGTACACGGTGGACCGGTTGAGGGATGGGCTGGGATGGTGGAAATACGTTCCAAACGTACGTAAATAACATCTTATACTATGTCGACAACCTTCTCATTGGTATTTTTGACAAGATGTAGTATGTAGATGTTGGATTCCAGCGAAGTGAACGTACTATGGCATTCGTGACATGAATTCATGTCGTTGGAGTTTAATGAATTAACTAACAAATTGTGTAACTGGCGAAAACATCATGTAGGTATTGTAATGAACTGTTCAGTTTGTTCATCCCTTTTGTTGGTACTTTATGCTATTATTTGCTAACAAATCTCTGATTATAGTTAGACTTTCACTTCCGCCAATTGACTTCCCAGCCCATATGGTCCAAGAGCCTCACAGTTTCCGCAACTTGAGAACTTAACTTGGACGGGTCCCAATGGACCACTGGAATGTCGTCTGGGATAGACCGCAGAACCCGACATTCCTTCACATGCAAGGTCTCCGCAACCTCACATTTTCACATTAAAGGTCTCCGCGACCCGAATGTTTACTTGCAAGGTCTCCATGACCCAACAGTTTCACTTGCAAGGTCTCCGCGACCCAAGGTTTTTACATTAAAGGTCTCCGCGACCCAAATGTTTACTTGCAAGTTCGTCGCGACATCGCAACTAAATTTTTTTTTTTTTTTTTTTTACATGCAAGGTCTCTGTGACTCAACCTGTACCTTACGGGTGAGGAGCTATAGCCAAACCGTTTTGTAGAGATGTTATCTCAAGCCAATACTTGTAAACGTAAGGAAATCTTATATGCATTTGTCACAGGGATATGGAAATATGCCTTCAAAATATCTATTCAGGTTGAAAATTTGTTAGAAATGTTTCATTCTCGCGATCTTAGTCTTCGCAGGTCAAACTTGAAAGCATAGAAGTTACATCATACTCTTTCACAGAGTGTACATAATTACACAAAACAGCTTGTAATTATGACATGCTATTGTTATATTTCATGGATCACTGGAGGTATGTGGAGAATTCTATCACTACCTTTCCGGCAGGTATCATCAAAGAAGGTAAGGTCAATTGCAAAATTGCGGACATTATCAAGTAGGTGGCACCAAGTTGGTAGCCCACCAGCGATGCCTGTATCGTATCTTGAATAATTATTCCTACTTGTTAAACTGAGAAGTAGGTAATTATGACAAGAAACTTTTTTTTTTTTTTCTTTACTTCTATGATTGTATATTTTTTTTTTTACAGTTTTCTTTTTTTAAATACAGAAAAGACCCACGATTGATGCATAAATGGAATAAATGATATCCGAGCCGATCAATCAAATTAAAGTTTCTTAGTGAGTAAGACACTTGGATATTTATTATCTGTGTCCTAATTTATATCATAATTTTTGAAACATAATTAGTGATATATTTGTACTGATTAATCAGCCATTTTATCATTAAATACCTAATTGTAACTTTCCTTCAAAATATTTGTAAGTAGGTATCTCGGAAACAAACTTAGTATATGGTTTCAGAATGATAAAAATACACCATCCCGATTTTCAATTTAAAAATGCTTTACAAGTAAATTTCCTCTGTTGAAGCAGTGCATTTCCAAGAGACAACACGATTTCATGTTTATCTTTTAATCGCAGAAAACCAGACAGTTGAAATATTTAATAAGTAGTCACTTATTTACTTTTTTATAACTAAGTAGGTATATACTCAAATCGGTAGAATCAAAAACCGACCTTCCAAAGTGTATTTTTAATACCCAAGTGAATCAAATATATTGATTTTGATATACTTGTAATTACAATATACCTACTAGTTGTATAAATGTGAAAACTTTGAGAAAGCTTGATAGTTTGATAAATTTTAAATTGTCAAAATCTATCACACTACTATTATTACTATTAAGGCGTGATTTATTAATGTAAGAAATTTCAACTGGCCCTTCATTTTCTATGATTTTTACTGACATTTACTAGATGCCATTATTATAAATATTATTATCCAGGATCAGATACTTACAATCAATGGTTGATGCATACATTTGTAATTTATAATAGGTAGTAAGTATTCGAAAAGACACTGACCTGGTAAGGCATTGATACTACCTTTTATCCTGATTCGTGTTTTACTTAGCTCTTTTTTCATATTCCAATATAATAATCGAGTTGTCCTCTTCACGATTCCTTTTCGGCGTAGTCGAATTGTTACTGCAGTCTTAGTTAATATTATCACAGACATTTAGTGCGGGATTAATATTAAAACTTTGTTAAATTTATTGAGCAACGTTATTTAAATGTAATAACGATTAAACATCAAAAAATTTAACGATTTGATCTAAATATTTTAGTGTTCGACCGCTCTTGTCGGGAGTACACAACGCTATGAAAACAAAAGACAGCGGAAACTTTTAAAAAATCCGCGTTCTATCTGGGAGCCTGCTAAGTGAAAAAGTTAAACCAAAGGAGAACTCCTTCATGCAAGCACAGACTATCCAGCGGCCACAGATAAGTATACAACTGCTTCTTCAATCAACGTATCGTGTTTTCTGGAGGCATATAATAATAATTTAATTATAGTACCTATCGATAAGCTCATTGCGTCAAAATATTCAAAATGTTTATGGGTGATGGCATCAAGCTAACCGCCAGCGCGATTGACCCGCGCCGATGAACGTCACTACAAATGTACGTCATATTGTGACGTACGACGGTCGGTCAACCGCGCTTGCAGTAAGCTTCACTATACAATCACCCTAGTAGGTACCTTCTGATAATCTTTATCGTTTTCTTTTTAATTTTCTTTTGTGGTAATGTTCAAGGAAATCCAAAGTCAACTGACAGTTAACATCAATAAAAAATAGACAACCTTGTAATCCAATTGGTTGTGACCCTGTCAGCCGAATGAGGGAGACGACCTTGGTTTGATTCCCAACAGGGAATAATAATAGGGAATCATAAATAAATCATAAATACGACTGATGTTAGCTCCTTTAGTGTTGTGTATATTTTTGTTACCGCGGTCACTCACGCACGCAAACGTTTGTACATTGTACGAATGTCAAGAACCACAGATGTGTTACGAGACTACGGGAAGGTTCAAGGTTCGCGCGCTTTGATGTGCGACCAAAAACCATAACAGCATTGGCAGTTTACGAAAACCACAAGTGTGTCAAAAAACTTCTCATAATCATTTGCGAAGGTCGTCTTATACTTGCCCATGGGCGTACGCAGGTAGAGGCACGGGGAGAAAGGCAGCTGCTCCTTTCAAGAGCTCGGATAAAATACAGACGCTTGTTATACTTACCTCTCCTTGAAAAAGTCTGTCTTGAAAAACGGATTTGCACAAATCAGTTCTTTTTCATAATCTTCGACGTAGGGGCAACATTCATCTGGGTACATACTTATTTACCTAATAATTGAAAAGATTTTATAAAATAAACAGATAACTCACTCGAAGTAACGACGCCATGCAATCGTCTAGTTATCGTAGCGTTCGCAGTTGCGTTCACTTCTTGGGTCTTGACGGAGCACATGGCGCGGGCTTCCTCCCGGGGCCCGTAACCGTGGTACGTTGCGTTTTTCACCTCCACATACGGCTTCTGGCTCGCTGGCGTGTTGCTGATGGTATACTGAGGGCCTCGTGCCGCTTGAATGATTAAAACGTGCAATTTATCAAGTGATATGCAATAGTTATGCAACTATTCCGCGGAATATACCTACTTATACCAGTTTTGTTAATGGTAAAAACTTCAACCTACAGAAATGGTAGAATTATTTTTCTTATCGTCAGCCCAGGCACTAACTGAATTGCTCGTGTTTCCTTCTTACAATCATCATCATCATCTCTACCCATCATTGCCCACTATTGAGCCCGGGTCTCTTCTCAGAATGAAAAGGTTAGTCCACCACGCTGGCCAAGTGCGGATTGGCGGACTTCTTTGAGTTTTGCCAACTCTCCGGCACCGGCATGTAGGTTTTCTCACGATGTTTTCCTTCGCCGTTTGTAGCAAGTGATATTTTAATGCTTAAAATGCACATAACTCCGAAAGTCAGAGGTGGGTGCCCCGGGATTCGAACCCGGACCCTACGAATAGGAGGCCGAATTTTTAACCACGAGGCTATAGGTACTTAGGTACTAGGGCTAAAAGGAATGTTAGCGCTATGTCAAACTCGTCTGAAAGTCTAACCGCCGCACTCAGAGTCGTTAATGGTTACTTAACTCGTTCCTTAGTATAGATTTAAAAAAGTTCACTCTCACAGCTCACAGTCAGTTAACGGAGCGTTAGTGTCCCTTAATGATCATTACATTTATGTAGAGTCGAACTCTTACTTAACTATGTAATGGATGATTTTGACATTTGCGTTTTGAGGTTACTGTGATAAATAAACCATAATTTTATCAGTGAATTAATGAAAATCAGTTGCATTGTAGCACTCATAGCCCGGCGGCTTGCGTCAATCCTAAGCGATCGGCAAAGTTAAGCAACAGCGGGCGCGGTCGGTAGTCGGATGGGTGACCGTTAGTGGCAATAATTTCTTGAGCGCTTCCGTGCTTCGGAGGGCACGTAAAGCCGTCGGTCCCGGTTGTTATCGATTGATCGCAGTCGTTAAGCTATGTCGGAGGCCTTCGGGCGGCTTGAAAACTTTCGACACTGGGTTGGCCACTAACCCCTCCACCAACCCGCATTGGAGCAGCGTGGTGGAGTATGCTCTAGGCCTCCTCAATAATGAGGAGAGACCCGTGCTCAATAGTGGGCCATTAGTGGGTTGTAGCTTAGCTTTTTTTTAGTTGCATTGTGTTTAAATATTCAAAAAAGTCTGATATGAGTGACTTTATTGAGTTTGTGGAATATGCTAGAAGGTTTAGAGAAGTGGGACAGAGGAGGTATTTACGCGATTATTCAGATAACAGATAGATTATTTTAATTCAGGTAACAAAGACCCATAACATATATACCTTACAGATAACATACATATAACAATATTAACTTAAAAACTAATTCACTTTGTCGCGAAGTGAGATGCGCTTTCGGTGGCTCCCGGTGGTCGTCGACGTCCACGGAACTTCCCGAAGACGACCCCCTTTGGCCACAGCTCCTCCTTCAAAAACGTCGGCAGGTGTTCGGTTGGAACACGCATAACAAAGGAGTTGAAGTTCACTGCGTTGCGCGAGTCCAACTTCTCTACCAGCAACCGGTACTGGGTCATCTTCTCCAAATACTCCACGACATCGGACACTTTCGTGGTGTGATGGAGTCGAGAGACGTACACGTAAGACGCTGGAACGGCGGGACGTAGGAGATGGTTCTGTCTTGTCGGTGCTGTGCCACATTGGTTGCGACAAAGAGGCTTTTTCCTCTTCTTCTTCTCCACTTTAGTGAAGCCGTCTTTGTCCAGCTGGCCAATTTATAATGTAATATAATTTATATTGCCTTTGCCCGGTTAGTGGGTATTTTCCTTTACCGTAGCAAATCATAAAAAAATGTAATAAGTATGTAGGTATACTTTTTTAAGTATCTAACTGCCGCACTCAGAAATTACTTAACTAATTGCCATTAAATCTGTTAATTAACAGTTCATCCCAGGAACAATATTTAAGGGTTCATTTGCTAATGATAGATTTAAGTAACCGTAGGGCGGTGCATCCGTATCGATTGCAATTCGATAAGGCATTGGTGTAGCCACGCTTAAAAATAATTGGTATTTCACAACGACAAAATATGTATAAAACTATTAAACTCATTATTAATTGGAATATGATTGAAAGTCAGTTCTTTTACTGTTAGTTTTTACTAAAATACAATGAGAAATAGCTATTTAATTGAACAAAAAATAGAATGATTTGCACTTTTTTTCTATGGGAACACTTACTGTTGTCAATTAGACTTGTTGTCAATGTTGTCATTGTCAAATGTCAATGTCATAATAGTAAATAAATAATAATTCCAAGGTTTGTTTGTATTTCATTTCTTGTTTAAATAGCATATCTACATAAAAAGCTTTTTTGGCACTAATATTTTTATGTTGTAAGTAGCAAAAGATATTGAGGAATCACAAATAATAAGTGGCAAGAGCAAATTATTGATCTGACACTATTTTAGTCACTCAGTTAGTGATGATTTTTATTGATATGATTCCAATCGGCACAAAAATTGGCACAATTAACCACCAAGTCAAGTGGCTGACTTGCTGTTGGTATTATCATCATAGAATTACCTACAAAGAAATAGATAAGAACAATTTCGAGAATCGAGATAGCCATTTCTACCAATACCTTACTTTACTAAGTAAGTATACCTTACTTTACTTTGATCTGTCTGTCTGTAGTAGTTAAATGTCAATAGAGGTACTATTTATTATTTAATTACTTTGCATGTAAGTAAGTATAAATTGTGCACGCTTTGAGAAATATAAGATCTGAGTTTGTACGATGATACATTGTTTTGTAACTATTTTTTTATAAAATAACTAAGTTTCTTACAAAAAAGAACCTACTTCAAAGTCGAGATAACTCAAAAACCACTCGCCAGATGTCGCTCCAATTTATAAGGTACCAGATGAAAAGCACTATCTTTCGAACAAAAAAGACTCATCAAAATCGGAACACCCAGTCAAGCATTATCATTAGCATAAATTTTATTCACATTATTGAGAATAACTCAAAAACGGACCGTCAAACTCAAAGTAAAATGGGACCAGACGCAGTTAACTTTCAAACGTCGAAAAAATTATCGAAATCGGTTCACCCAGTATCATTAATAATTAGATACTTATTTTTACAACATAAAAGTTAATGATCCTTACTAATATTATAAATGTGAAAGTGTGTTTGTTTGTTTGTTTGTTTGTTTGTTTGTTTGTTTGTGACGCTTTCACGTCGCAACAAAGCTATTATATGGTAAGGTTTATGTGTGTGGGGATAGTTAGGAGGGTGGAGAGTGACGTAGGCTACTTTTTACCGCGGAAAAACATCCCATTCCCATGGGAAGATCGATGTTTTGTTAGTTACTAGATATTTATTTTTGGAGTTGCCAATAGATGGCGTTAACAAAACTCATTTGCAAGTTCTGAATTACGCTATCAAATACTACATGTAATTTACTTAAGTCATAGGCAAATGTAATAGGCTACTTTAGCTCTGCCTCGAGAACTCCCCGCTCCGGCTGTGTTCAGTGTACCGCCCGCCCGCTGGCACTATCCTGTTGGCTGATGTCCGCAAGTTGCTGGACTCGCCGACACCGGTGGTGGGCGCGGGCGACTGGAACTGCAAGCATCCGGGGTGGAATAGCCTAGCTGCCAACAGAAGTGGAAGGCTACTTTTTGATGCCGCTGAACAGCACGGCTACACTGTCGAGTGTGTTGCACACCGTTACCGCGGCTCTGAATAAGAGAGAACGCGTGTGTGCAGTATTCCTCGACATGGAAAAGGCGTTCGATCGTGTTTGGCACGACGGCTTTCTCTACAAGATCTCGCAGCCGTCGGCGCCCCGGAGTGCCGTTAAGATGATCTCCAGTTTCCTCGAAAATAGAAGCTTCAGAGTAGTGGTTGAAGACGCCGAATCCACCGAGCGTCCGATCGCAGCCGGCGTCCCGCAAGGGAGTTGCCTGTCCCCGGTCTGCTACGCCTGCTACACCGACGACATCCCGGCGGCAGGGGGGGCGTCGCTTGCCCTGTATGCCGATGACGTGGCGTACATCACCACGTCGCTGAATAGAACCCACGCCATTGTCAAGATTCAGCGTGCGCTTGATGCCCTCCCCGAATGGCTCGCCGCGTGGAGACTGTCGGTGAATGTCGGGAAGACGCCGGCTGTGAACATAGGAGGATACCTCAACAGGCGGGACCCTACTCTGGAGCTTCATGGACAAGATATCCAATGGGCCCCACAGCCCAAATACTTGGGCAAAATCGACGGAAGACTCTCGATGACGCCACAGGTTACGAAAGCCGTCGCGAATTCCAGAAGTGCGATGGCAGAAACCAGTGCTCTCCTCGAGCCTCCCTCTCGGACTGAAGCTCGGGGTCTACAAGACCTACATCAGACCCCGCCTCACGTACGCGGCAACGGCGTGGTACGCGCTCGCCAGCGAACCGCAGCGCAAGAGGATGCGCGCAGTTCAGGCGATTGCGCTCCGCCGGCTGACTGGTGCGCCGAGGTACGTCAGGAACGCCGTCATCCAGAGGGACCTTCGAGTCGAGAGCCTGGACGACTTCATCGAGCGATTGGCACGCAACATGTTCGGGCGTGTCGATGCGTCGCGGTTCCCGCATCTGCAGGACCTGGCGCTGCTCCACACCCGTCCACCGGACCGCTGGGCCTTCCCGCGCGACTTGCTGGTTGCGCGGGACGGGCCTAGCACTGACTGATACTGGGGCTTCGTAAGTCGTCGCCCGACGCTGATCGGCTCCTGCTGGGCTTCCCACCAGCGGGATTCACCCGGTAGGGGCTCGATCGCCTGGGCGGCGCGAAGATGAACCCCATCCCGTTTAAGACTCTGTGGCCTGTAAAAAGGTCACCACTCACCGGACTTGACCTATTGGTTAACCACAGATGGACAACCAAGGGCCTTAGGGCCCAACCCAAGGACTGGCCCGTTTTAACGGGCCGCGAGAGACATCCCCAAAGGGGAACTAACTGTCCCGAGGGCTCCACACACCTCAGACAGGGTGGAGTGAAGAGAGCGAGTAGTAGGCTACTTTTTAGCCTAAATTCCTACGGGAGCGGGACCTACGCGGGTGTTACCTACGGGTCCCGAAGCGAAGCGCGGGCGGTTCTCTAGTAATAAATAAATATAAATACGTGTTATTATTATTAATAGATAATAATAAAATTTACATTGAAATAAAGCAGTCGATCTTTAAACCCTTAACTTTTTCTCAAGTCGATCTTCACAGCAAAAAGTATGGGCATCTCTGCTATAAATCAACCAGATGTTTAATACCTATACTTATTGATTTAAAATTTTATAAAAAAATGAAACTTACAGTAAGAATTTGTAGGCGCAGTTATCACGTGTAATATAACAGCATTGAAAAGCACAAAAAATGTTACGAAAAGTTGCAACATTTTTAACATTATTTAATAATTATTTGCATTTGCATAAACAATACTGATAGGTACGCACTTAAATCTTTTTCGGAATAACTACTTGTAAAAATAAAATATTTAGGTATTTGAAGCTCTAAAAAGTTTAAACTTTTCACTAATGTTTCATGATAGAGGTGAACGCGCCGACTGAAGCACAGAAAATCTGTGAGTGATGAATAAATAGGAGTAACTCTTGCAAGTACATGACCGAAAATTGGACCGGATCGAATCACCTGCACATGTTTTCTGTAGATGACAAATATATATCCTTACTAGATTCAATTAATAAATGTGAAGAAATTTAAAACTTATTGTCTTTGGCGACCTTGTGGCATTGTTGTGGTGTGGCGACCCTGTTTGCGGAGTGAGTGGTTCCGAGTTCGATCTCAGGCCGATAAAAAACTAGAAAAAAATATTTGTATTTTCGATTTCCTTGTTATAAATCTGAAATCTTATTTATTTATACCTATACCACTCTGACACGGAAATGCGCGGGGTTATCATTTCAGGGTTCCGCACACATATTACGATTTCTTACCTTTCATCTAGCCAACTAACAGTTCGAAGAGTCTTCAAACGGCTGTAGATTGAATCACGTAACTCGTAAGTAGGTAAATCCGGTAACCGAGTTAAGAGGAAAGTAAAGGCTGTTGCACTGTAGCTGTAGGGCGCTATGGAACAGAGCAACTAAAAATTGGAAATCACAGCCGCAGGGCATTATCAATGAAAAGCAGATCCCTGTTCAATTAAATATTAGGTACGTAAAAGTCGTGAAACGAACGGTTTTCAATTATATCTTAAAAGGGGATATAAAGCGAAGTTGCACAACTAAGATTCACTTTTTACAGTAGGTAAAATACAATACAAATAGGTACCTAACTGTAACCTGAAAACAAACATGATAAATACTACAATAATGTGGTATCTAATAAGATAACAAGATTCTATAGGAACCAAAAACATAAAAAAAAACTTATAACTATAAAAAAACTACAGCCATAATATTTGCAGTCCATCTATTCGCCACATAGGTAACATAGGTACCTACCCACCATACCTACCCACTCTTCGTTATACGATTTTGTACGTCATTTAATTACCCTCCCTATGGCGTCTTTTGGTCATGCTCTACTTAAATTTGGTCGTCAACAGTGGCCTCTCTTGAACCATAAAATCCGATCCAATTTCGTAAAATCAAGGATATTGTGCTTATGTTTGTCATCCAGTTAAAATGTCCGGCAATCTGCCCTCGTTTCTTTTTTTTTACATGAATACCTACTAGTGATGTAACGAATGTAATTTTTTGAACATTCGCGAATGCGAATGCGAATGCGAATATCTGATTTCAATATTCGCGAATGCGAATGCGAATATTCAGTTTTTTTTTATTTGAACTTAATTTTCTATGCGTGATCCATTTGCATCTTTCTCCGAAAACTAATTAAATGATTAGAACTCAACTGACTAAAGTTTCACCCCGCTAGAGGGCTGTTCAAGTATAAGGTACACGATATAAGCAATTCTTTTTTATAATTTTTAACTTTATAAAAAATCACACTAGAAAGGTAAGTAGATTGGCGGTAGAAATCTCAAAATAGCGTTTACTCGCTTAGAATTCATTATTTTTGATGCCCGACTCTTGATCATAAATCTATTTGCAATTTGAGAAACGCCGGAATAGCGTTTGGTTCGAGCATAGAAAAGCGGGCAAAGCCTATGCATATAATTAAAAGTAGACAAAATTATGCAGAAAATGAGACTCTTCGAGTTGTAAAAAATATTGGCTTACTATCGTAATCACCAACCAGACCCGCCCACCCCTAATTTAATAATTACTTAAAATTTTGCCATTTAATTTTTTTACGACTTGTAGTTTTTCTGGAAATTGCGAGAAACCTTTTTTTACCCTTAAACCCCCCTCAACCTCTTCCCGACCTCAGATACTCCGTAAATTATTTTTCCTTTTATTTTTGTCATGTTTTCTTCCTTTCCCAATAGATTTCATCCAGTTACTATTTTTTTTACTTTTGACCAATTTTAACGGCTTCGGCACTGGTCTAATAATCAGTTCTGCATGTAGAAATCAACTTCTAAACTTATGGCGTTGATGTAATATTTATTATTAAGGTGATGATATCCTGTATTATGACAAGACAACAAAAAAGTACTTTGGCGGGTTAGTTTTCATGTCAAAGGAACTAAACTAAAATATCAATGAAAAAATATTGAATTTTGTTTTTCCTTTTTTGTTCTTCTACGAAAAAGATATTAAATAAAATATATCATCAGTTGATTACCTACACTGTTAGCTTTCAAATGAGACATCTTTCGGCCTCCATAGAGGAGGGGGCAAGAGAGAATTTGGATAGAGATTTGTCGATATAAATTTCATCCCCCTTAAATCTGCGACACTGGTGATCAGACACATTGTATACTTCTTACTTTTACGTAGACATTTTTGTTGTCATTTCACAATATAGTGGCCGAGAACGTGACAAAACTGCTTTGGTGCATTTAAGCAGGTTTGTCGTGCACTTAGTCCAGTATTAATAAAGGATTTTTTTTATATGAATAAATATGTCTACGTTATCATAAAGAAATAATTTGTAAACAAAACAATACCATAAAAAACTATTATGAATCGAAAAACATCAAAAATGTTAACTGCTTCTTAAGCGTCCAAAGTGAGGGTAGTTGAAATAATAATATTGACGTATACCTCGAAAACTAGACGTGATGATACCACATAATGTTTGGTATTATAATATTATGCTTGGTACTTTTTATCAATGACTTGTTACATACCTATTCATTGCATCCAACAGTTAAGCGGGTACCAAAATCGTGTAACGCAGTGTTATTTTTAATTTCTTCTGGTGTAGTTCAATATTCGCAAAACATTCGCATAAATTTTGCGAATGCGAATATGGAAAAATGATGCGAATATTCGCGAATGCGAATGCGAATATTCGTTACATCACTAATACCTACCTACAACTCATTAATGGCCTAGTCTCTCCTTATAGATACTAATTGAGAAGGCTTAGAAGATTGTCCACTATGCTGTTCCAATATTCCAATGCGAATTGGTGGAGGAGTTAGTGTTCAACATAATTTGTTATCTTAAATATATTTATTTGTTAAATATTATATTTTTAACCGACTTCAAAAAAGAAGGAGGTTCTCAATTCGACCGTATATATGCTTTTTTTATGTACGTTCAGCGATTTTTTCGTCATTTATGAGCCAATTTTGATGATTCTTTTTTTGTTGTAAAGTAGATATGCGTAGTGGGGTCCCCTGATAAGGACACCAGGATCTGATGATAGCATCTCAGAGAAATAGAGGGGAACTTTCGAAAGTTGTATGGACGACTAGTGTGTTTGTTCATGTTATCATAAGTACATTAAAGCGCTACCATTTCATGATGGTCTGGAGTCGATCTGATGAAGCCGAAAGACAGTTGAGGGAACTCCTCAACGATTTATTGCAGTTATCTAGTGTTTGGGCTTGATTCATTTGTAGTGACGTGAACTTTACACTTCCATGTTGAATTGAGCGCCATCTGGCGAGTAGTTTTTGAGTTATCTCTGCTTATCAAGGTTGAAGTCGGTTATTTTTTTGTAAAAAGCAATTATATTTGCCCCTAGCGTTCGCCCATCCGACTACCGACGCGTACACAGTTGCATCAACGCAAGCCTATTAAGGCCTAAGTATTAGCAATTTCATGAATAAGTAGCAGAAAACTTACAGACGTATCAGGTAGCCACTTCGTGGTACCTACCTAACTAAGTGGTCACCGCCGCCGCCTGTTTTATTAAATTAAACATTAAATATTGTTAAAAAAAATCTAAATCACTTGACCGATTTTGATAAATCTAACGAAGATAGTCAAACATAGGCTACCTATTTTTACAAAAACCAACCCCTAAGGGGCTGAAATAAGGAATGAAGCGGAATAATGAACGAAACTCTGAAAAATGAGTTCATATTTTCTTTTTGTAGGTAATAATGACGAATGCCGCTTTGTCGGGATAAAAACTTCCGTCACTTGGGTTGGCCGTTTCTCTACATTTCTGGAGAGTAGGTAATATTATGGTGTACGTACCCAACACTTTTATCTACTCTAGGCCACCTTAGTTAAAACCATCTTGTAGAGAGTCATTAAAGGACTGAAGTCAGACAGACAAAGATTTATCGTACGTAAGCGACCTCAATTGGTGAAGTTGTATTACTAAGGACGCTTATTTAAAAATACTAAAGATGTTAAATTTCTGTGTTGACATAACATTCGACACTACATTTATCGTAACCGACATCTGGCCTCACGAGATGCCAAAAGTTTATTACTAAGAGTCGTAACCTATAAATCTTGGATTTATCTGTCGATGAATCACTTATCTACTGAGTAACAACGTTTACATTTATCAGCACAAATAATAATCATATAATTGCCCCTTATCTTGATCTTATCTTTTTGTGAAATACTTAGGTATACTTACTTATAACTAAAACAATAAGCTTATGGAGGTCATAAAGAAAACACATGAAAAATAATAAAATGATTGCATTGCGACTCATAGATGGATATGATTAACATCGATAAGATCTAACGCTATTGTAAACCAATTTAGGAGAATATTCTCTTAATTCTAAAGTCTCTCTTCGCTCTTAATGTCCAATGTTTTCTTCGGCCTTTCTCTAAATACACCATTTAAAGCAACCGGATGATAGGTTACCTCTAGATGGGAGCGCCGGCGCCGATATGCCAGCTGTTATTTAAATTCTCCTCTAAATGTGTCAAGGACTCCATCCATGGAGTTCATGTGCCTATTGTTGTTAGAAACGCTTCTATTGCCATGGGAAAATTAATTCAATTAAAATGTGCTAGCTTTAAATGCCATAATGTACTCAAATGCAGTCTGGCTTACATAAAAAGTCGTAAACTAATTGTCCTCTTTTGAGTCAATAGGAAATATACCAAAGGAAGGAAGCTACTGTTGGACATTTAATCCTATTTTATTCGATTCGATGCAATAAGCACATAACCCCTGCGGGCTATCAATGCATTATTGGTGACAACTATTTAGATTACCTCCATTTCTATAGCTGTATATGTAGCAAGCTGACCCGGCAGACGTCGTCCTGAAACATAAATATTATTGGGTAAGTAGACGCCTTCGCTTCGCTTCAGGAAACTTGTTGCTCCGCTCCTATTTATTTATTTATTTATTATAGGTCACTAACATACATTATATCGTTACATAGTATTCTATACCTAGGTCGTAGCGTGATGTTTTATATTACTCGTAATATTGTATTGTAAGCTAGGTAGTTTACTGTGAAATCTGTCGAACGTGTTGAACTTACCGAAGACTATCGAATAGTTAATGAACAACAATCAGTTTTGGTACTAACCCATCAATGTGCACGGAACCAGCATGCTACAGCAGCCGATGCCACCAGGTACAACTTAGTAATCTGAAGATCTGTGTCCCACAAATAAATCTTATCGTTTTTTTATTTACTAGCTTCCGCCCGCAGGCTTCGCCCGCGTGGAATTCGTTTAAACTTCACCCCACTATTTCACCCCCTTCGGAGTGGAATTTCCAAAAATCCTTTCTAGTGCTACCCTACACTCCCCGAGGAACATACATGCCAAATTTCAGCTTATTCCGTTCAGTAGTTTCGGCTGTGCGTTGTCTGTCAGTCACCAGTAACCCAAGAGTTTTATATAGTATCTACTAGAGAACCGCCCTCGCTTCGCTTCGGGACCCGTAGGTTAAAGCCACGTAGGTCCCGTAGGATTCTCGAAATAAAAAGTAGCCTATACGTTATACTGGAACTTAAGCGATAACGTTTGCATATGACTTAATTAAATTAACTATACATATTATATTATACATATATTTGATAGCGTGACACAGAACTTGCAAATGAATTTTACTAACGCTATCTATTAACACGTTCATTGCCATACTGAAATCAATGATTTCGCGTGGTGGCCAAGACAGTGTTTTCTTTTAGTTAGTTGTAAGTTAGTTTATCATTTATTTGTTTTTATTTTATGTTAGTAAGATGTTATGTACTTTAATTATTTGTCACGCGATATCGCGTGATTGGCCATACATCTAATATCTTTAAACGAGCAATTCTTGTATATTTATTTATTTATTTATTTATTTATACCTATATATATAATCACGATCTCGGAAACGGCTGCAAAGATTTTCATGAAAGTTACAGATTAGGGGGTTTTCGGCTCAAGGAATCGATTTATCAAGGTCCCAGGTTCGAGAAAAGCTCGGTTCCCGAGATAAAGAGATTTTAAAAACATCATACTGACGTCATCTATGAAACATTAGGATAACTTCTATGAGGTACTGTTTGTAACGTGTTGAACTGACGCCATCTATGAAACATTAGGATAACTTCTATGAGATACGGTTTGTTTGTTTCAGTAGTATGAAACTAGATGGCGCTCGAATATCTTTAAACGAGCAATTCTTGTTTATTTATTTATTCTTACGTTGAAGCGCTATTTTTGCGTTATACCTACCTATTTTCTGTTTGAATAAAATTAAAAATCAGTGCGATTATCTCGCTTGACCTCGCAGGACGCGTAGTGATAGTTTAACGTGCGTTTGTGATATTTACGAGAATATTTGTAAATAAATGTTAGTTTTGTTATTATCGATTTAATAATATATTTTAATAAAGTTTTAAATAAATAATGGTCAGATCGATGAAATTACTATTGTTGTAAATAGAATCAATAAAATTTTAAGTACGCCTAACAACTTGCTCATTAAACTAAAAGTATATTTATTTATATGTTGTTTAATTATCATAAACATTCAATACATTTTATCGCAAATAAAAATTTCAGTCGGGGACTGCCTAAGCCTGCGAAAAGTACGAAGGAAAGTTCAATGAATTTATCTAATTAAGTATATACCTATTTAAAATGCAATTAATTCGCTCACACAGTTAACTTCTATGAGGTACTGTTTGTAACGTGTTGAAATTTCAGTAGTATGAAACTAGATGGCGCTGTACAACTTTGTGAAACACGCTGTTGAGATCCTTTGGCCGTAACATAAGTAAAATGAATTTTGTGCTCAGTGAACAGTGTATGATTTGACTCCTGAATAGATGGCGGAATTCCTCGTATTTCTTGCGATTCATACTAAATATAATTTTCAACCGAGCAAAGCTCGGTCAACCAGGTACTAATCTAATTATAGCTCATAATGGCCGGCAACGCGATATAGCGTGATGTGTAAATCATACAAAAATGTTATATTTATCAATAAAAAACACAAAATGTATTATAATATTAACTTTAATAATTACATATTACAATCAAACATAATTATAATCAGTGTTTATAAGCAAAACTTATGACATAGTAACAAACAAAAATCAACATTATAGGAACTTACTGGTTTGGTTTTATAATAACACAATTAACTGCATACCTACTATAAACTAAAAAACTTATAATCTTATTTTTTCTGATATTATTTAGAAATACAATCATGTAGTTCGAAAAAACAATCAACGCGCTTTTTTGCACGGTTTGGCATTATAGAGAGTTTCTTTGATGGTCCTGGTTTATTACTCATACTATAAAACAACTAAACACGGAAATACAATCAGCTAAAGCAACGTATAATCGAAGTAAAATTGTAAACAAGTCGTCTAACTCGAATGACGTCACAGTGCGCACTGGCACATGCCGGCAATTAAAAACAATAGGCGATGGCTAGAAGCCACGCCCACTTCACGATAGCTCGATCCCTTCTCCAGTGGCTTACCTAAATATCTCGCACCGTTTCGCTGTGGCCGTTATTATATCTCGCTTAGAAACTTGTTTGGGGCGGCCACGCGATATCGCGTGAACGGCCCTTTGGTAAAGAACCGCATCACGCGATATCGCGTGACTGGCAATGAACGTGTTAACAGCATTCGGAACTAAATATCTAGCAACTAACAAAACATCGATCTTCCCATGAGAATGAGATGTTTTTCCGCGGTAAAAAGTAGCCTACGTCACTCTCTACCCTCCCAACTATCTCGACACACAAACCATATCATATAATAGCCATGGTGCGGCGTGAAAGAGCCACAAAAAAACAAACACACTTTCATATTTATAATATTAGTATGGACTAGCTGTGCCCGCGGCTCCGCCCGCGTGGAACTCAGTGTGTCACAAAGTTTTTCCCGCGTGAATTCCGATCCCCCGGGATGTCCGGGACAAAATGTAGCCTATTTGACGCTCCCCAACATCCTCTACCTCCCAGTGAAAATCCCATAAAAATCTGAGCCCACGACTTCGTTCGCGAATAGGAGCTTGTCCCGCATCAATTCCGATCCCGCGGGAATTCCGGGATAAAAAGTAGCCTATAGGTATAGTATAGGTCCACAATTTCCTCTATCTCCCAGTGAGAGTCCCATAAAAATATAAGCCCGCGATTTGGCGCATAACAGTTTTTCCCGTGAGAATCCTGATCTCGCGGAAATTTAGGATAAAAAGTATTATTAAATAAATAAACACCTTTTTTACAGCTTGATTTTGCTAGAGTCCAAATAATGAGAAACAGAGGTGCATTCCACAGGCTACGGAGAAATTTTCTTAGAAGGTGCAGATTATGCATTGCGGCCAGAAGCCGGAATTTCGAACATTTACTGTAAAAAAGGTGTTTATTTATTTAAAAATACAAGTTCACTGTCGTTGTTTTAATTTCAGGATTCTAGAAAGATATTTACTTTACACATAGCCATGTGTTATACCTTATTAGAATCCCCATTAAATGCACTATTACTTGTGATATAGGGTCACTTTTCAATAGAACATTTTTTTTTCACAGTGGGGTCCGATGTAAAAGAAAAGTTATGATGGAGGAAAATAAAGATTACTAAAACGTGTTATTTTTTCCAACTCAAGACATACACAGCGAGACAAAGCAGTGTCTTATGAACAGACTACTCAGTTGCATCATATTAGATAAACAAAAATGATACAGGATGTGAATTTATCGAATTTTAGTAAAATTTACATTGAAAAAGTTCATTTCCTTAAAAAATACAAAATCAGTTATAACTTTTCAAGGGTTGATGATAGAGACCACCAGCTGGTAGAACAGTTTTTTGCAGAGGATGACTCAAGCTAACAAGCTAACCGGTCGTTGCGTTTGATCCATGACTTTTTGGCCACCCAGTATAGATTAAGATTAAGCAACTTCATACAATGAAAAGGTTTTTATTCCACTTTATTTTTATGTAGATATGTACCTACATTATGTTTCTCATAAACTCATAATTTTTATTATGTATCTTGGTATTTATCATTTCTTTTTTAATCGTAAGCTAGTTTTTGTCGTCGGGTCCCATGTGAATTTTACTGACATCTGACGAGTAGCTTTTGTAGTAGCTTTTGCGAGTAGTAGTTTTCTCTATTTGTCGATGATGAAGTTGGTATTTTAATAAAAAAATCACTATAGTCCACAATATCAGATGATTTCCGTCGATAGGTATAATTACTTTTATTTCATTAATAAGTTACTTACTGTAAATCTGTATCCGTGCAGTCTAGTTTAGGTCAGATAACTAAATCCTGCTTTCGAAACGATGAGCCGATAACATAAACATGTAATTTAATCTATTAATTCTTTGTTTCACGGCCAGTTGATGTTCTGTATATAATCCAAAGATCGACTCATTAAACTATTTTCTAAAGTTAAGTAAATACTTAGTTTGTAGCAGTATGAAGACTTGTTCGATTTTAATTAGCTTTTGCATTATAGCAATCACTGCTGCAAAGAACATCGGTATGTACTTAATAATTTATTAATAGTGCATAATTTACGGAAATGATAACATAATAAAATTAATACGGCTGTTATCCTTACTAATATTATAAATGTGAAAGTGTGTTTGTTTGTTTGTTTGTTTGTGACGCTTTCACGTCGCAACAAAGCTATTATATGGTAAGGTTTATGTGTGTGGGGATAGTTAGGAGGGTGGAGAGTGACGTAGGCTACTTTTTACCGCGGAAAAACATCCCATTCCCATGGGAAGATCGATGTTTTGTTAGTTGCTAGATATTTATTTTCGGAGTTGTTAATAGATGGCGTTAATAAAATTCATTTGCAAGTTCTGAATTACGCTATCAAATACTACATGTAATTTACTTAAGTCAAATGTAATAGGCTTCTTTAGCTCTGCCTCGAGAACTCCCCGCTCCGGCTGTATTCAGTGTACCGCCCGCCCGCTGGCACTATCCTGTTGGCTGATGTCCGCAAGTTGCTGGACTCGCCGACACCGGTGGTGGGCGCGGGCGACTGGAACTGCAAGCATCCGGGGTGGAATAGCCTAGCTGCCAACAGAAGTGGAAGGCTACTTTTTGATGCCGCTGAACAGCACGGCTACACTGTCGAGGGTGTTGCACACCGTTACCGCGGCTCTGAATAAGAGAGAACGCGTGTGTGCAGTGTTCCTCGACATGGAAAAGGCGTTCGACCGTGTTTGGCACGACGGCTTTCTCTACAAGATCTCGCAGTCGTCGGCGCCCCGGAGTGCCGTTAAGGTGATCTCCAGTTTCCTCGAAAATAGAAGCTTCAGAGTAGTGGTTGAAGACGCCGAATCCACCGAGCGTCCGATCGCAGCCGGCGTCCCGCAAGGGAGTTGCCTGTCCCCGGTCTGCTACGCCTGCTACACCGACGACATCCCGGCGGCAGGGGGGCGTCGCTTGCCCTGTATGCCGATGACGTGGCGTACATCACCACGTCGCTGAATAGAACCCACGCCATCGTCACGATGCAGCGTGCGCTTGATGCCCTCCCCGAATAGCTCGCCGCGTGGAGACTGTCGGTGAATGTCGGGAAGACGCAGGCCGTGAACATAGGAGGATACCTCAACAGGCGGGATCCTACTCTGGAGCTTCACGGACAAGATATCCAATGGGCTCCACAGGCCAAATACCTGGGGGCAAAATCGACGGAAGACTCTCGATGAAGCCACAGGTTACGAAAGCCGTCGCGAATTCCAGAAGCGCGATGGCAGAAACCAGTGCTCTCCTCGAGCCTCCCTCTCGGACTGAAGCTCGGGGTCTACAAGACCTACATCAGATCCCGCCTCACGTACGCGGCACCGGCGTGGTACGCGCTCGCCAGCGAACCGCAGCGCAAGAGGATGCGCGCGGTTCAGGCGATTGCGCTCCGCCGGCTGACTGGTGCGCCGAGGTACGTCAGGAACGCCGTCATCCAGAGGGACCTTCGAGTCGAGAGCCTGGACGACTTCATCGAGAGATTGGCACGCAACATGTTCGGGCGTGTCGACGCGTCGCGGTTCCCGCATCTGCAGGACCTAGCGCCGCTCCACGCCCGTCCACCGGACCGCTGGGCCTTCCCGCGCGACTTGCTGGTTGCGCGGGACGGGGCTAGCACTGACTGATACTGGGGCTTCGTAAGTCGTCGCCCGGCGCTGATCGGCTCCTGCTGGGCTTCCCACCAGCGGGATTCACCCAGTAGGGCCTCGATCGCCTGGGCGGCGCGAAGATGAACCCCATCCCGTTTTAAGACTCTGTGGCCTGTAAAAAGGCCACCACTCACCGGACTTGACCTATTGGTTAACCAAAGATGGACAACCAAGGGCCTTAGGGCTCAACCCAAGGACCGGCCCGTTTTAACGGGCCGCGAGAGACACCCCCAAAGGGGAACTAACTGTCCCGAGGGCTCCACACACCTCAGACAGGGTGGAGTGAAAAGAGCGAGTAGTAGGCTACTTTTTAGCCTAAATTCCTACGGGAGCGGGACCTACGCGGCTGTTACCTACAGGTCCCGGTCCCGAAGCGAAGCGCGGGCGGTTCTCTAGTACTCGTATATTTGTAGGTGAATTCCAAATAAGTAGGGTGTTGCGAAGTGATGGGCTTATATTCCTACGGCTACACTAATTTAGCGGTCGACTAAACAGTTTTACTTGTAAGTAGGTAAGTACCTATAGTCCGTTTTTTTCGCTACGGATAAATTGACACATGCAAATGTCAAATTTCGACAAAATGTTACCAGCTTTTCAGATATAGTGTTGTACTACGATACCGGTTTCATGAACCGTAACTTTTTACTCTTACCACATATTTTTATTATTATTTGACAATAGACGAATCTTTAAAAAGTCGTGGTGAATATGGAGCATCACAGATAAAAAAAAATATTTATGGATTTTAATAACTTATTTCACTAAGTAAATACGACAATTATTTAATTTTATTTATAAATGACGAATATGTAATAACATACAATTAACAACAATAACAATACATTGCGGTTGTCGCCACATTGTTAAAATTTTAAACACACATTTTTGTAATTATTACTGAAAAACGATACTAGATCGTAAATTACGTAAGGTTACGGTCGTGGCACTTCACTATTAATGGTTTGCAAAAAAGTAGCAACACAGCTTAATAATTTATGTCAATTTCGTCCGTAGGTAGCGAAAAAAAACAGACTGTAGGAATGAGTAACAAATTCATAAGCAAATCCCTGAGGTTTCGGTCAGTTGTAGGTACCTAATTGATTGAGGGGACTAAAGGACTTCAGACTTTTATATAAGAGCCGGCAAACAGTAGATAAGCCTGGTGGTAAGTGGTTACTGTCAACTTATGAACACCAGGGACCAAAGACAATTAAAGATGTAGGTACGTAGGTAGGTGGTAGGTACCTACTCAGTTACTCTTAACAATTATAATTGATCCTTGTTACTGCTTACTTAAGTATTAAAATTTATTTTATGTTGGAGTAGATAGATAAGGGATTTTTTCCACATTAGATTATTGCGTACAATCATTAATTTAACTCCGATTGCTCTTGTTTTCAGAGACGTTTCAGCAAACGCACGCCCCACAAGACTTAAATACTGACACCTTAGTATCTCAACTGTTCGAAGTAGTGAAATGGATGATCAAAAACGGCAGTCCAGATGTATTTCCGGTGCTGGACCCCATGAATCTTTATAATCAGACTTTTCATATGAGTTTACCCAACAAAATGTTCACGTAAGTGCAAATAATAAGGAATTGTTTCTTAAGCCGCTCACTTACCTACATTCTCACGAATACACGAACACAAAAGTGAGTGTAGCCCGTTCTAGAGCAAGATCCCAGGGCCACCAGACGTCACGTATTTTCTGACGAAGGAAATGTGGACGATTGAGTAGTGTTAGTATGTACTAAGAACGCATGCCTACCTGCTAGCTTGCTCAGACGGCCAATTTTCAGGTATCAGGTAATCAAGGTACATAAAAACATTACTTACCTCACGTAAATTCTCCAAGCTGATTTTTACGTATATTTTAGGCAATATCCTTAAAAATAAGTCGCCAATACTCCCAGACACTTTCCGTCGGCCGTATTGCTTTGCAGACGCTTTAAAGCTCCCAAATGTATTAGAGTCTCCAACGCCTGACGCATTTTAATTGCACCAATTTGCTTTACGCATCTCACGCAATGCGTGATTGGTGTAATTGGTGCAATTAAAATGCGTCAGGCGTTGGAGACTCTAATACATTTGGGAGCTTTAAAGCGTCTGCAAAGTGTTGAGTTTTATGAAAATAAAATAGTTTTAGCTATTAAATGCTTTTTATTTAAACTCACACGTTTCGGACAACAAGAAAATTTTACAAGGAATAATGGCGGCGAAAGACAAAACACAATCACAGACAATATAAAATAGTGTTGTACCATGTATGTAGTGTTGTAACGCAGAGGTTTTAAATTTATTATTACAACACTCCCACCAAATTTAAACCTTTCTATCACAATAAAAATATAAAACTCTGTTACTACTAGACTCTACTACATTCAAACTAAACATTACATAAATCAAAACTCAAACTAATCTTTTAAATGACTAATAACACCAATTTTTAGTCTCAAATATTGAAACTTATCTCTAGGTAGAGCCTTAGTAAAGATATCTGCAAATTGATCTCTTGTACATACATATTTTAAATCAATTTGTTTATCAATATACTTCTCTTTAATAAAATTATATCTCACATCAATATGTTTACAGCGCTTATGGTAATCTACATTCTTAATTAAACAAATAGCACTTTGATTGTCAATGTTTAAACACACTGATGTTTGATTAAATGCACCAATATCTAATAACAAACTTTTAATCCACAATGCTTCCTTTGTGGCTGCACATGCAGCCATGAACTCGGCTTCAGTGGTTGAAAGTGCAACACTTTGTTGACGCTGTGTTGACCAAGTCACAGCTGCACCATTTTTCATAAAAATGTAACCACTTACTGAACGTCGTGTCTCAGTATCTTTGGCGTAATCTGCGTCACTGTAAGCCTGAACTTCTGGCTGAAGTGATGCTGTGTAGCACAGACCATATGTTTTTGTTTCTTGGAGATACCTCATGATTTTCTTCACAGCGTTCCAGTGAGTGTGATCATAACAATTAAGGTATCTACTCACCAGACTTACTCCATACATGATATCAGGTCTACTGACTATAGCCAAGTGCATCAGCGAGCCAACAGCTTCTCGGTAGGGTATATTTTCAGCCGGTGCTTCAGAACTCTTCTCCAGTGTTGTGTGCGGGTCAACAGGAATGCAGTTACTGTGAGCATCATTCATATTAAATTTCAACAACAACTGTTCAGTATATCTGGTCTGATGAATGAAAACCCTTTTATCTGCTTTTTCTATTTGTAATCCAACAAATACTCTTGGTTCAAAATACTTCATTTCAAAATGTTTTCCTAATTCAAATATAACTTTATTTAATGTCTCTTTATGCTTTGAAATTAGAAGTCCATCATCAACATACAGCAATAAATAAATCTTGTTGCTGTCTATATTACCAACATAAACACATCTGTCAGCATGACTGCTTTTAAATCCAAATTTCTTTAAGACAGAATCAAACTTACTATTCCAGCACCTTGGTGCTTGTTTAAGACCATAAAGGGAACGGTTTAATTTACATACCTGATTTGGTTCAACATCCAAACCTTCAGGAGGAGTCATGTAGATGCTCTCACTGATGTCTCCGTAGAGGAATGCTGTTTTGACATCAAACTGAAGAACTTCAAGATTATGTTGAGCTACCTCTGAAAGCAAAATACGCACTGAGTCATACCTCACGGTTGGTGCGAATGTCTCATTGTAGTCTAACCCTTGTTTTTGACTACACCCTTTTGCACATAGCCTTGCTTTATACAATAATCCAGATGGTTCGTCTTTAATGCGGAAGACCCATTTGCAACCAATCAACTTTGTATTCGCAGGCTTATCCACCAATTGCCAGGTATTATTTACTTTATGTGCATGTAACTCTTCACCAATAGCCTGTTTCCATTTAAGGTTATCAACATTTTCAGAATATATAGCTTCCTGATATGATTGTGGAACAATCAACTTCTGTGAGTTTGCATCTACAGTAAGGTAAGTACTAGCTTCTTTATTCATTTTACTTTTAGATCTTGTAGTTATAGTTCTCTTTAATTCTGTTTCTATTGACTCCTCAGGTACATAAATGGATCCTTCGTCAGAGTGATAAGAGTCATCACTGGAGGTAATAGTATTTTCAGAAGTATCATTAATAGATGTATCTTTGTTCTCATTATTATCTGATAATGGTAAGTAGGTATAATTTCTTTGAACTGTATTTTCTAGGAAAATTACATCTCTACTCACAAACACTTTCTTAGTTTTTGTATCTATTAATTTGTATCCTTTAGTTGTTTCACAATAGCCTATAAATATCATTTTACTTGCCTTAGGATCAAACTTCTTTACTTTTTCTTTAGGGGTATGCATCATCACTTCACAACCAAAGACTCTCAGATGCTCAATCTTTAGTTTCTCACCGGTCCACTTTTCTTCAGGTGTGGAGAATTCAAGTGCCCGTGTTGGACACCTATTAGTGATGTATGCTGCCGTTGCAACAGCTTCAGCCCAATACTCCTTCTGTAATTTAGAATTAATAAGCATACACCTAGCCCTTTCTAAGAGAGTTCGGTTCATTCTCTCTGCTAAACCGTTTTGCTGGGGTGTGTATGGGGTAGAAGTTTGATGTATGATCCCCGATTTATTCAGTAGGCTTTTAAACTCATTGCTTAGATACTCTCTCCCATTATCTGTCCGGAGGGTTTTAATTTTTAAATCAAGTTGATTTTCAACAAGAGCTTTAAATGTACAAAATTTCTCAAAAACATCAGATTTATTTTTTAGAAAATAAACAAATACCTTCCTTGTATAATCATCAATAAATGTGACGAAGTACCGGGCTCCTCCTAGAGACTGCACTTCCATTGGTCCGCAGATATCGGAATGTATTAATTCTAGTTTACATTTTGCTCTGGAACCTTCTGACGGAAAGGGGTATCGCGTTTGTTTTCCTTCGGAACAAGAAATACATATTACTTTCTCATTATTTTTAATATTTAATCCTGTACTTTTTGCAAGTTTGTTTAAATCTTCAAAATTCAAATGCGCCATTCTTTGATGCCAGAGATAAGCATTAGTTTCTTCCTTAGCTGATATGTATGCTGGAACACTGCAGGTGTTTAGCCGGTACATATTGTTTGTTAACCTTGCATCTGCCACTTGCTCATTGTTTTTGTTGAACAACTTACAGGAATCCTTATCAAAATGTACATGACATCCACTTTTTATTATTTGACTAACGGATAATAAGTTAGTGGCCAATCCGGGTACATAAAGAACATTCTGAACCTGCACTGTACAGGTCTTGCCATTTTTGGACTGTACATCTAAGTCCACTTTGCCACAGGCCTCTACATGTAATATCTTATTGTCAGCTACTTTGATTGTTTTAATTGGTGGCACCATTTCATCGTATAGCCAATCCCGATGCATAGTCATATGCATTGATGCGCCAGAGTCTATGAACCAGCCACCATCATTACTCGTTGAAGCGGAGAACACAGCCACATAACCTTTATTTTTCTCAGTATTGCTAGCTTTATGTTCATTCTTCTTAGCATGACAATTCTTACTAAAGTGCCCATATTTATTACAACTAAAACATCTGGGGCCTTTACTAGAGGTACTGTTTTTATCAGATCCTTGGTAAGTAGGCTTCGACTTGAACTGACTTCCTTTCTTAACATATAGTGCCGCTGAGTCAGATGTTCTGACATCTTGTAGAAGTTTTGTTTTCACGGAGTCTGCCGTTATAGCCACACCAGAACTTTCGAGGGCCATCAGCATTGGTAAGTAAACATCAGGCAAACCAGCCAACAATAAAGTTCCTAACCATTCATCATTGACTATAAAATCAATATTCCTCAGTTTGTGGGCGGTAGACATTATTTTCATAACATAATCTTCTATGTTTAGGCAGTTTTCAAGTCTCGTAGTAATTAAATCTCTTAAAAGTCCTACTCGGCGTGTGAGCCCCTTGTCATCAAAGGCTTTAGCTAAATTTTCCCAAACTTGTTTTGCTGTTTTTGCCTCTTGAACGTGTATATAATTTATGGGATCAATTAATAGAATAATTTTTGACTTAGCTTTCATGTCAAGTTTTGAATCGACAACGGTTCCTTGTACGCAGTCCCACAATTCTTCATGCTCAAGGTAAGTTTGGACAGCAAAACGCCATGTCGGGTAATTATCTCTTCCGGTAAGTTTCTCGATCATTGTCATCGTGCTATTAGCCGACATTGTTCAATTTTAATTGTGAAACTTATGAAGAAAGCACGCCAGCACGTTGATGTATTGTAGCACTAACTTTCGACTATTTTATTTAGAACTGTTTTTACTATTGCAAACAGGCGGCCTGGGCCCATAACCTGTTGAGTTTTATGAAAATAAAATAGTTTTAGCTATTAAATGCTTTTTATTTAAACTCACACGTTTCGGACAACAAGAAAATTTTACAAGGAATAATGGCGGCGAAAGACAAAACACAATCACAGACAATATAAAATAGTGTTGTACCATGTATGTAGTGTTGTAACGCAGAGGTTTTAAATTTATTATTACAACACAAAGCAATACGGCCGACGGAAAGTGTCTGGGAGTATTGGCGACTTATTTTTAAGGATATTGCCTAAAATATACGTAAAAATCAGCTTGGAGAATTTACGTGAGGTAAGTAATGTTTTTATGTACCTTGATTACCTGATACCTGAAAATTGGCCGTCTGAGCAAGCTAGCAGGTAGGCATGCGTTCTTAGTACATACTAACACTACTCAATCGTCCACATTTCCTTCGTCAGAAAATACGTGACGTCTGGTGGCCCTGGGATCTTGGACTATTCACAACTGTTTACAATAAACGAAGTTTTTGACAATTTCGTGGTATTCCAATCAGTCAAAGCTGTACAAAGACAATTCATTTACAAAAGTTCGCACCACAGAGAACTTTGCTCACCCGTATGTGAGTGAGTAGAGCTGTAGAGCACGAATAATAAAATATTTGAAGATTTTGAAGACCTAGCATCCCAGTTGGTAGCCGTGTTAAGCGGGGATTACCGTGTTCGATTCCTGACCGAGGTAGGTACTAATGCAGAATTGTATTGGACTAAGCGTTTAATCTTCTTTCCTCCATAGATTGCCCAGCCACTTTGATTATACCTAATGACGTAGGTACCTACTTGTCTAATGCGGTGATACCTGATATATGGGGCACACTAAAAGTTTTGCACTTCTAGCTAATCGAAACTATTTGAATTTCGAATGTTATAATATTTTTTAAAACGGTGCAACCTTCTTGGTAATAAAAATAAAAAATTGGCGGGAAATAATTTGTCAATACTAGGTACCTACTCTATTCTTCGAGTTCTACGTACGCAACGAAAATGGAATAGTCGTAAAGATTTTAGAGGGATGATTTTTCATGATTTTAAAAGTTCTCTCTCCGCACAAGACTGCGGCTCGTCAGGCTCGTCTTCAAAACGCTTTTGGGAGAGAAGCACCTTGTTTGAGCACCGTGAGGCGATGGTTTGCTGAATTTGAGAGAGGTCGAGTTTCTTTACATGACGAATTTCGTGAAGGGCGGCCTTCAACTGCCGTCAACGAAAATAATGTGGCTACTGTTAAGCGACTAATTGAAGAAAACCCAAGGATTACCTATGAGACAATTCGAGGTTGGGGATTGGTATGAGCCAAATTTCCGAACTTTAAATTCTTTGTGTAAAATTTTCAGTGTAGTGTGTAGAATTTAAAGTTCGGAAACTTTGTTGTCCTTGGATCCCTCATGAACTGACAGCGGGGCAGAAGCGGGCTCGCGTGGAATGGTGCTCACAGATGCTACTGAAGTGCGACCACGGACATACTAATGCTGTTTATGCCATTGTCACAGGAGACGAAACGTGGATTTATGGTTTTGAACTGGAGAAAAACAGCAATCTTGTGAATGGGTGTTTGAAAATGAGAACAGACCAACAAAAGTGAGGCAGGCGAGAAACGTTGGTAAAAAGATTATCGCGTTTTTCTTCTCAGCCACGGATCCCATCTGCACAATTTTCCACTTGAAGATCAAAAGAGTGTTAAGTGGTATTCTACCATTTGTTTACCCAGGATGGATGTTACAAAAAGTACGCGAAAGACGACCAAAAAGCCGCTTTCTTCTACATCATGACAACGCTTCTTCACACACGGCCAACCAATCAAACTCATTTTTAGTCTCCAAAAAAGTAAACTCGTTACCCATCCTGCACATGGCCCCGACCTAGCACCCTGTGATTTCTATATTTTCCCCAAAATCAAAGATGAGAGTTTTCACTTCTACCAACCCGAAGAGGCAGTGATAGCGTTCAATCAGCACGTAGATAACATGCCTTCAAATCTGTGGCCCTCCTGTTTTAAAAAATGGTTCGATCGCATGAAAAAATTTTTAAAATGTAAAGAAGAGTATTTTGAAAAGCAATAAACATAATATTTAGGTAATAACATGTTGTTTTTTTAAGTTATGCAAATCTTTTAGTGTGACCTACGTATTAAATTAATAACTAATACCCACTTAGGTATTATAGGTATCTAATGATGACAAATTAATGTTAATTTTCAGGATAAGCGCGAATTTTACAAATGCCTTATTAAAAGGCTTAGGAGATTTTGAGATGCTCCAAGTAAAATTCTTTAAAAGTGAAGTTGCACTTTTTTTCTCCATAAATTTTCCGCTAATGACACTTACAGCAGGTAAGAATCCCTATAGGTAATGTTTGGTAAGTAAAAATTTATGGTAGACAACAGTATCACCAGACGGTGATGAAGAGAACTAAGACCATGGTTTCATCATCATACAATTAAGGGGGGCCACATACATGCGGAATTCCGAAACGGAATCCCGAATCGAAATTTCGATTTGGAATTCCGTAAATACACCACACACATACGTGGTTTTTCCGTTCGGAATGACATAGACGAACGGCGCATGTAGACCACAGAGTAAGTAGATACATTTTTATTTTACAAAGTTACGTCAGTGAACTCTTTTTCTTTTTAAAAATGAGAGATGGTACCAAAAGAAACAGATCAGTAGATAAGTTGAATTCGAGAAGTCGAACTAATCGTCAAAAAGTATTTCACGATTACAAAATAAAATATATTTTAATGGGAACAGAATTAATTTTCTTACATTTTAGGCCAAAAAATATGTAATCATTCATTTAAATATATAACGTCTGGCTCAAAAGCCAGTATCCAGAAACGTGAAATGTTACAAAAAAGTCATGATTTCATTTCGCGCCATTATTAGACGCATTATTTTTGTCGTTTTTTTAGTCATTGTTTGAACTGTGCGGTCATTAAAATAGTTTTTATAACAATCACATTCAATTTACAGATGTTTGAAGTTTTTCAGCAGGTTACCCTCACTATAAAGCAAAGACAAACAGTTGTCAAATGTGGCCTATTAAAATGGCCTTACTTTATAGATTAGCAACTGAGTCACTTGAACCCCAAAATTTTTGTGCTTGAACCACAAAATAAAGATATTACAGAATTTAAGCTCATGTATGTACCTCGATTTAGGTTATGTATGTGTGCGTTAGCGTTAGAGTTAACGATTCCGGTATGGTCTTGGATTGGTTTTTGTTATTTAAATTATTGGTATGGATTAAACAGGAAACAAAATTATAGTGAATATTAACTCAATATTTGCAACTAAACTAAGTGCGTTTTTGCGGCAGTTTCGGTAATATGTAATAATGTTAATATGATCATTTAAATTGGTTATTGCACCGCAGGGATTTCGTTTTAATCTATTTATTTAATTTTTTTCTACTAAATAATATTTTTTTATCTTTATTAGGTACTTAGGTACTTGAAATAAAATAACAATAGGGTACTTTCGGTAGAGAAAAATAAACTTGATTTTCGTAATAAAAAGCAACAAAAAATATATTTCGGCAAAATAAACACGCTTTCTCGCCTTAAAATAAAATAAAATATTAATTCTTTTTTATTTCCGGAAAAACGCCACAAACTTATGGCCCGGTGGCCAAAATTGGAACTAATGCAAATGTTATATTGTTGTCAGACAAAGACAAAGACAGTAGCGCCTCTCTTACCGGGTCAGATAAGTTTGTGGCGCTGTACTTATGAATGACTTTTTCAACATGGCGGCATTAGTTCCAATTTTTGCCATTTCAGAGATATGTTCGTGGCACTGTAAGGGAGTTTCTGTCACCCACACGTCATCCACGCGCCAAAAGACCTTTGTACGACTGTAGACAAACATGGAAGACGATTTTTTTAGCAGCGATTGCATTATTGCTGTATCTATGTGTGCGTTACTTTTGGGCACTTTGTATGAAGCTTAACATCTGTATTATCTAATTTGTGGTGTCATTATATTATTATAAGCATCCCATCCTAGTCTTTTCATTTAATGTATGATTTTAAAAATTCTGACACTTTGAGGAAACTGAAATAATATAATAAATAAGAGCATTATTAAATATTACTGCATATTACTTAATATATATATATTTTGTTAAATGTAATTTTTAGGAAGATTTCTAAATATTTGAGGCAATTTTAGCGAGTTTTGACATTGGTTTAGGCATAAATATTTTATAGAGTTGGTAACACTGGTCCTTGACTGTCATTCCTTACGGAAACCGAATGTGTGTTGCGACTCGTACTCATAGAGATATTACACTAGAGGGCAGAAGCCAGGCTTCAGAGCGTACCTAGGATAAAAAGAGACGAAATCTTTAGTAATCACCTTTCTCTTTCTGGCTCATCGGGATCGGAGAGAGATAGGTAATTACCGTTATCGTTGTTTCTCTTTCTAACCGGGGGCGAATGCAATCTATGGGCAGCCGTATGGCTCACCCACTCTATTGTAATATCTCTATGCTCGTACTAAATGTATGGAGCAGTTGCGTCCGGAATTCCGAACGGATTGTCTATGATTCGGAATTCCGAATCAGGCGTCGAACACACGGCACCGCGTACCGCCGCGGTAGGCGGTGGCGGTAAAGCGGATTTCGAGGCGGTGGTCCGCGCGGTAAGGTGGTTTACGCGCCTGTCCGCGCGGATGGGTTTAACGCAGTTTTGACCAGTTTGATCACAGACACTCGCAAGAATGGATGCAGAAGTGGTGGCAGCAATCTGGCTTTTATGGCGTAGAAAGAAAAAAAAAGAAGATATTGGGTTCATCCATTTTTACGAAGCAGAACTATTAATGGGGCATTCATGTTGTTCTATAAAAGTATGAGACAACATGAAGATAAATTTTATAATTATACGCGAATGTCCACTCATTCATTTGATTATTTGTTAGCAAAGATATCAAAATTAATTTCTGGAGTAAATACGAACATGCGTCCTTGTATTTCCCCGGAAGAAAAGCTTCTTGTGATTTTTTAAACTTACCAAGTTCTTTTTTTTCTTTGTCGGAATTTTGCCCTGGCTCCAAATATAAGTTAACAATCTCTTCCCATTGCTTCATTTTAAGGAGTCTGTCACTATATTGTGGGCTTTTCATGTCCCAGATAGCATTGCGATTTTCAATCTCCGAAATAAACTTTTCGACATCGAAATCCATTTTTGACCGACTTCATTCAACGATGGTCCGCGCGGTGATGCGGTGGCTCGTGTGTTAGGCGCCGCCCCTCCGCACGGACGTCAGTGCGGAGGGGCGGTGGCGGTGAGAGCACCGCTCCACCGCGCGGTCAATCGGTGTACGTGTGTTAGGCATCAACGGATTTCATAGACCCCAATACAACTTGACAACCGCTTCACCGCCTACCGCGGCGGTGCGCGGTGCCGTGTGCCCGACGCCTCAGAGACAATTCAGGAAAAACTACCGTTTGTGTGATTGTGTGTTGTGTGATAGGGCCATACATTTGTATAGATTTCACTGCGTCAAGAATCCCGAATCGAAATTCCGTTTCGGGATTCCGTTTCGGAATTCCGCATGTATGTGGCCGCCCTAATAGAACGATAACGGAGCGATTGAATATGCAGGATATTAGAGGAAAATTAATGAGATTCGATCCCGTGATAGCGATTTTTAACTGACTTCAAAAAGGACCTTCTGGATTTAACTGTTTTTTATGTTTGTTACCTGAGAACTTTCGACTAGATGAACAAGTTTTGATGATTCTTGTATTATTCGCTTTTCGTGTGGTCCTATATAATTTTAAGCGACTGGTTTTTTTTTTTTTTTTTTTTTTTATGGAATTAAGATAGCAAACGAGCATGCAGTACCACCCTTCCCCTGCCGCCCATAACAACTGTGACCGACCTAGAACTAGACTCAAAGGGACTAGGATGGTTAGTCTAGTTAGTAGATGGTGTTAGAATATTAGTTGGTTAGTTTGTTAATAAGTGCGAGGACAGGGTATGTTAGTGATAATTAGTCCTGTTAGTTAATGTTAGTAATAGTCCAGTTAGTTATTGTTAGTATGAGTCTTGTTCCAATTCGGTCACAGATGCGTTGCTACCCCTGAGGTCTGAGATGGTCGCCTCTAAAAAAGTGAAACCGGCTCCACAAACCTTCCTATCCGGAACACAATTGCTCTTAAGAACAATTATTATGACGGTAGGAATGGTACAGAGTACCTTGGCGGGCGGTGGTACTACCCCGGGTGAACTCTAGGCTCTACCACCTACCACCTTGGCGTGTAGACCGTGTAGTTGTTGAGTTATCACTGCATGCCAATGTCGAAGTCAGTAATTTTTTTTGTTAAAACTTAATTCAATTAGAATCTCCCTACATATTATGTAGGTATAAATACATACCTATTGTTTTAGGTATTTTCGGCCCCAGATCTAGTGTAGAGTCACCTTTAAATAATTAGGTACGTGCAGGTAATCATTTTTATATCGGCTTTTCAGTGGAATATGAAATGGAGGGAGACATATATGAAGCGATACCGTTGACGGGCTATGGAGCTTTTGAGTAAGTAGTTAAAGCATTGTAACCACGATTGTAACACACATCAAAAATTAAACACGTAGGTAGTACTTATTATAAAAAAGAAAGAACAATTTATTTGATATAACAACTTTTGATTGAATATCACAGTAACATTAATATTACCTAACCCTTTTCGTGTTTGTTCTGAAACTTAAAAATAGTTCGAACGTACAATAAAACTTTATCACGTGAAGAGTAGGTATATCGCACGTACTTTGTAAGGTAAACAAACAATTTCTAAAAGTTAATCCTCTATCGTAAGTGGTATCTATTTGAAAAACAAGCGGCAAGCAACTCCCAAGGAGTGTCTCCCTGTTCATTTAATCTTAGCATGATATCTAGTCTTAGTATTTTTTGGTCTTGAATGAATAATTTATAACATAATAAAAAAATTATAATCGAAAATTTATTTGCAGATTTCAAATGAAGAATTTTAATTTCTCCAGCAAAGTTTATATAAAACAGTCAGAGAATGGCGAATCTGCAATTATTGATAAATTTGAGGACACGCAGTTCAGTATTGACAAAATAACAGTAAGAATTTTATATCTACCATTTTATTTATACCTATGTATTATATTAAAAACTTTCAAATTAGGGATCACTGCTGTATAATATGAATTTGATGGTTGCCTTAATTAACAAGAAAAAAAAGAAAATTGTCTGCAGGGCATAAAATATTATGTAAATATGTAGGTAATATTCCTGGTACTTTTGTTACCCTTACTTGGGACCTTTGGGATCAACCCTACATTTTATAATTTTTATAGCGACCACAGTAAAACGTAGGTGGGTACCTAATAAGCGTTAAGTTAGGTACCTATACCTGGATGTCGACCTATTTCAAGGATTAAAGCTAGATATAGTATTTAATAGTACATTACGATACGGTGCGTAAAGTTGGCCATTTTTGAACGGCGTGAAGTTAGCGCACGAGCGAAGCGAGTGCGATATGCGCCGTTCAAAAATGCAACTTTACGAACGAGTATCGTAGGTAGGTATATTATTTTATAGCACGAGTGACATAAACCCGCTTTATTTTTGTTATAATAAATAAAAGTTATAATTTGATGCCTTAATTTCATAAAGATGATAATAATGTAATTTTATTGTGCGAAAGAGAATTCCAAAGTGTTCAAAACATGAAGAGATAGATAAAAAAAATAACGACAGAGCCTCCTGAAAGGAATTATTACGAAGTTATTAATGTTTATATTTAAGTTTTCTACAACATAAAACTGTATTTAGAATCTCTAACCCTCAGACCAATAAACTGTAGACGGAGCGTCACGAAATCAAAAGTGAGGCAGGCTCTCTTTGCATGTGTGCGTATGTCAGTATTGCCGTATGTTGTTTATACTTTATTGTAAATTGTTGGTTTAGAGTAAGGTATTACAACAAAAATAATTCAGTTTAATTAGCACTTTGATGTTTGCATCCTTTTAGAGTGCAGTTTGGCATATTCGCGATAAAATTAAATAATTGTTAAACAATAATTGTACGTCTATTACGTCCGGATGGCAGTTCAAACTGTCAACTTCGGCTTACTTTTTTCTTCGATGTGTGAGTTTCGTCGTGTGTATACAAGGCTAGGCTTACTTATTTCCGGCTTCAATTTTTTATTCCCTGCGCTCCGTCTATAGTCTATTTGTCTGAGCTCTAACCTATGTAAATTCTTGCATAACCGGTATTAAGCACTAGTTTAGTACTTATACTGAACCAACAATTTGAGAAGATAAGATAACTAATTAGGAAATATTTTTTCGCTGATTTTACCAAACAGTGTCCTTTACAGTGCGCCCAACTTATCTCTGAAATGGCAAAAAGTGGAACTAACGAAAAGAAATTCATAAGTATGTTGTCATTATGTTGTGGTCATTCATCTGTCAGTTACTAGTGTGCAATGATTGGTCAAATGAATGTCAAATGCGTCCGACAGCGCCTCTTTCGTTTCAGTCTTAAGCTGGGTTTACTATACCCTGTATGGTACTTACCCATGCTATGTTAAGTAAGTAGTTTATTTGTTTGCTCAATCATATTTCCTATTAAAAATATGATAAAGTAACAGTTTTCACCAACAATTTCACACATAGGTTCCTACCTACAATACTCAAAACATACTTCAACTGAATTAGTTTAAAAAGCAGTAAAGATAAACATGACTAAAGCACAGTATAGATAATTATAAGTGCAGACAGGCATACATGGTGACTATTTTCTAATCTGTGGTGCGGGTTTGCGTCACTCAATATGTCATAAAGTACCCTCATGACATAGAGATAGGCTTCGAATAAGGTAATTCGCTTAATAAGCGTTTTATTGTAAGGTAAAACGCTGCTATTTGTTTCTGTGTGTGTTTCTAATTTATCTTAAAATTTTTTCGACGTCTAGTTGCAACAGAAAGGTACAATAAGTCCTTACTTGCTTGTAATTCAATGATTCGTTACTAAATACAAGTCAATGTAGGACGTAGGAAGTTCTTTGTACGTTAGAGTGTATTCGATTTTTAATAAATACATTAAATGAAGGATTATATTATTATTGGACATGTTAATTTATGTAATAGGATTTTTATTTTGTTTCCAGTACCTAATATAGATACACAAATATTATATAATACAAATAATATGAAATAAACGTATCTTAAGAGATACCATAAATAAATATCATTATGATATTATTACATGTTACCGGAACTGCCGCAGAAACGCACTGGGTTTAGTTGCAAATATTGAGTTTATATTCACTATACGCAACACGAAACAATTTTATTTCTATTATGAGTACCTATGTCTCCAAGTACCTCCTCTCCACAAGTACGTGCAATCACATAATTGCACGTACTTGTGATTATCATTTCGTAAAAAAATATATATTATCATTACAGATAACCTGAATTACCTGCTTTATTGAATTTTTCATCTAAGGACTCCCGTAATCTTAATTTACAGTGATAACATTATTATTGTAAATGAATTGTATAAATCGGTAATATGACTAACGTTTACTAAATTACATTACATTTTATTGATTCTAAACGTATACTTTTATTTTAATTTTCCAGTTTCCTCCATACCAACAACTTCAATTACAAATCCAATCCACGACCTTTGCGGAGTCGTTAACCCTAAGGCTAACGCACACATGCATAACCAAAATCGAGGTGCATACATGAGCTTCTGTACTATCCATATTTTGTGATAATACTATCAATAGTATCGATAGAATCGACTTTTTTATATAATACTATCGATATCATCGATCGATAGCGCAACTATCGATAGTTGGGCAACTCTACCAGTGACAAACACGAATGACGTCATCGGAACTATAGGTCCGTTTAGGCGCGAAAATTTAAACGGTCCGTTTATAACCGCATTTTTTACGATAAATTAGATTGTTTTCAATTTTAAATATGTTTATGATCTATTTTACATGGAAATCTTTAAAATGAAAACAAAACTAAAATATTGCATGTTCCCTATTTTCAATAATTCATTTTTGAACGGCGTGAAGTTAGCATCATTTTCCATGTAAAAATGAACTACTTACGCCACGGAAAACTGTGACTTAAGTGCGGGTTTAGGTCACGCTGTGCTATAAACCACAATATGCGTAGGGTATATTAATGGTATTTTTGTGTACGGAACCCCAAGCATGAGTCACTATCTACTCCTGATTTCCTTACTACTCACTCTTAGTCTCTGCTATTTTTATTACCTACATACATGATTAGTGATGATAGACAAGTAACAGGAAATAGTCCACAGTTTCAATCTACTGCACACGACAAGACGCTCCTATTCTAATTTATTGCGCTATTGTTTAATCCATTATTTTTATTAACTGCTATGATTTATTATTTAATTTATTCTTTAATGAGATTGAATTTAGGTCCCTTCAGTTATAGGTCGGTGAATCTGTGCTACCCATATTGATTTGATACGGATGGTAAACAATCGTGGTAGTCCGGTTTTCACGCACCTGCATAGCTAAAGCATGTGCCACACGGTTTCAAACGGTGGTTTGAAACAGAAACAGCACGAGTTGCGCTTTGCCGGCTACACGGTTTCAAACCATCAGTGTTGGTTTGAAACCATCAGTGTAAAAAGACCGTCGCGCGACTATCACGTCTCTACGCTCGACCTACATAAGACTAGTAAACCCGCCCTCGCTTTGTTTCGGGGAACCAGTCCCTTCAAAAATCTCTATAAATTTTAACAAATTATGTTATTCCGATGTCTACGCTATATTACTGCAAAGTTTCATGAAAATCCATTCAGTAGTTTTTGTGTGAAAGAGCAACAAACACACACACACACACACACACACACATACATCATTACAAACTTTCGCATTTATAATATTAGTAGGACTAGTAGGAAGTAGGAAGTAGGATAGTAGGATAAGGATAGGATAGGATATCCTTAGATTGTCAATTTTTTTGGCAGACGCGGCGTTGGCCCTTGGGTCAATTTCTTTTAATTTGTCGGCTAAAATATTCCACGCATTTTTTTTATAAGAATCTTTCTACGACTCTGAAGTTAAGTCCCAAAGGCAGGGCAAGACTAAACAACTCGAGAAGTTCTGTTATCACTTCACGTTCTTTTTGCTCTCGTGCCATTTTGTGCGCAGATCGTCGTTGTCGTTGATACGTGCGTCCGCGCTCGCCGCTGCAGTGTGACTGCGTTCGCGTGGTCTGGTTTGAAACAAACGGCTACACGGTTTCAAACAAGTTTCAAACCAACGCTTCTGCCAGTGGTTTGAAACGCAAGCCTCGCTACCAAGGGCGTTTGAAGGTCATACGAAATTTGGTTTGAAACTACTATCTACACTGTTTTAAACCTCAGTTTCCACCGTTTAAAACCACCGTTTCAAACCGTGTGGCACATGCTTAACTGCTAAAAACCTTCTTAATGATTTTACAATAATATAGTGGTGGTACTTTAAAAATTGCCTCGAAAATCAGAGCTTTGCCTAACACTGAATAAAAAGCAAGAGACGCCTATGGCATATGGCTGTTGTATGATCGTTGATGTTGTATGATCATACAGAAAGCGGTCATGATGGTGCCTACATATTATGTATAAAGGGTTGTGCGGCAGAATAGTGTCCCATGTCCAGCCCTTAGCCAGAAAAGTGTGACCAACCGCTGCTCTATGGTGTTACTAATAGGTTACGATATAAAAAAACCTCATATAGAAAATCTCCAGCCGTCCATAAACTAAATCGTACAAAAATAATTATTTAGGTTTGCTTAATGCACATTATTTTTTTCAGTCATATACAGAATTTGATAAAAACATAGATGACATCTTCAGCGCCCTGGTGGGAGACCTGCTAGCAGACTACCTGACACGTTTTAATAAGTACATCATTAAGACATACACCGACGACACTTTGGAAATTCTGAATCCCTTTTTAGAAGAATTTGAGAGTTGGAAATTTATTGAAGCTATTTTGCAGTAGGTATTAAATAAAGTATTTTAATAATTATTACTATTATTAGGTATAATAATAAACACCTTATTTTGCCCTAATGCGTTTTTATTTAAATAACCCTTCCTGTACCTATACCTATACATCAAAAGTTATTGTATTTTTACCCGACTGCGTCAGGAGGGTTATGTTTTTCGAGTGTATGTATGTATGTATGTAAGTATGTCCATTTATTTGTCGGGTCCCACAGCCCAAACGGTTGAACGGATTTCGACATATGAGGTATCGTTGAAATCCTCAGAACTGTGTTAGTGTCATAGGCTATATGAATTTTCATAATGGCGCCCGAAAGTAGAAGAAAAAGAGGGGATAATCTTGAGTTTTTCTTATCTTAGCAATATGGGTAAGTATCAAATGAAAGATCGTGAAGAGACCTTTTCAAAAATATATATCTCATACAACGTTTAGGCACACGTTTTAACACAAATTGTCAAAAACCATCCCAAAAAGTAGAATTTTTCGGCGAAAACACTTAAAAAGTCTGAAATAAAAATATTATCATAAAAACTTAACAAAATATTAATAAAAAAAAAGACGTGTGGCACTCGGAGACTGCCGCGGTAAAGCTATTGCATAGCATTATATATAAATTAACAAAACAAAAAATAATACTGCATTTGTGATAATAATAATAAAATGAATGTATATAGAGTACTAACTCATTTTCTTTCACTATTTTTTCGTGACTTTCTTCATTAATAAATGCACTTTGTTTATTCATATTTAAAACACTTTGTACACAAATTATACGAGTACAGATATTCACTGTACAGTGGGCCAAGAAAGTGGTGTACCAGTTTTCATTTAGTTGCCTAGTTATCAAAAGTTACATCAAAGTTCATAGGCAATATCACTGAAACTGAAAGAGACGCATAATAATGACGTAAGCCTAATTGTTAAGAATACGTACATCATAACGTCACATTATAGGTGCAAGACATTTTAATCTTTATTAGAAACGGATAATGCATTAATTTGTGCAAAGAAGATTTAAATATTCTGAACAAAAGCATTAAGAACTATTTCAGTTGACAAAATAATTCTTTTTTAAAAAGAAAATTGACATTTGACATTTAAGTCCTACAACGATCTTTTGGCGCGTGAATGACGTGTGGGTGACAGAGACAGTGCCTTACAGTTTGCCTTGCCTGTATGGCACTGTCTCTATCACCCTCAAGTCATTATAGTGTCATTATTTTATGTCATGTCATGTCTATATGTCTATGTTATTTTGCATGTTTTAAATCTAAATACGCGATAATTCGACTATTATGAATACATGTTGTCGATTGCAACGCCTTATTTAATCCAGATCATGTAATTATTCTTAAAATACCGAACCGACGGGGCGAAAATCAAATTTTAATGTTTGACAGGTAAGATTTGTATGGGAAATTAAAATTTTCATTTTTAGTATTTTCCTCGCAATTTTTCCATATTTTCTCATCGCTGCAACCTTCCCTGAACTTCCACGAATATTTCAAGACTAAAATTAGCCAAATCGGTTTAGCCGTTATAATGTAAAAGTTAGTTAACTCAGTTAAAAGATCTGGTATTTATCGATAGATGTCACGAGTGTGAGTGAGAGAGAGAGTGTGAGAGACATAGAGAGATGTGTTAGGTCTTTGATTATATATTAGGTGTTTTCGTTACGAAAGGAGATGTTTCAAAATGTATGGAGCCCCGGCCACGACTTTGTACACCATACTCAAAAATGGAGAAACACAATTAAAACAGTTTTCAATCATCCAATTCCTTTAAATTGCTTTAGTTTGGTGGTACAACACAAAAATGTACACGTAAAATTGCAACACAAAAACTAAAATCCGTCATGGCGGTAAGCTGTCATCACATGTCACGTTGGTTGATTTGATTGAAGTTTGACATATGTACCTACATTTCTGTCATGTTGAGGTGACAGTAGACAGTTCGTGATCTATGATCAATGACAAATTGGCAAGACGCCATGTTGAAACGTGATAAAAGTGAATGATAAATACAATTTTTGTACCAGAAAAGTATGCATTTAAGCAGTTTATCTTTATTTTTCTCGAATTCCATGGATTTTTCTCGATTTTTCGAGGTACTGTACATATTGTGGGCCGGATTTGAAACATCTCCTTTCTCAATTCGGTCCCCACGCCCAAGGCCCGCGATAAAAGCTATGCAATAGCTTAAAAATATTATTATAAAAAATTAAAAAAAAACAAGTGTCACAATATCAACATAAAATACTTCATGGTGCTACAGGCGGGGTCAAACAACACTGTTACCTACGGGTATAGTGCCACCAACTTATCTGTTCAGTAGACGGTGTCGCTAGTGCAGCGTTCAATGTTATCTACCATATAATGTTGAAAAAGTTTTTTTTTATTAAAAGTTATATATTGTTTTACTGTGAATATGTACAGTTTGTTTTCTTGTTGTATATCTGTTACCGGAAATGTATGAAATCTAGGAATTGTATACATTTCCTAGGAAATGTATACAATTCCTAAGCTCTTTAGGAAATGTGTAAAATATTGTTTTAAAAATTATTTAATTCGTACATTTCCTAGGAAATGTACACATTTCCTAGGAATTGTATACAATTCCGATATCGTATTAGGAAATGTGTATATCGTGGCCACATCGTAGATTTGTTAACTTCAAATGGTCGCATTTCATGAAATGGGCAACTCAGTTTGTCCAGACCGTTAAATCGTCTACGTTTGGTCATCCACGTTTGGCCAAATCGTAAAAACGCAGAATATAGGGCATAATTTCGAACCGTGACGTCTCCGGCGCTGCGGAAGGTGCAGCCCCTTCGCCCTTCCCTCCGCGCCTCCGGGTTCTAAAAAAAACTCTAGGGGTAGGGCATACAAGACAACGTGGAGTAGGGGTAGGCTAATTCGGTTCTGTAACCAATTCGACCTACCTACACCTTGAAGAATTTGACTGAGTGGTAGGTAATGCAAATGAGTATTTATTGTTTTACACAATAATATTTTTGGCACTCGGTGAGACAATCTGGTAAAAATCATAGGTAACGTAAAATATAATATCTTCATTATTATCTATCCCGCGTACCCATTAAAATCTTAAATGTTTTACATTTCCGATTGCTATTTAGGAAATGTGTCCAATATAATTTATTTCACACATTTCCGGGCGATTTTAGGAATTGTATAGGCTACATTTCATTTTTTTCAATACACGAACTCACACACAATTAATCAATAAATCAAATCAACGTTTATTGCATTAAACGGGTAGGTACAATATTGGTCTTAAATCTAGTTATACATAGTTCCTCCGTATATGCCTAATAGCATTGAGATACTATGTACTAAAGCCTAATAGGCATTGATGTTTAAGTTACACTTAGTACCTCCTTTATAGGTCCATGCTTAGTACTTAATATCTCAATGCTAATAGACGTGCAATTTCTTGATAATCTTGATAGCGCATGCATAACTTACATTATTACAATTCATTGAACTTCTCATTCTATATTTATCTATTTAGGTAGGTAATTGATCATTTTAACTTGATTAATCCCTTGTTTAAATTTCATTAATTCACTGTTATGTGATCATTTATTAGGGTTGCGTATCCAAAGGGTAAAACGGGAGCCTATTACTGAGACTTCGCTGTCCGTCCGTCCGTCCGTCTGGCACCAGGCTGTACCTATCTCATGAACCGTAATAGTTATACGGTTGAAATTTTCACAGATGATGTATTTCTGTTGCCGCTTCAACAACAAATACTAAAAAACAGAATAAAATTAATATTTAAGTGGGCGCCCATACTTTCGTTCGACGCCTCAGCGATAGTTTAGTTACCTTTCGGTCCAAGATATGTGGCTACAATAAAACAATTAAATATTTAGGTAAGTGAGGCTTTCATACATCAGACCTGATTTTTTGGCGTTTTTATACATAATGGTACGGAACCCTTCGTCCGACTCGCACTTGGCCAGTTTTTTTTGTTATGACATCCTTTTGGCAATGTAACTCTGAATTACGTCTCGTATTTTTTTCCTTTTTATTACTTCAATTATTTATTTCAATCGTAACCTTCTTGGACTCGCGCATATAATAAATTTTTATCATTCCCTAATTAGTATTGTAATAAAGTTTTTACAACATCCTTCAAACTTGTCGTAAATCCGTCCGGTATTACCCCAACGCACCTTATGACCTGTAATTAGGTACCTATCCCATGCTCCACACAGCTAGTAGGTAAGCATCCCATACTTCATATAAGTGATCCAGTTGGTTCATGGTGATCCAGGTAGAGAATGTAGGTTCAGCACGATGACATAAGATCGAAATCCAAACCGCCCATTAAATCGGTACAAATAAACCATAATAGCAGTGATTATACGGATCAAAAATTCGTGTAGCTCCTATTTTACAGATCATAAATCTATCGCGCGATTATATCTACAGTAAGTAGGTATGTAACTACATATCCGCTTCAATATAATTTATTTTGACGGAGTACGACCATAGTACGACAAATGGACACACGAGGAAATGGTCGGTTGCGTCAAAATAAAAAGTAATTTCAAGTTACGTCGGTAAGTTGAACTCTAAGTATATTCCTATCTCTATGGTTGAACTGGATATTTTTTCAATTTGTCATTTATATGTTAAAAACCTCCTTAGGTATTTCTTTCCTGCATGGCTCATTTCATATCTTCTCGCCTCGACTGGACGAAGGACGTTAAATGTTGCTAAAATAGAGAAAATTAAAACAAAATTTGCTGAAAGACAATTCCAAGCACAATCATCCTTTTTATACAATAAGATAAATAAAGAACAAAATATCTATGAACTGCCTACCAAGAAATGTAAAAAGTTAATAATCAGTTGGTTAAAAACACTGAGCTATAATGAAACGGCAGATCCATTAGGGGAGACGGGGCAAGATGAGATAACTAAGACAAAACTCGTTATACTAGAAAAATTAAACTTTTTAATAAAATTAATTAACAATAGAGGGATCAATTATACATTGGTCTTTTATAATTACACATTGTAGCACAAAAAATCACAGAACTTTTTTGGCAAATAATGAAAAAAATAAACCCAGAAAATTTCTCGTTTTGCCCCATAACTGGGGTAAGATGGGAAACGCTGTGGGGGCAAAACGAGTACCTACACATTTAATTCGGATAGACAGCGTTCACAAATATGTGCCTCTTCATCTTCATATGTTAAATAGATTATCTATGTGATTCCGCTGAGCTTAGTGATAAGTGAATATATCTATATCTAGTTCTAGCCGACGACAATAGGCATGATGACAGCAAGTAAATTTCATTGAAATAATTTGTATGTATAATATACCTGAATTGTTGATTATAAAACACTTATTCTTTTTATAATTAAAAGAGAGATTAATAATTTATTAATAAATCAAAATCACGAAATACGACAATCCGCCATGACATGTTGAACACCAATCACAGCGCGTGACGTCACGTTAGAGTTCTCTATCATTGTTTATTTGTAATTCAATAGAATACATACCTACTCGCTGGTTTTTACTATTTAATACGCGGTTTTTATTTTGTTTTCAACTTCAGTTTGTTTTGTGTAAATCGACTTTGATCCACTGAGTCATGGAACAAGGATTTCAAAAGGCATTAGTTTTATTAAAAGGAACGAAAATAAATAACTTCTCAGGAGTTTTTATGGACGTGTTAGTACACAGAGGGACTGAACACCACCTATACGCTTTCGAATTCATGATTATAACCAAATAACAACTGTAATTCCAAAAAATCAAGATGTTTACAACTGTCGAGTGATTGTTGTACTCTAAAGTGACGTAGCAAAGGGACGCCATGACACTTTGATGCGTTTTGGTGCGAATTTTAAATTTATGAATTAAAAAGTAACTTTTAAATACTAATCCTTAATTTTAAGCAGAAATATTATCTTTGTTGTAATTAATATATATTCCAGAGCATTATAGAACAATTTCCAAAAATTTGTCATCATGCCTATTAGGATACACCTAGTTCTAACAACACGTGGCCGGCTACACCTAGCTGTAGCCGGCTAGAACTAGTTGTAGCCGCACTTCGGGTATTAGCCGTAACATATATATTCGGAATCAGGAAAAAACGGCCTATCCGCCTGATTTTTTGTGGATTTTTAGCTTTAAAATTACCAGAGATACCATAAGCTTAAAGGGCACAACTGCACGATTTTTAAAGTTTTATTACAACAAAAGGGCATATTGTCAGATATGCCTATTTTTCACCTTTTTATTTGTAATGCATTAAATTGATTATTATAATTATTCTTATAATTTAAAGTGATAAGGCACTTTTACTCCTTTTGTGCCTTTTCCATGACAACATTTTAGGAATTATTTATTCTAATAATTAACAGTGAAAAGGCACAACTGAGTAGAAGTGCCTTTTCATCACAACATTTTAAATTTTTACCCAAAACTTTTACAATGAAAATTGTACATTGGCACATTTGGTTATTTGTGCCTTTTAAATGTAATATTTTTCTTTTAATGCTAATTTTTATGTTACGTTAAAAATTAATTTGCTAAAAATTAAGTAAATCCGTTAAAATTAAAAATATAATATTACTATCATTGTATACATACTAAACAAACGCAACTTTTAACATTCACACAATTCCGTAAAAAAAATTTAAACGTGTTTTTTTTTAACAAAATTCAAAAAATATTTTAAACTCGATTTTCTCAACTTTTGCAAAATGTTAGTTGTGCCTTTTCTGATTACGACGGCAGCATAGATTTCACGTACCTACTTCGCCAGCTCATCGTCTTGCTCTGCTGTGAAAACAGTTTAAAGTCATCTCAAATGCGTTTTTAGTTCCATTATCATCAGTTTCAGACATCATCAGTTTCACGAGCTTTTCTGACTCTGCATTAAATATAAATTACAAGAAAATAATAGTTAATTTTATTATTTAGCAAAACGGTATCCCATATACCCCGATCATCTTGCCCCGATCCACATGTAGGCAAACAAGATGAAGCGATTCTAACCGAAAACGTTACCAGCGAAAAAATCTAGTCTCAATTTAATGTTTTGAACAACGACAATAAGCTTAGGATTAATACAATACATTAAGTCAAGTACCTACTTACATACATGTCGACACATCAGGTTTTGAACTAGGTATCGCATAAAAAACTTGCAATTTCACTTTTTTCTCTCGGTCATGCAAAAACGTGTTCTAACCTCTTCGCTCTGCTCGGACGCAGAGGCGGAGAGGAAAGTTCGTGCAAATAGCGCCTTCGCTGGCCCGAACACGATTACCATTCACACACAAAAGCTTATTTCCTATCCTGCCCCGAACTTCATCTTGCCCTACGCGTACAATGAGGGTCGCCCGTCGCCCGTCGCCGTTTTTGTGCACTGGCACTGGCGAGTGACCGAGTGAGGTCCTGCTCTCAAAGCCCGCGGATAGGTACATAAACAGTGACAAGTGACATTCGGACAAGTGAGAAGTGACAGTGCCACAAACTTATCTGACCCGGTGGCCAAAACTGAAACTAATGCAAATGTTATACTGTTGGCAGACACTCACCAGACAAAGACAAAGACAGTAGGGCCCCTCTTACCGGGTCAGATAAGTTTGTGGCACTGACAGACAGACCTCACTCTCCACTAGCGCCTCTAGCAGCGAATCTAGACGCCAATATATACCTACATAATTTACATGCATGTTGTAATTTTATTTTCATACTTAAGTATAAACGAAATTTCTTTACCTTTAAATTAAAATACCTACTGTAAATATTCATAGAGATACGGAAGAGCGGGACCTCCTGACACAGGCATTTTTATAAATGTTTACAAGGATCGCCCCAGTAACATAGTTTAATTTTGTACTTCAAGGATTATACTTACTAATGTATTGATATATGTATGTGCACCTACGTGTTTTAAAAGATATTCCAAATAAAGATATTTTGTATTTTAAGAACTTTTCTAGAATCTCTCAAGGCTCTCAAGCACGCGCCTGGAACATGACAAGTCATTGGAAACTAAAGCAAGAGGGGGATAGGCGGATAGGTAGCCAGGAAGCTTCCAGCCCTTCCACCAAATCTAGAGTACCTTCGGGATTTAGCTGGATGGAGAAGGGGAGGCTGGGGAGGTCAGTTAGAACTTAATGATGCATGGTTAGAGGGGTGGGTGTAGGAAAGCCTAAATCCCTCCAAAACATGTAAATCAATTATGTTAAAATATAACATTTTCAGGATAAACATACGAGTATTACTGTTCTTAATTTTACCAACAATGATGGGAGCATATAGGACTGAAGGGCTGGGTAAGTTTTTTTTATATATATGTTTTAATTCTTTTAGTCCGATGAATTGAGGTACCTTCCTCCTTTTGTATATTAATGTTTAAAAGAGGTTCTTGCATCTCAACCTCTACCACTGCTACATCAGGGTATCTACGGTGGTTAGTTATGTAGTTAAATAATAAATAGTGGGTTGATCTACACTAACAATATTATGCTACTACACTGATAATGTCACATTTACAGATACACTAGCTGAATTAAGTCTTAAAAAGCGCAATATGCTAGTCAATATGCTAATCAACAAATTATTTGCGTACATCCGACACGTTATATCGCATGGCTCTCCCATCGTTGGCATTCCGGTCCTAGACCCATTTAAAATGGAAGACTTCCATCTGATTATTCCTACCGGACTTATCAAGTAAGTAAATAACACAAGGTACATAATTTTTTCACGCTTAATCTGCTAAACCGATTTAAATGAATTTCGGTATAAAGATAGTTTAAGACCCGAGAAAGAATTAGGTACCTATTTACCTAAATAGGATACTTTTCTATCCGTAGGTAAATCAAATCTTATACTTAATTATGTATGAAAACGATAACGTTACAATCGTCACCTATACTTAGACATCAGAGACACAAAGGGGATGCAGTAGGTTCTTACCTAATCCGTTCTCGACAAGAAAAGAAGAGAGAACAAACTCCTCCTCTAATTCATAATCATCTCACTACTTCTTGACTCGCTTTTAATAAACTTCCGTCACGATAATTTACCGATAATAAATTTATTTCAGCCTGGATCTGCGGTTGACGAATATTTCGGTGATAGGGTTTAAAGGGTTCGTATTACACAAGAACATTCTTCATCTCTCTAACCTTACTTTTGATATGGAAGTTTCTCTCCCGCGTGTGGTAATAGCCGCTGGTAAGTTCATTTTATGGAATTAAAACAAAAATCTTGATTGATTTTTTCCTTATGGTTTCTTTTTTCATTTAAATAGCAATATTGATCGTAATAGATGTATTATTTTACTTTTGCCTTTTTATACCCCACGCATCTTGTCTCTATTGTTTAATCATGGAAACGCTACTTTATCGACGTCATAATTAGATTGATAATTTTTATTTACAGAAACAATATATGTAAGCGAAATAGACACTGGAAATTTTATCTCCGCAATACCAATAATAGCCAATAAAGAAAAAACAGAGTCAGTACCATTTCAAACTGTTTAATTTGGTCTGTCATACCTATTCAATATTTATCTAATTAGGTACTTATTAAGTACCTTTTACAGGTTGAAAATGGACAATTTTCTGTTGCAAACCACTTTGCAACTAAAACAATCAGAGGATGAAAAATCAATCTTGATTGATAAAATTGAAAACGTATTTTGGGTTTTACCATCTTTCAAGGTAGGTTTTAGTGATCAAATAACTTTAAGAAATACGAAGTGTTTAATTGTAGATATCATTATAATTTTAATTATTTTCAGTTACATTCAGAGGGAATAACTGATGGAGAAAATTTTGAAATTTTGCCCGAATTAGAAGATTCGTTTGTAGAATATGCAGAACACTGTAAGAACACCATTACGGCGATTATATCGAATGCAATTATTACTTTTGGCAATCCTATCCTAAATCGCTTAGATTCGTGGCGGTACATTGCTATTTTACTATGAAAGTCACACAATAGATTGGATCAATAGGTATAATTATGTATTTTCGATATGTATAGATAAATATTGGTATTACGTAATAAAATAAGCAAAGTATGTATACCTATACAAACTAAATTTTCAGTATTGTTTACAATTATTATAAATTATATTTGCCTTTCCTATTAACAAAAAGTGATAAAAGAAATAAATTTCAATGTCCTGTACGTATCTATAAATTTTTAGACAAAAAAAGGTTCCAAGTAAAAAACTAAGTATAAACCTTTTCAATTATTTTTCCCCTATTTATGTCGCATAATCCATATTAGTTAAATGTAGGTACTTTTTTATCTACGTTCATAAATAAAACATCATACAAACTTTACATTTTTATTTTTAATGTTAATATAAAAATATGACAACTTTAATATATATCCTTATCATAATAAACATGTGTTCGCAATTGGTCATAATCACAGCACCTTTTTACCACACTTCACGACACTTATAATTAGAATCCAACAAATATCCATCTGGACAGACGCTTATTTCATCATTCATCGAGTCTTCATATTGGATATTCCTTATTATAACGTCATATTCCTGGACTACCTCTGGCATGAATATATCAGTTCGGAGTATAGATGGCCGTGCGATACCTTGTTGAAAAATCGTGCAGATTATCAATACAAAAATGAAAATTTTCAACATTTTCGACATTATGTTAACACGAGGCGGCAGGCCAACAAGCACTGCAGTATCTCTAATGATATTGGATTTACAGGATGACCGTAGAGGACATCTGATGTGCCCACGCATAGGAAGTCCAACCGGCGAGCTATTACGATGATAAAAGATCAGACAATCATACAATTCATGGTATCTTTTCATTCAATTCAAAACCTAAATTGTACCTCTTTACATTTGGCGGTAATAAAATCAAAGTAGGTTATTGCTACATAAGTCAACATCCAAGTGTGAAACTTACTGTTATAAAATATTGATATAATATAAAAAATCATTTAACAGTTTTGTCACTTTAATTATACACGTGGACGTAATAAAACGTGATATATTATCTATCTATACTACGAGTATAATAATCCTTAAATAAATGTGAAAGTATCTCTTTCATGCTTAATCCGCTGGGCCGATTTAGATGAAATTTTGTAATACGATAGTTTGAGAATCTAGAAAGGACTCAAGTCATTGTTTTCCGATAATATCTACTTTTTGGTATAATAATTATAATGTTATAATGTCAAGATTATCCCCTCTTTTTCTTCCACTTTCGGGCGCCATTTTGAAAATTCATATAGCCTGTGACTGTGACACTTCCACAGTTCTGACGAATTCTGAATTCAACGATACCTCATATGTCGAAATCCGTTCAACCGTTTGGGCTGTGGGGCCTCACAAATAAATGGACATACATACAAACATACATACATACATACACTCGAAAAACATAACCCTCCTTCTGACGCAGTCGGGTAAAAACCCAGATTCACTCGTCGAGCTATAGAGTTTAATATTCAATCTAAAATTTAGTACTAAATACTACGAAAATAAATGCTAAGCTGCTATTTGGCACTTGACGTATTGTCTCTGTACTCTCTATTACAAACCAATCTTACGAGAGTCGCTTAGCACGCATGTGTGGTTTGAAATGGTAGTTTAAATTTAATAATTTAGACTAAATTTACAAGAAAAAGAACGTTAAAAATATTATTTTTGTTAATAAAAACAACAAATTACTTTTTTATTCCCCGCCACGGAAAGAACTTTAGACAGTTTTAATATTATGTCGCTTTCTTGATGTATCGACATCTGGTGATCATTTTGGTTAACAAGTTAGTTTCTTAGGTAAGTACTGAATTTTTGAGCTGCTCTTCATACCAATGTAAGGAATTATAGAGTTATTAAATGTGAATTATTGCTAACAAGTGGCTTTACAACTTCGAGCAACCTTTAACATAGAAAAAATATACTTGGTGGCTAATTAGTGGCATTGGATGCGGCAGGAGCGGTCCGGGCCAGGTGACACCAGCCCCTGTAACAGGGATTGAAAGTCCATTAACTAAACACATTTAAATCTCATACAGAAAATAGGACCTTGTAGCATATTCCAGGCTTAAGAATATAAGGTTTATAGAAAAGCGATTCCACGTGACGGTTGGGATTTAAAACAGACGCGGGGTAACATTATGGTGAACGCCCCAGGTGACGCCCAAATACACCACTGTGTCTAGTGCTTCGGTTGCGGCGGCGGTTGCCTCTCGCGAGGCGGCGGGGGCGCTACTCGCTCTCGCGGCTGCGGCGGGGGCTGCGCGGTCGGCCGGCGGGGCGGCGGCGGCGCCTGCCGCTGTCGGGGCTCCGGCGGGGGCAAACGCTCGCGAGGTGCAGGCGGCGAACGGGAAATGTTGTCCATAGCTACAACACAATATACTTGTTAGTTAACTGAGAGCTCCTAAACGGTTTAGGTTAGGGTTTAGGCTAAACCCTTGAGGTTATAATATACACTGTTCCTGACAGATTTTATTCTCAGACACCCAATCTAAAACTTATTTAATATTATACCAGATATTTCACATAAAAACTACTGAATGGTTTTTAATGAAGCTTTACAATAATATAGCTTATACATCAGAATAACACATAGGCTACTTTTTATACCGAGATTCCTGAGATTCCTACGTGAGCCAGCCGGACCTTCACAGCTGATACCTACGAGTCCCAAAGCGAAGAGAGGACGGTTCATTCTTTTTAAAACATATTTCATTGATGCTCCTATTGATCTTAGCATGATTTTGTTAGCCTAAAGCCTTCCTTGATAAATGAAACATACATTACAAAAAGAATTTATCAGATAAAGCCAGAAACTACGTAAATTACAATTAAAAAAATCTTCAGCTTTATAAAATTAGTATAGATCAGCAAACATTTCAATTTAGCTGTTCAGTTGGTAGAAAACCTGACTGCAAAGTGAAAGTTAATGATTCAGCAATGTATTCCTATAGTGGGACAGATGATATTCATGATAATTATTATAAATGTTAGATGAGTAAAACAGCTAAAGATGCACAGTGCCATCCTTACTATCTTTATCCTTACTAATATTATAAATGTCAAAGTGTGTTTGTTTGTGGCTCTTTCACGTAGCAACATGGCTATTATATGGTATGGTTTATGTGTGTGGGGATAGTTAGGAGGGTGGAGAGTGACGTAGGCTACTTTTTACCGCGGAAAAACATCTCATTCCCATGGGAAGATAGATATTTTGTTAGTTGCTAGATATTTAGTTCCGGAGTTGTTAAGGTGCTTCTAAACGGGCAATGTTTTTAGGCAATTTGTGGCGGCAACACAGTGGCTGGCAACATTGCTGGCAATACCAGCCAGACTAATATCCCAGCCATATAGCCACACGTTTGGTATGGCCGATATTGTTTTTTAGGTTGCCGGAGGATCGCTGAGCGATCGATATTTCTGCAATATTGCCCAGCGAGTTCTATTGCTGTTTCCGTCGCTCTCTATTAATATGGTATAGTGCATCCTTTTCTGCGCGATATGAAGTTTGTGAGTGACGCCGTGATTAATTGCTTTACTCTGTGCAGTAAAGTTGTCATGTTGTGTTTGATGATGATGTTAGTAATTAATTGAAAAGTTGTCAAATAATTTTTTATCAAGGCTTATTTCTTGACATAAATTATCTAAAGTTTCACGCCTATTTAAATAAGGTCTAATCCACATTCTCTCCTTTTTCTTTTTTGATTTTTCCTTTAAAACAATATAAGCCGCTGCGACGAGTGTGATTTTGTCAGCCATTGTTGTCGGTTTGTGTAGCTCGTTTAGGCGTCTGTACATGAGCCATACTATTGCAGACATATTGCAACACATATCTCGGCCATGGATTGCTCAGCCATAAATATAGCCGGCAATAAGTAGCCAATGATGCAGCCACAAATTGCCGAAAAACATTGCCAGTTTAGAAGCACCTTTAATATAAGGCGTTAGTAAAATTCATATGCAAGTTCTGAATCACGCTATCAAATACTACATGTAATTTACTTAAGTCATAGGCAAATGTTATAAGCTACTTTTTAGCTGAGATTCCTACGGGAGCGGGACCTACGCTACGCGGCTGTTAGTGCTGTTACCTACGGGTCCCGAAGCGAAGCGTGGGCGGTTCTCTAGTACAAAATACACTCGAAAAAGTGATATCAACTGTACTAACTGCTATGCAATCAGAGCTATTTTTGACATTCAAATTTTTTATAGCAAATATGTACATGATACCAAAAATATGATGCTTTATCTTTTTCCTCACTCTTTTAGATTGTTTTTGCACATTTTTCCTGTGCACTTCATATTATTTCGGTCGAATATTCAAAGAGTACTCAAAGCTAGTTAATGTACACCTCCATTTGAGCTTTACTTGTTGGTTCCACTGCACTTTGTATCTTTATCAATGTTGATTGTAGCTAATGTTTTTACATTTACAAAAGAATGTTTAACATTTACAAAAGAATAGCCAACACTATTATTTGTAGAATTGTAGGTACCTATCATCTTTGTATCAACTAAAAGTTAGAGGTGGCCGATACAAATCGTATATAGATATTGAAACGTATATTAGACCAATATCGTAATCCTACTTCCTACTATCCTACTAATATGATAAATTCGAAATTTTTTAAGGATGTATGTGAGTGAGTGAGTGAGTGTGTGTGTTTGTTGCTCTTTCACGCAAAATCTACTGAACGGATTTTCATGAAACTTTGCAGTAATATAATATGTAGCTTAGACATTGGAATAACATAATTTGTTAAAATTTATAGAGATTTTTGAAGGGACTGGTTTCCCGAAGCGAAGCGAGGGCGGATTTACTAGTATCCTATATTGATGCGTGTAAAATTAAACTATATATTTTTTGAAACACGATATTGGTGTATCGTAGCGATATGCTCGGTTCGGTAGTAAACGGTATCACAGAGTGGAACCGATTTCAACCGATGCAGGCCGACGCGCGAACGCGTTATTAGTTATTCGTAGGATTCCGAACCTTAAACTTATGGAAATTAAGGTTACTTTAATACCTTCTTGTTTATTTTGACATATTTTTAACGGACCTTATTTCAGATTTTATCATATTAACCGATTCAGTGCGGATGGCACCATAGTGGTGCCATGGATATCTTTTGTGTATGGCGGGTGGCACCCGAGAGGTGCCAAATTTTAAACACATAAAACTCCAATAAATTGGCATTTATCGAAGGTGTTCTCTTAACAAAAGTGTCGTTATTTGTCACGGAGGTCCGTCCTAGGGTGTCAGTTTCAGGATTTAGCGTGATTTCGCACACTTCAGGGATTGAAAACATTTTCAAAATAAAATAATTATATTGTTTTGCATTTTTTTGGCCCACTAGCTTAGTAAAGTTTAGTAATCATGTGACTTCTATAAAATAGTAAAGAATCTGTGACAATTATCTGACTTTATCGGAATTTTTTAAATTTTAGTAAAAATGTGATGATATGACTTTTTACGTGTTTTATTGTTGCCTGTTACGGTCAAAGTCAGTCATAAAACATGCGTGCGAGCTTTTCTAACGTTCGACATGAAAATATAAACAATACATATTTTAAAACTATGTGCAACAAAAACTATACTTGAAAGAGCGCTACCTATCAATACGGTACTTTCGGTAGTGAAAAATAAACTTGATTTTTGTAATAAAAAGCAACAAAAAATATATTTCGGCAAAATAAACACGCTTTCGCGCCTTAAAATAAAATAAAATATTAATTCTTTTTTATTTCCGGAAAAAACGCTGTCAGAACTTGTCAGCCATTTTGATGACGTAATAATGGTAAATTGTACAGTGCCACAAACTTATCTGACCCGGTGGCCAAAATTGGAACTAATGCAAATGTTATACTGTTGTCAGAAAAATACCAAGACAGTAGCGCCACCATTATTTCATCATCATTTTCTTGACTAGCTTCAAAGACATCATAAGACTGGGAATGTTGTTCAAAATAAATCTGTTTGCCAAACTCGTCGTCGTCGGGGCATTGTGTTTCAAGTTGTGATTCTGAAATATATTTTCTTTTTCTGGGTAACTAGAACATAACGATATGTATTAAATATAGAAAATCAGTCATAAGCTTAACATTCTAAAAGAGTCTCGAAACTTTACAAGCCCAAATACCTAATTACTTATAGTTGTATTACTTTAATAGTACTTTTCGTTAAGAGTAAGCCAGTAGAAACTAGCTATTCGGACTTTTGTGTTTATCTTTTTATGAATAAATCTCGTAATCAGAGTATTTTCATATTCTATAAACAACCTATCATGAATTTTAATTTTATAGAACAGAAAAGAACTATCAAGCACTCTGCAAGCCTCTAATGTTCATCTTTCAATCTACAGTAACACAAAACAATCAATTCATCAAAAATCACAAAAATGTTTACAACACCTGACAGAAATAAGACATTTACCTTCCATTTCCGTTATTACATGTGGATAGTCACTTTTATACACACTAATCGAAAAGTTGAACTGTTTACGTTGGGTTTCGGCTGGCGACTAAACATAAAACATGTGATAACAGGAAAAGAAACGATAAGTTACAATTCATGGCGGAGGGCACCTTAGTGGTGCCACCTAAATCCCTGGCGTTAGACACCACAGTGGTGCCACGAAACATTTGTTCGCCGCCAGGCGCAAAAGTTTGTCCAAAAGACCGCCGCATTGAATCGGTTAACAATGAACTTTTAAATACGCCTGCATTAGATATTTTCATTTTGACTAACAAATCACCGACTGATCTATCTATTTCCGAATGTTAAATACAGCCAGTCCTAAGCCTGGTAAAAGTATGAAGGAAATTTCATTGATATCGATATTTTAAGTTTAATTATGTAAGTACTTTTTATTTCATGCTTATAACTAAGTAAATCCATTTAACGTTCATTAGTGAAAAACTTACTGAAACAAAGAACTAAAGTAAATATTACTTTTTTTAAATTAATTACAAAATATCTTTGATACACCAATTATTATTGTATATATGTACCTACATAAACTAGACAGATTTGAGAATATTAAACTACAATGATAAATATTGTGTTAAAAGGTTCAGTTAACATCGTTTAATAGATTCACTGTCACCAAATACAGGCCAATACACCAATATATAGTTTCAAGAAATATATAGTTTCAGAATCCGATATTGAATATCGATATATAGTTTCGATACGATATCGTAAAAACCCGATATTACCCACTCCTACTAAAAGGTACCTGTTTATCATGATCATGAAAATATTCAAGAAGTGTTTGAGACTACCTGTTGTTGTCGAGTTGTAAGTAATTAGGCCTCTTAATTCCAGGAATGTTCGTCGCAGATGTATTTGTTTTCACAATAGTACATAATATCTGGAAAAAAGTTGAGAATTTTTAAAATGACAATAAAATTTTGACACTGCGAAAACTTAGAATATATGCAAAGGACACTCATATAACCTATAATCGGGAAGGTCAACCATTATAATTTAGAATAAAGCAGCGGCAATATATTATAGCATTAGTATGTAAAAGTTTCTTTCTGCATCTTTATATAAAAATGCTTTTATATTTTTATTATAGTAAAGTAGCTTATGAAGACAGTAAATATTATTGTTAAATATGATCATAGTATATCTTTAACAACAAACTTTTATTGTATTAATGTACAATACCTACTGTTTGTCTGAGAAACTCACCTCACAAAGACAAAATTATGTTAATAATATTGTACAAGAAGGAAAACAAGCATCTTATCACATTAGTTTCTCTATGTTATATATCTGTGTTTTTACAAAAGAAAGGAAGAAATTACCAAAACAAATACCTACATAATTAACAAAATAAAAGGGATCTTTGATTTATTGAAAATTGAAATGAAATGGATTTGAATACCTAGGTACATAGGTTATAGGTAGGAATAGGAATAGGAACGATGGAAATGGAAACCTATCAGCACATCAATGTCATTTAACTGTCAGTAGTGTCAGTGTCACATGCACCACCATGCACTGCATAGAGATAGGAATATATTATAGATCAATGATGCACTGTGCATGCACACTGTCAAAATTAAATTACAGTGCGCCCAATGATTAAAGAAAAAAAGTCTTTTATCTATGAGTGCGCCCAACCCCAACCCACCCCAACCATTGATCTATAGGCTCAGAGTAATTCTATAGGACTATGGATTAGACACTATTGACACTAAAGCAAAAATAGCGTGCCTGACGGTGCCTGTCAAAATTTTAGTGAAAGAAAACATGGCTGCTTCTACTAGTGTTGTGCGCACTACGTGTACGTGTGGTGTACGGAAACAGTATCGATATTTAGTTTAATGACTTACGTTACAACAGCAAAAATACATGTCGTTCGTCTTTTTTTTAATTCCTTTAAAATTGACTCTGAATTTTGGATGTAACAATTTGGGTTTTGTAGAAATGTCTTTAGGAAGAATTAAAAATTAAATTGTTACAAACACAATAACTTCTGCTGTGTTCTCTCTAAACAAAATGGCTGCCGTTTTATCATGGAGAGGGGTAAGAGAAAATTTAGATAGTGATTTGTCGATAAAAAATACCATATTTTATCACCCTTAAGTCTCCGACACCGGTGACCAGACACATTGTGTATTAATGATATACAAACTTTTAATTCGTTCTTACTTATCATGACTACAAAAAGGTATTCATGCGATTCGCATTTGACCATATTTTTATTGATACTAAATAAACATATTTCACGTCACTACTGTAATGTTTGACACGAGATGACATGTATTTGAGCGGTATAGAAAATGGCCGGCCTGCCACACTTTTGCTTTTGCCAGCTAATTTTATATGACGTTTAGGATTAGGGCGTCTCTATGTATATTCCTATCTCTATGGGTTTACTATAGTGTCAAGGTCAAGTCAAAAAAACGACTTATCACATAGAGATAGGAAATCATTGATCTATAATTATATATAATTATTATTATAATTTTTTATATAGGACTCTATGGATCAATGTATAGATCAATGACTTATAGTAAACCCAACTTAAGATTGAAACGAAAGAGGCGCTGTCGGACGCATTTGACATTCATTTGACCAATCATTGCACACTAGTAACTGACAGATGAATGACCACAACGTACGTCTTCTGAATGACTTTTCATTAGTTCCAATTTTTGCCATTTCAGAGTTAAGTTGGGCGCACTGTAACACGACACGACACGATCACAAATTAGATAATACAGATGTTAAGCTTCATACAAAGTGCCCAAAAACAACTTACACATAGACACCGTTCACATACACCAAAAATTGGTACAATCGGACCACTTGGATCGCGGTTGTTATTTCCAGCAATATGACATTTATAATACACAAATAAGATTATTTTCCTTAAAAAAATATTATTATAAAAACAAAAAACCCGACTGCTTACAAAAGAACTCAAAAGAAAAAAACAAGTGTCACAATATCAACATAAAATACTTCATGGTGCTGCAGGCTGGGACAAACGTAGTACTTGTGATAAATCTTTTTTTACCCGTAGGTAGCAGTATAGTTTGTCCCCGCCTGCAGCACCATGAAGTATTTTATGTTGATATTGTGACACTTGTTTTTTTCTTTTGAGTTCTTTTGTAAGCAGTCGGGTTTTTTGTTTTTATAATAATATTTTTATTTCAGACTTTTTAGTGTTTTCACCGAAAAATTCTACTTTTTGGGATGGTTTTTGACAATTTGTGTTAAAACGTGTGCCTTAACGTTATATGATATATATTTTTGAAAAGGTCTTTTCACGATCTTTCATTTGATACCCATATTGCTAAGATAACAAAAAAACTCAAGATTATCCCCTCTTTTTCTTCCACTTTCGGGCGCCATTTTGAAAATTCATATAGCCTATGACACTTTCACAGTTCTGACGAATTCAACGATACCTCATATGTCGAAATCCGTTCAACCGTTTGGGCTGTGGGGCGGTCCGAATAAATGGACATACATACAAACATACATACACTCGAAAAACATAACCCTCCTTCTGACGCAGTCGGGTAAAAATGGATAAGAAATGGAATTATTATAACTATTATCGAAGTGATTTTTTTTATTCGACGTTAAATTGCAAATTAAAATTTTTTAGACATCTAGTTGCTACAGAAAGGTACAATAAGTCCTTACTTGCTTGTAATTCAATGATCCGTTACTAAACACAAGTCAATGTAGGACGTAGGAAGTTCTTTGTACGTTAGAGTGTATATACCTTCGATTTTTTAAAATGAAGGATTATATTATTGGACATGTAAAATTATTTTCTTAGTGTTAATTTATGTAATAGGATTTTTATTTTGTTTCCAGTACCTAATATAGATACAAAAATATTATATACTTAATACAAATAATATGAAATAAACGGATCATATGAGATCCCATAAATAAATATCATTATGATATTAACCCTTTGGATTCCAGGTATATAAGCGGTACTATGCATTCTCGACATGCATAGATGTCGTTGGAGTTCAACAGTTTTACATAAGTATTACGGGAACTGCGGCAGAACACAGAACGCGCTGGGTTTAGTAAGTTTAGTTGCAAATATTGAGCTTACATTCACTATACGCAAAACGAAACAATTTTATTTCTATTATGAGTACCTACTATGTCTCCAAGTACCTCCTCTCCACAAGTACCTACGTGCAATCATATTATTATCATTTCGTATAAAAAACATATTATTACAGATAACCTGAATTACCCCTGAACTGAACTGAACTGAACTGATGCCCTCTAGTGTAATATTGGGCCCGAAAGGAATATCTCTATGATACATATAGATCAATGTACTATAGATCAGTGGTTCATTTGTAAAATATAGGGCCTGTTTCACCACTTCCTGATAAAGTTTCTGATAGCTATATGGCAGTTAACACTATCCACCAGATAAAGGCCGCTGATAACTTTTTTCTGTTTCACCTGTTTCCCAAAGAGTTCAAAAGTAGAGGGCAGAAGCCAGGCTTCAGAGCGTACCTCGGATAAAAAGAGACGAAATCTTTAGTAATCACCTTTCTCTTTCTGGCTCATCGGGATCGGAGAGAGATAGGTAATTACCGTTATCATCGGAGGAATGATTGTTATCGTTGTTTCTCATTCTAACAGGGGGCGATTGCAATGTATGGGCAGCGTATGGCTCCATAGAGATATTACACTAGAGTGGGTGAGCCATACGGGGCTGCCCATACATTGCAATCGCCCCCGGTTAGAAAGAGAAACAACGATAACGGTAATTACCTATCTCTCTCCGATCCCGATGAGCCAGAAAGGGAAAGGTGATTACTAAAGATTTCGTCTCTTTTTATCCTAGGTACGCTCTGAAGCCTCGCCAGAAAGAGAAAGGTGATTACTAAAGATTTCGTCTCTTTGTATCCGAGGTATGCTCTGAAGCCTGGCTTCTGCCCTCTATAGTCCGTTTTTTTTCGCTGCGGACTAAATTGACACATGCAAATGTCAAATTTCGAAATAATGTTACCAGCTTTTTAGATATAGTGTTGTACTACGATACCGGTTTCCTGAATCGTAACTTTTTACTCTTACCACATAATTTTATTATTATTTGACAATAGACGAATCTTTTAAAAGTCGTGGTGAATATGGAGCATCACAGATAAAAAAAATATTTATTGATTTTAATAACTTATTTCACTAAGTAAATACGAAAATTATTTATTTATAATTGAAGAATACGTAATAACATACATTTAACAACAATAACAATACATTGCGGTTGTCGCCACATTGTTAAAATTTTAAAGACACATTTTTATAATTATTACTGAAAAACGATACTAAAGTAGAGCCATTTTAATAGGCCACATTTGACAACTGTTTGTCTTTGCTTCATAGTGAGGATAACCTGCTGAAAAACATCGATTATATTGAATAAATCGATAAGGACTTCAAACATCTGTAAATTGAATGCGATTGTTATAAAAAGTATTAATAAGCGCACAGTTCACACAACGACTAAAAAAAATTACAAAAATAATGCGTCAAATAATGGCGCGAAATGAAATCATGACTTTTTTGTAACATTTCACGTTTCTAGATACTGACTTTTGAGCCAGACGTTATTATATAAATGAATGATTACATATTTTTTGGCGTAGAATGTAATAAAATTATATTTGTTTGTATTGAAATACATTTTATTTTGTAATCGTGAAATACTTTTTGACGATTAGTTCGACTTCTCGAATTCAACTTATCTACTCACCTGTTTCTTTCGGTACCATCCCTGATATTTAAAAAGAAAAAGAGTTCACTGACGTAACTTTGCAACGACGTCAGTTCCTTACTTTTAAGTGTAAAAAGTTTAACAATATCTACTATAGAATTTATTAGATACTATGGGGTGCCTCCCTTACAAGGTTACTTTGGAAAATTTTGACGAACTGTCAAATGTGACCTATTAAAATGGCCCAACTATAGATTGTAAATTACGTAAGGTTACGGTCGTGGCACATCACTATTAATGATTTGCAAAAAGTAGCAACACAGCTTATGTCAATTTAGTCCGTAGCGAAAAAAAACACTATGTATGGCTCACCCACTCTAGTATTATTTCTATGGGTAAAACAGACCAATGGACTTACAGTGCGTTTCACGTAAGAGTTCCCCTCGCTATAATGTTGGTAGCGATGAAATGAGTGTTGCCAAATTAAAACAAAAAAATATTCCCTTTAACTAGGGAGAAAATAAAGATGACATTGTGTTCTTCCGAAGCTATAAATATTAACGTTACAAAATATATTTTTTTTCGGCTGAGTATATATCCACCAACGCAATATTGAAAAAATACAGTACATAATTATACGATATTAATATTATGAAAAGGTCATTTCTAATAAAACACGTGAGTGTCGTTATAATTATTGTAGCGCTTTTATTCTTTGAGTCCGAGATTAAAACACCTTCTTCAGTTTCACTTTGCCAACATTTTTGTGTACAATATGTGGAGTGTATAAAAGTCTCGTCCAAATATACAACTGGACGTTGGCCATCATAACGATTGTCTCTCAATTCTTTAAGATATCGATATCGCCAAGCTACAATGTCATATCTCTCCATTAATTTTTTTATTTTTGATTTACATTTTTTAAAATAAAAACCTATCTCTTTCATTCTTCTCCATAAAGTAGTGCGGTTTCCCTTAAAATCTATATCATTTCGCATCTCATTTACCAATTTACCAAGAGTAGGTAATTCTTTCCTCACGGCATAGAATTCGTGTTTTTTATGCCGTAATACACAACGTTCACAGTCATCCAATTTTACTTCTTTTTCTCGATGACGTTTTTTGCCCGGAGTAGAAATTTTGGTTGACGTACTGGCTGCCACCTCACCTTCACGAGTAATTTTTGAAACCGTCTTTTCCGAAATACCTTAAAAGGAAAATTTATTAATTAGTTTAATATAAAAAAGAAATAACCTCATGTACAAATAAATAGCCTAGTAGGGGTAGCAGCGCCTTCTTGCAAAATAATAATACCTATCTACTGTGGTTACCATCGTTATCTTAATTGCAACATAATGACAGTGGTATTTTATAATTAAGTTATGCTGAGTAATAAAATAAAATATAGTAATTGCTGTCAACCATTTGGGGAAATTATCAATAACCAACCTGTTATGGCGGCAACACGGCGTCGAACACATTCCAGCGGAATTAGTGGTTCCTTGTTGCGTTTTTCACGTTCACAAAAGCTTTTTACTTTTAACACCAACTCTCTTTCACCACTTTTCAGTGTTCTAGGCATGATTAAAACTCAAAAACATCAAATAGGTACCTAATAGGAAAAATAAAGCGGATCTCTAAGTTTCGGATCTCGATTGTTTGCGTTTTGACAGACAGTGCTGCCAACAATATAGCGAACCCAGCGAAGGGTGAAACGCACTGTAAATAATTAAGTCCACAGACCCTAAGTCTCATAGATTAATAATGTAACTATTTGTATTATAGTCTTTCAAATTTCAAACAACAGACATAAAAACAATATGAACGTCTAATTCTGTTTATTTTCTGTGGTATTCATAATATATTATTATTGCAGTAATGTTTCCTAAACTGGGATCACTTGCTGTGAAGTTTCATTCACTCATGTTATTTCAGTCAGTAAAATCGATTTTTGATCATAGGTTACTTTAGGTTAACGATGTGTATAATTGAAATCTTTTTATTATTAGTTTAAATTTCAAAAGCAACCACAACTTTATTTGTATTGTTTTCAGTAAATGAGACGCAACGCTGCAGACGTGTTTTTAACTTTATTTTTGTAACCAATGAAACAACATTTTAACAATATAAGTTGTGTCATGACTATACATATAAACCGAGTATTTACTGACTATCTAACTATTTTCCATTTTCATCAGTAAGTTTTTCTAACAACACTACCAAAAAGTACCACATTTTAGTGTTAGATAAAATAGGGATGTAGACATTGTAATTATTGTAATTTGAGTAATTTCATAAAAGTGTTTACCTGACATGTTATTACAATTAACATTTTTCAGGACACTTTGACAGGTCGTGAGGGACAATTTTAGCGGTTCATGACGTCAACCCAAGACACGTGACAAATATTAGCGTTTTGGTGGGTAAAATGATTTTTACGATTTATTTTATTTAATTAAAATGATATTAATTCTTTTCTCGTATTCACCAAGGCATAATATGTATATAAAATAAAAGCTTGATTAATAAAATGTGTCAACACCAGACCTGTAAACTTACCTTGACTTATAAAATAATGAAACCCACCGCCAGGATTTATTTTTTTAATATACTTACGTTACCCATAAAAATGTTTGAAATTATAATACGAGGTAGTGACCAATCCAATAATCTGTACTGAACCCAAGTATAGTACACATTAAGGGCTGCAATAGACGTCCGATTTTTCTCTCCGATAGTCTGATCAGACAATCGAAATTCACTCGTGCTATACATTTTGTTTTGTTTGCAATACACGTCCGATTCGAGTGTCGTCCGATTCTATTGTCTGAATTTGTTTGATCAGACTATCGGAACCGACTATCGGAGAGAAAAATCGGATGTCTATTGCAGCCCTAAGGGAGGCAATAGATGTCCGATTTTCTGACAAATTCAGACAATAGAATCGGATGACACTCGAATCGGACGTGTATTGTAAACAAAACAAAATGTATGGCACGAGTTCATTTCGATTGTCTGATGAAACTATCGGAACCGACTATCGGACGTCTATAGCAGCCTTAAGGCAGAGCGCGGATTGAACTATAGATATAAATAGACTTATTTTATTATATTGGATTATTAGTTAATTGCATTTACATGATCTTAAATTATGCATTCTAGCTTTAATCGAGAGATCTCAATAGGTGTTCTGCAAATTGACTTATACACAAACGAGAGAGGATAAAGTAGTGTTGAATTTAAATTATACTTTCTCTAATTTTCTTTACTGGTAACACAAAGGAACCGGCTGAGCTGACGAACGAATGAGTTTATGGCAATTTATAAAATAGCCAACACTATTCGTGACGCAAAGAAAAGAACAAAAACTGCGAATGAAAAGTGATTTCGGGGTGAAAATTGTAGCCTTTTCATGTGATTTCGTGAATTTGTGTTAGTGCAAAATTCATTGTAGACTGTGTTTGTATAATATTTTTGGAGCAACGTTCCCAAAAAAACGAACCGCTTGGTAGTAATATGAGTAATGTTACCAACCAAAATGGAACAGGTCTAGAGCAGCAGGTCAGTACCTCATGTCCATCCATGTATATTGTATTGATTTTTCCTATAATGAATGGAAATCCTGTTGCTTATTATGTTATCATTTTTATATAAAAAGTGCTTGCGTTTTTTTAAATTATCAAACTTTCACCTTATAGGTCCTAACAATAAAATCTAGTTTTACGTGTATTATTTCTAACCAACATGGCGACTTGCTTCTTCTATGGTACATGATTGATTTTACTACAAAGCAGCATTTTCGACCTCTTTGTGTTTTATAGCTCCTAGTTTATTGGTTAGTTACTCCTCGATTATAGTTCAGACGCCATAGCTTATATTTAATTTGCATGTCATTTAGTAAGACAAGTAGAACATACTATTGGCATGTTCTCCATTTCACTTATTAGTCATATATTATGAAAATAAATTCCTCATTTTTCGGAGAATTCCACCTTTCATTTAACTGGGCAAATAAATTATTAGTTTCATAATATTTTTATGAGTCACTTATTTTTAAGTATTTATCTGCAGTTCTGAGAAATTAATTTTGCCAGTAATGGTACTACCTGACCACAATAATTAGGCGCATGTCAGATAGCAGTCACGCGGGCCCCCCACCCCGCTCTAGCCCCGCGCGTCCCCTAGTGAGGCGCAGTCGTGTACAATTGTACATTAAGATCATTTAGACTAGGCTGATGTGAACTTCGTTTTCCGAGATGTTTGCGCAGGTACAGTAACTGACCAAGTACAGGTGGTAGGGCCTAGAGCTCACCCGGGGAAGTACCACCGCCCGCCACGGTACTTTGTACCATTCCTACCGTGTAATAATTGTTTTAAGAACAATTGTGTTCCGGATAGGAAGGTGTGGTGCCGGTTACACTTTTTAGAGGCGACCATCTCAGTCCTCAGGGGTAGCAACGCATGTGTGACCGAATTAGAACGAGACTCATTGAGTCTAGTTCTGGGTCGGTCACAGTTGTTATGGGCGGCAGCGGAAGGTGGTGCTGCATGCTCGTTTGCTATCTTAATTCCATAAAAAAAATTGTACCTCCATTAAACATTCACCATGGTACTTTTGGTACTACTGCAGAATGTACTACGTATTCCCATCCCTATTTCCAATGACGTCTTAACTGACATGCGCCTAATTATCGTGGTCGGCTAGTACAATCATGACTTGGTTGATTCAAAGGGTACAGGTATAATGATCCTAAAAATGTTATCAAGAGTACAAGAGCAAATTCAATCATCATTAGTTGGTGTTTTTACTCTAATATTATACTTTTATTTAATCATATCTAGTAAGTTTTTTTTATTTTTAAACCAATACACCTATTTCTGATATAGCTCTTATATTTAGAGTGTAGTAAAGTTATGGTTAATGTAACCAGCTAATAAAATTGACAATGATAAAAGAGCTGATAAAAATTAGTTTAACCTTTAAACACAGGTCACAAAGAATGACCTTAAATGGATGCCTTTAATGGATGGAAAAAGGGTGAATTTCAAAATAATTTAATTTATTAAATTGTTATACAAACTAATATGCCTCCTCAATTGACATACTTGTATGAAGGAAGTGATAACACTTTTAATCAAAGTATGTTAATGTTACATTATTATTAGTCATCCTTATTATTATAGCAACTTGTTAATATGAGCTATTATAGTAGAGGGTCTATTTAAACTGGATATGATAATTCACTAACACCTGTTTTTGTGAAGGAAAATATTGTCTGAAAACCTGCACACCTAAGAATTCCTCATAATGATTTCAAAGGTGTGTTGAGTCTTCCAAGCCGGGGTTGCAGTGTCCAGTAATTACACTTCTCTGTTGGATTCCAAATATCTAGTAGTTTTTAATTATTTGTATTTGAATAAATATTGATTTTGTTTTTAATAAGTGAATCTATAAGTCAAAGATGTAAACATAAGAACAAGTTTTTTATGATTTTCATATTTATTACCTTTGCCCTACTTATCCTAGTAGAAGTGTCCCAAAAATTACAAACATTATGTGGTAACCTTACTTTCTACAGTCCGTTTTTTTAGACTTGGGTTAACTACAAAACAAATGTGGCCAATAATTGTCAAAGTCATAGCCGTTAGGTGGTAGAGCCTAGAGTTCGCCCGGGGTAGTACCACCGCCCGCCAAGGTACTCAGTACCATTCCTACCGTCATAATAATTGTTTTTAAGAGCAATTGTGTTCCGGATAGGAAGGTGTGGAGCCGGTTTCACTTTTTTAGAGGCGACCATCTCAGACCTCAGGGGTAGCAACGCATCTGTGACCGAATTGGAACAAGACTCATACTAATCATTACTAACTGGACAATTACTAATATTAACTAACAGGACTAACTATCACTAACAGTCCCTGTCCTCACACTTATTAACAAACTAACCAACTAATATTCTAACACCATCTACTAACTGGACTAACCACCCTAGTCCCTAAATTGGGTCTTGTTCTAAGTTGGTCACATTTGCCATGGGCGGCAGCGGAAGGGTGGTGCTGCATGCTCGTTTGCTACCTTAATTCCATAAAAAAAAGACACTGACATTACACATGAACAGAAAATTCAACTTAACCTTGAAATGAAAAGAGGCGCTGTCGGACGCATTGGACGAATCATGGAGAGGTAGTAAATGACAGATGAATGGCCACAAGGTACTTATGAATGACTTTAACATGGCAGTGTTAGTTCTAAATTTTGCCATTTCAGAGAAAAGTTGTCTGCACTTGTATCGAAAAAAATGTCAAACATGTCAAGTACTTGTCGAAATTATTCATCTGTGAAAAGTGAAGTTGTATGGATTTGCACAATGTATGAAATATAACTTTATATTTTAGATTCACACCAGTTTTTGGTGTAAAATAACGTGCGATATACTGAGTGAACCAATTGAACTGTTTGTAAGTTGTTTAACGCGTGTAACATTGTGGAAATGTGATGTTACGGAAACCCAAGTCTAAAAAAACGGGAGTGTAGGTGCACTTGGCTAGCCTGGCAGACTATGGCATTTACTTACTTACTATACATCTATACCTACTCGGATTTTTAATTAAACGAAGTAAAATGACATTTCGAGTGTTGCCACTTTTTAATGAAATAAAAATAGTGCTGGGGCAAAAATATCCCGTTATTCAACTGATTTATTTGAGTTAAATAATTAATTATTATGTTAATTTCAAATTTTCAAAAAACTCATAGTTACGTCTCTAAGCATAATATTACTATTCGGCAAATAGTAAGATTTATAATATAAACAAACAATACATTTTAGTAGAAATTTGTTCTCTATTGGTAAAATCATCTTTACTATCCGCTAAATCCGCTAAATTAATTATAAATCTATCGGAAGTAAGAAGGCGATTGACCATACATTGATACTATTAGTGACGCAAGAGATTATTTTTAATTTTTGTAATATCGCTTATTAATTACCGGTATTATTATCAGTTATATCGTTTTTAAGAACTAAAGACAATCACTATGATTCGAAAGTTGGCAATATTAATTAAAGAAATGACATTTCGATGTGTCAGTTTACTTCGTTTAATTAAAAATCCGAGTATAGATCTTGTTTTACAATTTTGATTTTGTTGTGATTATAGATATTAGATACAATTTTTTGGGCATGTCACATCACAAAAATCATTATACAAAAAAATGTGACATGCCATGTTTATGACCTCATTTCTTTAGTAAAGTTGACATAAATGTATTATACTTATATAAAGTTATTGGCTTGGGTTTAGTATCCGGTAGCAGGTGGGGGAGGGGGGAGAGTGGGGGTGGGGGGTAAGGGCTTCGATGCTGATTACAACGATACCACTCGCAGCTCTCGGCAACGCACCGTTTTCGAGAAAATTGAGAAAAACTATTCTAACCTCAAGGTCCTCAAGGTACCAAATACGCCATATTAACCAGAAAAAATTTGCTTGAACCGTCAAAAATCTTATGAACTGTCAATATAAACCATAATAAGTCATATGTATATTTGACATTGATATGTCAAACACCCATTATAGTTGGGTAATGTTTGTATAAAAGTGACAATAATTATTATGTTATTTGATTTTAAGAACCCAACTTTAAAAAGCGGGTGGACAGGGATGGAGAAGCGGGGGGACGGGGGGGCCGCAGGGCCCCCGTCAGGGGGGCTCGGGGGCGAAGCCCCCCGCCAGTAAAAAATAACATACATCTAAACTGCTGGACACATGGGTTAGGTTAAGGTTAGCTGTAATTATTTACGCGAAAAAAAGGAACCACGCGAAGCGGGGTTCCGTCGACAATAGTGACAGAGGCCAATATGACAAACAAAATGGTGGACAGATGCATAGAAAATACATAGATGGGTCAGGTTAAGGTTAGCTGTAATTATTTACGCGGAAAATAGGAACTCCTCCCCCCTGCTACCGGATACTAAACTTTGACCAAGTTATTCTTTCCCTGACACGGCAACAATACATCAGTCACTTTATATTCAATTATCTGTGTTTGCAATTCGACAACTTAGGACTACAATAAATACAGCTTAACAAGTTTCTGAAGTTATTTTTGAACTTACTATTTCAGTATTTACTCTTATAAATCAATTTATGTCCTTTAAATAATTGCATACACAGCCAACAGATTATTTCATAACTGTCTTCATTTGCATAGTCTTATTAAATGTTTAACAAGGAAAATTTTGAGGATGCATGTTTTAAGCTATTGCATAGCTTCTATCGCGGGCCTTGAGCGTGGAGACCGAATCCAGAAATTCCGTAACGAAAAAAACCTAACACCCCCCACTCCGACCGGCACAGCGGTGACATCTATCGATAAATACCAGAACTTTTAATGACTTTTTGAAATATCACGCTTGTCTCTAGTTCAGCAACCCGCCTTTAGGTGGCATTGGTTGTATTGGAAAACTGCCGTAATCAGCTGTTTGTGAGAAAGTATATATAGGTGTATAGGTATTTATCATATATGTACAACAGTGAATATCTGTACTCGTATAATTTGTGTACAAAGTGTTTTAAATATGAATAAACAAAGTGCATTTATTAATGAAGAAAGTCACGAAAAAATAGTGAAAGAAAATGAGTTAGTACTCTATAATTCAGTCTATATAATTACATTCATTTTATTATTATTATCACAAATGCAGTATTATTTTTTGTTTTGTTAATTTATATATAATGCTATGCAATAGCTTTACCGCGGCAGTCTCCGAGTGCCACACGTCTTTTTTTACTTTGTGTTAAGAGATATTGAGTTCCATTTGATTAATTTTATCTTGAAATTATCTGACATATTATCACAGTCTATATAAAACCTGAAGTGAAGCCTATTAGACTACAGGCCCATGTCGAAAATGGATGGGTCATACGAACCACCAGGTGATGTATATAGGACGATATAAGAGCACAAAATAATAAGATTCAGCACTATGCCGTCACTTGTAAGCTGTCCAACTGAGTGCTGGTGAGAATTCAAAAGTGCAGGTAGAGGTGGACGTTTAAACGTTAAGCACTTAATTAAGTCTGCTTATCAAAATAAGCGCCCAAGCGTGCTTAAAGATTTAAGCTGATTTCGTTTAAACGCTTATGGTTGAGATCCAAAAATGTCACTACTATATTATAATGATTCAAGATAAGCAACCTTACTGTGATAATTTTAAAGCTCAAAATAAAATGTTAATAAGGAATCCTTATAAGGAACCTTATTTCGATGCCCAATGTTTTTGTTGGATAAACGACCTTACTCCTGTTCTTTTAAGAATACAACTTTATTTCTATGGCCTTAAGGTTAAGAATCGATATCAATTTGGATGTGTCGTTGTAAACTTGTAAAGAGCGTGTTAGAAAGCGGCTAAATAAAGTCTGCTTATCTTACGTAATGTTTCCGTTGTGAAGAACAACGCTTCGTTTTTGGTTGGTTACAACGCTGTTTACAACGAAATGTAAGCACGCTTTTTCTGGCCAGTACGAAATTCGCGTTGGAAAAAACTAGACGCGCTTAATTAGTTTAATTTACTTTGCGACTTACGACTATTAATTGTGTGTTGTGTAATTTCAAGTGTTGAGTTCATTGGATTTATTGTCGAATGTAAATAATAATTGTAAATAGTACATAGTAAAAGAACTAATATATTGATTATTTATAGAATAAACTGATTCAAAATTTAAAAATAGTGTTGTAAGCTTTTATCTTTTATTTAGTGTTGTGCTTGTAAATAATTAGTGTAGTGAAGATGTCGAGAAGCGGCAATTCAGTACTCTGGGACTATTTTGAAAAAATCAGGTCGAAAAACTAGCTGAGTATAATATATGTAAAAAACGAATATCGTATAAAACAACGATAACTAATCTCAAACAACATCTGAAGCTCAAATATTGAACGCTTTTTTGAGCGCTCGGCGTTATGTCACTTGTAATCGACTTTCTCAACGATTAACAAATTTTAAGCAAATAAGCGTTTCAACGAAAAGCGTTTTTTTAAGCACGCTTAAAATTTTAAGCAAAACGTTTAAACGCGTTGACAGTTTTAAGCCGTTTGTCACATCGCTGAGTGCAGGTAGAGGGAGTACATTTTGGTCATATGATTTTGTACGGCATTTTCACCATCGATAGATCCATGAAAAATAATAAGAAAGCGCGCAGTCCCGTAAAAAAATGGTGCGCCACAAAGTCGGTAAATTTTATTGATTTTTTGAAAATTCCAGGGTAAATTTGGTCATTTGATTCTGTACGGCATCAGTTTCATACTGTTTCAATACAGCTTCTAATCCATTATTCCGCAACGCCGTACAAAAATCATGCGACAAGGGGAAAAATATGCAGGTAGATGGAGTACCCATCTACCTGCACTTTTGAATTCTCACCAGCACTCAGTTGGACAGCGTACAAGTGACGGCATAGTGCTGAATCTTATTATTTTGTGCTCTTATATCGTCCTATATACATCACCTGGTGGTTCGTATGACCCATCCATTTTCGACATGGGCCTGTAGTCTATATGTCCGACTTTTAATTTTAATTTGAATTTGAAGCAGTAAATTGACATAAATGCTAATGTCACTTTTCAAAATAATGTCGCCACCCCCACCCTTTCAAGTGATCACTCAAATGATTAAGGCAGTTCTCACATTACGCTATTCATGAGATACGTCCTGTCAGTACATAGTGTCAAATACATACTAATAATACTAATTTTGGGTAGCGTTGCAGTAGCGTATGAATAGCGTTGTGTGAGAAGTGCCTTACTGACAAAGATTTGTTTATTCTTCTGTTAATTATTAATTATGAAATTATTATTATGGTATTTGTAAATAAAGATCATGAATAATTTCAAAAAAATAATTTGTGTAATTAATGAATAATATTTTTCAAATTGCTTTACATTATAATTTAATGGAATCATGAATATAAGGTACTTCTACCAATACTTTCAGTGACCTGAAGAAATCATGCAATTATACTATGTGGTAATACAACCAAATAATACTGAAGTTTCACTTTCCGACCAGTAACAATACACTGTTATGGATCAGTGCATACATCAGGTTACAATCATTAATGAAAGTCAATTTTATTTGAAAGAACACATAGAATACAGTATGTGAAATAGTACATTACGATACGGTGCGTAAAGTTGCCCATTTTTGAACGGCGTGAAGTTAACGCACGAGCGAAGCGAGTTCAAGCGAGTGCGATATACGCCGTTCAAGTTTTCTACAACATAAAACTGTATTTAGGAGAATCTCTAACCTATGTAAATTCTTGCATAAATAACCCGTATTAAGCACTAGTTTAGTATACTGAACCAACAATTTGAGAAGATAAGATAACTAGTTATGAAATATTTTTTCGCTGATTTTACCAAACAGTGTCCTTTACCCTTTATGTGTACCTATTTACCCATACTATGTTAAGTAAGTAGTTTATTTATTTGCTCAATCATATTTCCCATGATAAATATTATGATAAAGTAACAGTTTTTACCAACAATTTCACACATAGGTTCCTACCTACAATACACAAAACATACTTCAACTTCAACTGAATTAGTTAAAAAAGCAGTAAAGATAAACACGACTAAAGCACATTATAGATAATTATAAGTGCAGGCATACATGGTGACTATTTTCTAATCTGTGGTGCGGGTTTGCGTGACTCAATGTCATAAAGTACCCTCATGTTATATATATTTTTAATTTCTACCTTCGCAATTCTCAATAAGGGTCGGGCCACATTGATCGACGGCGATCGACGGTTTGTCCATACAAAAAGAGCGTAAAGTATGGAAAGCCGTACGCGTCCTTTCGCATCGACGAGCCGAACGCGCTCGGGCGGCGAACTGACACGAAACGCGATCGGTCGTCGACGGCGATCGACGGCCGACGACGGCGATCGACGGCCGACGACGACGATTTTTGCGCTGCTTCTTTTTCTTTCGTTTGTCTTTAATTTCTTGTAAAACGCAAGTAAAAATGATAGCTTTAACAATGGAACCGTCCATCGTGGTCAAGAGGCAAGATGTAGGAAACGTGTCCAGTAATTTGTTACGATTTGCTAGCATACGGAGCTGTACGGCACCTTACAGCTGCGTACGGATGCGTACCCCTCTGTACAGCTGCGTACGGATGCGTACGCCTCCGTACAGCTCCGTACGGAAGCGTACGCCTCCGTACAGCTCCGTACGCGGGCGATCGGCATAATGCGTAATAGTGTGTTCCTTTTCAATCGGCAAAATGCGAAAGGCCGTCGATCAATGTGGCCCGACCCTAATTCATTTTTGAACGGCGTGAAGTTGGCGTCATTTGCCATGTAAAAATAAACTACTTACGCCACGGAAAACTGTGACTTAAGTGCGGGTTTAAGCCACGCTGTGCTATAAAAAAATTATAAGCAATAATTATAGCAGGACAGTCTCATGAACAAATAAAAACACTTGTATTCTAAGATGTCTATGCTAAAAGCCAAACTTGCGGTCTGTTGTTGCGAGAGCATGATCCTTAAGTGTCATTTAAATTATTACCTATTTTCAAATTACCTTATAAAAAGTATGTATATGTATATACGTGTACACACAAAGGTCAAAGTAGATCTCTACTACTTGAATACATTTTTTTACACACAACACAATCAAGGCATGGATGTAGAAAGTCAAGATGGGCCCGTAACATACATAAGGCGCACGACGAGTGGTCAACATTAGGTTGTGTGATTGAGTGATTGATCAAGTCAGTCTGTTGTAGACAGCAGCGAGTTACACATCTTCCTTACGCAAAATTGATTTCAGTAATTACGTCCGCAAATGTAGAAAATAGGGCTTCCTGTGCCTTCAAAAATATTCTTTCAATTCAAGAAACACAAATAAAGTCCAGGGGAATCACATTTCATTATGTAAACATTGAATTGTAAATTATTTTCACTATTTCTAAAATAATAACTTTATTAAAATGGCGCGTGACATGTGTAAGAGTGACAGAGACAGCACGACTAAAACTTCCAAACGCGGAAGCGAGATATCACTATGTAATCTGTTCGTTTTCAAATATAGTAACAAAATTCCATTGCGCCAACTTCACGCACAAACCGATTCAATTCAAAATTGGATTGTTACAATTTGACACACATTCGAACGTGCAAGGCCGGTCTATATTATGTATGTCTATGAATCAAGGTCACTTGAAGTACTTTGTGCTTGACACTATGTATTACTGAGGCATGATGGTGGAATATGAAGTGTTTTACAAGTGAAGACTTTGTTTATATGTCTTTATTGATTTATTGTTTATATGTTTTAATTTTGCCTATGCTTTTAAATATTCTATAATTATGTCTTTAAATTGTTTTTTTCAGCTTGCTGGTCTGGACTTGCAGCCTCAGGCTTCTAAGAGTGCTGGCCGCTATATCCCTCCACACCAACGTAGGCAGTTGGAGGGAAAAGCCCAAGGTTGTTAATTTTTTAAATTAATTTCATTAAGCATTACTATTATATGTCAATTGATTTAAAAAAGGGATTGAAAAGCCATTTGAAAGTAAATATGTGTTCTATGGATGTTAGTAACACTAAAGGATTACCATTAGGCAATGAGTTGTGAGCAGTCAGGAATCAAGAATCTCATTATTACTTGGTCTACCACAATGCATGGATATCATTGATAAACTGAGTGGTATAGTGTCTTGTGTGAAGGCCTCATATCCTGTTTAGCAGGGTTCATCAGCACTGCAGAGATTGACATTAGCTCAGAATGAATGATATGTGGATGTAATTTAAAAAATATTTTGTAGCACATACACTCTTAGATAATCATATTGTTACGTGTCAGGAGTACTGGGTTCGAGAAAATGCCAAAATGTACCACAAAGACTTTATTGTACTCGTTGATACACAATTACACACTGTACACAGTACACACCACAACACTATGCACGTAGGTACTCGTAAACACACTCGTCGAACACTGTATCGCTCGTAGAAATCACTTCACTTCGCACTGGTATCGCTCGTAGGTATCGCTGGTGTCTTCCTGGTTTCGCTTCCGAAACTAGAATGTCCGCACTTGACCGATCGCCCCTTTTTATACCACTCACGCACCATTCATGGCAATCCAGAACATTCCTGTTAAGTCCGGACCCGCTTCGAACAAGATTCGAGAACGTTCCTTGCAACCGACTTTCGCCCGTATGACTATTGCCGTAATGGTCGAAGCGTCGTGCGCGTGCGTACTTTCGAGACGGCCGTCCATTGTTCTATTGTTTCGCCTGGCATGTTTATGGCCCCTATTGTTTATTGTTTAGCGAGGTACGCCAAGGCTGTCACAATATTAATAACTGGGATGTTGACATACCAGAACTCAAAAAGATTATGAAAAATGTCACCGTCTTAACTAGTCAGTCCTCAATGGAGGTCTTATCATAAGACAAGACTTCCACTACAATAGTTTACGACTTTCCACATTTGGTGGGCAAACCAAGTTTATGTCATTGTCGATTCATACTGAGGTATGGAAGTAATAATGCGGGCTACAGACCTTCAGTTTTAACTGCACAGTTTTAACTGTACAGTCGAACTGTTCAGTTTTAACCTTTTAACTGACATTCCTAGTGTCTACATACGTTCAGTTTTATCAGTTGTGATCTCTTTCCACTCGAAGTGACACGTTGAAATGGCTTCAACGGATGACGCTGTGATATACGCATAATAATTTACTGGAAGAGCTCAGGATTACTCCAAAAGACTATAATAACTATTTAAGAATGGATGAAAAAACGTACTTGCATCTGCTTGATTTAGTCACACCTAAAATAATGAAACAAAATAATCAAATCAAATCAAATCAAAAATCGATTTATTGCCAGTTACACATATAAAATATCCATACATTAAAATTACACAGGTAGGTTTTTCTAGTGTGGCAATAGGTAGGGTTCGCCTCAGCTAATGTCGTCATGCACACAGGGGTACATGCAGCGCTATTTTTCAGTCGACCCCTTCTCCCTGAGGTGTTAGGCGGGAGACGCGACAGTTGAGGACTCCCCAATCATCAACTATTAACTAAGTTAATTCAATTTAAGTGTTTTAATACTGTTATGAGAAGTGCTATATCGCCACATGAAAGGTTAACAGCAACACTTAGGTTTTGAGCAACAGGAAGAACCTACGAAGACCTTAAGTTTTCAACAATAATAAATCCTCAGTCATTGCCTCAGTGATTGCCACGGTCGTGGTAATCTTTTGCTTTAACTTTCCATAAGCAAGGTTCAGAACGATATATTTGTATAAATTCTTCTAACCATTCACGTTGATTTGGCATGGTTATTTTAATCCAGAACACAGAACAGAAACGTGTGCTCACTCCAACGATGCTTGGGTAAAAGTAAAACTGACAACTGTACAGTTTTTTTGCTACACACCTTCAGTTTTAACTGTACAGTTTTAACTGCACAGTTTTATCTAATGATATTTCGATTAGATCGTCAGTTCAACTGTACAGTTTTCAGTTTTGCCTACACACTTACGTTTTAACTGAACAGTTCGACTGTACAGTTAAAACTGTGCAGTTAAAACTGAAGGTCTGTAGCCCGCATTATGCGGGCTACAGACCTTCAGTTTTAACTGCACAGTTTTAACTGTACAGTCGAACTGTTCAGTTTTAACTGACGTTCCTAGTGTCTACACACGTTCAGTTTTATCAGTTGTGATCTCTTTCCACTCGAAGTAACACGTTGAAATGGCTTCACCGGATGACGCTGTGGCAATTGTTGGACTATTATGCATTTTGAAAGAAAAAGACAAAGAACAAAGAAAATGTGGTGTAAACATTGGTTATTAAAAAGAAAACAATATACGCATAATAATTTACTGGAAGAGCTCAGGATTACTCCAAAAGACTATAATAACTTTTTTTTATGGAATTAAGGTAGCAAACGAGCATGCAGCACCACCCTTCCGCTGCCGCCCATGGCAATTGTGACAGACTTAGAACAAGACCCAATTTAGGGACTAGGGTGGTTAGTCTAGTTAGTAGATGGTGTTAGAATATTAGTTGGTTAGTTTGTTAATAAGTGTGAGGACAGGGACTGTTAGTGATAGTTAGTCCTGTTAGTTAATATTAGTAATAGTTAGTACCTAATTGTCTAGTTAGTAATGATTAGTATGAGTCTTGTTCCAATTCGGTCACAGATGCGTTGCTACCCCTGAGGACTGAGATGGTCGCCTCTAAAAAAGTGAAACCGGCTCCACACCTTCCTATCCGGAACACAATTGCTCTCAAAAACAATTATTATGACGGTAGAAATGGTACTGAGTACCTTGGCGGGCGGTGGTACTACCCCGGGCGAACTCTAGGCTCTACCACCTAGAATGGATGAAAAAAAGTACTTGCATCTGCTTGATTTAGTCACACCTAAAATAATGAAACAAAATACTGTTATGAGAAGTGCTATATCGCAACATGAAAGGTTAACAGCAACACTTAGGTTTTTAGCAACAGGAAGAACCTACGAAGACCTTAAGTTTTCAACAATAATATCTCCTCAGTCATTGCCTCAGTGATTGCCACGGTCGTGGTAATCTTTTGCTTTAACTTTCCATAAGCTAGGTTCAGAACGATATATTTCTATAAATTCTTCTAACCATTCACGTTGATTTGGCATGGTTATTTTAATTCAGAACGCAACAGAAACGTGTGCTCACTCCAACGATGCTTGGGTAAAACTGACAACTGTACAGTTTTTTGCTACACACCTTCAGTTTTAACTGTACAGTTTTAACTGCGCAGTTTTATCTAATGATATTTCGATTAGATCGTCAGTTCAACTGTACAGTTTTCAGTTTTGCCTACACACGTCAGTTTTAACTGTACAGTTCGACTGTACAGTTAAAACTGCGCAGTTAAAACTGAAGGTCTGTAGCCCGCATAATGTAACACTATATTTGTTTCAATTTGTACAGTATGAATGTAGCGATTGTAAGGTTAAATGTATTGAAATGCAACACAAAGTATCAGGTTGTAGAATTTAACTTGTAGGTATAACATTGCATTAAATATGTATGACGTTTGATACATACAAATGTAGATATGTGCTGTTCTCTACCACTCAGTTATAATCCTTAGTTATCAATCCTTGTCTGGCTAGTAACATAATAATATTATGTCCTCTAAATTCAAATGTGGAAAGTCCTTATGAGCTTAGATTTCACTGTTGGAGAATAAGTCATTGAAATGGGTTTACAGTTTCCATTTTACCATCAATGCAATTGATGTTTATGGGTGGTAGATACTATGAAGCATAAAATAAAATTAGCCTTAGGTTTCCATAAGCTAATTAACGTTTGAGAGAATTTGATATAAAAGCTTTAAATTTTGTATTATGTATTACTACATGGTATCCTACCTTATTGTTCCCCTACAGTCTATACTCTTCAGGGAAAATATACTTATGTGCAAGTTTAGCTTTTTACGTTCCGTAGTTTTGGCTGTGCGCTGTCTGTCAGCTAACCACTACATTGCTGCTTTCCATCAGGTAGTAGGTGTAGTCAAGCATCCTTACTAATATTATAAATGGGAAAGTGTGTTTGTTTGTTTGTGACTCTTTCACGTCGCGACATGGCTATTATATGGTATGGCTTATGTGTGTGGGGATAGTTAGGAGGGTGGAGAGTGACGTAGGCTACTTTTTACCGCGGAAAAACATCTCATTCCCATGGGAAGATCGATGTTTTGTTAGTTGCTAGATATTTAGTTCCGGATGCTGTTAATAGATGGCGTTAGGAAAATTCATTTGCAAGTTCCGAATCACGCTATCAAATCATGTATCAAATACTACATGTGATTTACAAGTCATAGTCAAATATGTTATAGGCTACTGTTTAGCTGAGAATCCTACGGGAGCGGGAATTACGCGACTGTTACCTACGGGTCCCGAAGCGAAGCGCGGGCGGTTCTCTAGTTTTATACATAAATTTATGGATTAACGATATCTTATTTAACTGTAACGTCTGTCAACAGAGGAGTCTAAGCGATCTAGCTTAGACAGTCGTCCCAGCGAGCCACGGGACACCCGTTCATCATTCGGAGGCAACTCTAGAGGCTACGACCGTGGTCGGCGCGACGACCGCGACCGTGACCGCGACCGTGACTACGATCGCGGCTACGATACGCGATACCCGCGCAGGGACCGCGGTGAGTTACGTATGCTAATTATATGCTAATTCACCTCGCGCCAATCCAAAGCCAAGTGCGGCTCCGATTACATTTTTATGCACCACTGCCACGCGGATACGTGCATTCGATGTTTAATGGTTGTGATGTTACCAAGACGTATCCTGATGGCGGTCACTCACAAGAGACACTCACATAAGATCAGTAAAGTATGAAGTGGGTGGTGCATCGGGTGTTCTCAATCATCTATGCATAAACTTAGATAAGTTAGGACGCAAGACAGATAACTAACAGAAATTTTTTGTGTATTTTTGATAATTACTAGGCAACAGCCTTATGACAAGATAGATGATTGAGAATGGCCATGTCTAGAAAGTATTTAAAGCTTCGTACCTAATTTACTAATACCAGATGGTTGTGAAATTAATACATTTTGTAATGGTGTATGGCTAATACATTTTGTATTAGCTATTACCCATTTTTGCTGTGTAAGTAATTTAAATATCAATAGATATCTGTATAAAATTATTATGAGCACACATCATTTTCGGTTCAATATAATCTCACCACAAATTAAGCATGTAAATGAATTTGATAAGCTATGATTAGATAAACTTAATCAGATTTTACACTTTTTCTAAAGGCAAACAGAAAAATGTGAGATCTGTGTTATTAAACAGTAATTCATACATATATACAGATGTTGACATCAAACGTTGTAATGACTGATAGCCTACAAATTGTTAAGTGTAAGAACATGTACAGATCTTTCAGGACATACATTGTGCTCATGTCCTTGTAATTACCCTGGGTATAACTCCCTTCCAGCAGAAACACAGCAGTCCAGGGACACCGGTTCGGAGCGGGAAATAGGTATCGTGCGAATAGTATCCAAACCTTATTTATATTCTTATTGCTACTCCAGACAATGCCATGCTCCACTTAGCTGGCAGGTTGTGCAATATATTGCTGGCAATATTGTTCACTTGTCAATTTTAAGATGATTTTATTGTTTTATAAACATATGCATTTGCGTCGAGGAACAAACATGGGAGTTCCGGGGTTTTATAACGATTCGTTGTTATGGGTGTTATAGAATGGGAGACTATAATAATTGTGTAATGCTCAGTTAACGAAATCGCTCATTGAATGAAAAAATGGGCCACAATGCAATGTAACTTGACACAAAAAATTATAAGTGTGATGTGGCTTCATGCGATGGCACTAAAAATTGCGTTGTGTTAATAAATAATAATTATTACTCTGATACCAAAAACATCAACAGCAGCCTGTGTTTTGGTCTTCGGCAGTGGCGGCTGTCCCTTGAGTGCGCTCGTGCGCTGAACCACCACATTTGAATAAATAATAAAAACTATTATTATTTTATTTATAAAAATATATTATTGTTTTATCTAATCTATTAAAAATAAACGAATTATTATTTTATCTCGTTTAAAATAATGACGAAACAATTTTAAACTCTTTTCTAAAGTATTAAGATTTACTTTCGCTATAAAGAAAAGTTCTCGTGCGCATCGGCGAGCGCACGGGACTGCTGGTACAATTTCTATGTGATACGAGAAAACACGCCTGGCGCGTGAGACAAAAAATAGTTCATATCGCCCCATAGAAAATGTACGGAGCATTTAGCTTGATCCCGTGCGGCGCACGGATAATCCGAAGATTACCAAGAGCGCCCGAGGTTTGATTTGACGAAATTCGTCGCCGGGGCCGGCGCGGGAACGACCAGCCATATTAAATTGACCTCTCGTGACGCGTTTATTTATTATTTACGTCCGTAATAATTATTAGTATTTAATTGTTTTTGATTTGTTTTTTACTAAGTGAGACAGTGTTTCTGAGTGAGACAATAACAAAGCTTTTGAAAATAAAGTTTGTAAAAAGTGGCCGGACCACCAAGGCCTACATTAATCAGTAAAGTGCACCACCAGTTTGACGACCCACCAGCCGCCACTGGTCTTCGGAGGCCTATGTTTCTCTCTTTTCATCGAATTGCATAAAAACTACGATACAAATTAAATATGAGCAAAGACACATTACATTTTGCACGGTGTGGTCCATTTTTCGCTCAATGAACTTTAGAAACTTGAGTCTAACACATACATAAACTTGACTATATTGCCGGGCTACCCTAAACTTGTTGCTAGATGTATAATATAAATATTGCTGTCTAGTTACCACGCACTATTGCAGCATAATATCGCATTCTAATAGCCACATTAGGAGCACGGTTGCATTGAAGCGTGCGTTGTAAGGATGTGGATGTGTTGTCGGGCAGGTCGTGATTCGGGATATCAGAATGGAGACTCAGATCGCTGGGCTGAGTCGGATCGGTGGGGCGAGCGCGGGGGTGAGCGCGGGGGTCGAGGCGGGGGCGGGGGCAGCGGGGGCGGGGCGCCGGCGCCGCGCGACGGCATCCGCGACCGCGACGTGCGCCGCGACGAAGACTTCGAGCCGCCGGCGCCGCGCAACGACCGCTGGAAGGACCCCGAGCCGAGGGCCGAGGAGCGCGGCAGCTCGCGCTGGAGCTCCGATGACGTGCGACGCTCGAGCTCTCGCAGGGACGAGGTGAGGACACGTGGAATATATTCGTTATAAGATACATTGTTTCAAAAAGTTACATGTACATGTTACATGTTACTCTCGTCCTTTGGAAAACATTATGTTCTTTATACAATAATAAATAAATAAATAAATAAATAAAATGATATTGTTGTGAGGAAACATGCCAATTACCGTACCGTAAACAGTCTAAACAGTCTAGTCCACCAACCCGCATTGGAGCAGCGTGGTGGAGTATGCTCTAGGCCTCCTCAGAAATGAGGAGAGTAGCTCAGTAGTGGGTCATTAGTGGGTTGTAGCTTTAGCTTTTTAAACAGTCTATTGTCAACCCAGACTGCTGAAACCACTGATATCTATCTGATTAAAATAATATCTTTATACTAGAAATAGAAGGTCATCCAATAAATTAAGCTACCTTCTTTTGTACTGTAATATAATTGACAAATGAACTGTATATTAATCCGAACTATTTTGCATTTGGTATTAATTAGGGATGTTACGGATGTGGAGTTTCGGATCTGGATACGGATACGGATATAGGAATAAAATTATATCGGTTTCGGATTCGGTTACGGATATTAATTATTTCGGATTATCCGTAAGTTTCGGATAGTTTCGGTTACGGATATTACATTAAAGTAAAAAAATAGTATGTAATAATTTGATTATAATTAATTATTTACTATCAAGTCTGGGTTATGATTTGGTAATACATACAATGAATAAGTCAGATAGGGGAAACTGAGAATTTTGGGACACTTGAAATTACAATGCTTTTTATAATAAGAAGAAGTTTATCATGATCAAAAAATGTCCACATTAAACTTGATTTTGGACGCATTTTGCCCTTAATTATAACTTAATTTAGGACTCAGTACAAATCTTCTCCTTCACTTTATTGGTGATATACTCAATATTAACTAATAAATTGACTAGGTTGTTAATGCGGTTTTTAATATTATTATTATTTAGGTGTCTGGGCATGGGGAACTAGTATTCCCATGAGGCCAATGCGAACATCTCTGTTAATGAGACCTACTTACCTACTATTTAGATAGGGTGATACCAAAAAATATTGATCTGACTCATTTACGACTAAAAATAACAAATATGCCATATTTACATGGTGAGTGGTGAAACAAAAACCTGTCGTAACGGGTTTTAATTAGACTCTGCCCTTATCCGAAATTATCCGAAACTTTTTTAGCGGATACGGTTTCGGTTACGGATATATTTTTATTTCGGATATCCGATAGTTTCGGTTTCGGTTACGGATATCCATAACATCCCTGGTATTAATTATTTCTTTGACACGTTGTTTTAGAATGATTGGACGGTCCCGTTACCTCGCGACGAGCGGCAGGAGTTGGAGCTGTTTGGCACTGGCAACACCGGTATCAACTTCTCCAAATACGAGGATATACCGGTTGAGGCCAGCGGCGACCGCGTACCGGACTTCATTACCAGCGTAAGTTATGATATTTTTTTTCTGTATTTTTCATATACTATTAGGATTTATTCGCTTTTGGCGTAATGCCAACAGTCGCTTCTTAAATGCAAAAGTGTTGAGGGAATAAGTTGCCTATGCCTACTACTATAATGACTTTTATTGGTACCAAATTCCCTCCTCAACATTTCAGTTTGAGGACGTTAACCTGACGGAGATAATGCGTTCGAACATCGCGCTCGCGCGCTACGACAAGCCGACGCCGGTGCAGAAGTACGCGATCCCGATCGTGCTGGGCCGCCGGGACGTGATGGCGTGCGCGCAGACCGGCTCCGGGAAGACGGCCGCGTTCCTCGTGCCCATACTCAACCAGATGTACGAGGCTGGGCCTGTGAAGCATATGGGGTGAGTTTGGGAGGGCAAATTGGTGGGTCCAGTAAGTTAGCGGAAGGTGGGTGACGCTTTCCTGTGAGCGCTGAAAGCCTAGACGGGTGGTAACAAGCATAAAAAAATACCTGAAAGGCTTCAGATTTACTTTCAAAGTGGAAGTCAATCTGAACCCTTTTCAGGTATTTTTTTATGAATTGAGTAAGGTGGAGAAACTCTAAACGATCAAAACTCTTTTACTTGCAAATTGTCAATGAGATTGTATAGTGGCTTTTGGAATACTTTATGAAAGTATGAGAGTGCTATATAAAAAGAAAAAGACACATGATTTATAAGCTTGTTCTGATTCTTACAAAAGATACATAAAAAAGACAAATAATAAGCGTTCCTTTGTCTAATATGTATTATGATTGTGTATTCTAATATGGTCTATAATTTGTCAAACAGACCGTACAATCGACGCAAGCAGTACCCCCTGGGTTTGGTATTGGCGCCGACACGCGAGCTCGCCACTCAGATTTTCGACGAGGCTAGGAAGTTTGCCTACCGCTCCCGTGTCCGACCCTGTGTTGTGTGAGTAATATACCTTCTGTCTGTTATTTTTAAGAATCAAATTTGAATGATTTTATGAGAAGGAGTCGATTTTGTACTACAACACTGTTGTGGGGATTAACTTTTAGTTCAGATGTAGGCCAACAAGAAGTCGTACAGTTGCTAATGAATATACGCAACGACATTCATTCTTTGAGCCAATTTATTATGTTACGTTGCCGTATTCTACAGCTGTCATTAGCTTACAGACAAGAATTAGATACAAACTTAATTTATGACAACATACATACTTTGTAGTTTTTCGGCTAAAAGTCTAGAAATACTTTAGTTAACATATCTAGCAGTCTCGATCTTAATTTCAATACCATATTTAATTCACAATTAATTCAATACGCCTGATAAAAACAACACAATGTGCACAGGAAATTATGTTTTGGTTTCTATAACTCAGAAACAAAGTGTAGCAATTTATAAAGTACCTAGTCAAATAGTCAAAGATCACACCTTAATAGGCAAGTGTACTCGCACATAATACTAATTGAATCAAACATCGTCATACAGATACGGAGGATCCCCGATAAACGAGCAGTTCCGCGAGCTGGAGCGCGGCTGCCACCTGCTAGTGGCGACGCCGGGCCGTCTGGTGGACATGTTGGTGCGCGGCCGAGTCGCGCTCGACCACTGCCGCCACCTGGTGTTAGACGAGGCCGACAGGATGCTCGACATGGGCTTCGAGCCCCAGATCCGCAAGATAGTCGAGTGCCACACCATGCCCAAGACGGGAGAGAGACAGACCCTCATGTTCTCCGCCACCTTCCCGAAACAGATACAAGTGCTCGCGCAAGATTTCCTGTTCAACTACGTGTTCCTCGCTGTCGGCCGCGTCGGGTCTACGTCGGAGAATATCACCCAGAAGGTTGGTTTTGGCTTGAGTGATGTCTGATGAGTTGTTTTTGAGTTGTCTCTAACAATGTGTATTTTATTGACTTCGAGTATCTTGACAATGTTCTTATTTTACAACATTTACTAAGAAGGTAACAGAATTAAGTGATAAAAATATTTTTTTTTGTTTTATTGTCTAATGAACGGAATGAAATGTGTAATATCTGTTGCAGGTTGTCTGGGTGGAAGAGTCACAAAAACGTTCATTCTTGTTGGACCTGCTGAATGCCTCCAACTTGCTACAACGTTCGCGCCCCGAGGAGGATCAACTCACCCTCGTGTTTGTTGAAACTAAAAAGGGTATGTGATCAATAATGATGTTTTGATAACTTCCAGAATTTAAAAAGATTTACAGTATGTACAATTCCAAGTAATGTTTATTTTTATAACAATTCTTTACATTATTTCTCATCTTCTGGAATTTGAATTTTGATGACTCAAATAACGCAACGTTAACATGCCGGATCGCTGTACCAAGAAATCACTTAATAATTAAATTAATTTGAACTAAACAAGAAATGGACAGTGCTGGACAATTCCATAAACATTACTTTTCGTACAACTCACAGAAAATTCAAACGGTAGACTTTTTTTTATTGATAATACCATACAAATTGTGTGTATCAGGAGCGGACCAACTAGAAGAATACCTGGACACGGAGGGGTACCCGGTGACGTCGATCCACGGCGACCGGTCGCAGCGCGAGCGCGAGGAGGCGCTGCGCCGCTTCCGCACCGGACAGACGCCCATCCTGGTGGCTACTGCTGTTGCTGCCAGAGGTAGGTACTATTGCCTAAATAGGTGTGATTAGGTGTAGGCGGGTCCTGGACCACAAATGATGTATCTACGGTGGTTGCTTTTAAAAATGTGCCTGGAAAATTCCATTTGCCTCCTATTGGATCAGAAATTAATTCAATAAAAAATATCTGACAAATATCGCTCACTTACACTAGCGGTCTATGACGCCATGCGCTTTTATAGTTGTTTGAGCTCTACCTTGAATCAGAAATGTATTATTAAAAAAAACTGATAAAATCTCTCATTGACAGTTTAACGGTTTATGACGTCATGCGCTTTGATAGTTGTTTGAGGTCACGTGATAGTGAGCATGCAAACAAGCAGAAGTATTTGTTTTATACGAAAGTCTTGCGAACAAGTACAATGTTTATTCTAAATCCTACCCCGCCAGGCCTGGACATCCCGCACGTGCGTCACGTGATCAACTTCGACCTGCCGTCGGACGTGGAGGAGTATGTGCACCGCATCGGTCGTACCGGCCGCATGGGCAACCTCGGGGTCGCCACGTCGTTCTTCAACGACTCCAACCGCGGCCTGGCGCGCGACCTCATCGAGCTGCTGGTCGAAGCGAAACAGGATGTTCCTGAGTGAGTGTTGGTTGTTTGGTTGGTTGGTGATGTTGAATGTCGTGTTCACGTTTTAGGCTTGTTTAAGGTGGTAGTTGTCTTGGGTGGTAGCGGAGGAGTGGTGCTATGTGGTTGAATGCTACCTTAATTAAAAAAAGGCTTACTGTGATATGATATATCCACACGAGGCACAATGAGATGTGGATTTCAAGCCATGTGATTGGTGAATCGGGCACAGCTCTTCTCCGCTCTGCTCTGATCCGCATCAGTGGAACCGCACCGTAGTGCTCCTGGCTGCAAACCGAGGAATCTCTGGTTCCAATCTCGGCTGCGGCTGTTATTTATGTGATAGGCAAAATATTTACAGGTGCGATTTTCCTAATCGGGATGTAAGGGTAGCAGTGATGTGATAATAAACGTGTTGTCCATGCTACATGCTTCAAAACGAATCCTAGTGAAGGGGGCATGAGTGTCACAGCGTTTATTTATCATTTCATTGCGTACAGCGATATTGCTTCTTGGTTCTTATTTCTTCGCGGAACCTACTTTTAGAATTAGATTTTCTTTTAAACAAACTAGGGAATGTCTCTGTTTCACATTCATTTCGTTCCCAGTTGGCTGACGAGCACCGCAGCGGACGGGCGTCTCGGCGGCGGCGGGCGGCGCACCGGCAGCAGGTCGGGCGGCGGCCGGTTCGGCGGCGGCAGCGGGTTCGGCGCGCGCGACTTCCGCACGCAGCCGCGCCAGCCGCCGCGCTCCGCCGGGCCCGCCGCTATCGGATCCGGTTAGTACCGCCGCTGTAATAATAATTATAATATTATCAATACAGGGAAGATATTTTTGCTTGACTTTTTTAACGGACTAAAAAGGAGGTTCTCGATGCCACTGTATTTTTTATATATACCTACTGTATGACGTATAATAACTCGGATAACTTTTTAGGAGCTGTTCCAATTTATGATTCTTTCTTTTATTCGAAAGCAGATGCTTATTGTCTGGTCCCAAAGAATTTAGTGACATCTGATGGGCAATTTTTGAGTTATCGATTGAAGTCTGTTATTCTTAGTAAAAAGCGAAATACGATGAAGTAAATTGCTGAGAACCATCAACGAGGTTCATGCACTGTGCGTGACTTGTTTATTATCTTCAAAACTATACAAAGTAGCAACCGCAACTTACCTGGAATGTCTTGGTCACCTCCCAGGATTTGGATACGGCGGCGGCGGCGGTTCGTACGGCGGCAACTACGGCGGGTCGTACGGCGGTGGCGGCGGCGGTGGCGGCGGCGGGACCGACTGGTGGGACTCGTAAACACCTCGCGCCTCCCCTCGCGCCTCCCTCGCGCCTCCCTCGCACCCTCACCCGGACATCTCACCCGTCGAATTAATATATATTCCGCTCTACCGACGCGCCGGCGTAACCCGCGGGCCACGACGCAACGCTCCCAGTGAATACGCTCACCGCTGCAAGCGTCGAGCGTTAACAAATGTGTGCAATTGTGGATTTATGCTGCAAATTATAGCGATGTTTATTGCGAATAAACATTCAAATGATGCTTGAAACGTTCAAAGTCCCTGCGGCGTGTGTTTCGTGGCCCAGAGTCGTCCAACGCCAGTGACGTCACATATACTCATAGATACCGCCCGTACTCATCCCTAGATAGACGCGCCACAATCAAATGCACCGGATCGACGTGCGACGTCCTAGATTAATGTATTATTATTTTTACTCGTAATCAGAGTCGGACTGAAATTGAGCCGTTACTATTTAACGATAGCTGTAATGTGATGAATGGAGAGCGGTGCGGTAGACGCGTGCGCGGCCGCTGAATCTCAGGCGCGCGGCCCGCGACCGACGTCTGGATTTGTAAGACGCAATGTACCACTTTTGACTCCCGAGTACGATTTTTGGAAACACTGCGCGCGATCCCTTCGGCTTTACATTACGTGACCAAACTCGTTTGTTGGTTATTGACATCGAATTTTTATGGCAAAATTGTAGAGAAAAGTACAAAAAATTGAGTTCACAGTATAAATGAACAATGAAGTTTTAACTTTTAAGATCACGACTTTTCGATTAACATTTTTGTAATTGGATAAAGAAGGCAATTAATTGAAAGCTTACAACAAAAGTGATGGTGAAATGTCTAAATGAAATCGTAATTACGATCGGAAGGTGTAGATTGCGTCTTAATTATCGTAGTGTACCGATTGCGGTCGCGAACGTTGATGTTTCCGATTAGCGTAAATTGTGGACACGGTTGACGCGCGTCGGTCCCGACCGTGACTTACACGCGTTTTATCATTTTTTTCAATAATGATTATGTGAAAGTAGATGATTAATATTAGAAATATTTTTCGGTGTTCGATCTGTATCGCGAATTTGTTAACGGATGACTGTGTTTTGTCTACTTGTCTGTTTCGTGTTTCGCTGCCCTAACACTGGTATTTTGAAGCATTTATGCACCCTAAAATTGATGTAGCTCTTGGTAGATTAGTCATTGTGAAGTACCGATACAGTAATGAATAAAAATAAAATAACAAAATTTTGTCTGTAGATATCCCATATTGTAACATCTGTCACCAACATGGTCTTTTAATTTGAATGTGAATTTACCAATAAAAAATAAGAAACTGAATTGTCTTTTTTAATTATTGAAGCCTATTTTTATCCCAGTAGGAAAACTTTAGGACTGTGCTAACATAAAAACCCGGTAACGGAAAACATTCAATTATGATTTTCGTGGTCGTTACGGTTGAATTTCGATTCTATACTTGGTGTAGGTTCGGAGTTGTCAGGAGAGTGGGTGGCGAGTTGAACATCTTTCCGAAATAACCAAGACAAAGATAATTGAATGCTTTCTTTTAGTTAGTTCGTTGTAAAGTCGTAGCGTGCGCAGTACTTTAGATAACAACTGTGTAGGCTGTAACACTGTATAACACTGTACTAGGGCCGCACAAGAGCACAATTCGGGCCAAGGGCCGTTCAAGGGTCCTTAAAACCAATATACATACAATCAGGGCTACCGCTGTTTGTATCAGCGCCTGCGTGCAATATATTTTTGCACACCATTCCGCCCCCCGTCGCTTCACATACCGCTACTGGCCGCACAGATGATATGTCTTAGTATGTTGTATAGATTTAGAAAACATTATTGTTAATAACCATCTGCAGCAGTGCCTTGTGTAAGAAATAAATGATTTTCTTTCTTTCTATCTTTCTATTCGCTCTTGACTTGAAGACACTTATATTGTAATCGGACGGGCCAAAATACCATGGCCATACCGACGCTGGCAATTTGTTCCAATCTTTCGCGGTACGCATTATAAAAGATGACGCAATGCGTGATGCCCGTACGGGAGCGACGTTAACCGCAAAGCGATGGATACCCGCCGTGCGTCTGGTCGTCCGATGGTGGAAAGGGGATGGGGGAATCAAATCATGTAATTCCTGCGCACACGCTCCGAAATGTAGGCATCTGATAGAACACCGAGAGGCAACTCTGCGCCTGTGCTCAAAACTTTGAAGATTGGTCTCAACCAATTTACGGTCACCAATAAGTCGCTAGTCACGCCTCTCCATTGAATGCAACGCTGATAGGTGACATTTAGCAGCACCAGCCCAAATGTGACAGCAGTAGGTACTCCACACATGGTTGAACCTGTGCTTTGTTGGTATAAGAGTAAGTAGAAGCTGTTCTTGTGAAGTACTGCCGCACCATCGCTAGGACACCTAGCTTCCTAGCAGCTACTTTTACTTTGAATTCAATGAACCGCCCAAAGTTAAGGTTCGAGGATACCTCTACACCCAACAACTGTAGGCGGTTGGTTATTCCAAGGGTACATTTCGGAAAGTAGGAACCAAGTGAACGGGTTCCTTTTGGCGGTGAACAGACACGCTTGTGTTTTTGCAGCTTTGAATCCCATAAGGTTGGCATCGCCCCAGTCGGACACTGCCCGTACAGTGAGATTCAAACGCTCCACCATGGCCTCTCTTTCAGACTGTATTTGGTCTTTACTGGCCCGATTGCTAGCCAGGTATCTTTCCACAGCTGTGCTGTCGTCTGCATAGACACCGGGCATGAGCAGGTCGTTGATGATGTGCAGCAGAAATAGAGTTGCGGGGAGAACGGACCTCTGAGGAACTCCAGCATTGGTTGTCACTGCTTGCGAAGTGCAGCCATCGACAACACGCGCTAAGATCGGTCGCTCAGGATCTTCTTCTTAATCCAGCTAATCAGGCCAAGGGATAAGCCATATGCAGGAAGCTTGCTCATAAGGCTAGCGTGCCAGACCCTGCTGAAAGCCTTCGAGACGTTAAGGAAGACAGCCAGCGCTTCCCCGTTTTTCTCGAGGGCCTCGCCCCAAATGTGCATGACATACGCTAGAAGACTTCCCGTGGACCGGTTTCGGCGAAATCCGTACTGCCGGTTGCTTAGGAGATCGTTCTGTTTAAGGTATGCCATGAGGCGTGTGTTCAATATACACTACAGAGTATGAAGGTAATTGATATCGGCTGGTAGTTGACGGGGTCAGCACTAAGACCTTTTTTTTTGGCCCTGGCTGCACGTTGGCAAGCTTCCAGGACTTTGGTACTATCTCAGTCTTAATTGATTGTGAATGGTTTGGAAGAAGAAGCGGCAAGAAACTCCAAAAGCTTTTTTCCTACTCACAGTTACAGATTTAACCTACTATTACGGCCAAAAAACGAATTACTTATTCGGCATTGAAATACTATAAACACTAGTGATGTGCCGAGTCGCTGTTTTGATGGATCGAGTCGACTCGAGTCAGTTTATATGGTATTCGAATCATGACTCGATTCCCTGATTCGAGACCAGTACTCGAATTCTATGTTTGGTATTCGAATATTGACTCGAGTCCAGCTGGACTCGAGTCCGGCTGGACTCGAGTCTAGAAATTAGAGTCCGGAATTCGAGTCTGAAAATTCTAGTCCAGCACGAGTTTTTGAAATCTTTAAAAACGGAGTCACAGTTTTTGCACTTTATTTTACCACCGTCCACTTTTTCAAAACTCTTCCATACACATAAGGTTTTTTTCGGCGCTATTCTATAATAAAGGTAATTACAACAATCTAATCAATTCACTTCCGGTATTAATAAACAATTAAATAAACTCATCCAGTAGAATTAGTCCATTCCAAAAAAAATTTTCAAATTAGAGAGTCTACATTGGAAGTCGTAAGCAAACTTGATATTTTTCCCAGCCGACTGGACTAAACTCATTACTCACAATAACTGCTACTCACAATAAGTGGTAACTGACACAAAACAAAGAAATCAAAACATAAAGATGCAGGTTTAAACTTATCTGTACTATTAGGCCCGCGCTACTTCATTGCTAAAGAAAATAGTTTGCGAGTACGAGCGAGTAAACCAAACTCGAATACAAGACTCGAATCAGTTGGACTCGCATGAATAGAATCGAGTTAGCGAGTATGAATCTATTCTTCCTGACTCGAGTACCGGAATCGAGTCCGGCGTACTCGAATCAAAATAAATTGGTATTCGAGTAGGCGAGTTCAAAGCAGGAATCGAGTCTGACTCGAGTCAAACCGTACTCGGCACATCGCTAATAAACACTATCCAACATTGAATAAATAGTAAGTACCTATCATTATTATAAAATAATAGACACTACTTTACAAAACAAACTCGAAACTAAATAGATGAGATTTAAAGTGTCGCGGAACGTGAATGAGGTTAGCAGGAGAATGTGATTTGTCTGGCGCCAGGCAGAGACGGCTGTTAGAAATGCGTAGGCCTCCCGTGGCGTACGCGTTCCTATACCTAATACATTCCCGTATCTGAAACACTTTTAATTGAATAAATTTTAACGCAGATGATCTAAGCATTTGCTAATGAAATACAAGTTTGATGTCATAGCTGTGATTAAACTAGTAATGATAAAACTGTTTTATAGGTATCTGCCTACCAAACTCTCCAGTCTCCAATGTTTTTCAGCGTTAGATAGGTAATATTAAAAAAGTAAATAACTTAAAGGTAAAGTACCTAGGTACATTATCTACAAGCTAGCTATGAATATAACTAGTACTTATTTTATTGATTTGTATGTATGTAACTCTTCAATTTTGATGATTATTATTAATTTATCTCATCGATTACGTTCTTAATGGTCAATGGCTTATTGAATACGTCTTTTTGTGGCGCCTTTTTATTCGGAGATCGCGTCTGGAGCGAGCGCGCGGGCGGGACCCCGCCGCGAAGGTATCCACGGAATGCCTAAAAGGTGACTCGTGGATAAATTACGGACATTTCTTTCATTTTAACGATTCTCTTTATTATTTAATTTATTTTTATAGTATGTTACACATTTGCTTGTAACAATGTTTGTTTTTGGGCTTCATTAGCATATGCCTCACGCTGGGGTAAGATTTTTTTTACCACAGCCATCTAGCCATTTTGATTTTTCGATAGCTTTCTTCCAACGGGCGTTCGTGAAAGAGCTTCACATGTCTAATAAAGGAGATAGCGGGATGTCTCAATTGTATAACCGTTTGTTGATTTTTTATCGCATCTTGCTTGTGACATCATAAAACAATTAATTTATTATCGCTCTGTGAGATGATTCCGATCAGTTTATCGGCGTGGCGCACGGTTGGACGTTAATAGTTTTATGTAAGAGGTAATTTTTATTAATTGGTCGTTGATGGAGTGCCCAGACGGATCGTTAAACTTACAATGCGGGACTCGTCAATACCCTATTGCTAACTAATAGGTACATAACTAATTAATTGTAATAAACTGTGTATTGCAATTAATCTTGTGTGGAACGTAGATTTGTAGTTACCTACGTACTACCCCCCCATGAGTTACTAAAGCAAATAGATATCTTCACCTCACATGAAACATTACAATATAATTCGAATATGTTATTAATTAATATTTCATGTAGGTAATCATTATTGATGATATCTAAATATTCAATTAGGAATTTGGAATTTGACACCTACCTAAGCATAATGTACCTAGTTGCATAATAATAGGTAGATACCAATTTAATAATTAATACCTAATAACAAATAATGGTATAGAAACAATAGTTCATGGCACCACACTATGATGAGGATGGAATGGAAAAGTATAGGGGCAATAGCCTACACCTCCACCGAGAACAGAAATTAAAACTCAACAGCCTCGCTGAAAATTGAACCCAGAACGCTTGAAACGGTCGCCCGACGTAGTAACCGACGTTATTTGTTTCCTGATAATCATCTTATTTAGGTACTTCTCCCAGATATTAACACAGGCAGCTTTCTTAAAGCCATAAAAAAGTATACATTGATGTACCGTACCGTACACATGGGCGTATTTACCCAGCTCCTGATTCAGGGTGAGCAAAGCTCGTCTATGGGAGGAAAATCGGATTAGCGAGGCAGATGTACCTATAGGTCCATCTGCCTTTTTTGCCTTATTTCCATTACTAAGTAGGTAGCTAACTGCGGATTTAGGATACAGGACAAAATAGGATACCTATGGGAACGGCTGTTTGTTATTTATACCCTCTCATCTTAGCTTAAACGATGCGAAATGCCTCGTTCACAAACGCCTATAAAAATTCAAAGAAATTTAAACTCATCATTCAAATGTCCGCATCGTTGGGGATGGAACCCAGGACCCTCGGCACGGCGCGGCGATCCGGCGTGTAGCTATAGCGCCATTTGGGTCGTCAATACCTACGTGTACCTATCTACTAATTGTAATGTAGGTAGGTACGTAAGCTGACTCACACTTAAGTCAACATCAGCTCAGCCTATCTTAAATACACGGCGAACCAAAAAACAATAAGTTGTGCGCGAGCTTTCTTGTAGCTGGTTAAATAGTTCTGATTAGAAACGAGATAAAATCGGCTGTGTTGATTTATAATGAGTTTGCCGCCCGGACCCAACGCGCAACGATTTGTCAAATAGTATGCTATCTCTACATCATTAAATACGTCCAGCTGTCTGTTACAGGATTGGAAATTGTAACTGCAATTTATTTTTTGATTCCCACAACTCATGTTTGTTGCATTACAACAAGGGACGCGGTAAGCGGGCGTTCAAAGCGTGCACTGCACGCGGGTCGTCCCGGGAGGGAGCGCAAATGGACCACGGAGGGGTGGCACGAGATATTAATAAAAGTGAACCGGCTACAGCTTGGTAGAAGTGCCTCATTCAACTAACGCGTCTCTGATTATAATAATCAAAATAAATGTGCCTTAAACCTTTGATAATGCCTCGGATTTCCTTTTGGGCCACTGCTACCTATTTAGTCATAAGACTTGGCACATTTTACGCATCTATCTATCTAAGATCTTAGATAGATCTAAGATCTTAGATCTTAGATAGATTATTATTACATAAAAAATAAATAAGAATTAAATACGGTGATGCTTTAATTTGTCCTTACTGAACGTATTTTAACACATCAATAATATGATCTGCTTACATACTTAGCAGCCATATCCCACCCACTACCCATCAAGTAAAATATCTTTGTAAATAAAAAGACAAAAGGGAAGGTCCCTTATTGTTTCATTAGTAAAACAGAATTGATAATACCCAAAACTATACGGAGTCATAAATTTATCCAGGGACAAAGATAGAAGAAAATTGTGGACAGAATTTTCGATCACACCATTTCAATACTTTGTATTTTGTATGTTAGTGTTTGTCGTGTTGTTTTAAATATAAATTAGGGACGATTCATAAATTACCTACTTCACACAAATTTTATGATTTGGTTGTCCCCTCCTTCCTCATTGTTAATAGGTAGTTATACCAGTTTTTACAATCTCAAATATGTGATCTCTGCTAAGTGACGTCACACATTTTACAATTTTAACAACTCATAATAGTGTTTAATAGAGTAAGTATTAGACATTTTTAGGTACCTGCCTATGTGACGTCAAAAAGCTTTGACCAGTCACCAAACACACGTTATTGACCCTTTCGCTTAACCTAAAAAACCCCTAACAATAAACGATCACAAACTTATACCTTAATATTGAGATGTGTAGTAAAATGATTACCTATGGGTCTATATAAAAACTATACCTACCTACGCGTGAATAAACTTTTAGGTATTTTTCACATAAATTATGTCTGTTTCTTAAACGATGAATTTGAAGGCGTTCGACATGCCATTATCACCTGCCAATTGCATTTTTTGGATACCATGCTAGCCTACGTAATGCCTTGGCTTCAACTCACAGTGGACCACTAGGTACTGAGCACGAGTCATTCAGGAGGTCTTGGGCATACTCCAACATACTGCTCCAGTGCGGATTGGTTAGTTAGTGGCGAACCCAAGCATCAAAAGTTAAAAGCTACATTAATTTCATGATCTACAGCTATCTAAGAATAAGTTATATAGTATAACCGGGACCGACGACTTAACTTTCCCTCCAAGGCACGTAAACGCTCAGGAAATATTTGCCACTATCATCATTGAGGTACCTACTTTAGTACATAGTATCTCAATGACTATCATTCACTTATCTTTACACCGGGCAACGAGCGCTTCATATACCTACTGAACATAGCTAGCAGAACATAATACTTACTTCATTTTTTGCTCACCTAAGTAATTAAGTATTAGAAATCGTAGCAGATCTCGCAGTAAAATGTCTATATTTTGAATACTTACTTGAGACAGTTTGTTCCGGTCTTATTATAGTCCTGCCAACGTTGCATTTCAGTGGGTCGTTCCATCACTTTGTCAAACGTCTTTTGTCCGCGTAAGTAATTTGAAAGTGATTTATTACATTATTTACAAATTCAATGTGTTCAGTCACGGTGGGCTTATGGTTTTCACTGGCTGTTGTAAGACATAAAGCATGTTTTCTAAACAAGACGTCTGGCGTGGTATTGTCCGAGTCAACAAAGCATCCACACTTTTGTCCTTCATTACAGTTTTGTTAAAGGCTGTTTGTTATATATCTCAAGCTTCACTGATTTTGGTTGACATATTTGTTAAATTCTTGTAATTGAATTTAGTTTCTGTTTTTTTTTATAGTCTCAAATTCATTTGTTTCAGTAACAGCGTTTGTTTTCTTGTTTTTGTGATTTATTGCTAGACGCTTTACGAATGGAAAGGATGAAATGTTAATTTATGATGGCAATTTAGTCTTTCTTTGATTCACAGTAAGACGTGTATCTAAATAGGTAGCAGTGGGACAAAAAACAATACACTTGACAATTTACTTTGTACTTAGACAAATAGGTAATTAAAAACACACATCAAGCAGTTACAAATAGCCGGATCAAACGAAATAAAGTTTTTTTAGCATGAAGCATTAAGTTTTATTAATTTAATTTAGTTTTATTAGTTGAAAGTGGGTTAGTTAGTACCTAGAATCATACTAATATTATAAATGCGAAAGTCTGTCTGTCTGTCTGTCTGTCTGTCTGTGACGTTTTCACGGCTAAACCACCGGTGCGATTTGGATGAAATTCGGAATGAAAATAGTTGAAGACCCAGAGTCACATATAGGCTACTTTTTTTTTCAAAAATCAACCCCTAAATGCTTGAAATAGGGGATGAAAGTTTGTATGAAAAATCTAAACCGCCTGACCGATTTCGATGAATTTTCCCAGGAAGATAGTTGATGACGTATCTTCTTCCCCACTTCCCCGGTTCGCGATATAAACGAATTCCACGCGGGCGAAGCCGCGGGCAAAAGCTAGTACGTTTATATTTATACGTGCAATGAAATAGGTAACCTCATTAAATTAAATAATAAATATAACTTATGTAAGGATCACTATTGTTAGGCATGTAGGTATCTAATCTACATCTTAAGAAATGTAGGAAAAGCAATGTAGGTAATATTTTTATACTTTACAGACTAGTGTTCTTGAATTGGTAGAGTACCATTTAGCAACATGCTATCAGCGATTTGATAAAATGATTTTTTTGGCTTGGAATAACGCTGAGTAACGTTGTGTAAGGTCGATCAGTCACATTCACGTAAACACGCGACCCCGCAAGTGCATCCACCTTCGCAATTGATTAAGCGAAGTTTTTCACACATTTGTGATTTTCTAACATGTCAAAACTGACACAGATTTTGGTGCACGAACAGATTTACCTAAGTGCACCAATCTCAAACCTTCGCCATGTTTCCCACACATTTACGTTTGGAACCAACCATTTGAACGCTTGTGAAGGACTGTGGTAACAGATGTTACTGCAGGTTATATGACATGTTGAGTTTTTACTTAGACGATAGACCTTTATTACAGGTTTACACCTACATCATCAAAACATCGAAATTATTTATTATATTATATTATAAATAAGAACAAAAACTTGTCCATTTTGTCGTGTAAATATATCTTGTTTTTTCAAAATAAGTATTTGTAGTTAATTTTACACAAAATGTGTATTTTCCTTACTCTACCAGAATGCATAGAACGCACGTAGAGTCTGGGAAGAGAAGACCTACCTACCTATTTCCGTCCGTCACGGTACCTAGTAGATACCGTTGTACCTAACCGTGTAATAATTGTTTTAATTTTAAAATTAAAATTATTATATTGTATGCTGATAAGTTATGGTGTGGATCTTGTGACACTTTATTTTATTTATCTATTCCTCAAGGGTAGCAAGCAACACATCTGTGACCGATTAATAACGAGGCTCTTACCTACTAACAATTATTCACTACATTTTTATGAAAGTTAAGGTGTATAAGGAAAGGGATTGCCTAGGTGGCAAGATATTATACCTACAGATATTCAGGTACACCCAACGAACTAAGGTACACCCCTTATCTGCGTGGGGGGTTAAAAACTGATCAATAAACGTATTCGACACTAAATTAAATTAGATAAAACAGAAAGCAGTAAAATACCATGATACAAAGCAATTAAAGAAAGTAAAGTAGGTATCAATATCATAACTATACCATACCCCTATATCTAGTAGGTATACCTACTGCTAGGATCTATACCTAAGAGCTACGCAAGCACGTTCCACGTTCAAATAAGTATGTATATGAAACGACAGCTGCAAATCGACGAGCATTTGAACCGTTTGAAGGATCGTTGATGGCGGAATTATCTCGACGGTGGGTCACCACACGTCGCGATCTCCTGCCGCTGCACGCGCCACCACTCGTCACCACATCACCACTTGTACCGCTCGCTCGCTATGTAGAGGACTCTTAGATTGCCCGAATCACAATGCTAGCGATTGGTATGTTTAATTAAATTTGGGTTTGTGTGGTTTTAGGTTCCTATCCTTTGCTTTGTTAATTTGGGGTGGTTTGTGAAAATTCTGAAATACCTATATAATGCGTATATATGCGTAAAGTTAGATGATATGAGCACGTTGCAGGATTGTAGTATCTATAATTTTTTTAGCAATGAAGGGAGCAAACGTGCATGGAGAATCAGTCACCCTACCGCTGCCGCCTACAACTACAACAACACTGTGACCGACCGAACTAGACTCAAATAGGGACTAGGATAGTTTGTCTAGTTAGCAGACGGTTTTAAAAAAAAAGTCTGTTAGTTTGTTAATAAATATACCTAAGGGTTGGGTCAGAGACTGTTAGTCATAGTTACTCTTTTTAGATGCTGTTGAAAGTGTCCGCAAGTGTAATTGTTAGGAAAAGTGTCCTAATTCGGCCATACGCGTGTTGCTACCCTCAAGACTAGGATAACAGTAGTCTACGAGAATCTGTAACCAGATGTTGAACCAAAGTAAATTACCTACTTATTGTACCTAATTATAGACTGGTGGATGCTGGTAGTTACCTACACTACGCTCTACCACCTATAAAAAACTAGCCAAAGTTAAAGAATCTGTAACCAGATATTGAACCAAGTAATAGGTATAGTACGCGACATGAAATTAAAATCGATAAACGCGGTCGATATAGGCAGGCGCATTACTACATATTACCTTATTCATGTGCTATTACTAAGGCGAGCGCGGGTGACGTGCGGCGGCATGCGGGGTGTCCCTTCCCCGCGTCTCACCTCATACCCCGGAAGCCATGTCGATCTGTCGCGTACTATAGGTAGCTTATGAAACAACAACAAAAGCAATACAAAACAATAGATGAATGGACACATCAAAAACAAAATCCACCAACCTTAAGGTATAAATAGACGATCGAACTTGGTCCGGGCCGAACCACGAACATTCGGACCGCACCGAGTTCGATGTGCAAGCGCTCCGAACCAGCCGCACCGATATTTGTCCGGCGGACCATGCACCACACGAGCGAATATGGTTCGGACCGGACCGATTCGATGGTGTGGACGGCGCACCGAACCATTTGTCGGTCCAGTCGCTATTGTGCCACTGTACGCGCAACATGTCGCGACGTGTTAGGTATCAGAAATGGATTCCTAGCAACGCCTAGGCGTTCTTGAAGACACTGTTATTAGTACGGAGAAAAAAGCAATTATTGAATTGTTGGAGTTATATAAAGATTTTCCATGTTTATGTTTCGATAGAATAGGCGGCATGTCGAGACGAGACGTGTTCACGCAATGCTAGCACACAACGACTGGACGGTTCGGAGTCCGGTGTGCTCGTCTGTTGTGTAGAGCACACCGTACAGTTCGTGGTTCGGCCCGGACCAAGTTCGATCGTCTATTTATGCCTTTAGTCCCGTTGCATGGCGTTTGTCAATATGACGCCAAGATGGTTCTGCTTCTTATACTTATTCTGCGTGTACACCAGCAGCCTTCAACTACACCGTAGTGACACTTATATGTACTCGTAATCAAAAGTCTTTCGTGGCTGGACTGCCGAACAGCTCGAAAGTCCAACGTAAACGTAGCAAGCCAAAAGTAAACGAAAAGAAAACTCAGCAACTCCGATGGGCTTGTTTTACGAACGCGTGAGCACCGACAATGGGACAAATGGTGAAAACAGCACTACTGCACGCGCTCATTCGATTTTGTGCGCACAAGAAATAAGTACTTACAAGAAAATGAAGGGTAGAAACAAATTTATTGCCAAACATCATATCCATTGCAAATGTGTTGCCAGAATCAAAATTATGTACTCTAAGTGTAACACATCGTTTGTGACATATGTATTTTATTCGGGGTAGCCGTTCGAAACCTCGAAAACTATTTGGGTTACTGGAATTTTAAAGATATTGACAAAAAAAACATTTTCATCACACCTATTCGAAAAAGACGACTTGGTTCGGACTTACCTACGGGGTTCCAAAGTTGCTGTTTTCTATTCAGCGGGCGGGAATGAATTTTCATACAACTTTTCCTGCCGGCTAGATCTTTTCCGTCCTATTTTGAATTTAGAACATTTTAGTATTTTGCGCTAAAGAAATCGAACGCAAATATTGTTTGAATAAAGAATGTCTGGTACGACGCGAGGGCCCCGCCAGCTGAATAATAAAAAAAGAAATCAAATTAAGATTTCGTTTTCAAATTAAGATTTCGTTTTCAAATTAAAATTAAGTTTTCGTGCATTTTTACGTATTATTTTCTATTATATATATATTATTTTCTCATAGTGGGTGATGAAAAGTAGAGTGTATCACTCGGGTGCAAGTATATTTTTGGCTCGGGCGACGTACTTTGAATCCCTCGCTACGTTCGGGATTCTACTAAAGAATCCCTCGCTACGCTCGGGATTCTACTCTAGAATCCCTCACTTCGCTCTGGATTCAAAAAACGCCCTCGCCGAAAAAATATTACTTTGCACCCTTGTCATACAATCTACTATTTATGCTTTTACGTAGGTAGATCTCCCGGTCTAGAAATTAGTTTTGTTTCAGTGCAATAAAAATCAGTTATTGAAACATGGACATTTGGACAATCTTGCACTACCTTCAAGAGCTAGGAGCTGGTGTTGCTTGGAAAATGATGATCCCTGATCAGATCGTGGACGTTAGTTGACTGCTACTAAAAATATTCAAATTAAATCGACCGAGATAAGTTTTTACCCAAGTCGGTACTTAGGTGGGTAGTGTATCTACCTACCTACGGCGTACAACAAAAAGTAAAGACAATAATTTTCAAGTTGTCACTTTTTATCCCCGTTCATTATGAGTTTATTTATGAGGCAGTACAAAATTTGTAAATCAAGGTCTGCCCATATTTTCGATTTCTCCGCCATACATCATACTTTTACACCTGCGTCCCCTGTTTTACATATTTTGTAAAAGTGTCACACAAAAAGAAAATTATACAAAATTGCTCGTACAGTTTTTTGTGCTTTAACTAAATCACATTTCATGTTAATAAAGGTAATAAAACCCACTCGAGCAAAACTCATAATTGCGAACCAGTTCTGGGCGGGGCTTTCAGTGGGACGGGTGAGGCCACGCCCACCGCACCGCCTACCTCGGCGAATACATGCATGTTATATACTTGAAGAACTTAATTATTTATAACGCACACTTATATAGTTGTGTAGGAGACATAAATATGAAGTCGCTTAATCACAACTTTGGGGTCATACCTAATTTTCTCATTTTATCTTGATTGAGATTGGTGCATTGCTATATGCAAATAATTCTTTAGATAGATATAAAAAAATATTATTCGGTTATTTCTGTATACTTACCTCCATAGAAGATATTTGAGAAAAACAACGCGAAGGGTCTTCATAGGGCCAAAAGAAACCAAAATTAGGTAGGTATTAGGTACCTACGGTTTTTCGGTTTAAGAATAAAGGTAGAATAATCAATCGGTCAGTCAACCACAAAACATAGAGAATTAAAGGAAACTTGATTTTTTAAATCTCAAAAGCATCACTGAAATGAAACGACAGAAAAAAAGATACTTATCCTTATTTCTGACTCTACCATATTTTTAGCTCTCCCTCTCTGGACTACAACATGTTTACATGTTCGCCATAATTATTCGATTTTTTAATCTAAACTAGGCCAACCGATTTGTGGATTCAAATATACCTAATTTTTAGGAACATGCGTAGGAAATAGGAACAGTAAGTGTATAGATTGTGCTCGCTTTGGAAATATCAATTAATAAAGTTAATGACACCCACTTATGTAGTAGCTTGTGGTTGCGCATGAGAGCAGATGACTAATTAAAAATAATTTATCATTATCTGACTGCAGCCACACACTTCAAGAACAGAAGAATATCTACCTACATTTAAAGCCCATTAGTTTCAATTTCGTCAATTAAAACGAGAAGGAATTACAGTTAAAATAATAGCTCGTAACCTACTTCGTCTATCTATTAGTAATAGCCAACTTACTTACCACTCTTAAAATGAAGTACCTACCTAGGTACCTACCTACTAACTTATCTATAAATATACCTACAATAATACCTAATATGCACGTAGTAAATTTATTAACGACACTAACACGAGTTTCGAAGCGCAGAAACAAACCCAATCTGACCCCTGACTCCCACGCCCACAGTTCCCTATCCAACTCCGGGGATAGGATACCGACAACTCCTAATGGATGGGCCGTTGTGGGTAATAAATAGGCGAGGTGCAATATTTATGATTGCAATTACTGCCCTCCGATATTGCGAATACCTATTGGTGATCTACCGCTGAGGGTAAAAAATTATAGCGATATTTATTAGGGCGATGACGTAAAAAATTATAGCGATAAGATAATGTTGAGAGGATTTTGTATAATTATTGGCAAATGTTTTGGGCAATTAAGGGATTAAATCTCTTCTTACATAGATAGGTAATGTTTGACAAAGACTCAGCCAGATTCTTTATGTAATTAGTCGAGAAACGAAGTTAAGCCACCTGGTGGCGGGTAGGTACCTACCTAGTTGTCGTTGCTCGTTGACATAAGCACGCATCCGAAGATATTCAATATGTACTTGCGATGAACGACACCTCACAACATGGTTTAAAAACAAATGACACTAATAGACCTCGAATCCTAGATTCGTGGCATTCATCAACAGTTCGGTTTTGATTTCGGACAGATCGGAACATTTGTAAACTTTTCAAGGAACTTCTGTAATCGGTGTTTCCACAGAGCCATAGGAGACCAAGAATTCATCAACACTAATCTGTAAAATTATGATATGGACACTCACAATAGGTATGGGATAATCTAAAATAAAGTTTTTAATAAATTTGACATGGCAAGTCGTTACAAAGACATTACACGGAGCCAATAGGTTTCATAACGACAACTGCGACTATAAACGCAGATTAATAGTCCACTTTGTCTGCGGAAACTGTACATAACTTTGCTCACTATTTATTGGCTTTCTGAATAACAAACTTATTTTTGTATTCCATATCTACGTCTAATGGAAATACGAAATCTTTTGCCTTTACTTTTTCATCATCTCCTCTCCCTATTCCACACATTTTTTGGATTATATCCTCAATTCATTATTGGTCCAATGCAGGATGAGTCTTATCCTGATGTTACCTTTCGTTACGAAATAGTCAAGAAGACGTAGGTAGGGTACCTAACTGAAAATTTGTTATCATTTAAAGCATTAAAACTAATTGAAAAACATTTTTTTTCGTTTTTGTGTACGATATCTGTTACAAAAAATCAATTATGTTTTATACAAATTATGTTTTAAATACATTCCGATAATTCTTGTATTTATGCAATTGTTATGTGACCGTTGGACTCCCGCTGACCCGCTGGGCTCGAGCATTCATTGGGGTAAATTTTATGTCCACGAAAAACTAAAGTAATATACTATTCAATGTGCCGCCCAAGACAAACAAACGTTATATTATAACTATTTAACATTTAAATTCTTGTCTTAACTGGACAACACCGAACAAATTACCACAAATTAATATAAAAATGGATAGCTAAACCATAAAAGCCGTCGTTAATTGACAAGGATTGGAATTCTGAAGCACTATGTCTATAGAGAAGTGCTTATAAATATTATTCTGAATTGTTTTCATACATCAACTTTATTTAATTTAAAGTTAGATATTAATTTTGATTACTTAGGTATGCCATAGAAAAAATACAGAAATTCATGATCCAACACGATCAAAAACTACTTAAATGATCACTCAAAAATCGTGCAAGCTGACAGAATCAACTGATCAAAAAAAATTAAATCATGAACCTTTTACATGAACTTTGGAGCGCGTGTATTTTATTTGTAGCGTGTTGATTGTATCTATTACTTACATTATGTGATGTAAATATTAAGATTGAACTTTTTCACGTTTTTTTGTTGACCATGTTTCTCGGCACCAACCACAGTTGTTGACAACGCGCAGGCGCGCGTCGGTTCACAGCTGTCCCTGCGGGATCCATTTTCAGAACGCTCTATTTTTAAAAAATGGAACCCGCAGCGACACGTCCAATGCAATTAGTCACGAGAACGAACCACAAAAACTAAGTATTATACTTTTTTAATTGTTCTGTGATCGAAGTTTTTATTTTTATACAGACAATAAAACTTGCACAGGCCGCAACAATGAAAGTCATCATTTTTGGCAGTGTTATGTTTTTTAGTTCGCCTTAATTGTATTGTTTTATTCTAATGAATGGATACGTTTATAAATTAATTTTAATAATAGTTAGTGTCCAGTATTCACTTCACGGTTGGCGATATTAATGAGTAGTACCTAGGTATCTATATAATGATAAGCACCAGTAAATTGTTTAATACGAGTAGTAGGTAGGTGGTCAGTACACACAGTTATATGTACTTTTCTTTTTTATGATCGATTCCTTCGCAACGTATGTACTTACTAGAATAGAATTTCTTTTATTTCTTTCTTCTTTCTTTCTTTCTAACTGTCTACCTGGACCCAACCCATTACCTACTTAGCACGGGCCTCTTTATCATTGAGGCCTAGAGCGGACTCTACCACCTTGGTATATTGCGAGTGGGGTTCATCTACTTCGTTTAACTTTTTAACCAGTAGCCAATTCATCTCTTGGATGTTTGCATACTGCATGAAGACCTCCGACTCCTATCGATAACTTCCCAGACCGTCGGGTTAATGTGCTCTCCAACGCACAGAAGCTCAAGATTTTTTCGGCACTTTTGCCTACCTATTCAACTACCACCTGTACCCGCTATTGCCTCTCTTACTCTTAGGATCGACACAAGTCGCTATGAACGTAAAGTGTATTTATCAACCCAAAAATAATATTAAAAACCTAAAAAAATGCTCGCAAAAATATCCTACTCCGCCTGTTTGTACGAAACCATGATATTGTTTAGAAAAACTGAAAAGCAAAGTAATACTTACGTATAAAGAGTCCCACTGTGATGACGTTTAACGGTACGTTAGGTGACTTCTAAATTAACATGGTTGGTCTTTAGCAGAACCCTGCAGGGAAAATGGCAGGGTTCCGAGGACTCCCGCCAGCCCCGACAATGGCTGAGCCGCGAGACGCGCAGACTACGGACCGACTGCCGACCATTCAATCTTTACAATTGGAATCAAACAAATTATATAAAAAAGCGAGTTTTGATCCATTCAACTCGGTTTCTCTTTGAATATTTTATACGTTATTTTTTAGGTTATTTTTAAAACAAAGCTTAATATAAAAAAAATTATTTCTCATTAGGTACCTACGAAATATAGCAAGCGGCTACCTATTTAAATTTCAGACCTGCAATATTACCTAAATCATGATTATGACGATGAGGCTACTCATCCAACTACCGTTTCGTTTCCTTCGAAACACGAAATTATTTGTGAAATTAAATCACCAGTTTTCACTTCAGTTAAAAAATGTGTTTTTCAGTTAGGTACATTACAATGCAATGGGACTCGTAGACGAGATTTGTACCGTCTTTTTCACGGCGTAACCGATATTCGGTCGTCGGTGAATGTTCAACATCAGGAGCTGCAGCAATTAACATAGATTTTTGGAAAGTATATTTACCCTTTAAGATGAAGGTACCTAAGATAAAAACTTAAAACCCGTCCTTAATAGATACAAACCATTTTAACATACATGAGGTATGCGTACCTACCTACAGAATAAATATTTATATTTCGAACATTCTGGGCCCAAATTCGAATGCTACGCGCAATCTTTCAAAGTTAATTTAATTTCTTCAAAGTTAAAAATAACTTTTACCTATTATTGAAAACCTGTAAAGGAAGTTAATTGATTCAGGCGTTACTTTGCGGAACTCCATTATTACAGATTAAAGGTTAATCTACTTTGCAACAATCCGCGAACAAATTCGTATGTATGATGGTGTATACTTTCATGCAAGTAGCACCTCCCTCCCTCCCACATAGGAACATGCAACAAACAAGAGTAGAGTAGAGTCTACTTACCCTGATGATACCCTGTTTTGGGGCGAAACACGTGTTGGTGGAGGTATATGTGTGTTGGTGTATACCATTATTTGTTTGTTGCATGTTCCTATGTGGAAGGGAGGGAGGTGCTACTTGCATGAAAGTATACACCATCATACATACGAATTTGTTCGCGGATTGTTGCAAAGTAGATTAACCTTTAATCTGTTGTAAAGGAAGGTTCCTTATACCTAATATGCTCAGAGGCAAAGTTTTAAGCATTTGATCATGGAGCTTTTAGACAAGAGACCCAAACCAAGTAAAACATAACTAAGTATGATAGATGAATATTCCATTCCATACTCTACATACTGTTATAAAAAAAACTAATAAAACACGAACAAATATTGTAACCGTCAAATATTAGTATTCTTCAATAAACACTTTAGAAGATATTGAACAAAAGCGTTCCATATTCAAGTATCCATAAACCAGTGATTAGTTAACGATCTGGAACTAAATGGCACAAAAATGGAAATGAACACGTAAGAACACTTTTGCGCACGTGACGTCAATAGAAAAAAGAAAATGGGGACAAGAGCGTCCTTGACTTGAAATGTTCTCTTTAAACCATATGGAATTCACCCTTTACGTACGGAGTGTTATTCAGGTGTGACGAAGAGGGTTAAAGAGTTCTAGGGCGAGGTAGAGTCTCTCACCCGTTGCATAGGTAGGTACCTACCTCAGCCTCTCCTGTTGTAGTAAGTTTGCTGTAACGTAGACTTAAAAACTATGTAATGGGAGATAATCTTATTTATTTATTTTTATATGTGGGAGATAAAATAATTTTGTGTTCGAATTTATTTTTTTAACGCTGCATATATTTTATTTGGATTTCAAACATTGATTTCCGGTTACAAAAATCAGTTAAAGTATTAACGGAAATAGTACTGCTTCCGGTACAAACGGATACAACTCCCCGCCATTGACGAGCAAGCCTTTATAAACGCTCGGAGCGCCACAGACGGCTCAGAAGTTGTCCGATCGCGGGCACGGCTCCACACGGAGCTCTGAACTGTCAGGTGACTATGTTATTTATTTTCTATTTTACGTTTACACTGTAAACTACATTGTTAATAATTAAGAATATTATTATTATGCTATTGTAATGCCGTCATGCTAATGTTGCTATTAGATACCTAGTTTACGAACTGCTGAAATAAACATTGCTATATAGTATTGACTGTCATCACTGATATTTATTTGCGTAAATATACGTATTTATGTCTATTTGCGTCTTTAATTAAAACCATCTCCCACATATAAATGTAGGTACAACTTGCTCTTCCTGACTATTCTGTTAAGCTCTGTAACGACTGTAACACATTGCTTATCGGAAGAGATTGCTCTTAGCGATAAGACCGCAGCATCATAATATCAGAATCGAGCCTACGTATAAAATTGTACCTACTTTAAATTAAGGGCAATAAAGTTATTTATTATAATTTTACACTTTTTGGGAATATTTATTTATTTATGTAAGTAACCGCCGAAGTGAGAACTGATATTGAAGTAGAACTGACGGCAAATGGTCGTCGTCGACAAAATCATCGTAAATACTTTCTTGTTTAATCAAGAAATGATGTTATAAATATTAGATTCATTGATTTTTTGAGGACATATTTTTATTTGAACTAATTGGATATTGTTACGAAAGCAAATAATAATAATAAACTTATAAACCTATAACATAATTGACCTATAAAAATAAAAATATCACTACATAGAATAAAACAAAGTCGCTATTTTTGTCCGTCTGTTTGTCTGTTTGTCTGTATGCTTAAATCTTTAAAATTACGCAACGGATTTTGATGCGGTTTTTTGTAATAGGTAGAGTGATTCAAGAGGAAGGTTTTTATGTATAATACATGCATATATTCCTACGAGAACAGGATCCACGCGGGTGAAACCGCGGGCGGGCCGCTAGTAAAATAATAAACCTGTAAATAAAACCCAAAAAAAAAAATACGGACTTTAATACAAGTGTATCATAAATGAGTTCAATTATCGAGAAGTAACAATGAAGACGTGCCGATATGGCAGGAGCGCCGAGACTTCGCCCCTCGAGACAATGGCGAAACCCGAAACCGACCGGAAGTGCGCGAACCCCCGTGACGCGATTTTCTTGCGCTTGCGCACTCTTTAAACTCAAACAGGGCTAATACCACTGCGCATTACGAACTGCGCGAGGCATTGAAGTCAACTCGACGGGTATTGTTCGAGCGTATAATTATCCAGCGATTCTTTTATTATCGACAAAATCAAAGAATATGTTATTCGCTTTCCCCTGACTTTTGACTCGTGTTAAGAACTAATGGGGACGGTTAAATCTTCTCACGAGCTGCTGATTTCTTAAGAAGTGTCACAATTTTATCCCAAATTCTATTTTTATTTTAGGAAAATACTTTCAATATCGAATCACGGAGCTATTTTACATAACATTTATTAATTTCAAGATTAGCCATTTTATGAAGAAGGTAAAGAAAGTTACTTAGTGCTCATTTGGAACTCCGAAAAAGAAATAGCCTGACGAGTAATTGCATTTTGGAAAGTGTTGCCATCTTTGGACCATATTCGCCTTAGAAGCGGATGCCACTTAATTTTTTTGCGCACAGTGTCCTTACTAGTTGCAATTCATAAAAATACACAAACAAAATATTGTACAAATAAATTAACACTAACGAACTCATCCCGTACTAAGAGTGTTCCGGGCGACACGGACAACATGAATAACACATCAAAAACACCCACAACCCGAGGACAAAATTATATCTGCCACATAAATATCTATTCCGGCCGAGTATCGAACCCGAAATTCCTCGCTAGACACTGTTCGTCCAAACATAGGTACTATGTACAGTACCTCGAAGGTCAAAACCATAAAACTTGACCATCATCGTTATAAACCTGAACTGTAGATAAAAGTTTATTTTCCTACATGACCTTTAGTAACATAATTAAATATGTAGGTACTATTACTCAAACGAATAACAGTAGATCTTTAATAAATACTCTCGATATTCATAAAATTCCCTTTGTCAATGAATCTGTCTCCACATCGCTGGCCGACCTTTCCCCCTGTTCATCAGAGCTTTTGTGTTTCCATAATAACTGTGATTTGGCCTGTGATCGCCATTCTCTTAGCACTGGGGCACAACAATACTACGCGATACCTGTGAGAAAGTACGTTGAAATATTGTTCTTTTCAACAAATGTTTTATGTCGGCACTTACAGTAAACGGTAGGTACTTATGCACGTGTTCTATGGCTTTGAAGTAATGTTTTTAGTATTTGGCGACATTCTATTTAAACACGCTATTAAGTATACTACAGTAATAAAATTGTACTAGAGTTCATACGGTAGATACTAGAAGAAAAGGAAAGGAAGATAAGTTTAAAATGAAATATAAACCAAAATGCAAGAGAGTCTAATGTTTATACATATTATTGGACCAATCATATCTTTCATTTATTATGTGGTATTATTATGTGACTGTATTTACTTAATCTTTTATACATAAATTATGATAGCCGGAATTTGCAGCTGGGTACACATATGAAACATATCACGGCCAATCTTGGAAGTAGGACAGCCCCATAAATGATCTCTACCACCTTCCTAATTCCGTAGGGATTATATTTGTAGTGTGGGCCAAAGTCCAGCGATCTCCAATGGGTGGGATCTTGATAACCCAAATAATTAATAGATAGTCTGTAATACACATAAACGCCAATGAGGATTAAACAAATACATACATATTTGAAAAGTAAATAATAGATATTTAAATAAAGCAAACCTGGTTCATTGTTTCAATGACAGAAGATAGCGCCGAAGCAGCGTAGTCGCATCATTTAATAAGTTTTCTAATTTCATAGCGTCCCCAAAGAAGGCGGGAGAGTTTTATTAAATTACAGCTTTCACAAATTATGTAGAAATAATAATTCGGGCGAACGGAGCGGAGGCGGCGCCGTGGGGGGCTGCACTTTTAATTAAACCCTAAATTATTGTTCACCTTCATTAATTCTTGCTCCTGCTCCGGCCATACTAATGAGTTTGTACTTTTTGTACCGCATCCCGAATCTAATAAACGATCGTGTACAGACCAGACCATAAACGAGAACTTTCCTTTGCACTGTTGCAACTTTTCAGATTATAAGTTTTGTTGGAATGCTCGATTTTCGAAATTAATCATTATTATATTTGTAGAAAACATGATTCATGATTCGGTGGATTTCTAGATTTTTTTCTACTGTTATACTTCCTTATTTCATTTATTCACACCGATATTCCTCACCAATATCACAACAATACCTACCGAGAATAAAGCATTGCCGCCCAGGATAGAAGCGATGAATCTCTTTCTTGAATGAACCCATAGCATAGTGCTGAAGGAACAACGAAGAAGAAAGATCGTTGCATATGGTGAGTGGACTGTATTTCTGTACTTCCTTTAGGAGAAGCTTCAGGCGAGTGGAGATTCTTAGGTGCGATTTCCCGAATTCTTCGTGGTTGGTGCGGACACTGGATATTAGTTTGCACGTAACTGGGCACTTTAGACCGTTTAGACTAGCGTTATTTTGGATATTTTTGTGGAGTCGTTGCGTACTCGACGGCAGAGATTTCTCGACAATTCTCGCCGCGTTTGTTGGCGAATAGCGCCCTCTGGGCAGTCGGGGCAAGAAAACAGTCCAACCCATAGATAAGTAATATAGATTAAATAAAGATTCTTTATGGATGGTGCATTCTGAATATGATTAAGAATAGTACGGAACACCTTCAACTAATGGGATTACAAGTCATAGGTACCAAGTCATTCTATAATTAATTATCCTACTATTGTATTGTCGATTATCTTAGACATTTGGGGAAAAATCCACATGTTATGTACGCAAGGCGTTTCGGTTGTATTTCATCGAATTTTCCACGGTTATTTATTTATTTATTAAAGGGTCGCAATAAATTGCGTTAAGTGGGGGCGGCCGAAGCCCCGCGGAGCTCTGCGGGGGCGCCGTAACGCCGGGAAAAACGCGACCGGGCCATAAGTGCCTTTCTACGACGTTGCCAAGGCTTTATTACACGTCGTCGATAGCTAAGGGTTGAGACAAAACAAGCACAATAATACGGGGTCGATTGTTCTATGGCTGGAAGTACAACAAACAAACATCTTGTAGGTGGTTTGTTAAGAATCTGGTCTTTGTGGGCTAATATTGTGTCTCTGTGTCCAAATCTACATTAAAATTATACGTAAAAGTGACGGACTTTACACTTTACACACCTTTGAGAATATTTAGGCGTGGAAGTTGCTTCGTGATGTTTTCCTTCACCGAAACAAGTGTTAACTAAAATGAACTAAGATCTTATGCGCAATAATGATATTGAAAGTAAGCGGTGCGCGGTATTCGAAACATTCGGAAGTGCAATGTTCAAAAGTGTTGGTGATCACTGTCATATCTACACTAACTAGCTACATTTTAATCGCATTTTTTTATAAAATATGATAATATTGAGATAATATTAAAATTAAAACTAAAATATGATAGGACTATTTGACGATTACAAAACTATAAATAATGATTTTACAAAACCAATTACATATTTTAGTGAAAATTATACCTAATACGAATTATTTTGTTTCTAAATTATAAAATTTCAATCATTTTGAAAATAGCTAACGATGATAAATTATTTTACTAATTTGTCATAACTAGTTTATTTATTACTATGTCACAGGTGGCTTTACAATAACGATATCCTTATATCAATTTAATCGGCCAGGCTATCCGTTTTATATCAAATTTAAAATTTAAAATGAGTAAAGACTAAAGCTTTACAGTGTATCTTATGTGGGCGTGCGTGGGCGGCCGCGGGCGGGGTTGTAGATCCTATTAACGCTTCTGCGTCTCGATACCCTTAATTAAATAAACATTTGTTTGTTTAATACATTCCGGAGTAGCAGAGGAAGAAATATATTTCGGATTCGTTAACGCCCTCGAAAACTTGTTCGTTATGTTTAGAAATAGGTAAGTAGAAATATTTTAAAATGTTTGCAACATTTTTGTTCCTGTCGGAGATTTAAGGCTAAAACATTCCTCGTTTAATGGACTACCCAAAACAAAAAGAAGTTTTTAAAGCGAACCCGTAGTTCTTGAGATTAGCCCGTTCAAACAAATATACTTAGGTACGAGATAGAAATTGGCAAATTGTGCCTTATCATTATTATGGAATTACCACTCCCTGCTAAAAACTTATTTAGGTACAACCTGTTCGCACAGTTCAATTTAGCTTATAAGCAATGTTTATCGAAGGTGTTATAAACTTTTCACGTCAATCTGCAATGTACCGTTATCACAGTGACGCAAAGCTGACATTCAATAGGGTACCTACTTTCCGTATTGAAAAATAAAGTATGAAATTTGATAAAAATAAAAATTTATGTAGAAATATACTTTAATATTCTGATTTTGAGTCATAAAAGCACATAATTATTTTATTAAACAATATTAAAATTCGAAATTTTTAATCGGTATTTCACGTGACCTAAAACACGAGAGGCATTGGTTTGACGTCATAAAGGCAAACCTATTCCTCCAAGAACCAAACTGTCAGTTCAGTTTCGTGCATAACAACTTGAATGAATGCCGCTCTTACATACAGTGCCACAAACTTTTTGACCCGGTAAGAGTGGCGCTACTGTCTTGGTATTTTTCTGACAATAGTATAACATTTGCATTAGTTCCAATTTTGGCCACCGGGTCAGATAAGTTTGTGGCACTGTACAATTTACCATTATTACGTCATCAAAATGACTGACAAGTTCTGATAGCGTTTTTCCGGAAATAAAAAAAGAATTAATATTTTCTTTTATTTTAAGGCGAGAAAGCGTCTTTATTTTGCCAAAATATATTTTTTGTAGCTTTTCATTAGGAAAGTCAAGTTTATTTTTCACTACCGAAAGTACCCTATTGGGAGGCAATTAGTACGAATTCCATATTTAACTCGAGAGAAGTATGTAGACACGGAAATGCTCCGACCAAGTTTTTTTTTCGGAAGGACCTCGTTGGACTATTTCCGGGCATCCAGATGTATACCTACCTAATTGTAACTGCCACCGGACAAAATATTAGGACCACTAGGAACCACCCGTTTTTTTTTTCTAAATATCCTTTCTTTCTTCTTAATAATTCTTAACCAAGTTAGAATTAAAGATGATTTTTTTATGTAACATTTCCATCATATTCACACACAACACCGGTCGTTTCTAATTATGAAAATCATAATGACTCGGTGTTTAAACCTATTTGCATAGTGAATGACGATGTCATAACTGTTCGTTCATTAATGACCGCAGACTTTTAGACCATCAAATAACTAGTTTATTGCTTATCGAGGGAAATTTATAATTAATAATGCAGAAGAAATAACTTATCGTGCCCTTTAAAGTTATAGTCTGCGTATTTTTTAGGGTTCAGTCATCGATCACTGAAATCACTGATAAAAAGTATTGATCGATCGATGGGTTCAGTGTCTAAATGTTTCTAACCTAATTCTGTGTAGGTATATTCTAGGAATTTGTGATCCCATCCTACGAAATAGTGAAGGTATAAGTATCTACCTATTAGGGTAAGCCCTAATGTAGATGTACTTAGATGAATTTTTTGAGATTATCATTAAGGGTAAAATTGGTGAACAACATTACCTACATGTTTCGATGTGATATAAGTTACAAATAAATTATTGGAATTGTAATTCAAGAATTGACCTTTTTTAACTGAAAGAAATATCTTCTTCACGAATTAAATCTAATCATGAAATACCCTCATAACACCTAAAAAACTTAAAAGATCAGAAATATTGATGACTGCGTAAACCGACATTACAAGGCGTTATTTTATATTGCCGTTCCATCAATGGGGCTGATTGGGGAAATCTTGATAACAAGCCCCACTAAGCACCCTCGCTGTTCCAATGATTTGCAAAGATTTCCCTGATTACAGTAGCTTTTGATTGCCTCTTCTACTCTCAGCCAAACTCTAAACATTTACTCAATTACCTATACGGCGACCCTAATTAGATGTATTGTGAGTAATCTTTCGATGATGAGATAACCTGTGATGAATTATTGTTGCAAAATATTATCTTTCACTATTTTGGGTTCCCTACATAAGTTTAATGGTTCGCTTGATGTTTTTATCGATTTAGCACAAAAAAGCATGGTTTACATATTATAAACTTGGTAGTAAATATTTAGATATCAACTTATAAAAGTTTATAACTGAATGATAAAAACAATTGTTTCTAAGGAAAATTAAATTAAAAAAAGTTAAGTTTCATTGCATTATTTAACATTAAAATACTCAGTGTAATATTATGTAAGGAGAGATGTACATAAAAATTTACGACCCGAATGGCGCAATGGTTAACACGCCGGATCGCTGTTCCGAGGGTCTTGGGTTCGATTCCCAGCGAGGCGGCGATTTGAATGATGAATTTGAATTTCCGTTCTCGGTCTGGGTGTGTGTCCTTGTCTTGTGTGTTGTCCAAGGCACCCACGACACAGGGTATTCTAGTATGGGGCTTTGAGTGTGTAGCGTTATAAAAAAAATTCAGGCCCCTATTTTCAGAAAATATGGGACTTTAAATTAGCATCGTATAAATTAAAATAGATTTACACGAAAAATTGGAGTAGGTACCTACATTCTAAAGGTCAAAATGTCTCAAGGTAAGTAAACATCGTAAGATTAGGTAAGTGTCGTGGGAAATCTTATAGTAGGTTCATTATTATTGTGCAGTACACAACCCTATCCCACAAGTTATACATAATATTCCTTTATTCTTGTCTTTAATAATTTTATAGCTACGTCTTAATTAAAATTACTGTACAGTAATAATTTTATTCATCAACAAATTATATTTTATGGTAGTGGAAGATACGAGCGATATGTTTTTCTTATCCCATTCAGCCGTGGACAACCATCCAACCAAGTTGCTTTATAGTATGAATATTTATACACCAGCGGGTAGTCTCATTGTGAAATCGCATCGATATCTTTACGGGGCGTTAGCATAATTATTATTTTACTGATCTTGCAATGTATAGGTAAATATAATGACGACCAGGATAGATATAATGACGACCCGACTGGCGCTATGGTTAACTCGCCGGCTCACTTTTCCCAGGGTCCTGGGTGCGATTCCCAGCAAGGTGGAAATTAAAATGATGAGTTTTTTCCTTTCTAGGTGTAGTCCTTATTTGTTTTGATATCTATGACACCCATGACACAGGGAATCCTAGAGTGGGGCTATGAGGGTGTAACATTATTCATTTACATATTTATCTACTTTAACCAAATAGGTAGGCGTTTCAGAATCAACGTTAGGTAGTGGAACGCAGATCTTATAATCAATGTGCTCTCCAGAAATTGTGTAGAAGTAAGAATGAAAAAATAAACACTTATTTTGAGACGGAAGTTGCGTAATGCGCAAAAGTATGCGCATAGTTGCTAAAGTTCTTGTATGATAAAACTTGGCATCCTAAATGTCAATATACTAGAGTAGTAGCGCACGGAATCAATCGTAAGACGGGACTAGACTGTGGCCTACGGAACGCTAGAAAATACCGCCTAGGTCCTAAAGTTTATTGAATTTGGGATCATTAGATTCAACTCGACTAGCTCAGTTAATGTTCACTCAGTAAAGAGAAGTTGAAGATGAAAATGAAAAATGGCTGACAGAATCCTTACTTCCTTACTAATATTATAAATGTGAAAGTGTGTTTGTTTGTTTGTTTGTTTGTTCCTCTTTCACGTCACAACAAAGCTATTATATGATATGGTTTATGTGTGAGGGGATAGTTAGGAGGGTGGAGAGTGACGTAGGCTACTTTTTACCGCGGAAAAACATTCCATTCCCATGGGAAGATCGATGTTTTGTTAATTGCTAGATATTTATTTCCGGAGTTGTTAATAGATGGCGTTAGTAAAATTCATTTGCAAGTTCTGAATCACGCTATCAAATACTACATCTAATTTACTAACGTCATAGGCAAATGTAATAGGCTACTTTAGCTCTGCCTCGAGAACTCCCCGCTCCGGCTGTATTCAGTGTACCGCCCGCCCGCTGGCACTATCCTGTTGGCTGATGTCCGCAAGTTGCTGGACTCGCCGACACCAGTGGTGGCCGCGGGCGACTGGAACTGCAAGCATCCGGGGTGGAATAGCTTAGCTGCCAACAGAAGTGGAAGGCTACTTTTTGATGCCACTGAACAGCACGGCTACACCGTCTGTGGTCCGGATTCCCCGACGCACTTCCCAGATTACGCGGGACACTCGTCGGACGTTGTGGACATAGCGGTGTACCAAGGCCTCCATTGCCAGCCACGATTGGAGACGCTACAGGACAGCATGGGGTCCGACCATGTTCCTGTCCTGTTAGTACTGGCGAAGGAACCCAGCAGAGTCTTGCCAAGGCCCCGTCGCCTTATGGACTGGACAACCTTCGAGAAGCAACTGGAGATCACCACGCCAACTCGGCCTGTCCGCACGGATGCGGACGTTGACCAGTTAGCGGTCGAGCTCACTGTCAGCGTGCAGAATAAGGTGAACTGCAGGCAGCAAGCAGAGGGCTCCGGGGAAACTTCCACCTCACACTTATCACCTCAGAAAGCTTTTAGAAAAGAAGCGCAGCCTGCAGAAACGCTGGCAGGAGTCCGGGTGTCCGCAGCTGAAGAATCAGCTCAACCGGACCGCAGCCCGACTCAAGGCCGAGTTAGATGCACATGCGACTGAGAGCTGGGAGGAACAGCTGGACGAAGCGTGCGACGACTGGGCGGCACTACACCGCATATGTCGCACCTTCATGAGTACCTCAGCTCCAGTAAGACCGCTGTTGCATGAGGACGGCACGGTTAGATACCGGGCGGAAGATCGTGCGGAGATCTTCGCCGAACACCTCGAACGCCAGTTCCTGCCGAACCCGACGGATAAGGTGGAACGTGTCGCGGCAGTCGAGCAACACCTGGAAGGGTACTTTGCACTGCCTATAGCTCCCGAAGAAGACCCAATCGTCATCTCTCCCGGCTTGGTGCAGCGCACCATCAAGAAGCTCCCTCCCAACAAGGCCCCCGGTGCTGACGGGATCACGAACAGAGCGCTGCGGCACCTCCCTCAGAGGACGATCGGAGCAGCCGCGCGCCTGTTTAACGGGATCCTTCGCACCGGGACCTTCCCGCAGGCCTGGAAGTCGGGGAGGGTCATAATGCTGCCCAAGTAGGGGAAGAACAGGCTGAAGCCAGAGAGCTATAGGTCAATCACCCTGCTTCCCACCCTATCCAAGGTGTTCGAAAAGCTCCTGCTGCGACACCTAGCGCCGCATATTGCCCCCAGACCGGAGCAATTCGGGTTCCGGCTGGAACACAATACGACTCTTCAGTTGTCGAGGGTGCTGCACACCGTTACCGCAACTCTGAATAAGAGAGAACGCGTGTGTGCAGTATTCCTCGACATGGAAAAGGCGTTCGACCGTGCTTGGCACGACGGCTTGCTCTACAAGATCTCGCAGTCGTCGGTGCCCCGGCGTGCCGTTAAGGTGATCTCCAGTTTCCTCGAAAATAGAAGCTTCATAGTAGTGGTTGAAGACGCCGAATCCACCGAGCGTCTGATCGCAGCCGGCGTCCCGCAAGGGAGTTGCCTGTCCCCGGTCTGCTACGCCTGCTACACCGACGACATCCCGGCGGCAGGGGGGGCATCGCTTGCTCTGTATGCCGATGACGTGGCGTACATCACCACGTCGCTGAATAGAACCCACGCCATCGTCAAGATGCAGCGTGCGCTTGATGCCCTCCCCGATTGGCCCGCCGCGTGGAAACTGTCGGTGAATGTCAGGAAGACGCAGGCCGTGAACATAGGAGGATACCTCAACAAGCGGGACCCTACTCTGAAGCTTCACGGACAAGATATCCAATTGGCCCCACAGGCCAAATACCTGGGGGTCAAAATCGACGGAAGACTCTCGATGAAGCCACAGGTTACGAAAGCCGTCGCGAATGCCAGCAGCGCGATGGCAGTCCTGACACCAGTGCTCTCCTCGAGCCTCCCTCTCGGACTGAAGCTCGGGGTCTACAAGACCTACATCAGATCCCGCCTCACGTACGCGGCACCGGCGTGGTACGCGCTCGCAAGCGAACAGCAGCGCAAGAGGATGCGCGCGGTTCAGGCGATTGCGCTCCGCCGGCTGACTGGTGCGCCGAGGTACGTGAGGAACGCCGTCATTCAGAGGGACCTTCAAGTCGAGAGCCTGGACGACTTCATCGAGAGATTGGCACGCAACATGTTCGGCAGTGTCGACGCGTCGCGGTTCCCGCATCTGCAGGACCTGGCGCCGCTCCACGCCCGTCCACCGGACTGCTGGGCCTTCCCGCGCAACTTGCTGGTTGCGCGGGACGGGCCTAGCACTGACTGATACTGGGGCTTCGTAAGTCGTCGCCCGGCGCTGATCAGCTCCTGCTGGGCTTCCCACCAGCGGGATTCACCCGGTAGGGCCTCGATCGCCTGGACGCGCGGGCGGCGCGAAGATGAACCCCATCCCGTTTAAGACTCTGCGGCCTGTAAAAAGGCCGCCACTCACCAGACTTGACCTATTGGTTAACCACAGATGGACAACTAAGGGCCTTAGGGCCCCACCCAAGGACCGACCCGTTTTAACGGGCCGCGAGAGACACCCCCAAAGGAGAACTAAGTGTCCCGAGGGCTCCACACACCTCAGACAGGGTGGAGTGAAGAGAGCGAGTAGTAGGCTACTTTTTAGCCTAAATTCCTACGGGAGCGGGACCTACGCGGCTATGACCTACGGGTCCCGAAGCGAAGCGCGGGCGGTTCTCTAGTACTGAAATATCTACCAGCACATCCAACAGATTAGGTACAGCTTAAAAAAACTTGGTTTTTGCTGTATCTTTATTGCTTAGTTAAAAAGAGATATTTTCACTGCTGAGTAGGCTCAGGTTTTTGCTCCTGATTTAGAGTAAGATATTTTTGTTATTTGGCTGCTTATTTAAGGTTAGACGCTTTTGATCTTAAAGAAGGGTTAGATGTGATTGCTGTGAGCCCTTAACTGACTGATCTGGTTCTTCTTCTTTTTGTTTCTTTCGTTGCTTTTGATAGAACAGTCGTGATCATGCATGGGCTGGGATGATGGGTTGCGATGGACTGCAATGTACCTTACATTGCAGATTGACGACGAGAATTTAAAATGCCGCAATGAAATTTTGTTTACAAAGTAAATTGGACTGTGAGCAGTAGTAAGGTGAGTGGCAATATTCTCGGCGATTCAAGCATAGTTTACTTCATTTAGTAATGTGGCACATTGACCTACGGCGTGAAACGCTACGCTCTATTTGTCCAAATCACCACGTATCCTAGTAATATTAAATTAATAAATTTAAAAGAAGTTATTGTTTAAATCTCTCAACTGCCACGCGTCCCTTTGCCGGTCTCTTTCAGTTTCATACAGGTTTCATAGGTAGTTAATCGAGAATTACATGAATCGAGTTTGATCTCATAGGAAAACGAAGCAATTCTGTGTCTAAACGTTCGATTAGTCCCGGTGAGGTTGTCGTGATGGTTCGACTGTTCGATTTGGAACGATTGGACAACATCGAGAATGGAGCCAATTTGTCGCGTCGGTTCGTGGCGGCGGCCGCTTTGATCCGTTTTTGTGGGCGGCCAGCGACGGACGATTGGTTGAGCACGTTACCCGCTAGTTGAATTACCTTCCATTGTACTCGATCAAGTGCTCCGCCATGAAAGGTGAACTTGCCGACCGATTAAATGAACGATCTTACGCGCGAAGGTATCTACTATTATGTTTGACCACATAGAATGCTTATTTATGCGTTGACGCTTAGACTAAGTCACGAAATGCTTGAATAGTCGAGTAGATAATAAAACATGCAACTTAAACATACACTTCTTAGCACATACGGATGATGCGTTATTGTGTTGAGCGTACAAATATAACAACAATGTCCGACGCGGCGACGTAACGACGTTAGATATGCGTTGAGTTAGTTAACGATAAAATGGTAGACTCGGAGCCGACTCTATCATTTCATACATGAAGTCAGTTGGTTATTTTCTTTCATGAATATGTGTGCACCTATCGTATAGATTAGATACCTACATATATGTATATACAAAACTCTATCTTAATATAATATTGGCATTCGTCGGCTGTTCGTTAGAGTTAAATAGCTTAGAATAAATTTAGTTTTCTACACGTGTTTTGTCATATCAACTTTAACTGTGTAAAATGTCACACTTCAACATACATGAATTGTTGATAAAAAGGGGTACCTATAATTTTTTATCTTGGCGTATGTAGTGAATCGATGAAGACCGTTTATATGTAAGGATATCGCAAATCATCAGAACCACGAGTCGAATGTGGAGCAAAAAGGGCTGGGACGGTGCAATAGTCATCGTTTAATATCCGAGTCCGTTTCGAATCAGTCCATTTCCATTCGGTTTTTATTGCGGCATGTGGCAGCACCGCCGCGCTCTGTCCAACTCTTATTATTAATTATCTTCTTTTATACGCACACACTTCTATCGGTCGTGTTGATTAAAATATCCAAATAATAGAACCGCATAATGAGTTACAAATCATGTAAAAAATCTATAGGAACTGACGTTCAGTCGGCCTCTATTAAAACTGTAGATGTCTTCGATAGGCGCGTGTACTAAATTTTTATATAAAATCATTGTACATGAAAGATACAATAAAGTTAATTAGTAGAAAATATGTTCAGCTGGACTATTTACTTTAATATTTCTAGTTCTTTAAATAGGACGTATTATAACAGCTGGAGGCTTGGTTCATATGGGCATTTACTTTTTATTGATCATAAACTTTAAAAATAAGTCTTAATTAAGACGAACTTTATATCCGTGCTAAAGTAGACTTTATTTTACCTGTAGAAACTACTTTTTTATAGAATTATTATCAATAAATAAATGATAAAATAATTATAGAATATTATTTGATGAAACAGATGTTTCATAATAGTATAATAACATAATATATGTACCTATGGTATAGTTATGTTGAGAATCAAGAGAAGAACGAGCTTAAGATTTTTTTTTCTGGAATTAAGGTAGCAAACCAGCAGCCCAGCATCACTTTCCGCTGCCACCCATGACAATTGTGACCGACTTTGAACAAGGCTCAAATAGGGACAGGGATGCTTAGTCCAGTCAGCAGTAGGTATTAAAATAAGTATTGCTTGGTTAGATTGTTAATAAGTATGAGGACTTGGGTGGGGACTATTATTGATAGTTAGTCCAGTTAGTAACATTGTTAGTAAGAGTCTCGTTCTAATTCGGTCCCAGATGCGTTGCTATCTTTGAGGATTGAGATGGTCGCCTATGAAAAGGTGTAAACGGTTTCTTAGCTTCTTATGTCTCGTAAACACTTATAAAATTGCCACTAGAGTAGGTATTTAACTAGGTACTTACTTCTTAGTTCCTTACTTTCATTCTATTCTTTATTTCACGTCCTTGTTCTGCCAGCAATAATATTTATTTACACGATTTCATTTTGTCTTCATGGCATGTATGCGGTTCATAAAATACATTTAGTCCAAATTCTGCAACATCGTCTATATCTACATAATACATACTATTGGCGCTGATTATGACGTACAGAACGACAAACATGACAAATTAAAAATTCCATTTTCGCCATTCCTATACGGAACTTGAAAGCAGTGGTTAATAACATTAAATCGTGCACACTATCAGATAACAGTGGCGTGCACAGGATTATGACACAGGGTATGCGGCGAAGTACTCGGTCACAAAAACATTTTCTTTTATAGATTTTAGGCATAGGCACAGCCACGCTAAGGATCTCTAAGTCGGAAACCGTTCCAATAGAAGAAGTTTATGTAATACTATTCATGTACATCTTCTACGGCAACTCAGACAAAACAGCGATCGATCGTCGCAGCGGAAGAAATTCTGATAAATAAAATAATAAGCTAAAATATTATAATTACTCACCTAGTCAGCTTCAATTTTCACATATTCAAGGTTCTGGTTACTTGAGATTACTAAAAATCCCGATGTAAATTAATGCAATTATTTATTTAAATCTGAATATCCTGAATCAGTCCACACTGTACTAGAATTACTAAGCAATATGCAAGGAAAACAATATAATTTAGTCGTGTGTACACAACCACACAGCCAGTTATACGTTTCATAACTTTTGACATGAAACTTTCGAGTTACATTCCCTTTTTGCTGGTTTAAATTTTGTAACTCGGGTACACACCTACCTTTAGACACAATTTGATTCTTTTCACTGAATGACAATAGTGAGAACTTGTTATTTTTAAGTTTTAGTAAACACACATTATCCACACAAACTTCACAATCCAACATTTTAAAAAATTCAACAGACTAGCACTAGTAAAAGCAAATCACTACAATTATTGTAGTAACTCAGTAATAAACTATTAAATGTACGCACTTTCAAATGTTAAAATGAAAAAATCTTATATGAAAACTATATTAATAACTCGCAATTCGCAAACAATTATGTAATACGTAAGCTCGTCACATGAAAAGTAACATGGCTGGCGCGAAATATAACCCTACTAAACAAAAATGCGTAATGTGCATACCTGATTTCCTCGGATTATAAGCACGAAAATGTCCGATTACTTCCGAGGACGTGTTCGGCACTGTTCGGTTCGAAAGCCTGCAGCATGCCTTGCTATAGATATTATATGAATGTGTGCGTTTGCGAACTGTGTACGGACACCAAAATTACTACACACATGCAAACAAATCTCCTGCCGACCGCGGTGGCAGGCATTAGTTCATAGATAATACATAATAAATTAGTTGTTGCTATCATCAAACGGCAGGCGTTTGTGTTTACAAATAGGTGTTATTTATAAAATATTAGGAGTTTTTAAGTTATTATATTTTGTATATTCATTTATTTACTGTTAATTAAAGTCATCTAAAACGTACAAACGTTATATTAAAATATCGTAAATGGCAAGTAATGCACTGCATTTATGCCTACAAGGACCGCACGCCCCTGTCAGATAACCGTTTAATAAGAGGTTATTAAATCGCGCACGCAGCGCTCGCGGCGGATGATGCGCGGGCGCCGGTCGACGTGTATAAATTGCTCAATTTGGTTTCGAGCAAATGGCATATTAAATAATTATCGCTTATCATGTACAGGCGTACCTTCGGCTTCTTGAGTACGCTCTCCTGATGTCTCGGCGGGGGATCGCGTGGTGCTACATATACGCAATTAAACATCATCGCTCTGGTTTCGTTACTCCTTTACTTTTGTCGTGCTGGTGACTACTTGTTTACATTCAAATTGATTTGTGTTAACTTTGTTTAACTATACGTAATCATCTTTGTAACAATTTCATCTAATGAATATTGCCCAGAATTTTCAAGGATTTTATTACATTTGGAGGCATGGAAATGCCCGAGCAAAAACTATTTTACCTAATTACCCTTTATAGAGGCATATCCGAGCCTTCAGGTGTAATCTGAACTGTAATCATGAATATATTTAGCCCATTTCTGACAGCGCGATGCGGACGTGAGCGCTGTCGTTGAGTCGTTTTTCAAAATGAACACGGTGTCGTAGGTACGGCGACACGGTCTGATCAAACTACCCGGCTTAAAAACCTGACTATAATCGATTTAAACATCTGTTTTAGACATATATCGACATACAGTGACATAAAAAAATTATGGTATACCAAAGGCGACCTTATCGCTACAGTAGCGATCTCTTCCAGGCTACCTAATATTTGTATATCTATAAACATACTTACAATTTACTGTGGAAGAATATATTTTTAGAAATCGTCTTTTATAAATCTCTTTCAATTATTTTCAAAGAAACGAAACCATATTGTTATACGTTAATGACGAATCGAATTCGATCACGAATAGTATTGAATTCCTACAATATTGCATTGCGTTACTTTTTGCGAAATAGAATTAATAGAGGCAACAATTAAAAGGCATAAAAATATTGAATACAACTGAATAATTTGAGATATAAAATTATTTCACGCTGTGCTGAATACAGTTTTTTCTTTAAATTGTCGAGGACAAGAATTGTACAGGACGTAAGTAAAATTTTTGTAAAGTTTTCTTTTATAATAAAGAGATTTAACAGAATGATTTCGTGTTTTAAAACGTACGACGTACGTATTACTTGTTGTAGATACGGGATCAAAATGATTGTAAAATTGGACCGTATATTTTTTTGGGGGTAATGGATGATTAAATATTTGGCGAAACCTGATGAACAATTTAATACAACATTTAGAATATTTAGATTAACAATTTCTTCGAGATACTTAGGTAGGGAAGGTTGCTATGATTGGACCACTTAACTTCGTGACATCATTATCTGTTAAAAAATAAGTGATACAAAGAAGTTAATCAATGATGCCATAATAACTATGACATGTGTTTATGATAATCTTTGTGAAATCTTAGTAAAATTTTTACTTTTGAAGAAAAATGGGAAAAAAGGTTTTTTTAAAGTTGCCTCCAATGGACCATGGTAACATTGATTGGACCACTTGGTTGGCATGAATGGACTAAGAAAAAGACAATGTATGGTCCAATCAAGGAGACTTTACTGATTTATTATTATATTGTGTTTAAATAAATAATACAATAATTAATACTAAAACTATATTTCAATTAAAACACAAGATTTATGTTAATCGTATAATGAGGTCTACATAATAATTACAAAAAAAATATTCTCAACAAAGATGGCCTTTTCTTTATTAAAAACGAGGTTTAATTTTATGTTTTTTTCGGCTAATTCAAATACTGGTCGTTAATATCTGTTGGAATAATACCATATAAGCTATTTACCATTTCAAGTAAGTATATATTCGCATAATTCATTCTAATTCTGGAGGAAGGTCACCTACAGATCCCATTATTTTATATGTTATTTAGTTCTTTGATTTGCTCCTTCTTATCTTCGTTTTAATGTTGCTATCGGGACTCCATACATTCTACTTGCTTCATTAAGGCCAACTTTTGTCTTCCTCATAGCTTCAATAGCCAGGTTCATGCTAGCTCCGTTCCACGTTATAATAGTGCCGTTTTTTGAAAACATTCTGAAATAATATTATAACATTGATATCTTTTTATCATTATCTAATATTATGATCGTTACTTATGAATATTAACAACAAAAAAACAGATGATAAAACAAAATATAAATTTTTAAAAAAATTTCAGTACCTATTTAAAAAAAATGTTGCCATCATTGGACCGGTCTAATGGTCGAACTCCTTGGTGGTCCATTGATAGCAACAAGGTACGAAGCGAAACAAAAATATTAAAAAAAAACATGGATGTGACTAACACAAAATTGTTTAAATTTATAAATACACAAATAAATAAGTGCTAATTGTATTTCATTTCGCTTGCAGAAATATAAATACAAAAATACTTACATTACGTTAAGTTTATCGATGTTTTTACATTGAGAACGTCGTAGATAAACAAATGCACATCACTTCTCTCCAAGCGCTGCGGCGGCTCTGAATTTTGAACAGGGGGGTTATGGACGTTAAGCAAGCATTCGGTGGTACTTATGTGTTGCTAGGCTAAATAGTATTTGAATTATTGTAGTGGTCCAATGAAAGCACTGGTCCAATGATCGCAACCTTCCCTATCTACATACATATGTTTCACGGATGCAAATAATCATGACTATGAAAATTACAAAACTTCTATCATTTGAGTTGAGAACTTGTTATACCGTTGTTCAAACACGGAACTACTAGTAGACTACAACTTGAATATCAATTGCTGTTATTTATTAACAAACTAGTACCTAAATCCGCCCTCGCTTCGCTTCGGGAAACCAGTCCCTTCAAAAATCTCTATAAATTTCAACAAATTATGTTATTCCGATGTCTAAGCTATATTACTGCAAAGTTTTATGAAAATACGTTCAGTAGTTTTTGCGTGAAAGAGTAACAAACCCACATACATCACATACACACTCACATACATCCTTACAAACTTTTGCATTTATAATATTAGTAGGATAACTTAATTATCATTGCAATATGATAATGGTGAAGATTTCTTTCCATCACAGGTAGACCTATATACAAAACGAAAACGTTACAAATCGGAATCTAATTTCAGTTGAATCGTCGCGGCAAAAAGTCGATCACTCGATTATGTCGGCGACCTCATAGGGGAGATATCAATAGTCATGGGTTTGGGCTCCAAGCCGAATTAATTACGTGCACAGTGAGAGGAGAGGGCAAGAGGTGAACAGGTGAGCAGGCTTTGTGCTGAGAATAATGAACAACAGTTATTTATGTAACTAAATGATTCTACAGTTATATGAATAGGTACACAGCGAAAGCAATTGTTACACCATCCGGTGTATACAATTTTAATTAATACAAATGATTACGATTCGGGAAAATATGAATCACTGAACTCGCTATCGTATAGGAGTGGAAAAATATAAAATACTGTTAAAAATATTCGAAGGGACCACATTATCGGAAAAAAATTATCTAATATGCCTATTATGCCTAATCTCATTTCCAGGACCCAAACTATGCTTTCGCGTTCAAATTCTTAAAAAAATATTTTAAAATTTATCTATTTTTTTTCATTACCTATATTGTTTCCAATACTTAGTAACTGAACTCCTGAAGAAATATAAATTGAATGTAATTATTATTATCGGCGAAAGATAACTCTAAGGGTCAGCTCACACCGAGACGCGACGCGATGCAACGATACTGGAAGAGGCCAGTGATTTCGCGCTGCGCCGCGCGTCGCCGCGAGACGCATCTCAATGGCGCGAGGTGCATCGTAAAAGTAGGCAATCTTGCACGCCGCGCGTACCGACGATGCACGGCTGCGTAGCGATGCACCGCGCTACGCCGCGAGGCGTCACGAGACGCAGCGCTGCATGAAGCAACGTATTCTGAATTGTCACAATGAAATGTGTATCTTTTCGTGTAGAAAATAAAGTTCTATTTTGAGCCGCTCTTTGAAAGACTGCGCGCAGTGTCGCATCGCGTCTCGTCTCGGTGTGATTTGACCCTAACATTCTTCTTGCTTGCTTTCTGGGTGTTAATATGTCTCATATTTGGTCAAAACTAAGTTTTCATTTCGTTATCCTAAGGATAGAGTCATAAGTTCATGGTCAACCATATACGCTTCTTAAAAAAAAATAAGAATTCCAGCAGAAATATTTGACTATAAACATAAATTTCGATGCCAAGATACACAACATCATAACGTTTTCACAGTCACATGACGGTCCAAGCTCCTAAAAAAAGGTACCTATAGTCTTGACAACCATATACCTTATGAAAAATATTTCTTTTAGCTTTGGAGCTGCCAAAAAACATTTATTTACCAAGAGTAATATGAATTATTCTTTATATATTTTGCCTCACAGTGCTTACAATATTTCACATTACTTAGATCTCACTGTCTCGTGTAGAGGAAACTACAGCTTCATCCAGACGATTCGCATTCGCGTGACCAAACCAATGTACGAGCTAGTGGGGTTCCAGGAATACGTTAAATTATTCATGAATTTACAATATTGATTGCGGTATGTAAATACTCGTTGATCACCCACACATACAAATTAAAGTTTGGTAGTGTGTGTGAATGAAGAAATGTTACTGTAGCAAATACCTATTTACTACTCTTTTAGGAGTTCTACTTACTCTTTCAGCCATTTGTATTAGTATGTTTGCTTGCTACTTGTTCCTAAAAATCAATAAAGCCATAATTATAGATTTTGTATAAGTTAGAATCAAAAGGTTTAAAATATAGAAACATGCATAATTTAAATTCGTAGCGCTGTCCGTAGTAAATCGTAGAGATGCGCTTGTAGGTAAATAAGACATCAACGCGATTGCACTACACCTGATACTGGCCAATTTTAAAAACATGCAATATTTACATGATTATTATATTTTGTCATGGTATCTAGGTATTTTATGGACAATATTATAACTTCTATTAATAATCAGCTTGCAAAGACAATAATCAAATATTCACGGGTGATAATTGAATATTAATAATATAGAAAATTTTAGTGATAAAAATGTACCTTTATTTCATCATCATCTCAAAGATCATTCTAATCCAAGCAATTTAGATATCATTCTTATTTATAAATAGACTAGACGGTAGTTAACCCGCCGTTGGTGTCCTATATGTCTGTGAGACCGGGTTTTTAGAAAAACACGAATATTATTTACCCCGTACATCGGATTGCATTGGGATTTTGAGTAGCTGCCTTAGATATTACACGCCCCCTACCACCAGTCTACCCCACGACAGCGACGCGGGCCCATTTTACTGAGTTTTTGTGAAAACCCGGTCTGTGAGACCGGCGTCACCAACCAAGTAAGTCAAATGGTTATTGTATATTTTTTTATTTTATTTATTTATTTATGCAGGTCTATAGTTGATATTTATTGTGTAATTGTATGATTTTATGATAACTAAGCATTTAGCCTAATGTTATCGATATTTTCGCGTTTGTAAACACATTGTAAGCTTTGTTTCAGTTTGTCCTTACGAAAATAACGTGCGTAGTCTCGAGGCTCTTCATCAAGAAAAAATGTCTGATGAGGACAGCTTGCAAGTGTAATTGGAATGTAAATCTGGAAGTGACATTTAACCAAGCCACAAATGTAAAAAAAATATGCCTTGAGCATGTAATACGAAGTTTTTTGGCTGTTGACGATGTATGATTTTGCAATTATATATTTTTTTTATTATATAGAAATTATACCATTTATGTTTCTTTATTTTATGTTTCTAATGTCATAAGACTGACTAGGGTTGATTTTGTTATATATGTCAAATATTGTTGCTATATTTTGTAGCCAAACAAATATTGGTAAAATATCACTTAATTTTACAACATCCAAAGATATCGCTGTAATACTAATAAAATAGGTTTGATTCATGTTTATTCGTGTATTATATTGAAATAGATGTCTTATTATTATAACCTTACCAATTAAAAGTAATATAAACAATACATTTTTGAAAAACACGTAGTTAAAAACCCCGGTCTGTGAGACCGGGGTCACTACCAACGGTGTAAGTCAAATTCACGTCACCAATGGCGGGTTAAACAAAACGAAATAAAACAATGTTTTTATTTGCCGAATTGGATGGCCTGCGTCTTCCCTTCGTTGATCGCCATCCTCCACTCGTGTAGCCAACTAGCCACTTGGGGAGGGCGTCGAGGCATCTTTGCATTTTAACGGCGGCGTGACCTGACTTAATCGAGGTGGTCAGGTACGCCGCGTCGTCCGCGTAGAGGGCGAGCATGGCGCCCCCCTCCGCTGGAATATCGTTCGTGTAGCACGAGTAGAGGGTAGGCGAGAGGCAGCTTCCTCAACATCAGATATAACATTTGCCTATGAATTAAGTAAATTACATCTACTATTTGATAGCGTGATTCAGAACTTGCAAATGAATTTTACTAACGGCATCTATTAACAACATCCGGAACTAAATATCTAGCAACTAACAAAACATCGATCTTCCCATAGGGATGAGATGTTTTTCCGCGGTAAAAAGTAGCCTACGTCACTCTCCACCCTCCTAACTATCCCCATACACATAAACCATACCATATAATAGCCATGTTGCGACGTGAAAGAGTCACAAACAAACAAACACACTTTCACATTTATAATATTAGTAAGGATTGAACTTACTAATTGTAATGTATTGCGGATGCAAAATATATTAAGATTTGCAAGTTAATTATTATTGTTATTAATAACTCTGTTTATAAAAAAAGTCTCAAATTGAATACGTTCCCTAAATGTAGGCAGACATTTTATATGTATCGTTTTGTTCTGTTTTTAGAAATATGTAGTATTTTTAGAAAACAATAAAAGCTGTTGACTCTTTTGATGCACAACGTGAACTCAGAAAGCGTGATTATTATCTAATAAACGATTTATTTGCGCGAATAAATCGGTTGCAATAACCGGAAAATTGTGTTCAGTGAACCGTGTGTCTCAAAAGTAGATCACTTTGCGTCTTACTTTCAAAATTAATCGTTTTTGGACCTATTCTATTCTTCTCAGACTTGCTTTTATAATTCTTCGAAATTATTGACAGTTTTCCTCATACTGTGCTTGTATATTATCTTTTATCCTCCGCAGTTTAAGTTTTTGTTAAAGATTGATTAGATATTGTTATGGCTGTAATTAAATCGTGGTATTGAAATACCGTGCTTCTGCGCAAGATTAGTTTGTTATAAAATAGAGGTCACAAGTTGTTGAGCAACGGCAAAAACGGGTTTGACAGCCGGAAAATCGTCGTTTTTCAATGAAATGCTTGAGTAAGATGAATAAAAATAAAATTGCACTTTTTATAAGCAATTCACTAAGACTGTTTGTAGATTCCCTAAAAAGGGAGAATATTTCAAAAGGTTGTTTTGGAATATCTATAAATTACTAAATTGTATTGTATCTAGATATAAATTGCAAAACGAAATAACACTATCATTTCCTGAAGGCCTTTGAAGTAATATAATAGTAAGCAATACTTATCTGCCCTCTGAAGCACGAAAATTGTGAAGTTTTGTCAATGTCGAACTAAAAAAGTTTCCCAAAAAATGATGATAAAAAGTAGCTAATGCATTTTATGTTTTGGAATTTGAAATTGAAGCTTTCAGTAAATGCGCGGCGATGCGTCTATCCTAAGATTCCTAAGTGAACCACAAAGTTAAGCAACTGCGGGCTGGGTTGGTAGCTCCATCGGTGACTGCTAGGTGGCAAAATTTTCTAGAGTGCTTTCGTGCTTCAGAGAACACGTGCCTAAAACCGACAAATAATAGGTAGGTACTTAGTAGGTACTTACTTCAATTTTACTCTTAGTGCATAATGTACCTATTTGTGCCCAAATAATTGTGTATCTAGTATAGACTTATGTAATAATGACAAGAGACACGTGCTCAGTCTGTTCAGTATTGAGCCATCAATGGGTTCAAGCCATGAACGTTCGTTAGTATTTTAATGTTTTATAGTTCTTATAGCTGAGGAAAAACAACAACGTCATCGACGTTAACAATACAACGCCAGCTCTAAAGAGAACTCTTGATACACCTTGAATAGCATTGCCCAATCGCGATGGACCGCTGCACTGATGGTCCTGGGTTTGATTGCACGTGGAGTAGAAATTTGAATTATGAGCATAATATATTTCTATTTTATGTGTAGGTATCTTTGTAAATCGTCCATAGCATCAGACATAGATCATAACACAGAGAATCCTAGACCAGGGTGGTGGAGGAGGCGGCAGAACCAATTTTAAGTATTAGGGCTAAGGCCAGGTCTACCTACTGACCTCTTACTTGAATCAGTCTCCTTAAAACTTATCGTGTCCCGGTTGGGAGCAAAATACGAGGTACTTTTTGTTTTACAATTAATTTATTTTTGACCGGCAACGCATCCGGAATACCATGTAGGCGACCGAACATTTACCGTTATTGTACCTACACTTGAACATTTCTGAGCTCTTATGTACCTGAAAAGAGTTGGAGTTTTCAAAAGCATTTGAAGCTTTAGGTATTTATAAATGTGCGAATAAAAATTCTAGACATTTACATACTCATAAATAAATAAAAAACTGTGAACAAAAAAATAGGACTTCTCACCTGGTAGGTACTACATTATTTAATGCGAAAATAATAAAGTGCTGTAATTTGAGTGAATTACATTTTGTAGTGTCTATTGTCTGTGGAATACGCAAGGGTTGCGCGCCATCTGGTGGCCTCGCTTAATAACGCTGGTGTCCCGTAGAGGTATTGTCCGAGTTAATTTGTAGTTCTGGCTCACTCCCGAAAACATTCAGATAAATATAATAACGTTATTAATTTAACGAAATAAATTCTGTCCTGCAGTTGTTGCTAGTTTAACTCATTGAGATACTATGTATGTACTAAACTAAAGGTGTTGTTAACTGTGTTGTTTTTGAGTGGAATGCCCGTATGGTGCAATGGTTACTATGGCAACCCGCTGCACTGCCGTGATGTATGAAGGGATGATGAAGGGGTGATGTTTAATTCCCAGCGAGGCGGATTCATGAGTTTTTCTAGGTCTTAATGTCTCATATTATGTTATAGACAGAGGGAATTCTATTTGTGATGATAAAATGTGTAAATGTTTTAATTTATTACGACATTAATTATGTTTCATTTGATTGACAGAGTTTACTTAACGGAATCAGTCGACTTTTTTATTTCCTTCTTAATAAATATTTCGGGTACATTGTTACCACTGTCCAAGAGAGGATACCGAACTATTTTCTAAAATGCCATAAGCCTGATAAGCCGTTATCTGTTTATAGTAGTTGACCACCCCTCAACACAGTAACGGTGTCTTTGTCTATATGTAATTAACGGTACCGTCACTTCTTGTTTTCTGCAAACTTTGTTCAAGTTACACCTCCGGTATCCGGTAATATGGGGATATATGCCTAAACAAAAATCTATACATATCGTTTGTTTAACCATGTTAACGTTATAAGGAATCGTAGTTAAATAAATTATTACTGTCTTCTACTCTTCTTCTTCCGGTAATGAACAAAATATTTCATTGAAAAACAATACACAATATTAAGATTTTTGCAGTTCTTATTTTACTTTATTATTTTATGGTTGTAGATGCCTTCATTATCTTAAAAGGGGTGATTCAAGCTGCTACGAAAAATTGTTCCATAACTTCCATGTAAAAAATACCCAAGCGTAGCCTTTAAAGACTCTACTTGCTAAGAGGCAAATATAGTTGTGTGACAAGTAGGTTAGGATCCTACTTGGCACACAAAGTTATTAAAGTAGATTAATTGATAGAAAAATGTACATTATTAATGTAGAAGGAATGGAAGAAATATCATTAATAGCTTACGAGATATAAGCTAAAAAAATTGGTTGCCTGTAACGTCGGTATACGGGCGAAAGTTTTACGTGACAACGACTTTAAGTGGTAAAATAATTTTAATGTGAATATTCATTCGTATAGTAGGAAGAAGGATGAAATAATAGTAACAATTTAAAACATTTATTTATACTGTCTAACCGTCATGTGAAGGCGGAAGCAATTTAAGTTTAATGTTTTATTTTTGTTAAATAGTTCCTCACTTGTAAACAAGATGGCATTGTACCAATTTGTGAAACGCGCTAACGAGTGTAACGTGGAGTTTATATAAGAGAAAAATTTGTAAAGGGCAATGTGTCGACTTCTTTGGTTTTATAATAAACTGCTATTTTGGGTTTGCAAGCAGTTGTGGTTATTTGTGAAGTTGACCCTGCGTTCCCGTATCTTCATGGGGTAAACGTATACAAAGAATTATATTTAAAACATTGTAACACCATCCGCCATTTAGCGCTGCTAACCGTTAGACCATTAACCATTAGTCACAACTAAGTGAGGTAACAAACTAGTTACTCTACTTAACCAGAGATGGCGCTGTACCATTTTCTGTACACTGTCACCAAGGAACGTGAGCGGAGCTTACTAACGCAGTTTCTTGAAGTGCCTCCCGGCAAACCAATTTATAAGACGTTGTCACGTCAAAATATTAATAAGGGAACTTTCTCCATCCCACCGCCAATTCACACCATACATTCGAGCACTTCCTGTAGTTAGGGTTGCAACGATATATCGGAAAACCGATAATATCGATAGTATCGATGGGGACATATCGATATTTTTATCGATATTTGCGCTATAACGATACGATAATATCGATATTGTATCCGAAGAAAAAAAATCGATAATTCACGACCTTAGATAAGGCTGTATGGGCTTTGAAAATTAGCCTTTTCTTACAATATAAACAATTAAAAAACATCTTCTACTTGTTTTATTTCTCTATTTTCTCTGGCTGTATGGGCTTAGACCATTTGCCTGTCCGTAAGGACTAATGAACCAAAAAAAACTCTATGAAATGCATATTTTTTATTAGAATTTAAATAAATTCGATATTATCGACTAAAATAATCGATATTATCAAATATCGATAATTTTATTACCTCGATATAATTATCGATATTTTTATCGATATTACAACAACCTTGCATCCCTACCTGTAGTGTTAAACAAGAAATTTCAAGAATACCAATTTTCAAAACTACACAAATAATTTGGTCTGATTCTTAATTTTATAAGGCGAAGTAGATAAGAAAAATTTACATGGCTTCATTTTTTATCGATTTTGCTTATAATTATCATAAACAAATGTTGCATCGTTAAGTTCAAGAATGGAGCGACCAATAAGATTAACAAGTAAACTGGCCTTATACAAAGGAATCAATAAAATCGATTCTTGCAAAAAAACTTTACAACCCGATCACGTTACCAGTGTTGATCGCAAAAACACGATGCATGAAGGTATGGCTAAAAATATATTAAATTAATCACGAACTCCTTCGCGTAACCGATAAAAAGTCTGTTTTAGTTTTAAAACGACCGATGTATTAGGTATGGTCTTTAAGCGGTCGAATGATTTACGCGACTAAGGTCTTGTCGGCAAGTAACAGATACAGAACAGAGACAAGGGATCACATGATGTTTTCAAATAGGGTTAGAAGATGATACAAGTGGATAAAATACTTTTTAATGACCCTAGGAGATAGTCGCGCGCACGGGATATCATATTCCAGATGAACGAGAGTTAAGGTAGAGTCGTGGTGGTAGAGTGGTACTATTTAGGTATTTAATAGGTTTTAACGGATGAACAGGCACCTTCTTGCGAAGGCCTGTTACACATACAATTGACGACTTTGAAACCACAGGCACCAACGCGTTGCCAGCCTACCTAGTTAAAAACAAAGACACATTATTTCTACATTTCTTGTAAAAGCTTCTTCATTCACGTGTTTCTATTCTATGCAAACACACAAAATCGGTTATGTCAGAAACTTTGTTGTGGATATGACATTTTAGTTCTAAATCCGAATGTAAGGATGAAGTGCGCGGGAGTGCGTACCGCCCCATATGAATTAGCCTCTGTTCGACCAATCACCGAGTCGCAGGCGTGACTGCCCAACGCACGTGGAATGCTGCTTTTTATCAAATAATTCACTAATTAATTGTTCCACTGAGAACTGGTGTACGATGTAAGAGGAAATTATTCCCATAAGAATCAATTTTACCTTAGAGCGAGAATTCCACTACACTTCTCGTAACAATTATCACAAAGTCTATCGAGGGTTGCTTCGGAAATTGTTTCATTGGAATTAATTTACCAATTTAAAAACAATATGTAGGTGTATGATTTAGATTTTTTATGAACATTAGATAGTTGTCATATTATAAAACAGCAGATATCTGCTGTAAGTCACATCATAAGAGCTGTTTATGCTGTGGAACTAGCAGACGAGTCACCTGATGGTAAATAGTCACCGCCGCCCGACGCCATCAGTAACGAAGGAAGACGTAGGTAAGGAAGGAAAAAAGCACTTAAGCATTGACCAGGAACACCGTGAAATATTAGTGGTATCTAATAAGCCAGCCGAATTGCACAGAAAAATATGTATTACCTACCTACCATTAATAACATCATTTCTAATAATACTGACAATAGGCGCATATACGGGTACCTATGTGAAGCTCTATCTCATCATTTTTTCTGGCACCCTGGTCTGACCAGGGTTTGTTGAAAAGTGTTTGTATTTTTACTATAAGCTCATTATTCTATAGAAAAGTTTTTTTTATTAGTGCATATTCTTTGGAAGAGTTTGAAACAGTTATTAAATAAGCCTTTCGATATCGTCACATCTACATATAATTCTTCAATGACGTAAGATGAAAAAATAATCATAGTAGGTGGGTAGGTAAGTAGGTAGGTAATCGTCATTGCATAGGTGGGTATAGTAACCTATAGACTTTCAAAATACTTGGAAAAATAATAAAGTCTTCATCATCACACCTACAATATGCAGATAAATATCGTGTTTAATCATCACCGTGATCAGTGAGTAATCATCACCGAACATGGATAATGACCAATGCGAGCTATAGATATCAAAGTATTGTCCAAAGAGAAGAAAGAAACGAATCCACTTCTTGTGCAATCCAATGTCGGTACCTAAGTGAAATTGCCAATGTTCAATAGTTCCTTCAAGTCAAGTATGAGGGTATCTCCCTAGTAAATAAGTAGCGATATACCTATCGAATTAAAAAGTAGCATCTCGGCTACGATATTACAAGTACCTTAATTTACATTGTCCAAATTAATTGCCTCAATTATTTTCGCCGCCAAGAATGGGATGGACAACATTATGAATTGGCGGCACGAGCGGGCAAGCGGGGCGAGCGGGCAAAAACCAAAGGAATTTCACTTTAATGCCCGTAACAATGTGTGCGGCTCATTACAGGATACAATTAAGTACTGATTGGAGAAGATTTCTTTAATTAAAATTGATTCAGTTACCAGTACGAGGCCCCAATTTCAATAACACCTCCACCAATTTGGCACGTGCTTTTCTTTTTAGGGACAAGTGATCCAAATGGGTAAGTCCAACTTCGAGAAAGAAGTCACTCGTAGAATCCAACTCGGATTACCTACGTCATATTATCTTGTCGTCCAAAATAGGTACCTCAGTGCCCGACGACGAAGATGTTCGAACAGATGTGTATTGCCAGTAATGACATAAGGCTACGAGACGTGGTGCTTCAGAGTGGCACAAGTTAAGGGAGGCCTATGTGCAGCAGTGGACGCTAAAAGGCTGATGGATGGATGGATGGATTTTCTTTTTAGGTATCATTGTTTTGGGCAGAATTGGCCAAAATGTACCTAATAATAATTAGTAAGAACTTCAATTTCGTCTGGCAGATACATTTTGTCCGAAATGTAATGATTAGGTATTACGAATTATGATTATCTGGAGGCACGGAAATGCCCCCGCCAAAATTTACTTAGGTACTACCTTTTCTCGAAAAGCCCTCGCGGAGGCATTTCCGGTTTTACAGATGTGCTTACCAAATTTTAATCTGTAACCATGATTACATTGATTACATTTTACCCAACTCTGGTTGTAGGTTGTAGGTACGTTGGTAGACTGTAAACCGTACAGATACATTAAGCACATCATGCTTCGTTAATACATTTTTGTTATATATTATGTATTAGGTAGGTACTGTATCTATTTAGTATTAATTAAGAAGAAGTTATAGGTACAATTACATTAAGATGAATAAGTATAATTTGTGAATATATTTTTTTAGAATATAATTCTTATAAGAATTGTTGCTGGTATCGGCTAATAAGAAAATGTACACAGTACTTTCAGGAATCAAAATACGTTAGGTAAATAATTAAAAGTTTTTAGAAAAGATAATGTTAACTTTTTTTTGGTAGTAATTAAATCGATAAATATATTATTATCATTATTTGTAATCATTGGAGATACCTAAAATTGCATTACAATTTATATTTCCACCAATTTCAAGAAATTTAAATTAAATTTTAAAATAAATCTTAATTTCAGTTGTTTCAAAATAACTAGGTACCTTACCAATAACTCAATATAAATGTGAGCTTTTTAGATATTCAAGTAAGTACCTACCTAATATTTCTAGAATTCTTGCGTTTTTCTAATGTAACAGATATAGAAATGTAATTTATTGTGAGTCCGTATAATGTTAAGAAAATGCTGAGCTACGGACCATATCGTCAGCACAACATGAGCACAGCGTGACGCGTATTAAATTAAAAGCGACAACATGTGTTTTCCTTCCCACAGGAAAACACATTAGTTCAAACATTTCCCGAGATTCGTTGTCCTTGTTGCACTTACGCCGATAACTCAAGGCAAGAAAAGAAAACTAGATACGACGCCCTCGTAAGCTAACAGCGAGCTTTCAGCGTAAATCTGTTAAAGCGAACATTTTATGACGCCAACACAAAGAAATTTTCTTCTTTGTACTACATTACATGCCGTATCATAGTCTCTATCTAATGCTATGCGATTGTTTCATGTAAGAGCGAGACGAAGCGATGGAATCAGCTCGGCAGCGCGGTCCGAATCATTGGGTGAAAAAGTTTGTTGCGTCCCGCCCTTCTCTCGGCGCGTAGGGCTGCGTTCGCGCCTTCGGTCCCGGCGCGTTTACAAAATATTTTCTAAGAAGCAGTATGTCGGCTATGGCAAGGGGCGGCGTCGCGGGAGCTCGCAGTCATGCTGAGAACCTCAGCGGAGTCGGTGGACACACGTCGCGAACTCTTTCTTTACCAGAAAAAATCATCGCGTGACAATTTGATCGAAAAACCGATGTTGCTACCGAAACAACCGCGAACTGCCCGCCAATACTCTGATACATCTTTATAACGATGCGTTAAATGTGATACTATAACCCGTAGTTTCATGAGGATACTATTTTTTTTTCACGTAATCATAAATTGAGTGCAGTGTTTCTTTTTTTGTGTTTCAAACTTAATCCTGTGTTTTATGAGTTTTTAGAATAGAAGCTTTCTGGATTATCCTTGGGAACTAGGTGAGTAAAGGATTTTATTTTGATTTCGCATGTTTGTACCCAGAACCGACGAATAATAAACGCTTTAGTAAGCTGTTATCTTTACTAAGTCATCTCAAAAATAAGTGATAATTTTTTCGACTCTACTCACAAGCGTTTCTCACCTTCAATAACGTTATTAGCATGACACAAATACTTATAGTTTTGCAGGGCGTTATATTAACTGAAATGGCATTAAATTATATTATAATCACATATCCATAATTGATTTTAGTAATGAGTGAATAGGTAATACATGCAGAGAGTAAGTTTTGCTTTGCCTAAATCAACGTCGCGCTAACCACTAAAAGCGCAAGTTATTTGAGGACAGTCTGTTAATTAATAGCATTTGACAAATTACCATCTCAATAATTGCAATATTATTGTTTTAATAAAATAGGAAAATATTAAGTATAAACTAGAGTATGTTGATATTTTTTCTGGATGTGAATGGAAATAAGGTTAATCTACTAATGAAAAATTACTTTTAATTACTTACCAGAGATAGTTGATATTGATAGTTGAGACGCGAGCGAGCGGAGTATAATCAAGAGATCATATCCGCGTTAGCGTATAGCGTGGTGGAGTATGCTCTAGGCCTCCTCAGTAATGAGGAGAGACCCGTGCTCAGTAGTGGGCCATTAGTGGGTTGTAGCTTAGCTTAGCTTACCTACCAGAGAAGCATATTAGAAACGAATCAATTAAGAAATGTAACCGAAGCACAGAACGGTAGGTAAGAAAGAATACTAACTCGAAATAATTTTATCTAACATAAAATTTTGCAGGCTTGACCTACTATGTTTAACAGTCATCAACTATTATGTTATTGTTTAACTAACAATATGTGTTTGAAATAATAAACGCAAAGTAGTGACTACAATATTAACAAAATTAGTTTACCAATTATCATCATAACAACATAAATATGGACTTGATAATGTCTCAAAACGTGTGCTAGTAGGTATACCTGTTTAATTTATGAGTGCTTCCCTTAGGTCTGGTTCACGCCTTGGATATAATGTACCTATATTATCACAATAATATTTGTTTAAAGAAATAGTTACTATCCCAACAAAGCTTACCAACTGCTATCAAATAACAGTCCAGGTTGCTGAGGATGCTCTCTGAAGCCTGTGTTTATTTCATCGCTTAAGAAATATTGTCTTTAAAAGGCTACAGGCTTGAAGTAATTTTACTGGAATATCAGTTACATTTGGCAAACGCTACACCGCCGTCGGACCCGGTGCGCTTCTTAAGGGAACCTATATAATCCTATAAATCTACCTGATAATTTATTTATCACATATAGTCACAAGTAATACAATCCCTAGTTAGATTTTATAACATTAACTCAAACTAAGTTAAATACTATATTTAAATTAACTTTTACTTGGTAACATTAATTGTAACTCCTGTAACATACATAGTTAACGTTAGCTGATACTTTATATGTCTAATAAATTTTTTTTAATTTATTTAGGTCAACAAACAGAACACAACAAATTTTTTTACAAAATATTAACAAATAACAACGTAATAGGTTGTGAGCCAACACCGTTAACCACACCACCGTTAACCACATAACAATAATATGTAAGTACGGGGCATAAGTTACAAAAATAAAACATCATATAATTCTAACTTACCTTCAGTTAAATCAAATTTTCTTCATTAAATTACCTATTTTGAAAAAGAAAATATACGAGCATAGCTTAAAATTGTTGTCTCCTTGTCTATTACATTTCTCATGATTATTTATATGTGCAATGAATGCACAATATTATTTATATTATTTTCATAATAATGTGGTTTTTAAATATTTGTGTACGTAATAGGTAAGAACTTACTTCAATTTATTACTGCATAGTAAAGGTTAAGACTAGAATATTTCAATCAGGACTCATTTATATCAATAAACTAATAGTGAACTATGTTAATTTAATTATGTTCTGAATACCAACTTAATCTCACTTGGCTAACATGGTAGACTATTCTCACATGGTAAAAAAGACCCCTAGTCCAGCAGTGGAACAGTTATGGGTTCAGATAATGATGGTTATAATTAGCCGTATTAATAATGACTTACCTACACAAATACCTAGTAGATATATTACTAATTTCTCCATCAATCCACACTGGAGAAGTTTGGTGGACTATGCTTTAAGCCTCCTCAATGATGCGTAGAGACCAGTGCTCAGTAGTGGGCCTTTAATGGGTTGCAGCCAGGGAGATAAAGATAGAGAAGAGATATTAGGTGAGTCTGTATCCGTATTTCAGAATTAATAGAGAAAACAAGAATAGTTTGTCATGATTACTTATTACCTACTGACTCCCTCGATATTGAATTAGGCATTCGAGTCCAGGTAAAATTACTACATTAGTCACAATAATATCTAATTAAAACTTATTATTCAGCCTTTATAACACATCTCATTCTTTCAAAACATAGTTTGGCGTGTCAATATAACTTTTTCTCCTACGGTCTGAGAATGGAATGGAAATATGGAACAAGGCTCCTTTATCATACTTTTTACTTTACCTACCCAATATGGATAATGAATTTGAAATACTTTATAGAATGATTATATTTATTACACACTAGTGGATACCCTCGCTTCGCTTCGTGAAACTTTTTCTTCACGTTTGCAAATAATACTTAAATGTTTTTGCAAAATTTTATAATAATCTTACGCTCCTATTAGTCGTAGCATGATGTTCCTTTCCTTGATAAATTAACTAACTACCTATCCATCACAAAAAGACTTTCAATTCAAACATTCAATTAAACTTTTCCATTCAAACAAACAAACTCTTCAGCTTTATAATATTAGATTACCCCCCACTTTTGGGAAAAAATTCCTTGATTCTCCATTCCTATCCATTCTCCGACAGAGCATGGTGTTCGGTATGCTACTCGTATAGCCTTCCTCGAATATTGGACTATCAAATATAAAAATATTTTTTAAATTCTAACCAATAGTTTCTGAGGCTGTTCAAACAAAAAAAAACTTTCAATATTTACAATATTATTATAGGTTTACCTCCAATATGTTGGTACGTTTGCATTAAGTTGGCGGTAATAACATGTCATTATCCTTAAATAATCCATGTTCGTTGCCACATGTATATCGCTTAGACATGGATCAAAATCATTAGCCAAAAATATGTATGTACCTAAGATTTGATAAAAATGGAAAATTTAAAATTGTAGGTACTGTAAAGGAAAATATTGATACAATAAACTGTAATAAAAACCGGTCAAGTGAAGTTTGCCACTTGTAGGGTTCCGTACCACCGAGCAATGCTGACTCTCTTTAGGTAATGGAACAAGTGTCTAAGGACTTAATTATCTAAAGAATTAAATGATATGAATTTTATCAATAAATCATAAATCAAACATCTAAGAACATCGAACAGAACCTATACGTAGAGTACAAGGTAGAGGTTTGGTCTATGGCCATACCTCCACGAGATCTCGTATTTAAAAACCACACAATAATTTTAGTATGTATTTTGTTTAAGTTTTTTTTTTCATATAAATAATTATTTTTATAATTAGGACACCTATTAGGTGTAATTGTCAATACCTATAAAAATAAATCAAAAATTTTGTTTTCGTTTCAGTTATTTCAGTATACTGTGAATTACGTATTGGTAAATGCGTTAGGTAACATGTAGAGTCCTCTGAAATATGGACGGACGGCCACAGATAGACATGGGAGGCATATAAATAGGGTTCGGTTTTCTTACTTTAGGGTATAGAATCCTAAAAATTGGGAGTTAAGTAATATCGAACATTTAATGTACCCACATTAAATGTTCGATATTACTTAGGCAAGTTTAGAATATTTGGTGAAATCTATTAGTTAAATGTTAGGTATTGGAAAGCGGCAACAGCGGTATAGGAAAAGTCACTTTGACGATGATGGCACTATTAACTACTTGACGGTTTACAAAATATGACGTCCAAAGTTTTCAGATTATTAACTTTAGCCTACCTTTGTGATATTAAAGGAAATACGGGCCAATTTGTGGGACATTTTCTAGGTAGATAGATCTGACATAGGTAGTAGCTAGTAGGTATACCTACTTAAAAAGTAGAACCAGAAGAACCAAAGTATATTTAAGACAGATTGTTATTTGCAACAATGTTTTCGCCTCCCGGTCGATAACAAAGCCGAGAATTATTTAAATTTCCCTAAAGTATCCAAATGTAATTTGTAGATATGGAATAGAGTGTAAACAGACAAAAATCAACATTATCTGCTTCAGAATTTGATAGGACGTATGTATTAAGTTTATTTATAAGCAGGGTACCTATTATTAAACTTACACATGGTAGGTACAATATTCCTTTGACTGGACCTTCAAACATTTGGAGCACTGATTAGCTGCTTTAATACAAAACAGTAATTGTTTGTAACAAGATTAGAAATAAACCTCTGAAAACATTTAAACCGTTTTTTCGCAGCTGCAAACTCCTCATCATTTTCACAGTTGTAATCTCGTAAAGGGTTAGGTATAAGAGGATTTGTTTAACAAAATGCATTGAAAATCATTACAAAACGTCAGATTTTTAGTTATCCTATTGGCTGAGGTCTGTGGAGATCTGTCAACCCGTTGCTTTGTGATGAAGCGGCCACGCCGCAGGGGGCGCGCAGATAATGTTAAGATTAGATGTATATCTGAAGAATGACATTGTTTAGCGGGCGCAGGTAGGGCCTCACTTCGAGCTGTCTTCCACGATGAAGTGTTCCAGACAATGCATAAACAATGTTATTTGTACATAATGAGATTATCGCTGCACGCCCAAATAAAGTTCTGTAAATAAACACTTATCCTACACAATTATCTACTCGTATCTTCCAATTAAATACCAGTTTTATTTTCAATTGAAACCTTCAGTATTATTAACACTCGGAATACCTGACGCTTAACTTATTATTCCATAAACGGAACAGGAATTTATGGGCAGACCACAGACATAATAAGTAAGATATGTCTGTTGGGCAGACATTATTTATTTCTAAGGAAATCTTTTTACAATGTGACCGATTGTACCCTTTTTATTGCTGAATAATTTAAAAACTAAATTGCTTTTTAAAAAGGCACTTTATTTGTATAGTATCTACATATTGTCATATTTATAGTTCAGTATCAGTATAATTCAATTTTCTCATAGCTGCGCTTTTTGTAAAGTGTGGGTTTTTGCCCATAATCCACCGCGCTGGGCAAGTGCGGATTGGCAGACTTCACAAAACTTTGAGTTTTTGCGAACTTTCCGGCATGCAGGTTTCCTCACAAACTCACAAGGTTTTCCTACACCTTTATAACGAGTGGCTTTTTTAATTACTACTGGCATACAATTAAACTGAATCAATGAAGTAGGTAGTTAAACACAATTTTTTGTGTAAAAAGGAGTACCTACCTAAGTAAGACACAGGCCGACTAAATTTTGTTAACTGATTTTAACGATTAATTTGAACACGCAACAAGTAACTAACATATTTTTAACATAGATAAAATATGTAGCACTGTCCTTATTTGGATCGGTGCACACATGACATCTTCAGTTTTAAACTTTATTATAAAATTAAATTAAAGAGCTAAAGATGTCATGTGTGCACCGATCCAAATAAATTTTTATAATTCATTTTATATTTAACATATAATTTTGGTCAGATACGCTACCTACTAAAAGAGTTTTTGCTTAAATTTTATGCTCATGCATCTTAGCTATTTCGGGTAAAACATACCTTAAAAGTTACCATAATAATGAATTAATTAATTAACACAAAGTTCACTTTCCGTGTTAGTTAATGATAATAAATAATTAATGTTCGTGGCCAGCTGTTATTTATAACGCTTACAAATACATATATAACTTTATATACATAAGGGCTAAAGTAATTTATGACTTATGATAGTTAATTTTTCTCTGATTGTAACTTGAAATATAATTATGAATGTCCATAAGATATTAATTAAAGGTAGAGATTGCTCTTGTTTGAAAATTTAAGCGTAGTTAAATGTAGTAGGCATACCTACTTACATGTAGTTAGCTTAAAGTAAAATGTACCGATTATGTGTTTATTATGTGTTAAGTGAAATCCTTTTTCGAAGTCTAATAAACTGTTTAGGAAAATACGTGATATAGCTATAAGTATAACAATAAATATGTTTGTGGGTCATAGAACGCAAACGTGGATGTGAACTGGGTATACCTATGTATGTAGATACTAGAAATTGTAAAGTTCAAATTCGATAATTAGAAGCTACAAATCCCTGCTTCGATAAAGTTGTTCTTGCCGCGGTTATGCACCGTGGAACTAGTTTTATCATTCATAAAACTATTTAATAATAAACGCTAAAAACCTCCGCCATAAAAGAGATTGGGGCCTGCCTAACAAATAAACTAAAATTAAATATACACGGATACAAACGGAATTTTTGTCTCAGCCGTATAAAACTGTCCTATAAATTTACCCACAGTTTAATTTAATGTCCAAAAGTGCCTGCCTCGCATTTTTTTATTATAAATAAACGTTCGATGCCGGTTATGGGTGCATGAATGCGTGTTATTATTTTGAGAAATGGCTTGTCCCGAGAGGTTACGATCACTTTGTACCGTGGCATTCACGGTTAACGACAAATCGATGCTAAAAATATTTTTTCATTTGTGTAAATTATTTGAATTCATCGAGAATCTAATTATTTTTTTTTATCAACAGGCCGTTAAATAGAAGAACAAAAGAATGTTTGGCTCACATCATCCCCGAAGGTAGGGACGCGAGAGGCCTGCGACCAGATTTACGGCAACGCTAGAGCAAGAGCGGGGCGTTCCCGCCGCGTGGATGGTGGCGGGCGAATGGGGCTATGCGCCGGTACCGGCCACCCCCGCCATGAACGCGTTCCTGGAGACCAACCACGCGCACCTCGCCTCGTACGGGCTGAAGATGTCGCCGCAGCCGGCGTGCGCGGGCGGCCCGCAGCACCGCGCCGCCGCGCCGCACCCGCCGCACCACCCACCGCACTACCAGCCCTACCCGCTGCACTCCTACCAGCCGGGCTACCTGCGCGACTACGGCGGCTGCGGCGAGCTGTTCCCGCAGCAGCCGCTGGAGCAGAGCTGGGACTGGCGGGGGGACGTGCACTACCAGAGCGGGGCGCCCCCGCTGGTGCCGCACGCGCACGCGCACGCCCCTCACGCGTTCCTCCGCTACGTCCGCGCGCCCCCGCGCCGCGACATGCGCTGCCAGTGGCTCGACCCCGACCAGCCGCCGCCGAGGAAGCTCTGCAACAAGCTGTTCTCCAGCATGCACGAGATAGTGACCCACCTGACCGTGGAGCACGTCGGCGGGCCCGAGTGCACCACCCACGCGTGCTTCTGGCAGGGCTGCTCGCGGAACGGCCGACCTTTTAAGGCGAAATACAAGCTGGTGAATCACATCCGGGTGCACACCGGCGAGAAACCCTTCCCCTGCCCCTTCCCCGGCTGCGGCAAAGTTTTCGCGAGATCGGAAAATCTGAAGATACACAAGAGAACACATACAGGTAAGGGAATATTTTCGTATTATAGGTTGAACTCAATAACAGCCCAATATGGCACTATGTGTGGGGTGACATTCACGACATGAATTCGCGCTGGATCAATAGATAGATAACTCACTCGCTCATTGGGTTTCGTGGCCAACCTTTGCTCTTATGCCTGAAGACATGTAATAATTCATCCACGGCTATTTTACAATGACAGTCGTTATCGACAGTTTATTATTTCATAAGCACAAAAGCATTCAAATTATTTTGTCATTAGGAATGTTTGTACATAGCACATTTAGCTGTGGGCGTGTCAAGCCTAATTTTAACTAAGTGGCGAAGTATTTCAATGTAACACTGGCCTTATAAGAGATTAAAACACCATTAACTAATGAGCGAAGTCAGTGACTGTTTCATAAAATCAAATTGATTGGTCACGATTTAATGCCAATAGTGGTTTCACATCCGGCAACTGGCCTAGAGTAAGACGTCGAACCCATTCAAGCCGGTGCTGAAGTATTTCGCTTCTCATTAGTTTAAAATTAACTGCCCCCCGCGGCTGTCGCCCGTCGCCTGTGGCATCGCAGATTCTCTGTTTAGAATTTCAGGTACGCCTTCACAATAACCGAACCGACACAATGACATCAAACATAACAAACTATCTGTCAGCCAAAATCTTTATACCGTGAGCTCAGACAACGGGGCTAACAACGGTCGACTCTAAAGTCCAATGTCTAGTCTGTCGACTTGTGAAGTCCGTTTCCCCGTATAATCTATAAACCAAAAATCGTTCAAGTCAGAACTCTATTATTCAATTCGAAAGATTCATCGGTATTGTGTACGGTTCAGTAAAAAAAATATGCCATAAATTAAAATGTCCCATTCCGCTGCCTCGCTTCCTTATCGTCCGTCTCTGTCGCACACTCGATCATTGTTGTGCGTAAAGTATTGGTACTTAAACATTTAATATCGATTTTAAAGGAAGAGTCTAAGAATTCGATGGCTAGTGTCGTAATGGTATGGCATCTGGTTTTGTTTTTTTTTACCCGTAACAATGATTTCTACTGTTGCGTTGGGACTTTTGTCCTTCGCCCCCGTCCACTATTATCTCATACGGGCTCGTGAATAGAAGACCTTTTTGTGGCAAGTTTGAAGAATTGTTTTATGAGGGACTATAAATTTAACCGAGGCCCGTCTGCTGCAAATAACAAGTAGGGAGTCCGTTCTAATTATATATTTAATTAGCAGGTTATAAAAATTAGTAGACCCCGAATGTCTACGAAATTTATTTATTTATTGCCCTTAACCCAATGATATTATATTATTATTAACCTAACCAGTTTCCGTATTACTAAATTAATGAAATTTCGCAAGAGGCACGTAGGCAATTGGGCATGAAAGAGATAGAAAACATAAATTTACCAGATGCCAGATGTACATATTATACATACTTACTCATACATGAATTTACATGATACATGTAGGTAGAAATGCTCCACTGGCATGTTACCTAATTTCCTTGCACATTGGCAGGGCACTATTTAAATCAGATAACATTCATTCATACAGAAAAACTATTCGTTGTAGCCATTCCCAAAACCAATTCAAACCAAGAAGCTGGTTGAATTAATGTAAATGCAAAATCCGAGATGACGTCACCTACCGGGCGACGTTACGCGTCTTCCGTGAAACCGATACTTTTATAAACACGTTTCGAGTGAAACACGACACCGCATGTTTGGTAGTCAGTAGCAGAATTTATTTGCTATTGGTTTACGTAACAAATCAATTTGTTTGAATTATCTCTTTTAATCTAAATGACAGGTCTTATTTATAAATATAACTATTGTGCCTTGGATGACGGGTTAAGTACATTTTGTTTTTTGAAATCGGAGCAGAGTTTAATCCAAATATCCAAGCCGAAGGATACTCATTAAGCACAAAATGTCGAAATACGACCGATGAAGATATTTGCCAGTGAGGTCCATGGGATTTGTCAACTAAAAAGGTACTTTGTGATATTCCACCCCTGATGGTTAGAAAATAAGACTTGAAAGTTTCTTTGAAATCAGTTAAATGTAGATACATTCTTGCAGACCAATCCTCGGGTAAGAGCTAGTCAATTAAATATTGATTAATGACTCAAAGAAAAATGCTGGTGTTATAAAGAAATGTAGGACAGAATAGCATCAATAATTATAATTTAATAGCTATTGTTATTAAGTCATAGTTATTAAAGCAGAATATTAATATCTTCCTATGCTAATGTGCTATATGATAATAGCGCATAATAAATTATTCGCAGTCTATTTCGTTCTATTTTAAAGCACATTATTAGCCACAAATACTATACGAATAGTACACGAATAATAGCATTATTAGCCTCAAGTAAAAGCGGAGCAGACATTTTATATTTTTCCTTTTGAATTATTTCTAGGAACTGTATATCTTGCCAAATTTCTCTCTACAACCTACAACACATGAGTCAATGACCCTGGTTCTTAATTTGGTATTTGACAGATGCTTCAATTGCATTGTGTTTATCATGTTTGAATAGTGTCAAACTATTGCGACACAACACAATTAAAGCATTTATTAATTATTAGTAGCTTTGATTATATACATTAGTAGACTTGAGTCCCGTATCTTTTGTATCAATCTTTTTTAATGCTTCTGAATGATTGTTTTATTTTATTGTGATCAGATTGCAAATCTAATTATTAGCAATGTTAATAAGATTGAGTCTTTAATTTATTATTATAAAAAGAATAATTTAATATCTAATGTCTTACTAATTAAAGTGTATCTACTAATTGTATTACTTATTCTTAATGTGACCAACGAATTTTTGCCAATATGCACTCTATATAACTACATAGGTATGTCATATGCTAATGCATTTGATTTACTTTATTTCCATCCCATTTATAATTCGGCTTTAACTGGCCACTTCCTATCAAATTTTCAGATGCTCGTTTGTTAATTATTTCCCTTAAAAACTCTCGGCTGGACCTTCCATTAATCTACATACTAGCAGCATAGGATAGTGGACAGACTTCAGGTAGCCTACACAATTTGAACTCACATCAAAACAAAATAAAAACCAACCAGTGTTTTCACCGAAAATATTAATTAATCGCGCATAAAATCTTCACTGAACACTAACTCAGTGTTTCAACAGTAAATACAGTTGACAAGGCTATGCGCACATTGAACAGGATGCGTTTATTCACTTGCACAATATAGCTGCACTCGACGGGTCGTGGGGAACCGGGAAGGGTTCCGTATTGTTTGCAAAATATTTTGAAAGAGCCATTTTATACGGTATATTAGCCGCGTAGAGTGCTGCGTTTGATCGCAGGGGTCATCTTCAAATCATATCGTCATTAACGCATTGTGTTGCCCCCTCCGCACCTACCGAATCGGAGAAGCGCGTCGAAAAATATTAACAAATATGGTCTGGCACAAAAAATACCAAATTTTAAGAGAATCTTTATTTCTCATTAGACTTTTGCATCACATGAAATGACAAAATTCAATGACTCTACCATTGCAATACTATGGGTATACTTTCTTGCAGATATTAGGTTTTCTGAATGTCTGACGTCTTAATGCATTATTAAGCATATAGTTATTCCATAGGCAGGTATACTTCAGATTATATTCGTAAAAAAAATATTTTACGTATCTACTCCATTTAATCTTTAAGGCTGACACGACAAATAGGTGGATTTTAATTGTAAAAATAAGATTTAGCAACCAAGACAAAAAATATATAATTTCCGTTGCATTTATTGCCTTGTATAATAAAAGTTATTAAAATAAAAATTATAATGACTGCGCGTCATCGTTATGGGTAGACATAAGCATATTGCCTAAAATGTCATTCAACTAAATATCGCTAGCTCGAGGTCAAATTAAGAATTTAAAATTAATGATGTCTATCAGCTGCCGTTATTGATCATATATTAAATAGAATCAACGAACTAACCTATTTTCACTGGCTTCATTAAGTGACATGCAAGTACAATAAAGTTTTATACTTTTATTGTTTAACATGACACTTTACAGGTGCAAGTAATTAGTTCATCCATGTCAGTTTCACTTCATGCATTCATTTACGATGGCTTTTATAGTTTAGACCAGTTATCACTCGTTTTAGTTTAGAAAAAATACTATTTCATGTTCGGTAGGTTAGTACCTAGCTAGATTTTGTATTACGTTCATAAATAAATACAAGAGTTACTTTTTAATAGCGTAAAAGTAACCCTAAGTAACCACACTCTAAAACTATGGGTATATTTAAACGAAGTCAAAAAAGACATTGTCCTACAAAGCCTTATTTTCGCCTTATTTTCAATATGTAACTGATAAATAAGATAATATGTTTCGATTCCAAAATGCAATTGCTGGTGTGTAGCAAATGAATCAATTAATACTGATCTTTAAGCGCCTTTTTATTATTTATTTTTGTTATGTTGCCCTATTAATGCGAAATAAACAAAGTAATTGAAAATATACGATATCTGAGTCACGAAAACGAATCAACGTGATAAAATAGAGCCTAAGGGGATATCGTGAGGTGCGAGTTTTGGCTTAAGGCACCATGTTAACCTTAATAATAACTCAATTACGTTAGTATGAAACCAACCCACATAATTATAAAACAGAGATGGGTAAATATAACCTCGATTATATACGATTACTGGCTGTGCCCGCGACTTCGTTCGTGCATAGGAGATTTCCCCGTGTGAACTCCGATCCCAAACTCCGGGATAAAAAGTAGCTTTGTTGCTCCACAGCCTCCTCTATCTCCCAGTGAAAGTCCCATAAAAAATACATTCAAAAATTTCCGAGATAAGCTTGCACAAATACTCGTAGCAATCAATTACTGTTTTATTGTATGTATAAAAAACTATAGATATAACCAATTTTCAGAAGAACAAGTAATGTACCTACTCTACATTTTTCTATCAATGACAAAAAAATTAAATAAAAACTCAGAAGTCTCTACTGTTCCTATTCTTAAAGACTAAACTCTACTGGGACATTTTTCCTCATGGGATATTATGAATTAATAAATAATAATAAAGTTAAATATAAACAATTTAATTAATTGCTGAAGCAACGGAAAACATGCTATTCTTGTACCGTGTGCCTTTTGCTGTTATTAATGACTGTCAAATTTACATACACAAAAGAGATATACGATACAGATAATAACATAGCTTGTACATTTAACCTCCCAGAACAATAGACGTAATGATTGTGTTAAGTGAATATTATTATGTAAGAAACAAACGCAATTGTAGACTCAATGTGCCGGCGGCAATTGTACCACGAATATAAGTACAAAATATACTATCTTCTTTTCACAGACAATAAAATTACTGGAACTCAAATGACTTAAATTAGTATTTTAGAATGAATAGTTTGTTATTCATGAGATCTTGATTATGACCTTATAGCCTTCCGCCCGCGGCTTCGCCCATATGAAAATAGTAGATTGTATGACAAGGGTGCAAAGTAATATTTTTTCGGCGAGGGCGTTTTTTGAATCCAGAGCGAAGTGAGGGATTCTTTAGTAGAATCCCGAACGTAGCGAGGGATTCAAAGTACGTCGCCCGAGCCAAAAATATATCTACTTGCACCCGAGTGATACACTCTACTTTTCATCACCCACTATGAGAAAATAATATATATGACGGGGGCACTTGTCAGGATGTCAAATAAAACAAGAGTTCAGAGCCAACAACAACACACCACCAGCTACTTTATTCAATGCTCATGTACGGCTCACTATGAATATTCGGTTTGGGTTTACTTTGGTATTGATCATTGAGATATTATGTACTAATTGGATTTGCTTTGCGATATTACGATATTGATTTATTGATCGAATCACTCGCACTCGCGGATACACTTTATTTATTATTATTAGAGATTCACGGCATTAAAATTAATAAGGACTTTTTACAAGAACAATATTCCGATCGCACGCGACATTAATTTCTTTTCATATTTTTTCCATTAATGACAATTCTCCCGCGCGCCACAGAGTATCAATTCACCATCGACCACCTCGTCTACCACAGATAAAATAGCATCAAACAAGTATCCTATCTCCGACATATATATAATAGAAAATAATAGAAAATAATACGTAAAAATGCACGAAAACTTAATTTTAATTTGAAAACGAAATCTTAATTTGATTTCTTTTTTTATTATTCAGCTGGCGGGGCCCTCGCGTCGTACCAGACATTCTTTATTCAAACAATATTTGCGTTCGATTTCTTTAGCGCAAAATACTAAAATGTTCTAAATTCAAAATAGGACGGAAAAGATCTAGCCGGCAGGAAAAGTTGTATGAAAATTCATTCCCGCCCGCTGAATAGAAAACAGCAACTTTGGAACCCCGTAAGTCCGAACCAAGTCGTCTTTTTCGAATAGGTGTGATGAAAAAGAACATTATTTCTCAAAATGACAAATCGTCACTTAAATGAGAGTGTAGATTTTTCTGCCGACTATATTATTTCATCTTGAATTTCTGGGCCCAATCAACCCATTCAAAAGGGACGTGGGCGAAACGTCCCATGGGACGTTTTCCGAGTGGGACGTTTTGCCTAAAGCCTCCTACTTAAGAACAATATTTGACAGTAAACCCGGTGGCGGTAGTTACCTACAATCATTACTTACCTCCAACTTGCCTTCGATGAGTTTTTACTCGTAGGAAATAAATGAAATGTTAGCTAGTGTGATTTGCGGTGGAAGTTACGTGTGTTGGCCCTAGGTTGGTGTGGGCTGGATTTTTTTCCACTTCTTGGCACCCAGGGCGGACTTTTTGAACTACCTCAGTTGTTGCCACTTAATAAAATTGCTAATCAGTAACTCCCCAGGTTGGATAATGTACGTCACAGTTTAATAAATATGACGGAACCTGAGTCAGAGCGGTCGTTATACTTTGAGTTATACGTGCCTGGAGGTCAGAAATAATAGTCAGTACACCGAGTTTTAAAGTCTATTACAATATGTTCACATAGTTTACAACAAGATAATAAACGATTAGTAAGATTAATTTAGATTAAACTTGGAAACGCAGCAAGTTCGGTTCGGTATGGCAGCGAGTTCCTCACGTGTGCTCGGTCTCAAAGCTCAATCCAGATTGAACATTTTGGTTGATCTGTACTTCTAATGTCGTCCCACTACTGATGCATAGTCAAACAACCGTTTGACGTTTCCAACTGTAGTTCCAGCAATTCTTCATAGATGGCGTCGAGGGTTGCGCTCCGACAAATATAAGAAATGATTTTAATATAAGTATAGGTTTATTTATTCTATCCTAATTTTTGTATGTAACAGCTAGAAGTCACAGTGTACATTTATAGCTATGAATTATGCACTGTAATCGTCGGTATCAACAAAATTAATATCACGATAGTACAATAAACGGGCAATTTACGACACGCAAAATAACCTAAATTAAACATGTTTGCCTATTTCTACATTTTGACATAGTTTTGAGGCCTTCGTTTATAACTCATAAGGGTCAGCTCACACCGAGACGCGACGCGACGCAACGATACTGGAAGAGGCCAGTGATTTCGCGCTGCGCCGCGCGTCGCCGCGAGACGCATCTCAATGGCGCGAGTTGCATCGTAAAAGTAGGCAATCTTGCACGCCGCGCGTACCGACGATGCATGGCTGCGTAGCGATGCACCGCGCTACGCCGCGAGGCGTCACGAGACGCAGCGCTGCATGAAGCAACGTATTCTGAATTCTCACAATGAAATGTGTATCTTTTCGGGTAGAAAATAAAGTTCTATTTTGAGCCGCTCTTTGAAAGACTGCGCGACGCGTCGCGTTGCGTCTCGTCTCGGTGTGATTTGACGATGATATTTATGACGCTGCCATAATTATACCTCAGACCTTTAATACCTATAATAATATAAATATTATGCCTGATTTAAATCTAATTAATATACAAATTTTTCAAGTGTGTTGTATAAATTGTAATCCACTTCAAGTTAAAGCCCCAAAACAGCTTATTAATATATAAATGTCACATAAAGTTATGATTAACAAGAAATTTATTTAACAAGTTTCATCACGGTTAAATGTGCTACGCCTTAATGATCTACTAGATGAGTAAATCTGGTATACATCCGTGAAATCAGGGCATAACTTATATTTAATGATTTTGAATGCATAGGTTATTAACATTTTATTTTATAGCCTTAAATATATGCTACGCTTACAATCGCTACTTGGGGGAAAAGTTACCTAAAGAGAAATCGTTTTGATTTGGTCGGTCTGTTATATTTTTCAAACCTTACAATACTGAGCCAAAACTTTAAGCCTTAATCTATGAACCTTCACCAATCTGCACTGGCGCAAAGTGGTCGAGTGATATAGACCTCCTCAGTAATTTAGGAGCTTAGTAGAAAAAACATTACAGTGAATTTCAACAAAAGATTTTTATGTGTCATTTCAGTGAGATTTTTTTTTATTTCAACTCTATCTGCATATTTTTAGTTACAAATTAATATTTAGCCATTTTTATTATATTGTATGTGAGTGGCCTTCAAATATCATCAAAACTTACGTAAATATTTATGGTTAAATTTTTAAGAGTCTGCTGAAATTAAAAGTGTCTACCGAAATGATAATTAAATGTCCACCAAAGTGATAAAAATGTCCACCGGAGTAATAGTATGTGCACCAGATTGGAATAAACCCACGAAAATGATACAGCCAACGACGACCGAGCCGTGCTGTCCGGGTTCCGTTCTTTGTAAGGTTTCATTTCCGCAATCTTTGAGAAGCACTGAGACAGGACAGTACAGAGGTGCTAAGGATTACAATTAGTTATTAATATATATCTTTGAGTTTATTATCATTGTTTATTTACTCATCGTATTTTTTTGTTTTTTATTGTGTTTCAATGTTGAAAATGTTTGTCATAAATGCTGTGAACCATAAGTTAATATTTTTGTTTATTTATTTTGTAACTAGTTTTAATTTACTACAGCTACTAATTTACTTGATACATTTTCAAAAGACTGAACGAAGCGCGATTAGTAAGCTCAAAGCTTCTAGTGATAAAATTACTGCATTTGCAAGTTATGCCATTAATAGTAGTAATACATAATGACTACACTATTGCACTGAAAGAAAAATAAAAATAGATAAAAATTCATTCCTATAAGGAATATCCATTTCACAATCATTTCGAATTTACAAATACAATCTGCGTAAAAAAATTATTATAAACTAATTTAATTAACTTAACTGATTTAATACAACACTCACACACACCACTCTAATTAAATTAAGTAGGGTTTTTTATTTATTCAAGAAAATAACTGCTTAATATGGTATAAAGTTTAATATGTGATTTGTGGGAGAATCGTAGTAGCTGGTATCATTGATTGCGCACACGTAGACATAGACGCGCAGTGTAAAACGTTCCCTGCATGCACACATGTTTGAAAATTTTTCCTTGTTTTTTTGTTTTCATATGTGACCCAAGGATCTCTAAAACTTTATAGTTTTATCATTTCCGCGATACATTTAATTCCCGTGGACTGTTATTGATATTACAGTCCACCGAATCCACTGAAATGAAAACACTGAGATGATAAAATAGAGCTTAGTTTTACATTTAACTCCGAATAACAAGTGTTAAAAAATATCAACACTACTCGAACAAGGCCAATATTAATACACAATTTAGAAATTTATTAAATACATTTAGCACGATTTATAAGGTTCAAATTTGGACCCCATATCACTGAAATGATATACTTCCTTTTATTGGCGGGAATCACAAGACGTTATGACCGGTGTGTACGCGCCGAGAGCTAGAGCTGGACCGATCCGAACTGAGGAAAAGTAAGAGGGGCGCAACAACGCAATGTTGACGGAGCCATTGTACTAAAACTTACTATCCTCTAAAATGATAACTTTTTTCAGGACAAAAGTTGACTGCCTGTCAAATGGATTAGAAAGAAGAAAAGAAAAACAATTAACAATAGTTTTTGTTGATAGATAATATTATAATTTAACGATACCAAAATCGATTTAAATCCAAATAATGAATATAATTATTTGCAGGAAAAGGTATTTTATGACCGGAAATAGGTTTAGGACAGGTCACCGTGATGATAAAATGACACTTTGAATTTTTTTTAGTGTAATAGAGGCTATACCTTAATGATTTTTTTGCCAAGGTAGAGAAGTACTTACTTTACTAAGAAAAAATATACAAAACCGAAAACTCGCACATTGCACTACCGTTTTCAGGTTTGCCGTGTATTTTTTTTTGCTGGGGAAATTCACCCTTATACATATCAAAGCCGTTTAACTTGTTTATTAATTATATTCGACCTCGATGTCTCAAATAATGTTATAAAAGTGAATAATCGCGATTTTCTTCGAAAGTAGGTATAAATACGCATATATACAAGAACTAAACGAGATAAAAAAATATGGAGCTAATATTTCACAATCGACATGGCCTACAAGAAATTGATGACTACAATAATTTATCCGGTCAAGATTGAAATAAAACTAAACGTATTTGTTCTGATTAACTTAATATATGGTGACCAGACTACTCGGAGTGCAGTGAACAAAAACGACCAACTGTAATAGCATAGTAAAGTTGCAAATGGATTTATTTATGATCCTCTATACTAATTAGTGAATAATTTACAGGCAAAAAACTTGATCTGGTTTCACCTCAGTCTTGCGTTAACAAGTAGGTACCACTAAGTGTACCTAACTGAGAAAATTAACAGTTATTTTATATAACAATAATTCTTTATTTTACTGAATTTTTATCATTCTTATTCTTTTTTTAAATTTAGGTAGCTAACTACCGCAAATACCCACTTAAACTTTTCTCGTAAACAAGGTTTTGAGACTACTACGAATAGGTATACAGTGATGTCCGAAGTTTAAGGAAACGGTCTCAGTTGTAGTACCTTCTATGGACGGGATGAAGATAGGTACCTACCGAGCTAAATTGTAATAAATGAAACACAATTTTATGATATCACGAGGACTCTATGGTTGGTGTTTCAACTGTTTCACAAATATATGATTAGGTATGTAATCGGGTGATAAGACAGAAGTAAATAAATAAATTAATTACGATAATTAATGTAATTTTGCAGCCTCATTTTTCAAGCATTAGTTTCATATCTATTTCTTTTTTACTTATAATCTAATTGGGATAGAATTATTTTTAACGTAAATTGACCAAGACAAAAAACAATTGGAATTAACAATTTTTTTCTATTATTAATATATTGTTACACGGTGCCTAGTTTAAAATTATTTCGTCATAATAAAGGTACATAAATCGGCCATTTTACTTTCACGATGATAATGCTACAACCATACAATGGTTGGGTGCCTTTTAAAAGGTGTTTATTTGAGCTGGCCACATCTGCCCCGATTGATAAATTGTATAAAAAATGTTACTATTCGTATACAAGGAGTCGGTCGCGCGTGTGTGTTCTACGAATGTGTGCGTGCTGTGGACCCCAATATTTTTGACGTAAGCGCCATTTGTCATTATAGGTACGCATTATAATGGTATTTGATATTATCCAATTCATTAAATTAATTACAATAAAACTTATTTAGGTATATTGGGATTGTAGTTGTTAATCAATGGTCTACAAGGTAGTCATATCACATCACAAATAAGGAAACTTTCCTAGCTATAGAATTACTCTCCACTTGCCAGCTTCAGTGCGTATTGTTAGACCTCTAACTCTCTAGGTCAATATTTATTAATTTAATAAATTTAATAAAAATAAGATAACACGGACAAATTATATAAAAATCTTAAAAGTGCATTTCTGTTAACGAAATTTTATAAAATCACCGATAATCACATGGGCGTGGCTCGACCGTCATCCGTCAACTGCAACCCGCACACACACCTACATTGTAACCCACACTCGTTCGTTACCCCTAGTTCTATCACGAGATAATGTCGCCTATGTAGAGACAATAAAAGCCTAAGCGGTTTATTTTTTATCTGCTTTGTGAACAGCCCCTTTCTTATGCCCTTTCGCACCGTTAACTATCCGACGAGGTGATGACACCCCGCACACGGTGCATATGCCCGACTCACATAAATACAAAGCTCTCGAAGGTTATTTGAATGACAAAGAGGGCGATTCAGGAATAACTTTCCCTCCACAATGTTAAAGTGACGCGTTCGGCTTAGATTTAGGCTCCTCAGTGGAAAAAAACGTTGAGCTACACGCCAATAAAAACGCGAACGTTCCCGTGGATTGCAATTTCGCTAAACGTCAAAGTGATGGTGCGAACAGGCCCTCGGCCCGCGTGCAAAAAGTCATTCGGACTGATACAGGATTCAGAACCGAACCACATTGCTCACTTGCATTGGATACCTTTTACGGCGATACGAATCTTGAATCGTTATGGACCCTGGCAATTAGTTAATTACAAAATTCTATTAATAAAAACATTACAATCACTTACGCGGGGCCCAACTGACAACAAAGTTTATGATAAATTGTCTTTCACGTCTCACTGAATGCAAAATGCATGATCCCTCGTAAGCTCGTAAGAAACTCATCTACTTATTTATACCTTCGTCTATATGTGGATAAATCGACTGGAGCCTCATTTTTTGCCATTTTGTAATGTGCTTATTTCTACCACCCGCATCGATCTTCCCTCTTAATGAATTATTGATTAAATAGAGCCTGATAAGAAAACTTTTATCTCAGCATTTAACTGTTCAAGCTTTTTACTTAACTTTAGAAGGTAAATTTGCGCTCATTATAGTGATATGATTATTTTAATTGATACAATAATAGTGTGAATACCTAGTTTTTTTGTTCATGGTTGCTATTAGTTACAGTAGGTAGGTACTAATTATTACAATTACCTTTAAAGTTATTAATTCTGTCGCTGTTTTTATCTGAAACTAATTGAATAATATCTAGCTGATTGTAATATAATTAATATTGTTTACATAGTAAAATACATACAAACTTTTAAGAATCTTTACTGAAAATATCTTAGTTTAAACAAATATAAAACTTTTTATATTAAATTTGTGAAGTGGTACAGTGATACTTACAATCATTTAATTTATATAGTACCTACTCATTACAATTATTGTAAATAATCCAAGCGAAAACCAAAATCAATGGCTCTACAGAATTGGAGGCTTATTTTATTGATTTATTATTAATAATAAATTTTATTATCTGGCGAAAGCGACTTTTCTTTAAAATTACGCATTCAAACTTTTAGCCCACACCTACTTCAATCCTTTAGGGAATTAATTTTCAAAAATTCTGTAGGTAGGTAACACTTTTTTTATTAATTAAGTTAATTCAGTAAAATAACCTGAAACCGAAATTGATCGTAAATGAATTGCACTTAAGAAAAGTGTATTTTTACATATCTATACCGCACCGCATATTCATACAGTTATTCAGAAATAATTATTTATTTTATTCATGACTAGCTGACCCGGCAAACGACTGTTATTCTGCAACAAATATTATTTATATGTCAGGTTATAAGCGCATAATTAATTATGAAGATGAAACATACTCCAGTTATCAAGAAGCTTCCATTTGGTATAACTGCGAAAATCGCATTAAAAATCAGTAGATTTTGCGTGATGCGCAGACAAAATATAGACTCAAATATCGCCTATGTAGAGACACGAAGCAGTTACATTTTTAATACGAGTATAAGAATGGATCTATCTAGAGAACATTACCCCAAACAATTCATATTTTTATTTTACTTTATAAACAACATATTTAAAATCAATTATCATTATAACGGAGAACATTAGAACGGAGATGTGCTTAATGGTCACTAGCAAATTTTGTCACTCAAATTGAGACTACATGTACAAAAACTTTAAATCAGTTGTTGGTCTGCGGCACGTTATTCCCGGGGTATATTATCATGACATGTGCTAAGCCGTGATAGCGAGACAACATAAATTGCACGCTATCGTCGTGTAACAATAGTTTCGAAGCCACGGGATGCGCCGGCGCAGCCTCTTCCTACGCCCGTTTTGCTCTTCTATCTTATTACCATCATTCCTTTTGACACTTTACTACCTCCGCTTGTATTTTATAACGACAGTTTCGTTTTTGTTCTGAAGCAAGGTGCATAACAAACGAACTTATTATGCGAGAATGATGAACTGTTGAGCTGACTCTGTTGTGTTCTATTTATGATTTTTCACACGTTTGTTGGTTCCCTATTGTTTTCATATTTAAAATGTATAATAATGGATGCAGTAGAAATGTTTCTTACATATCGCCAATTGAATAGTTATCCTTAGGTAACTATCTTGGTAAGAGTAGTAATTTACTTACAAAAAATAAAATAATTAAATCGGCTTCAAATGGTTATAGTCCGTTGACAGGTATACTTATAGTAATAGTTTTTTGATGTAATAAATAGTTTTCCCATTAAATTAAATGAGCTATCATCAGTCGTTTTCAATGCGTGGAGAAAAACTGTTTGCTCTTTGAGGTTCCTAACTGCGCGAAATTCTTTCGTCTTGTAGGGCAGTGGTGGTGGGTCTCACTGCATCATTCATGGGTTTTTTCGCCGACACCTTGTCGCTATCAATATGTATGGAAGTGTGTGATATCACCGACTCCGCAGATCCCCGTTTTGGAGTGAATTCTATAGATTCAAGACGTTATTGTGATAGTAAATTTGTTGAAGCAGCCATAAATCCATAGCTGCTAAGGTTCGCCAGCTTTATAACTGAGCTCATTGGAGTGGAATTGGAATCTAAAACGTAGTTTATTTTGTATTTTACTTGGTTTGTTCAAAACGACATGTTTTTGTTGAAATTTCTATAAATAATTCAGAGAAAAATCTCTCTGTTTGTTCGCTCTTGTCATGAACATACACGCACGTCGGTACAAGCAGAGAATATTGATGCATTTTCTATTATTTCTATAATTGACATAATTTATCTGTATTTACTTTTACTGAATACAAGATACTGCAATATCTTGTTAAATAACTTGTAAATTTTTCCACCACAGACCAGCTCTACCGACAGAAGTTAGCATTGGCTAAACAAAAAACATAAATTAACCTTTAAGGAAATTTATATAGGTAGATAATAATTGTTAGGTAGGAAATAAAAACTGCAAAAATGCATCGACATTGTGTCAACGATGGTACCTTTGATGTAAAAATTCCCCACATTCAACACCACGACCAAAAACTGTTGATGGGCTGAAGTCTGATAACAATCGAATGTTAACACGAGAATAAAACGATTTGGAATTCTCCTAAGCCACTTTTTCACTTTTCTGAAACATGGTATAGAGACTATAGAGGGCAGTTTAGATAAATTTTTAGGGTTTTATACTTTTCATGGAGCATTCTTATAAAATCCTCATGTTAGGTTTTTAAGCCTTAGGTTATTACGAGTGGGCTTTTGCTTCAACGGCCAGTAGGTATTCAGAAAATTGCATAAAAATGGAACTTATGTCAAAGTCAGCTTCCAAAATTTATATTATTACTTACACGTATTCATTGCATGTTGGTAATTAACGATGATGTTAAAACATTGAACAATTAATAGTGTCCGTACTTGCAAAGGGAGGGGTCCGAAGTTCAATACCTACCCAGCCGAGGCAGACATTCTGTGTTGTTTATCCCACCTGCGTCACAGGTACTTGTAGTGCAGAAGTATGATTCTGTAATCGTTTAATCAAGACCTAGATAGGAAGGTGCAGTGCCGGTTACACTTTTTAGAGGCGATCATTATAGAATTGGAACGAGCTTCTGAGTCTAACTCTAGGTTTAGCGAAGGTTGTGCTTGCCTGCTTGTTTACCTTACTACCTTAATTCTATAAAAAACCTTAAATAGGTTTTTGTTCTTATCAGAAAAAAGTCATGTAATTTATGTTTTACATCCAGCAAAGCAAACGTTTTAACGGCTAGTTTATAAATATCAAAGATTAATAACGGCAGTTACTGAGTCCACAATCAAGTTTGAGGATTATCTAGTAAGTCAAAAAAATAACGTGAATTACACTTGCATTTATTATGATTATTACTAATTATTAATAAAAAAATAGGTATCGTGGCATGAATTAGTTATTTTTATTTAATTTAGAAATAATAAGTTATAAAATAAGTACCTACACTGTATCAAAGTCACAAGAATATACACAGAATCATAATTATATTATTTATATTTTTTATGGCGATAACATGATAATTTATGTTTTAAATTATATACCTCATACATTCATAAGCACATTAAAAATACGAATTAATTTTGAAAATAAAAATAAAACTTATATTATCACCCCCCCCCCCCACCTTAGGATTCCCCTTGCGGGTGCCATGAAGCACACAAATAATTTTACGTCTCATAAATACTTGCCCCACCCGGGAATCGAAACCTGGACGATTCACGTTCCAGGCAGGTTCAGTAGGTATTCACTATCAAAAAGGATACGGGTTCCTTTAAATTGTAAACGTTCTGAAAATAAATGTGACATGATTTTTTACCAGAAATAGCAAAAGCCAAAGGATCACAAAAATGTTCGTGGTCACAAAAACTAGTCTCTTGTAATTTGAAGTGGCAAACAAGTAATTAGACTTCATAATGCGAACATGAATGTTTTATGTCTGTTGTGTCAATGTGTTGCTAAAATACAAACCAGTAGGTAAATTCATTGTCCAAGAGACAAAGTGGAAAGCCACATATTTGGATGAAACTTGCCATTTGCAACATGGCACGCACCTGACTACCAAATAAAATACAACACTACACAGCACTAATTAAAATGTACCTTACAAGATACAAGCCATTATCTCGATCATATTGGGCTTTAAAACATATTATATGAAGTCGCGTAAGAAACGCACATATTCAAGGAATGTGGTCGAGTCTCATCTTTAAAAAAACGAGTTATCCAAAGCAATAAGAACAAAATCAGCTATTAATATTTGTTAGAAGTATTGGTTTGTCCCAAAAACGAGGCCGGGGGCTGAAACCTGACTCCGTGTGGGAGTTGAGTGGACACGCTCCGTCCGTACCACAGGCTATATAGTAAAGGTACATTTTTCTGATCGCAAACGCCGAGCGACTAACATAGAACTATCGTCCGATTTTTAATTCGATGCAAAAAATACGTCAGCTATTGGGAACGTGCGCGACGGTGGCGACGCGCAACTTGTTCGGCGACTGTCAAATAATGACATGTAAACAAACATTTTTAGTATTTTTGCAATTAAAAACCAAAATAAAGAGTAAATGGTACTTGTTGACTTTATTTGAGTGCAATTTATTGAATAGTGTATGTGTAAAATGGATATAATCATAAAAACCGGGTTCGAAAGTATTACACACAGCCGAAGTAGTTTCCAGTTTTTGTCACGCTGCGCGCTGCGATCGTTTTGGTACACCTATGTTTTAATACTTTTAATAGGCCACATTTGACAGTTCGTCAAAATTTTACAAAGTAACCTTGTAAGGGAGGCACTCCATATTATTTAATATTCCCTACTAGATATTGTTAAAACTTTTACACTTTTAAGTAAAGAACTGACGTCGTTACCAAAACAAACAGATCAGTAGATAAGTTGAATTCGAGAAGTCGAACTAATCGTCAAAAAGTATTTCACGATTACAAAATAAATTATATTTTAATGGGAATAGAATTAATTTTCTTACATTTTAGGCCAGAAAATATGTAATCATTCATTTAAATATATAACGTCTAGCTCAAAAGCCAGTATCCAGAAACGTGAAATGTTACAAAAAAGTCATGATTTCATTTCGCGCCATTATTAGACGTTTGGCAATAGGGAGATCTCCCGCCAGGCGAGACGACATGCCTGGGGGGTGGCCGGGCCCCGAGTAAATGTACTCGAGGCGTGGTATATATGCGGGCGATCCACAATTCTTCGATAGCGCGATTCAGGCTTCGGTGACGTCACCGTGTGACGTGTGCGCGGTGTCGCCACATCACCCCCCTGCTCAGACCGGAGGTCGATCCGATGTTGCAGCCCATGCTCTTCGACGTTGGTGACCCGTTGATTGTTTTGCCCCGAAGATACCCTCTATCCGCGGTGAGTCGGGATGGGAGGGTGAGACGACAGTTGCGGAGGGCGAGTGGTGTACTCCAGCCGTCCGTGGAGTCGTCGTAGGGGCAGCCGGCACGGGCTCAGGAAGCGGAACACCGTACGCTGCGATGAACCCGGCAAGCTGGGCTGAGTGCCGAGAAGACACGCTGCTGTTGTTCATCGGGTGTGAGCGGTGAGGTGAGGTGAGAGGTGAGGCCTGAAGCGCTACCGGTACCAGAGGGGACGTGTTCTTGTCCGGAGGTCACCAGTTTGGCAATAGGGAGATCTCTCGCCAGGCGAGACGACATGCCTGGGGGGCGGCCGGGCCCCGAGTGAATGTACTCGAGGCGTGGTATATATGCGGGCGATCCACAATTCTTCGATAGCGCCATTCGGGCTTCGGTGACGTCACCGTGTGACGTGTGCGCGGTGTCGCCACAGTTTTTGTCGTTTTTTAGTCATTGTTTGAACTGTGCGGCCATTAAAATAGTTTTTACAACAATCACATTCAATTTACAGATGTTTGAAGTCCTCATCGATTAATTAAATTAATCGATGTTTTTCAGCAGGTTACCCTCACTATAAAGCAAAGACAAACAGTTGTCAAATGTGGCCTATTAAATTGGCCTTACTTTAAGGCGCTACAACCGTAATATGTAAAACCGAAATCGGCGTGCGCGCCACCAAAATAAAATCGCGGTGGCACAAAATGGAACTAAAAGTTCATTGCGCCGATTGCGCGTGGAACGGATAGTTCCTTGGAGTAGATAATGTAAGATAATTCGATTTATTTGATGTGAATTAATGGATTAACTGTTACATACATAAATTACATTATGTTAGAGATACATCGTTTTAACACAGGTTTTAACTTCGATGAGTATCGATATAAATAATAATAATAAATAAATAAACGCTAACACACTCATACCCCCGCAGTAGGTTACTTACTAGGTACCTGTGTCGCGGGTGGCATGCTGGCATGGACTACACATAATATAACACATTACAATTACACCCATGACCCGAGTACAAATATTTACCTGCCACATAAATATCTGCCCCGGCCGGGAATCAAACCCGGGACCCCTCGCGTCGCAGACAGGGTCGCTACCAACTAGGCTACAGGGTCGTCAAAGCATAATATAATAAGCATTTATTTAGTACATATTTCTTAGGTTTACATGAACACTTATAATACTTATTAACACTTATAATCAGTTGGTCGATGAATAGATATTATCGTCAATGTATTGTATCGAAAAAAAAATTCAACTCAACAATGTTATAATTTTTTGAATTTCGCCTAGCGCGTGCGACATCAAAGGACGCCGCCGACAGCTAAGGGCTCGGCTAGTCTAAGCTCCATAATCTTAGACCCACAATTCTACAGCTTTTTAATTTTGTCGAAGAATCAATTATTTTTTTCAAATCTGTACCTGTCTGTTACTTTGGTTCGATTTAAAATATCTCAATAAATAAGTATGTGATCTTATTTACGTTAACGAGAATCGCAAATAACTAATACATCGAATTAGATTATCGATTTCTTATGTCAAGCAATTTAGATAGGAAATAAGGTTTAATCAATTTTAATTAATTAACGGTTGCAGTTCCAAAGTATTTGAAGGTAATAGTTTATTGATGTCCAATACATCGTAGTATGAAGTACCTACTTACTGCAAATTTACGGCGGCTAACGTACATAAATAGGCCAAATCGTTTCAATTCTAAGTGACTATTAATCTGTGTCGAATAATAAATACCTAATAAGCAACCACTACCTACTGAATTTGATACTTTGTTACGAGTATTTTATGTCATAGTTACATTGTTCGTACCTTCATCCCAATGATGTTATAAATAGGTAGATTGAGCGTCGCCCTACTACAATGAAAACAAAAAAAACAAGGCAACAATATCAAGCATGTGTGCGTGCAGGCGATGTTTTTCGCGTTCATTTATTGTCTATGTGTGCGTAATCTGTGCGTAATGATATAAAAGTCGCGGCCAACAGTTGGCTTCGCTTTTTTGACACGTTTTCGCGGATTCGATTATCCATCTAGATATTTATACATCATTGCTTCATCTCATTCCTCGCACGCAACCTTATCGTAAATATGGGTTTATGTTTGTATTACTATTGCTAAGCATATTTATTAAATTATCGATTTATCGATCACATTATAAAAAAATAAATATCTATTTTTCAATCACAACAAATGCACGGGAACCAATAAACGCAGCCTTATGGGCCGGGCGAATATGGCGTCTAAGATGGCGGCTAGAGCAGTGCAGCAAACGCGACCAAACAATTTTGATACTATTGTAGACAATGTAAAATTACCTATTTCAATATTATTTTTTAGGAGTGCAGTCATGCACGTGTTTTCTTTTATTTCTAATACTCAAGATTATTATGGATAAATCCTTAATTCAGTATTTACTTTATGTGACGTTGGCGTAGGTATGATAATTAAATATTGGTAGGGATATTCTTTTTAATACATTTTTGTCGATCTTGTTTGTCTGTACAAAACTTATACTTTTGCTGTCAGCTGACTATGAGTTGAGCAGCGTTTCATTTTATGTCTTCTGTGGTCCCAGTATGTTACATATTGTGGCAAATAATAAAATTACCATTAGCAAATTCTATCAGAACTTCCGTCTAGTAGTTTCAGGTCATAGGTTTTACATCGATTTTACTTTTGTAAACATTACGTACGAAGATAAATTAAGTAGGTACGTTACCATCGCAGAATTCGATTTTAAATCAAGGACCAAGACTGTGTAGACCTTGAGGTAGTTGTATGAATGAAATCGTTATCGTATTTTGTTTACGAGAATTTTATAGTTATGAATGAAACGAATTGGTGTTTATTAAATCTTTGATCAAATTTGCTGTTTTTGGGGGATAATTTTGGGTCAATTTCAACAAGCCCATAAAAATTCTCATTTCCGTGGACTTTTTTATCTTGAAGATTTTTAAAGAAAATTTTGGCATTTTTTATAGATCTTGATAATGTATGTATCCTTGCTTAATGTCTAGCAGATAACTTAAAAAACTAACGAGATATCGAGACTTAAAAATTTTGTTCCACGGCGATGAAACATGCGTGCACGGCAATGAAAAAAGGATCCACGGCAATGAAAGAACTGTGCCACGGGAATGAACATATCCACGGAAATGAAAATCCATATTAATTATTCTACTCTCATTCATTTTTTTAAATATCTTCTTGTCCAAATTTCATACAAGTGGTGGAATCAACATCTTATGAACAGCAGTTTTGATTCCTTTTAGACCAATTCTTGCTACTCATTACAAAATACACGGCCTCCTACACTTGATTCTCAATTTTTACTATACTCCTAATATTCTTCTCTATTAGTCCTAAAATCTGCAAATGGATTAAAATTACACAAAAAGTTAATAGAATAAAAGCGATCATTTATTTAAATTATTTCGCATAAAATAGTAACAAATAGGATGATTATAACGGGTGTCTCAGTAAGAGTGCACTTTTTAATTGTAAAGTAAGAGTGCACTTCAAATTTCACAATTTGTGTGAAAACAGTGTTAAACGTTATATGATATAAATTTTTTTGAAGTGGCCTTTTCACGATCTTTCATATTGACAGAACATAATGCAGAATGCACACAAACAGTCGCTCTGACGTACCTACATACATACAGGAAAATAGACGATAATCTAATAAGTATTCATTTATCGCATGCACCGCTCCTATAAAGTCAACATTTTCGCAAACCATGATTAATACAATTACATTTGAATCTCAATTTGTGAACGCTCTTTCTCTGAAGCGTACGTTTTAATTATAATTTATATTTACCATCGCGATATGACTGTGCACTTTGTGGCCCGTGTTGTGCTACATTTACTATTATACTTTTATTGGGATGCTTTTGTATGAGTTGGCAGATATTTATCGGGTATCGAAACATTATTCGGTCTGCTCATAATCGTTCGCATAAAGCACCTTGTCATACGGTCATTGGGCGCCGAATACGCTGTAGTCCCCCATATTCTTTTTATGCGCTCGGGACGAGGGCCTTATTCTTTGAGAAGTGGAAAAAATGAAGATATTAATATATCTTTCTAATTCGAAATACGTTTCGGATAAAGGGAACATCATAAATCATTATCCTCGGTACGAAATCCTTTTTAAATATACCAGAGAAATCGGCGTTTCGAGGAAGCGTCGTCAATCAATAGATGCGACACCTTGACGGTTAGTAATAGATTGTTGACATCGTGACATTTAATACCTGGTGCTTGTGAACGGTCAAGTACCTACCTACAGCTTGGTTTCTTATGGTAATATTATTTTAAATAACTTTTCAAACATTCAGGCCCAAAGCGTTATAGATACAGGTACTTCGTATGCGTAAATGCTACTTCAAAATATGAGAACGATTTCCCTCCCAAAATATTTAGGTTACTTTGAAGATTGGACCATAATCCGTTGAAATAATATAGGTCAATTACATACGATCGGCATGCAGCAGATATTTATCTCGGAAACAATCTTATTTTTCCAACAATAGTCTCGTAAAGTCTACACAAAACCATTCCTTATACACATCAAAATCGAAGATCACATCCTTGATCGGTGTCTACAAACCTACATTACCCCATTAATAACGCAGAGGCGGGCTTAACAATATGAATATAATAAACCAGTAATAGTTTTCGATTATAGCGTATAAGTTTATGGGCGGAACATGTCTGCTAGGAATTGTCAAATCGGCTAGTCATCCCTTGCTCATTAGCCGGCTGTCTGTTCGAGATTGAATTAGGACTAGCCGACCGCATCGGCTATTTAACCGATTAAAACAATGCCTTACACCCATGTCCGGGACAATAATGCGTCGTCAGTAAATGCTTATCAGCTATTTGGCAAATATTAAATCTAATTATCAGACCGCTTATCTTGTAAGCGCTATTAAATCGTTTTATGTGATCAGATGTCTGACTTTTTGTTATAATTATGTAATTAAGTATATAAATAACTCATAGATTGTTATTAGGTGTTGGATTGAGCTACGGTTTATATATAGGTAGGTACTTAGGTTATTTCTGAGTTGTCAATGGCGCAGCAAAAAAATAATTAATTAATATAGGTACATCTAATAATAAATAAATAACGCTTCACACTCAAAGCCCCACACTAGGATTCCCTGTGTCGTGGGTACCTTGGACAACACACAAGACAAGGACACACACCCAGACCGAGAACGGAAATTTAAACTCATCATTCAAATTGCCGCCTCGCTGGGAATCGAACCCAGGACCCTCGGAACAGCGATCGGCGTGTTAACCATTGCGCCATTCAGGTCGTCAATAAATACACTTATTTTATTTATTTATTTATATATATATTTTATTTAATCTAATAAATACACTTATACACCAAAGTGTATCAAAATACCTACTTGAAATACTACGATTTGCTTATACATAAGTAGGTAACTACTATCGTTATTTAAAAGTTTCCTAGACGTGTTAAAGAAAATATCCTTATGGTTTATATACAATTTCGTCCGTACCTACCTAAGTTTGTTCATGTTAATCAATTTGCATGTGAGTTTTCACTTACGTATTCTATATAGAAGGCATTAGGCATAGGACATTTTTTTGTTAGTTGTTTTATTTAAAACGGATCCCATCCAAGCAATTGTTGGAAAGCAATTGCTCAAGGGTCTTGAATGCGTTTACTGAAAGAAAGATTTCCCGAAGCAAAACGAGGGTCACTTATGTCAGTTTCACATCCCAAGTCCACATACATATTGCCTTTTAAAGATCTTTACTTAATATCGTTACTTCACAATACAATAGCTTTGTAAACAGGTGTCTTAAATATCACGTATCAGCATCGACCATCAAATTAAATATCTACCTATAAATACAAGAAGACAGTGAATTTAAATGTTTTAAAATCTAATTTCATTTAGTAGCACTATCGGGTAACTTTATATCCGCTAACGCATAATGTTTTTTCTGTAAACTCACCTAACGCCATTTACACAATTTGGGTGCAAAGGCGAAGCGACTCGTATTACACATCACTCGTGCTATTTCTAAAAAGCTTGTTTTCACAGCGGAGCGCACTTAAGTAGCGATTGGTAATTCAATACTGCAGTGTAATTCTGGCTAGGCGTAGTGCCAACTGCGGAATTACCATTAACTTCTCACTGCAACGACAAGATTTCACGAAAGATTTCAAGAAGGATTGGTGAACTTCTCACACCTTTGAGTTTTGTGACCTCTCCGGCTTGCGGATTTCCTCACGATGTTTTCCATCATCAATATAGCGAGTGACATTTAAATGCTTAAAACGCACATAGCTCCAAAAAAGTCAGAGGTGCGTGCCTTGGAATTCGAACCCGGACCCATCCGAATAGGATGCCGAATTCATAACCACTAGCTATCACCGCTGAGATGGTACGATACTCATTGAACACAAATATTGTCAATTGTATCATGAGACTACTGGGAAAAAATAGTGTTGCTATCCTTCTTGTTGTCCCACGATGTCCCATTATGGAACTAAAACACCTGACCTGCACCTGTTTTATTGGATCTCCAGTGGCCTTAGATATGGGGGTATGTCTTTTGCAGCCTGTAAATAGGCCTTCTACATGGCTTAACGATGCTTAAAATATTTCAATAATCTAATGCTAATTTTATGACTACTAACCGGATTCAATGTTTTTTAATACCTTTAGTTAAAATTTCATTAATAAAATAGTTAACATTTCTACAACCTATGATATAAAATCGTTTCTGCAGTTCTAATTTCTGAAGTTAATTTTATTGTTAATTACATTACATTACACGAATACAAGCCACTACTCAATAATAATGTTAATAATCGTTCCTTTAACGTTTTATTATTAAATATCCTCAAAAAATAAACGGCCCGAAGTTCCACATCGATAATAACGTTACAAAAAAGTGTCTCCCGTGGGTGATACAGGCGTTTAAGATAAACATCTGACCCTAGTCCGTGTCTGAACGCGGCATGCAACGAATTCACGACGTGCATTCCCAACTCATGTTGGTGCCGTTTTATTTTATCATTAAATATACCCCAGCAAGCTCTTCAAACCTACACGCTAAATGTTTTTTTATGAAATCTTTAAATACATCTATCAAAAAACTTTGGCAAAAACAATAATTCGTAATAAAGTTAAAGGTTCAACGGACAGTGTTTTATTATTAAATTCTGTCATATCGAAGATACTATCGTTTGGGCCTGAATGATTTGACTGAAAGAAAAAATATATTGGGTAAGACATACTTCTTTGTATAAAGTTTTATCCTTAAGTTAGTATTTGATATCTTTAACTTTACCAACCGAACATAGTCACTTAGGTGGATCAGACTCAGTTTTCCCAGTGAAACGGAACGTTAAATAAACGGGACGTTGGTTTCCAAAACGGGCCAGTTAAAAATGATTAAGTAGATACAATTATAGGTAGGTAATTTTTTTCTGTAACAATATAAGTAGGTGCTGATCAAAGAGATTTGTGATAAATCAAAACAATCGAGTTGCTATAAAGAGTAAGTCAGGACTAGTCAACAGTCCCAACAGTCCCTAAAAAATTAAGATCAGGATATCACCTCCAACTATCTACGTAGCATATCTTATTTTTAAATATGCATTATCAAAATTTAGTGTGGATCACATATGAATTATGACAATAAATTTTTAAACAACTTAAATTAGTTGTACTAAGATGAAAATTAAAATATTATCATCACTGTAAGTTACAAAAAATGTCAAAATGTCATAATTATAATTATGTCATCCTTAACATCACTATTCTATTCAAATGTGTAGTTAATGAAGCGTTCTTCATCATTTCACGATTTATTATCTTTACGAGAACCTAACACCGAACACATCAGTCGTTAAGGCCACCGAGTCGGCGCGTGCACGATGGGCCATCACACTCTAATAGAATTTGTCGTCCATCCTTTTTTGTACCAGATGAGACGCCCGATTAGTAATTAGACGGGTGACACATGTTTTCGACTCTTTTATCTCGTATTAGTCTCATTAGTACCCGACTCCCTCACCGTTTATTGTTCTGACCGAAATCAAAACTGATAGCCTTTTTTGTACTTTTTACCTCACCTTCGAGGAGACATTTAATTTCGGGTTAAATGAGCACTGATAATCTTTTAAAACGTAAAATTTGTGAAGTTTGTTTCGACTTCGATATTTCAAATCCTCGCAAGATTAAGAATTCGAATGCACCTCAACTCAGAGTATTTAGAGAATATTATGTTCACTATCCAGACATAATAGATGGAAGCAATAGTGATGTATGAATGAATTAAAGGAAGTATCACAATTCAAATAAGCCGTCGAAAGCGTGAGCTTTTCATTCACTATTTGGATACGGTAACAAAATTGCGGTGAGGGAACACCTAAAAAGCCCTATTATTTGTGTGTTAACAGACACTTGAGATTAGCATCTGTACGTACTCAGCGTTCTTCAAGTTTCGAACACAATACGGGGGATTACGGCGAAGAGGTTTATTTGTAAACACGACAAAGAAAAGTAGGCAGACTGTTGAATAGTGCGGTCACACAGGCCGAAACGGGCCTACTTGTAATGTATTTATTGAATGGTATTCACATCACATACGATTCGGTGAATTCGTAAGGAATATCACTAATTCACAGCGGTTCGATGGCTATCAATATTTCATAAAAAATATTCAATGTTAGTATGGAATATTATTTGAATGACAGACATTGAATTTTGGTTAAGTACCTACTTTATTATTCGTCCTTATATTCGTACACATCATTACAGTGTAAATTTTAGTAAAATGTAGAGTTTTGAATCGGAAAAAATATATGTATAAAAAAGAAATTATTTTCACATTTGTAATTTATACTTATTCACATAATAAAGTGAAATGTAGATATTGATTTCTTTGTCGATATAAGTATCACTTGTTCTGCGTCTAGAGTTAAAGAGTTGGTGATGATTACGTGCTTAACATGGTACTTACTCGTATTTCAAAGTTTTATTGAAAAATATCTGATGCTTAAATATTCGTCAGACAGACAGACGTAGTCAACGGATATCTTACGCTCCCTTTTCTACAAAATGTTAATGCTATTTCGTGGAGTACCTAAGTATTCAAAATAAGTAATTGTTGATTTACATCAGCACGTCATCAAAGCGGATACTGTAGCTCCCTCCAACAAGAGCACCAGATCTATTTGCTACAAATTTAAACGTGTCTGTGGATCTAAAAATAAAGTTCAAAATACCTTATTCATTGCAACAGTACGGCTTTGTTACGACACTGTGACAAAGTCGTCTTATAAAGATGATTTATGGTCGTGTTAAGTATTTAATGATGCCAAAGAAGTAGGTATAACTTCTTACGCGCGTACATAAGTACACGCAATTTAATTTTTTTTTACTTGTGATCGATATACCTATTGAGGACAGGGTTTCTATGGACGAAAATATTTCAAAGTCTACCAGGAACGTGGGGATCTAAAGGAAGTCAGAAATTAATAATTAGAGATATCGATATGCCCCCGTAGCAAAATAAATATAGTTATGAAGTGACGAGCGTTTACCAAAAGTAGGTAGGTACATATCTAATTATAAATTTAAGTTCCAGAGTCGTCCAGATATAATCCTAAGCGAGCACTAAGTTTCCCGAAGCAAAGCGAGGACAGGTCCATTAGATTCAAATAATTTATTAATTCCTAAAATAATATTGTGACACACGCGAACGCCAATTAATAATTTCTACAGCAATGCTTAGTTCCTCCTCAGCATATAACAACAGTAAAACACAAGCTTAACATGATATTATTATTCAAATCAAAAAACTAGATGTGATATTTTTCTGTTGTTTTTTTAAAACGCCCGGCGATGATGCCGGTTAAGGCTGTCAAAACGGCTGACGTCCGGATTGACGAGCGACCCGGTTGTTTTGTATTTGTTCTCACAGTCGCAGGTGTATCGCGGCGTTATCCGTTTACACACTATGGGAACAAATTTGGAACTCAATTTTAAATTAGCTTCAGTTAAACTGATACGAATTTTTTACTCCTTTGCTTAGTAGGTTTTTACAGACGCCATTCGCAACGATGATGTCATTAGGGCGCGTATAGGTACATAATACAAACATAATGTATACTATTTTAATAGATAAAGTCATTAATATAGAAATGTATACATAATAGGCAGGTAATGTAGCTGGTTCTGAATATTTGAATATAGAATTTGTCAATAATTTGACTAATGCGCCATCTATCGCGTAAAGTTGGTATGTCTTAAGACACTAAAATGTCTCTACAATATCAACGAAGAATTTTTGAACTTATCAGCATGTTGCTAATGTCTATGATTAATTGTAACCACTCAATAACCAAAGGGTTAACAATCGGCCACTACCTATAGTGCTTTCTTAATACGTACCTACCTAATATAGAAATTTTCTTCCTTATTTAAGTTAACATAACTTAAGTGGCCAATATCAATAGGTTCATATCAAAACGTAGGTACCTACCTCGTCTTACGTATTTATTACCGACTAGCTTTTGCCAGCGGTTTCACCCGCGTCCCGTGGGAACTACTTCGCGTACTTCAGATAAACAGCAGCCTCGTCTTCCTCGATAAATGAGTCTAACACTGAATTTTTCAAATTGAACCAGTAATTCCTGAGATTAGCGCGGTCAAACAAATAAACTCTTCAGTTTTTTTAGAGTTTGAGCTACATTATCGCAGGATCCCGATTTTTTTTAATTATAATATAGCCTATGTCACCCGGGAATAGTGTAACTTTCCAACAGTAAAAGATTTTTTCAAATCGGTTCAGTATTTTCGGAGCGTATTCAATGCAAACAAACATTCGAAAACATTCCATTTCCTTTGGAAATAAAAAAATCATTTTGGATCTCCTGCGAAAATCTATAATACTGGAAAATGAATATCCAATGTTTCTTCTTTTAAGTTGTTTTGAGAACAACGTAACTGCTTACTCCTAACTTTTCTCCCGTTACGGCAGAAATAAGTTTAGGACAGAACATAATGCAGAATGCACACAAACAGTCGCTCTGACGTACCTACATACATACAGGAAAATAGACGATAATCTAATAAGTATTCATTTATCGCATGCACCGCTCCTATAAAGTCAACATTTTCGCAAACCATGATTAATACAATTACATTTGAATCTCAATTTGTGAACGCTCTTTCTCTGAAGCGTACGTTTTAATTATAATTTATATTTACCATCGCGATATGACTGTGCACTTTGTGGCCCGTGTTGTGCTACATTTACTATTATACTTTTATTGGGATGCTTTTGTATGAGTTGGCAGATATTTATCGGGTATCGAAACATTATTCGGTCTGCTCATAATCGTTCGCATAAAGCACCTTGTCATACGGTCATTGGGCGCCGAATACGCTGTAGTCCCCCATATTCTTTTTATGCGCTCGGGACGAGGGCCTTATTCTTTGAGAAGTGGAAAAAATGAAGATATTAATATATCTTTCTAATTCGAAATACGTTTCGGATAAAGGGAACATCATAAATCATTATCCTCGGTACGAAATCCTTTTTAAATATACCAGAGAAATCGGCGTTTCGAGGAAGCGTCGTCAATCAATAGATGCGACACCTTGACGGTTAGTAATAGATTGTTGACATCGTGACATTTAATACCTGGTGCTTGTGAACGGTCAAGTACCTACCTACAGCTTGGTTTCTTATGGTAATATTATTTTAAATAACTTTTCAAACATTCAGGCCCAAAGCGTTATAGATACAGGTACTTCGTATGCGTAAATGCTACTTCAAAATATGAGAACGATTTCCCTCCCAAAAGATTTAGGTTACTTTGAAGATTGGACCATAATCCGTTGAAATAATATAGGTCAATTACATACGATCGGCATGCAGCAGATATTTATCTCGGAAACAATCTTATTTTTCCAACAATAGTCTCGTAAAGTCTACACAAAACCATTCCTTATACACATCAAAATCGAAGATCACATCCTTGATCGGTGTCTACAAACCTACATTACCCCATTAATAACGCAGAGGCGGGCTTAACAATATGAATATAATAAACCAGTAATAGTTTTCGATTATAGCGTATAAGTTTATGGGCGGAACATGTCTGCTAGGAATTGTCAAATCGGCTAGTCATCCCTTGCTCATTAGCCGGCTGTCTGTTCGAGATTGAATTAGGACTAGCCGACCGCATCGGCTATTTAACCGATTAAAACAATGCCTTACACCCATGTCCGGGACAATAATGCGTCGTCAGTAAATGCTTATCAGCTATTTGGCAAATATTAAATCTAATTATCAGACCGCTTATCTTGTAAGCGCTATTAAATCGTTTTATGTGATCAGATGTCTGACTTTTTGTTATAATTATGTAATTAAGTATATAAATAACTCATAGATTGTTATTAGGTGTTGGATTGAGCTACGGTTTATATATAGGTAGGTACTTAGGTTATTTCTGAGTTGTCAATGGCGCAGCAAAAAAATAATTAATTAATATAGGTACATCTAATAATAAATAAATAACGCTTCACACTCAAAGCCCCACACTAGGATTCCCTGTGTCGTGGGTACCTTGGACAACACACAAGACAAGGACACACACCCAGACCGAGAACGGAAATTTAAACTCATCATTCAAATTGCCGCCTCGCTGGGAATCGAACCCAGGACCCTCGGAACAGCGATCGGCGTGTTAACCATTGCGCCATTCAGGTCGTCAATAAATACACTTATTTTATTTATTTATTTATATATATATTTTATTTAATCTAATAAATACACTTATACACCAAAGTGTATCAAAATACCTACTTGAAATACTACGATTTGCTTATACATAAGTAGGTAACTACTATCGTTATTTAAAAGTTTCCTAGACGTGTTAAAGAAAATATCCTTATGGTTTATATACAATTTCGTCCGTACCTACCTAAGTTTGTTCATGTTAATCAATTTGCATGTGAGTTTTCACTTACGTATTCTATATAGAAGGCATTAGGCATAGGACATTTTTTTGTTAGTTGTTTTATTTAAAACGGATCCCATCCAAGCAATTGTTGGAAAGCAATTGCTCAAGGGTCTTGAATGCGTTTACTGAAAGAAAGATTTCCCGAAGCAAAACGAGGGTCACTTATGTCAGTTTCACATCCCAAGTCCACATACATATTGCCTTTTAAAGATCTTTACTTAATATCGTTACTTCACAATACAATAGCTTTGTAAACAGGTGTCTTAAATATCACGTATCAGCATCGACCATCAAATTAAATATCTACCTATAAATACAAGAAGACAGTGAATTTAAATGTTTTAAAATCTAATTTCATTTAGTAGCACTATCGGGTAACTTTATATCCGCTAACGCATAATGTTTTTTCTGTAAACTCACCTAACGCCATTTACACAATTTGGGTGCAAAGGCGAAGCGACTCGTATTACACATCACTCGTGCTATTTCTAAAAAGCTTGTTTTCACAGCGGAGCGCACTTAAGTAGCGATTGGTAATTCAATACTGCAGTGTAATTCTGGCTAGGCGTAGTGCCAACTGCGGAATTACCATTAACTTCTCACTGCAACGACAAGATTTCACGAAAGATTTCAAGAAGGATTGGTGAACTTCTCACACCTTTGAGTTTTGTGACCTCTCCGGCTTGCGGATTTCCTCACGATGTTTTCCATCATCAATATAGCGAGTGACATTTAAATGCTTAAAACGCACATAGCTCCAAAAAAGTCAGAGGTGCGTGCCTTGGAATTCGAACCCGGACCCATCCGAATAGGATGCCGAATTCATAACCACTAGCTATCACCGCTGAGATGGTACGATACTCATTGAACACAAATATTGTCAATTGTATCATGAGACTACTGGGAAAAAATAGTGTTGCTATCCTTCTTGTTGTCCCACGATGTCCCATTATGGAACTAAAACACCTGACCTGCACCTGTTTTATTGGATCTCCAGTGGCCTTAGATATGGGGGTATGTCTTTTGCAGCCTGTAAATAGGCCTTCTACATGGCTTAACGATGCTTAAAATATTTCAATAATCTAATGCTAATTTTATGACTACTAACCGGATTCAATGTTTTTTAATACCTTTAGTTAAAATTTCATTAATAAAATAGTTAACATTTCTACAACCTATGATATAAAATCGTTTCTGCAGTTCTAATTTCTGAAGTTAATTTTATTGTTAATTACATTACATTACACGAATACAAGCCACTACTCAATAATAATGTTAATAATCGTTCCTTTAACGTTTTATTATTAAATATCCTCAAAAAATAAACGGCCCGAAGTTCCACATCGATAATAACGTTACAAAAAAGTGTCTCCCGTGGGTGATACAGGCGTTTAAGATAAACATCTGACCCTAGTCCGTGTCTGAACGCGGCATGCAACGAATTCACGACGTGCATTCCCAACTCATGTTGGTGCCGTTTTATTTTATCATTAAATATACCCCAGCAAGCTCTTCAAACCTACACGCTAAATGTTTTTTTATGAAATCTTTAAATACATCTATCAAAAAACTTTGGCAAAAACAATAATTCGTAATAAAGTTAAAGGTTCAACGGACAGTGTTTTATTATTAAATTCTGTCATATCGAAGATACTATCGTTTGGGCCTGAATGATTTGACTGAAAGAAAAAATATATTGGGTAAGACATACTTCTTTGTATAAAGTTTTATCCTTAAGTTAGTATTTGATATCTTTAACTTTACCAACCGAACATAGTCACTTAGGTGGATCAGACTCAGTTTTCCCAGTGAAACGGAACGTTAAATAAACGGGACGTTGGTTTCCAAAACGGGCCAGTTAAAAATGATTAAGTAGATACAATTATAGGTAGGTAATTTTTTTCTGTAACAATATAAGTAGGTGCTGATCAAAGAGATTTGTGATAAATCAAAACAATCGAGTTGCTATAAAGAGTAAGTCAGGACTAGTCAACAGTCCCAACAGTCCCTAAAAAATTAAGATCAGGATATCACCTCCAACTATCTACGTAGCATATCTTATTTTTAAATATGCATTATCAAAATTTAGTGTGGATCACATATGAATTATGACAATAAATTTTTAAACAACTTAAATTAGTTGTACTAAGATGAAAATTAAAATATTATCATCACTGTAAGTTACAAAAAATGTCAAAATGTCATAATTATAATTATGTCATCCTTAACATCACTATTCTATTCAAATGTGTAGTTAATGAAGCGTTCTTCATCATTTCACGATTTATTATCTTTACGAGAACCTAACACCGAACACATCAGTCGTTAAGGCCACCGAGTCGGCGCGTGCACGATGGGCCATCACACTCTAATAGAATTTGTCGTCCATCCTTTTTTGTACCAGATGAGACGCCCGATTAGTAATTAGACGGGTGACACATGTTTTCGACTCTTTTATCTCGTATTAGTCTCATTAGTACCCGACTCCCTCACCGTTTATTGTTCTGACCGAAATCAAAACTGATAGCCTTTTTTGTACTTTTTACCTCACCTTCGAGGAGACATTTAATTTCGGGTTAAATGAGCACTGATAATCTTTTAAAACGTAAAATTTGTGAAGTTTGTTTCGACTTCGATATTTCAAATCCTCGCAAGATTAAGAATTCGAATGCACCTCAACTCAGAGTATTTAGAGAATATTATGTTCACTATCCAGACATAATAGATGGAAGCAATAGTGATGTATGAATGAATTAAAGGAAGTATCACAATTCAAATAAGCCGTCGAAAGCGTGAGCTTTTCATTCACTATTTGGATACGGTAACAAAATTGCGGTGAGGGAACACCTAAAAAGCCCTATTATTTGTGTGTTAACAGACACTTGAGATTAGCATCTGTACGTACTCAGCGTTCTTCAAGTTTCGAACACAATACGGGGGATTACGGCGAAGAGGTTTATTTGTAAACACGACAAAGAAAAGTAGGCAGACTGTTGAATAGTGCGGTCACACAGGCCGAAACGGGCCTACTTGTAATGTATTTATTGAATGGTATTCACATCACATACGATTCGGTGAATTCGTAAGGAATATCACTAATTCACAGCGGTTCGATGGCTATCAATATTTCATAAAAAATATTCAATGTTAGTATGGAATATTATTTGAATGACAGACATTGAATTTTGGTTAAGTACCTACTTTATTATTCGTCCTTATATTCGTACACATCATTACAGTGTAAATTTTAGTAAAATGTAGAGTTTTGAATCGGAAAAAATATATGTATAAAAAAGAAATTATTTTCACATTTGTAATTTATACTTATTCACATAATAAAGTGAAATGTAGATATTGATTTCTTTGTCGATATAAGTATCACTTGTTCTGCGTCTAGAGTTAAAGAGTTGGTGATGATTACGTGCTTAACATGGTACTTACTCGTATTTCAAAGTTTTATTGAAAAATATCTGATGCTTAAATATTCGTCAGACAGACAGACGTAGTCAACGGATATCTTACGCTCCCTTTTCTACAAAATGTTAATGCTATTTCGTGGAGTACCTAAGTATTCAAAATAAGTAATTGTTGATTTACATCAGCACGTCATCAAAGCGGATACTGTAGCTCCCTCCAACAAGAGCACCAGATCTATTTGCTACAAATTTAAACGTGTCTGTGGATCTAAAAATAAAGTTCAAAATACCTTATTCATTGCAACAGTACGGCTTTGTTACGACACTGTGACAAAGTCGTCTTATAAAGATGATTTATGGTCGTGTTAAGTATCCCGTGCAATTGTTACGAATATTTATTTATACTCGTAAACTATAAACAACGAGCAAATCTGGTTATTTATGGCGTGATTGGACATTCGCATTCGCGGGCATCGATGTTTCTTATTTTTACATAGAACGGGAGAAAGATCTGTCCGGTGTTTGGGAACACGATATTGGAATTATGGGAACTGGGTGTTAGGATTAATGTTGTTCACGGGAAACCTTTTGTTTGAGGATCAGTTGTTATTTATCCTATTACATTTGGACGCGAGTGACAGTTTGTCTTTGTCATCCAATACGACTGCTGGATATTGTAATTTGAATCCAAATAACTAAATTTACCTTAAACTTGAAGATTTGATGAATACATTGGGAGGAGACCTGAATACGCTCTTAAAATTTATCAACGCCAACTTCACCAGTCGGCTCTCAACAGACTGAGAGACTTATCATCAGACATCATTGTGAGCATTTAGATAAAAATCTGTGTTTAAATCACTTACTTAGATCAACTAATCAATTAGATCGATGCCTCTATCCCATAAAACAGAGTAATTATCCGACAATGTTCCCTAAGAACGACTGCTCGAAATTAATGGTCCATATTAACATTTGAGGATTGTCGCATCCATAATAATTCCAGTATTTTTATTTACAGGTGAGAAACCCTTCAAGTGCGAATACGCAGGCTGCGATCGGAGGTTCGCGAACTCGTCAGATAGGAAGAAACATTCGCACGTGCACACGTCCGACAAGCCGTACAACTGTCGTGTGCACGGCTGCGACAAGTCGTATACCCATCCATCCTCGCTCCGGAAACATATGAAGGTACACGGGGCGGCCGGAGACGCGTCGCCGCGGTACGACAGCGACGGCGACGACTCGTCCTCCGCCGGGAGCGTCAGCGTCACGGCCGGCGCCGCCAGCCCCCCCGCGCCACTCCCCCAACCACCCCCCATCCCCCCACCCCAACACCAACACCACCCCACGATAACGGACAAACTCGAAAGCCTCAACGACAAGTACCTCAATCCCCATGACCAAAAATCTTACGACAGACCCCCGCCTCCCCCTCATCATAATCAGCCGACGCATTTAACCAACATCGGCGGAAATGGTATGATGGAGAATAAAATCGGATTCGGTGGTCATTGGACGCAGTTCCACCAAGCGCAGCCGGCCCCGACCGTCCCGCACGGCGTGCCTGACTGGTGGTGTCCGACGCAAGACTCCTACCATCACCACCATTTGATGCACCACTCCGGCGCGGCCGCTGCTTACTGACCGCATCGCGCTTAGGGAACTCTTCATTCGACGCTCAAACGAATTCTAAATTTTAGGGCCGTATTATCAGTCGGATGCTGATGTTATCTATTGAATAAATACAGTGCTAAGTGAATAAGCTGTACGTTGTAACAAACCATATAGTCGGGTCCAAGTTACACATAAAGATAGACTGGCAAAAGTTATTTCGAGTAGGTTATGCTCTTTATACTAAATGTCTAAACTCACTTTCATCAAAAAGCTATTTGTATTTTTATTGCTTGATGTTACGAGTGAAAACGACTCATAAAATCACACAAAAGATAACAATGCACCAACGCGAAAATGGCGCAAATAGAAAGGATACAAAAATGTAGGTACCTACCATCGCATTAAATATATAAATGTAGTGTATTTATAAAATGGAAATTAGCACAATTAAAAGGAATGTCAAAAGTCTAAATTAATGTTCTTGTAAAAATTGACATTTTTGACCTGTCATACTTGATAGCTAGGGAGCCCAAGAGGGGATTTTTGGATTTACTCGAGCGCGTCAGATTAAGGTACAGGGGGTACCTGGTACCCAGTTAAGTAGCTCCACCAAATATGAGCCCCATATATAAGTTCGAATTTTTTTTTGCACATTATAATAATGGTAGCGAGTTTGCGTCACATCGAAATCGTCAGATTATTGAATGAGAGCTTTTTTTAGGTTCACTAAACATCAGATCAGATCAGATTAACATAGTACATTATTAAAAATACGTAGAACATTGATGCTTACAATATCTGAAGCGCTCGAGTATGTACACATGGACATTATTTTTTTACATATTCAAAAGTCTATAGCCGCTTCCCCCACCGATGAAAAGGTATACATTATATAACATTTTTTTCTTCTTATCATCTAAGCTTTGCAACCCAATAGGTCTCTATGACGCTCGAGTAAATCCACATTTAGCATCGTCGGCTCCCGTACCATGAAAAGACTGATAATATGAACCTTAAATACGGTTAAGTTTCAGCACGCTAGAATTTGCTGTTAAAAATCCGCCTAGCTTAAATTCAACGAGTAGAATACTTAGATAGGTAACAAATTCGTACGACGTGGAATGAAAAGTTCGCTAAAGCGCTACAGGTTCCCTAGTGCATTACGCTTATTAAACAGGTTTAAGTATTTCTTGTTAGTCTGACTGTCAAACATATTTTTGTAAAACTATGTTCTTACCGTGCAAGTGTTAAATTTCATTGCTGTTTCAGTCGTCCAAATTGTGAAAATAGCCTTTTATTCAAGGAAACATGACAGCCGTCCGAATATTTTATAGATGTTACGCTTCCGATGGTAAGCAAAGTTGCTGAGTCACTGATCTCTATAATACTTCGGATTAGATACATAATTAATTAATAATTAATAACTATACTGCGTGGCACTGCGAAACAACGCCATCCTGCGGGGCTTTTATTAAACACTATTTTTGTTTTTTTTGTTCACATAAATAGTGCGTGTGATGTAAAATACAAAAATGTATTTATAGTGTATTTATTTTATAGAGGTTAGTGTGGTTCACCATGCCAGTCAACGGTGTCCGAGATTGAATATAGAACTGGTGTTTACAAATCTAACAGGGTTATAAACAAGGACCGCTAGCTAAAAGATTTATTGCGTGTTGTATATCTTCTATAAGCCCCGTTTACTTGTCAAGTTTAGTGTCTTAAAACATGGATCATTGTTTTGCTCTATCTATTGTATTCTTATTGTTTCTGAATGTGAAAAATGTTGACATTATGTCACGCTATTGTCAAAACTGTCAAAAGTGATTAATGCCAGCTTTTCTGTAGCTTTTAAGCCCCATGGTGTGCAAAAAAGTGTTAAATTTTATGCGAACGATAGCTAAACAGATTTGAAACATTATTTTGACGGTATAATTTCCTATGAAGTACAGTGAGCTCCTAACTTAGTTACATTATAAGATTAATAAGATCTGTATGGCCAAAGCACCGAAGTCCAATAAAATTACGATTTATAAGTTGTAAAATTATTGTAAATTTGTTACTTTAATTAGTTAGCGATTTCATGTAAAAATAGGTTAAGAAATACCCAGTGATAATAGAAATAAGAAGATATATTATAATTTCTCATGTGTCGTTGCTATTTGAAATGCGCTACGAATTCTGAAACTTCGCTGTCTTGTCTACTTATACTTAATTATACCTATACCTTTATGTATTTAAAATGACAAATATTTTTTCACGGACCGATAAAGAAAGAAATGTAGGTACCTAATTACAAAATGACTGAATGAGATTTTAATTTAAGTTACTTTAAGAAGAATTTGTTGAATGTCTTTTCTACAGCCCTGTAAATAGCTAAGAAATAAAGAAAAATATTTCGACTTAAAATCTTATTCTATTTATTTCTCCTTTCTGTTAAATTGCTAATAAATGAAAAATCACCCTGTATTATGTGAACCATCTTAGGCGAAAACGTATTATGTCTTTCTGTCTAGTAAACGACTGAACAAGTTGAAACGCAATAATTAGCCGAGGTCATGAAAAATATTTGGAAATTATACGTATTTTTTAATGCACTAGATCTCATGATAGTAATATTTTATTTACTTTATATGTAAATACGGTTATTAAATGAGTAAGGCACTTCTCACACAACGCTATTCATGAGCTACGCGACTGCAACGCTACCCAAAATTAGTATGTATTTGACACTATGCACTGACAGGACGATGCGTCTTCTGTCAGTCAAAAGCGTAGCAGTCAGCGTAAAAAAGTAGCGTTGCAGTCGCGTAGCTAATAAATAGCGTAATGTGAGAAGTGCCTAAATGTTACAAATTTAGTAAAACCGATTATATTGGGATTACACCTAATGTGGTGAAACTGGGGAAAACTAATATTTTGTTTTATTACAATTGGTTCAAAAAATATTTATTTATTTATTTAATTATTTTGTAACACCTTACAAAAGGTATACAAGGACAAAACTTAATGCCAAAAGGCATTCTCTGCCAGTCAGCCCTGGGTGGATGTGGAAAAGGCAGATGGCAGGTGTTAAAAATAACATTGAGGTTTTAAAATTAATTGGAAAAAATATGAAACCATATAAATAATAATATGAGATGATATACATATAGCCAAACACAGAAATAAATATAATATACCTACATAACATAAAATAATATACATAATGTAACCACCAATACATATACTATATGTATATTATATATATATATACATACATACATACATACATAAATACATATTATATTTGTGCACAATATCTTGGAAAGTTTGAATGAATGCAAGTCAAATAAAAGTCGAATTTATAATAATGCTCTCGTAGACGTTTCTTAAAGGTGAACTTGGTAAGAGCCTTCCTCAACTCAACGGGCAGGGAGTTCCAGAGTAACGATGCCTGTACACTGAACGAATAGTGGAAAAATCCGCTACTATGCGTGGAATGTTGACTCTAAGGTTACTACTCGAACGAAGCGTTTTATCGTGAGTGGTACAGCGATATTGGAAGTATTCCTTAAGATAGCGTGGAGAATTAGGATCGTTTAAGATCGAGAATAATAAAAGGAGAATCCTAGAGCTACGCCTGTGGCGAATTGTGAGCCATTTAAGTTTACGGCGAAATAGCGAGATGTGATCATATTTTCTTAAGCCGAAGATAAAACGTATACAGTTGTTAAGGAGGCGCTCTAATTTATTAAGAAGATCTTCAGTAAGGTCAGGATAACACACGTTCCCATAATCAATTAAAGGTAAAATAAGCGTGTTAACCAACAACAATTTGGTCTTTATTGGCAAGAAGTTTTTGAGTCGGTAGAGGGAGCGCAAAGAAGCATTGACTTTACGGCAGATTTCAACGGTTTGAACGCGCCATCCAAGTGAACTGTCAATGTAGAGGCCGAGATTTTTTACGGATTCAGAGAATATAATTATATTACCATTGTAATAAAGAGCCGGAAGGGAGTTTCGATCGATCCCGGCTAATAATTTTGAGCTACCAACTAGGATGGCGTGGCACTTCGCCGGGTTCACTGAAATTCCGTAGTGCCGGGACCAGTTAAATATTTTAGCCAAGTTGGAATTAATAATGTCCACAGCACTATGGAGATCGTGTGGTTCAGCTTGAGTGTAAAGTTGTAAATCGTCGGCGTACAGATGACACGAACAGTCGAGGACAGAAGTGATGGAGTTTATAAACAGCGAAAACATTAATGGAGAGAGCATGCCGCCTTGTGGCACGCCAGCTACAAGGTCGATCCAATTTGAGGCCAGTTGCCCCACACGAACCGACTGCTGACGTCCACGAAGATATGAAGAAAACCAATCCAAAGCTGTAGGAGTGAATTTTAAGTAGGAAAGGATGGCTAGGAGGATGTCAACTGTGTTAAAAGCGTTAGAGAAGTCGACAAGCACCAACACTGAAAGCTTTCTGTCATCCATATTACGTCGGATATCATCAGTAACTTTGACTAATGCAGTGGTGGTGCTGTGTCCAGGACGAAACCCAGACTGATATACATTCAGTAGGTTATATTTCAATAAATGAGAGGAGAGGAAATATGTCAGAGAATACCGACTAGAATTTTTTTGGAGTTTGGATTCTAAAGCATTGGTTTCCCGAAGCGATGTGAAGACAATAACCGGTATACTTACTGTATCCCTAGCAGTTATTGCCAGTACCCAGTAGTTAATACACTATAATAAAAAAAAGTTAATTTTATGTGTCGTACACATTAACTTTACATTTCTATACATTGCCTCTGATGCCTCTATTAGCGCCCTTCGCCTATCGACCTAATTTGTTCGCTTGGTACTAATAAAATAAAACTGAAGGCTATTGAAAGGTTAGTGGGAATAAAACATATTTTTAAGCATGAAAGTCATATTTTTTACGAAGGCAACAAATATCAAGTCTTAAAAATTGATTTCACCGAGCTAAAGCAAGGGAGGTCATAAGGAGGGAGGTTATAAAATGTTGACATCAAATCAAATTTTCCTTTAAAAGTAATATAAAACAAACCTCCAATAACCGTCTTTACTGGTAAACAAGTTCCGTAATTTTTAAATCACGCCAATGAACAATATGATACAACGAAAGCAAGAGATTGATCACTCGACGCACGAAATCTTAAATGGAAATCCAATTCTCGCGATCATTTCGATCGGATTCCGATCAAAAAACCTAACTCCGTGACGTACCCACAATAAAACATCACAATAACAAAACGAGGAACAATCATATTCCAAAAGAGAATTGAATTTATCATTGAGAATGAACGAGAGAAAGAAATGATAAATGATACGGTGAGGGCGAGAAACCGCGGGTGCGAGTGAGACAGCGCGCCTGTTCGATTCGACTTTACCGTCCACGGGGATGATTTATAGTTTCTCAACAGGGATTGGCCGATGCAGTACTTAAAAGATTTATAGATCCTTATGGTGCATGCGCGGTAGGAGCGTTTTCTTATTATAAATCTCACTCCTGCGCATGCACTCGCGATTGCCTCTTTAGCTGCCTGGCGGAGAAATTAAAATAGTAGATTGTATGACAAGGGTGCAAAGTAATATTTTTTCGGCGAGGGCGTTTTTTGAATCCAGAGCGAAGTGAGGGATTCTAGAGTAGAATCCCGAGCGTAGCGAGGGATTCTTTAGTAGAATCCCGAACGTAGCGAGGGATTCAAAGTACGTCGCCCGAGCCAAAAATATACTTGCACCCGAGTGATACACTCTACTTTTCATCACCCACTATGAGAAAATAATATAATTATATATATATATAATAGAAAATAATACGTAAAAATGCACGAAAACTTAATTTTAATTTGAAAACGAAATCTTAATTTGATTTCTTTTTTTATTATTCAGCTGGCGGGGCCCTCGCGTCGTACCAGACATTCTTTATTCAAACAATATTTGCGTTCGATTTCTTTAGCACAAAATACTAAAATGTTCTAAATTCAAAATAGGACGGAAAAGATCTAGCCGGCAGGAAAAGTTGTATGAAAATTCATTCCGGCCCGCTGAATAGAAAACAGCAACTTTGGAACCCCTTATGTCCGAACCAAGTCGTCTTTTTCGAATAGGGGTGATGAAAAAATATGTTAGCATATTGTGCTTCTTATGGGCGAGCGACGAAGGTATATGGCCGCTTGACATAGAACACGGAGGATAATTGGCTCGCTGAGTTAATGGACTCGATCACGTACCATGCTCGCAGGCAACGCAAACTTCATAATTGATTGTTACGTATTATTGTTTTAATCGAGATTACAATCCTGTAAAGGAATGAATAAAGTATCTTTCGGTATACATACCTGCAACTGTGCGCATACTTTATTACAAGCCGAAGCAATTGATCATTATAATTAAATGCTTTTAAAAATTAGCTCGAGTTTGGAATTTCAGTGTTCAAATTGTCGGAATTGACAAAAATGTTCATTATTGGAGCGCTAAAGTAATGAAGCGAAGCAGGTAGTCACGTAGGTACTACAATAAGTAGGTACTTAATTAATTTTCATTTGGTATGCAGTTTCTCACATTAAAGGTAGATAGTAGATATTTAATCTTAAAATTAGAATATGTAACTTTGATAGGTCTTAAGAATCTAAGGTAGGTACTCTCAGGTGCTGATCCTTTCAATATCATCTAAATAAAATAAAGTATCTTTCGGTATACTTACCTGCAACTGTGCGCATACTTTATTACTGTGAATTGGGGCCTTGACTACCGCAAGTTATTTTTGTAGTAACAACTTGCAGACGTAAATTGACGTGATAGTGATAAACGGACAGCAGCATCAATAGAATTTAATAATAGCAAAGGTAATAGTTAATCTACTAGGTAAATTGAGAAAGCGGCATGGCATAGATAAATAGATAGTTAGTTATTACTGCACTTACATACACAAAATCATTTAGGTACTTACACCAGTTTACATTAGCCGCACCGCACCACATATTAGAATATGTAACTTTGATAGGTCTTAAGAATCTAAGGTAGGTACTCTCAGGTGCTGATCCTTTCAATATCATCTAAATAAAATAAAGTATCTTTCGGTATACTTACCTGCAACTGTGCGCATACTTTATTACTGTGAATTGGGGCCTTGACCACCGCAAGTTATTTTTGTAGTAACAACTTGCAGACGTAAATTGACGTGATAGTGATAAACGGACAGCAGCATCAATAGAATTTAATAATAGCAAAGGTAATAGTTAATCTACTAGGTAAATTGAGAAAGCGGCATGGCATAGATAAATAGATAGTTAGTTATTACTGCACTTACATACACAAAATCATTTAGGTACTTACACCAGTTTACATTAGCCGCACCGCACCACATATTTGAGCTTTGACACGAGCTCATGACAGATTAAATAACTATTAACAAAATAGAACCGACTTTAACGCCGAAAAGTAAGAATCGGTTCGGTTCGGTTCAGTTATACGCGGTTACTATTCCTAAATCCTTCTCCTAAGTCTGATAAACACGATGCTGAAAACCGTATCAAAATCGGTTCAGCCAAACAATATGCCTAAAACCTTCTCCTAAGTCTGACAAATACTATGCTGAAAACCGCATCAAAATCAGTTCAACCAAACGCGAAATAATCGCGCACAAATATACATACATACATAAATATACCTACAGGTCAAACTGGGGACCTCCTTTTTTGATGTCGGTTAAAGAAAGAACATGGAAGCGTGTACAATTGGAACATAATAAGTATAAAAAAATAATACTCATTTGTTAACCAAAAGTAAAAGATTAAGAATTAATTAATTAGTAAAAAACCAAAACTAAAAGCCGAGTCGCTTCGTTGGAATATTATAATATTATATACCCACTTAGATTAACTTCATATTACATATTACCTATCTGTATCTAGGTACAGGACTTTCCAATAATCTTGCTGTTGAAATTTCTTCAATACAAAGGGAAAGTTAAATTGGCATTACTTGGCAGGCATCGGTTCTCACTTTATGAGAGAAAGTTCAGTTATTGAATTGTATACCTCACGGTCCTGTAGGCAGGTTTAAAGATATATTATAGCAATGGACTAGTTTAATAGAGCCGTTAGAAGTATGAAAATATCGTTTTGTAACATTAGTAGATAGGTACTCTCCGTACCTACTGTATTTACGTATCAGAAAAACGCTGACACATTTTACATTTTTAAGGAAATGATTAATTGATTAAAGGATAATTAGAATGTTAGTGGATCTATTATACTAATTACTAGTTTTTGCTGGCCGCTCCACCCGTGTGCAAGACAAACAACGTATAATTAAATACCTGTAGGGAATGCGGGGAAAATGAAACGCGCCATTGTGCAAAAATACCGAATGTTCGTCTGACAGTGCCATCTACATTTTAATAAAAAAAATAACTAATGTTCAGAGTACCGAAATTTTACGAAAATGTTAAGTATAGGTATAACTCTCTCCTTTTTCCGTTAAGGGACAATTTCCGGTATAAAAATATCCTATGTTCTTTCCCAAAATCAACTTACCTATATCTGTAGCTTTCGTTAAATCGGTTTAATGGTTTAGCCGTGAATGCATAACAGACAGACAAAGTTACTTTCGCATAATATTAATAGGGATAATAACGGGCACAGAGTGGAACCTATGTACAAGAAATCTAGGCAAATGGAAATGATTTGATAAATGATAAATTTTCTATCTATTTCTATCTTAAAAGTTTGTTTTACACTTGTTTGGTAGCGGCAATGTGACCAAAGACAAAATTATACATATAACGGCGCACGAATTATTGAAGTTGTTTATGTTAAACTTATTTTATGATTTAATTAATTTTTAGTTAAATAAGTATTACGTATTACAAATTGAGCGGGTAACACCGGATGGAGTTGCATGTTTCGTTCGTTGCGATGGAGGTTACTTGTTTGATTGTTACGAAAGGAAATAGGCACAGCATGCAAAACTATCGGCTCAATAATTTACAATTTTAGTTATTTAATCTTTGTTACGTCTTACCCGAAATAAAAGCATTGTTAACCAATACTCTGATTATATTTTCAACAGCAGAACCTACGTAACAGCTATAGGAGAAACCAAGATGTCCGACATAGCAAACGAGAATGAGGAACCACAGCTAGGCGATCCGATTGATACATAGTAGCATTGATGTCTTTAGTATATATGTAGTATCCATTGAGTACTTTAGTACATAGTATCTCAATGATAGTATCTCAATGCATAGTAGTAGTTCCAGAGATTAAAACAATACTATATAGGATATACAATAAATAAGGCGGCCTTACGCCACATAGCGATCTCTTCCAGGCAACCCAAGGTTTTAGAAGAGTAATACATAGACGGCAAGAAGACACGAGATTATACAGAAATATAGTAAGTAGTTTTTGAGTAAATGTTTGAAAGAAGTTAAATAAGGGGCCTTAGCCCTTATGTATGGAAATGGGTTGGGAATTCCATACACGACTTGCAGTCAAATTGAAGGAGTCATGATAGAAGGCAGAATTGTGAGAGGGAGTAAGAAGGGCAAGGTTTTTGGATGAGCTAAGTAAATGACAATTTACTAAAATGTACCTACATAATGTACATACACGTTTCATACATATAGCTGCATTTAGGCAACAAAGAACAACATAACGAAAGAAAGCAAGCGTACGCCGCATAGGACATACCAAATATCACAATCTAAACGACACATTTACTGAGCAGGGCTATAGGCTAGGGGTGGCTGCGGATCAGATAAGATCTGCAGCGTGCGCCTGACACCTGGCCCCGCCCCGCCGACCCTCGCTCAGCACCCTTTGTTTATGCATCGACCTGCAATAAACAAGCAACTGAATAACTCAATGTGCTCATCATGCTTGCCAGTTTTATGTAAACTTGAACGGCATAAATGTGGAATAAATATTATTACGAGTATAATTATAAGTAAGTAGCGGCCCGCCCGCGGTTTCACCCGCGTGGATCCCGTTCTCGTGGGAATATATGCATGTATTATACATAAAAACCTTCCTCTTGAATCACTCTACCTATTACAAAAAACCGCATCAAAATCCGTTGCGTAATTTTATAGATTTAAGCATACAGACAGACAGACAAAAATAGCGACTTTGTTTTATACTATGTAGTGATAAAACTCATAGCCCTACACTAGGATTCCCTCCATCGTGCAGGCCACGGACGATATCCACAGAAAAATAACAGTTTAAATTCATTATTCCCCGCCTCGCTGGGTTTATATACTATGCGAAGTTGATTGTCTACAAAAACTTAGGTATTTCGATACCTATCATCATCATACTCTAACGCTTCAACAAATTCCTAACATGAGTGGTCTTAGAAGAAGAGGCAACAAGAAAATTCCAAGCAGCTTCTTTTGTACTCACAGTTACAGATTGGACTAACTGTTTATGGCTAGAATATCGATGTATCTAATGTCCAAGCTGTTTTATCTTATAAATATAAGATAATCATCAAATAACTGTATGGCATTTTCATCCATTCTAACGGAATAATAATCGCCGTTAATGTTCCTGTGTCGCGGGCGGAATGGAAAATACCTAGGTACCAATAGCACGAAACTAACACTGATAACCCAAAAACACTGTGAGTAAGGTCACTGTGTTCTTCAGTTGGACAATTACCCACGGTTTGCGATTTGCGACGAATCTGGGGGCTCGGTCGTGCCTCTGCCAAGATGAGCTAAATGAAGCGCATTGGACACTAAAAAAATGTTTATGTTGCATGTTGCCAATACGATGTAATATTTCTAGCACTGTCAGAAAATTATCATACCTTATGTAGAGCCAAACTCCTAACTCTACACGCCCAAACCCAATAATTAATAACTTTACACAATCAACACTTTAGTGAAAATGTGTGCCTTAGCCTTTTGCTACTTTAGTCATCATCCTAGTCCCTAAATTGAGCCTTGTTCTAGGTTGGTTGCAGTTGTCATGGACTTGAGTCGCCGAGAATATGGAATTGCCACCCCCCGCCCCGCTAAAAATAAATTTAATAGATATGTAAGATAAGTACGTGACCTCAAAGCTCAATTTAGCTTGAAGAAAATTTACCTAAGGCATTTTAAATTCTCGGATTCAGTCATTGAGATACTATGTACCTACTACAAGATTCACTCTACAATGAACCTTAATCACGGGGGTGGAAAACTGCCATTTGCCTGGACTGCCAATCAAACTATCCATAATTGAAGGCGAACGAAGTATAACAACTGTTACAGATTTGGAAACGCCTTTGCTCCACACGTCCCCCTCGATTGACCTGTCTAGTATTTGACTGACTTTATAAAATAGCTATAATATGCTCTTTGGCTACGTACGTGAGTTACCGACGTATATTCACAACCATTGAATTCGCGTTTTTAGGGTTCCATAGGCAAATGGCAAAAAAACGGAACCCTTATTTATGACTTTCGATTACGTTATTCGATATCTGTCAAAAAAGAGAAATCATTCATATTTTTGTTCATATTACTATCGGCTCATATAACGCGGAAGCAACTTTGATGGCATATATTTTTCGGTTTATGGGTCTTTAATTTGAAATTAACGGGTATCCAGCGAGTGAGCCAAATGTTTGTTTCTATAAGCTACTTGTAACGTTGTGCCGCTCCTTCAGGATTTAAGCGTGGTGTAAGATTTAAGTAATTCCCACTAGTGCAATTAATTACAATATTTCAATCATTGAAGTACCTAGAGAGGCTTTTCTTCTAGTAGTTAACTCTACTTTTAAGAGCAATTCTGCCTTACCTTTCAGCTTTCCCACAGAAATCACTATGGCTTTTTGGCATGTTTGAGTTGTAGTTACAGTCCTTCAAGGATCTTATGACGCGGGGATGACGTGTGGGTGACAGAGACAGTGCCTTACAGGAAAAATAAAATGTACCTAAGGTGTTGTCTCTGTCACCCACATGTCATCCACGCGCCAAAAGCTTCTTGTACGAAAATACTTAAGGCTAATTGAGTCGGAGTGTCACTACTTTTATGCCCAATAAAATCGATTCCTGACATCCTGGTAACACAAATATATACCTACACAGCTTGAAATACTTTCCTTCAGGTACTAAAATTCATTCCAATCGTAAAATTGTAAGCAAGATTTAAAAAAAGGCATGAACAATATAGCCTAACTCCAAGGTAACATAAGATGCCGTCGCGTGGTCAACTCTTCTTATGTGAAATAACTTGACTGATTCATAAGCTGTATAATAAGCTGATAATGCGACAAGGCAACATAAGAAATTCTTAGCTAATTTATATCCTTCCGTATTCAGAAGACTCAGACGAATCTGTCAGAGCCCATCAAGCGACTTAAAAGCTCTTTTCTATTATCATAGGAGCCCATATCCGTAGGAATCAATCTGATGAAAAGCCAATCAATGTGACGCAAAAACGTTCATGATAAATCCTTTTAACTAAAATTGCAAATATATTCGAGGGAGGTGCAAAAAAGAATGTATGATAAAATACAATAGAGTCGGAATTCTAATGCATACAACCCGGGCGGTCGTTTTTCGACTGAGCCCTTTCTGTAAAGGCTGAAATCTTTATTTATTAGAATCGGTAAATTATAAAAGATAAGTGTTTTATATCCGTCCGATAAACGGGAGTAAAAAGCTTATACCGTTAACATCAACATATCGTTATTCGACATGTCGATAGTATCATCGATAACGTTTTTATAATGAAAGTATAGGAGATGCACAAAATAAAACGGATCGTATAATGTTCATGAGAGGTAAGTACAGATATTTTTGATATAACTTTTAAATCCATTAATGTGATTGCAGGTCGATCGAAGTAGGAGTAATTTAAGACCGGATTAGGTATACATCTCATCCCCATTCTAAAACAACCTTGTAATATGTTCTACAACCTTCCACCTACAAGGTAAATTAAAAGTTCAAAGTTAAAAGTTAATGTTTAAATTCCACATTTTGTTGTGTATGTTCTGAAAAGAAAGCAATTACTTAAAAAGAATGTGGTTTCACAGGTTTGCAATTGGTGTTATTCGATCGCGAACAAAATTCTGCATCGTTAGACAACAATAAAATGTTTTAAAATACATATTGTAAATCTAAAACGTAAGATTCAAAACACGTTAGAATCAAAAGAATACTGTGACAAAATGAAATAACTACATAACTTTATACAAAAAATAACTGACTTCAAAGTAAAGATAACTCAAAAACCACTCGCCAGATGACGCTAAAATTGATAAGGGACCACCCACACGACAAGTTCTACCTTTCAAACAAAAAAAAAGATTTTTTACTGTAAGTGACGTTTAATTATGCAATGCAAGACAAACTATCTCACACCTATATTCCGCTCGCGTTCAAAATGGAATTCGTTTTAATGGCAACCCACACAAATACCAGCTTTCCGCCCAGGTGATTTAGGTTCATTTTACTTTGACATGAGGATTAAAATTTCCTTAAATCAATTTTGCTTACAAGCTAAATTGAACTGTGAGCAGACGTAATAAATTTGTTTTCAGCGAGGAATGGCAATTCCATTATATTCTCGATGACTGAAGTCGTAGTCTATCACGCTGCCCAAGTGATTATATTGTTTACTTTCTTTTAATTTCTAATACGAACATATGTACATATTTCAAAAAACTACAAGTTTCGAACCCAAGCTTTCTATTTGAGAGTACAGCGTTCTAACCACAAAACTGTCACTGCTTTTACTGCGGGTCGAATTAATCCTATCCTACTATCCTACTAATATTATAAATGCGAAAGTTTGTAAGGATGTATGTGAGTGAGTGAGTGAGTGTGTGTGTGTGTGTTTGTTGCTCTTTCACGCAAAAACTACTGAACGGATTTTCATGAAACTTTGCAGTAACATAGCTTAGACATCGGAATAACATAATTTGTTAAAATTTATAGAGTTTTTGAAGGGACTGGTTTCCCGAAGCGAAGCGAGGGCGGATTTACTAGTTTACTATATTAAATAAAATACTTTTGTTATCTTTATTATTATGTCGAATCTTAATTTAGTTCTTATGATTTCATTGATAAACGTTTAGTTATTTTTTTAAGTAACTATAAACATGTGGTTTGAAACTTTCTCATATATCAATAGTCAACAAATACCTACTAGAGGTTAAATAAACAGCCAAATCGCTTACAGTTCCCATAGTGTGGGACAGAAACGTCAACCAAAGTTATGATTAGTGATACTTTGAAATTAATATTAAGTAGGTATAGCTGGAAGGAGCATCGATTTCAATTGTCAGTAAAAGCAATAAGTGGAATATACCTGCGATTAACCACAAATGGGACTGTAGGTACTTCATTAAATAGCAGATTGCAAGTCCCTTTTGTGGACCGCATACCCGTTAACCATCCTAACTTCACATTGAACAAAAAATAATTCGTAAGTTACACCATACATGTACCGGCACAAATGGAAAATTTCATTGAAAAACACTTGAAGAGCGAGAAACCAGCTGAAGCCAGCCTGAAGAATATAACTGGGATCGCGTGTTTTTCGAAGGATATTTCTGATAATTGGATTTTACTCATTGAGAGAACGGATATTGTTTACCTCAAGCTGTTTACTGGCATTAATGAAAACCACCCCACTGTGTGCGCTGTACTTTTTGCTGGGCGACTTGTTCCAACAGTCCTCGCAATTCCAATTATTTGATTCAAGCAGAGCAAATGCTGGCTGGTTAAAAACATGACGGTGAAATAGCACGTGCAGTCCTGCCCAAAAGCGTTGAAACCGGCAATGGCGCAAAAAATACTAAAATTAGGTATGTACTGTAATACTCGGGGTTATTATGTAAACTGGGGATTGTAAGAATACGACGACGAAATTATTGGACGAAATTAAAACACTTGTAATTTAGTAGACTTGGAACGCTGGTAAATGAACAATTATAATCGAAGTTGTAGATAAATTGCAAAAGAAAGAAATAAAATTCGTATTTTTTGTCAATAGATTGTCAGGTAAAGTCAAACAGGCCACTTGAGGTGAAGTGCATGATACCTCATGATCTTTTTATCGGTGTAGTCAAGAAGATGTGATACAAACAAGCTATCGGACAACGTGATGGTAAGACATATAGCAGGTGTATCTGCAGCTCTGTCAGAAGAATGTCGCAAGCAGAAGAAGAAACTTTTACCAAAATGATCTTAATAAAACCTTTCTTCATAGCAAATTACTCAGAAACAGCAGACACTGCAAGAAGAGTTGTATTAAAATAAATACTTAATGTTACATAAAAAAATCTAATTTAACCATAAAAGGAATGTAAATACAAAAGTGAGGAGGTAATGACTTGAAATTTCAGGTTGTTGATATAAATCATTACGTTAGTAGCCAAGTAAAATACCATCTTTAGGTAGTAAAGATGAAATTGTGACCAAAGTAGACAAATGCTTTTAAAAGTGTACCAAGTGTGTTTAGAATATAAATGAGGAGAAGCGGAAGAGACATTGCGGGGAGCGCCACGCACTTGTTCCGCTATCAAACAAGTGTTTTGACGGCTCGCTCGCCCGCGATACGCGATCTCACGCCGAGTTCAAATTGAACATGAACACTCGCTATGTTACTTGGTTCACTTTGAAAATTACCATATAATGACGTCTTCACGTTAATCTTTCTTGCTGGCGTTGTCGTATAACAAGGCTCTGGACTGTGATACTTCAGCGAAGGAACGCTTGCTGACTGACTTGTGTTTATTATTCATAGACTTATAAAAATAAAAAATAAGCAGACCTAACATATGGGAGAAAAAAGCGTGCCAGTTACAACTACATAGCTGCACACATTGACAATTCCCATACAAAACGCTTGTTGTCTACAAATGTTGTCTATGGTCCTCATACAAAAAATGAGCTTCTTGTAGCTTATCAAGTGCTTCAACCCCATTTTGTCTATGTATCTATGCGTGAGTGTTGTAATGTAATAACAAAAATAAAACGAGATAGACTTTGTACGTACAATGGGAGAGAAGGGGATGAAAGTATTGCTTACATACGTCATTGTAGTGGTGACAATATTATGTTAGGTCTGGTTATTTTATAAGTCTTGTGTTATTATTGTGAGACTATGGTGAAGTACCTACGAGTACTTGTGTACGAATACGTTGCTGAGATTAGCCCCTTCAAACAAACAAACTATTCAGTATAAGATTGGTTGTCCATCTTAAAACTTAATACCTGTTACAATATCAGGCATAGGGACGAGTAGAAATACATAACTGTAATGTAAAACTGGACTTAGTAAAACCTTAATATCTGAACTAAAGCGACGCCGCCCTGGGACAAAGTTAGCCTCAAAATGTAGAAGACAATGAAGAAATTGGTATTTACCAAAATTTACCTAATACCTATAATTTTGGGAAAGTTAAAGTTTACGTTTTACAACTCGTTTCACGTGTTTTGCATGTTAATGAGAAAAGGTAAAGATATTGGCAGGAAGCGTGACACACATCGCTACCCTTCGTAAAGTGCATTGATACGCGATCTCTGTACAGTTTTACATACATAACATTACGATACTTCGATAATTTTTATGCAAAATTCGCTCCTCCTTTTTGTGTCAGTACCTACATTAATTTGAGTCATATCAAAGTTGCTTTATTTATACTTATCTAATGGTGCGTACAGACTATATAACAAAACATGTTATAAAACATAGTTAAATAACATGTTTTTTTAATGTGGACGATATGTGTTACAAAAACAAGTTATATGACATGTTATTAGTTTTTGCAACAATGTTATCCTATCCTACTAATATTATAAATGCGAAAGTTTGTAAGGATGTATGTGAGTGAGTGAGTGAGTGTGTGTGTGTGTTTGTTGCTCTTTCACGCAAAAACTACTGAACGGATTTTCATGAAACTTTGCAGTAATATAGCTTAGACATTGGAATAACATAATTTGTTAAAAATTATAGAGATTTTTGAAGGGACTGGTTCCCCGAAGCGAAGCGAGGGCGGATCATGTTATTAGTTTTTGCAACAATGTTATATGCTATATTTTAAGAAATGACACGCATTGAATTGTTATAAAACACTGTTATACAACAATGTTATTTTAATGTGTACCTACGGTCTTGTTACATGTTTCATTGTTAGACAACAATGTTAGATAGTGTGGACGTGTTATAAAACAGAAGTTATAATTATAACATGTTACATAATCTGTACGCACCCTAATAGTCACTTCTATTAATAAGTAAGTAGAAGTAAGCAGACGTAAATAAGAACCTACATAATTTACGTTCGTAAATATGAAACATCAGTTTTAAAAAAACGTGTCAATTCACATCATTCCGTTTATTGAAAAAAGTCTGGAAATCACCAATTTTCAAATCATCACACAGTTTTTCAAATATCCTTTTAAAACCGAGTTCATTAAAATAGATAATACTTAGTTTCAAAAATAATGTGACAATAACTTATTTTCCATGAGATGAAACTAAACGGGAACAACTTACACTACCCCATTTAAATGACAATATGCCAGTGCAAAATTGACTCTTAGGCACTTCTCACACAACGCTATTCATGAGATACGCGACTGCAAGCTACCCAAAATTAGTAGTACATACATACATAGTGTATGTACTACTGACAGGACGATGCGTCTTCTGTCAGTTAAAAGTGTCAATACATACTAATTTTGGGTAGCGTTGCAGTCGCGTATCTCATGAATAGCGTAATGTGAGAAGTGCCTTAGCAATTTTGAAAGAGATTCTTTTGGATTCCGTGGTTGACACTATTGTATTGTTGATTCTATCAACGCCTGAGGATTTAAGGAATTTTAGATTGTAAAACATGTATTTGCTGTAACGTTTGTCACATCACAATGTTTGCTTAGCTGAGTCTTAGCAACAATTTTATCAATGACACCATAAATTAAACGTGCAAATTTTTCTTCTAAAGGGAACTAATTAAGCATCTGCGTAAGTACCTTTTCACTTATCAAATATTATACTTATTAGCTGGGTATTAAAAAATTACAATAATCAATCGTATTATAACATCGTGTGTCAGGTGTCAGTTGCTAATCCAATTGAAACAAAAAGATCGAGTGTCGATAAAACTCCTCCTTTTACACCAGTTCGCAACATCGAAACGCGAAAAAACAATGCGAGTCGGCTCAGCAGAATTCGAAGATTTATTTTTTATATCTTACAATGTTTTCCCCTTTGCTTACACAGAGGGTATAATTCACACAAATCTTTATTTTTCTTTGTGTTCACGTGAGGGCGAGTGGTGCCTCCCGCGGCGAGTTGATGATGAGTTATGAGGTAGGCAGTAGGCTGTGCCGGAACCCGGAAGTCGCCCCTCCACGCCCGGCCATCCCGCCTCACTTCCGATACCAATCGGCGGGCTTTAGCTGACATCGCTCCCGTATTTCGTTATTTATTGACCAACTTGGGTCCCACTTCTTTAAGACATGACGGAAAAGGAATGGTTATAAAAAAAGTAGGTAGTTATTAATTTTTTTACTGCTTCGGAATAAAATATACGTTTTAAATCTACTATAATTACCGTTACGTCAATAAGTAATTACTTTCGGTTGTATCTAATTGGGTAATTACTGGATCAATAACATTGTTTATAGAATTTCGTAAGTAATTCAAAAATTCGAACAATAAAAGCAACGTACTTAACTCAAAGTTAAGATGAAATAACTAAAAGAAAAAACACGCTCAGCTACCCCGAATAAAACCGCATAACTAGCCCCGACACGTAACACTTATTGAATAGGTACCCATTACAGCTTACGATTAAACCATTGACTCATCATTCGATATGAACCGAGTTCTAAACCTACTAAGCGTTCATAAGTGCATGTCGACATCTATCAAGGGCCGTAGGCGCGTGGCGTCGATCTGGTTTATTCCCATCTCAGGCAGCCGAGAAACGGAGAAACAATATTCATAAATAATACCCATAACAATACGCACCAGCGACGACATCCACGACGTCGGCACGGCCACGTGGCGACGCCGCCGCGACACGTGCCCGAGGGTACCCACGCCACATCTAATTATTCGCACTTATTAAAAATATCTGCCACATTGTATGCACCCATAAAGAATGCGGTTTTGATTTTGACATGTTTAATCACACAAGATCAAATGAGATTTTAACTCGTAATAATGTTAGATGAAATTGGATTACCGACCCCAGAGGTCTCGCAAAAAGTTACTGCAATGTTATTTGAGGTAGGTACGTTGTATTTATTAAATACTTTAAAACACAAGTAAGTATTGTGGAACACTGTCAGCAATCTATATTTACTTCTATACTAATAATATAAAGCGGAAAAGTTTGTTTGTTCCTTTGAACGCGCTAATCTCAGGAACTACTGGTTTGATTTGATAAATTATTTTTGTTTTCAATAGTCCATTTATTGAGGAAGGCTATAAATGGATTATATAACATCACGCTACGGCCATAAGGAGCGGAGCAACAAGTCTCTCAAAGTGAAGCGAGAGCGTCTACTTAATAAAATACAAGGTGGATACCAAATACAACAATAAATGAAACCTGCTTCATGCAAGGAACATATTACATTTAGTAAAAACGCCTAACATCTTATTTACAAAAATGTTTTTTTCAAACAAACTAAATACCTAACACAAAATACAGGAAAAAATAGAACAGCTTATCTAAACGTTAGTCACTCACTTTTGACAAGAGCGGCAACAATCTTCCTTAGGGGGCTTAGGTAATCATTAGGTACATAAAATTAAATTTATTGTCGTATGGTGGTAACCACGTTGTATATGTTGCAGGACGAAGTCTGCGGGTCATCTAGTTTTGTACTTATAATATAGAAGAGCAAAATAAATACGACTAGTGTTACAACTTCAGATACATTTTATTGAATGATGAAAGTATTGACAACAACAAAATATCTTAATTTGCTGTCGTTCCATTTTCAAATAGGTACCGGCCAGATCGCTGGCCAGTAACATTTTAATAGAAAACCTGAAAAGAAAGAAATCTATCTCCTCTTCTCTCTTCTCCTCTCCTCTGTTCTCCTCTCCACTCCACTAAAACACTACTCTCCTCACCGCTTCTCTCAATAGCACCTCTCCACTCCACATCTGGCATCACCAGTAGGATGCCAAAACTGCCCTCGCTTCAGCACATCTCATATCACCACCTCCTGCAGTCATTGCTCCTCACAATTGTTATAGTACCTATAGGCATAAAAATCCTCCGTTACAATAATATGACAGTAAAGATGTAGATGATGATGATGTATGTAGTGTGGTTTCGGCACATTTTTTATATAAATAGTCGACAAAAGATCAGGTTACCCACCTGATGGTAAGTAGCTGCTGTCGCTCATGAATAAGACTACCAAAGGCATCACCGACGCGAGGCATTATTACTATCGGACATTACAATCAGAACACATTACTAGATACAGTAGAAGCTCCTTATTCGCGGCTTCCGTATTCGCGGATTCAGTATTCGCGGGTTAAAATATTGTGACAAACTTTACATTTTCGCGGGTTTAAATTTCGTTATTCGCGGATGCTACATCCGGTGCGGTAAAAATGTAAAGATTCGGTGTCTTCTGTTTGCGCGTCGGCTTTCTTTGAGTACTAATAAGTAAATGTTTTGACTAAATTTGACTAAAATCGTATGAATTGGAAGAAATGTTATATCGTTAAAAAACTTAGTGTAAAGGTTTAGGTACGCATGGCAAATGTGCGGTGTGATATTTTCATGAAAATTATTTCATCTGTGGACCTTTTTAAATCGGTAAAACAAGTCAAAATAACACAATTCCTTAAACCCTTACGTAAACTTCATTATAATAAAAAATTAAATTAAAAATTAAAAAAACCCCCGACACAAACATTTAAAAAGTAAAAAATAATATCTTTAAAGTAATACGTCGCGTTGGGGGACCGCTTCTAACTATTCATTATCTAAGTACGTAAGTACGATTTTTTTCATGAGTATCACTTGCCTACCTACTTAGTCTTAATTTTACCCAAGACTTATCATTTATCAATATTTTTTTATGTTAAAGTTAGAAGTAAATGGAGCGGTCCCCCAACGCGACGTATTACTTTAAAGATATTATTTTTTACTTTTTAAATGTTTGTGTCGGGGGTTTTTTTAATTTTTAATTTAATTTTTTATTTTATACTTTTTATAGGTAAAAACATTTTGGATTAAGTTATAAATATTCTCTTACTATTACGCTTTCATTTGAGACCCCACACGAATATATATTATTTGCATACATAAGGCTATTTTTCCCCGCTTTCACCCCCCACAACTATTAAACGGCTCAACCGATTTTCATCAAACATATTTTAAAATATGCGCCCGTAAGTTCCCTTTAATACAAAAAAAACTAAATTGAAATCGCTTCATCCGTTCGGGAGCTATGATGCCACAAAGAGACAGAATGAAAATTCTTCCCCCCTTTCAACCCCAATAACTTTTAAACGGCTCAACCGATTTTCATCAAACATATCTAAAAACACGCGCCCGTAAGTCCCCTTTAATACAAAAAATACTAAATTGAAATCGCTTCATCCGTTCGGGAGCTACGATGCCACAGACAGACAGACAGACACACAGACACACACACACAGACACGTCAAACTTATAACACCCCTCTTTTTGCGTCGGGGGTTAAAAATGAATAAAAAATAATTCTTCTTGTCATTAAATTACTGTTAAATTGATTTATATTATTTTCAATTAATCTTCTTCCTCGACAGTCTCGGACCTCGGAACGTATCACCGCAATCCCATACAAAATACCGTTCCACATTCGCGGATTCCGCATCCGCGGCCTATCTGCGGAACCAAACCCCCGCGAATAAGGAGCTTTATTACTGTATTTTAACGGTAAATAAATGCTAGGAGAATGGTAGCTAGCTCCAAAGACAATGTACCTAACCTCCATAGCACTACCGTTTGGATTAATCTGGGTTGTAGGTCCGCCGCAAGCGGGCATGCAAGGCGTGCACAGCTCAAAAGTGGCACACACGGGAGGGCGACAAGTGGGTCACAGGTGGAAAGCATAAAAGTAACCGTGTGTGCAGGTTGGTAAATTGAAACGATCGTGTGCAAAACGATTTTTCAAATAGGCGCTTTGGATGAGAAGAAGAAGAAAATACACATTGGTAGGTACAATAAGTCACAAGCACAAGGATCTCTGACAGGAAAGGCAAGGGGTAAGGATTTAATTGATAATCGGCTGTGACATTAAGAAGTGTTAGTATTGTTGTGAGTTACCTAAATAATCTTGTAGGCATGGGCGTAGCCAGGGTGGGGCACTTGCCCCACCCTGGCCCAGCAGCTCAGTACAAGGGTGGGGCACTTGCCCCACCCTGGCTCTGACCTGAGGTACCTTACAGGCACCTACCGAAACCTAAAAAATTAAATTAACCAGGCACAAACTACCTACATAATAATTATCCGTTAGAAAGTTAACACTTAACGACAACACTTCACCTAACCGCAAGCGTGTCGCATAGCATCCATCTGCCCCATGGCGAAGACCAAATTCATTGGCAAAATTGGCGAGCAGCTAGTCGGCTACCCGACTACCCGGGAGTCGAGAATTCTGGTCGCTGGCTAAGGCTGTCGAGGGCAACTTCTGTCGGTCTTCTTTTCCACCACTGCGATTACTAGACAAATCAGTTGTCCACACGGCAAAGGGGAAATCCGAACTTCTTGGCACTAACTTTGTCGCTAACAGGTTCGTCATGTCTATCTGTCTGTCCGTTAGTTCGTATGTCACAGCTACTTTTTTCCGAAACTATAAGAACTACCTATATTGTTGAAACTTGGAAAGTAGATGTATTCTGTGAACCGTTTTAAGATTTTCACAGAAAAATGGAAAAAAAGCAATAAATTTTGGGGGTTCCCTTTACTTAGAACTTAAACTCAAATTTTTGTTTTCATCAAACCCATACGCGTGGGGTGGATAGGTCTTCAAAACAGCTATTAAGGTTTCTAATATCTTTTTTTTTCTAAACTGAATAGTTTGTGTGAGAGACACTTCCAAAATGGTAAAATGTCCCCCCGTAACTTCTAAAATGAGAGCACGATAAAACTAAAGAAAAATTATAATGTACCTTACCATGTAAACTTCCACCCATAATTGGTTTGAACGAGATCTAGTAAGTAGTTTTTTAACACGTCTTAAATCCTAAAGCACAATTTACCTTTCATTCAATCAACTCAAATATAAATATATTTTTATAATCTGTTACTAGCTGCAACGGAACGCTTCATGAGCGAGTCCGACTCGCACTTGGCCAATTTTTACTCGTAAGTCTGTCAGACGAGCACTACTGTCCCTCGATACCAAGAAGTCGAATGAACCAGATGGTGTTTCTGCAGTGGTGATTAAGACGTGTGCTCCCGAGTTTACTCCCGTTTCAAAGCACCTATTTTCGCTACCTTACACCACTGGAATAGTACCGTCTTCATAGAAAGTAGCCCTAGTTCATCCTATCCCCGAAAAGGGCAATCTTAGTGACCCGGCTAAGTACAGGTTAATCCTAAGGTTATGGAGCGTATTATAAATGTACAGCCCCTAGGATATCTGGAGGATCTCCAGTTGATCAGTGACCGGCAGTAGGTACGTGTTTCTTTACGGACGTTCAGCTGGCGATCTTTTAGTATATCATACTCATCGATGGGCCCAGGCCCTTGATAGCAACGAGGAAGCATTCCTGGATATCGCTAAGGCTCTCGACCGAGACTGGCAGGGCTCTTCTTGCGAAGCATCCATCTACGGTCTCCCTGAGAGGTCATGCAATTGGGTAGCCAGAGTTGTATCTGAGCGACATTAAAGGCCGTACTTGACGGTGGTTGCTCAGATATGAAACCTATAAACGCTGGTGTTCCCTAAGGGTCTGTGCTGTCTCCTACTCTGTTAATTCTGCATGTTAATGATATGCTGGAGCGTGCAACCAGTATTCATTGCTATGAAGATGACAACACGGTAGGAAACTTGTGTCTGAAGTTGAGAATTCTCTGGAGAAAGTCTCGGAATGGGGACGACTCAATTTAGTTGATTTCAACCCGAGAAGACACAAGCTTTTTTTTTCGCTTAGAAAACCCCATTTGTCATGGCGCCTCCATTCCAGTTCATTCCATACCGCGCACACTATTAGTACATGTGTCGGTGTGTCGATGTCATCTGGAAGCTAAGGCCAAATTGGCCTCCGAAGTGCTTCAAGTTATCAACTATCCACGAGTCACTAACAGGCTGAACACCTAGGTTTTAGGAGAGAAATAGGATGTATCTGCGTGTTTCAACGACTGCAAACGACGTGCAAACGACGTGCAAACTTCACGCTTCCATCATCGCACCACTGGCTAAAGATTGAAGTATCATTCTCATCCCTTGGATTCATGACGAACAAGGAGGCTCCGATTTTCACGATCATTTTTGCCGCGAACTTGCAGGCTGTGGAATGAGCTTCCTTGTGAGGTACGCCCGGAGCGCTTTAATATAGGGTTCTTCAAGAAAGGTGTAAAAAGAGTTCTCCTTCAGGACCGAGTTGCACTGGTGACTCCCCTGGTGTTGCTCGTCCATGGGTGACGATAACCACTTACCATCAGATGGCTCGTCCGCTTTCACGTCAGCCCTTTAGGGTATAAAAAGACCGTGGGTATAGTTTCCTAATTAAGACCATACCTATTATTTCAAAAAGTTGCCCCACCCTGAGCCCAGGGCTGGCTACGCCCATGCTTGTAGGTAAGTACTTATCATTTCTTTTGAAGATAAAAAACCTCTAACACACAACATACAACCGCGACATAATATTAAAGGTACCTACTTCTTTATTTATATGCTTACAATTACATAAAGCGTTAGTGATTAGATAAACACCGCATACGTCACGGAGTAATAGTTCCAAAATTTATATGGTTTACTTCGGTTACTAGGGTAATAAATCTTTAGAAGATATAAATCCTATTAACAATATAAATAATTGACAGTATGTACTAATTACAATGTCTTTTGTGCGGTCTTTATTTAGGTTAAAAGATATTAAAAATTTATGAGAACAAAAATACATAAGTTACATCATAACCAAATTCTCCCACTAAAACGAAGTACAATAATTATATTGCTCAATCAAAAATCACTATTTTCATTAAAAAACTTCGACGAGGATGGGATTCGAACCCACGCGTGCAGAGCACATTGGATTAGCAGTCCAACGCCTTAACCACTCGGCCACCTCGTCATGGCGAGCCTGCTCGAAATATACGATTACAACATCTTGACATATATTTCGTCATACTTTCTATTTTATGAAATTGAATATTTTGAGATTAACAATTTTAATTATACTTATTTGCATTATTTATTTTAATGGGCAGCTCAGTTTGATCGATATAGTAAATTAAGTACTTTGTTAAACAAAACGCACTAAAACAAAAACTTTAAACCTATCCTTAATTTGTGGTTATTTTTGTTTGTGACGTCTTATCAAATACTTCAGCACAAGACATAAGTATTTTATTATTATTATTACATCACACCATTCTGATTGAGTAATATAATATTTAAACTAGCTGTTACACAATAAACGGAATAATAACATTAAATCTACCTACATCTAGATAAAATAATATTTTATGGGAAGATTTATATTGATGGAGGGACTAAAACTTTTTTTTTATTTTGTCCGTCTGCTGGTCTCTGTGTTTCGTGGTCTGTCAGTGCGAGTAATTAAGTACCTAAGTGAAATTGATTCCTGCTTGGCACATTTGAAAATAAAGTTAGGTAGGCACGTACTATACCTACTTATAGTCATTACGTAAGATACTTTTTTTTTGGATGTTAGTAAGAGACTTATAAGTTTCTAGAACTAGAATAACAACTAGAACGCGAGTTTACATTGTATATAGAGGCACCCCATTATGATTTTTTAGGTAGCCCATTGATAGTCTGTAGATACACACATCAAAAGTGTCTAGGGATCAAGCATTTTTATGCGGATTTCTTGAGATTGAGATGTGGCTTTGTAATAAATTTATGATTTTATAAATTTATATGGATCCTTTTTGGTGCATTTCATAATTTGAATCAGGAACTGTCAATCAAATTCGAGTAAAAGATGAAAATCAGCTGTCAATATTTTCCCTATAAAAACATACAACGCATTGAAGACATTATTGGTGCTCTTTGATTATATACACGTCTAGATACCGCAATTCAAACAAAATGTCACTCAAAAAACGTCCTCAGTTTTCCGACATGTGTGAGTACCGCTCGTGTACTTATTGTAAGTGCACTGTCAAGGTGTGCGTGTGTAAGGGATGCCTGCTTCAAATTGTTCACATACCTACTTTTTCCCTATGATCTTTGCAAATTAAGGTTGAACAGAATAGGTTAAAAAGTTATTGTTTTGTATTAGTCTTAGGTATATTTATTTTATTTTATGTAAATTAACAAAATTCTACAAAAAGTAGAAAAAATAATAAAGTAACTGGTATTAAAAAATTAAAAAACATGACAGGAATTGAAATTATTGTTTATTTCTATTTTATGGTGTAGCGCAGCTCAGGACATCAGGAACTCAAGGACTTGTCGAAGAATACCAAAGGAAAAATATTAGGGTAAACCTTAGAATAATATTATAATTATTCTAAGGGGTAAACTAAATAATGTATGTACTCAAAATGACAGAAAATAATAAAAAGTAAATGGGAAAAAGGAAATAATAAGTAAATAGATTTCAACATTCATCTCTTTGTGTTTGTTTTTGGAACACTTTTATTGCTAGGCCACGATGTCTGATCTCTAAATATGGTGACATCTTATTTGCAAATATTTTTCTATAATAAGTTTTAACAGGCTTTTTTGATGAAGTTGACAATAATCACCAATATTTTTAAAATAAGTAGGTATGATCGACAAACTGACTCATTATTTTAAGAGATATCAGTTCATAACCAGAGGAGGATGTTGCATTGTTGCCATATCACCCACTTTTATAGTCCTTAATTACGTGCTCAGAAGCCTCAGGTGCATTCGGTTTTACACTAGTAGCCGACGCCGACCAAAACATTCGAGTCGGGAATGTCGGGATAATGCTGCCTAAGGGCGCATTCAAGTAGAGAGACTGTCAGCCAGCTCCTGCTTATACAAGCTTGCTTTATGTGGAGGTTATCTCGACGGACCAGTACCGATAAGCGCTGGCAGATCAGCGTCGGTAACCAGCGTTCTACATGAATGCGCCCTAAGACGGAATGCATAATAAAGTCAATTTTTTGATGAAATAAATACTGTCGTGTTTAAATAAACATAACTTAATATATTAATATAAATAAACTTTACCTAATTAGTATTAACATAGATGTAGCATACACTGACGTTTAGATAGATTGGAAATGCGAAAGAGCAAAACATATGATACGCGTATGGCAGAGCGAGATAGATAGACGAAACCAATTTTTAGATGGCATAGCGGGCTTAGCGGGCACTTGTCAAAAATTGTTCCTCAATTTTCTCAAAATGCTTAATTTAGTTTTTACATTTCTGTGTGGAATAATGTCTTTTGTAGTCTTAATTAGTGATGGTTACTTGTGCGGTGACTCCTCTAGATATAAAAAGTATAAAAACCACCAGGAAGGCGTCGCGCTCGGCGGTGACATTGACAGCGGGCGATTCATTTTTGGTTTCGTCCAAGTGATACAATTGCCGATCTTTAGTTATTTATATAATAAATCTATGGTATTAACTTATTAGGTTAACTTTATTTACAGGATTTTATAATTTAATACTTATTTGTAATTTATCTCCCGTAAATTCGGCGAATCCCCTAGTAATAAACAGGCAACACTCGCTAATCAGAATATAACGAAATAAAAAATCATGTTTTCTTTAAACTTTGTGATTTATTTAAAAAGCTTACTTATGAAGAATAATCTTTTTGTTATTACAAGGTTTTTCCACATAATTGCGAAACAATTTCATTGCACAAACCGGCATAATTTATGTTTTTTCGGGAGCACTTTGTCGCTAAGCAACACAAATGACACTAACCTACGTGTCAAGCAAGTCTAACAAATTTGTTGGACTTTATAGGAGCCGTTCGGTAGAGCCGATTGCGGAATCTAGACCGTGTATATAATCAAAGTTGGTGCTACTGTTTCCCTACTACTGATTAAAACCAACGTTATTATGGAGCGGCGACGTCATTTAAGCAGGGAAGAAATGCTCAGAGCCGTGGGAATGATAGAAGCTGGTTCCCGGCAACGTACTGTGGCTTTAGCTCTGAATACAAGTCAGAGTGTTATCAGTCGACTTTGGACACGTTACCGAAGCACTGGTACCGTGGCTGAGCGCCATGGAGGACGGTATCGCTGCACCACACGGAGACAAGACCGATACATTCAAATCTTAACTCGAAGAGCTCCAACAATAATCGCCATGATGTTAGCCGTGAGGCTTCATCACTCTTCAGGGAACTTAATTAGCGACCAAACAGTCAGAAACCGCTTGCATGAAGTGAACCTTCATTCCCGAAGACCGCTACGGGTACCACCTATAGCAATGCACAATCGTAGGATTCGATATCAATGGGCTCTTGAACACAGAAATTGGGCAGAAGAACAATGGCGTTTCGTGTGCTTTTCTGATGAGTCTCGTTTTGGTATGAGACCGGATACAAGACGTATACGACACTGGAGAACCCCTGGACGCCAACAGCGATTAAAATCCTGCCAGGAAGTCCATCCTTATAGTGGTGGAACCATCATGGTATGGGCGGGTATTTGGATCGGCGGAAGAACTGAGTTGATTTGGATCAGAGGCAACCTCAAATTTATGCTGAGACGATTGTATCAGACGTCATCGTTCCTCTACAAGTGCAAATCGGTCCCTTATTTCAGTTAATGCATGATAATGCACGACCGCACACCGCAAGAGTTGTAAGACAGACTCTCGCCGCAGCTAACATCAATGTCCTGCCCTGGCCTGCTCAGTCGCCAGACTTGAACCCGATTGAGCATGCATGGGATATGCTACAGAGAAGAGCTCTGCCGAATATGGAGGGTATCCAGTGGCAAGAAGACCTTTTTTTGTTGTTGCAACGAACATGGGCGGCCATTCCACAGCGTGATTTGGATGAACTCATTTTGAGTATGCCAAACCGATGTTCTTGTGTTGTTAGTGTTCGCGGTAGAAACACGGATTATTAATTGTTTAAGTTACCCAATAAAATTTTAAAGAAAACTGTTATTTCAGTCTTTTTTTCGAACTTTAATTTTAGTGGTTCAAATGTCAAAAATCCCTTTATTAGGAAAATGGCAAATTTCTTTATTAATGCAAAGGTGACTTGGTTTATCGTTACTGTGACAAACGAAAACACTTTATTTGATGAATCCTTAAAGAAAATTTTAATTAATATCAATCAGGAGAAAAGTTATTGCAAAAATATATGTTGATCCCTAGACACTTTTGATGTGTGTAGTATGACATCCTACCGACTACACTTTCACGATTCATAATTTGAGATACGTAGGTAACCTACCTACAAATATTCTGTTACATTTATGACGAATCATTGTAAAATATCCAAATATCAGACATTTCTTTTCTATAATCCTGATATAGGTTCCTAGAATAAAGATAGGTACTAATTATTCAAATGAGTATTGCTGAGATAACGACAATTAATCCATACTAATATTATAAATGTGAAAGTGTGTTTGTTTGTTTGTTTGTGACTCTTTCACGTCGCAACATGGCTATTATATTATATATGGTTTATGTGTGTAGAGATAGTTGGGAGGGTGGAGAGTGACGTAGGCTACTTTTTATCGCGGAAAAACATCTCATTCCCATGGGAAGATCGATGTTTTATTAGTTGCTAGATATTTAGTTCCGGATGCTGTTAATAGATGGAGGTAGTAGTTAGTAAAATTCATTTGCAACTTCTGAATCACGCTATCAAATACTACATGTATAGTAAACTTACTTAAGTCATAGGCAAATGTTATAGCCTAAATTCCAGTATAACATACAGGCTACTTTTTATCCCGACAATCCTACGGGAGCGGGACCTACGCGGCTGTTACCTACGGGTCCCGAAGCGAAGCGAGGGCGATTCTCTAGTTAACAATATTTCAATACTATCATTGTTTAGTTAGACCCATAGATGTAGCATACACTGACGTTTAGATAGATTGGAAATGCGAAAGAGCAAAACATATGATACACGTATGGCTGAGCGAGATAGATAGATGAAACCAATTTTTAGACGGCATAGCGGGCTTAGCGGGCACTTGTCAAAAATTGTTCCTCAATTTTCTCAAAATACTTAATTTAGTTTTTACATTTCTGTGTGGAATAACGTCCTTTGTAGTCTTAATTAGTGATGGTTACTTGTGCGGTACCTGGATGTGACTCCTCTAGATATAAAAACCACCAGGAAGGCGTCGCGCTCGGCGGTGACATTGACAGCGGGCGATTCATTTTTGGTTTCGTCCAAGTGATACAATTGCCGATCTTTAGTTGTATAATAAATCTATGGTTGGACCAGCGGTAGTCAAACTTTTCTGGCCAAGGACCGCACAAGGGCTTTTATACCTATATGAGCGCCCGCTTGCAATATCGTTTAGCACCGCATAGCTTCAAAAATACTGGACGCGGGCCGCAATTTGACGTCCACAGGGACTGTATCGGTATAGTGTATAGAGTATAGAACGTAGAGTCGAACTTTGAACTAAAACCTTTCGATTTCCGTGAAGCCAAATGATCAGTGATGCCTCAACTAATGTTCATAGGCGGTAATGGCGGTAGGAATAGTGAATTTCTATTAAGTGAGATTAAAACCACTCTAAGTTACCCGCGTGTAAATGTATCCATTAATCTTGGAAATCTCGTTGGTTTTATATCTTCACAACTGTATTCCAATAACAAATAGGTCATGCATATCAAAATAATCCCGATACGCGTCTCGTCTCAGGATACATTTGAAGCCCAAGCTAACCAGGCGCCAGTGACGTCGCCGTCTCTCGAATATGACAAATAACATCAAAAATGAAACGACACGAATACCAACATAAAATAAAAATGTCAAAAATTTAAATTAAGGATTAAAATATTTAAATTTAGTGCGGGCGCGTCGCTCTGCGTTCGCTGCGTCCAAGTTGGAGCCTCGATCGGCTTCAGAGAAGGAGGGATCGTAGTGTGGAGGCGAATTCGCTTATATCCTTTTTAATATCTTATTTAATTATCAAATAAACAAATGGTGAGCCTAATTAAATTAATTAAATAATTACGTAAAAAAGACAGATCTGTCTCATTACATAACGTTAGTGTTTTTTAAGTTTTGGTAAAGTAAAAAATTGGGGGATAGATACTAAAAATAATACTTATGATAGTAAGATCTACAAACTAAGAAAAACAAGAAGATATGTCCAAATTGTACAATGTATTCTTGAACTATAGGTACTAATAAATTAAGGCCACGTTAACGTTAACACCTTGTATAAAGACTATTAAAGACTTCACATGCATTACTAATCCTTCTTCTCGTTACTAATTAAAAATAACCTCTCATAACTCATCACTCCTAGTCCTAATTGTAGGCACCATCATCAGATTTTTGAAGCTAAAAAGGTAGGTAAGACTTTAATTAACTTTTAAATAAGACTCCAATATTTAATAATTAGTTTATATTTTGTATTGAGTGACAACGATAAACTGTAGAATAATGAGGTTCAAAAATTAAAAGTTTTAAAGAAGGTTACTAAAACCAGTTTTTACATATAATATAACCAATTAAATTCTTACATGACTTCATACCAAAAAAGACTGTACCAAACACAATAACAAGCAAATCAAATAAATTAACTTATTAACCGTTTGGAAACCCCGAAGCCCTTTCCATATTCGTCGACGGGTCGAATACTATAAATTAATGGAGTGTACTCAGCCAGAAATTTTAAATATTTGAAAGCATTATAAAGTTTAGAAAAAAACTCAAAATCTCCACCATAACATAATATATTACATAAAATAAATAATACAATCATAAAGTAGTTATAAATGTAGTGTTTATAAAACGTAATTGTGGTTTTATGGGTCATATTTTTCCTGGATGGGTATTCTGTCAGTCGGAATCGGCAGGGACGTGAAGCTAGCAGGACCATTACAACCCGGAGGATACCTCGATTAGTTTTAATTAGTTTGAGAACACGAAACGTGCTCGTCCTAGCCATAAACAAACGATGATTGTGTTTGTTTATAGAATTAATAAAATTCAAAACAACAGAAACTTTTAATAAGCGCATCAATGATGGATGCTCCTTGGAAATTTAATAGCGTTTTTGTCATTTTGGGTTCGATGTAAAATTATTCGGTGTAAGACATTAAATAAATTGACTCGAATAAAAAAATAAAGCGGTACAAGCGTGGTAAGGGAAATGTCTAAATTAGTCTCAGGTAGTGATGTAGTTTGGTTGTGACAGCTCATAATTCGCCCCTCGGTCCTCTGGCCCTCGTGTGTGCTCGACAGCCGAGAGCGACCTTTGTGCATTAATAGTAGGTACTGTATCGACGGAACCTGTCCCCGACATCCCCTGCAAAAATGAGGAGGAACTCATTTTCTATTTGACAGCAGCATTAAACGAGTTTACGATTGTTTAAGAATATTTTTATCGCTTTTTTTAAATTACAGACCTCTTTTAAAAACGTTAATGAACGGCAGTTTTTATGGCGCGGGACATGATTTTGTTTCTCATCAAAACATTTGCGTAAAAAGAGTCGAGTTACAATTTAAAATATAAAATGTTTCCCGTGAAATTAAGTAAAGTAAGACCCGTGAAACAAAGTTCGTTCACGTCTTGATTTGCAAGGTTTTCTTTCGCAATAACGGTATTGTACCTACTGGACTATCTTTAATTATGATTGAACATGTATGAGGCAAAAGCGTATACCATACGGTTTACCAACACGCCACTTTAGTATCTAACGGATGGTAAGGGAGGTTGGTGGTTAACCTCTGCGTCTTTGTTACCTACCCAAAGATCTCTGACGTTGCAAACCCCAGCGACATTAACCGAAGCGTGGAATTGCTCATAATTTTTTGCCACTCTGTTAAGCGTGAATGACGACTGTTCCCACAATTGCTTAATCGCCCGATCACTTTAAACACTTAGTATCGAGCTAATTAACTCGAATAAAAGTTTCTTTCTACTGCAAATAAAGCGGACTATAGGTATAAATACGTAAATATCATCGTCACAAACCATACTTTCCCGTCTGCAGAACTCGGGCCTCCTTTAACCACAGTCCACCACCCCCGCCAAGTGCGGATTGATACAGATCACATACCTTTGAAAACGTTTTGGAGAATGTTGCCTTAAAATATTTTTTTCATGAAAGCAAGAGATGCATTTTTTCCAAATTACAGATGCGTTCTGGGTTCGAATTCAGGCTCTGCGCAGGAGTCAACTATTCAACCACTATACTTTCACTGGTTATACCTATACCTACCTACTTAAGTTATACGTTTTGCAGTACGTACACCATTTATCAAAAGCTGTAGTAACTTGGCGACGGATATCTTACAGTACTGAGAAACAGGAAAAGGCTATCAAGTGAGGTGAAGGTGACCGGCTGAGGGTGGTATCGATTGCCACGCCCACCCGCGGCGCGTTGCCTAGCAACCAACACGCCCGCCCTGCCGCCCGCCCTTCCGCGCCAGGAAAATGTCTTGAGTCGTCTTGGCATGTTTAGTAAGTGTTGCAATCTTGATATTCGGCGCCAAAGTGTCAAGATCTCTTTGTTTTTTCACATGTTAATCGTTTTTGATAATGTTGTTTGATACATAATAAGTAGATATTTTTTTAAACTTTTAGTAGATACCTACTTGTTTAAGTATATTATTGTGACCGCAAAGGGAACCTTGATTATTTTTGTCAATCACATTAGGTAAGCTCATTGTTGAATACTAAAAATGCTCGCGTGGATTGAGAAGTTGCCACCATTTCGTTTTAAAATAAGGAAATTTAAAAATCCAAAATTAGATAGGTAGGGTACACTAAATTAACTTAAGTATTTTGTGGAGATTATCCAAATATTCTAAAAATAATTGGTAGTTTAGTGATTCTAAAAACGTTAATTAACATTACGTGGCTAATTTTAAGTCTAATTTAAAGAGTTAATAATTTATTGATCGTATCGCAGGGTGATGTAATTAAAAATTACTATAAAAGAATTCTGATGACCTACTTCGATAACAGCATGTTTCAACTTTTCAGGCTTCTAATTAGGTACGTTTTGACAATCAAATAACAAAAAAAAACTGAAATACCCTGCGAAATAATGATTAAACTGTAAATTAAAAATTAATGACACAAATGAACACACAAAAATATATTAAACGTAAATTGAAAATCATGTGCGTGTAACAATCGAACCCAGAATCTCTTACCTAAATCTTTAAATGGTATGATAAAAATACTTCATGAATAACAAAAACTTTCAAATCGCTAGACTATCCCCGCAACGTAGTCATAATGTTACTTTGGAAAAATAACAATGAATGTCACAAAATTAATAGTTGAGAAATGGGGCTAAAGCAACTTTAAACGTGAACTGCGACAAAAGTTAATTTCGACCACAGTAATGAATTATATGATTTAATAATACGAAGATAACTGTGTCCACAACTTCTGACAGAGAGGGATTTAAGAGGAGTTCTGCTCGACTTTTTTAATGATTTCTAAATTTATGCATTTCAATTTAGGTGCCGTTTATTAAAACACAACTGATAATAAATGAAGATATCTAATATTTATAATTAAAGCAAAGCGAAACAAACAGAATAAAACAAGTAAATGAATAATTTTGTTGTAATGAACATGAAAGAAATTAAAATATATATATATTTGTAAATGTAGATAAAATTATTTACGATAGATGTGGGGCATTGATATGGGGGAAAACAAGAGAAGAGATAATTTTTATAACTACAACAAATAGAATCATTTCAAGTCAAAAAATATAGTATAGTATAGATCCTATATGTATACTTTCGATAATTATGAAGTTATTCTGTTTTTTGGTTAAAGTGCATATGTTTGAATTATAATGCATTTACTTTTTCCATTAGTGATACTTCACATAATATTTCTTAGTTAATTGATTCAGGCGTTACTTTGCGCAACTCCATTATTACAGATTAAAGGTTAATCTACTTTGCAACAATCCGCGAGCAGATATTTCTTATTGTAGGTAATTTTAATTTATGACTTATCCTGCGAACTAAAATTGTTTGGTTACCGTAACGTCGACTGTTTCCGACTCCAGCCCTCCGTTATAAATATAGAAACTTTGTGTCATAACTTTCCTTTTCGCTCATTTATGTTCGGTACCACCGGCTTTTACCACGATTTAAAGCTTGACCAGAAATATAAAAAAACTCGCCATATTGCGGTAAACTCATGGAACTAATTTCTTATACTGGCAACGTTTAGTTTCTAAACGTCAATCGTAAATTGCTTGTCAGTGAGTTTAAATGTCACAGTATGTCTCTTGTTTGTCTTTTTATTTTATGTATTTATTTTGTGCTAAAATGACAAAAACTGTTCCTATTCGTGAAAGAAAAGTGATTTTCTATGTGCTAAAATAACATATCGTAAAAAATAACATTTATTTCCCTAATTAACATTTCCGATATAGTTGTCAAAATGACAATAATAACATGAGCGTTACTATAGTTACTGTTGTCTGTGCTGTTGCCATAAAAAAGGAAACTGTAGCGCCCTCATGACAGGTTTTCTATTTTTCTGGTCAAGCAATATTTACTAAAATCTGCTGATATTATTATGATTTAAAAGTGCTTTAAAAATTAAATACAATGTTCAATAGTTGTTTAAAAATTATTATGGTTTATGGTTCTTTTAAGATCCTATTCTTGTCTTTCTTTGCATAGGTTTGATTTTTTTACCTAGACGTAGGTTTTAGGTATCTACATACATAAACTTGTTTCTTTTACGGGTTTTCTTGAAAAAACTCTATGAAACTAACTTACATTTCTTAGTTCAAGAGTTGCCTGGGAAGACTACCTTTCCGATGCCTTTCTGCCTTAGCGACATACTTAGATATAGATACATATATAACGTGAGTAAATAAATACTTAAATTTTAAAATATTATCGAAAGGAAAAAATACAAACTAAAAATCACAGCCGGCATTGTCTGAAAATTTAAATAAGAAATAGTCAATTTAATGTGCGCGGCATCCCCGAAACCAGGACCAAGTGTTATTTATTGCTTCTTTTATCTTAAACGACCATCGTCTTGTCGCGACCGATGCTTTTTCTACACCACCCAAAACATGTTAAAAAACTCATCGATTCCTCGTGTCGCATCCATGCGGATTTCTTTGTAGATTTGATCTTTATGGCTTGTCTTGTCAGGTTATCGCGGTACTTGGACTCTTATTAAAAAACTGCGTTGATTAGCGTTGATCATTATAACTACAACTTCTTGAAACCATGATATCATACAATTTGGTAAGATAAATCATGGAAAAATCCATTTCTAATTCCATTTTACTCAGCTTTTTCCAACGACAATACGGCATCTGTCGTCGTAAACTATATTTTATGTTTACAGCCTGTGTTTGTTTTTAATTCGTTCTTTAAATTAAATAATGCATGAAAAAGAAACATCTTAAATCGAGCGATAGTTGATGTTCAAAAAGATAAGATCTCGATCTTATAGCAGACATTCCTTGATAAAATATATTATACACCTATCATATTAAAATTATAACCTATAATTTAATTTTCAAAATGACATAACCTACATAAAAAGTAACGTTGGGTGTGTCAGGTGAAAAAACCCGTCGCACATTAATTTGTTTGTTTCTTTTTTATAGACTAGGGCGGCTCATGGTTTAGTGATCCCGAATGGAATGAGGCCAGTTCTACGAAAAATCACCATGGTTCATAGTCGTCGGCAATTTGAAACAACGGGTAATGTAATTGAGAGCACATAGTTTTAAAGGATTTTTGGAGATATAAGGTAAGTAATTAACGTTTAAAAAAATAAGAAAACATCGTACGTAGGTTGTTACCTGTTAAGTAAGCAATAAGTAGATAAATGTATTCCTGAGAAATTTCAACAAAATCCCTTTACCTATTAAAAAAATCGAAACTTAAAAAGGACATTTTTAAATCTTATATCTGTAAATTTTCCTTTTCTTAATTATCAACAATTTCACGCATGATATTTGAACTCTTCTTCTTTGCCACCTTTAGCTGTCCTACTGCTTGGATCAGGTCTTCTTTAATTATTTATGTGAGGGCATAGTAAAGAAGAAAAATGTACAATTTTCCTGTTGATGTTTAATCGGCTGAAAGAACATGAATCTGACATGAATGATGCGTAGTATAATATTTCTGGAACAATGAAAATATAAGAAATAAAACAAATAGGTATATTTTCTTCCAGGTGTTTGGTAATTTATTTGGAAATTGTTGAATATCTGATTCTGCCGTCTGCGTAAGACATTTCACTCTACCTTAAGGCTTTCACAGCACGGACTCATCTAAACTGAAGTTACAATTACTGCTCTACCTTACATTAGAATAAAAACTACATACACGTAGGCGTAGGATTATATGCAAATAAAACAAGAATATAAATACCTACCTACTTATTCTTTGAAGCCCCTCTTCATCTACGGACATATATAAAAACAGATTAAATAGAGTCAGCTAATAACAAGGCAAAATGAAGAATAGTTTAGGTATGAATTTTACCTGTTTTATTTCCCAAGAGCTGCGGCCGACCATGACGGATGGCTCCTATGACAGAACACTGTATCGGCCCATTGATCCTTGTATGCCACGATTGATTGTCTGCAGCCATCGGCTCTCTCAGAAAAAATATGTTATCCATTACTTAGCGAACCTTAACCATAATACAACAAAATAACAAAAATATAGCTAATATTTCAATACCGGAAAATAGTTTGCGATCTTCATGCGACCTTATTTATCATTTAAAAGCTATGAAAATCCACTTAATATTTCTATCTCCATTCTTTCTTCTTTCTTCGCTGACGATACATCGGTGATGCCTATGGTGGTGCTGGTGGCCATAGGCGATGGTGACCACTTTACAACAGGTCCTTTGTTTGCCAATGATTAACATTTACAAATAGTCTCCTACCTACAAAAGTTACCTAGGTTCCAACTGCGGTAAGATCAGAAACATAATATTTTACCTATTAATAAACATTTTGTTGTCTTAAGTTTAAAAGTTTTTGTCTTTTTCTAACCTATGACTTTAGAGAATCACACGATAGGGACAAATCATTCTAAACTTGGAATAACTTTACATTTTATTATTAAGACAGGTAGAGTTTAATGTTTGCGATATCTAATTTATAAAACATGGAATCTTTTTAAATGGCTCCGCAACACTGCCTCCAAGTCACTTTAAAAGATGTCTCTATTTACACGAGAGTTCATGCAAGTGCTTCGTGTAAATAACCTTGCTTCTATACCCCATAAAACATATTTTTACTCCGTTCTAAACCACGAATACCAGTGGAACTTAAAGTCCAACAAATTCTAAAGAAACACCAGATTCCGTCCAGCAAGATGCACCATGAACATAACTCAATGAATTCAATTCGAGAATAGAGAGTCCTTACACGCTTTTATTTATATCATAGGCAAGCTTTTGTTAATAACATTATGCTTTGGTCTATCTCAATCTTACACGGCAATGCTAGTTTTGTACTTACGTAATAATACATTAAGTTCAACAATACTTTTAATAATACGATCAAATCTTTCAAAAATAATTATGTACAAGTTAAATATTAATCGACCTTTGTTCTAAGAAACGTAAAGGGCATCGTTTAAAGCGATTTACTTTGCGTCGATAATATGTTGGTACATGTTTCGGCCTATCATTAATCATTTTTCAATTTAATGCAGTGTTCTAAGCAAACTTTTGGTATTGACGGATCAGTAACAATAATTATGAAGTCTTTTTATCGTGTTACTTGTATGTATGTCGATCTTTATGGATAGTTGAACAGGACTTTAGCATTATTAATTAGAACATCTTTTCTGACGAATTCGACGAGGCGATAAAAATGTACCGTTAGGACAAATAGTGAAAAGACTCGTCAGATGAGAGCTGTGTGAACAGGTTTTCAAATGAAATAATTTGATCGAATGCGTTGTTTCCAATTCACAGGTGGCGAAGTTTTTTGGGAGTTTCGAAGGTTTTTGGTCGCAAGATTACATACAACAAAGCCTGCGCGATCTGCTAGCCGACCCTACAACAATAAAACCCGGAATGATTAATCGTACCTACACATCTAACATTTTACATGTTGAAATAAAAAATCTACAAAAATGAAACAAAACCTTTTTGCCCTTTGTTTATTGCGACGACGCCAACTTGTCTGCACCAGACCGATTCGAATTTCGAAGACTGATCATTAATTATATTTTGTCTTACTCACGCATTCCATTTTCGATCCCGATATGATCTATAGATCTGATCTAAGAGTCTATCGATCACGCGATGTGGAATCTAAATTTATTCATTTAGTGGCGTCTTTTGCGGAGCACATTAAATTTGACGTAGGTTTTGAAAAATTATAATTATGAGTTTGACTAAATTATAGCATGGCAACATTAATTTAAATTTTTATACGATGAGACGAATAGACATTTTGAATTCAACAGACATATTATACTGATATTAGGTACCTAGCTACATTATTCACCGGTATTAGAAGTAGGTAGGTACCTACTTTGCTCCATGGTACCTACATACCGAGACTATACGCGCTCTTGAGTTTAAAAAAGTTCATTCCTACATAGGTACCTAATAAACTATTATGTAAGTCATATTTTCTTGATAACCAACATGGCATCTCTAGTTTTATGTGATCAACAATACCTAGATATATTATTAAGAAGTTCATAGAAAGAGACTTTATCAGAGCTAACTAATTATCTGTAAACAATATTTCATCTGCGGAGATGGCTTGACGCGAGACAAAAAACGAAAGGTCGAAATGACCGCGCCAAAACCAAAACGCTCCGTCCAAAACAAATAAAACATAAACAAAAAATGAAGCCGGTTAATAAGCTGGATGACATTTGGGAATTCGAAATATTCATTCAAACCATAATTAATAGTGCACGAGGAGTGAGCTCCAAGTAATTATTAAAATGAGAAGACAACAATTACTAACCTACCCTTAGACAAAATCCTGTCCACCCATTAGTCGGCCGTTTCGGTTACACGCAATACGCATATATTTTATCGTTTTGTTGGTCGGACAAGACATTTTATAAACGTTACTCGTCGAGCGAGCCTGTTCGGACCGAAGATTGCTTCTTCGTAACAAGTCCCGGATGGCGTGATAGCAAATAATTTTATAAGGACCTTTAACAATATGTCAAACCGATTCGTATTTACTTTTTTCTTGCTTTCAATAAAGAATACGTTCGCTTATAAGTTTACATTGTTCGATTTGGAGCGAGACGAAGCTTTAAAACGATATTCTCAAAATCTTTATTTTCATAAAAAAAACTTACAAAGCGGGTTCTTTATGCATTCCGTGGATGCATTTGTTATTATGGGAGAATGATAATGTGATTATTGTTTTGCGAGCTTTCGGATGATTGATAGTCGATTGTCACAGATAATGAAGTATTTTAGACTTCTTAAATTTAAGGCTTTAGGGTCCCGTCCCGGGGCGAAACGATCTTATTAGTTACTTACTTGTGTCGGACACCGAAGGAGTGAACTGATTGTAAGGTTTAGGTATAGGGGCGGTTTTTCAGTCCCTTGAACTAGAAAGAATTGGTTTTTATTATTTAAATGTAATTTAGTGTATGTAAGTAACAATTAAAAATGCAACAGAAAATTTTAATTACAAAGATTTTTTCAACATACATAAATGTACCTACATACCTACCACATATCTAACAATATAAATATAGCATGCATAGCTATGGATAACTACATAATATTCTGAATGGTCTAATTATAAGTAGGTACTAGTTGTTAACCATAACTACCCATGATTCTTGTCTTTAAACATAGTACGTCTAAGTAATTACCTATATCTACTTATGTATATTTAAGATCGAAGATCGTCCGTGGTAATCGCAAACGAGTCATCAGGCTGCGAACTCCGAAGGCTAGAGTAAGCAGAACAATCATGGTATTACATCGACGCATGATTCAAACAATTTACAAACAAAGTCAGTCTCTAGGTCTCTACGCTTTGGGAACGCAACCGTTAGGTAGGTCTTTCATCAGAATATACAGCTAATAATTCAATTTTAGGCCAATAAGAACAACATGCCTATTAATGCCTTTACCGCCGCACTCAGAGTCGTTTAATGGTTACTTAACTCTTCCTTAGTATAGATTTAAAAAAGTTCACTCTCACAGTCAGTTAACGGAGCGTTAGTGTCCCTTAATGATCATTAAATTTAAGTAGAGTCGAACCCTTACCTAACTATGTAATGATTGATTTTGACATTTGCGTTTTGAGGTTATTGTGTTAATTTTATCAGTGAATTACTGCCGCACTCAGAAAGGTTCATTAAATTAGACCTAATGATTACTTAACTAATTGCCATTAACCGCCGCACTCAGAGTCGTTAATGGTTACTTAACTCGTTCCTTAGTATAGATTTAAAAAAGTTCACTCTCACAGTCAGTTAACGGATCGTTAGTGTCCCTTAATGATCATTAAATTTAAGTAGCGTCAAACCCTTACCTAACTATGTAATGGATGATTTTGACATTTGCGTTTTGAGGTAACTGTGATAAATAAACCATAATTTTATCAGTGAATTAATGAAAATCAGTTGCATTGTAGCACTCATAGCCCGGCGGCTTGCGTCAATCCTAAGCGATCGGCAAAGTTAAGCAACAGCGGGCGCGGTCGGTAGTCGGATGGGTGACCGTTAGTGGCAATAATTTCTTGAGCGCTTCCGTGCTTCGGAGGGCACGTAAAGCCGTCGGTCCCGGTTGTTATCGATTGATAGCAGTCGTTAAGCTATGTCGGAGGCCTTCGGGCGGCTTGAAAACTTTCGACACTGGGTTGGCCACTAACCCCTCCACCAACCCGCATTGGAGCAGCGTGGTGGAGTATGCTCTAGGCCTCCTCAGTAATGAGGAGAGACCCGTGCTCAATAGTGGGCCATTAGTGGGTTGTAGCTTAGCTTTTTTTAGTTGCATTGTGTTTAAATATTCAAAAAAGTCTGATATGAGTGACTTTATTGAGTTTGTGGAATATGCTAGAAGGTTTAGAAAAGTGGGACAGAGGATTATTTTATTTACGCGATTATTCAGATAACAGATAGATTATTTTAATTCAGGTAACAAAGACCCATAACATATATACCTTACAGACTAACATACATATAACAATATTAACTTAAAAACTAATTCACTTTGTCGCGAAGTGAGATGCGCTTTCGGTGGCTCCCGGTGGTCGTCGACGTCCACGGAACTTCCTGAAGACGACCCCCTTTGGCCACAGCTCCTCCTTCAAAAACGTCGGCAGGTGTTCGGTTGGAACACGCACAACAAAGGAGTTGAAGTTCACTGCGTTGCGCGAGTCCAACTTCTCTACCAGCAACCGGTACTTGGTCATCTTCTCCAAATACTCCACGACATCGGACACTTTCGTGGTGTGATGGAGTCGAGAGACGTACACGTAAGACGCTGGAACGGCGGGACGTAGGAGATGGTTCTGTCTTGTCGGTGCTGTGCCACATTGGTTGCGACAAGGAGGCTTTTTCCTCTTCTTCTTCTCCACTTTAGTGAAGCCGTCTTTGTCCAGCTGGCCAATTTATAATGTAATATAATTTATATTGCCTTTGCCCGGTTAAACAAGAAATGAAATACAAACAAACCTTGGAATTATTATTTACTATTATGACATTGACATTTGATAATGACAACATTGACAACAAGTCTAATTGACAACAGTAAGTGTTCCCATAGAAAAAAAGTGCAAATCATTCTATTTTTTGTTCAATTAAATAGCTATTTCTCATTGTATTTTAGTAAAAACTAACAGTAAAAGAACTGACTTTCAATCATATTCCAATTAATAATGAGTTTAATAGTTTTATACATATTTTTTCGTTGTGAAATACCAATTATTTTTAAGCGTGGCTACACCAATGCCTTATCGAATTGCAATCGATACGGATGCACCGCCCTACGGTTACTTAAATCTATCATTAGCAAATGAACCCTTAAATATTGTTCCTGGGATGAACTGTTAATTAACAGATTTAATGGCAATTAGTTAAGTAATCATTAGGTCTAATTTAATGAACCTTTCTGAGTGCGGCAGTTAATCTGTTAAGTAACAGTTCATCCCAGGAAAAATATTTAAGGGTTCATTTGCTAATGATAGATTTAAGTAACCGTAGGGCGGTGCATCCGTATCGATTGCAATTCGATAAGGCATTGGTGTAGCCACGCTTAAAAATAATTGGTATTTCACAACGAAAAAATATGTATAAAACTATTAAACTCATTATTAATTGGAATATGATTGAAAGTCAGTTCTTTTACTGTTAGTTTTTACTAAAATACAATGAGAAATAGCTATTTAATTGAACAAAAAATAGAATGATTTGCACTTTTTTTCTATGGGAACACTTACTGTTGTCAATTAGACTTGTTGTCAATGTTGTCATTATCAAATGTCAATGTCATAATAGTAAATAATAATTCCAAGGTTTGTTTGTATTTCATTTCTTGTTTAACCGGGCAAAGGCAATATAAATTATATTACATTATAAATTGGCCAGCTGGCCAAAGACGGCTTCACTAAAGTGGAGAAGAAGAAGAGGAAAAAGCCTCTTTGTCGCAACCAATGTGGCACAGCTAGGGCATGATATCCGGATATCCGGATATCCGTTTTATCCGGATATCCGCCAAAAAATACTATCCGGATAGTAAATCTTCTATTATCCGGATAAAACGGATAAAACGGATAGTAATTTTAAATCATATTGAAACCATTTAGGGACATTTTGTATGCTTATGTTACGAAAATATAATACTTTAAGTCTTTCTTTGGTTATTTGGTGGTGGCTTCTGCAACTTATACCAAATTTTTCATAGCATTATGATCCAAAAAATTGTTTTACCGAAATTCCACGCCACCTTTTTAATTAAGCCTTCGCCTGGGAAGCAATGGCGGCCCCTCTGGTGTTGCACCCTTCCAAAAACGATAGTTCTTCAGAACCGCCCAATGTTGAGGTTCGAGGAAACTACTACCAGCAACTAAAGGCGGCCAAAGAATTATATGGTTCCATTTTAAAAGTAGAAAGTCAACATGAACGAGCCCCTCTTGGTAGTAAACTGATAAACTGTGTTTTTATGACTTTGAATATCACACGATTCAGAAGATTCAGTATCTTCCCATTGAAACACTACCCGAAATTATCTTCATCCATACTGGCCGGAGCACTCTACAGCATCTCTCTTATATGCTATCCTCTGCGTATTTCGATGTTCGGTAAGAGCATGAACATCGATGTGCAGTAGAAATAGCGGCCACAGTCTTGAAGAAACGACAACCTGGAGGAACGTTTGCTAAAGAAGTCTTTAGCCGTTACGATAGGGCCCAAGGAATTAACAAATCGGGAGCTTCCATAAAGGCTAAGTAAGCCTATGCCTATTGTCCGTAAGAAGGTAGTTTGTTTTTGGCATGCAATAAGACACAAACTAAATATAACCTCCATAATCTTACAGAGTAGCGAGGTAATTGAAATTGGCCAATAATTACTAAGATATAACTACGAGTACCTTATTTGAAGACATGCGGCACGCTAGCAAGCTTCCAAGATTTTGATAATAATCCAGTTTTGAAAGTAACGCGGAATAGACGTGTCAAGTATACAGGCTTTTAGTACATTCATTGGAATACCATCAAGACCACTGGCTTTTTTCACGTCTAAACACTGTAAGGATTTGAGAATCTTTAACAGTCCCTGTCCAAGCCCTCATACTTATAAACAAACTAACGGACTACCATAATTTCTAACTGGGCTTACTATCCTAGTCCCTAAATTTAGTCTTTTTTCGGTCAAAATTGTCATGGTTGACACCGTGAGGGTGGTGCTGTTCGCTCGTTTGCTACCCTTGATTCCATTATTCTCTTTCTTAATAAACCGAATCTCTCAGAGATATCCTAATGAGGTATTAGTTGAGGTAAATACGGTATTTCTAGCATCCACACATGGACCTGTGGCAATAGACACGCGGTTGATTAGTTACAGAATTTCGCACCAAGATTTTTGGATGTTACGGTGAAATTAAAGGCTTTCTACTTCGCACTTATATTTCTTGCTTGCTTCGCACTTTGCAAACTCATGTATCACCCCGGAAAAAATATGACACGAAGTCTCGCAGTTATGTTTAAAATCAGTTTCATTTTTTTGTTCCAAAAAGATTAACCGATGTTTAAGTAGGTACTTTGCGGATTTGAGAGATTATAGAACTAAACGTTATAGTATATTGGAAGTTATTTGACCGCAATTCAATTGGTCAAGCCATCAAAAAATTATGAGAGGTTCACCTACATATAGACCATCGCGGGGATAGCCAGAACAGTTTCCTAGGATCCCAAAACGTGGATATCTGATGAAAACTCGATTTTTGGAAGTTGAAGTGAGACAAGTAACTTCCAATTTTCGATAATTTAGAATTTTATTAAGAGGAAGTCAAAAATATGTAAAGGTTTATGATTCGTTACACTATAGTTAACAAATAAAGTAAAATTAATACATACTACGGTTATTTTTTTTAGAAAAACATTGATTATCCGTATTATCCGTTTTATCCGGATAATATCCGGATAGTAAAATCAACTATCCGTTTTATCCGGATAGTAAATTCGGGCGGATAATTGCATGCCCTAGGCACAGCACCGACAAGAGAGAACCATCTCCTACGTCCCGCCGTTCCAGCGTCTTACGTGTACGTCTCTCGACTCCATCACACCACGAAAGTGTCCGATGTCGTGGAGTATTTGGAGAAGATGACCAAGTACCGGTTGCTGGTAGAGAAGTTGGACTCGCGCAACGCAGTGAACTTCAACTCCTTTGTTGTGCGTGTTCCAACCGAACACCTGCCGTCGTTTTTGAAGGAGGAGCTGTGGCCAAAGGGGGTCGTCTTCAGGAAGTTCCGTGGACGTCGACGACCACCGGGAGCCACCGAAAGCGCATCTCACTTCGCGACAAAGTGAATTAGTTTTTAAGTTAATATTGTTATATGTATGTTAGTCTGTGAGGTATATAATTATGTTTTGGGTCTTTGTTACCTGAATTAAAATAATCTATCTGTTATCTGAATAATCGCGTAAATAAAATAATCCTCTGTCCCACTTCTCTAAACCTTCTAGCATATTCCACAAACTCAATAAAGTCACTCATATCAGACTTTTTTGAATATTTAAACACAATGCAACTAAAAAAAGCTAAGCTACAACCCACTAATGGCCCACTATTGAGCACGGGTCTCTCCTCATTACTGAGGAGGCCTAGAGCATACTCCACCACGCTGCTACAATGCGGGTTGGTGGAGGGGTTAGTGGCCAACCCAGTGTCGAAAGTTTTCAAGCCGCCCGAAGGCCTCCGACATAGCTTAACGACTGCTATCAATCGATAACAACCGGGACCGACGGCTTTACGTGCCCTCCGAAGCACGGAAGCGCTCAAGAAATTATTGCCACTAACGGTCACCCATCCGACTACCGACCGCGCCCGCTGTTGCTTAACTTTGCCGATCGCTTAGGATTGACGCAAGCCGCCGGGCTATGAGTGCTACAATGCAACTGATTTTCATTAATTCACTGATAAAATTATGGTTTATTTATCACAGTAACCTCAAAACGCAAATGTCAAAATCATCCATTACATAGTTAAGTAAGAGTTCGACTCTACTTAAATTTAATGATCATTAAGGGACACTAACGATCCGTTAACTGACTGTGAGAGTGAACTTTTTTAAATCTATACTAAGGAACGAGTTAAGTAACCATTAACGACTCTGAGTGCGGCGGTAGAATCAGTTGCATTGTGTTTAAATATTCAAAAATGTCTGATATGAGTTACTTTAAGTTTGTGGAATATGCTAGAAGGTTTAGAGAAGTGGGACAGAGGAGGTATTTACGCGATTATTCAGACCCATTTACAAATAATAATTATTGCTTTTTACAAAAAATAACAAACTGCGACCTTGATAAGCAGAGATAACTCAAAAACTACTCGCCAGATGGCGCTCAATTCAACATGTAAGTGTAAAGTTCTCGTCACTACAAATTAATCAAGCCCAAACACTAGATACCTGCAGTAAATAGTTGAGGAGTTCCCTCGACTGTCTTTTGGCTTCATCAGATCGACTTCATGAAATGGTAGCGCTTAAATGTACTTATGATAACATGAACAAACACACTAGTCGTTCATACAATTTTCGAAAGTTCCCCTCGATTTCTTTGAGATGCCATCATCAGATCCTGGTGTCCTTATCAACGGACCCTACTGCGCATATCTACTTTACAACAAAAAAAGAAATATCAAAATCAGCCCATAAACGACGAAAAAATCGCTGAACACGCATAAAAAAGCATATACAAGGTCTGTTCAAAAAATAACGCGACTTTTATGTTTTTTCGAAAATTATTTATTTTTTCATCAATCTTTATTTTGTGTCCTTTAAAGTAATCCCCGTTAGATATTATACACTTGTGCCAACGTTTCTTTTACTCCTCGAAACACTTTAAAAAGTCGTTTTTTGTGATCTAGTTCAGCTCCTCCTGCGATGCCGTCTTTATCTCGTCAAAGGTAGCGTAGTGTCGTCTTTTTATGGGCCTTTTCAGTTTCGAGAACAAGAAAGAGTCACAAGGAGCCAATCTGGAAAATACGGTGGCTGTCGCATCATTAGAGTGGTTATTTTGGCTAAAAATCACGCACAAGTAACGATGTGTGAGTAGGCCCGTTATCGTGATGCAAAAACCAATTTTTGTTCTTCCACAAAGCCGGGCAGATTGCTTCGCGGTAATTGCGCATAACTTGCGAATAATATTCCTTATTGACAGTTCTACCCTTTGACAAGAACTCATGATGCACCACGTACTGCAATCCATACTATTTTCTTCGTTTTCATTAATGCTTTCGTCTGTTCTTGACGTGCTCGGGCGTCCGACACGTTGTTCGTTATTCACATCTTCTTGGCCCTCTCAGAACATTTTGTATCACCGATATAAACGTTGCTTGAGTCCAAGGTAGCTTCTCCATAAGCTATAGTCAATATTCAAAATGCGTCCGCGCGTTTTATTTCGTTTTTAACACAAAATTTAATAAGCAAAATTTTATAAAGCTTCTTTGATCCACAAGAAATGAAATACAAACAAACCTTGGAATTAATAAAATTTACTATTATGACATTGACATTTGATAATGACAACAAGTCTAATTGACAGCAGTAAGTGTTCCCATAGAAAAAAAAAGTATAAATCGTTCTATTTTTGTTCAATTAAATAGCTATTTCCCATTGTATTTTAGTAGAAACTAACAGTAAAAGAACTAACTTTCAATCATATTCCAATTAATAATGAGTTTACAGTTTTATACATATTTTTTCGTTGTGAAATAAAAATTATTTTTAAGCGTGGCTACACCAATGCTTTATCGAATTGCAATCGATACGGATGCACCGCCCTACGGTTACTTAAATCTATCATTAGCAAATGAACCCTTAAATATTGTTTCTGGGATGAACTGATAATTAACAGATTTAATGGCAATTAGTTAAGTTATCATTAGGTCTAATTTAATGAACCTTTCTGAGTGCGGCAGTAAGTACGTTATTTTGGAAAAGAAATAGTCTGTGTCAGTCTTTTAACTCTGCTCTACAAACTGCTGGACAAATTTCTACCATAGTATTACGACGTATTCAGAGTAATAGATAGATAGATAGATAGATAAACTCTTTATTGTTTGTACACCGGGAGTAAAAAAGAAAGAAACAAAAAGGTATAACAAACAGCACAAAACAATAGGCGGCCTTATCGCTAAGTAGCGATTTCTTCCAGGCAACCCACCAAAATATAGGAACTACAGAAAATACTTAGGGGTAGCGGCGTACTTAAACTTAACAAAGAAGAAAGATACAGAACTTATTAAATATACACATAATAAAAAAAACACACAAAAATAAAAATAATCATCATACTTTTACACCAGTAGTGAAAGACAAACAAAAAAGGCAAAAGCAGGAAGCAAGAAAAAGAAAGGAAAGAAATGAAAAGAGGTTGAGGGGAAAAACAACGATGTAACAGGATTGAACGGACCAGGGTTAGGTTAGGTTTAGGTAATGCTCTTTAACTAAAGATTTAAATTTAATTATATTTTGAGCTTTACGTATGTGGGAAGGTAACGAGTTCCACAAACGTACCGCCGAGACCGTAAAAGATTTATGGTAAAAGGAAGAAAAATGACAGGGAGTTTGAAGGACAAGGTTGTGTGAGGAGCGAAGGATATGGTTATGACTAAGGCAACGATACTCAAAGTTATTCCTCAAATAACTAGGGGAAGATGGATTAAATAGCGTACAGTACAGAGCAGAAAGAACATGACTATTCCGGCGAAGTCGGATTGGGAGCCACTTGAGTTTAGCACGAAATTCAGAAATGTGGTCATACTTGCGAAGCCCAAATATGAACCTGATGCAAACGTTTTGAAGACGCTCAAGTTTGTTAAGTTGCTCCTCGGTTATATTAAAGTAACAGATATCAGCATAGTCTAGAATTGGCAAAAGTAAAGAAGTAGCTAGGGTAATTTTAGTGGATATAGGGAGGAAATTACGTAATCTGCGTAAACTGCCTAAGGCAGCAAATAGCTTTCTGCTGACGTCGTTAATTTGAGGGCCCCAAGTCAAGTTAGAGTCCATAAGGATTCCCAAATTCTTCACAACTTTAGAAAAAGGAATATGTACTCCATCAAGAAGTACTTTAGGAAGTTGTGTCCAATTAATTCTTGCAGTTAACCTAGACCCGCCGATAATAATGAGTTGAGATTTGTTTGGATTAACTTTCAAACCGTGACACTCGCTCCATGCAGTGATACTAGTCAGATCCTTGTTCAAATTGGAAATAGCTGCGGGTAACTCATTTAAGGAAGATTGAGTATAAATTTGTAAGTCATCAGCATATAGGTGGTAGGAAGAATTTATCTGTGAACAAATCGAATTGATGAATATAGCAAAAAGAAGTGGAGACAACACGCCACCTTGCGGTACGCCGGCAGTTAAATCAGACCATGTTGAGAAATTATCTTCAACTCGTACACGTTGCCGACGCCCATACAAGTAACTGTGAAACCAAAATTAAAATTAAATAAAACAATAACTCAGTTCGACGACACATTTTACTCCAATGAATCAAGATGTCCTGCCATTATTACATTTAGGTACATTTCATAACAGTATTCGAGAAGAGTCATTTGATACACTTTAAATATATTTAATGGTTCTTAATATTGTGATTATTCGTATTAATTAATTATTTAATATAATAATTGCATTTAATTATTCACAATATATATTTAATAATTATTCCTATGAAAATCCATCGCGCGCGGTAAAATGGAATCCATACAAAAATGCCGGCCGCGGAGGCGTCGGAAACGGAACTTGTAACAATAGGTACTAGCTAAAACCCCTGCAAGGTAACAGGCTTTCGATTAAAAATAATAGATAGACACACAGATACACAGACACACAGACAGTCAAAATTATTACACTCCTCTTTTTAGGTCGGGCGATAATAAATAAAATAGCACCTACCTACGCTTAGAATTTTGTTCATAGAAATATGTTCTGAATTAGTTTTTATCACGTCAGTTAAACATTTTTCACGTTTTAATTCTCTTAAACCATTCATGTAGCTATTTTCAATCAGTCAGTTATTTTGCATTCGTTACAATCAAGGACGTTTGGATAAAAGGTTCGTGGGTACAATGAATCATTAACTCATCGCCACAATTAATTGCTGTCCAACTCATTCCTGAGTTCGCTTCTCGGAATGACAAAGAGTTATGCTAAATAGTCTCTCTGCAACCCAACTTTAAGGTGATCTTAAAGACTACTAGGTAGGTAGGTACACTATACACAAAGCAAAAACTGTAAGCAGATATTGAAACGTAATTTTTTGAACATTAAACGATTTTTTGACGTGACAACGTCTTATAAATTGGTTTGCCGGGAGGCACTCCAAGAAACTGCGTTAGTAAGCTCCGCTCACGTTCCTTGGTAACAGTGTACAGAAAATGGTACAGCGCCATCTATGATTAAGTAGAGTAACTAGTTTGTTACCTCACTTAGTTGTGACATATTGGTTAATGGTCTAACGGTTAGCAGCGCTAGATGGCGGATGGTGTTACAATGTTTTAAATATAATTCTTTGTATACGTTTACCCCATGAAGATACGGGAACGCAGGGTCAACTTCACAAATAACCACAACTGCTTGCAAACCCAAAATAGCAGTTTATTATAAAACCAAAGAAGTCGACACATTGCCCTTTAAAAATTTTTCTCTTATATAAACTCCACGTTACACTCGTTAGCGCGTTTCACAAATTGGTACAATGCCATCTTGTTTACAAGTGAGGAACTATTTAACAAAAATAAAACATTAAACTTAAATTGCTTCCGCCTTCACATGACGGTTAGACAGTATAAATAAATGTTTTAAATTGTTACTATTATTTCATCCTTCTTCCTACTATACGAATGAATATTCACATTAAAATTATTTTACCACTTAAAGTCGTTGTCACGTAAAACTTTCGCCCGTATACCGACGTTACAGGCAACCAATTTTTTTTTTAGTTAAAGATATCATTTTGCTGCCGTGTGAGTTGTGACCGAGCAAAAAGACTCTTTGGATTAGGAATTAGGATAGTAAGTCTAGTTAGTCAAGGTCGTTACTAAGGGTGCTGTTAAAACAAACTTAACCGCCAAAGGAAATTGAAGACCCCAGTATAAAGCCGTGATACCGAAATCGGAAATTAAACTGACAGCAATATTCACCCCCATAAATCAGCTCTATTAATATTTGTCTTTAGAAATAGGACATTTCAATTTTCAGGTCTAACTTGGAAAATAATATGGGTCCACATCTTCAGCAGCAACGCCAACGCATTGGTGATGGCTTGGCTAAAGCCTCCTTTACACATAGACAGATTCGTCTGCAGGCGTTGGCAGACGCATCCGCAGATGAATCTCTACGAGCCGTCCACATGTCTGTATGTCGATCAGTCTGTGTTGGTTCTCGTCAGACGCAACACGTACGCCCGCAAAATGGACATAGAGACCGTAGCTGCCGCAGCTATTTATTTATTTAGTACTTACAAGTACTATTTAAGCGTCCATCGTAGTAAAGTTATTAAAAAAAATGGAGAAGAAGAAGGTGGTGGAGGCTGACTATTCATAGAAACCGAACAAAGTAAGTGGTATTTTTTTTATTCGTAATATAATTTCTACCATTTTTTTAACGTAACGACTTTTTACATCACGCAATTTTTTTCGCAGGAATAGCATGGAAAACCAGTTTGCAGAACTATATGCAGAGCCGTCAGGAGAATTTAATAATTTTGTTCGAATGTCGAGCAGCGATTTTGAATATCTACTACAAAAGATATCTCCAACGATTGCTAAAAAAGATACAGATTGGAGGGATGCGACTGATGGCTTTGGAGATACCGCTGTCCATGGACGACATTGACCACTTACTAACTATCAGGTAATCAAGTGGCTCATCAGTTCTTTTGTTGACTCTTCACTTAGTAGTTATGACTTTCATTAACCTTTTTTGGCGGTAACGATGCAAAATACTTGTTCCTTTAAAATAAATCGATGCTGCGACTGAGGCTGCGACATACAAAGGTGAGCTTTTAATATTACATTACACTATGAATCGTGAATTATTACCCACATTGACTAAGCTCCGTACAAGCAGTCTTCATTTGACCTACTCGTATCAATTAAAACATTCGCTCGCCGTACATGGCCGCTCATCCGTCTATCATTAGAGCGAAGTCTATGTAACTCTAGCCGGTTACCTTGATAGCATCGCTCCATTCTGTCGACCACAATACACTCTGTCGATACAATGCCCGACAAATTAATAATTCACGCTTATAATGCCATTACACGTACCTAATTTTAATTTGCTCCATTGGTGAGTTCGATACGCTCGCTCTGATGGCGTTCTTGTTTTTCTATTTGTAGGATTTCGTCAATACACGCCGTTATTGTACATCGTATTGATCGGTGCTTGTAACGCCGGCTCGGAAGATTAACCGATAGCGATTTGATTGTTCAATTCCCAATAACATAGGCCGCGCCCCGAACTTCGGTGTACAAGTATGTACCGGAGATGTACCTATTGACCGACATTTTAATAGGAAGTAGGTTATATTTCAATGAGAGCGCGATGTCACGACCTTTGAATACAGTTAATTGAATATGTACCCACTGACAATTAGGTATACCGCGTTTTTATTATTTTTACTGATTCATCAATATAAGAACAGCTGAACAGCTTACAATATTTTTTGACGTGACAACGTCTTATAAATTGGTTTGCCGGGTGGCACTTCAAGAAACTGCGTTAGTAGCTCCGCTCACGTTACTTACCTATAGTAGCTACGGCGTACACACGTTGGCGTGTTTCAGAAAATGGTACAGCGCCATCTCTGGAGAAGTAGAGTAACTAGTTTGTTACCTCACTTAGTTGTGACTAATGGTTAATGGTCTAACGGTTAGCAGCGCTAGATGGCGGATGGTGTTACAATGTTTTAAATATAATTCTTTGTATATGTTTTCCCCATGAAGATACGGGAACGCAGGGTCAACTTCACAAATAACCACAACTGCTTCCAAACCCAAAATAGCAGTTTATTATAAAACCAAAGAAGTCGACACATTGCCCTTTACAAATTTTTCTCTTATATAAACTCCACGTTACACTCGTTAGCGCGTTTCACAAATTGGTACAATGCCATCTTGTTTACAAGTGAGGAACTATTTAACAAAAATAAAACATTAAACTTAAATTGCTTCCGCCTTCACATGACGGTTAGACAGTATAAATAAATGTTTTAAATTGTTACTATTATTTCATCCTTCTTCCTACTATACGAATGAATATTCACATTAAAATTATTTTACCACTCAAAGTCGTTGTCACGTAAAACTTTCGCCCGTATACCGACTTTACAGGCAACCAATGTTTTTTACGACATTGCCTTCACGTAGCTACATAGAACAAGGTACCTAATACCTATCGGTAAACTCAATATGCTTTTATTTACTGTCTAGAAAGTACCATGAAAATGATAATATCTCAAATTAAAAAAACCGGCCAAGTGCGAGCCGGACTCGCACACGAAGGGTTCCGTACCATTATATATAAAAACGCCAAAAAAATCTGGTCTGTTGTATGAAAGCCTCACTTAAATATTCAATTGTTTTATAGTACCCACATATTACCCACAACGACATTTCTTGGACCGAAAGTTAAGTAAACTATCGCTGAGGCGTCGAAAGTATGGGCGCCCACTTAAATATTTATTTTATTCTGTTTTTTAGTATTTGTTGTTGTAGCGGCAACAGAAATACATCATAATTATGTGAAAATTTCAACTGTGTAACTATTACGGTTCATGAGATACAGCCTGGTGACAGACGGACGGACGGACAGCGAAGTCTCAGTAATAGAGTCCCGTTTTACCCTTTGGGTACGGAACCCTAAAAACAGTTAACTCATAATTTCCTTGAATACCTACAAAAAGAATTAAATGATGGTGATATTTTAAAAGGATAGAGGATTGTCGTAGAGTTTTTTTACTTAACGGTCTAATTAATTAAGTCTACCTTGTTAATTTTTGTTGAACATATAATTCCTTTTTGACAGATTTATTAGTCACCGTTTCGAGCAAAAACTAGTGGTTATTTCAGAAAAAATAAAAACAAACCCTGTGTTTGCGAGGCGGGGCTGCTCCGCCCGGGTTGACCAGCCCACCTATTATTATCCACTTAACAAAATCACTTCTGTGTAAAATTTTGTCGGTAGATACCTACCCATTTCTTTGCACGATGTAGATTCTTGCAGAATTGTTTTTAAATTAAAATTGTTAGGAAACAAAAAATATTTGCTAAAAGTAGGTACCTATACCTATGTACAAGTAGGTGACGCTAAGTTTAAGCAAGTATCCTTTTGGTTAAAGAAATAATTCAATTTATCAAATATCCCTAGGTATGTAAAAAAGTAACTTAAATGAAACTTAAAATAATATTACTTCCGATGAACACAGTATAAAATAAATCTTATACTTATATAAAATTCTCGTGTCACAATGTTACCTAGTTACCATACTCCACCGAAACTGCTTGACCGATTGTAATGAATTTTTATATGTATATTCAGTAGGTTTGAGAATTGGCTACTATCTAATTTTCATACCCCTGAGTGATAGGGGTTGTTCACCCTTAACATTTTTTTTTAATTTTTGGTCAAAATTTTTTGTTTTTATTTTTCTATAATGTGACATTAAAAATACATACAACCCTAAATTTTCATCCTTTTACCACCAACCCCTATTTTTAATAGTCATTTTCCTAGAAATAATTTTTATATGGCTTAACAACGTTTGCGGGGTCAGATAGTCTTATCACTACATAAAAATATATAAGTGTTTCTAGATTAAAGCAAAACCTCGGTACCTAAACAAGAAATCAAAAAAGTAGGCAGACATGACTAGATTTTTTTTACTGTGGAGCTTTAGACATTGGCTTTTCCAAAATTACCGCACTTACATTCAAAACGATATCGTTATTTACCATCAAATGGGATTATAGTAAAGCAATAACTATCTACTAATAAGTACATCGAAATCAACAAAAAACACTTTCCACAGATACATATGTTCATTGTAATTCACTTATAAGAGGTTTATTTTATCCATTTATACGAGAAACACAAAACTTAATTAAATGTGCGGCGGCCGGGACAACAAGAAGGGTTCACCAAACAGAGTTAAGATGGACTCCGGGGAGGGATTAGTTCGACAATGTCATATGTCATTACAGGGAAGATAATAGATATCCCCGCACTATTTTGTGGGAATAAAAATATAATGAAATTGTAATGGTGCTGGTGAATTGTTTAACACGGCTATTACAAAATGGAAATAGATGTAATAAGAGAGATCAATTTTAATTGAATTTACAGAATGATTAGATTTTTGTGTATTTTTTGCCTAAGTATCTACCTAAAAAGCGTACCTAAGGTTCACTATCAGTTGCCATTGCCATCATTCGAATAAAAATGTATTTCGTCGTCTTCTTATCCTTATTAAAGCATCAACTTGTACCGAACGACGCCGACGGGTTGGCGGAGATACCTACGTGCAATCTGAACCTAAGAAAGATACTGCAGTTTTAAATAATGATCGGGTTAGGTGCTTTTCCTTAGGTACTACTTTCTATTTTTAAGCCTAGTTTCTTTTTAATTTTAACGGCTCTGTTTCAGACAGCTAAAATCACCGCTTAAATCCTAAATCCTTTAAACAAAAAAATATTAAAGTTCTTTATTCAGTAGTAAATCTCCGGAGCTAATAAAGTCGCCTTATCCATTCACCCTTGCAGTAATCAATGTCTAATTCTGTATTCGGAGCTTACAATAATGATTAACGACAAACTATATTAATTCGATCTGCTAGGATTAGACCAGCAGACCAGGGGTTGGTGGAAAAAACAAACGAATTTAACGAGGGATACCGAGCTAGGGAACCCTGCTGCCGCTTCCCTAGGGTTGCTACATGGATAATGTAACTTTATAGTTTACATTATTTTATTTATTACATGTAAAAATAGTATTAACACACAAAAGGTAATAAAACACGAAAAATTTAAAGAATTCACATATAAAGTTACCGACAAGTTTTAAGTAAAAATTTAAAATCATTTTGATTTGTACCTTACATATTGACGGAAGAAAACGTGACATAGTCATAATTTTTATGCATAAATGATTAATCATTTGTTTAATAAATCACTGCTGCCACTTACCTAATGAAACTGAGCAATTCTTTAATCTTGAATTCTGTTTTTTACAAGGATATTTTTATCAAATGAAACATACCTATACAATTTATTTAGTTTCGTATATCAGGCAAAAATATCAGTAGTTAATGTTTGGATAGCCATTAACGTAACAATTGCAAGAAAATTTACATCCAAATCATTTACAGATAAAACCTTGAATTATAATATTGTGCTACACGTGAAAGTTATATAATGCCTGAATAAAATGAATAGCAATTGTTTCGTTAAAAATTGTAACTAATTAGGTAATATTTATTTAATAAAACATATAAAATTTCAAACTACAAACATACATAAACTAAATACCTTCTATCTACTAAATACACATGAATGTTAATATAAGTAGACACAAGTAAGTATTTTCAGGATTGAATGTCGAAAGTGTTTTTGAAATCATTATTACAATTTATATAATACTTCTCAAAATTTAACTGATATATTTTGTTTAAAAAGAGATAAAAGCGGTTCTAAATGTACCTACCTACTCATAAAAATTAGTACCTCATCGCATACTACTATAAATAATAGTACTTTTAACGATGTTCTTATTGACGCAATGCTTTTTTTCGCCGAATAAAGTATTATAATACTTATTTCGCAATCCGGACTAATCAAAAAAATTACAAGAAAGTCTTTGTCCGAACCCCTCAAAGTAATTTATAGGTTAAATAAAAGTAACGCGTTAACAACCCTATCGTATCGAATCTCAATGTCAACACATAGGGGTGGTAGTCTGCCCTTAACCGTGTTTTCTTTTTAATAACGCATTTTATTAAACGCTAGCTGTATCTACGACTACTTATATCTACTTTGAACTTATGTGTAGGTATATTAGGTATGCTCGTCTGAACTCAGCATAGCTTTGATACCGCGTTACTTGTTGGTCTAAATCGTTGTAGTTGTTACGTCGTCAAAATCAACAAAAAATACCTAATAACTGAGTATATTATAACTTAAATTACTTCACGAAAGTATGCGTGAAATAAACCTTATTACAATTACTAAAAAGCTCAAAACTCTGTTTGTATCGTAATAAAAATCTGCTTTCCTCTCCGAGCCGGTCTGTCTGAACAGAGCCTAACAGGCAGTATTGAACATAAAACATAATTGCTTTTTACAAAAAAAATAACCAACTTCAATCTTGATAAGTAGAGATAACTCAAAAACTACTCGCCAGATAGCGCTCAATTCAACATGTAAGTGTAAAGTTCTCGTCACTACAAATTAATCAAACCCAAACACTAGATAACTGCAGTAAATCGTTGAGGAGTTCCCTTGACTGTCTTTCAGCTTCAGATCGACTCCACATCTTCATGAAATGGTAGCGCTTTAATGTCCTTATGATAACATGAACAAACACACTAGTTGTCCATACAATTTTCGAAAGTTCTCCTCGATTTCTTTGAGATGCCATCATCAGATCCTGGTGTCCTTATCAGAGGACCCCACTGCGCATATCTACTTTACAACCAAAAAGAATTATCAAAATCGGCCCATAAACGACGAAATAATCGATGAACGTACATAAAAAAAACATATACCTACGGTCGAATTGACAACCTCCTTCTTTTTTGAAGTCGGTTAATAATTGGAATTGTGTTATTAAATGATTATCATATTTTTAAACTTTAAATCATAACTTAGAGTAACGTTCAAAAATAACGAAAAACTCATTTTTGCACACCCCACCTTACAGAAAATGGATATTGGGTACTATATCACATAAAATTGTTTTCAACGTACACCATTACCTAGTGCAGGGGTCGGCAACCTTCTGAGACCGAAGAGCCAAAATCTACAAATCACTTAATTTCTCAGATTTTAAAGAGCCACTAAAATTTTTTGATCAAAGAGATATACCCACTTTTCACCTTATTGCATTGAAATAAGGTGGTTGTTTTGGGCTTCGCCGTATTCGGATAAAAAGTGGCTATATCTCTTTGTAATCGCCTGTACCTATTTGTTTATATATAATTGATTTAAAATAAAGCACTTTAAGAAATAATATTTATTCACATAAATAATGTACAAGGTGTGTTAGCACAAAATATATTTTAGGTACAATATTAAAATAGCCTTTAATCTGATAGTATAACTGCATTTATTCAATAGTAGATACTTAGTTACATCAATGGGAACATTGGCTTTGCATACCTTTTGAAAGTTTGGTTAAATATGGTTCATAACTTGTTATTTTAAGTTTTAAGCACGACTCTAGATTTTCATTTGTTAGTTTGCTTCTTACTTTACTTTTTATTATATTCATGCAAGAAAACGCTTGCTCGCACGAATATGTCGACCCGAAGATCGTCAACACTCCAAATGCCAACTTCTTCACCTCACTGTAGCATTCTGGAAGACTATTCCATGCCTCGAATATGAGTGCCTCAACTCGCGGCACTTCCTTTATAACTGTCCACTTGTGCTGCGCGATGAGCATACATTTCTGGACCTCTAACTCTTCCAACTTGCCTTTGAGTTTTGTGAACTTGCTACTCCACAAGTCTTTGCTTTTCAAATCCAGCAACTGCATTTGAAGCGATCCAGCGTCAATTCCAAATGGCGCAATGTTTGTATTTGTGTTGAGAGGATTCACTATGAAAGAGAGAGTACTTTTAGTTTGTTTTGAATTGCTCGAATCTCACAGCGAATCCATCCTTCATTTCTTTTATAACTATGCTAAAGTAATTAGTGTCAATAGATTTTGGGTTTCATTATTATATTATACTTAATAAATTTATGCGTATGAAACTGGAGAGCCGCAGCTTTACATCGAAAGAGCCGCATGCGGCTCGCGAGCCGCAGGTTGCCGACCGCTGACCTAGTGTAATAACTTAAACCTAACAAAAACATTGATCACGTTCCGAAATCACACCTCAAAAATATCCCCAACCAGCCAACCACACATTACCAAGAACAAGTCACAAGTGTATAAGTATGGAAGTGGAACTCTCTTCACGTGCTGAACATCAATAAGTTAATCCGTCGATGGTGATTTCTGATGAGGTAGGCTAATTGCTCCAGTGATCGACAAACACGTGTCATAAATTAAAACTGAATAAAATTACTCGAAGAATTTATGTTATTAAGTTAAATGTTAGCTGTATCTGCAAGTTTACTCACGAAAAGCTAGGATTTTTCACGGAAGTTTTTTTTAGGGTTACTTGTATTATTCGAGTATTACAGTCCGTCATTGAAGTGGTAAGTTACAGCGTTGTTGTAAAATTATATTTTAAAATGTTGAAAGTTTTAGATTTATACGGTAGTTATTACAACATAACGTTATGTTATTTATTATGTACAGAGTTCTTCAAAAATATCCATCACTGGTGTTAACACCATATTGTCTATTTCAGATATTATACCGTCGCACGAAGGTTATCAAACTTATCGCAACTTTATTACTCTTCAACAGTTATCTCTGGAGTACAGGCGTAAGGAAAAGTACAAGGACGAATGTTTATTGGATCATTGGAAATTTATCCAAACCATATTGAAATTATAGTGTAGGTGCAGTAAAGTACAAAATATGTTGATTCTCGAATATAAAAATAGAATTTTAAAAAGCTGCCATATTTTTTTAATAATGATATCGTAAGCCCATGTCTAAAATATATTATGGCAAACTATATTTATCAAAATATATCTTTCAAGCAGTTCTCAGGACTGATATGATAGACAAGCAGTAGGAAACACGACTGATACAAGGGTTTTATCTTCCTCAAAAAATATATGCGGAGCTCTAGAATTAAACATAATACGGAAATATATTTGTATGTAGGTTGCAATAAATTCTATTAATTCTATATCCATGATAAAATAACATGTCTTACTATTGAGATAAGTCATGAACTGTTTGTCCGCATGTTTTACTGCTTCTTTTCTTCACTATTACTTTGATCTGAATCAAATTGAATTGAGCAATGAAGCAAAGTTGTGGGTAGATGCTAGTAGGTACTCTCATTGTTTGTATAGGATACTCACGATCTAGTTACAGAGAAATATTTTACACAATGCGTTGTAATTTAGCCATGAAGTACCTATATAAACAAAAGAAACAGATGTGTACAGTGAGAACGAGATCATTAAGAAATTATTTTCCTTCCTCAAATCATTCTGGTTTTGTGTTACAAGGAAGTAGGTAGTGCCGCAAGCCGCAACCGCATCTTAACGTTTTAAATGTAAACAATTGTGTATTTATCTGTACCTACATTCTTGCTCTCAATCGCGTTTTCAAGTGTTTGCTTCTTTGAGATTTAGTTCGGTACAGTTGGGATTTGGATGCTGGGCTGTAAAGGTACAATATAATTTCATCACTTTTCCTCTTAAACACTTAAGTTGGTATATGACACACTTTCTACTTCTGCCTGTCCGATTCTGTATTTGGCTCTAGAATACGCAAAATTTAACCAAAACCGGTTGTTATAATATTTATTTCTACTCGAAAATTTACACATTAAAAAAACCTTTGTTATTTTGAAAGGCAGTAAGTAGTAGTAATATGTAACGGAGTATTTGTGGTATAAAATTATCTTTAATTTTTAATTAAAGCATCTTTAACTTTTATTTCTGGACACAGTTCTAATATTTGGAATTATAGGTAGGTAAGTACACGAATTTGTATTCACTTTCTTCGACGAATGAAAACATACAGTAGCATCTTCAAAAGGGTCTGTAGTCTGTAGTTGTTGTTACAAGTACTTAGATACATGGGATGCCCTGACCTGCACATAATACCAGTATCTAGAGTCCAACACTGTTTTCTCATAATAAGCAAAACAAAGTAGTACTTACGTTAGTTAAGGTAAAGTACCTTTTAAAGCGAAATGTGACATCCGCTGCAAAATATTTTTCGCGAGATAAATATCCGTAAACTAGCAAACAACGGTTTCAGGTACAGTTACTAAATTAGGTATAAAGTAATAAGAACCACATTTCCCTGAATCCCTTAGGGCTCATTCCCACGGAATACGTCTTTGACGATTCGGCAAAAAACACGATACGTCTTGACATTGAATACGGAATCGTGTTTTTTCACGATTCGTCAAAATATCCGCATTGAAGTTCACACACAAACGCATACTAAACTGTGCGCGGATCCGTCATAATCATAAAACATTCACGATTCGTGATTTCTAAAAGACGTATCCGTATTCGTCTTTTTTCACGATTCGTCAAGCGTGTGAACATGAGTATTTAAAAAGCATTGCCGCCGTCAAAAAAAATAACGAATCGTGAAAAAAGACGATTCGTGAAAAAAGACGATTCGTCCTCGTGTGAATGAGCCCTTAGCCGAGCGAGACAATGCACCTTTACTAAACTTCAGAAGAATTTTGGAGATAATCGGGTTAGTTACAAGTTACAACATTGTCACGTACCTAATGATTTTAAGATTTTAAGTAGACACTCATATTGTGGTTTAAATCTTGTGCTGTGTCAATCGTTTAACATTGAACTAATTTGTTAGAGGCATTCAAGGTCATCTTTACTCATTTATTTTGTGTCGGTGTCACTTATCTTTTAAACCAAATAGCGAGGCTAAAGAATTTCAAGTTTCACGCTTCATAAAACAAAATGAGCAAATGAACATTAAATTAGTTCCACGTGATTTGCATTTAATAAATAAACAATTATTTTTCAGGTAAAGATGAAAGTATTTAAAGGTAATGTGGCTCGGCTGATGATACTCGTAGCAGCTAGTATTATCAGTGATGTTTACACGGCACCAGCATCAATTGTTGCTGATGTGAAAACGACGAGCAAACGTGGCCCTGATAGCTGCGCGCCAACTGTGATTGCACATCGTGGAGCCAGCGGCTATGTACCTGAACATACTTTAGGATCTTATGCACTTGCCATCACTATGGGTGCTGACTATGTTGAACCAGATCTTGTAATGACAAAAGATGGGAAACTAATCGCAAGACACGACAACGAACTTGGATTGACTACCGACGTCTCCAAACATCCAGAGTTTGCGGATCGTCACACCACAAAGAGTGTCGATGGCAAAGAAATATCTGGTTGGTTTACAGAAGATTTCACTTTGGCAGAAATAAAAACTTTACGAGCGATTGAACGCATCCCAGCCATCAGGCCTGGTAACGCACGTATGGATGGGACATTTCAAATACCCACATTCCAGGAAATTATAGATTTAGTAAAAAGTTTACAAATAAGTCAAAACAGAATAATTGGTATTTATCCGGAAATTAAACATAGTACATACTTCAAGAACTTAGGACTGTCGATGGAAGATATCGTTATAAACACGTTCCATAAGAATAACTATCAAGGGGCCACAGCTCCAGTTTATATACAGTCATTTGAAGTCAACAATTTAAAGGAGCTTAACAAAATTACAGATCTTCGATTGCTACAATTGTATGACGAAAAACTCAGTCGACCTTTCGATCAACTTATTCTTGGTACTAATCTTACTTATGGTGAGATGGCTACACCTGAAGGACTTGCAGAAGTTGCAAAATACGCTGATGCAGTAGGGCCCGACAAATCCTACATTATACCGAGAAATGATGATAATACACTCGGAGAAGTTACCACTTTTGTAAGGGATGCTCATGCTGTAAATCTTAAAGTTCATCCATACACATTCCGAGCAGAAAATTCCTTTTTACCACAGGAGTATAAGAGTGACGATCCTTCTGAAGCAGCCCTTGGTAATCTAAAAGGAGAAATAACAGCCTACTTAGAAGCTGGAATCGATGGATTATTTTCAGATCAGCCTAACATAGCTGTAAGTCTACGTGGACCCTGTCTTAATAGACTGTAAATAAACGTCAATGATACACAATTTTAGTATTAGTTGTTAAGTATATAACAATTTTTCTCAAATCATAAAATATAAAAGAGAAGTACCTACAAACAATAAAAAGAACTTGTATGTCTTAATGGCAAGTGTAATAATAACGCTAATACTAAGCTCACATTGATTGATGTCTGTAAATATTTAGAGGAAAATTAAGATGTAATAAATAAAAACATATAAATATATGTACATACTTTTAAGAATGATTTTTAGATGTTTCTTTTCCATTTTTATTGGCTTTTGTCTCAAAAACGATATTCACTGAAATAATGCAGGAGTAAAGTTTAGTAATTACGGGTAAACACACATATTTTGTTTCTTTTTCAATCGATTCACAAATAAATATAAAAGAACAATGCTCTAAATAATTTATCTTCCTACATGTACAATACCCCACCATTTTATTTCCTTTGTTGTTGTGTATCCTTGTTGTACGAGTACCTACTGCCCAGTGCCTTTCTAGCAAAATAAAAATCTCTAGCTGAGCGTGATTCATAGCCAAGCTATGATAGCAATCATTACATTTAGTCCTAACGAACGATGATTGGCTAAAGTTGATATCCGTGTGAAGGATTTTTTCAGGATGGATGTTTGTGATGTTCCACTTGTGTGTCCATGAAACCGTAACCTGCAAAAATGCATGTGTTTATTTATGTACTTATAAATATCAAAACCAATTTATTGACACACCCAATTTAATTTGAACAGCTAGGAATGTTGCTGATACCGTCGTTTAAATAATTTACAACTATTGGTTTAATCTGATAAGTAAGAAATAATAAAAAACAGAAGGCGGCATCACGAAGCGAGAGATATCTTTATAAGTTGTAAAACGTGCTGAGATAATGACTCTATTATCTCTCACGGTTCGCCATTAAACCCGAAACGCGACGATGGTGACACGTAAAACTTGGTCTATGTTGCCGTTCAGCATCATTCTAATATTAACTTCAGCATCAGAAACCCCGAAACGATGGAATCCTGACAGTTGCAAACCCCTTGTTATCGCGCATCGAGGAGCAAGTGGGTATGTACCGGAACATACTCTTGGTGCGTATGCACTGTCCATAACAATGGGAAGTGATTACGTAGAACCAGATCTGGTGATGACCAAGGATGGACACTTAGTTGCTAGACATGAAAATGAGTTAACGCTGTCGACCGATGTCGGCAGGAAACGACAATTCGCGAATCGCTTCAGCAATAAGACGATTGATGGCAGACAAGTCAGTGGATGGTTTTCTGAGGACTTTACGCTTGAAGAATTGAAAACTTTGAGAGCGGTGGAACGAATTCCCATCGTCAGACCGGGCAACGCCCGCATGGATGAAGCATTTGATATCCCTACACTCCAGGAAATTATTGATCTAGTCAAAGCTATGGAAATAAGTGAGAATCGTAAAATAGGAATTTATCCGGAGCTTAAACATGGAACTTATTTCCAAAGTATAGGCCTGGCCATGGAACGTGCAGTGGTGGATGTATTGCATAGCAATGGTTACAAGAATGTAGACGACCACGCATTTATTCAATCGTTTGAAATTTCAAATTTGAAAGGATTGAAGCAAATGACTAATTTAAGATTAATTCAACTGTTTGGGGCTATTACAGCTCAGCCTTATGATCAGACAATTTTGGGTACAGGCCTCACTTACGGTGCCATGGCTACCCGAGCAGGCCTAAAAGAAATTTCGAGTTACGCACATGCTGTTGGACCAGAAAAAGGTTACATTATTCCACGAGACAAAAATGACAGACTGAGTACTCCTACAACATTTGTGCGTGATGCTCACGATTTTGGTTTGCTGGTGCATCCTTACACATTCAGGGCTGAAAATCAGTTCCTTCCAGAGGAATATCGCAGTGAAGAGTCAGCAATGTCTGGTATTGGTGACTATGAAGGTGAATTAAGAGCATTTATGCAAACTGGAATTGATGGATTATTTGCTGATCAGCCGGATGTTCCCATAAGAATGCGTGTCTGCAACGTTAACTCTAGTGCCTTTTGCCATAAAGATTGGACGGCTTTAATCTTTTGTGTGATAACTGTTTTAATAAGACTTTTATAATTAAGTTAATCGTACTTAACAAATTCTTACACTTATTTAATCTTAAAACAAAAACAATTGTACTGCGAAATCATTTAAGTATGTAGAATGTTTTATTATTTTATCTTTTTCCCTTTTAAGTGTTGAAAGGACTGTGAGTAGTATCTTAAGCTAATGATAAAATATTGATTAGCATTATACTTACTCCACATGGGTTAATGATCCTTTTATCCTACATTACATATAGATCTACAGTAGGTATTACAGTGCTTATTTTATGAACATCAGTCTGTATACACAAATTAACTTTATAATATTTTCACCACAATGTTCGTGTATTGGAGGTCGTTTTGTGAATTCACTGTGCACATGGTACCTACCTAACTTAAAGAGTCACAACAAAGAAATTGCTTTAATAAATTACTTATCAATATTAAGAATTTATTAGTGGTATCTTATGCGATGGTCTTTATTTTATGTGCGGACTGGTTCTCCGAAGCGAAGCGAGGGCGGGTTTACTAGTATCCTTAATATACGAGTACATTGAGCGTACGGTATAGAGTACTAAGAGTATCGTAGTCGATATCAAGTCTTAAATTTTAAATGGAAAGTTATCTGTGATTTTGAATTATACACGGTATAAATAAAAGAACTTTTTGTGTTCGAATATGCTTAGGATTTTTTTTTCTAAATCTACATCAACGTTAAATATGAGCAGACCCGCCATTCTGACGCACACGACGCGCGAGCGGTCACCGCTTGACGTTGTCAACCACCGCTCGTTACCCGCTCCTTCACCGCCGCCGCGCCGCTGTTTTCGAGGGTCGGTCCATTTGATTACACGCAAAACATCTTGCCGCGCCCGCGCCGCCGCCGCCGCCGCCCCGCTGCCCGCAAGATTCGAGGCCGCGGCCTTACAGCTTCATCCAAAAAGCGTTTCAGTTACAACTACAATCATAGACATGCTGCACACATTGACAATCCCCATACAAAACGCTTGTGATCTACAAAAATGTTATCTATGGTTCTCATACAAAAAGTGAGCTTCTTGCAGCTTATGAAAATGGTGGAAGTGCTTCAAACCCATTTTGTCTATGTGTGCGTGAGTGTTGCAACAACAAAAATAAAACGAGATATACTCCGACTTTTAATTCGATGCAGTAAAATGACATTTCCAGTGTTACCGTTTTTTATTATCACCAAAATAGTGAAGTAACCTGGACACAAATTATTCGATTTGATGAAAATATTAATCGGATTATAATCGTTTCGCATAATTTAGCAAACTGCTAAAATACTGTATGAACTTATTACAGGATCAATAACTACATATAAAAATACGATTGATATCAATAATCTCCTAGATTTTTAATTAAGCGCTTTTAGTGCATGTATGTACTAAAAGCATGCATGCATCGGTGTTTATTATTTTTCGTTTACTATATAATTCAAAAGTAATAACCTTTCCGTATTGTTTTCTGAATTTGAATTTTATTTTATTAACACACATTATAATAGACATATTGAGAAAAGAATAATCGAATAATCAAAACATCGTTCGTTAATCGTGTAAGTTATCACTATTATTGAAAATCTGGCAACATTATTTCAAAAAGTGACATTAGCAAACGTCATTTTACTGCATCGAATTAAAAGTCGGAGTATAGACTTTGTACGTGTTATGGGAGAGAAAGACTGAAAGAGATGAAAGTATTGCTTACATACGATGTAAGGTCTGGTTATTTTTTTTGTAAGTCTGCAGTGAAAATAATGTTGCGTCTGCTTATGTTTATATAACCACAAATTAGATACATATTTTGTGATATAACTGTGGTGCTAAAACCTAATAATTTTTTAATTCGGTAATAGATAAATAATGTGTTTCATACATTGCAATGCAATGGTAACATTATTGATTGACTTATCTCGTCTTGTCAGCTTGTCAATGTCAGTATTGTCAGTCGTGCGTCTCAGCAACAATGTTATTCAATCAAGATCAAGTTGAAGTCAAATCGTCATTTCGACGGCAGCAAAGAACATAAAGACATCTGCAATTTTGCCAAAATCGTTTTTTTGCATAATTCAACTCAGAATTCTTAGTTCTATCTTGTGATATTTTTTTTTCTCGAAAAATGTTGTTTTTTACACCAATTTTTCAACGTACAAAAAGACATCTGCACTACTTATTTAAAATTCGACAAAGTACAAACGGACATATACCATTTGTCCTTGTGTACGTCGCGCAATGTGGCGGGCCAGCTGTCCTTACGAGAATAACCTGCGAAGTCTCGAGGCTCTTCAGCAAGAAAAAATGTCTGATGATGACTGCTTGCAATTGGAATAATAAAATAATTGAAAATTGAATCCGGAAGTGACATTCAACCAAGCCACAAATGTAAAAAATATTTATACCTTTTTTTTCTATCTTTGTTGGTGTGTTTGTTACCCCATAACTTCGTGTTGGGTAAACCAATTTTGATGATTCTTTATTTCCTTGAAAGCTGGTGCTTTTGTTGAGGTCCAATATAAATTTGAGCGACATCTGATGAGTAATTTTGAATTTACTTGAATAATGTGTAAGGATCTTTAAAAGTGTGTATTTATGGTTTTTTCCTAATAACTTTTTATTGAGTGTTCAGATTTTTATGATTCTCTTTTTATTTGAAAGCTAGTATTTGCATTGTAGTCTCATATAAGTTTAAGCGGCATCTGACCAATGGTTTTTGAATTATCCTTAATAATTTTTATGTATGTATGTTACCTCATATCTTACTACTTAGAGTTCCGATTTTAATCATTCTTCTTTTAGTCGAAAGTTGAAGCTTTAGGTTAGGTCCCGTAACAATTTGAGTTTCGTCAAACGAATAGTTATTGAGTTACTTATGACACTGATACAAAGATGATGATTATGATACAAAGTACTGTTAAAATATTATTATTATTAGTAGTTATTTCTTTGAAACTATACTTTTTAGTTACTTTATATTACAAATACAATTATTAACAAGAATCACAAAACTTTTTTTTTATAAGACACCCTAAAACTCAAAATAGTTTAGGTATATCTGCAATTATCCAATAGCTTCAACGTAAGAATGCCGAAGTAATGTGAGACAACTACATTATTTTAGTGACAATAACAATTATATTTGTTGTTTTGATGAAATTGGTTTTATATGATCAATAAAAATAAAAATCAATCATTAAATTAATAAAATAGTTAAAGAATAAATAATTATCAGGTCCCAAGTAGGAACGAATATATGGCAGTTGACTCAATTTGCTTGTTTTCTTGATCGAAGTAGAAAAAGATATCTGCCGTATTTTTAAAAATTAAAGAATTATTAATAATTTACCTATACCAAATAATAGTTAATATTGTAATAATTTAATATTCCAAAATCGACGAAGATGTCTTTGTAATTGTAGAAGTTATACCATTTTTGCACTAAAAACGCTCTCCTGAAAACTAACGTTTTTGTAGATGACCGTTTGTTCTTTGCTGCCGTCGATTTGCAATCTGCAATTGAATTGAACATTTCGTTACATTATTTTCATTTACAACAGTAAACTAACTTGTCCAGCAATGTTTCAAATGATTGCTAATGCGAATGATAGGCTTTTCTGATTAAATGTAAAGGTTTGAGAAAATAACTTTATTTTTAGTGCCATTTATCGCCAGTTATTATAAATTATTAAGTAACTAGTACGACATGTAACAGAAATAATATTTGCGGCTATCAGACATGATAAGACAATGCGTAAAATTTAGGAAAACAGTTACCTTTTTTTGTATTTTGGCTATACGTAAGTCCACTGATAAACTAATTTACTATTATAAATGTGTATACTTTCCATATTTTTTCCGTAACCTGTTTATGTCATGATAACATTACCATATTGTGTTATTACTTGCAACTCACGATTTACCTATTTTAATTAACTTCAATTACTTGCTTAATCAATGTACTTTTAATTGTTATATTTCAGTGGTTCTTCTACTTCTTGCTCTTAGGGAAAATAAAGGGAACAGTAACAAAGAAGAGAGGAATCGCCAAAGAGATGTGGATCTTGAGGACATAGTCCGTAGAGATTTTAATCAGATACCAAAGATGGAGGATTATGTGAACAGGGAAAACTTAGGCAAAAGAATGGAGTCAAGCAATGATGATGGTATGAAACAAGAATTAAAAGATGCAAAGGCTAAAATAGAGCAACTGGAGAAGAAGATTGCTATCCTTGAAGGAAGGATACCTCAAAAATATCCAGATGTCAAATACCTTGGCTATAAGGAGAGGAAGCGGATACTGGTATGTTTTATTATAATTATTCATCTACTAGTAAACCCACTCTAGCTTTACTTTGAAAAACTCATTCCTTGCATTTGGATAGATTTATTTCCTACTGTTATTGTTAATAGTTATCTGCAGTAACCAGTCATTTTGATACATGTCTAGCAATACAACTAAAAATTGCAAATGCAGATTTAATTCTGTGCATTTTGTATGATTTCCTAACAAACATAATTTGGAAATTTTTTATGGAATTAAAGTAGCAAACAAGCATGGAGAATCATCTTCTGAGCAGCAGCCCATAACAACTGTGACCAAACTAGGATAAGAGTAAATTTAGGGGCTAGATTTACTGTATCTCATACAAATAGGAGCAAATTATATTCCAAACTCACTTAAACAGGGCTGACTGATTTATGTGAAAGATGCTACAATTTTTGTGTTCAGATCATTGGTGTTTCTGATTTCTCATTTTTGTCCGTATTGCATATGATATAGGATTTTTTTGTATCAAATCTTCTACTCATATATTGGTAATGAGTATGTTAGTAACTCTTTGAGATAAGATATTGCCCAAGCACCCTGTCTTTTCTTAACATTACATCAATTTTAATATCTAACATTATTTTTAGTAGTGCCAAGCCCATTTGAAGATTCTGATATCCTATCCTACTATATAATGGATGTTTGTTACTCTTTCACAAAAAACTACTCGACAGATTTGGATGAAACTCGGCAGTGTTATAGCTTAATTTCCAGAATAACAAATAGGCTACTTTTTATCCCGAGATTATTATTATTATTATTATTTAGGTGTCTGGGCATAGGGAACAAGTATCCCTACGAGGCCACTGCGACCATCTCTGATCTATTGTAGCCATCCCAGTTTTAGTTAGATCTGGTCCCCCAGGCCTACAGTCTTAATGAACCGTAGTACGTTTCTGGGGTCCATCTCTTTAATCAGGTCAGGTTTGATTATGTGACCTCCAAGTATACGACTTCTGTAGTGGGTATCCCGAGATTATATAATTATTGTGAAATATGACTTTTACAACTTCAATTTTCAATCAATAGTTTGTGCATGATGCCTAGATAAACATACAGATTATCTATATTCTATTCTGTACATATAATAAAACTTTACCTGATCATATGTTTGTGCACGGTAATCTCAGAAATGGCTGAACGGATTTTTATGGGACTTTCACTGGGAGATGGAGGAGATTGTGGAGCAACATATAGGCTACTTTTAATCCCGGTCTAAACTCGCATACACGAAGGAAGTCACGGCCACACTAGTTTCAAATATATCACACAAATAAGATCCAGTTATATTCTTAACATAATACTACATAGTTAATCGCGTTTATAATATTACTAGTTGACCCAGAAGACGTCGTCTTGCATCATATATTGTAAAGTGAACACCTTCGCTTCACTTTCGGAGACTTGTTGCTCCGCTCCTTTTGGTCGTAGCGTGATGTTATATAGCCTATACCTATAGCCTTCCTCAATAAATGGACTATTCAAAACAAAAAGATTTTTTCAAATCGCACCAGTAGTTCCTGAAATTAGCGCATTCAAACTAACAAAGAAACAAACTTTTCCGCTTTATATTAATAGTATAAATTAGGAATTAACAATAAGTTAAAATTGACTCTTTATTTACTTTGTTTTGATTCTTGTTTTATTATTTTATTAATATACATAATATACATAATAAATATTTGGATACATTTCAATTGATTAAGTGTTTCAATAGATTTCAAAGGCATAGTTTATTTTTATCTTTATAGCAATAATTGTTCAATCCGTTAGTAACGGGAGATAACAATGACCATATTGATAACTTTGTCTAATTGAGCAATAATAAAGTAATGACCATTAAGTTTCAATAAAAAATTGATTATATCCTCAATTATGTTACAAATCATACATCCTCAATACATATTAAGTAAATCTATATATAATGATAAAACTGCAATGATTCCGAAACTGTATACATATATAATATACATTTTTTACCATTTATTAAAGTATATTACATGTATATTACAAATAAATATTTCTCTTCCTAACTTTCGTATTTAATATCCATAAAAATGCATACTTACAGTAATACATTCTTGGCAATTGGCAATATGTAATATAATAATAGCAGTAAAAAATAGTAATAACAATAGAAACGCACCTTAAAAGCAAATTTTAACTGCATTACCTATCCAATGAGAACTTAAAAAATTCAGGGCCATGGCCACAACATGAAGAAAATTTGTTGGCAATGAATATTTTATTTTCCTTATTCCAAGATGTTTTGTTTCGTTCAAGGAATTTCGTTGGATAGGTTGTTTAAAAATATTGTGGAACTCGGCTACAACCCATTAATGGCCCACTACTGAGCACGGGTCTCTCCTCATTATTAAGGAGGCATAAGCATACTCCACCACGCTGCTCCAGTGCGGATTGGCGGAGGGGTTAGTGGCCAACCCAGTATCCGATGTTTTCAAGCCGCCCGAAGGCCGAAGGGACCGACGGCTTTACGTGCCTTTCGAAGCACGGAAGCTTGTGGAAATACAAGACCATTTTTCATTACAAAAATCGCTTTGCGAACTATTCAGCTTGTAAATGCAAATATTGTGAGACAACCCATTGTGATAAAAGTTTTGTCTACAGGTGACAGGTGGAGCGGGTTTCGTAGGTTCCCATCTGGTAGACGTCCTCATGGTACAAGGCCATGAAGTAATTGTGGTGGACAACTTCTTCACCGGCCGCAAGCGTAATGTTGAGCACTGGTTCGGCCACCGCAACTTTGAAATGATACACCATGATATTGTCAATCCTCTTTATGTTGAGGTAAGTTATTTTAATATCCTATAAAAACTGCACTGAATATAATATTTTTTTTTCTTAATGAAGTAATTATTACTTAGAATGTGGTTGAATTTTTTTTAAATGAACTTCTTACATCTTGTATACTTCACAGGCGAATTGTCACTTGTTACAATTAGTTGAGATGTATAATTAGAATTAAATTAAATTTTATTTTGCTTTCTATTTTCAGGCTGATGAAATATACCACTTAGCTAGTCCTGCAAGCCCACCTCATTATATGCAAAATCCAGTCAAGACAATTAAAACTAATACATTAGGCACAATCAATATGTTAGGTAAGTTTCTCAATATATAAAGGAAAGAAATCCTTTTTTAGGGTACATAGGACAAATATTATATATAATTAAAGTTACAACAGAAATGGTCAGCGTCACACTTTCAATAAAATTTTAAGGTCATATAACCGCTTATAAAACGGCAATGGCATATTTTGTGGTATGGGATACTCCATTTTTTAAAGGGGTCTGCAGCATTGAATACTCCATTGAATATTTACAATGTATTAAGCAAAAGAATACCAATGTTCGCGATTATGCTGGGCTATCGCAGACCACACAGAGCCCCCAATTATCCAACAGCTATCTATCGTCAACAAAACTTACATTACACGAACAACATGCAATCCAATATATTATTCAATACCTTGATATATTTATCGAAAACAAAACAAAGCCTTAACTATTCCATTACTCTATTTTGTATATGAGGAAATTGATTGTTTAATTGAGGAAGTGTCAAATCGTTTTTCAGGTTTAGCAAGACGCGTGGGAGCCAAAATTCTTATAGCTAGTACATCAGAAGTATATGGAGACCCTATGGTACATCCTCAACCGGAATCTTACTGGGGACATGTGAATCCAATTGGTGAGTTAATTCTATTTGTTTCCTTTGATTTATTCTATTTAACACCATGGAATCATAGTTATTAAAACAGCAGATTATTTATGATACATATAAACAAATAACCAACCTTTGTCTTATTTAATAATAATTGCTTTTTACAAAAAAAATAACCGACTTCAATCTTAATAAGTAGAGATAACTCAAAAACTACTCGCCAGATGGCGCTCAATTCAACATGTAAGTGTAAAGTTCTCGTCACTACAAATTAATGAAGCCCAAACACTAGATAACTGCAGTAAATCGTTGAGGAGTTCCCTCGACTGTCTTTCGGCTTCATCAGATCGACTCCAGATCTTCATGAAATGGTAGCGCTTTAATGTACTTATGATAACATGAACAAACATACTAGTTGTCCATACAATTTTCGAAAGTTCCCCTCGATTTCTCTGAGATGCCATCATCAGATCCTGGTCTCCTTATCAGGGGACCCCACTGCGCATATCTACTTTACAACAAAAAAAGAATTATCAAAATCGGCCCATAAACGACGAAATAATCGCTGAACGTACATAAAAAAAAAGCATATATACGGTCGAATTGAGAACCTCCTTCTTTTTTGAAGTCGGTTAAAAACTAGCTGTGCCCGCGGCTCCGCCCGCGTGGAACTCAAGTGTGTCACAAAGTTTTTCCTACGTGAATCCTGACCCCGTAAGAATTCTAAGATAAAAAGTGGACTATATATTACTCCACACATAAGAGTACTTGATTTTTTACTATGTTTTAGTCACACTGTACAAAAATCCGTTCTGTAGATTTGGAGAAAGTCGATAAAAAGACTAAGATATAAATGTAGAGGTTTTTTATTCTTACGTCAAGCAGGGGAGCCCATGAGTTAAACCATTATATATATTAAAAAAAAATTAACTATATTGGTAGTTTTTCATTTGAGTGCCAAAACATAAAAAGCAGAAGCGATGCTGACCCTCGAGAAAGCAACATAAAGTTGGTCATGAGAAAAACTGCCGGTTCTCAAGTCAACACCAGAAGCTTTAAATGTCTGTCTTTGTGCTTTGTTAATTGTCGTGGCAAAGCGCGTAGTCACAGGGAACTGTGTGCATTTAAATTGAAAGGGGAAATGTTGGGGATTAGTGGTATGCGCGGAACGAACACAGTTCACGTCAGTTTCTGCCATGTACTTGTAAACTGTGGAACGAATTTCATTCCTCAGTATTCCTACAGTACCGTGACATCGAGTTATTCAAGAAGCGGATGATGCCCCTAGTTTGTTGTAGTTGTTGCCAATGTATAAATATATAGATATTAATGAGCCCGTGACTTCATTCGTTCATAGGTTTCATTCGTTCATTCGTTTTCCCGCGTAAATCCTGATCCCGCGAGAATTCCTGGATAAAAATAGCCTAAATGTTGCTCAGGAATCTCCGCTATCTTCCAGTGAAAATCCCATAAAAATCCGTTCAGCCGATCCGGAGATTAGCGCGCAAACGCAAACAATTTTTTTTTTTTAATTTTTTTTTCTTAGATTCATGTTCTAGTACTGTTTCTTAACCCCCCTATGTATTTTGTTTTGTCAATTTCGTAAAAAAGCAGACACGACTTTTTACGCTCTTATTATAATTATATATGTATAGATTAACTTTTAGTACATGGTATTGATTAAAAATTCTCTGGTTAGTAGTCATTGCAAATTTCCTACCGAATACGCATACGTTTCTTTTATTTCTGCATTTTTTGATGAATGCCATTAAACAAGCAGATGAGCCGCCTAATAGGTAGTGGATATCGTTGCCTATAGACATCAACATCAAAGACAACACCAATGCATTATCTATCAAGAAGGAAAGAAGAAAGACAGAAGAGAAAATCATTTATTGTCTCAATAGGCCTTAACCAAGACGTTTATCTTTGTGTTATCTTTGATTATATGTCTTGATTATATGTCTGCTCTTTAATATTGTTGTTATTTAATGTTATTTGCACTGATAAGGAGAAAATACGAGTAACCCTGTACTGACGACCCTGTAACCTAGTTGGTAGCGACCCTGCCTGCGACGCGAGGGGTCCCGGGTTCGTATCCCGGCCGGGGCAGATATTCATGTGGCAGATAAATATTTGTACTCGGGTCATGGGTGTAACTGTAATGTGTTATATGTGTAGTCCATGCCACCCGCGACACAGGTACCTGGTAACCTACTGCGGGGTTATGAGTGTGTTAGCGTTGTCGTTGTAAAAATTATTTGCTTTGAGTCGCTGCGTATCCTTTGTGTTTAACTTCATAACAACACATCCTTATCAACATCGCAACGGGACGACGTCACTAACTTACTTGAGCAAACTCCTATTACCAAGGGAGGTAGCTGGCGCTGAATCCTTTTTTTATTTTTATTTTTTGCATGTCCACTGCTGGATTTAGTTTTTTTTATTTCTTATAAGGTAGTGCTTGACACCGATCCCACCTGATGGTAAGTGGTGATGAATCGAAGAATCGATTGATAAGAATCGATCACATCGAGAGTGTTTAAATGTTACTTAGCATTACTTAATACACCAACTTTTATTTGTAATTTCCAGGGCCTCGCGCGTGCTACGACGAAGGCAAAAGAGTTGCAGAAACTCTGGCCTATTCGTACGCGAAACAAGAAAACGTGTCAGTAAGAGTAGCGAGAATATTCAACACGTACGGACCGAGAATGCACGTGTCGGACGGTCGTGTGGTGTCTAACTTCATCATGCAGGCGTTGCAGAATCTTACTATCACGGTAAGTAGATCATCCACTCATTCATAGGAAATGTCTTTGGTGTTACAAAAATTGAGAACACTGTACTGTGGGGAACACATGGTATTGTTGGTTTCTTCACAAGGTTTTTTCCACCGGAGCAACGGCTTTGTTCTAACACATCCATTGCGATTGTTGACGTCACTGCTTGACACTTGAAATTTTTCTCGTGAATTTACCACTTTTTATTAATTAACATTCGTGGTTTTTTGTGTTTAAAGTAAAATGATGTTAAAGTGTCTTTACTTTAGGCATAAAGACTATAAGAAATAATTTAGTCACATTTGAATCACACGCATATTCCCTATTAAAGGTGCACCCAGGATTTGAAGCCACGCCCCTTGATTCAGAGTGTTCCGTTCAACTTCATTATCACGCTATGATGTTCATAAACAATGAATTGAGAACTAAAACCGAACACATTGCAGGTATACGGCAACGGCAAACAGACGCGGTCGTTCTGCTACGTGTCGGACCTGGTGGACGGGCTGCTGGCGCTCATGGAGTCCCCCTACACGCTGCCCGTCAACATAGGGAACCCCGTGGAGCACACCATAGAAGGTTAGTATCATATACTGCGTCGTAGACAACAACTGTAGTATAGACAACATTTGTCGTTTCAAGGCTTTTGGGGAAGGGAGGAATCTGTAATGGTGTCTGTCAGAGCTGATAGTACAGGTCAGATTTGAGACGGTATTCGATGTGATCATACAAACCCTCCATATTATTGTAATTAAGATTCTCCAACAGAGAATTTCTATATCCTACTCGTATCTTACTGCCGCTAAGAGATCTAAATATAATCTGATAATGTATTTGTATTTAAAATTTAAAAATTATTGCTTTTTACAAAAAAAATAACCGACTTCAACCTCGTTAAGCAGAGATAACTCAAAAACTACTCGCTAGATGGCGCTTAATTCAACATGTAGGTGTAAAGTTCTCGTCACTACAAATTAATCAAGCCCAAACACTAGATAACTACAGTAAATCGTTGAGGAGTTCCCTTGTCTGTTTTTCGGCTTCATAAGATCGACTCCAGACCTTCATGAAATTATAGCGCTTTCATGTAGGTACTTATGCAAACATTAACAAACACACTAGTCGTCCCTACAATTTTCGAAAGTTGCCCTCGATTTCTCCGAGATGCCATCATCAGATCCTGGTGAACCCCACTGCGCATATCTACTTTACAACAAAAAAAGAATTATCAAAATCGGCCCATAAACGACGAAAAAATCGCTGAACAAATATAAAAAAAGCATATATACGGTCGAATTGAGAACCTCCTTCTTTTTTGAAGTCGATTAATAAACTAAAAAATAAAATAAAAAGTTAATAGAGAAAAGGTAGCGCATTGCTGTCTCATTTGGCTGCGGGGCTCCGAACTATACGTTCACTACATATAAATTAGAACCTTATTCGTTAGTCCGGACAATTCAAAACGCTAATTCGCACAAAAAACCACGTCCATACAATGCAAATTGACCCGTATCGCCATCGTTTCAGAGTTCGCAGTAATAATAAAAAAGCCCAGTGCTTGCAATGTAAATTGACCCGTATCGCCATGGTTACAGAGTTCGCGGTGATAATAAAGAACCTGGTGCCGGGCTGCCGCAGCACGGTGGCGACGGGCGCGGCCGTGGAGGACGACCCGCAGCGGCGCCGGCCCGACATCGCCCTCGCCGAGAAACACCTCGGCTGGTCGCCCAAGGTATGTGCTGGTCATATTATTACCAGGGGCGCAGCTAACTTTATGGGCGCTCGCATGCAAAATGGGTTTGCATCCCACCTCCTGACATCGTGCAATACATATCTCACACAGGTTTACTTTTATGCCGCCCCACCGTGATCCATTGGCCGCCAACCTGGCGTGCCGCCCGCGTGCAGTGCACGCCTTGCAAGCCCGCTTACGACACGCTTTCCAGCAAAGCAACGCATCTCGAGTTTGATTCGCAACTGGGACAAATAATTATATAACAGATAATTAATAAGTACCTGGTTGACCGAGCTTTGCTCGGTTGAAAATTATATTTAGTATGAATCGCAAGAAATACGAGGAATTCCGCCATCTATTCAGGAGTCAAATCATACAACTGTTCACTGAGCACAAAATTCATTTTACTTATGTTACGGCCAAAGGATCTCAACAGCGTGTTTCACAAAGTTGTACAGCGCCATCTAGTTTCATACTACTGAAATTTCAACACGTTACAAACAGTACCTCATAGAAGTTAACTGTGTGAGCGAATTAATTGCATTTTAAATAGGTACATACTTAATTAGATAAATTCATTGAACTTTCCTTCGTACTTTTCGCAGGCTTAGGCAGTCCCCGACTGAAATTTTTATTTGCGATAAAATGTATTGAATGTTTATGATAATTAAACAACATAAATAAATATACTTTTAGTTTAATGAGCAAGTTGTTAGGCGTACTTAAAATTTTATTGATTCTATTTACAACAATAGTAATTTCATCGATCTGACCATTATTTATTTAAAACTTTATTAAAATATATTATTAAATCGATAATAACAAAACTAACATTTATTTACAAATATTCTCGTAAATATCACAAACGCACGTTAAACTATCACTACGCGTCCTGCGAGGTCAAGCGAGATAATCGCACTGATTTTTAATTTTATTCAAACAGAAAATAGGTAGGTATAACGCAAAAATAGCGCTTCAACGTAAGAATGAATATAATATTAGTATTAGCCGAACAAAAATATATTCGAGCGCCATCTAGTTTCATACTACTGAAACAAACAAACCGTATCTCATAGAAGTTATCCTAATGTTTCATAGATGGCGTCAGTTCAACACGTTACAAACAGTACCTCATAGAAGTTATCCTAATGTTTCATAGATGGCGTCAGTATGATGTTTTTAAAATCTCTTTATCTCGGGAACCGAGCTTTTCTCGAACCTGGGACCTTGATAAATCGATTCCTTGAGCCGAAAACCCCCTAATCTGTAACTTTCATGAAAATCTTTGCAGCCGTTTCCGAGATCGTGATTATATATATAGGTATAAATAAATAAATAAATATACAAGAATTGCTCGTTTAAAGATATTAGATTAATGATTATTCTCACGTCGTGGATATAAATTATGTTTTATTTGTGTCAACTACTCTTTACTCAACTACTTTAACTCAACTACTTTACTCAACTACTCTTTTATTATTATATCCTGCCAAGCTTATATTAAATATTTTTTCCAGGTCTCTTTACACGATGGACTTCAAAGGACTATCGACTACTTCAAGGAAGAGTTGTCAAGGACCACGTTTCAGAACAACCAGACGTACATGAATATGAATGTGAAGATAAAGAGTCCACACTAAGATCTTACAGAATCCTCTATTATTGTGATATTAGGCTTACTGGGCGCCGCGCCAGAGCTGCGGAGCTTAGCTACCACTGTTTGTAAGTAGATAGTTGAGCAATGTGATGAGGTGCTGTTAATGTAGAACTTGGACCTTCGACCTTATGTACAAGATTTTAGTTAAACACTACGTTCACTGAATAGGACACCCCAAGTACCCCGTAAGCACCGTACTATAAGATATGTACTTTAAAATTTGCTTTTATTTTGTGCCATAATAAAAGGATTCTTCTGTTTGGTTTATATTCATTTATGATAATTATTTTAAGCATTCATATTTTTCGCTCCAGGCTAATGAGTCATCTGCCAAAACAATGTAAAACAAATCTAAACAATTTTTATTATTTCTTGTTTTTTTTTTCAAATTTGTAATAATAATGAGTACATATAATATAGCTATAAGATAATCAGGTATAGACAAGGCTGATAAATTTATCAGCTGGTCCTATTTATCATTAAATTATCAACACATTGCTCAAAAATCTATTTCTTAGACTATAATAAATAGTTTAGTAAAGTATTTGCTATGTATGTTCAGCAGTACCATTTCACCAAATCTCAAAAGAATTGAAGACAACATTGTGAAGTTCTAAATTTGGAGTGTCATTATTCCGCCATTCCTCATTATCGCCGTTTTTAAGTTCAAACTTGAATGATAAAGCCACATCAGTGCCAGTGCTATTATTAATTTATTTTTTCTGATCACTTAAGAACTTGTCAACTTCTCACATATACTCAAGTCTCCGAGAAACGACCAGTACTAGTACAAACTTAGTATGTACGTGAAATCCATATAGAAACGCGAACGGAGTATAGTTTTAACTTAAGACTGCTTAATATACGTGACGTGTACTATAGTAAACCCAACTTAAGATTGAAACGAAAGAGGCGCTGTTGGACGCATTTGACATTCATTTGACCAATCATTGCACACTTGTAACTGACAGATGAATGACCACAACGTATAATGCCACCAACTTATCTGTTCAGTAGAAAAAAATGGAACTAAAAAAAGACAACGTCAATTTTGAAATGTTATGTCCGCTGTCAATTCTTTGAAGTGCGAGTGCTCTATGTGTTTCAATTCGATTGTAATTGAAAAAAGTGATTAAATATGCCTGAGCCTCTTAGAAATGATGCACGAATAGTTATTTTAAAAGTTTTAGATTTTATAAGGGAAGAAAATCGCCTGCTAACTCCGAAAATAACGTTTGAAAAAGTGGCAGAATACGTCGCCGTTACAACAGGTTAGTGTTGCTATTGTAAGTTAATTAGTAGTCCCGCTTAAATATTTCAGTTATTTTATGTTCCTCACTTATCTTTGCATAATAGATTAAAGTATTACTGAATATATTTGGTATCTAATTTTTTTTTATACTTCATAAATATAATATTGTCTTTGTTACAGGAGTTAGTGAACAATTTGTTTACAAGCTAATGAGTGAAAAGAAAAAAGCTGAAGAAATTTCTCTGGCGCATCGGCATCATTTTCCCATGTGGAACCCCTCATAATTAGAGATCACGATGACAATTATTTTTATAAAATATATAAAAATATAAATAATTATAGTCAATAACAATGGATCTTTTATTTCTCTTGTCCTGAAATTTTAACTTTTACATGAAAAAGTAAAATTTTACTTGTTGGCCTACGTAATTCTTTTATTTTTGGATGTTTACGAAATTAATTTTTTAAAAAAGACAAATACACTTGAGAATTATTCATTGCCTTTATAATATCCTATTTTAGGGCGGTGATAACCAATTGATTAAAAATTCGGCCTCCCATTCGGAGGGTCCGTGTTTGAATCCCAGGGCACGTACCTCTGACTTTTCGGAGTTATGTACGTTTTAAGCAATTAAATGTCGCTTGCTATAACGGTAAAGGAAAACATTGCCAATCTGCACTTGGCCAGCATGGTGAACTATGGCCTTAACCTTTTGATTATGAGAGGAGACCTATGCCCTGATGGATTGAGATAATGATAACATCCTGTATTACTGCAGTCATTGCATGGTAGTTTAAGTTAGTAGCCACAGCCTAAGTTGTGTATCTATATTCGTCGGAAAGGCTTTGTCATCATTTACCATCGAATTATGTGCAACATCTGGTAAAAATCATAGGTCTCAAAGTTGTTGAGCTCCCTTGACAGTCGCCAAATTTTATTATATGGTAACATTGAAGCTGCACTAGCGACATCCGTTTACTGAACAGATAAGTTGGTGGCACTATACTTATGAATGACTTTTCGTTAGTTACAATTTTTGCCATTTCAGAGATAAGTTGGGCGCACTGTACATCAAAATCTGTCTGTTAAGTTTGCACATAGAACTATTTTGTTTAGTTTTTGTTTTCTTATTATCATTTGTGTTAAGAAGGTATTCACTTTTAGGCAATCTACAAACGTAAATACATAGTGTAAACTCTAGTAGTGTTGCCAGGTGTAAAATTTCTAGCAACTCTGTTACATCAGCTTGACCTAATACCATATTATTTACAACTTAAACAGACAAATATTTTTTTTTCAAATTATCTTGATATCTCACTGATATTTTTGTAACTGTCCCAAGTAAGAAAAAAATACTAATTAATTTTGACATACTGAACCTGACAACACCAGACAAATTGATCACATATTTGTGTTTTGTTATTATTTCGTGCAGGTACCTATTTGTTTATATTCTATTATAATAATGTACCAAATAATGTTGAATAAGGCTGAAGCTAAAAATATTTCAGTAGAATTATTTTTACAGCGATGGTATATCACTAACAACACTGATTTATTTATTTTATTTACTAGTGATTGTTCAATGACTCTGTTTGATTATGTACAATGTATTTATGTATCGTTTATTTACAATAGGACATGGTGAATTAACGTAAATTGCACATTATTATAATCATTTAAACTTTGTTTGTTGTAGACAAAACTTTATAGTATTTTCTAAGTTATGATTATGTTATACAGCGAATTGCTTATTTTAAAAGACCTAGGAGCAATGATTACGTAATTGAATATTATAAGGCGATAGATGCCAGTGCAAGGGAATAGTACATTATGATACAAGTGCGCGAAGTTGGTCATTACAGTCGAGGCGGTATTAATAGCCCGAGCCGCAAGGCGAGGGCTGTAATAGAGCCAAGACTGTAATGAACAAAGCACACGCGTATCATACGACGTTTTTCAACACACTTGCGAGGAAAAAAAACAATTAGGTAGGTATACATTTTTCAGTCACAAATCAGCAAATTATAAACGAACAAATGTTTGCCCAAAATGGCGCGGAGGTTTATTTTTTCGCGCGCCGTATCTTTGGTTGAATAACTATGCGCGCGCAGGTTAAGTCGAGGCACTGAACACCGCCATTCAGCCACAATATATTAAAAACTAAATAATTATGTATTTCTAACAAGAATTTACGGTAATTAATGATTTAAAATATTGTATTTTTTAAATGCTTTAATAGATAATTAGATGAAGTATAATCTTATCTTATCAGATTTTGACTATAACAAGTTTATTTATTTACAAAATAATAAATCTTTTGGTAACAACCTCTTTACGGATTTAAAAAAAAAAGTGGAATAAGAAAAACACTAGTGCAGCAATGAAAAGTAAAACGCACTAGTGTGTAATAAACCGCATTCCGGGCGTAAGACTAAAGAAAAAATAGCAACTTTACGAGCAAGTGTGTTGAAAACGGAATTTTTATAAGTACCTACAAATGAAGCCGTAGACTAAAATCGTCGCATATTAGGGCCGCAATATTATAACTGTTTCTTAATAACTATATTTTTTTTACATCCAAAGCTGTGTATGGGGCTGAAGTTGTATAAAATGTATCCATACAATAAGAATTGAATATGTATTGCATCCAGTGGCGGCTGGTGGGTCGTCAAACTGGTGGTGCACTTTACTGACTAACTGAGGCCTTGGTGGTCCGCCCAATTTTATACCAACTTTATTTTCAAAAGTTTTGTTATTGTCTTTAATGCTATATTTACGCTCATTTTCATTAAGAAACACTGTCTCACTTAGTAAAAAACAAATCAAAAACAATTAGACATTAATTATTATGAACGTCAATTAAACGCGTCGTGAGAGGTCAATCCAATATGGCTGGTCGACTGGTCGTTCCGCGCTGGCCGGCGCGAAATTTCGTCAAACCTCGGGCGCTCCCGGTAATCTTCGGATTATTCGTGGGGCGCGGCGCACGGGATCAAGCTAAATGCTCCGTACATTTTCTATGAACTATCTTTTGTCTCATGCGCCAGGCGTGTTTGCTCGTATCACATAGAAATTGTACTAGCAGTCCGCGTGCGCTAGCCGATGCGCACGAGAACTTTTCTTTATAGCGAAAGTAAATCTTAATACTTTAAGAAAGAGTTTAAATTGTTTCGTCATTATTTTAAACGAGATAAAATAATAATACATTTTTATACAGTAAACAATAATAGTTTTTATTTATTAAAATGTGGTGGTTCAGCGCACGAGCGAACTCAAGGGACAGCCGCCACTGATTGCATCTCATATTATGGACATTATAAATTAGTTTACTAGGTAATAAGTAAACCGCTGTTGTAGTACATCTACGCTTATACGTAGATTATCGCACAGATAGTCACGCACAGTCAAATTCACACACGTGGCTATTTTTGGTCTCGCCAGATTAATTTATAAAAGACACAACGTTGGTATACGCAAAAGGAGGAATGGCACGTTACTGAGATAAAAAAAATTGACACTGTAATAAACAAATTAGCGACTGACAGATAAACTATAGCGGCCCATATTGCGCCTGCGCTCAATGCTTATTAGCGTTTCATATAAAAGTACAAAACACACTGCTGCATTCCTGAAATCACACTTATCAATAACTTTATAATGGTGCGTACAGACTATGTAACAAAACATGTTATAAAACATAGTTAAATAACATGTTTTACAAATGTGGACGCTATGTGTTACAAAAACAAGTTAAACAACATGTTATTAGTTTGTGCAACAATATTATATATAACTTTTGCGCACGAGTTACCTACTTGTGCCTTGTTATAAAACATTGTTATACAACAATGTTGTTTTAATGTGTGCGGTCTTGTAACATGTTTCATTGTTAGACAACAATGTTAGATAGTGTGGAAGTGTTATAAAACAGAAGTTATATAACATGTTGCATAATCTGTACGCACCATTACACATGCATTTTTGTGCCTTGATTGTCACAACCAGGCTCTTGAGTGGTTAAGATGAAGTCACGTTGCCTTATACAATCAAGTAGGTTCATAATCACTGGAATATTGAAATTGCACATAGGGTCTAATAATGTTATATAGGTGTTTACTCTCTTTCTTGTACCTTAATCTTCTTTTATCTAGGAACTACATAATAATAATGTTTTAGAAGTTAACTGTTCGTAGATATTAAATACATATAATATTTTCTGATTAAAATCTAACATTAGTAATCTCTATACATTACTGTAAATATAAAATTCGGTCTTATCAAGTTTGTGATTATTTTAAATAAAAATAAAATGAACTTTATATTTGCATATTTATATTTTTTGTATGTATCTATTGAGTTTGTGACTATCGTACCTAACGTCTGACTTTGTAATGAATATTTTGTTTTGTTGAAAGTAGTAAAATGTCTTATGGTTTTTCAAATTCGCTAGTTTCATTTATCCCTATACTGGTAAATCCGCCCTCGCTTCGCTTCGGGGAACTGGTCCCTTCAAAAATCTCTATAAATTTTAACAAATTATGTTATTCCGATGTCCAAGCTATATTACTGCAAAGTTTCATAAAAATCCGTTCAGTAGTTTTTGCGTGAAAAAGTAACAAACCCACACACACACACTCACTCACATACAGCCTTACAAACTTTCGTATTTATAATATTAGTAGGATTTACATATTAAAGCGTAAACCGAATTACTTACAGTACCGGGCAAGAAATAATGCACATCGGTATTCACGAAGAGATAATCGGTTAGTTACGGCTTTGTAGAGCATTGTCTCTCTCGCACATTGCACTGAAAATGCAATATCTATTAAGGGCGGCCACATACAGTCGGAATTCCGAAACGGAATCCCGAATAGGGTTGCAACCTTGCAACGATATATCGGAAAACCGATAATATTATATTGTAAGAAAAAGCTAATGTTCAAAGCCCATACAGCCTTATCTAAGGTCGTGAATTATCGATTTTTTTCTTCGGATATGATATCGATATTATCATATCGTTGTAACGCAAATATCGATAAAAATATCGATGTGTCCTCTTCGATATTATCGGTTTTCCGATATATCGTTACAACCCTATTCGGGATTCCGTTTCGGAATTCCGCATGTATGTGGCCGCCCTAAGAGCTGCTAAAGCACCCTATCAAGTACTTTTATAATAGTAATATTGATGTTCCATTAGAGGTTTTAACAACTCTTTATATTTATTTATGAGTGAACACGACCGTCTTCCACCGAATTCGAAAGAAAAGTGACAAGTAAATTGTAAGGACTGTGTAGTAAGGACAACGCTCTACAAAGCCGAAACTAACCGATTATCTCTTTCTGAATACCGATGTGCATTATTTCTTGTCGGGTACTGTATTTCTGTGCGTCTTGTAGGTACTGAATAATTATAGCAGGAGACTATTGACTTTATCATATTACTTTACTACTAGTAAAACGGCTCGCGCTTCGCTTTGGGGAACCAGCCTCTTAGTAGAACCAGTATGACCAAATTATAAAAATATATACATATATTTTAACTTATGTTATTCCGATATCTAGTTTTTGCGTGAAAAAGTAACAAAGACACTGACAAATCGGTTAATGTTTAGTATGTGGACCTTTGAATTTAGGGGTGTGGGGGTGGGGATGGGGTAGGGGGGGATGAGAGGAAGTTCCACCCCGAAGCCTGAGACGCGGAGCCTTATAGTTTTTTTTTATCGAATTTTAAAATCTTTACCTAAACAGTACTAAAACGACTAAAACACGAAAACTAGGTCCTCGAAATACAAGAAAAGGATATGGGGATGTAGGAGGTTGATTCCCGGTTACATCGATGCCACCCACAAAGCTCTGCGACGCACAGTTTATGAGAAAAACAAAAAAACGATTCTAACCTCAAAGTGCTAACATTAACACTGTACAACAGCTACATACATGGGGTCAGTTTTCTAATACAGTCTAAGTTTGAACTAGCTAATCCCTACCTATTAGGGCAGAAAGTGTTGTGAAAATATGTCGACGGGACCCCCTTCGGGGGTCCCTTTTTTCTGCGTGGTTCTATTACAGTCGAACCTAACCTATACCCAACTAGAGTGTGGTTGGCTTTTTGTTATATTTTTTATGGCGGGGGGCTTCCCCCCCCGCCCCCCCCTTTGCGGGAGGCCTGCGCCCCCCCCCCCCCCGTCCCCCCATTCTTACCGCTATTCTTTCGTCATCCTACTCTATTGACCTAGTAAGTAATCGCAAGTATGTGTGAGTAATTCTCACACACACTTGCGCGCACATTCACACACACCCTACGAAGCGGGGTTCGGTCGACATAATTGTGACAGAGTCATTTAATTGTGACATACCTACTTGCACTTGGATTTTCGTAACTGACCCTATGTACTTAGCTGTAGTGTTAGGTTAAAATGATTTTTTTATTTTTATCAAAAACTGTGTGTCGCAGATTGTTGTGGGTGGCATTTTTATAACCGGAATTCAACCCCCCACATCCCCACACCCTTTTCTTGTGTTTTGAGGGGGTAGTTTTCGTGTTTTAGGCGTTTTAGTACTGTTTAGGTGAAGATTTTAAAATTCGATAAAAAAACTACTGATTTCCGCAGTCTGAAATTTTGCGTAAATATTCCTTAAACTAAACTCTATTAGATATAAAAATATGGTTACTCAATTCAACGGTCCACATACTAAACTTTATCCGACAAATCTTTACAAACTTTCGCATTTATAATAATAAAAGGGTAATAGAGAACACATTAAATTATTTAATTACAGCAGGACATTGTTCTCTGTCTAGTTTTGCTCTTGTGTCAAAATAATCATTGAAGAAACCCGCATACCGTGAGTAGTGAAGGGTTTGTTTAATAATAAAAATGCCATAAGATTGTAATCTAACCATTTTTATTTATTTCCGAAAATAAATACATTTGACTAGTAAAAGTAGGATTAAATTAAAAACAAGTCTCAAGAAATTGTAAACACTCCTATAAAAATAAATTAATACAAATAAACAAAATAAATTATCATTATGTATCTAGATAATTATGCACAATGAAAATACCATCAGTTGTAAAAATCGGGATTGCTTATTAATAATGTAAGATGACAAACTTGACTATGAGTTAATTCGGAATCATCACTAGAGAAGGAATCTATATAGAAACTAGATTAGTTGTATTTACATTTTAAAAGTGAAATAATGTCTTACAATACAAATACAATGAAATAATGTTATACATAGGACTCCTATGTATAGCATAAATGATAGGAGCTTACCTCAATAACAGCACCTTAGTTTAGATTGTTAGTAAATGGCGACAATTTTTTTATGTACCCAGATTAAAAACACTGAACGAAAATCATGGTCCCAAATAATAGAAAGAATGCCTCAATTTTATATACCAAATCACAGAACAAACCCTACAAAAAGAAATCAAGGACAAACAATTATTTATGCATCTACTACACTATGAAATATCGGACTTTCTAAACTGCGTTCACATTCGATATCGATATGGAATTTGTTTTAATTGCATCCCACACAAATGCCAGCTTTTCGCCCCTGTCAACAAGGTACATTGCTGATTGACGGGGAAAATTTAAAAGGCTGTTAGTAAATTTTGATTACAACCTTAATTGACCTGTGAGTATTGGTAATAAATTTGTTCTCCATATTATCGGCCAATAAGGTAGTCCCCTCGCATATTATACAAGTAAGTAATCCGTATAAGTCGCGGGCTTAGCTTAGACTTTGCTTTCCTTGATTTGGGATCCTTATTTTACTCGTGCGGAATGAGCGCCTTTTTGTCGTTTTCCGATAGCGTTACAAGCCTTTAATTGGGTCCCGGTATACTTTAGTTTGATGTCGAAAAAGCTTCGGTAATAAACACCTAGGTACCAAGCTTTTTTTAACTAAGTTTTAAATGTAACCAATAAACTTATGATATGAAACACGTCTTTTTATATCAGTTAAAACAACACTCACTTCCTGTTCTTACCTGATAATAAGTAAGTAGATAAGACATCCACCAAAACTTAGGAACATGAATGGTTGCTTGTCTTTCAATTGGACCCTTAAGCTTTAAATACCTACCTATTGTTTATCATGTATGATTGTAAAAACAACATTATTTAGTTTGATATGATTAAAATATTGTAACAGTGCCATTGTGTTTCCTTTATGAGTAGGTGTAATAAAATAATATTATATATGTTACTGTAAAAGCCCAGACCATGATAAATCCGAAGATTTACCAAGTGGGTGACAACCATGGTAAAATTAAATATGAGCTCAGCTCAAGATCAGTTCAAGCATCCAAGGAGTCCCACTTATGTTTTTAATTGTCTTTGCCATACAAAACACAAGATATTTAAATTAAACAATTGTTTATTAGTATAATCAACAACATGAAAGGAGAATGGGCACTTTTGTATGGGGTGCGTACCAACCCTTGTAACAAGTTGCGTCTTGTATAAACATGTTGTCCTGGGACTGTTATATGGTATGCATACAAAAATATTTAATAACTGAATGCAGGTAAAGAATTATTTGCATTCCAATGTTTTAAAAGTTTTGTAATAATTAAGCCCTATTTTAGGGTTTCAATGAAATAAAAATATGTGTTACACACATGAAGCAAAAAAATATAGATAGGAGACGGCCTAAGCAACTGTGCACTGTGACTCAACTAGGTCCTGACGTCATCATCACAGTAGGCGTGGCCTAAAGTCAGTTTACCGTAGGCGCCCGTCTTGTGCACAACGTTATGGACGTTTACATTTTCAAAGAAAAGGATGAAGTGCTGTCTACTCGACATTAGATGGCGACACTTTTCTTATATTTTGAGTCCGTCCCTGTTATATCCTACATTTATTGACATCTAGTGTGAGATAGTGAAACTACATAGTAAAATCGATATACAACGAAGCGAGTAGTTTTGCTATTGACCGTTATGCCCGGGATACACGAGGCCAGTTTTTCAAGCTTGGATAGCAAGCAAGTGTCAGTAAGCTAGCAAGTTAGTACTTCTGGCTTCGTGTAGACAAAACTAGCTTCATTTATAATGACCGGGATACACGAGGCTAGTTTTTTAAGCTAGGATAGCAAGCTAGTGTCAGTAAGCTAGCAAGCTAGTACTTCTGGCTTCGTGTAGACAAAACTAGCTTCATTTATGAGCTAGTAAGCTAGTAAGCTAGTTGACAAGCCAGGATAGTTTTAAATAGGATGGAGTTCTATTTTTTAGGCTAGTAGCGCCCCCCACCATGCCCGGGATACACGAGGCTAGTTTTTCGAGCTAGGATAGCAAGCTAGTTCTCTTTGAAACTGTCTCGGCTAGCTGACCTGGCTTGGAATATGCTAGTTCTGTTTACATGAGGCTAATTATTTTAAGCTAGTATGATATGTAGGTATAGTATATAGTAGTATGTAGTAATGATTTTACAATCCTGGCTTGTGTACTAGCTTCATGTAGCCGGCGAAGCTAGTGTTCAGTTGACTAGTAAAGCAGTAACCACGCGTTTTGTTTGTTTTTCTCCGCGACGTGTTCTGAGATTTAAGATGCCCAAACTAAGTACGGAGATTAATTTAAAGATCGTACAACTATACCGTGAACATGAATGTTTGTGGAACGCTACCCTTCCTATTTATGATGATCCACGTTCATCTCTTCTTAAAATCCAGGGTCTTGTCCACACTCGTTTCTGTAATTCTTCTTCTAGTTCGTCTAGTGCGAATTAGCACAGTTTTTGAAGTAACTGTTTCAGTCGAATAGTGTTTTTTTTTCGCGTGCAGTTCATTTTGGACGTGTGGTCACCTCAGTCACAGCAATAATACTAGCTTAAAATAATATAGCCTCATGTAAACAGAACTAGCGTATTCCAAGCCAGGTAGCTAGCCAAGACAGTTTCGAAGAGAACTAGCTTGCTATCCTAGCTTGAAAAACTAGCCTCGTATATCCCGGGCATAAGTTATATTTTATGAAGCTAGAAGCCACAAGTCACACAATGTTGATTCATAGTTTAAAATATAGAGGTCGTAATCAGAGGTCCATAAAACAAGCGTAGGTCAACGGTTTCCACTTAAACGGTTAAATAAAACTGATAATTATATACAGCGCAGTCACACAACGAACGAACGATCGTGCACGACTGAGTAGCCAGCCACAACTCACTTGACGATATCGAGAAACAACGTGACAGGTTTAATTAGCCAATCATAAAGCACATTATACTCGTATTAGACAATAGCTGCGGGTAGAAGTTTATTTACCTCTACCCGCAGCTATACAATTTAGCTGCGCGGGACCATCGACTGGTGAGTGCGGGGCGAAGGGGAGTGAGGTAGCGGCGGTGCGGTGCATAAATGCGCGATTACGAAGCGCGCTAACGTGCTGAATTGCATGATAGCGCGCATCATAGAATAGGCTATATCTTTTTTCCTGCACTAGATCCAGACTTGCTGCCATACAAAAAGTTTTAGTACTTTTTAAGACCTTTTTAATGACATACATCATAAAGTGTTACAATACTTGGTACGAAACCGCCCATTCTCCAAATACATGACATGAGATATTTTACCTTTCATTAACCATATAATTATGGACCAGTTTCAAAATAAAATATTAATAATTATCATGTATGTTCATTCTTTTTTTTGGTGTTTGGCTGATTTCATCTGCATTTACAGGATATTATTATTTATACTTACTCTTCGGCTCCACCTGCGCCAACGCATTAATTAGTGCACTAAAGGAGATGTTCAAAAGTGGGCCTTTATTCCGAAGAAATTTGTACAGCCGTGATTTATATTTCATTTGAAAGCATATTTTCTAATCTACTTGAAATTTTAAGACGTTTATTTTATTGAACCTCCATATTTTGGAAAATCGATGAAGTATGTTAGAAGGTCGATGAAAAGCAATGTTTATTTTCTAACAGGTACATACGTCTTTTTCACGAATTATGAACATATCTGAGGTCCCTTCTATTATTTATTATGTTTTCAATACGTAAATATTATATTAATTAACGTTGTAAATGTATTAATTATTAACATTATTAATTGTAAACCAAAGTCATGAAAAAACGGAACGACATAGATTGATATTAGTAACTGTCAGTGTCAACTGTCATTCCTAGATCATTGCCGCAATCAAAATTCAAATTCAATTGTCAATAATGGCAATCAATATTGGTATATATTATTGATTATTAGTGTTTGCTTACGATAGTCGCCGACAATTTTATTTAACTAAACATTCAGATAGTAATTCTATTGTTTTATTACAATAATCATTGAACATGCAAATCAATGCAAAATGTTTAAACGTAAAATAAAATGTCAAACTCAAATGTCAACGTTAATTCGTCACTCAATGTCACTATTCAGGTTAGAGTTGCCAGCAGTTAAAATATCTACGGAAATTCAAACATAAATAGAAAAAAAAGTGAGGATCTCTTTTTTATTTTCGCAACCTTGTCACAATCAGAATAATTTTCTCTTTCTCCACATCTAAGTTTTGTTTGTGTACAAATTTAAAACCAGCCCCCATACATTTTTTGAACATCTCCTTTGACACTACGCAGATTTAGCCAAGGCGTTAGCGCGCTAATTGTATGCGACATTACTAATGGCATTAAACGTTAACCGCTAAATCGGGTGTCGGTTTTTTCGACGAAGAGTTTTAGCGCCGAATTTAGTGCCCTAAAGATAGACCGAGACGACAGGATATGATAGAACAAGGATGTATGCCTACTATGTTCTTAGGCGGGAACGGGAAAGCGCCAAATTCGAAAATTGAATGATCGAATACGCAGATGTAGCCAAGCGTCCCTAGTGCGGTAAGCAACGCGTAGTTCGACATTAACCATGAATACATACACAGATGGAGCCGTAGCAATAGACATAGAACGGCGGTAAAAATTGCTTACATTCAAATAAATGGTCATTGAGAAAAGAACCTACAAAAGTTTAGATTTATCTACAGCACATAGTAGGCAACACATTCCATTTATACAGATAAAATTTCCTTACAGTACTTTCAGTCCTACAGAGCTTTTCCCCGTGCGTGTGGACTAATGTCCTATACATCTGGAACATATCACTAGGAGTCTGTTTGTGTCGTACAAGCATTGTGACGTCACAGCCTCGCGATTTCCACTCTGTATCGAATCTTATGTCGTGTACTCGGTTCACGGCATCTAAAGCTGCCGTCCACACTCCCATTGATACATCTTCGGAATGGTAATGGCTGGAAAAATTTAAATTATACTTATAGTAATTACTTATATAATTATTTTTTACAATAACCTTATTATGAACTAGCTGTGCCCGCGGCTCCGCCCGCGTGGAACTCTGTGTGTCACAAAGTTTTTTCTGTGAGTCCCGACCCCGCGAGAATCCTAAGATAAATAGTGACACATATATTGCTCCACACGTAATAAGAATAGTTGAATTTTTACTATGTTTTAGTCATACCGTACAATAATCCGTTTTGTAGATCTTGAGAAAATCGATAAAAAGACTAAGACATAAACGTCGAGTTTTTTTATTCCAAACTTTAAGCATATGTTTACATGATAATTTAAAAATATATATTTTTAAACTATACTGGTAGTTTTTCATTCGGGTGCCAAAATATAAAGACCAGAAGCGATGCTGACCCTCGAGAAAGCAACATAAAGTTGGTCATGAGAAAAAGAGCCGATATAAAGATATTAAATGAGCCCGCGACTTCATTCGCTCATGGTAGTTTTTCCCTCGTAAATCTCGATCCCGCGGGGAGTCCGGAACAAAAAGTACTCTACCTCCCACTGAAAGTCCCATCAACATTTGAACCCGCGACCTCGTTCCCAAGAGAATTTCCCGCGTGACTCCTGATACTGCCGGAATTCCGGGATAAAAAGTAGACTTTAATTGCTCAACAACTTCCTCTATCTCTCAGTGTAAGTCCCATAAAAATTTAAGCTCGCAACTTGGAACAAGGGAGTTTTTCCCACATGAATCCTGATCCTGTGGGAATTCCGGGATAAAAAGAAGCCTATGTGTTGCCCCAGTGTTGTCTATCTCCCAGTGAAAATCTCATAAAAATCTAAGCCCGCAACTTCGCGCATAGGAGATTTTCCCGTGTGGATCCGGATCCCGCGGAAATTCCGTGATAAAAATTAGCCTATATGTTGCTCCACAACTTTCTCTATCTCCTAGTGAAAGTCCCATAAAAATCTAAGCCCGCGACTTTGCGCATAGAAGATTTTCCCGGATGAATCATGATCCCGCGGGAAGTCCGGAACAAAAATCCATACTAATATTATAAATGTGAAAGTGTGTTTGTTTTTTTGTTTGTTTGTTTGTGACTCTTTCACGTCGCAACATGGCTATTATATGATTACTTGATTACTAATATTATAAATGTGAAAGTGTGTTTGTTTGTTTGTTTGTGACTCTTTCACGTCGCAACATGGCTATTATATGATGTAATTTATGTGTGTAGAGATAGTTGGGAGGGTGGAGAGTGACGTAGGCTACTTTTTACCGCGGAAAAACATCTCATTCCCATGGGAAGATCGATGTTTTGTTAGTTGCTACTGTTGCTAGATATTTAGTTCCGGATGCTGTTAATAGATGGCGTTAGTAAAATTCATTTGCAAGTTCTGAATCACGCTATCAAATACTACATGTATCGTTAATTTACTTAAGTCATAGGTAAATGTTATAACTTATGTTCCAGTACAACATATAGGCTACTTTTAATCTGGAGAATCCCACGGGAGCGGGACCTACTCGGCTGTTACCTACGGGTCCCGAAGCGAAGCGCGGGCGGTTCTCTAGTTAGCCTATATGTTGCTCCAGAACCTCCCTATCTTCCAATAAAAATCCCATAAAATTTTAAGCCCGCCACTTCGCGCATAGGTATTTTTCCCGCGTGAATCCTGATCCCACCGGAATTCCGGGATAAAAAGTAGCCTATGTGTGCTTCAGAACCTCCTCTATCTCTCAGTGATAGTTTCATAAAAATTTAAGCTCGCGAATTCGCGCATATGAGTTTTTTCAGCGTAAATCCGGATCCCGCGGGAATTCCGGGATAAAAAATTGCCTAAATGTTGCTCAGAAATCTCCGCTATCTTCCAGTAAAAATCCGTTCAGCCGATCCGGAGATTAGCGCGTGCAAACAAACAAACAGATAAACTTTTTTATATTAGGAAAAAAATTCTTTAGATTCATGTTCTAGTACTGTTTCTTAACCCCCCTATACTTATATTTTGTTTTGTCAATTTCGTAAAAAAGCAGACACGACTTTTCTACGCTATTATTATATAGATTGTCAAATATTTTTTGCCACAGATATAAGTATAGATAGATTTTTTAAATATTGGGAAATCTTAGGCTTATTCTTATCTAATTATTTAAAAGCTAAACAATGTGTCTTAGATAACATAATAAATGGCCCATCTATTTTAGTGGCATTGTGTCATTATTGTAATGAACATAATTTGATGCATAAATTTGCAAGAGTCAAACCATCATCGTCAGATTTATGTATGTATATTTTTACACAATGCATGATTTTATCAATATAAAATAATCTAAATAATCTAAATTGGCAATACTGGCTGTTGAAGGTGTCATTAAATTGAAAACCTAAGTGCCACAAAAAATACTTTCAAAGTATGTTTCTTATGTATTATGTTAACTAAATATATTACCTTAAAACATCATAATTCCTTGCAACATAATTTACAATGCTTTGTGATATAACATATCCTCCACCCAAAGCATACGGCAGGTATGTGTCACAGAGAAACCAGTCCTGTTCCTCCCATTTGCCACTCAGATACACTTTTGCTCGACCATCAAAGTAACCCCAATACAAACCTTTGTATGAGGGTAGAGATTTCTGAAAAATTCAATTTAAATATGACTTTTACAACTTCAAGTAACAACAATTTTTTTTTTATTAGTAACTTTATGTAATAATATTGGGTTGGCTTTAGTATCCTGCTGCACGATTTCCTGAATAAATTTGACTTTAATCAATAGGTATTGATGCCCCGAATCATAATCTAATTGCATTTTGTGTGGAAATGCGTAGTTTTTTTTTAATGTTAATTTTAAGTTTTTAAGGTTATTTATAAAATTTGAAGACAAATATTGAGTGTATTTGGGTGATTTTGGCTTTAATTATACCGCTACACACTCAAAGCCCCACACTAGGATTCCCTGTGTCGTGGGTGCCTTGGACAACACACAAGACACACACCCAGAACGAGAACGGAATTTTAAACTCATCATTCAAATTGCTGCCTCGCTGGGAATCGAACCCAGGACCCTTGGAACAGCAATCCAGCTTGTTAACCATTGCGCCATTCGGGTCGTCTTTGTAACCCCCCTATATACTCTATAAGCCCTCCTTTTTAACCGATTTATATTTATTGGAGACAAAAAATCTCGCAAAGTTTGGCTTTCCGCATCTCCCCCTTTTAGGAGGAAGTTCCTCCCCCTCCCCTCCTCTCCCCTCAACACCCCCCTCCCCCCTAGCCCTGCAGCAGGATACTAAAGAAATACCATAATATTTGTTATCAATATAATTAAGTTATTATTACCTACCTTAAAAGTAACATATTTTTTAATTTCTGGCGCACTCATGTCTGGCGCAAATGCCTCTAAATCCTTCACGATCAGGTCAATCCTTACAAACGAATCGTCATCACATTTCACCAAGTACTTCATATGTTTCAAGTTGTTATTGAGCCACACCAGAGTAAGAAGCATTTTTCGAGCCAAGTTTCTGTAACTATCTTCCAAGTCATCTAGTAACAACAGGTCATTGTTCCGATTTTGTTCGGATTTCAGTTTAATCAGTTTTGCCTGGTCTAAGCCTAGAGTTCCAATCACAAAAAAAAATTTTATAAAATTTTGCTTAGTATACTGTTGCGTCCAGGTATGATTCCATTTATAAAGCTTTTCTCCATTCTCTATAAAAACGTTATTTACAAAATTCGCCCAAGTAACCCTTATGGCATCTCGTTTGTCTTCATTGATAGGCCCACTCACAACAACAACTACATACTCTATTTCATTATACATACAATTTATTTCAGACGCTTCGGCTCGTAGGCATTCAATACTAATGAAACTTGAGGTCAGACTACATCCCAAATAGAAAGAAAATAGACTGATGAGAATCACGTTTCTATGTCTCTTCACAACCATGGGTATTGGTAGTAGCATTTTGTTACCAGTTCTTACTTGTGAGAAATTTCAGCCATAACTATAAATTTTAAAGCTTATTATTATTCATTCATTATTCATAAATTGTATTTAATAATACCTCTTCAAAACATTAAATAAATTACTTCCACAAACATGATTTATATGTATTTATTTTGTGTTCGACTTTTTGTTTTGACGGACGAACCTGCAGTCTGCCTTTGCTTGCAATTTCTTTGCATCTTGACTTTGACAGTTTTGACGATTTTGGCCGCGTTTCGTAACTAGCCCATAACACTCATAACGTCTCAAAAAGCGTTCCAATAAGGATTATGGGCATTATGACTGTGATTATGGTCGTGGCATTGTGTTCGTTTGTACGGTTGTGATTGTGACGTAATGGATTGCGTCATCACTTTCGATCACAACGACCCATCGGTAGGGGTAGGGCGTTGCGGGCTCTGTCGAATTTGTCGCGCTTTTGAAAAATGTAAGATGGCGACGGAAAATACTTATATTTTATTATGATTCCGAAAAAGTGATCATGAATGATATTGTTTCTGAAGCGTTATAGGAAAAGATATTGTGTATAATTTTGAATACACGTAAAGTTAAACAATAGATTTTGAGGTTTATTGTTAGAAATTACAATTTGCAACCTAACCTCTTTATGCTCCCGCCTTCCAATCATTTTCAAGCCCACCATTTGTATTGTAATGTTAACATCAACGCTCAAATTCGTTCCAATAGGGAACAATACTTTGAACGTCAAAACCTAATGGAACTCAAAGTACAGGCGTGGGGGGCGGGATTGTTATGAGTTAATTAACGAGATTATTGGACGAGTTTCATTCAGTTAGTATTCACAACACTCAGAACCACAGACTTATAAAAAATAAAAATATACAATGTGTTTTTTTACACTTGATCAAACGAAGTGTGCGGATACTAGACAAAAAATTACCGGCAAAAACATTTTTTTTTATTTTTTTTATACACTTTCTCGAAAATAAGAGCAATTTAATTTTTTTTTATTAAAAATCTTTCTTTTTGAATTTCTTTGTCTGGGAACGGTGTATTTTCGTCAAAGTAGTCTCTTTTGAAAGCTAAAAAGTGTACCTACCTAAAAAAATAAAGTGAATAATAATATTGAACATAAGCTTCGAGAAAAAAAATAAACTATTTGAAATAATAGAAATAAAACTTGATTTTTATTGATTTTTGACCTCTAACTTTAAAATGAGGTCGTTAACATAGTCGTTATTGCACATTTTATTAAAGTTCATGATCTAAGGAACAAATTCTCTAAAGTAACTATTGCTCTATCTATTTTCGTTGTTATGATATTCACCGTCAAACTAGGGTCTCTTTGATCTCCATTATCATGGCATTTATTATTTAAGTTTAATCCTTTTATTCATGTGCATATGTATGCCGATTAGACTTAGAAATTATGAAATAAAACAACTATTTGAATGACTTCTATTGTTAATTAATTTTTTTAATTTAATTAATTTATTCAATTTATTTGGAGATCAAAGAGACCCTAGTTTGCCGGTGAATATCATAACAACGAAAATAGATAGAGCAATAGTTACTTTAGAGAATTTGTTCCTTAGATCATGAACTTTAATAAAATGTGCAAAAACGACTATGTTAACGACCTCATTTTAAAGTTAGAGGTCAAAAATCAATAAAAATCAAGTTTTATTTCTATTATTTCAAATAGTTTATTTTTTTCTCGAAGCTTATGTTCGATATTATTATTCACTTTATTTTCTTAGGTAGGTACACTTTTTGGCTTTCAAAAGAGACTACTTTACGAAAATACACCGTTCCCAGACAAAGAAATTCAAAAAGACAGATTTTTAATAAAAAAAAAATTAAATTGCTCTTATTTTCGAGAAAGTGTATAAAAAAAATGTTTTTGTCGGTAATTTTTTGTCTAGTATCCGCACACTTCGTTTGATCAAGTGTAAAAAAACACATTGTATAATACTAGTGAACCGGTCTCGCTTCACTGAGCGTTAAATGGGGAATCTACGTAGCCAGCAAAGCAAATAACATAATGATATATATAAACTATTAAAATGTTTTCGTATTTGTATTAGGGACTTCAAACAAAATAATAATAATATTATTAATATAAATTAACACTGAAAATATTTTTACATGTCAAAAATAATATAATCCTTCATTTAATGTATTTATTAAAAACCGAAGGTAAGTATAAACTTTAAGCATACAAAGAACTTCTTACGTCTTACATTGACTTGTGTTAAGCAACGAATTATGGAATTACAAGCAAGTAAGGACTTTTTGCACCTTTCTGTAGCAACTGGATGTCTTAAAAATTATAATGTGATGACGGGCTTGAAAAAATAAGATGGAAATTAAAGAATGTCATAAATCCTTGTGCTAGTTACAATGGAAGCCATTCTTTTACCTACGTATTGAAATTTTTGATGATATTAGTAGGTACCTACGCAGATCTAAATTTCAGACAAAAATCAGCTTGAGGTCAATTATCTTTGCTATGAATAGTACTTGTTTCTAAAAAAAACTGTCCGTCTGTAAAATCAGTTTAGGAATGATAATTTTACGTGATTATGTCATAAGAAATAATGTATGAAAAATTGTATTATTTTATGAATTGAATTGAATTATTATAATTTACTACGCTTTATAAAATAACCAAAAATGAGCTAATTGAGTCCATCCTTATTACAATTTAAAATTTCTAAGGGTAAACCTCAAAACTGATGAATTAACTTCACGTGCGTTAAAAATTGAACACAATCACTTTTTCTGCTTTAAACGTTTCATAAACTACCTACCTACTTTATTTACGACCTCTTTTTCAGTATCATAGTAAAGTACAGTTTTCTACGCTATCTTACATGTTAGAAAAAAGCGCCAAGTTCGGATCATTGCGATCGAAAATGATAACGTCATCACTGCACAGAACGATCATAGTCATCAAGTGGAATGGTTTGTATTATGTTTAGAGCGTTGCGATTGTAAATGGAACGTGCTCACATGGCTGTTTGTCAGAAAAGTGTCAAAATCAGCACAGAATGACAGAACACTCACTTCACTTCACTTGACTCATTCAGCGCATTCAGCGCATAGATTCAGCGGTTCCAGCCTCCAGCCTTCAAAATCTTCAGATTCAGTAGGCATTGTATTGTTGGTAAAAATAGTTGTTGATTAATTAAAGTGTCACGTTCGCTTTTAAAACGTTATTTGATATTTTATAAATATTAGTTTTACTATATTCAGTTCGGAAAATTTCCGTACGTAATTTAATAACAATATAGGTACCGAGAGAAGTGTTTCAATATTTAGTTACAATTAAATTTTTTGTGGGTAGACGAATTGAAAAAGGTGATCGTAAGTTTAGTGGCTTTCTATCGGTTTGTTTTATTAGTGCAGTGGCTAGAAATGAGATTTCCAGTTAATTGATAAGGTTACGGAGCGTACAAACGCATAAGGTTATTATTTTTACCTTTATATTCTTTAGGGCAACAGTCTTTTTATTTTTATGTAGCAAATAAACGAGCAAAAGAGCCGCCTCATGGCAAGTGGTCATCGTTTCCGATGGTTTGTCGGCTTAGTCTAAACATTAGAAGTAGCTGGGAGGCTGATTCGAGCAGAAAGGTGATAACTAACCAGGAAGGCTTCATGAAGAGATAGTTACACAAGTAGGTAGTAATATAACACGGAATATAATGAATAATAATAATACTATATTCCTTACAAGAGGCCCTATCATCAACCAGGGGTGCCAGCTTCTGTTGTTTATGTCAACCTGGTCTGCTAGCAAAGGGGTTGGGGTCAGCAATATTAGCCCCAACATGACCAATTTTTAAGGAAGTAATATGTAAAGTTAATGAGGAGAGACCTATTTTCAGTAATGGGCTACCTGTACCCATGATGATATTCAATAATTAGCTTCAGATGAATCTCCCCTTGCACTTTGCACTTTGCATAAGTTTGGAACCTGGGGCAGGATTTTCCTGTATAACTGTAACCTTGTGAATGCACTCAGCAATATCATTGTAGAAGATATTTATACCTACCCTCAACCTCAACTATTTTATATTACTTGTTGTAGTAAATTTTTAACTAAATCTACATACAGATATTTTTGTGTATTATCTATCAGTAAATCGATGGGTCCTATGTATATGGGCCAAACTAGCAATTTGGCGATTTTGGCTTTTTTGTGGGTAACGCATCTTATCGATATAATGAATCATGTGAGCTATTAAAAAAAAAAGATTTCAGCATAGAAACACGATTTTTTATTACGGTATAAAGGCATATGTAACATGAATTTAAACGTATAAGTTCCTAAGCGTAGTTAGAGATTTATACGCGGGGAGTTTCCCGCGCGTTTGTTTATAGTTTGGAACAATCAGCCAATTTGACACTTGTACGTTGAACGGAGCATCGGCCGCACTGTGATGAATAAAGATGAATACGAAATGTAATTGTTGTGTTTTTGGGTTACAATTTAGTTTAATAAGTAAAAATGACATCTAATTATCACGCTAAGATGTCTAGATGTCTGAATTTTGTGAATTTGGCTTTGGGAAATGAAAACAACAATTAAAACGAAGATTTTATATTATATTCTAATTAATGAATTATCAATTACTTCAATCGTTTATTGATTTTATAGATAAAAAATTAAAAAAATATATACATTATGCTAATTAGAGTAGGTAATACGCGTATAATGGCCAACATGATATATCGGCCCTTTTAGGGTGTTTTCAAAAAAAAATAATTTTAACAAAAACTAACGTAGAAGGGCCAATGTGACATTAAAAAAAACCAGATAAATGTATATATAAAATACTACAGTGTAAATGAGGGAAATATTTTTCTTAGCAAATAAGCAAAGATTCGGGAACTTCGGTTTTATCAATTTAAAGTTATAGTAAATTGAAACTTTGGAAGCCTCTCCTGTAAAGTTTTAATTTTACATTTTGGCCCATATACATAGGACCCATCGAAATATAAATTTATGATAATTAATCAGGGGTTTTAGGGTCTAGTAGCACCAGAAGTGGATTGTCACACACAATCACACCGTTCTTTATAAAATACTTGTGTTATGGAGTTACAAGTCTTATTTAATGTAATGAAAAAATTACATTAGTTATTTTTGATATATTTTTTGGATGATTTTATGTACCTACCTACTTTTAAAAAATACAAAATATTGTATTTTATTAAAGACTAGCGAACCGCCCTCGCTTCGCTTCGGGACCCGTAAGTATCAGCCGCGTAGGTCTCGCTCCCGTAGGAATTTCGGGATAAGCTCCCGATCCCGCGGGATTTTCGGAAAGACAGCCTTGTTACTTTTATATTAATATGTTTGTTATGAAGCTATACCCATACTCGTCGAAGTTTTTCCCGCGTAAAATCGGATCCCGCGGGATTTCCGGGATAAAAAGTGTCCTGTGTTATTCTGGGTTATAAACTATCCGTGTACCAAATTTCATCCAAATCCATTCATCCGTTTTTTCGTGATTGAGGACCAAACATACAAATCTTCACATTTATAATATTAGTAGGATGCCACAGAATTCGCATTGTGCGAGTATTTTTGGCGCGCGAAAATGTTTAATGAATTTTTTCACAACTTCTACAGAGCAGTTGAGTGGAGGGAGTTTTTCCCGTGTAAATCTCGATCTCGCGGGAAGTCCGGAACAAAAAGTAGCCTATATACTGCTCCATAACCTTCTCTACCTTCCACTGAAAGTCCCATAAATATCTGAACCCGCAACCTATTTCCCGAATATGAGTTTTTCCCGCGTGAATAAGGATTCCACGGAATTCCGGGATAAAATTATCCTGTATATTGCTCCAAAACTGCCTCTATCTCCCAGTGAAAGTCCTATAAAAATGAAACTCGCACCTTCGCGCATAGTAGTTTTTCCAGCGTGAATCCTGATTCCGCTGGAATTCCAGGATAATAAGTGGCCTATGTTTTGCTCCAGAACCTTCTCTATATCTCAGTGAAAGTCTCACAAAAATCTAAGCCCGCAACAAAAATGACAAAACTTAAGTCAACTCGAATAAACACTGCACCTCTAATTGTACCAACTTTATCCCCATTTTTGCATCCTTTGCTGGCTATTTTTTAAATACTGATTTTACATTGAAAATTACTTATTTCACTGTAATAATTTTTAAACATGGGGTTAAAATCATTTTCAGTTTAGTCAGAAAGTTACCTTAAAAATTTACAAATTCCCGCATTCTTTTGTGTTTTTTTTCTTTTCCTTACAAAATATCGAAAAACTGAGAAACACGTATTCTATTAATTTAAGTGATAACCCTTTGTTGCAAATTTGAAGTAAATCGGACGACGTTATAAAAAAATTCCATACAAACTTTAGTCACCTATCCCTAGGGAACCTAAATATTATTCGAAAAAAAAAGTAGCCTATAATAGACACCAGTATATAGGTAATAACTTTACCAAGTTTCAATGAAATCCATCCAGTGGTTTAAGCGTGATGATCGGTCAGACAGACAGACAGACAGACAGACAATAAATAAAAAAAATATAATTTTGAGTTCTATCTCGATATGTAAGTGCCCCTTAGTCGAAATTTCAAAAAAATATTCAATGTACAGAACACGTGCTCCTACAGTTTTATTATAGTATAGATATTTTAAATGAAAAAAGTCATTACTTTTGAAATATTAATTTCATATTATTATCATTATATTATTATATTATCATAAATAGAAACTTGTGTACTGAGAGTAAGTTTCCTTATTTTAAACCATTTCTGCTGAAGAAGTAACCACAGCAACAAAAAAATACAGTGTACAGCTTTTTAACAGGTATGTTGGCTTAGGAGCCAAAGTAAAACATAAATAAAAAAAAGATGTTACTGTGATAGGAATTAATTAAAAATACCTAAATATGATACAAAATGTGTTTGTCATAGTGAAAATGAATTTAATACTTTGTACGTTTGCAGGCTTTTCAAAATGGAGGCCGTGAAGAAAAAAGGAAGGCCACCTCATCCGAGGGCCAAAGCTAATCCTTTATCTGCTCTCACTTTTGCGTAAGTACCAGTGTGTATTGAATTATATAAATCACTTGAAAACAATTTAATTAGAAGCCACAATTGATTATTTTACATTGAAGACAATATTTTAGTTATTTATTCAAACAAAAATGAAATACATAGTCAATAGTGAGAGTTAAGTAAAGAATCTACTTACATCATCTACCTTTGTGGTAGAACATGGCATAAATAAAATGAAATGATAATGGAGATCAAAGAGACCCTAGTTTGACGGTGAATATCATAACAACAAAAATAGATAGAGCAACAGTTACTTTAGAGAATTTATTCATTAGATCATGAACTTTAATACAACGTGCAAAAAAAACTATGTTAACGACCTCATTTTAAAGTTAGAGGTCAAACATCAAAAAAAATCAAGTTTTATTTTTATTATTTCAAATAGTTTTTTTTTTTTTTGAAGCTTATGTTCGATATTGTTATTCAATTTATTTTCTTAGGTAGGTACACTTTTTAGCTTTCAAAAGAGACTACTTTGACGAAAATACACCGTTCCCAGACAAAGAAACTCAAAAAGAAAGGTTTTTAATAAAAAAAATTAAATTGCTCTTATTTTCGAGACAGCGTATAAAAAAAAATAAAAAAAAATGTTTTTGTCGGTAATTTTTTGTCTAGTATCCGCACACTTCGTTTGATCAAGTGTAAAAAAATAGTAGATTGTATGACAAGGGTGCAAAGTAATATTTTTTCGGCGAGGGCGTTTTTTGAATCCAGAGCGAAGTGAGGGATTCTAGAGTAGAATCCCGAGCGTAGCGAGGGATTCTTTAGTAGAATCCCGAACGTAGCGAGGGATTCAAAGTACGTCGCCCGAGCCAAAAATATACTTGCACCCGAGTGATACACTCTACTTTTCATCACCCACTATGAGAAAATAATATATATATATAATAGAAAATAATAGAAAATAATACGTAAAATAAATAATACGTGCATTTCTCCATTTCAAAAAATTATCATGGGCTTTCAAATATTTTTCCTGGGATTTCGCAGGTAATAAACTATTCATCACATTACTCGCTTCAGTTTTTATACTATCAGGAGGATACTTTCACTATCGTTGGAAGAACTCATTTTTTCAAAACAAAACAAAATTTCTAACAATACGTAAAAATGCACGAAAACGCGGGAAATAGTTCGAGCGATCTTAATTTGATTTCTTTTTTTATTATTCAGCTGGCGGGCCTCGCGTCGAACCAGACATTCTTTATTCAAACAATATTTGTGTTCGATTTCTTTAGCGCAAAATACTAAAATGTTCTAAATTCAAAATAGGACGGAAAAGATCTAGCCGGCAGGAAAATTTGTATGAAAATTCATTCCGGCCCGCTGAATAGAAAACAGCAACTTTGGAACCCCTTATGTCCGAACCAAGTCGTCTTTTTCGAATAGGGGTGATGAAAAACACATTGTATACTTTAAATGTGTGTATGAAATAGAAGACAGTTTCATTTATTCTGTTTATGCTGGCAGCAGAAGGGTGGTGCTGACTAATTTGCAATAGAAAATTCATGAAGAAAAGTAAAGAAATAATTTAATTTCTACTTTATCGTAAATAACAATATTAATATCAGACTTCTTTTTCTTTAGCTGGACACTTCCAATATTTTGGAGTGGCATGAAAAAAGAATTAGAGGAACAGGACTTATATGAACCTCTTGAAGAACATGCATCAAGTAAGTGAAATTATGAGACATTACTGTTTAACATTAAATCTGACTATGAGTTCTATGTCGTTTTTATTTATACATATTATATTGTATATTTGATGATCTATGTCAATAAACGAAACAAATAAATTAATCTACAATGAACAATCATATATGTAAGTATTATAGGAGTATGATACATTAAATAACATAATGTTGATGTCTTAGGTCCATTAGGCGATAAGTTTGCAAAACTATGGGAAGAGGAGGTGGCCAATGCCGGAGGTAAACGCACACCGAGTCTCCTGCGCGTTATAATGAAGGCGTATGCCGCGAGATGTATGCTGTATGGCTTCGTGCTTTTCGTCATGGAGTGTGGAATAAGGTGAGTCTTATATTTTTGAAGTAAACCTTAGCTTGCAAAGATTAAAAATTCCAAGTCATGACACTCTGTTTAGGGCATTGATCCTGTGTGGTTTTTTTCTCCTCTCTGCCCGGTACTCCTTAGATTTTTTACCACTAAGTAACGATCTCATCTCACTCATCGATAGCTAGGGAATAGGGCTATATTTATACAAAGTTTATTTTTGTTTACACAATATTGTGTCATTCTTTATACAATGCCTCCAACCTTTGAGCAGTATCTTATTATATGCGCACGCACAATATTTTTTTTTTTTAATTTAGACAACCATTTTGTCCTTACTATTTGTGAGGTCTAATTCTTACGAGTTTGAAATTTTACTCAGCTACGTAATAGATTTTCCATGGATGTGACTTACTTGCATTATATACTTTTATTATTATTTGGTGTATAGGGCACGGGGAACTAGTATCCCCGTGAGGCCACTGCGACCATTTCTGATCTATTGTGGCCATCCCATTGAAATTAGATCTGATCCCCTACTCCTATGGTCTGGGCAAACCGTAGTATGTTCTTGGGGTCCAGCTCTTTAATTTGGTTGGGTGTAATTAAATGCCCTCCCAATATAAGACTCCTGCAGTGGGTAATTGCTATGCATTCGCAGAGGATATGGATGGAGGTTCCCTCTGCCCCACCACAGAATCTACATGTTGCAGTGTTACTTAAGCATTATATACTTACTAAATGGCTCGTTCGATTTTGCGCGTTAAAAATAAATATTTAATCTGAACAGGCTGTACGTAGTTATTATTTGTTGAAAAAACAAACGTATGAATGCTACATATAATTTTCTTTTTCGCCACCGCATCAAATATGTAGGTAAATTTATTGTGAAAAATTCTAACATTACTTTATAGTACAAAATTTATATTACTTTATAGTACAAAATGGAAAAAATGTAAAGTTTATATGAAAATAAACAACATCCATATTTTGACCACATCCACAATAACGTTGACAACCCTAGCGTGTAGGTAGGTGCTAAGGAAGTACCTATAACATTGAGTTATTATTTTAATTACCAATGTACTTCATTATTTATTATACCACGTGTTTATACTTACTGAGATATTCAGTAACAGACATTACAAAAAAAATGTCCTTTGGACGTCGAGATTACCTCTTATAAAATAATTGCTATGTGTACCTCTTGCTCTGTTTAAATACTTGGCGAGAAGAGGCGAGAACGCATACATGAATAGATAAATGAACAGCTATCGATAAATATTAATTAGAGAACGATCAATGAAAATAAAAATATGTATCTTTCATATCGATCATAGAACCTCCTTTTTTGGGAGTCATTTAGAAATTAATAACCTTTACCAAAATTTCCGTAATTGCACGGTTTATAACTATGTGTATTTTCACCATGACATAAAATAACCATACATTATAAACTATTACTCCGGTCTATACATATAGGTATAGACTCCATGGTTGTAGGAAAGGCTTTCGCCGGGAGAAGTCTAGTGGGTAAATATCACGATATTCTCGGGGAGACGGGGTGTTCAAAATATTTTTCAAGGGTTTTAAATTGCACAAAAGTCTATACGTGGGACTCTTGGGAGCTAATTTGTTGTAAGTTCTTAAATGTATATTCCGTTACTTTGTTTAAATTTGAACAGGTTGAAATGCAATTGATAAATTATTATTTTTCATTTAGAAGCCGTTGACCCACTGAGTCTTTGTTTAACTTTAAAATGAGATAAAAGTTTAAATACTAATTACATACTGAAGTTTGATAGGTCTAGTCTAGAGACTAGTCTGGAACATAAGTTACATAAGAACCAATCTTTGTAATTGTTTAGATACGACAATTGCCTATTTCAGTCAGTTTGTTGCTATTTATTTGCGAGTAAATCGTGTTTAAAATGTTGACAATTTCCTGCGTTACAGCTGCTGATACTGCGTTATTCATTCATTATATTGTAGCATGATTCACTGTTATGAAATATAATGTTCTTCTTTTGAACAAGTTCCTTTTTTGTTTGTAATTTTTGATTCTAGAAATAAGTTTCGTATAGGTACTATACTATAATTTACTCCAAGTTTAAAATTGTTGTCCCTGTCATGTGATTCTCTAAAGTCTAAAGTCAAAGGTCAAAAGACAATTCCGTTCAAGGGGCAGAGCCCTGTGACCGACAGTCCGATGTAGGTACCTATGTCATGTTAGGTGTTATGTGATGTAAGGTTTCGTTTTTTAACCTTGGATACGGAACCCTGTTATTTTTAAAACATTAGGAACTTGCAGTTACTTATCTGTGTACAATTAGTCGATTTAATTAGTAAATTAAATTAATTAATCTACGACTTAAACTGTTGGCATCTTGGTCGGTGCAGTACAATGACTTATGGTTACGATAAAATACTTACGTGTTTTATCACGGAATGTATTAGGGACATTAGTGATGAATGTGATGATTTTGTGATTAGGTTGTGATTGTGACATTGTAGGAAATGAAAAGATTAAAAAGTTACTATTAGGGCGTAAACCTACATAAAGTTTAATTTTTTTATACATATATAAGTAACGAATAAATTACGCTTAACCTACTGAACTGATTTCAATTTTTTTACTCTGAATACTACATAATTTCTATGCAACATAGTCGATGTTTACTACTGAAAATACTTAGGGATCTCTTCGATTATGTAACCCAATGCCTATTCTTTACAATACAATGTCCATAAAATGTGTTTCAGCGCATGCTCTATTTCCAATAGAATAGATACTTAAATATGGAAAATGTCGGGTTTTTCCCGTTGGCTCCCATTCCCATTCTCACCTGTCCCACTAGACCCCGAATTCTAATTTTACAGATAACGTCAAACAATAGTAAACATTGCTTAAAAGTACAGTTATCAGAAAAAGTCTTAAAGTAAAAATTGAACGGCTTAGTCGCCATCTCGCACGACAAAAACTTGCACGATCGTGCGACTTGGCACCTTTCGAATTTACCTAATAATTCCGTCATCAACTCGCATGACCATAAAAATATGAGGTAAATTTGTACAGTCAACTACAAAAATCCTTTTTAAAAACGTTTAATGTTTTATGGTTGGACTTTAAAATATAACACAATGTTATTATATCATAATTTTAGATATATTTCACAAATCAACATCTCAAAAATATAAAAGCATGTTAACCCAAATAATAATCGAAGTCAAAAATAATAATAAAATATAATTATTTTCAAAAGCACATGGCTTGTTTCAGTATTTTTAACCAGCTTTCCTTTACATATACTGCGTTTGGAGCATCTCCAATTAAAGGAACCTTTATTTTTTCTTTGTAAATTACATAATAATTATTTATGGCCCATGCGAATAAGTACCGGCTTTCCTCATTGTGAAATAATTGTCTTCACATCACTTTTAGAATTAGTTGGACCAAATTGTGATTCAGCTCCTAAAAAATTGCTATGATTGAAACCCGTTTTTTCAATAAAATCGTAGACAAAGCAAACCATTTTATTGTAAATATCGCATATGTTATTGCTTAAAGTCATAAAAAATCTTAAAATAATTTATAATATTTCATTTGTCTCATAGTTTATTCCAATGCCAGTCAATATAGGACAAAAAAAGATGGTGGCCACAAAAGTTCTAAAATAAAACTAGTATTAATAAAATGTAAAGGTACTTCATAAAATGATAATTACTTACTTTAATTTGACTAATCAATATGAAAATGGGCAGATGACAAAAATTAGGCACTTATTTCGACATTTTTTATTTCATTAAGACATACTAACACTATGAAAATAAATTAAATAAACTTACCTCCAGCGTACACAAAAAACAATAAAAACACCCACATTTTAATAAAAGAATTAATTAATGTCGCAGCTAAATATGCGCGGGCACAGTAAAGTACGTTTAAGGGAAGATTGACTGACGTCACCATGCGGGACTATTTCGATGGAGATAAAGGGTTAGATAAAAAGAAAGAGATAGCGCCATCCTTTCTTGAGTATGAATGAACCTGCTTAGCTGCTGCTTTGGTAGTGTAGAAGAGCGCTGTTCTCACGCCAAATTTTTTTTTTGTTTTTATGTGTATACTTATATGCATTTTATGTATATGTATATATATATCGGCTATAAAGCAAACAATAATTAGTCAGTAGCTTTATTTTAAGATTTAATATAAGGTCGTTTTATCGAAGTCTTTTTAACAAATTAGTTTAAATATTTTTTACCTGACTGTACTTTGTACAAGCGTGCGAGTTGATGACGGAATTATTAGGTAAATTCGAAAGGTGCCAAGTCGCACGAACGTGCGAGATTTTGTCGTGCGAGATGGCGACTAAGCCAATTGAACCATGCCGGACGGATAACTTGAATTGCCGTTCTAAGTACCCTGGGTTAGGCCTAATTCTTGGTCTAGGTGTTATAATGCCCATGGAGCCTACGAGACGGAATCCTAAAGAGTGAGGTTATTTGTGTGTCGTCATTTACTAAAAGGATTGGGAGTAAAATACAAATAGTTAGCAATAAAGGTTAACATTAATAAACAAATGAGTAGGATAAAAACATGTAATCATAATCTTTAAAGTGCAAAATCAGTCTTATTTGGATTACCTACATAATAATTGGCTAAATTAATAACAATGAAAATAATTAAGTCACAGTCAAACAGACAAAAGTTCTAAAAAAATCATTGTTTTAGGATCGCTTGCGTTAAAAAAGAGCACCAGTAAAAAATCTCATATACCTATCTTCTAAGTACAGACAGCGACCAGGTACAGATTTAATATTAGTATTGATGTTTTTTTTTTTCTGGAACTACGAGTTTAAATGACATTGTGGATAACATTTTACTAATTTTTGCTTACACACGTTGGGGGCCGTGCAGCCTGGGGGCCCTGTCATTAGTATCATGGATACACTTAAAATTGATACATTTAAAGCACATTAAAGCTTTAATGCACTTTTTCTATTGACTGTACACGTTGAAAAAAGAAGGTAAAAGTACTTACAAACTATAAATCAAATTAATCGTTTTCGGGGTCTAGTGGGACGGGTGGATCGGGAATGGGAGCCAACGGGAAAAACCCAAAATGTCCACCCTGGTCCCTGGCTCGCTTGCTTGCGTTCCAATCGTTTATTTATTTATTTAAACTTTAATGGCCCCAAAAACAAATGAGGTACATATGGCGAGCTTAATGCTTAAAGCATTCTCTACCAGCTAACCATTAAGCCAAACAGATATACATGAAGAGCGGTATTTATGCTAAACCTACCGGCTTATTCCACAAATCCCCTTCGAAGATCCCCTTCGATTGTGGAAATTTTGTCCACAAATCCCCTTCGCAAAGGGGCAGGGGATTTCTGGACTAGAAGCCTACAAATCCCCCTAACCAATATTATATCATGAATTAAAATCCTTTACAACGTGATTCCTACTATAAATTCAGTTTACTATAAATTGAGTAGTTATAAGCATAAGCAAGTTTTTTAGGGTTCCGTACCCAAAGGGTAAAACGGGACCCTATTACTGAGACTACGCTGTCCGTCCGTCCGTCCGTCTGTCACCAGGCTGTGATGTGTCTCATGAACCGTAATAGTTACACAGTTGAAATTTTCACAGATGATGTATTTCTGTTGCCGCTACAACAACAAATACTAAAAAACAGAATAAAATAAATACTTAAGTGTGCGTGGGCGTAAAATAAATATTTTAGTTTAGTTACCTTTCGGTCCAAGAGATGGCGTTGTGGCTAATAAAACAATGGTTAAGTGGCCTTTGGGAAAACGGCCATAGCCCAATTTTTACGTAATAATACCTAATTATACGTCATAATGGTACGGAACCCTTCGTGCGCGAGTCCGACTCGCCCTTGGCTGGTTTTTTATTTATTTATAAATTAAATGTTTTTATTTTTATTAGGTATATCCTTGAGAGTTTATTGTCTTTCTTTCGAGGTCTCTTTGACGAAATGATTGCGTAATTTTACAGTCATATGAAATTAAAATGTTATGAATTTTTATATTATAAGTATACGTATAAATCAGTTTACGAAAGATCACGCCAGACGGCTTGCATTTAACGACCATTTTACTGAAATATCGTATCTACAGGAAGGGTAATTTATTGCACTTTGTAGTTTGTATTCTGTAACTTGATGCACGCAGGCAGAGCAGTAGTTAAACACAATGCATGTAATTTACGTTATTACCATTTATTGTGATTGTGTAAATTATTATGTAAAATATTAATATTTCTAACATAAAAGTAATTTTGCGATAATTTTCACACGTGTCTGAACTTTATTTAATGATATAACAATTGATCTATCCAATACACCTACACGCTGTTTTCCACTCGAAATACAGAACAAAGAGAATAAAGGATTTATGCTCGCACAATCCTTTTAAGTTATATGTAAAATTATAGGATAAAATTAAATACTCATGTCAGTAAAACGTAAAAGAAATTTTCAGGTTAATTTGATTAAATCATCGGACAGTAAAGTATTTTACAGAAAAATTGTAAAAAAATAATCGGTACGCTTAATAATGACAGTATTGACACTCGATGAGGATACGCTGTCATCATTTATTAATCGGAAGTTGGTCCACTTGTAATCATACGTTTAATTATCTGACCAAAATTCCAGAGATGGACACTCACAATTACACATTCCACAATACCTACATACTTAAACTATCTACATTCTACATTTTTATAACAATTGTAGCTAGATCTTTAGTACATAGTATCTCAATGAGCAGAATGAGAGAATATGTATGTGAGATTATTATAATAAATCGTTTATAATAACAGTAAGTAGGGTTACCAGGTCGCCAAATCTATTAACCGACTTCAAAAAAAAGGAGGAGGTTCTCAATTCATCTGTGTGTTTTTTTTCTTATGTGTGTTAACTCTTAACTTCATACTGGGTGAACCGATTTCGATAATTCTTTCGACATTCGAAATGACTGCCGTCTGGTCCCATTTAAAGAGCGACATAATATGGCGAGTGGTTTTTATCTCGACTTTTGTGATTTTTTGTAAAAAGTTATCTCTTACATCTTCCATGTAGAGACAGGGATCAGATATATATGTATATGATGTACGAATATTTTTCATTTAATCGATTTTATTAGCTCCTTACCGACAATTTTGGTTACATTTTCCTACCTTACATTGTAGGCACTTATTCACAAGCATCCAACAAAAGAATGACAAGCGTCCAAGCATACGTAATTCAGTAAGTACACAAGCCATGGAATTCCGAGTAAACCGCACTACGGACGTACGGACGTACCAACTGACACCTCAATAGAACTGTTATGTCAGTGATACGCGTGTATTGCTGAATTTAGAATCATTTTCCTCTCATCTATTTATGCTTGTGTCATATAAATCTTCAAGTAGCGTAATATAGGGAATCCCCTAGCCAATTTTTATGACTTAGATTCGAAGAAACACTTCACTTAAAAGTAACACATTCGTCTAGTAATTAGTACCTACTTAAAATAAAGTATCTTGGCTACCGATTTTATATGATAATAACAGGTTTATTCTTAGTAACTGAACGTCTTCGTTCGCGTGGAATTAATTTCTGTGTTTCATTATTTTGTTTACATAATGTCTGTAGGTTGCTAGAAAGTACCTTCTACCTCTTCTGCTAGGAGTACCTTCACCAACTTCATTAATTCACTTTTGAGATTGTTTTAAATTTAAATATTTTTTGCATAAATAAAACCGACTTCAATAACAACAAGTGACTATTAAATTTGAGGGTTTTCGCTCTATTTTTCTGGGATTCTATGATCAGATGTTAACTTGATGGCAATGGAACCAATACGCAAATAGGTATGCTTCTGCAATCAAAAAAAAATTGGTTGTCTGTAAAGTCGGTTTACTGACGATAGTTGAACGTGACAACGTCTTAAGAAAATACTGATGGAATGGTAGCATAATCACTAAGGCCGCGGCCTCGAATTTTGCGGGCAGCGGGGCGGCGGCGGCGGCGGCGCGGGCACCGCAGGCTAGTTCTGGAAACTCGCGGCGGCGCTATAGCGGCGTAGTGTTGTGTCGCTGAGATATTTGTTTTATTCGCGAACGAAATGTCTGAACAACGGAGACAACATCTTTTCGATTCAAATTTATTTCTTACACTCGTTTTATTGTGGGCAAATGAAGAAGTGAATACCTACTATAGGACAAGAAAAATAAAAGGCGAGTTTTATCGAAATTGTGAAGAACAGATACAATGTCCCGACAAATAAATAACAAAGTAATAATTAGATTAATTATCAAAATACCTAACTCCAAAGTAATCAATATAATCTTAAATCATTTACAATTTCAGTTAAAAGAGAATGTACAAGTATTAAAAATAGTAAAATAACATAAAAGAACAAGTCATAAAGAAAGGCAAGGATATTAAAGGAAGTGAACAAGGAAGAAGATAAAGAGGATAAAGATGACAGACAAGGAGTAAAGAAGTAAATAAAATAAATATTACGTATACGACACCTAAATAAATTGCACAACACTACAATGCGATTGCGCGGGCTGTCACCGTGTGCGTTACCCTAGCAAGAACAGCGAGAGGGATATGAACTATCAAAATAAAATATTATTATAATTATAGCTATAATTAAAATATTATTTTCACTATTAATTGCTACCTAATTGCTTCCTAAAAACCTAGTAGTCTGGATTCCGTAGCTTTTAAGGATAAATAGTCATTAACAAAAACCGTTTACGAAACTCTGAACACCCACTATTTTATCATTGCAGAAGAAAAAAGTTATTCGAAACAAACTAGGTACATTCAAAATAAGTAAGAATATATATATTAAAAATCTTGAAAAATATAAATTTAACAATTATACTTCTTTATCTAAAGCTCGAAATTCATGTTAGTGCAAGTATAATTTAAAGTTTAAGTGTATTAGCAAAGCAAAACTATAGAGACGTCGAGTTACATTGATAAATCCTATTATCCTACTTCCTATCCTTCCTACTAATATTATAAATGCGAAAGTTTGTAAGGATGTATGTGAATGAGTGAGTGTGTGTGTATGTGTGTGTGTTTGTTGCTCTTTCACGCAAAAACTACTGAACGGATTTTCATGAAACTTTGCAGTAATATAGCTTGGACATTGGAATAACATAATTTGTTAAAATTTATAGAGATTTTTGAAGGGACTGGTTCCCCGAAGCGAAGTGAGGGCGGATTTACTAGTAATTTTATAACAATGCAAATATGAAATCGTATTTAACGTTACAGAAAATAAAAATAAAGAAGGAATACTTAAACATTAAAGAAGGTAACATTTAAAATAGTCCCAGAAGTGAATAATTAGATACAAATTATCAAAATACCTCACTCCAAAGTAGTCATTATAGTCTTAAATCATTTTAAAATTTCAGTTAGAAGAGAAAGTACAAGTATTTAAAATAGTAAAGCAACATAAAAATATGTCATAAAGAAAGGCATGAATAAGGAAGGGAATAAGGAAGAAGATAAAGAGGATAAAGCTGACAGACAAGGGAGTAAAGAAGTAAATAAAATAAAATATTACTTAATATACTACACCAAAATAAGCGAGAAAGTAGCAGCGAGAGGGATATGAGTAGGACATAAAATAAGTGCTCAATCTGCTATAGATGTGCTATACTATTTGGGTTTTAAAGCTAAAGCACATAAATGACAGACATTAATTTCTGTATTGTGCCCACATTTGGGATTTCAATGTTATAATTTTATTCTATAATAATTATAATCTGATATAAATCCTACTTCCTACTATCCTATCTAACGTATCCTACTAACTATACAATAATTATTATAAATGCGAAAGTTTGTAAGGATGTGAGTGAGTGTGTGTGTGTGGGTTTGTTACTCTTGCACGCAAAAACTACTGAACGGATTTTCACGAAACTTTGCAGTAATATAGCTTAGACATTGGAATAACATAATTTGTTAAAATTTATAGAGATTTTTGAAGGGACTGGTTCCCCGAAGCGAAGCGAGGGCGGGTTTACTAGTATCCCTATATACGAGTACATTGAGCGTACGGTATAGAGTACTATAGAGTATCGTAGTCGATATCAAGTCTTAAATTTTAAATGGAAAGTTATCTGTGATTTTGAATTATACACGGTATAAATAAAAGAACTTTTTGTGTTCGAATATACTTAGGATATTTTTCTAAATCTACATCAACGTTAAATATGAGCAGACCCGCCATTCTGACGCACACGACGCGAGAGCGGTCACCGCTTGACGTTGTCAACCACCGCCCGTTACCCGCTCCATACCCGCTCCATACCCGCTCCATACCCGCTCCTACACCGCCGCCGCGCCGCTGTTTTCGAGGGTCGGTCCATTTGATAACACGCAAAACATCTTGCCGCGCCCGCGCCGCCGCCGCCGCCGCGCCGCTGCCCGCAAAATTCGAGGCCGCGGCCTAATAGTCATCCTAAACTATCTTTGAATACTTAGTTATAATTTATTTACTGTTATATTGCAGTTAAAAACCTTTATTAAATATTTTACCAAAAAGACTAGTCGTTGCATACCGTATAACGAAACATTAATCTTTAGCTAGTCTGTGCATATTATGTCATGTCAATGTGCCACAAACAAGTCAAAACAAACCTGGCTAGTTATAAATAATTTCGATAAAAAGCAAAACTAAAGAGACGTCAGAGTTACATTGACAAAGGCCGATTGTGCTTCTTTGTCGCTCGTTCCGCGTTCTCGCTTGCACTTCAAGCTTTACATGGGATGGGTGGGACGCCTCAGATGGAGCGTGTCACGATAACGCCGCATGACGTCAGATAACGGCACATAAACGTCATGTTTTTCGTGCGTGCAGCCGATATCGAATTATAAAACGTAACGTTGTCACGTCAAAAACGGTTTACAAAGGACGGAGAAATTGCTGGACATAAAAAAATACAGGCGTTGAATGAAGAACCGTCTACTTTTTTAAATCGGGTTAAATAAAAAAGTGACAATGAATTGGTTCCGCCGGGAATCCATTTTTAAGAAAATATTACACAATAAACTGTCACAACTCACTACTCGCAACTCTTTTCAGCTAACGTAACGACGTATTTTATTTTTAGTTGAGATTGAGATATTTTTGGCTCGCCATTCAATTGGTCTACACGCAAACATAAGGCAAATCGATGGGACTTTATTTGTTTATTTTTCACTAGTTTCTGCCCGCGGCCTTACCCGTGTATAAATCGGACAAACCAATTGGCTATTAAAATTATCTCAATGGCTTGTATTTTCAGGATAGAACTCCCATATGTATTCTAATCTAATGTCTGTGTCTCAAACTATCTCCGTGCGAAGTTTCATCTAAATCTGTTCTACTGATTAAGCGGGAAAAACATCAACCGGAATAGTTACCTATAATATCTAGGTTTTATTTTTAAGATTGACGAACTTCTATGGAAATATTTTATTCCCTATACCTATTGCGACCCCTTTTTTAACTATGAAAGGTATCCTTTGCGTTTTCCCAAGAGAAACTCTGTCACAATCTCTGTAAGAATTTCATTAAAATCGGTTCGCTGATTTGTTTTTGAAAGCCTATCAGACAGACGATGTCGTCATTACTATAACTACTATGTAAATACAAAGCCAATTTCGCGTCCTAATTGGTTTTCCCGATATCCGATGATAGGTAGTATCAATTTACGTACATAATTCATTGGCAACGGAACAATATCGATCTAACTTCTGAATCGAGCGAAAGGCTAATTGCCTTTATATGTAAGTTTCGTCGAAGTACCAGCATTGTCTTTCTATTGCGTCATTGCTAGTTAATTCTCAGTTCAATGAAACCTAGGAAGCGTACGATGTGTTATTTTGAGGAGAGGAGACGTTTTTGAACTGTAAATAATAATTTTTCTTTGCCTTTTATTTCATCAGCTGACTAAAAATTATCAATCATAGCTTTCTTTATGTAATTCGCTTCTGCGCGGACTGTATAATATAGCAGAGGTTCTTTCTAATATGTACATAATTAACACAACAGATTGTTCCATTTCAAGATAAACATAACTTTATACTGAAGCTGAAGTTCAACGAGTCCTGATAAGACTAAAGTTATTCTAAGAGCTTAACAAGCAATTAATATCAATTGTTACCTTGAGTAAAGATAACTCAATTGCATAATAGGCTATGATTTATGTACAATATGATAAAACTATATTATTTAAATGACTCATGAAACTAAAACTAATAAGCGCCGAGCTTATCACGAAACTTATAAATTGATATTCGTACTTATCAGTAATATTAGTCTGTGTACATCATCGTCATGGCGAAACTGTGGTTGGCTTTATATCTAATCAAAAACGTTATTGGTAAAAAGGGGCCAATTCCGATACACGTTATTGTTATGTTGACATTTATTTTGTTGACGTTACTGATTACTGATTACGTTTTATTAGCCACAACGCCATCTCTTGGACCGAAAGGTAACTAAACTAAAATATTTATTTTACGCCCACGCCCACTTAAATATCTATTTTATTCTGTTTTTTAGTATTTGTTGTTGTAGCGGCCACAGAAATACATCATCTGTGAAAATTTCATCTGTGTAACTATTACGGTTCATGAGATACAGCCTGGTGACAGACGGACGGACGGACGGACGGACAGCGAAGTCTCAGTAATAGGGTCCCGTTTTACCCTTTGGGTACGGAATCCTAAAAAGTGTCACGCTCCGCCTGAAACGAGCGATGCAGAGGCTCGATCGGCCTAACCCTTCGGCTTGTGACTTGTGACGCATCTTTTTCTCTTCGTCATATTATATATTTCATCTTTTCTTATGATGTTATTGTCCGTCACAAATATGGACAATATTTCATTTTCACCGACTTCACAAAAACCATTTTATCTTTTTTTTCCTTTATACTCAATCATCATCATTTTGATGATATGCGACTAAAGACTGACAGCTTGGAAAACCATGCATTTGTCAAAAACTTCGCTTCATCTATACTATAGTATAGTGAAGTTCGTCCTGCACTTGTGGGTTCGCTTATTTGTGCGAAGGTGAGTGACCGGCTTTACTGTTTGCTGTTTACAAACTGGCCATCACCCTGCCACATGTCTAGATTACTCAGATCTATCGGGTCAATTTGTATTTCAAGCACACTTTCGGGCACATACGTCTATCGGATAAATAACTGATTATTGATGTGGTCTCAATTCACAAAGTAATAGATACACTACACATCGGTAAAGATAATGGATTACAGGAAATTGCTTAACTTGCAGGACTTAGGCTTTGGTAATAGAGATTTCTTTATTGTTGTTTTTTGTTATAAGATGTGCGCATTTTTGCTATGGTAAAGTTATTTTATTTTACGTATGGCTTTTTAATGTTACTTTTTCCTTTATTATATAATCATATATTTAATCTTATAGATATGAAAGTGGACGTTTGTCATTAAAACGACTGCAGGGATCTAAGGGAAATTTAATAGTTGATAACCGAACTTAATAATAATTATTAATTAATTATTTTATCCGGGTAAATGACTCAATTCTTCGCGGCATAATTATATGAATTTTTTATAGGTCTGTTTTTTGTGAATCCATTTCGATGAACTTTTACGCATGTAAAGCTTCTGTTAAAAGCTGGCGTTTTGATAAAAACTAATTTCAAAAGTGAAAGTAGTTTATACTGTATACAGACATTATTCGTGGTTGTGGTGCAAAAAGTTTCAATGAAATAGGTATATAAAAATATATCTACCTGATCTGCAAGGAATCCCTAAATCCCGTATTGGAGACCATTGTTGCTGTTGAATTCCTTGATACTTTATAACTCCACCCATTATTCCTTTCCTTCTACCTGATAGGATCCAGCAACCACGTCTGATGGGCCTCTTCATAGGATATTTTGGACAAAATAACGAAGTGTTGATGTACGACAAGTTGGTAAAACTACGTAAAGAAGTTGTGTTAGCGCGATCGAAATTGCTCAACACTACGGATAAGAAGTGAGTGTTTTATGTCTATAAATTAGTCGTATTTAGAATATTTAGTAGAATATTAAACGAATTTACTAATTAAATACTGCCTTGTATTCAAGGGGTTTATTTGTCATGTTTAAATAGTGTAGATCTACAGATGTGTATTGTGAGGAAACGAATGTTATTCACAACGTGAGAAAGTGTAGTTGGTGTAGTATCAAAGTATTGTTAATTCAAGTAAAAGTAATTAATTGCCTATAACTGTTTAGCAATTTAGAATATAATGTATTTAGTAAGATTATTTTCTTCATTTTATTAGGATTAGGTATATTATTTCCTTACCTGTCTTCATTAGGGAACTATACAAATCTACAGCTCTGACTACACATAGGTATTTATTTATAAACTTTATCTCACGTCCGTCCATTTACCATCCACGTATTCCATTGTCTTGTCTGATGTAAAATCTTAATTTTATACGTTTATATAAATATCTTCCGTACATGGATATTTATAGATTGTTGCTGCGGTAAAGTGGAACAAACAATAGGTAAACAAATTTTAAATTACTCTTTGGCTCGATGTTAATTCACTCGTGCGACAGAGACGCGACAACGACACGACTTTGCATCAGACATCAGTAATATGTATCAGTATCTAGGCGTAGCAAATGACTTTGATTTTGGATTGCAAAATTCTCGCGCGAATGAAAAAAATACGACTGCAAACGTCGCGGTGCGAAATTTTGTTTTGTCATAATCACATGCGTGGAGAAACGCTTCAGCCTTGAACCTTACCTTGAAGTAACTACGTACATGGTACAATATATGCAACAAGTTTTGTTAATAAATAACGGGAGTTGATTTTCTTATCTTGTTCTTATAATTTTAATACGATAAATCGTATAGTTACAGCGCCGTCCAAGGAGGGTTAGGTCCTTATGTGTAACAGTATGTAGGTCAGCTATACGGTACTGTAGAGGTATCTAAGGCACGTCAGACGTTATTAGTATTGTGTTGGTACTGAGTAATGGTATAGTAGTGATGTATTACGTGGAATTTAATAGAACTATTAGTGAGTATAATCATCGTAATATCGTAGTAAGTTACCTAAGGCCTTCTCGCTTCTCACAACATTACACCAAGTCTAGGTCATCTACATTCAAATTAAAAATCATCCCACCAAAAACATTCTGTAAAAAACAGCCAAGTCTCGATAGAGCTGTTAGTTTATTTCTAAAAAGTAATGAAATCTCTAGACCAAGTTGAGCCAAGTCTAAGGTTCCTTACTTGCTACTTCTTATTATTATATTTAATGTTATATGACTGGTCGTTGAACATTTTTTACACGTTAGTGGGTACAAGTTAACGACCAAGTCACATAACATTACATATAGTAATAAGAAATAGCAAGTAAGGAACCTTAGACTTGGCTCAACTTGGTCTAGAGATTTCATTACTTTTTAGAAATAAACTAAGAGCTCTATCGAGACTTGGCTATTTTTTTACAGAATGTTTTTGGTGGGATTTCACTTCTTTTTGCAGAATGCTAACGTGGACTGATTGACTTACGAGACATTGATTTTGATTGATCGATAGCGTCAATAGATTGCTGTGCTGTTCCGATTTCTCATCAAGGTCACCTGGTACTCCAGACCTTCTATGATACCAGTTTTGATGGTTTTCCCTATATGTGGGCGTTAAGCTCTACCTCTGTACCAAATTTCAGCTCTCTAGGTCTACGGGAAGTACCAGTTCTATTTTGATGATCCTGAGTCAGTCAGTCAGTGTCGAAAATGCGAAACTTTGCATTAGCATAACTTCGGAATTAAATGATCTATCGACTTGAAATTTTGGATTTCTAGTGTGTGATTATAGCTAACTAGCAGACGAGAATTTCAGCTTTCTAATCCTAGCCAGAGGTTCTCAAATAGGAGCTCGAAAATGCGGCAAAATGGTTCCAGTAAAGGAAGGTACGGCAGTGTTGCTTCTTGCTCGACTTGGCGGGGGCACTGCCGTGCCACCAGATTTGATCGTGTGGGTGTTGTTCCAATACATATGAATGTATTTTTTTAATTCTAGTACTGTTTCGAAAATGCGCTTGATCATTCTTATATTATTGTAGAAAAAACGACGAAAGAAACTCTCAGCACGTAATTAAAATTAAATCAATTTCTGCATACCAAATCATTAATTTATGCTGAACTAAGTTTCAATTTAATTTATGAGAAAGTTGTTAATAATCTTCATAATCATCATCGCGTCATAACTGCCTCACACTGTGAGGGTATCTCTCACATTGTGAATTGTTAAGGTACAGGCGAGAGTCTTCCACGTAAGGACTTTACACATCTTTGAGAACATTACGCAAACAATAACTCCAATAACATAATATATATATATATTTTATTTTTTATACAGAATAGTACAGCCAGTGTTCCTGGGCAAATTGGTGGAGTTCTACAGTCCGACCCATCCGACCGTGGAGCGGTCAGAGGCGTATCTCTACGCTGGGGGCGTGGTCCTCTGCTCGGCACTCAACGTGTTCGTAGTACATCCGTACATGATGGCCATTCTACACATGGGCATGAAGTTCAGGGTCGCCTGCTGTTCGCTCATCTATAGGAAGGTAAGTCCCAAGTCTTGTTTGCTTTGTTTTGTAAGCATTATGAGGTCATTTCTTTGTAAGCATCAATAGGTCACTTAGCAACGGCCGTAGACAGAAAATAGACGAATAGACGTAATCTAGAAAAGGATAAACTAACGCCAGAAATACGAAAGAAACAATACAAAAATACTATATTTTGTTTTGTTTTGCGTGCCGGCTTTTAGGGTTCCGTAGCCAAATGGGTTTGATTATAGCACTGTTACTTAGGTACGTAAGGAAACGTCAACTGACTGTTATTTTTTTTTTGTTCTTTTCACATACAATTTCTCTCTGTCATGACTCATTTGATGTCTATATTGGTCTTAGTTTACGGCAATGTCAATACTTTTAAGGTTGCCACGGCAACCGATGTCCTTAGTGAAGACCTTTGGGTGTTTAGTGAGTTAGGTACCTGCCGTAGTTTGACGACGTATGGTATAATGATATGATATGACGATGACGTAGTAAAACGTTAGATTGTTACCCTACGGAGGGTATTGTATAGGGGTCGTAAATAAAACCCCTCCTAGTAGTAATACAACCATCAAAATTCCATGGATCACTAAACTTGATTGCTTTAATCAGCAAGGCTATGGTGGATTTCTACAGGTATACTTATCTAATAGCATCTTTATTGTTACAAAGTAAGGAAGTAACCGCTTACTTAGTTTAATTGTCTTTGTCACGCGTTGGAGACAAACAACATTATGAAAATAGTTTTGTCTCTTCTTTTGGTAGTTATTAGTCACAATCCGCGAAGGTTGTTTTACATACTCGTTGGTGACATAGATGTTGTAGATGGATGTTGATGATTTGAACTCACGTTCGCAGCTATCTTTCACGTAATGACTACTCGCTAAATGCAGGAAACTGAAACCTAATGGGTTTTTAAATTGTTCGCACTTTGTCATGCGATTCAATGTTCATGAGTTGTTGAAATTCTCATTATGTTATGTAAAATAGGAAGCCAAGTAAATTGATATTGATAATGAGAAGGGGGGAAAGAAATGACAGGGAGAAGGAGGCAGTCAAAAAGAGAAAGAGGGGAAAGTGAAAACATTAAATTTACAAAAACAAAATCCTACAGTAAACGTCGTCGAGCCAGCCTTCTTATTCTTCCTAGAGTAAGAACTAACTATGGACAGAAAACTATTACTTTTGAGGGAGCCCAGCTTTACAATAAGTTAACAGATTTAATTAAAAATGTGCACTTATTCAAAACATTCAAAATCAAGTTGGCTGAACATCTTATGCTAAACAAATGCTTAGGATGAGTACTGTTTATTGAGTTATAGTGTACCTTCTTATTTGTATAGTCTGTTTTGTTTGGCGGACCTAAAAAAATGTATTCACTAAATTGTTTGAACATTCTCAAGTAAGTGACATAATTTTTGTCTTTTTTGAGAATAAAAATCTTTAAACCTGAAAGTGACTGTTTGTTTGTTAATAGCCACGAACAGAGGATAAATAATTGTGATTTTCTTTTCGTCAGTAAAATGTCTCTACAAGGTAGATGTATCAACATTTTGTTAAGTAAAGTTAATAATTTTAACTCCTTAGTAGCTATGTATGCTACCTCCTTCATTCAGCAAACTCCCTAAAGGTTACACAAATTTAACTCAAAACAATTAATATTATGATTATGACTGCTTACGTTTTTCTTTTTTTATTTGCCATCTACGTTGTACATACGTAATTATAAAATCTATAAAGAAATCCTTCAGTGTTGTAGTTACACTATTTGCATAGTAATATTCGGAAGACATACCTAGCAATTTTTAACGGAGTGCACAAAAATGTATGCATAATTTATTTACATATTGTTTAATTCTGTATTAGTAGATATACTTAGATGTTTTCGAGCGACTAATTTACAATAACGTAACAATAGAAGTGAATAATTCCGAACTGCCAACTGCAATTAGTACAATGATTACTAAGTATCTCAGGTGGGTTTGCGGTTAGTATTTATTAATCAGTCACTTGATCTTGTTTCCTCAGTATAACATTACCTTTCAAAACAAGATTAAAACCTGAGAAGGGTTTTTGGGGGTTTTGAAGCATGTCTTCTGCGTTCAATTTATTTTTGGGAGGTCCATAATAGAGTACAGTTTAATGTATTCAAAAAGAAATAGGGTAAAATACCTTATGCTAAAGAATAATTATAGAGGCACATACCCTGATAATTAACTATGTATTAGGCTATTAACCAAATTTATCGCTTACGAGATTGGAAACTTTAAAACGAATGGACCTGTCACCGCGGCGTCATTAAAGTTCTTAAATTAATTAGTATAAGTTAGTAGAGATCAACTAGTATCTACCAATCTACTTCCTTTATTGGACCTTTAATGATCGGCCCGTTTATACAAAGTATTTTAAATTTGTCAATGCTAACTTTCTACACTAGCACCGGGGTCACCAGTTAGGCAAAGGGAGATTTCCCAAAACTTATAACGTTATTTAGGTTTGTCGTGATGTTTATTAGTTGGCCATGCACAGAACTGATAAAAATATTGCCGTCAATTACTCGAATGTGATGTAAAATTCTTTTTCACTGACTTCAACATGGAGGAGGTTCCCAATTTGACTTTGTTTTTATGACTAAACTAGTAAATCCGCCCTCGCTTCGCTTCGGGAAACCAGTCCCTTCAAAAATCTCTATAAATTTTAACAAATTATGTTATTCCGATGTCTAAGCTATATTATTGCAAAGTTTCATGAAAATCCGTTCAGTAGTTTTTGCGTGAAAGAGCAACAAACACACACACACACTCACTCACTCACTCACTCACATACATCCTTACAAACTTACTGTATCATGTAAAAATGTAAAGTTTTAAATTGTGTGTGAAAAATAAAGTTATTAAAAGTTATTATTAAACTTTCGCATTTATAATATTAGTAGGATAGGATTTTTATGTGTACCTCATGTATAGGTAGGTATATCATAACTTTTTACTGGGTGAACCGATTTTGATAATTATTTTTTATTCGAAAGCTAGTGCTTCGCCTCAGTCACACGTGACCCATATGTATAAATTTTATTTTCTACTGAATATTTTTTCTACATCTGACTAGTAGTTTTCAAGTTATAGGTATATTACTGATTTCAAAGTTACTATTTTGTTAAAAGTCAAAATATTCTACATTGAAACAATATTGTCAACAGTCGCTGCGGCTATCCAAAACGGCGCTGGGCGAGACGACGATCGGTCAAGTGGTGAATCTGCTGTCGAACGACGTGAACCGGTTCGACGTGGCGGTGATATTCCTGCACTACCTGTGGATCGGGCCGGTGGCCACCGTCATCATCACCTACTTCATGTGGCTGGAGATCAGCTGGGCGGCTATCGTCGGGGTCGCGTTCATGCTCGCGTTCATACCGCTGCAGGGTGAGTGAAGATTTTTGTCAAAGTTATTTCGTATTCGACACCCGGTATCAGACACCCGGGTGAGCCGGAGCGGCTGAGGCGACCAGCAAGCCGAAGCTGCGCAGGCGAGCGTGGGTGTCTGTGCTTTGTTACGCAAGGGCGAAGGGGCTGCACCTTCCGCAGCGCCGGAGACGTCACGGTTCGAAGTTATGCCCTATTTTCCTCGTTTTTACGATTCGGCCAAACGTTGATGACCAAATCGTGAAACGTAGACGATTTTACGATCTGGCCAAACTGAGTTGACCATTTCATGAAATGCGACCATTTCATGATATGGTCGATCATTTCATGATGTGAGCAAATCGATGATGTGGCCACGACAACACAAATTGGTACTCAGGTAGCCAGTCTTTCGCAATTTAACGATGTACCTACCATCCGTTACTGTGCAGACTAACTGGGTAAAGTGCAAATAAGACCTTTTTAATTCAAATTTTACACTTTAACGAATGGTATCAGTGAATCTGCAGATGACCTAGTTAATGTGCACATTAACTTATTACGCATTTTAACGGTAACATATATTATATAGATTTGGGTGTATAAGATAAAATAGAGTCGAATTGAGGACCTCCTCCACTTTTGATGTCGGTTTAAAATAAGTATAACCTCCTCGATTATAATTCGCAATTTAAAGCAGCAGTCCTTTATTGATACATTCACTAAATAGAATAGATCAATACCCATGATACCCTCCATTGTAAACGACAATATGCCGGCATTGTGGTTCACTGATACGAGCGGCCATGCTGTAAGACTCACTGCACAATGACTCACTCGTATCTCGTATCACTTGAGTGATTGTTGCATTAACTATCATCCTGTCGAAGTAGCTGAAAAATTTTCCCAGGTTTAAACTTTAAGCCTCTGTTTTGTCCTAAAGCTCGGACATCCAATGTGTCGCTTATGCGATCGACAAGCAATGTAAGTGGCATTATTATATTATGATCTTTCTTTTTTCTAAAAATTTATCACTAAAGCGATACAATCGACATGTTATTTTTCTGTAATTTATTATTTTATTTCGATACTTCAGAACCGAATAAAATCCGTCAATTTTCTAGTCTGGATACTAATTATATAGTTGCTAATGTGCATTCAGCTTTAGGATGTTTAATTGGAACAATTAGGGTCAGCTCACACCGAGTCGCGACGCGACGCAACGATACTGGAAGAGGCCAGTGATTACGCGCTGCGCCGCGCGTCGCCGCGAGACGCATCTCAATGGCGCGAGGTGCATCGTAAAAGTAGGCAATCTTGCACGCCGCGCGTACCGACGATGCACGGCTGCGTAGCGATGCACCGCGCTACGCCGCAAGCAACGTATTCTGTATTCTCAATGACAATGAAATGTGTATCTTTTCGTGTAGAAAATAAAGTTCTATTTTGAGCCGCTCTTTGAAAGACTGCGCGCAGCGTCGCGTCGCGTCTCGTCTCGGTGTGAGTTGACCCTTACTGCAAAGTGCAGAGCGGGCCGCGACTACGTCAATTATTTCATTGAATGCAGAGCATGTGCAATACAGAGCCAGCTATCCTATTAGGGTTTTAATCAATATAAACTACTTGTTACAGTTTCATGTTAATTTAAATGTTACTCTATACTCTATATGGTGAACTTTATATCCAGCTTGATATTTTGACTAGTATTGAATACAGTTAACAATATAAAAAATTTATATTGTAATTTTATAGTTGCTGGTTGTTATTAACTTCCCGCTAGGATTTTTTTTTGAAAATGTCATTTTTTCACTCCCTTTTTCGATAATCGAGTTTTCATCTGATCTCGATCTCGATGTTTGACGCCTTTGAGGTCCAAGGAGGTTGTTCTCACTATTTTCACGAGGATGTCAGTATGTCTCTATGTAATTGTGTACTGATATGTATGTGTGTAAACCTCTCATAACTTTTGAACTAAACTAAATACATTTCCAAAATTTCTATATCCATTGATTGTAGCCGCAGACAGTCGTTACGTCGCGGCGTCGCCGTATTTAGAACGCCGTATTTATAACAAAAGTGACAGATAACCAATGCTCATTATTTGCCGATGACATTGCCGTTATAATTCCGGACATTAATAAAAATAATTACAATTTGGAAATAAATAATACTATTCATAAATTAATTCACTGGCTTAAAGATAACAATCTTGAAATAAATATAAGCAAAACAAAATAATTATATGCAATTTAAAACAAAAAACTCAAAAACTACTAACCTTGATGTAAAGTACAACGATCAGTCTATCGCTGAAACAAATACAATCTCATTCTTAGGAATACAAATAGATGATCACTGCTCTTGGAAGGACCATATTGATAAAATATGCTCCAAAATCAATCGTTTTGCTTACCCATTATGGAACTTACCAAAAATTAGTAACCTTGCAACTGCGTTGAAGGCCTTTCATGGCTACGTGGGGTCTAACTTAAGATATGGGATTGTTTTGTGGGGAAACTCAGTTAACTTAAAAAAAGCATTTATTGCACAAAAACGTTGCATCCGCGCTATGTGTGATGCTGCTCCGGACACAAGTTGCAGGCCTCTTTTTAAGAAATTGAATATTTTGACTCTAGTATGTATGTATATTTATGAGGTGGTGGTGTTTACGCACAAAAATAATTACCTATTTGAGAAAAAAGGTGATCACTATAACTTTTTGAGCAGACATTCTAATAAATTATGGCTTCCACCGGCAAGAACGGAAATACGCTCCAGAAATGCATATCACATGTGCATAAAAATCTATAATAAATTACCAGACCATTTGAAACAACTGACTCTAACTAAATTTAAAAAACAAACACATAAATGGCTGCTCAAAAAATGTTACTACACTCTTAGTGAATTTATGAATGAAAAAAATATTGTTACGTGTCAGGAGTATGGGGTTCGAGAAAATGCCAAAATGTACCACAAAGACTTTATTGTACTCGTAGACACACAAATTACACGATGTACACAGTACACACTACAACACTATGCACGTAGGTACTCGTAAACACACTCGTCAAACACTGTATCGCTCGTAGAAATCACTTCACTTCGCACTGGTATCGCTCGTAGGTATCGCTGGTATCTTCCTGGTTTCGCTTCCGAAACTAGAATGTCTGCGATTGGCCGATCGCTCCTTTTTATACCCCTCACGCACCATTCACGCCAATCCAGAACTTTCTCGCTAATTCCGCGGACCCGCTCCGAACAAGATTCGAGAACGTTCCTTGCAACCGACTTTCGCCCGTATGACTATTGCCGTAATGGTCGAAGCGTCGTGCGTCCTTTTGAGAGAGCCGCGCTCCTATTGTTTCTATTGTTGCGCGACATGTTTATGGCCCCTATTGTTTATTGTTTTCGGCGTAGCGAAGTCGATGCGCCAGGGTTGTCACATTGCCCCCCTCTTAGTCATGCTCGTCCCGAGCATTATTCGATCCATGAAATGGTGCCAATCGGTCCACGTGCACGATCTTCGGCTTTCTTCTGTCCCCCTGTCTGATCCGGTAGGTCACGTCATTAATCCTCGTGACAACGGTGTAAGGGCCTTCCCATCGTGCTTGTAGCTTCGGAGACTTCCCTTTCTTCCGCAGTGGATTGTGCAACCATACAGAATCTCCCTCCTTGAAACCATGTTTCCGAGCATCGCGATCGTACCGGGTTTTCATCTTTTCGCTGGTCTTCAAACATTGCTCCCTTACAAGATCATGTGTCTCGTCCAATTGTTTCCGTAAGTCCGCGATGTATTCAACTGTTGGTTTCGGGGCATCTGGCGGTGTTCCGGTAAGCAAATCCAATGGCAGACGCATTTCTCTTCCGAAGTTAACTTTAGCCGGTGTAAATCCCGTAGACTCGTGTATGGCAGACCGATACGACATCAGGAACAGAGGAATGTACCGATCCCAGTCTCGCTGATGTTCCTCGACGACCTTGGCCAAGTGATTTTCCAACGTTTGGTTGAATCTCTCCACCATGCCGTCAGATTGAGGATGCGCCGGTGTGGTACGTGTCTTATTTATTCCCAAAAGTTCACACATCTCCTGGAATAACGTCGACTCGAAGTTCCTGCCTTGGTCGCTGTGTAACTCCAATGGTACACCAAAGCGGCATACTACCTCCTGGACAAGTTTCTTGGCCACGGTCTTCGCCTCTTGGTTCGGAGTTGCAAACGCTTCCGGCCATTTACTGAAGTAGTCTTGAACCACTATGATGAATCTATTCCCGTCTTCCGTCTGAGGGAATGGCCCAGCAACGTCTATGGCGATTCTCTCCCAAGGGGCTCCGACGTTGTACAGCTGTAGTTTCCCTTTGGATCTAGTGCGGGGCCCTTTCACTGAAGCGCACACTGTACACTTTCTGCACCAATCTTCAACGTCCTCTCGACATCGCACCCAATAAAAGCGTTCTCGTATCTTTACGAGGGTCTTCTTGATGCCGAGGTGCCCACCGGAAGTGCCATCATGTACCAGCTTCAGCAAATCAGCCACTTTACTCCTAGGAATAACCATTTGCAGCGTTTTTTCCTTTCCGTTGAGTGATTCCCAGCTCCGATACAGCACGCCATTCTCCAATATAAGGCTGTCCCACTGAGCCCAGTATGCCTTAGTCGTCGCGCTCGATGCTGACACATCACTCCACAGGGGCCTCTGTCCTTTGGCTTTCCATTCCATGATCAGGCTGAGGTCTTTGTCTTCCTTCTGAGCTTGGCTTACTAGCTCCGTTCCCCAAGACTCGTCTAGGTCCTGCATCCTTATCACCCTGACCTCTTCTTTAGCCTCATGCTTGATGCAATGTCGACATTCTTCGGAGCATGGGCGTCGTGACAGGGCGTCGGCATTCGAATGAGCTCTTCCATTGCGATGCTCTATTACGAAGTTGAACTCTTGAAGCTGTTCGATCCATCTCGCAACCTGGCCTTCCGGGTTCTTGAATTGCAGAAGCCACCTCAGAGCGGCGTGGTCCGTCCTTATTGTGAACTCGCGTCCCAGCAAATACTTGTTGAAGTGCTGAAGGGTCTTCACCACAGCCAGTAATTCTCGCCGAGTCACACAATAATTCCTTTCCGGTTTCGAAAGGGTCTTGCTAAAGTACGCAATGACCACCTGCTGGCCGTCCTGATCTTGGGATAATACTCCTCCGATGCCAGTATTGCTAGCGTCCGTGTCTACTATGAATCTCCCTTCCCTTCTGGGATAGCCAAGAATCGGAGCCGAGCATAGGCGTTCCTTTAAACGAACAAACGCATCTTCGCAGTCGGAATCCCAACTGAAGACTCTCTTGTCCTCCGTGAGACGATGTAATGGCTTGGCTATCTCCGAGAAGTTCTTCACAAACCGACGGTAATAGGCGCATAGCCCCAAGAACGCTCTCACATCGGTCTTGTTCTTTGGTGTTGGCCATTCTTGAACAGCTCTTATCTTTTCCGGATCAGTTTGAACACCTTCGTCCGATATGATGTGTCCCAAGAATGATACTTCCTTCTTGAAGAAGTCACATTTCTTCGGATTGAGCTTTAAGTTGGACTCACGGAATCGTCTGAATACCTTCTCCAGATTTCGCTTGTGTTCCACGAAGTTTCGTCCCATGACTATGACGTCATCGAGGTACACCAGACAAGCGTCCCCCAAAAGTCCTACCAACACTCGCTCCATGAGACGCTCAAAAGTGGCAGGAGCGTTACATAAACCAAAAGGCATTACGCGAAACTGCCACAAGCCATTTCCGGTTCCGGTGGTAAAGGCGGTCTTCTCTTTGTCTTCTGGCCGGACTTCTACTTGCCAGTAACCACTCTTCAGGTCGACCGTCGAAAACCACTTCATTCCACCAAGCATATCCAACGTGTCGTCAATCCGGGGCAGAGGGTAGCTGTCCTTCTTGGTAACGGTGTTAAGCATCCTGTAGTCGACACAGAATCTAGTACTGTCATCCTTCTTCTTCACGAGTACCACAGGAGAACACCAAGGGCTAGTTGACGGCTCGATCACCTTGCTGCGCACCATGTCCTTGATCATTTCTGCAACTTCGTGTTCCTTTGCCAATGGTACTCGTCTCGGTCTTTGCTTGATCGGTGAAGTATTGCCGGTATCTATTGGGTGAGTGACAAGATTTGTTCTTCCAAGGTCGCTATCTCCTCTGGTAAAGATGTCCTTGTAGTCCATCAACAACTTTGCTGCCTGAGTGTATTCTTCAGTGCTCAAATTCCTCCTTGTCGCCTCCAGCAAAGATGTCATGTGATCCGTTGATCGAGGTTTGTCTGAGTTTTCTTGGACCTTCCTCAAGCTGTCCACGGCTTCACATCGGCCAATAACCGTATTCTTTGCGAGATGTATCGGCGTGCTGCTAAGATTGATGACCTTTAACTTGGCGTCACGTTTGGTCATGAGCAGTGTCCTTGCCGTGATCCAACTAGGATGATCTCTGTAGTCTTCTACTACGACACATCGATCCAGCTTCATCTCTTCTGGAAACCTAATCTGGACCAAGGTTTCCGATCTGGGTGCTAGCTTCACTGTCCTCAAACAGTACACTGCTCCTGAACATGAACCGTCCAAGAAGACTTCTTGATCCTTGAAGCTCAACACTCCTCTGGCTATATCAACTATACAGTGATGTGTCCGTAGAAAGTCCAGTCCGATAATGCAGTCGTCAGTTATATTCGCCACTAAAACAGACTGCGTGTAAATGTCACTTCCGAGTTTCAGTCTTGCTTCCGTAACTCCTAGGATGGTCACTGGCTGGCCTGTCGCTGTCTGCAGATTGCATGATGGTCGTCCATTTTCCCACATGATAGTCCTCTTGAGTAGTTCCGGTCGAACGATGGACCTCGATGCTCCTGTGTCAATCGTAAATCGACAAGGTATGCCATTTATCTCACCAGTAGCTACCAGGCTGTTCCCGTCACAAGCTTGTGACACTATAACAGTAGGGGCTCGATGAAATCCAGCCGCTGCCCGTCCCGTGGCGCTGTCGCCTTTTAATTTTAGCAGCTCCTGGGTGTCAACTTGGGTAGCCGTTGAGGTCTTCGTAGGAGGCTTGGCAGTCTTCTTAGCGGCGGCGGCGGCTTCTAGCTCTTGCACTTGCGTAGCCCTCCACACCGATTTCGGTTGTTTCCGTGTCCGGCAGCTAAGCCTAATATGACCTCGTTCACCGCATCCGTAGCAGATAGGCCCAGTACGAGGTTGGATCGCCGCTACAACTTCGCGCACCTTACAACTCTTGTAGTCGCTTCGTACCGCTTCTACTTCAAGGGCATGCGCTAAAGCTGCTTCCAATGTGGCGTGATGACCCAAGCGCACCGTTGCTCTCACTTCGGGATCCCGTATACCGCTGACAAACGCCTCTAATACTTTGTCTTCTACCGGTGTGGAACTCGAAGCATAGGCTCGACGTACGAGGCGCTCGATCTCCGTAGCCCATTGCTGCAGTCCTTCGCTCGACTTCTGTACTCGGTCTTTAAGTTGCGCGCGGTACACGTGCTCTAGGTGCTTCTCCCCGTATCGAGCTTCCAAGGCCTTGAATAGCGACTCCAAGGTGCGTCGATCGGCGGGCAGGTTCTCAAGCACCAGCAGTGCCTCCCCTCGAAGAGCTAGGGTGAGCGCCGCCAACGAGTGCTCGTCCTCCCAGCCATTCCCATTAGCGACTATCTCAAACTGGTGCCTAAACGCCGTCCACGAGGTCGTGCCGTCGAAACTTGGGACCTTAAATTTCGGGGCCCCAGGACATGGACTGGTTGCTGCCGTGCCCAAAACCTTCATTTTTTGCAGCTTATTGTCCAAATCCACGAGCCTAGTTTCGTGGAAGTTCACTGACGCACTGAGGCTGTTGATTGATGCGTCATGGCTTTTGAGGGCTTGGTCGTGCTCAGATGTACGCGCTTTTACCAATTCCAGGTCCTCTTTCACGACGTTCAAATCTCCCTGGAAACCATCCAGCTTTGCGTCGATTGCCTCCATGGTTTTGCGCTGGCTCTTCATGTCTTCGCGCTGGCTCTTTATGTCCTCGCGCAGGCTCTCCATTGCTTCGCGCTGGCTCCCCAACAGTTTACTTTCCAGGCTCTCCATTGCCTTGCGCTGGCTTTCCATGAATTCGCGCTGGCTCTGCTGTAAGGCGGCTAATAACGAGGCCATATCCAATGAACTCGCTGATGCAGCAGTTGTAGTCGGTGGTCCAGCGGTGGTCTCCGTTTCCATGCGGTCACGACCCGGCGACTCCATCCGCGCGGCATCCAATGCCGTCTGCCGTCGCGTACGAATCCCTTCTTCACTTTGCGGTACTACAGGCATCCCACTTCTGACACCAATTGTTACGTGTCAGGAGTATGGGGTTCGAGAAAATGCCAAAATGTACCACAAAGACTTTATTGTACTCGTAGACACACAAATTACACGATGTACACAGTACACACTACAACACTATGCACGTAGGTACTCGTAAACACACTCGTCAAACACTGTATCGCTCGTAGAAATCACTTCACTTCGCACTGGTATCGCTCGTAGGTATCGCTGGTATCTTCCTGGTTTCGCTTCCGAAACTAGAATGTCTGCGATTGGCCGATCGCTCCTTTTTATACCCCTCACGCACCATTCACGCCAATCCAGAACTTTCTCGCTAATTCCGCGGACCCGCTCCGAACAAGATTCGAGAACGTTCCTTGCAACCGACTTTCGCCCGTATGACTATTGCCGTAATGGTCGAAGCGTCGTGCGTCCTTTTGAGAGAGCCGCGCTCCTATTGTTTCTATTGTTGCGCGACATGTTTATGGCCCCTATTGTTTATTGTTTTCGGCGTAGCGAAGTCGATGCGCCAGGGTTGTCACAATATCAATAAATTTTAATTGTAGGATGTTTTAAAGGAATAATAATGTATTAATATAGTAATCAAATAATAATCGAATAAATTAGAATAGCATTGACTTCATTCGTGATTTGTACGCTGACTGAATCCAATATAACAATATCCTATTTCAATATAAGTAAGTATTTTAAATTGTGACATAAATACTTAATTGTAATTATTAATATTTTACTTTGTGACATGCCTAATTTAATTTAAATTAATTTAATACTAATCCTATTGTGTACCTAATATAATTAAATTTTGTTCAATTGTTAATTTATTAAGATAGCAATTAATATTGTAAACAATTTGCATGCCTCTGTAGACGGCAAATGTGAGCGACACTATTTTAATTAAGACCACTTTGTAACCGCATTTATGCAAATAAATTATCATTATCATTATCATTATCAACAAGTACTTGATTTCTGAAAGTTGTTTTAGATTTTTGTGTCTTACAAAAATGACGTTTGAAAGTGGCGTTACCTGCAAAGCGAGAGGTCCCGTGTTTGATTGCCGGGCGGGCTAGATATGCGTGTGACAGATAAAAGTTTGTTAACGGGTCATGGGCTTAGATTCGTTATTTGTATTGTCCATACTACTTGCGGAATAGTGAACCCTATTGTAGGGGTTTATGAGAGGTAACGCTGTATGAACATTATGTCGATAATTAAATATTGAATAAAAAATGTTTAACACTTGTATGGAGAACGTAAACATTTGAATAGATACACAAAATTAGGCATTTTGGAACATTCGTTAATTCTATTATTAATTGATCTATAATTAAATGATTTTTTAGTACAGTACGTGTATTAAACTAATTTTAAATACTTATGGGAATTCTGTTTCAATTCATATTGTAGCTGTTTTGTTATTGTAATAACATCATTTTTGTTTTAATATACCTACAAATAGAATTACCTACTTAAAAAACTGAATCTTAAGTACCTAGTTATCTATTGTTTATAATTTGGAACTGCGACGATTGATTTGGTCGTATGTTGCGGTGCATTGCCCTAATTGAATGCAAACAAGATAGTGTGTTTTGATCGTTCTTTGTCCTCTCGGTGTTCGCTTGAACTTTGTTACAACACACATTACACCACTTGAGTCAGTTGACGTAAAAATGTTATCTGCCCCGAAGGTACTTTAATGTCACTTATTATTATGTTGATTTACCAACCTTATAGGTACAGGTACCTATCTCTGTTTGTAAAGAATATAGATAGTGGATTTTGCTATGTATGGTAACTATGTGTATATTTTTGGATGTACCTAAATTAGCTCTTGTTTATCAATATAAATATATCTACGATTTATTTTATATTCCTACAGTATTGAATAAATAATTATATTATGTAAAATAAGCGCTTAATTTGGAAAAAAGGATTTGTCAGATACCCTTATGCAACAATGCTCTTGCAAGGCGTCTACTATACATAGCTAGCGTGGTTTATAATAGAATAAATAAATCTATAAATATCTATCCACTCTTATACCATGAATGCAAAATGAAATTAACAACTTTCTTACTTAACTTGTCATATGACGAGACCGAGTCACTCATTACTTCTTATACACTGTAGACCATCCACACACATCCACGCACATACTATCTCTCACACACACACAATACATACTAACTTGCTCAATATTGTAACTATTATTTGGATAACTTTGTAATTTTTTAGTTAAGATATGTATATTCAAAATTGTATTCCGAGGTGGGCGTAACCAGTGGTAACACAGTTAATACTATTTCCACTGTTTACGAACATTAACAAATGTAAAAATTGTTTCTGGTTCTTGAATAAATCTTTAAATCTTAATTATTCTTATTACTCTATTTTTTTATTTTATGCTCTAATATTTTATAAAATTATTATAATATTAATAATCACATTAAGGTTAGGCCAATTAGGTACGTGTTTGGAATGTAAGTTTTGGAGATAATAAAAAGTAAACTCAAATACCACGAACACGAACAATGTATGCGAGAGGATTGTGAGAACCGATCGCAAATAAAATAGATTTTATAATGTTTGCAAGGATAAACTACCTGTGTCAAACAATTGTGAAAAGCATTGTTGTCCATTGTTGAAATTGAAAGTGCAGCATTTCAGCTATGCAACTATTTCTATCCTAACGCAACCAATGTATTTTATATTTATGTAGGTAGTAGGTACGTATTGTAGGCATTAATTGATACGTACCTATATGTATTAAATAGTTTGATTTTAGTAAAATTTCCTCCGCCCACTGCGCAAGAGATCGCTATTCTAGCGATAATACCGCGTATACTGTTTATAATATTATACTGCATGTATATATAATTTTTATTTTAGTTCTGTTATTGTACACAGATGTATTTTGGTTATTGTGTACAGTGTAAAGTATATTGTATTGTATTGTAGAAGCAAAATACTAATTTGTCGGGTTGTCACACAGCGTATCTGGGTAAACGCACGTCAGTGCTGCGTCTGAAGACAGCGTTACGGACGGACGAGCGCGTGCGGTTGATGAACGAAATCCTATCCGGCATCCAGGTGATCAAGATGTACACGTGGGAAAAACCGTTCGCGGATCTCGTCGCTAAGGCGCGAAAGTGAGTGCTCACGTTACTATAAACGGTTTTGAGGTTTTGACTCATATGGGCCGATAAAACATTATGTGTTTGAATGGTTGTTGGACCGTTGCGTTGTTTAAAGGGTTTTGGGTTCGGTTCCCAACGAGACGGTTATGTACATACATATGACATAGAGTTTCGTCATAAACGTAGGGATTAGGGATATAAGTACATACTTACTACTTATTTATTGATTTTTTTTAAATAAAGCCCTTTAGGAAATGTTTATTGCTATTCTGTTGTTCTCTCCTTGCCTGGTATTCATAGCATTACCATATAGCCCAAGTGATAATAAAATTATTGGAAGTATTCTTGCTCATCTATGACATAATACAGGTAATTGGCCTGATCTGAATATTATGTAAATACTTACCTATGTAGTTAAGTAAATAGATAGTACATAGTATTATCTATTAGGTATTATAGCTATAGCCCGATGGCTTTGATGATATAATGTCTAGATGGAACATCGAATCCGCGCAAACGTGTCAAAAAATTGTGGCAAACTGTTGGCCTCAATTTTTATATCATGGTATCATTGATCACGCACACATAGACAATAGACGAGCGTGTAAAACATCGCCTGCACGCACACATGCTTGATATTCTGCCGTCATAACGAAGAGTGCAATAACTAGGTTTTGATTACTTTCGAGATAATCGCGGTTAAAAGTTTAATTTTTGTTTTGTGTGTCTCTTCGTTACTATAAAAGCTGTTGGTTTGAAACTTTTACTATACGACAGATAAAATAATTCTTAATTTTATGTAGTATATAATATTTGTATATAACTTTATATATATACTTTAAACGCAATTTTATATATGTCATTGGGACATATGAATTGTTTTGATACAGCATTCCTAATCACAACTGCAATAACTACACTACTTATTGCAGTTTTTGTTAGTAAACTGACGTATTATTGACATATTGCTCTTTTGTGTAGCACAAAATACAGTTTCTTCCAACCATAAGTGCAATAACTGTCCTAGTTATTGAGATTTTCCATAGTAAAATATTTTAATTAGATATAAGGCAGAGATGGTTAATTGTAAGAACATAATAATTTATACCAAAATATATTAAAACAATATATTTGGTATGAAAATATTTATTTATAAAGTACAATTATATGAAATTGTAAAAATCTAAATAAATTTTATAAATGAAATCACTACATAGCGTTTTCTTACTTACATTCAACAATTAATAAAATCACAACTTAGAAACTGTAGTTGGTAATTCGCATGTCATATCAATAGAAAAAACGCTTTTAACAATCAACAAACTTTTCTTCTTTTTTTATCTCTTTTCTTATATAAAAACAGTAAAATCATGTATCCCTAAAAATCGAGATAATTAGATATAATCCACGTTACGTTTGTATTGGGACATTGTTTGCGAAGATCATTGTGGTGTCAATTCACCACAAATTCAATAAGTTTTTCGGAGAAATGCCAGGATTCTGCTGCCTTAGTGGGAAAACGAAATTATCAGTATTGACACCGCCATCTTAACCATTGCATTTCAGTTTCGTGGCAAACCAAAAGAATCGCGACATTTTCTAGCCAACAACCAAACCTACAATAGTTATTTCCAAGTGATTTCATTTGGGACAGAAATTATTGAAGAACCAGGATTTAATCCAATTTTGAAGGTTTTTACATATTTTTGTTTTTACGCACAATTCAGAAGTAACTTTTATAATTATTTCTGAAGGAAAATAAGATAAAACATTATATATTGGTACAGAATAACACCAGGCAAAGTAGCAAAATAGCATAAATACATATTTAAATAAATAAATTTCCTGACATGTTGTTTCACAGGTAAATGGGATTAAAATGATTGGATAATGACTTTTCGTTTTATTCTGTAGATGCACGGAAAATTCACCATCGAATTGGATCATTGCCGTCTCTCCGAGATCCACAACATATTTTTTACAAATACACCTCATGGACAACATGGCGAAACAACTTAATTGACGTCTAGAGATTAATATAACTATGAAAAAAGCGATTCTTCCAGACATGCAATAACGACTTCATGAACATCATGCATTGGTTAGGATATTCAAGACTGCTTTGGAGCGCATGTCAAATGATGACTACAAAGTCTTTTTCAGAGTGGAAAAACGATCAGTTGGAATAAACGAACACACATTTTATCTCTCCTACTTAAAATTTTCCACATTAAAATAAAAGGGTTTGATGTTGTCAATTTCATTATTTCATAATGAAGGATTTAACATTATCAATTTGTATTAAATTTTTCAAATAGTATAATCTGGTCTATCATTGACTTTTGGCGGAACGAAGTTCGCCAGGCCCGTTAGTAAGTAGAATGACTAGTAGTACATTTAGTAAGCTAGACATTTTACGTAACAAATTTCCTTATGATAAATGCAATAAGTCTTTAAATGTTGCGCTTATAACTAGTAAATGTATTAAAAATTTATAAAACGTACTAGTCATAAGTGCAGTAACTGAGACTTATTGCTGTTATTTTAAGTAATACGACAAAATATCAAAGCTATCCAAGTCATAACTCAAGATATTTCGGTTATGATTTGCTGCTTAAAAACCGTAACATTAGATATTGCAGTTATGATAACCAACAAAACCAAAACTAATGAAGATACAAAAAAGACGTCTAAGAAGAAAATATAGAGCTCATTTTCCTGATTATGGATATGTTATTAACTCAATTTGCTCAAAAACACGAGTTATTGCACTCTTCGTTAGGACGGCAGTATTGTTGCCTTGTTTTTTTGTTTTCATTGTAGGGCGACGCTCGATCTAGACATTAGATCATCAAAGCCCGATGGCTTATGCGATCGTGATTGATTGGACGAGTTAAGCATCAGCGGACGGTAGTAGAGTATGTTCTAGGCTTTCTCAGTTAAGAGATGACCGTGGTCTTTATTAGGCCACTAATGGATTGAATCGGAGCCAATTAATATCAGAGGTTTTTTTATTTTGTAATGTGATTGTACTTGTTGTATTTTTTGACTCCTTACAATTTGTTTTTGTCACCAGGCACGAAATAAAGCAAATTCGCGCAACGTCGTACATACGAGGAGTTCTCACGTCGTTCATCATGTTTACGACGCGGATCTGCTTGTTCTTCTCCATTCTGGCTTTCGTGCTGGAGAATAATGTCATCAGCCCGAAACAGGTGTTCGTGGTGACCAGCTTCTATAACATACTGCGGCAGACCATGACCGTGTTTTTCCCGCAAGGTAAGTTTTTTGTTTATACAGGTTTTAGTAAACGTCGAGCAAAAATGCGGCATTCTTTGAATTTAATTTAATAAAAGCTCTTATTTGACGGGGTGATTTGTCGAACAAATTAAAGATTAATCTACTTTACGGATTGTTGCAAAGTGGATTAATCTTTAATTTGTTTAACGGATTAAGCTTTAATCCGTTATAATAGAGTTCCACAATCTATGTACTGATACAATTAAGTGTCGTATTTTGTCGTAGAAAATTGCTTACCTACTACGTAACATGAATAATTACAACTCCACTATATATTAACAACAAATATAATAAATATTTAAGGTATTGCGCAAGTAGCCGAAGCCACCATATCAATCAAGCGATTGCAAAGCTTCATGCTGTACGAAGACACTAGCAAACCAGTGCCAGGCCTCGCCGAGATTCTCACATCAAAACCGCCGAAAGACAAGAAATTAGAACGTAAAGAATCCGTATCAACGAAAGGAGAATTCGAGCCTACTAAAGAAAAATCAGATGAGGCGATGGAAAAGGAGCCGCTGAAAAAAGAAGATGAAGCCAAAGGAAATGGTGAGCTAATTCATTTATACAGAGCTTTAAAATACCTATGATTCCTTAGGCAATGATTGCCTTCAGCGACAGTGTATGGAAGATGCCACACAGAAACCGGCGTGCAAATCTCAATGCTGGAGTTTTACCAAACGTATAAAATCCAACAATTAAAATAAATACCATAGTATGATTACCTAGTATGATACGTATAACGTCCACAAACTTGCACCAGTGATATAAAATGATAAATAGAGGTGGCTTAGGTGTTATTAGCGACTGTTAAGTAATTGGCCACTTAAAATTTCAATAACAAAACTGAATTAATATGACAGCTAGATAATTACGTGATTCTGTACGTAGCGTAACTAACATACAATTCTTATTATAAAGCATTGAATTTTAAAGTGGCCAATTACTCTTCAGTTAAGTCGGCTCTTTCCTCGTGGTCTTGCTATTTTGTCCTACTATGACGTAATGGTAGTACGATGAAACAGCCAGTTTACGCTATTTTAGTTCACGAACAAGACTGTAGCGTTACAAAGTCACAAAGTAGCACAAGACGCAGAGTAATTTACGTGCGTGTTAGTCACAGAGTAACCGCAAAAGACAGAGTAACCTACGACCATGTTACAGGAAACGCCAACCTGGCCCCGCTGGAGTCGGGTGAGGAAGACGTGGAGGAGTTAGCGACGCGCGTGGAGGAGGACGCGCGCGGCGTGCGGCTGAAACACGCCACCGCCAAGTGGGTGCCCGACCACGCCGAGAACACGCTCACCGACCTGTCGCTCACCATCAAACCGGGCAAGTAAGTGATTTGGGGTCACCCAATGATATTAATGTTATGTCACTAGCGTGCAAAAATCTGGGAGACTATTCTGCACGCATGTGATAATAATTATAATTGTGGATGTTGACTAATTTTGGGAAAGTGTTTAAATCGACGTATAAATTACTTATTATAGTCTAAAATATTGATAAATATTTTTTTAAACCACTAAATTTAATAAAAAAGATTTATTTAAAATTTCATTTTAAATTTCGCGCCAAAACACCGATTTCGATGTCGTGCCTTCGATGACGTCACTCGTTGAAAACGGCGGCGTTCCGAACTCTACCAAAACGATACTTTTTCTATAGAAATTTGAACGTTATTGTCGAGTTACGGAACGCGGCCTATGTGTATTATGGTCTATGGTTTGCTAACGTGTGAGGTCATGCAATTTTTTCGGCGTTTTCTGTCACGTGACTTGAAAGCAAATTTTTTACATTTTATTTATTAAATTTAAATGAAACATCCCTGTTGTCCTTCATATTATATCGACATTTCAGTCTCATATGTTCCTACAATAATATCATCAAAACGTATCAAGAGCAAACTTGTGTTGTATTCAGATATAAGTTTCTGTGGTTATAACCGAAACATGAAATACATACTGCATAAACTAGAAGCTGCAAAATTTTCTTGATTGTTAATTTTATATACTGTTTAATATTTTGTGTCCCTTATTACTTTCTAATATCATTAAGGACGTTTATCAATCATCAGTCAAGGTCACAATGTATTCCCTAGAGAAACCGGCTCTTATCGCAATGTGTTCGATCAAATTCGTTTCGATATTATAATAAACAACACTATCGTACGTAGCGAGGCTGTATAAGTGTAATTTACTAAATTTTATGTTAATTTATTCCGGTACTAACGAAGTATTCGACCCATATAATTTTAATAACGTATTTTTTATTCTATATAACACATGTCATATCCGTTATATTACACATTTTTTAAAAGGGAACATACATAAATTCTAAACAAACTATGTATTAGCAAAAAAATATGTCAGTATCTATGCATATCTAGTATATTTAGCTTAGGGTGAGTTTAATCTACGTCGTATCAACCGTTAGCTATTTTAGTTTAGCAAAAAACCCCTATGCAGTTTGGAAGTCTTTGCACAATTTTAGATATTCTCTAATGGAGCCATTTATCTGTTTCACTCAAATCTTGTGTTTCTTGACCGATCATATTTATGGTCTAATGAATAAAGTCCCTATGCTTATCCAAAATTATTTTTGTTGATTAACGATAAAGAATAATGGCAACTGCCATACTAAGTTTTATTTCATTTTCAATTTTAGCGTCTTGGAATGAAAAATATTCTAAAAAATCCACCATTAATTTCTGAGCCCAAATATACAAGAATTTTTCGCAAGCTTACTCCAGAACCCGAGTATTTTGATATTTAATTTCCAACAATTTCTTATAAGCATAGACAAATGAAGACATGGCTGCCTGTACGCGGAAGTGTCCGACAAGCAAAACACAAACGTCAACAACAATATTTGAAAAACGATTCAAAAGTTGCCAGTTCTTTTCATACTTATTTCTACTATGATTAAATGACATTTCATAAGGGTAAAGAAAACATATTTTTAAAAATACCTAAACTTAAGCTTTCAAGTAAAATGTTAATTAACTACTTAATTACTTAATTTATAAAATATTAAATAGAAAAAATTACAAAATGATTACGTCTGTCAAAATATATTTTCTACCATTAAAATATTTTATATTTTAATTAAATAATTAAATGGTAACATTTTTCACCCAATGGAAAGGATATCATTTTTATTTTAATCAATTCACTTCTTATTAATAATATTATTTAACGCTGACCAAGACGCGTACAGACATTATTGATAAAATATGCAGAAAAAATATTAAATTACTTTGGTATAAATTACGTTTTAAGACGCTACAAAAAGTAAAAATAATTTTTCGCCCTTGTTCTTTATAAGTATGTGAAGAATGCGAAACTAAGTGATATCTATTCTCATGTTTTAACAAGATTACCGGCTCTTTCTTATTGTATTATTTTTGCCTTAATGAGGCACGAAATCTCACATTTACACAGTGACATTGAAACCAATAGCTGAGTTTATGTAACTTGGAACTATGAATATTGCTGACATCATTTTTACATCCTTTGTTAACATACAAGGAAGGTGGACGTGAAATATTTGTTGCAATAAATTATAATACAATAAATTATTAGTCATTTTGAAACAGTTCTGGGTAAAAGGAAGATTAGAGAAAGAAACTGCCTTTATTTAATTTGTATTAAAATAAACGATGACTTTGCTCTTTTAATTTCCCATAACTTTTATTATCCTTATTGTGATGTAATCAATGAGTAATTTATTCATTTGTTGAACAATGTTCATGTTTTCGTAATAATCGCTGAGTGCAAACTGCCGAGTCATTGTTAGATCAGCTTTACTAGTAACGATGAAATACAGATTCACTGAAAATGTACTTGACATTGACCTACTATGTGTATAATGTATACTACCAATACCAAATATGTACATGAATTCTCGTGATGTTAGTACAGTACAGTGATATGACAGTAATATATCTATCGTTATTTTTATTGGAATGGTGTGTCACTTATTTTTAGATGTAAAAATTTGTAATGATCACTGTGATTCGTATTCAGAGAAATATCTCATTTTGATTTAGAATTGATTTCATGAAGTTATACTTGATCAGGATGATTTTTTTAATGTCTTGATGAATAAATCAATAATTTCAAGTGATTTACTACTAATAGTAAGCATTTCTTTAAAAATATCGTACATTTTAAATTAAATTATTTCGGGGTTACATTATTAGTTGTAGTGGGGATGCCTAATTTTTCTACTAATAAATATATTATCTCATTTATATTTACACTTGAAATGTTATTCTTTTGGACTTATTTGTGTTTATTGTATTATTAGAACACTATTTGAAGGCATAGAAAGCCATATTTTACACTTTTCCGAACGTAGTTACTAAAATCAATTAAATGCATGTAACATGCACATTTCCCTGCTGCCTACAAAATATGTACTACGACTTGTTTGTGTAATGCATATACTCCAACTTTGACCCCTTCTCGTACACCTAATGTACGGTAAGGTCATATCTATTGTTGTTAAATCTCTGCGCGTGCGTGTGCTCAGGCTGATAGCGGTGATCGGGCCGGTGGGCGCGGGCAAGTCGTCACTGCTGCACGTGCTGCTGCGCGAGCTGCCGCTGCGCGCGGGCGCCGTGCACGTCGGCGGCACCGTCAGCTACGCCAGCCAGGAGCCCTGGCTCTTCGCTGGTAGGAACATTGGCTTTGTTGATTACGATTGGCAATTCCAGCTAGATAATGAATCACGTACAAAAGCGAAGATAAAAATTGCCTGTGTAAATAACTTTCTACCTACTGGGGCCGTATTATGAACTAATGAATCACGTACAAAAGCGAAGATAAAAATTGCCTGTGTAAATAAGTTTCCACCTACTGGGGCCGTATTATGAACTCTTAATTCCAGACAGTTTACGTTCACAGCGTGCGCGAGACATACATGTTGTGAACGTGAACTGTCTGGAATTAAGAGTTCATAATAAGGGGGCTGGTCTCTCATATAGACCATTTATCTCAGACCTAGAGCATCCACTAAGCTGATAGATTGTGGATTGAAAGAGAGGCTAGCGGCCAACCTAAATATTGGAAGTTCTCATGCCGCCCATATTCCTTTGAGATGTCTGAACGACCTAATGACAATAATCTGGACGGACGCGGTAAACAAATTTTTGCCCCTATTTTTGTCAAATTTTTGTCTTCCATCCAATTACAAACCGCATCCGGTGTTGTATAACTCAATCGATCACTTAGGATCGACGCAGATCGCAAGGCTATGAGCGCTTCTTTAAAACTGATGTACAAGTATTTATATAAGTGTAGAATTATTTCATCGCAAAACTCCAAGGTGTGTGGAGTCTGCCAATCCGCACTTATCCTGCATGGTGGACTATGGCCTTAAACCTTCTCATTCTGAGAAGAGACCCATACTCAGCAGTGGGAAAGTTAAGGGTTGCGGTGATGATCTTAGAACTATTTTATATTCTCGGCGATACATGTATAGCTTTCTTATAGACATAATGTTTTCCAGGTAGCGTACGTCAAAACATACTGTTCGGTCAGCAAATGGATCGTCCCCGATACAACGCCGTGGTGAGGCGCTGCGCCCTCGACAGGGACTTCGCCCTGTTCCCGCACGGAGACAAGACCGTCGTTGGAGAGAGGGGAGTCAGTCTCAGTGGAGGTATTACTTTAAATTATTATTCATATTGCCTTGCTCCATTGTTATTGTTGATATTTTATAAAGATTAAAATATGATAAACTAGCTGTTGCCCGCGGCTCCGCCCGCGTGGAACTCAGTGTGTCACAAAGTTATTCCTGCGTTAATCCCGACCCCACACATATTAAGACACACTCCACACATCTTAAGAACAGTTGATTTTTTACTACGTTTTAGTCATACCGTACAAAAGTCGGGGTTTTTTCATTCCAAACTATTATATTTTTAAACTACATTGGTAGTTTTTCATTCGGGTGCCAAAACATAAAGACCAGCTAAAGCGATGCTGACCCTCGAAAAAGCAACATAAAGTTGATCATGAGAAAAAAAGCCGGTTCGATTCCCGATATATGTACCTATAGATATCCCGATATATAGATATTAATGAGCCCGCGACTTCATTCGCTCATGGAAGCTTTTCCCGCGTAAATCTCGATCCCGCGGGAAGTCCGGAACAAAAAGTAGCTTATATAATGCTCCATAACCTCCTCTACCTCCCACTGAAAGTCCCATAAACATCTGAACCCACGACCTCATTCCCGGGTATGAGTTTTTACCGCGTGAATCCTAATCCCGCGGGAATTCAGGGATAAACAGTACCCTATATGTTGCTTCAAAACTTCCTCAATCTCCTAGTAAAGGTCGCATAAAAATTTAAGCCCGCAACTACGCGCAGGAGTTTATTCCGAGTAACTCCAGATCCCGCGGGATTTCCGGGAAGACAGACTTGTTAGTTTAATATTAATGTTTTGAAGGTTTTCCCGCGTAAATTCCGATCCCGCGGGATTTTTGGGATAAAAAATATCCTATATGTTAATCTAAGTTGCCCTCTATGTGTGTGCCAAATTTCATGAAAATCGGTTCAGTAGTTTTTGCGTGAAGGAGTAACAAACAAACAAACAAACAAATACACAAACTTTCACATTTATAATATTAGTAGGATTAGTAGGAAGTAGGATAAATAATAATTCTTAACCTTAAAGCAGGTAATCGCCAGTATTACAAATTATTCTGATTAATGATAAATTTATTGAGTAATGATTTACACTATTATTGCGATGTTGTTATAAATAAACGCATTGTTTAATTAAATCAGTTGAATAATCTTATGTATCATTGCAAATCTTTATTTGATTTTTCGCTTGGAACAATTGATTGAGCGACCACGAATTTTTAAAATGTATTTAATTTTATTAATTTCACTATTGTACATGATAACCATAAATATAAAAAAAACATATTGCAATCTATTCTACATGTTATACAGTTGTCAAAGTCCAAGACTGTAGCGCCCCCTTACCGGGTCAGATAAGTTTGTGGCGCTATAAGGCCGCCCATTGTTTTGCATTCCACATACAACGAGAAAAAAGCACATACAAGCGGTGTGAAAACAATAAAGTGTTAAAAAAAAACAAAAATAATCTCTCCAATCGTCCTTAGGTCAACGCGCGCGCATATCGCTCGCGCGCGCGGTGTACAAGCGCGCGGACATCTATCTGTTGGACGACCCGCTGTCGGCCGTGGACGCGCACGTGGGCCGCCACCTGTTCGAGTCGTGCGTGGTCGGCTACCTGCGGAACACCACGCGCGTGCTCGTCACGCACCAGCTGCAGTTCCTGCGGGACGTCGATCAGGTAACATCGAACAACGTCTACCAGGAACCTATAGTTAAGTCGCCGAGCAATAGAATTGCAACTCCACGCCAAAACCAAGCTTATTACCAGGCTCACAGTTCAATTTAGCTTGTTAAGAAAGTTTCTGACGACATTTTTAGATAACGCCGTCAATCTTAAATGTATCTTAATCGCAATATCGGAACGCTGACATTTGTGTGCCATGTACTTATAACGAATTTCAGCTCGAATTCAGACGGATTATTGTATAAGTCAATTATATCCACGTACGTTCTCACGTACGCTCTTCTTTATGTAGATAGATAGCTGAACTTGGTACAGCATAAAATCAAATTCAACTTACCTAATCAAACAACTAAACAACACAAACTCATCCACAGATAATAATCCTGAAGAACGGCGCGATCGCAGCGGCGGGCAACTTCGACACGCTGAGCGCGTCCGGGCTGGACTTCGCGTCGCTGCTGGCGCGCGGCGAGGAGGACGACGAGTCGCCGCCCGAGCCCGCGCCCGCTGATCCCGACGACACAGCGCTGCACGGCAGCTTCCGGAAACGCCAGATGAGTATACACTCGGTGGGTTGTGTTTTGAATCTGAATTTAAATTGGGTTGGGTTGTTGACAATTTGCGCTTGTATATACTGTTCCCAATTTGAATAATTGTTTAAGAACTGTTAAGTACTGCGCACATTACAACGATATGAAAACAAAATCATTCAATTATGATCTTTGTCTTTCATTGAATTTCCATGCCTATCTGACAGATGACAGACGGTGATAGTATTTGACAAAGTAGCAAACTGCAATAACATTCTACAGACATGCATCCTTGCAAAATATAAATTTAGCAAGACAAAACACACGCACATACATAGCATACTTAATAACAAGCACATAATCTACAAAAACATTACACGTGTGCAACTATCTAACGAACATACATTTCAGGTGAGTTCAGTGGACAACCTAACGGCCACCGCGCCACCGGAAGGCGGGCGCGAGGAGGCCGAGATGCGGTCGGCGGGCGCGGTGTCAGGCAAGGTGTACGGCGCGTACATGAGCGCCAGCGGACACCCCGTGGTCGTGGCGCTCATGATCTTCGTGGCTGTGCTGGCGCAGCTGCTCGGATCCGGCTCCGATTGGTGGACTAGTTACTGGTTAGTTGGTGGTTTATAGCTGCGGTGGATGGTTGGAACGAATGAACGAAAGAAATGTCAAATGAAATGCTTGATCGTTATGAATGATTGAAATGAAATTAATGTAAAAGGCGTTAAAAAAGTAAGCTTCGATTGGTAGACTAGTTACTGATTAGTTGGTGTTGGTGTAATAAATGAATGGAACGAATGAATGGAGTGAATGAATGGAGTTAAGCGCCATCTGAAGGCGGGCGCGAGGAGGCCGAGATGCGGTCGGCGGGCGCGTTGTCGGGCAAGGTGTACGGCGCGTACATGAGCGCCAGCGGACACCCGGTTGTAGTAGCGCTCATGATCTTCGTAGCTGTGCTGGCGCAGCTGCTCGGCTCCGGGTCCGATTGTTGGACTAGTTACTGGTTAGTGTGTTGGTGTAATGAATGAATGGAACGAACGAACGGAATGAATGTATGAATTGAAGGAGTAAATTAAATGAATGATAGAATATTAAGAGTTTGAAAAACGAAAACGTGCCTGTTATAATGATGTAAATAAATGTAAAACAATGAAATCAATTACTGAAGAATAAAATCAGTTATTGTTCTATTAAAATTTGTAGATTTTCCTTTTCCGCGTCCATAGCTGAGTGAAAATTGTATTATCGTCAGAACTCCAGAACCAACCTCAATGCTGTCCACCACCATCTAGAGACAGTAAAGCCGGCCTTACTCTTTTTGACGGAGACACAGATATCGTCACCGGCCGACATATCGTACTTGTGTTACCCCGGCTACAGGCTGGAGCACGCATTTAGGCGGCATGCCGGGGTGTGTATGTTCTTCCGTGATGATGTCTGTTGCTGCCGTCTGACCTGCCTTGAAGACAAGGACTTATCCGTATTGTGGACGCGCGTGGATATGGGCGACCACACCCGTATTTATGCGTGTCTGTATAGGTCCTATAGCGGAGACGCGGAGACGCGGAGACGACTCGATTATTTGAGCACGTCCAGAGATCGACCGACAGAGTTTTGGAGCAGTACCCTTCGGCGGAGTTGGTGATTTTGGGGGACTTTAACGCCCACCACACCGACTGGTTGGGGTCCAGGATCACCGACTTCGCCGGGAGAACTGCTTTCGACTTCTCCCTGGCCTACGGTCTCACTCAGGTTGTTACTGGCTTCACCAGAGTCCCTGACGTTGAGACCCATACTGCTTCTTTGCTAGACCTTCTGCTGACTTCACACCCGGCGGACTATCGAGTGGTGGTTGGAGCTCCTCTTGGATCTTCTGACCACTGCTTGGTAAGGACATCTGTGCCCTTGACGCGTCGGGAGGGTTCTCGGCCCACTGGGACGCGTCAAGTCTGGCACTATAAGTCAGCAAATTGGGATGGACTTAGGGAGTTCCTGGGTTCATACCCATGGAGGCAGCTCTGCTTCGCTTCTGGGGACCTCACCGCCTAACATCCCGCGGTGTGAGAGCTCGTTAAACGATATACTTTTTACTCAAAAATCGGTCAGACGAGCTCTACTGTCCCTCGATACCAAGAAGTCGAGTGGACCGGATGGCATTCCCGCAGTGGTGCTTAAGGCGTGTGCTCCCGAATTGACTCCCGTCTTAACGCGCCTATTATTCTCGTTATCCTACACCACTGGCACAGTACCGTCTTCGTGGAAAGTAGCCCTAGTTCATCCTATCCCCAAAAAGGGCGATCTTAGTGACCCGGCCAATTACAGGCCTATAGCGATAACTTCCCTGCTTGCTAAGGTGATGGAGCGTATCATTAATGCCCAGCTCCTGGGATATCTAGAGGATCGCCAGCTGATCAGTGACCGGCAGTACGGGTTTCGTCACGGCCGTTCAGCTGGCGATCTTTTAGTATATCTTACTCACCGATGGGCTCAGGCCCTTGATAGCAATGGGGAAGCATTGGCGGTCAGCCTGGATATCGCTAAGGCCTTCGACCGGGTCTGGCACAGGGCTCTTCTCGCGAATCTTCCATCTTACGGTCTCCCTGAGAGGTTATGCAGTTGGGTAGCCAGCTTTCTATCTGAGCGACATATAAAGGTCGTAGTCGACGGTTGTTGCTCATGCTCAGATATGAAACCTATAAACGCTGGTGTTCCCCAAGGGTCTGTACTATCTCCTACTCTGTTCATTCTGCATATTAATGATATGCTGGAGCGTGCAAACGGCATTCATTGCTATGCAGATGACAGCACGGCAGATGCATGTTACACAGGCCCTGCAAACTCCTCTCAGTCTCATGTGGAGGATAGCAGAATCAAACTTGTGTCTGAAGTCGAGAACTCTCTGGAGCAAGTCTCGGAATGGGGACGACTCAATTTAGTTGAGTTCAACCCCACGAAGACACAAGTTTGCGCGTTTTCCGCTAAGAAAACCCCATTTGTCAAAGCGCCTCAATTCCAATTCCTCAATTCCTCAATTCTGATGCTTTATAAAGCTCAGGTCAGGCCTCACATGGAGTACTGTTCTCACCTTTGGGCAGGGGCGCCACAATACCAGCTTAGTCCATTTGACGCCGTGCAAAAGCGCGCAGTTCGAGTTGTCAACGACCCACGAGTCACTAACAGGCTAGAAAACCTAGGTTTCAGGAGAGACATGGGATCTCTCTGCGTGTTCTACCGACTTTACAACGGTGAGTGCTCCGAGGAATTGTTCGATTTGGTGCCAACTTCACCCTTCCATCATCGCACCACTCGCCAAAGATTGAAGTATCATCCACATCGCTTGGATTCGTGGCGGACGAGAACGGTCCGTTTTTCACGATCGTTTCTACCACGAACCTGCAGGCTGTGGAATGAGCTTTCCTCTGAGGTATTCCCGGAGCGCTTTGACATGGGGTTCTTCAAGAAAGGTGTAAAAAGAACTCTCCTTCAGGGCCGGCGTTCCACTGGTGACTCCCCTGGTGTTGCTCGTGTCCATAGGCGACGATGACCACTTACCATCAGGTGGCTCGTCTGCTTTTGCGTCAGCCCTTCAGGCTATAAAAAAAACTCAAGGAATATTTATAGTTACCAATTCCTCATGGTCATGAGGATTTATTATGAGCAACTACATGCTAATAATAACCGAATTTTACATGTGTGGACAAGTTATCAACTAACATCTAAATCTAAATAACTAGGCTGATCTACTTCCTTGAAGCCTTAATAAAAAGAAGTCACATAACTTGTACCTGATAGTAAACCACCTATTAATTCCTAGGGTAAACCTGGAAGAGAAGAACCCGCTATCGGTGACGGGCGCGCTGGACGCGGGCAACGTGACCAGCCTGCAGTACTCCGCCAACGTCACCGAGTCGCTCACCGAGAACGCGCAGTTCACGGGCACCGGCCTTACGAGATACGATTGTATCTATATTTACAGTGGTGAGTTGGTTTGTGATCTATGAAGTCTTGTAGGGCATTTTATTGGTTTTAACTTAATTGAAAAAAAAAATCGAACTACGTACTTTCTAACAATTATTTTTATTTCACATTCTTGCTTTCCTCTGTTTTTTGGCCGGCATGCATCAGAGATGACTTTATTACCACAGATAGTGGTTTAATGTTTACTCTGCCACCGGTGTTCATCCCCTATGAATTGGTATCTTGACTATCTTGTAAAAGGATGTACTTCAGTACCAGGATGATAACAACATAAAATTCTTTATAAATAGACTATACATTCTTTTCCGCCTAAAGCTTTGGTTTCCTAGGAAAGCGGTGCCGTCATGTAGCGGCCGTAATATTACGGACGCAAGTAGACGGCCGTCTTGACGGTGATGACATGTCACACACCGTCAGTCATTTTAATAATTAATAATTCATCAGAATTTAATATTTCTCCACTTTCACGCCACCAATTCTGTTTTAGTTGACTTTTTTCTTTACTTTTTATTTTTTTGACGTTGTTCCGAAAAAAAAAACACAAATGCATATTAAAAAAGCTTCACCGCTATCAATAAAACGTTGACCAAACCATCGGTGTCGACAAGACGGCCGTCATGCAAATAGCGGTACCGCTTTTTGACATTACGGTGTCAGTTACCGCTCTCCAGGAAACCGCGCCATTTCGTTTACATAGACAACGTTCTAGTGACGTCATTCACCGCTGTATTACGGCCGCTACATGACGGCACCGCTTTCCTAGGAAACCAAAGCTTAACCAATGGGTAACCTCGTAATGTATCGAGTAACATCTTCTGTACTGTGTCTAATGCAAGTAGTGAAGTTAACTCATCGCCGATTGTACACATTTTACTATGAGTATAAACGATATGCGCGACCATGATCCACGCTAGTGGGTGTCGAAATAGAGGCGTACAAAATAAATATCGTGTGTACCCGTATTATAGTAAGAAGTGAGTCTTCTCTTGTGTATACAATAAAGAATATTCTTATTCTCTCTTTATTTCCAGGCATGGTAATAGCACTAGTAGCGGTATCCCTGCTGCGCTCGTTCATGTTCTTCTCGATGGCGATGCGCGCGTCGACGCGGCTGCACAACAACATGTTCGCGTCGATCACGCGCGCGCCGATGCGTTTCTTCCACACCAACCCGTCGGGCCGCATCCTGAATAGATTCTCTAAAGACATGGGCGCGGTGGATGAAGTGCTGCCCGCTGCGTTGTTGGATGTTTTGCAGGTGAGTTGGTTGGTTGAGGGTGTGGTTTGGAAGATTCAGGTCGTTCATTGAGGGGGTCAAGTTTCGGGAATAATTATTAATTCTGTCTTATACTATGTGATGTTATTGAATAGTGGTGAGGGTGACTGTAAGAATAAATGTGTAAGAGTGAATTGTATAGATTGGTTTAGCTGAATTATTTTTTTGAGAATGGGGTAGTCCTCATGATTGCCAAAGTTTAAACCATTCATCATCTTGCTCCATTGTGTATTGATGGGATTGGGTCACCCATTGTTGCGGAAAAGTGTCACCTTCGTTATGAGTTTATTACTTAAAGTTGAAAATAAGTTCGTCTTTAATGTTTTCAAATAATAAAGTCCATTCCAGTAACTTCGAATATTCAGTATAACTATAAAATTATTGGGCAACCCGGGAACTCTTATCTGCGCTGATCTGACATAGGCACTTCTCACACAACGCTATTTATGAGCTAGAGTCCTACAACGATCTTTTGGCACATGACTGACGTGAGGGTGACAGAGACAGCACCTTACAGTTTGCCTTCCTTGTAAGGCACTGTCTCTGTCACCCTCACGTCATTCATGCGCCAAAAGATCCTTGTAGGACTATACGCGACTGCAACGTATAGTAAACCCAACTTAAGATTGAAATGAAGAGAGGCGCAGTCGGATGCATTTGACCAATCATTGCACACTAGTAACTGACAGATGAATGACCACAACGTACTTATGAATGACTTTTTAACATGGCGGCGTTAGTTCCAATTTTTGCCAATTCAGAGATAAGCTGGGCGCACTGTAACCCAAAATTTCGCTGTATCTGACACTTTTGACTGACAGGAGATGCATCGTAGGTGCATTTTACATTTGTTAGTACATTTTAGATTGCGTTGCAGTCGCGTAGCTCATGGATAACGCTGTGTGAGAAATGCCTTAAAGATCAAAATTCGAATCAAAACAAGTGATAAGTCCATTTAGAACCGTATTTTCCCCCTATATATAATACATAAACATAACACATAAATCCCTCCTCCCCTAGATCGGGCTCTCCCTGATCGGCATAGTGGTGGTGGTGGGCACGGTGAACTACTGGCTGCTGGTGCCGACGGTGGCCATCGGCGGCGTGTTCTACCTGCTGCGCATCGTCTACCTCGGCTCCTCGCGCGCCATCAAGCGGCTCGAGGGTGTGAGTAAGTTATCTTATGGCCGTCTTCACGGTCTCTTTAGTAATGTTTTTGTTTTTTTTTATCGATTAAGTCTAATTTTGACTAAAGAAATTACTGGTAGACAGTATTATTTTTATTTTTAACCCCCGACGCGAAAAGTTTGATCTAATGTGACATTGTATTTGAATCGAAAGTTTTGTTCATCACGGTGGTTCTTAGCTATATTTGGTAGAAATTTAAAGAGGATCATCTTTTTGATAAAGTTTATAATTTAAGTTATTTACTTCATAAAGTCCATTGACAGGCTTGAATACTTCAGTCTTTGAATAGATACGTACAAAGATACGTTTACAGCATTTACTGTACAGTCCCAGTACTTGTTTGAACTCTTATGTAGTGGTTCTTAATTAAAACTATTTTTTTTATTGTTCGCCATAAGCATTATTACATTAATTATTACATTAAGCGACAATGCTTAATGTAAAAAGAATTTAACGGATTAAATTAAAAGACACTGGGGGTGTCTGCGTGTGACTCTATGATGCGTGTGTACGTGTTTGCGTACGTACGTGCGTGTGTGTCTAGTCCACAAGCTACAGTGGCGCCATTGTCCACAGCGCGCAGTCCGGTGTTTTCGCACCTCAACGCGTCGCTGCAGGGCATCACCACCATCCGGGCGTTCGGCGCGCAGGAGGCCCTCATACGGGAGTTCGATAATCACCAGGATCTGCACAGCTCGGCGTGGTAAGAGTTAAATTTTATATAAAAAATTTTTGGGTGTCATGAGATCCATGTAACGTTGAGAGCAAGCGGTGATATTACTTATTACAAGTGAAGTATAAAAAATGTACACAAGACAAGGTTCTACTTACCTGTCGCTTTTACCATCTTTTGCAAATCAGTATGTAGTTTTTTTAGTGTCTCAATTTTCTTATGGGTAAGAGAATCAAGAACGATGATCAAATAGTGCAATTATGCATAATTATGTAACTAATAATAAATTAGCCGTTATTAAAGCATGTATATAATATTCCAGGTACCTGTTCATCGCGAGCTCTCGCGCGTTCGGGTTCTGGCTGGACCTGGTGTGTGTGGTCTACATCGGCTTGGTGACGCTCAGCTTCCTGGTCTTCAATCAAGGTAATTATGCCACTTTGTTAAGTCTTCTTCGTAATATAATTCAAAGCGTGTTGCAAGGAGTAAACTAGTCTAATTAACCGACTTCAAAAAAGAAGGAGGTTCTCAATTCGACCGTATATATGCTTTTTTTTATGTACCTTCAGCGATTTTTTCGTCGTTTATGGGCCGATTTTGATAATTCTTTTTTTGTTGTAAAGTAGATATGCGCAGTGGGGTCCCCGGATAAGGACACCAGGATCTGATGATGGCATCTCAGAGAAATCGAGGGGAACTTTCGAAAATTGTATGGACAACTAGTGTGTTTGTTCATGTTATCATAAGTACATTAAAGTGTTACCATTTCATGAAGATCTGGAGTCGATCTGATGAAGCCGAAAGACAGTCGAGGGAACTCCTCAACGATTTACTGCAGTTATCTAGTGTTTGGGCTTGATTCATTTGTAGTGACGAGAACTTTACACTTACATGTTGAATTGAGCGCCATCTGGCGAGTAGTTTTTGAGTTATTTCTACGTATCAAGATTGAAGTCGGTTATTTTTTTTGTAAAAAGCAATTATTTTGTATCAATTCCTGTATTTCCGTTTCAATTGAAGCAACGATTCCTATAGTACTGTATTCTTATGTTCAGATAACACATCTTGAAAGCAACCTAATCTGTGAACATATTAAAATATATTAATTAATATATTAAATTTTTGGCCTATACTCGGATTTTTAATTAAACGAAGTAAACTGACACATCGAAATGTCATTCCTTTAATTAATATTGCCAAGTTTCGAATCATAGTGATTGTCTTTAGTTCTTAAAAACGATATAACTGATAATAATACCGGTAATTAATAAGCGATATTACAAAAATTAAAAATAATCTCTTGCGTCACTAATAGTATCAATGTATGGTCAATCGCCTTCTTACTTCCGATAGATTTATAATTAATTTAGCGGATAGTAAAGATGATTTTACCAATAGAGAACAAATTTCTACTAAAATGTATTGTTTGTTTATATTATAAATCTTACAATCTATTTGCCGAATAGTAATATTATGCTTAGAGACGTAACTTCGAGTTTTTTGAAAATTTGAAATTAACATAATAATTAATTATTTAACTCAAATAAATAAGTTGAATAACGAGATATTTTTGCCCCAGCACTATTTTTATTTCATTAAAAAGTGGCAACACTCGCAATGTCATTTTACTTCGTTTAATTAAAAATCCGAGTATAGACTTTTATTGAGTAAAATGGGCTTAGAGCAAAACACTTATGATCGCGTTCCATATTAAATTCTTTGTTATTTCATTCCACACAAATAACAGCTTTCCGTACCTGTGATTAAGGTACATTACCAAATGACGGCGAGAATTTGAAATGTCATAAGATGTGCGAGGAGTTTTTTTTTCTCCGTATTTTTCTCCTCCTTAAGCACTTCTATAAAACGGTGGTAGAATCAAGAAATTTACGTTCATAAGCGAATTTGTAAATTCCTGAATAAAATAAACTATTTGAGTTTGAGTTTCAATATTACAAGCTAAATTTAACTGTGAGCACATGCAATTAAGTTGCTTTAGCGGGAAATGGCAACTCTATATTACCGGCAACAATAGTAATGTGGTGATATCGTGTCCCAGGCGAGCAAGGAGGCGACGTGGGGCTGGCCATCACGCAAGCCATGGGGCTGACGGGCATGTTCCAGTGGGGCATGCGCCAGTCCACCGAGCTCGAGAACCAGATGACCAGCGTCGAGAGGTAATGTTGTAATTAAATGCCATAATATTGTTTTTTTTAATAAAGCAAGCGCTACCTTTCGAATAGAAAAGAATTGGCAAAATCGGTTCATTCAGTATCTTATGAGGTAGCACTAAAAAAAATGTAGACCAATTGATGACCTCCTCCTCATTAACAGACAGGTCAACTGTATTTTTATGATTATTTTTTATTCGAAAGCTGATGCTTGTGAGTGTGTAGGCCTATATAAATTAGAGCGACACATGGCGAGTAATTTTTGAGTTATCTCGTCTACATGTCGATGTTGAAGTGGATATATTTTTTTGTTAAAACTGATCTTGAGCTCATAAACCGTCTTACAGGATCCAAGAGTACTCGAACATCGAGTCCGAACCCCCGCTAGAATCTCCCCCGGGCCAAGCCCCGCCCCCATCCTGGCCGGAAGCGGGCCGCGTGGAGTTCCGGCGCGTGCGGCTGTACTACGCGCCGGGCGAGCCCCCGGTGCTGCGCGACTTGTCGCTAGTCGTGCTGCCTCGCGAGAAGGTCGGCATCGTCGGCCGCACGGGCGCTGGGAAGTCGTCGCTCATCAATGCTCTGTTTCGGTATGTTGTGTGAATCCCCCCTGGTCTACCCCCCCCCCCCATCCTGGCCGGAAGCGGGCCGCGTGGAGTTCCGGCGTGTGCGGCTGTACTTCGGCCGCACCGGCGCGGGCAAGTCGTCGCTCATCAATGCTCTGTTTCGGTATGTGCAGGTGTTTTAAGAATTAACCGACTTCAAAAAAAGGAGGAGGTTCTCGGTTTGTCTGTAAGGTTTTTTTGTCACGTGGAACCTTATAAATTGGAGCGACTTCTGGCCAGTGGTTCTTGAGTTGTCTCAACTTTGAAATCATTTTTTTTGTAAAAAGTTATTTAATATATTTGTGACAACCGCATCCAAATCGGTTAAGTCGTTTCTGCGAATTATCGCGTACATTGATTAACGCGAATATCCTTAGATTTTATTTCGGTTCGGTTAATAAAGGTCTGTAAAAATCTTCTCTTCCTTCTGTAAAAGAAACGATCGGTTACATATTATTTATTTTACTAGAGAACCGCCCGCGCTTCGCTTCGGGACCCGTAGGTAACACCCGCGTAGGTCCCGCTCCCGTAGGAATTTAGGCTAAAAAGTAGCCTACTACTCGCTCTCTTCACTCCACCCTGTCTGAGGTGTGTGGAGCCCTCGGGACAGTTAGTTCCCCTTTGGGGATGTCTCTCGCGGCCCGTTAAAACGGGCCAGTCCTTGGGTTGGGCCCTAAGGCCCTTGGTTGTCCATCTGTGGTTAACCAATAGGTCAAGTCCGGTGAGTGGTGACCTTTTTACAGGCCACAGAGTCTTAAACGGGATGGGGTTCATCTTCGCGCCGCCCAGGCGATCGAGCCCCTACCGGGTGAATCCCGCTGGTGGGAAGCCCAGCAGGAGCCGATCAGCGCCGGGCGACGACTTACGAAGCCCCAGTATCAGTCAGTGCTAGGCCCGTCCCGCGCAACCAGCAAGTCGCGCGGGAAGGCCCAGCGGTCCGGTGGACGGGTGTGGAGCGGCGCCAGGTCCTGCAGATGCGGGAACCGCGACGCGTCGACACGCCCGAACATGTTGCGTGCCAATCGCTCGATGAAGTCGTCCAGGCTCTCGACTCGAAGGTCCCTCTGGATGACGGCGTTCCTGACGTACCTCGGCGCACCAGTCAGCCGGCGGAGCGCAATCGCCTGAACTGCGCGCATCTTCTTGCGCTGCGGTTCGCTGGCGAGCGCGTACCACGCCGTTGCCGCGTACGTGAGGCGGGGTCTGATGTAGGTCTTGTAGACCCCGAGCTTCAGTCCGAGAGGGAGGCTCGAGGAGAGCACTGGTTTCTGCCATCGCACTTCTGGAATTCGCGACGGCTTTCGTAACCTGTGGCTTCATCGAGAGTCTTCCGTCGATTTTGCCCAAGTATTTGGGCTGTGGGGCCCATTGGACATCTTGTCCATGAAGCTCCAGAGTAGGGTCCCGCCTGTTGAGGTATCCTCCTATGTTCACAGCCGGCGTCTTCCCGACATTCACCGACAGTCTCCACGCGGCGAGCCATTCGGGGAGGGCATCAAGCGCACGCTGCATCTTGACAATGGCGTGGGTTCTATTCAGCGACGTGGTGATGTACGCCACGTCATCGGCATACAGGGCAAGCGACGCCCCCCCTGCCGCCGGGATGTCGTCGGTGTAGCAGGCGTAGCAGACCGGGGACAGGCAACTCCCTTGCGGGACGCCGGCTGCGATCGGACGCTCGGTAGATTCGGCGTCTTCAACCACTACTCTGAAGCTTCTATTTTCGAGGAAACTGGAGATCATCTTAACGGCACTCCGGGGCGCCGACGGCTGCGAGATCTTGTAGAGAAAGCCGTCGTGCCAAACACGGTCGAACGCCTTTTCCATGTCGAGGAATACTGCACACACGCGTTCTCTCTTATTCAGAGCCGCGGTAACGGTGTGCAACACACTCGACAGTGTAGCCGTGCTGTTCAGCGGCATCAAAAAGTAGCCTTCCACTTCTGTTGGCAGCTAGGCTATTCCACCCCGGATGCTTGCAGTTCCAGTCGCCCGCGCCCACCACCGGTGTCGGCGAGTCCAGCAACTTGCGGACATCAGCCAACAGCATAGTGCCAGCGGGCGGGCGGTACACTGAACACAGCCGGAGCGGGGAGTTCTCGAGGCAGAGCTAAAGTAGCCTATTACATTTGCCTATGACTTAAGTAAATTACATGTAGTATTTGATAGCGTAATTCAGAACTTGCAAATGAATTTTGTTAACGCCATCTATTGGCAACTCCGAAAATAAATATCTAGTAACTAACAAAACATCGATCTTCCCATGGGAATGGGATGTTTTTCCGCGGTAAAAAGTAGCCTACGTCACTCTCCACCCTCCTAACTATCCCCACACACATAAACCTTACCATATAATAGCTTTGTTGCGACGTGAAAGCGTCACAAACAAACAAACAAACACACTTTCACATTTATAATATTAGTAAGGATTTTTCCAATCGAACAGTATGTTATTACTACATTCGTAAACTTATATAAACAAACAACAATATGCGTATAATAATTTGCGTATCTATTTATAAAATAACTATTTGTTTAATCTAATTTAAACACATTTAGGTAACATTACTCTTCACTAAATGTGTGTATACGTATACCTCCAACACCATCACCATCCAACCAAAATTGCAGGCTAGCAAAAATCGAAGGCGAGATAATAATCGACGGGCGCGAGACCTCAACCCTGGGTCTGCACGAGCTGCGCAGCCGCGTGTCGATCATCCCGCAGGAGCCCGTGCTGTTCTCGGGCACCATGCGCCACAACCTGGATCCCTTCGACGAGTACCCCGACCATGTGCTGTGGAAGGCGCTTGAGGAGGTAGGCGATGGCTGGTTTTATTTACACGTCTGTCGCGGTTAAACTCGCGTGTCATTTCGGACGATTCAAAGGTCACGTGGTCGATGTGTGACGACGCATACGTTTTTATTTTATTTAGCTGCTGTAAATGGTATTTAAAGTTTTGTGTTAATGGTTTTAGATTATGTGAAAACGAAAAATATGACGTTATCAAGCTTATAAACAATGCATGCTATATGATAGCACAATTTTAATACACTATGTGTTTTAATTAATTTCTATTCTTGTACGTAAAATGGGAGGACGAACCTCCTCTTTAACGAGGAGAACCTCCTCTTTAAGATAATTCATTTATTATTCTTAATCAATAATGTCACAAAATTCTATAAACTTGTAAAATCAATCGCTAACAAAACGCTACTCACACAATCACACATCCTCATATCCCCCCGCTGCCACCAGGTGGAGCTCAAAGAGGCAATGTCCGAGCTCCCGGCGGGGCTGAGCTCGCGGCTGGCGGAGGGCGGCGGCAACTTCTCGGTGGGGCAGCGGCAGCTGGTGTGCCTGGCGCGCGCCATCGTGCGCCGGAACAGACTGCTCGTGCTGGATGAGGCCACCGCTAATGTTGATCCGCAGTAAGTATTAACCTAAATCCTGAGAATTTTCCCCTTCTTTCACCTTTCTAGGCTGACAAGCCGGCAGATGGTAACTTAACCCCCTTCGCAAACGAGTCGTACGCGTAGTCGTAGCGTAAGCGTATCTATACTTCTATACTAATAATATAAAGCGGAAGAGTTTGTTTGTTCGTTTGAACGCGCTAATCTCAGGAACTACTGGTCAGATTTGAAAAAATATTTTTGGAGCAAGGGAGACTACTTATTATGTTGCAGGACGACGTTTGCTGGGTCCACTACTCGTATTACACACGTACGACGAGAGCACTGCCAGCATGAACATTGTCGAACAAGTCCGCACACGAAGCGTATCCTCCTACGGTTCGCTTACGATACGCTTCGTGTGTGCACTTCTTGGACAATGTTCTTGCTCATAGTGCTCTCGATTACGATACGCTTACACTACGACGCCGTGTGCGAAGGGGTTAAGGGTAAAATTTTCATACACATATTTCTATAATTTATTTCAGAACGGATGCCCTTATTCAAGCCACAATCAGAACCAAGTTTGCCGACTGTACAGTACTCACAATCGCTCATCGACTTCACACTGTTATGGATTCAGATAAAGTAAGTAATCGGATTTTCTTCATATGATTTTATGTATCTCTATAGTATATTGTACGTTTTAAAAAGACTACGTGTGGAAGAAAAGTTAAATTTCTCTTACCTAAATTCTGCTAGCTGTCACCCTCTTGCATGGTTTGAGAACCAGCATCTTCTTTTCTTTTTCCTGTCTTGTTTCTTAGCCGGAACATTGGTGATTCCTTAGATTAGATGTTTACATAAGTCCTCGTCCTCGTATCATCTATTTGCATAAAATAATAACGTTATTTATTATTCATATAGCTGTTGCCCGCGGATTCGTTCGTACATAGGAGTTTTTCCCACATGAATCCCGATCCCGCGGGAACTACGAGATAAAAAAGTAGTCTATATGTTGCTCCACAACCTCTTCTATCTATCACCTAGTGCATGTGCCATGAAAATCCGTTCAGCCGTTTCTGATTTTAACGTGCACAAAACAAACACAGCGAGCAGTTACAGCTTTATTATATTTATACATAGACATTATATTTATACATTGATATAGTATAGAACATAGATAGATATAGATAAAACGTTATACACATAATTACCATTATTTTGCAGGTGCTGGTAATGGACGCGGGGCAGATGGTGGAGTTCGACCACCCGCACATCCTGCTACAGAAGCCGGACGGCGTGCTGCGCGGCATGGTGGACCAGACCGGCCGCTCCATGGCCGACACGCTCGCCAGGGTTGCTCTGCAGGTGAGATCTTGGAGTCTTTATAAATATGTATCAAATTAAGCTTATGAGGCAGGTGTCCGACCGCCGGAGAGCAGCGACTAGCTATGGGCTTTTTACTCGCCCAAGAAGCGGACTTAAATATGACATTCCGTGTAAACAAAACAGATGCATATGCGAGCGAGTACTCGCCCGCAGTGTGTACAGTCAGCGAGTACTCGCTGACATATGCGTCTCTTTTGCTTACAGTGAATGTCATATCTTTTGTACGTGTTTTGAGCGAGTAAATAGCCGGGATTCAATCGCCGACTTGCCGGCGGTGGGACACCTGAAATTTTTTATTAATTTATTTTTACGGCGGGAACTGCGATACGTGTGGTAGCAGTGATAGAATCTTAGGAAATGACACTGGCATCGAAGCTATCTATAGTCCTGGATTATTTTTTAACCCTTTTTTTTTATACACAACACGTTTATACACTAAATTGCATGATTCAGACTTACAATAAACTTATTATTGAATTGAGGATATGTAAAATATTAAAAAAGAAACATTATTATATGTCTATCGCAGCTACCTCGCGTTTAATATGGTCGGTTTCGGCCGACTAGTTTCGAATCGTCCCGAGATTCGTTCTCGAGAGTCGTCAGCGACGAGCGAGAGCCCGCCTGCGACTGCGGCTGCTGCGCTCCCGGCTGTAATTTGGACGACGACTTACTTATCTCTATAGCTGCCCGTATCTTGCGTGTTACTAGGTACTTTTCCCTCGCTAGTACGGTAGATTTATCGAAACTTATGAGATGAGTCGTGTGTGAATTCAGTGCGTGTTCGGCTATTGCTGATCCTCTGCTGTCCACATTTTTGATGCTGCGTACGTGTTGCAATATTCTGGTCGCGACGCTTGGAGTTTTCCTTAAGTAACTCTTGCCACAGTCACATGGTAGCGTGTACAGTGTACACCCCTGGTACATTCAGTGGATATCAGTCTTTTGGTGAGCGTAGAACCTCCCTTAGTCCGCAGTCGCGAGCGGGGTCTCGCTCGTTGCTGACGGCTCTTCAGAACCGACCATATTCAATGCTAAAAAAGAAACATTTTGAAAAAATATCATTTCATTTTGTTACAGGCTTATGAGAAGAATCAAGGAAAAGGCGCCCAGAGTAGCAAACTGTAATTTATATTTGCATAAAGTTGGATGAATTTGAAACATTTGGAGTGTGTCTGGGCTGTTCCTATATGATGTGATAAAGGAACGGTATTGAGGTCATGTTTTGATTAAAACACTCATCCATATTGTATAACAATGCCGTTATCAACACTTAATTTATTTTGTGAACTGCTTTTGCAACTTTTTACGTAATTAAGTTTTTAGAGATACGCATCACCTCTGTTATATTGGATGGCCTGATAGATCCGAACATCACTTTTTATGTACTAGTTAATTTGAGAATAGAATTATATGTTTAAGAATATTAATTTAGATTAGCCGTAGACTTGACTTTTTATAAAGGACAAGTAAGTTTTTTAACTTAATTGCAAATTTTAGGTACAATAATATCAACAAATTATGTTAGTTTGCAACACCAAAGTCGAATATTTGGTTAATTAGGTAAATTTTGTAATTTAATCTCGTATAACAGAACAAGACAAGATTAGGTAGTTGTTATTTATTAAAATAATGCCATTGTAGTCTGTAGCGCATGTGACAGCGGTGACTTGTGATATGAGGAATATGTTCCTGTTATGATAGTGAGCTAACTTATAGAATGTGTGTGTTGTCTGAGCTCACGTTCTCACGGGTAGGTGTGTAGTTGGACCAAGAATACAGTGATCTGAGGATAATAGATAGGTTTCAGGGGTGCTATAGTACTTTCTGTGTACTTAATTTTAAGTAGGTAAATTTGTGAATTTCCGTTTTTATGTTTAATCGAATAATTTGTTATATTATTGTAATGTCGTCGTTTACTTAATGTTTATGAATGTACTTAAATTCTGTGTTCAATTATTTTTCCGAAACTGCCTACGTATTGCATCACGCTAATGATTTTTATATAAATTATACAATTTTCAATAATTATTATACTGAGATTCTATTTTGAAGCGATTTTATATATTTATATGGTAACATTCATGAAACAGTGTGTATTCAGTGCCTGCTAATTACAAAACTACAGATGTGTTACTCGTTGATTTTGCTATAAAGATACAATTTTTGTACTGGTGTTGTTTCATTTTAATTTACTCCGCCCTTTCAAATTTTCAGTGATTCCCATAGTTTTGGAATATTAACTCTTATAATTATTTTGGTTTTCAAAAGTAACCTGCGTGGTCATCAGGATATTACTGCAATATGCCAAACCCCATTTCAGGATAAACCGGTATAGCCTAGGCTAAACTTATTTGTCCTACATGCGATAAGATAAACTGGTATAACCTAAGCTAAACTTGATTGTCTTAAGTCAGATAGGATGAAACAGTTTAACACTCCCAGTCCTCACACTCATTAACAAACGAATCAACTAATATTTTCACACAATCTGCTAACTTTATAGGCTAATCAACCTAGTCCCTAAGGGCTCATTTACAGGATGCCATTTTCTTGTACATGCAAGAGCAATAATTTAATGCTATTAAGAACGTGCAATAATTGCCATTCAACAATTGTATGAAACTTTTTACATGAAGATTATTGTATGCGATTATTGCATGCAAGTTTTATTGTCTCAATATTTCACACTTCTGAAGACTAGGTACGATCAAACGACCATCACACGCTGCAAGGCAAAACTTGAAACGCAAGTTGTCAAGAAGATCAAGAATGTTACGAATTATTTAGATGATGCAAGTAGTTTATTGTCTCCATTTTATTGTATGCAACAGGATGGCAACAGGCAAGGAACTGGTATCATGTAAATGAGCCCTAAATTGAGACTAATTGTCGGTCACAGTTGTCATGGGCGGTAGAGGATGGTGGAGCTGCATGCTCGTCTGCCGTGTATATAATCAAAGCTCGTCTGCTACCTTAATTCCATAAAAAAATCTTTAAGTACACCGGCAATTTTTTACTGTGTAATGGGGTGTGTATCGGGTGTGCTATAGATCTAAGGTACCTGAATTTGATATTGGTGTGAGTTTTTAAACCATTATTAAATCCAAGAGATGCGTTTTGAATTAATTACGACGAAGTTCTACAAAAATTGCGTATTATAGTAAACCCTTTGATTATATGTATATAATCAAAGAGTAAACCCAACTTAAGATTGAAACGAAAGAGGCGCTGTCGGACGCATTTGACATTAATTTGACCAATCATTGCACACTAGTAACTGACAGATGAATGACCACAACGTACTTATGAATGACTTTTCGTTAGTTCCAATTTTTGCCATTTTAGAGATAAGTTGGGCGGTTGGGCGCACTGTACGTTACGATTGTCATTTTTTGTCAATTTGATCTCTGTCAGAGAGTACGTACTTGTCAAAAACGAGTGAAATGGAATGGAAATGGAAGGTAGCACAAAAATTGCCAATGACATTCCGTTAATATTTGCTGATGTGGTAGTGGAGTATTTGTGGCGCAGCTGTTTATTGAAAAATATAAAAAAGATGCATTTGGCGCATTGTATAAGGCAATCCAATACGTGTAGGTACAAAGTAAAATCCTACTCCTACTAATATTATAAATGCAAAAGTTTGTAAGGATGTATGTGTGTGTGTGTTGTTTGTTGCTCTTTCACGCAAAAACTACTGAACGGATTTTCATGAAACTTTGCAGTAATATAGCTTAGACATCGGAATAACATAATTTGTTAAAATTTATAAAGATTTTTGAAGGGACTGGTTCCCCGAAGCGAAGCGAGGGCGGATTTACTAGTAAATAATAATACAATTAATAATTTTGTTTTACTGTGATTAAAATTCTGCTCGTTGTTTTACAAAGAAGTGGGGAGAAAGGGGGACGAAGCCCCCGGCCATAAAAAAGATCTTGTATGATCTTAAAATGGAGGACTGATGGATTAGGTTATGTTTTGCTGTAAATATTTAAGGGAATAAAGGAACCCCGCAAAGCGGGGTTTCGTCGACATTCGGACATAACGCACCAAATAAGTATCGAATCTCTCACCTCCTCCCCCATTTCCTACGCCCCGCATAGCCGCTAACGCATAGTAAACTTTGAAAAAAAACCAACTATAGCTATATTTGTGTGAGAGAAGGAGGGTGTGTGTGTGTGTGTCTTTGTATGTGTTTTTGCCCTCAGAACCACGAAAACATGGCTTTCACGGTGTTTTCCGATGAATTAAGATTTTTAATATGTATGACAGTTAATATGCAGAAGTGTTAAAAATATCTACATTTCTATATCCCATCCGACGGGAATTCCGAAGTTAAAAGTAGCCTATATGTTGCTCCATGACCTTCTCTATCTTCCAGTGAATTCCCATAAAAATAGCTTGAAACGTTCCGGAGATAAGACCGAACAAACGAGCAGACAATTTTTTAAATATTTTTTTGTGTTATAGTAAATTATTATGCACTTGAAAAAAAACAGTTTGTTTTGAAATCACAAACAGACCCTTCAATTTTTCTTTATATGTGTTTAAATACTTCTTTAATATGTATTTAAACATTACACAAAGATTTTACAAGCTACGCTTACACCATGCCCTAAGGTAACCTAATCCATCTAGACTCCATTTGAATTGCATGAACGTTTTTATGGCGGGGGGCTCTCGCGCTTCCTGCGCCCCCCCCCCCTCCCGTCACCGTCAATGTGCGGACGGATCAAAAAATGGATGTTGAGTTGGTAACAGCTGCAGCTGTATATTTATTCACAGCTTATAATTACTACGTAAAAGTGTACAATAAATTTAAAAGTTTCATCATTACTCATATTATACGCCATTTTGTTACGTTAGGTGTTAATACGCCGCAAGAAGAAAATATGCACTCTTGATCGCTGCTCCGGGCAAACTGATCGCGCGGCCAATGTGTGGATGGTGCGCCAAGCTTGCGACAAGTGTTCTTTGATGATACCGACACCGCGCGGCAAGCTCGCAAGCGCGCCGGCCAACGTTCAAATGCCTACCGCCAACGTTCCAACGCCCGTTCTACACATTGGGAGCCAACGCACTTGCCAACGTGTTGGCCTATGTGTAGAGGCAGCATAAGGCGGATATTGAAACGTATAAATGTCAACGCAATTTATAGCTTTAGTTTGAGCGGGGTTAGCAACGAATTACAATTTTGAAATACATTTTTTGAAAAGTATAAGCAGGTTTTGCTGATAACTATTTCTTCATTTAGTTAACGAATATACGAGTTTTATTTTGCAACCATCAGCTCAATTTCTATATATTTTCGCTTTAGCGGGTATTGAAATAAACGATCTGAAACCTATAAAGAATTTGAACTCCCAAAATGTAGTAGACATTATTATGAACTGCATTTTAATTTTAACAGATCCAATACAGTCTTCGGGTAATCGGGTAATTATATACAAATTGGGGTGACCCTAGGCACGAAGATAGCGAAGGTGTGTGGTTGCGTACGCCCAATATATAAAAGTTATTGGGGACTCCGAACACCTTTATGGCATTTAAATACAGGTTATAATGTCTTATTTTTGTGGTATGTATGGATACAACTTTCGTATTTTGAAGTTCGTACTTGAAGTAAAGGCCGAAATAAAATATCACTTATTTATAACTGTTTATTTTTTGTTATTTCATTATTCCTACATACCTTTTCACAATAACTTTATAAGAACTTACAATAACCATAGAAATTTTTACGGAATGTAACAAGTATAACATGAAACTATAACATTACATTTCTCTATTACCTGCTTTAAGTTTTAATACTCAAGTCACAATAACATTGTGAAAATACTTATCCGTATATTTACAATTACAAAAAGACAATACTTACTGAAAAAGGTAAAAAAATAGTTTCACATGGGGCAGTGTGCAAAAACTAGAGAAACTTAGTATAAAAGAAACAAGTGAGACAAGACAAGAATGAGAGATATACACATTTTATTAAAGTATTTTTACACACTGCAATAATTTCACCAACTTCTGATTATCACAGACCTTTGAACCGTCTCGACGAATAACTTCTATCTAAGCCATATTACAACGCGAAATATGAAATACTTAAATGTAAAGATCAGGAAATGGACAGTTTTTTTTAATGGGAAAGAGATAGGAATAGTTTGTAAGGCGCACATAGCCTGTTCTACCTAATTTGCTTTGGGTTTTGTTGGAGTCGAGGCCGGGAACTCATATTAATCAATACTAAACACTTGTTTAAAATTAATTCAGATAAAACAATGGTTTTAGGTAAATCACCTTACACTAGAAATCAATTTAAATTTCGAATACACCAATACTGAAAGGTATAATTTAAGCAAAACATTTATAATAATCATAAATACAATAAATAGGAAAATACAACCCAAATACTTTTTAACTTAAAATTAAATTGTCATGTTAGAATTTCCCTTTGGCACGAGAAAGAGAAACGGAAGTTACCAAACAACTTTATAAGCAGTCGAGATAAGACAAAGATGCTGAGATCTTAGAAAACTGTATACAGATTTCAAAACGTCTTAGATCTAAACAAAAATAATGTGATACAAAATATTCAGTATTATAAAAAGTCTAAGCTATTCACAGTCTTCGTACTATAAGCGGCGTGGGCTGGTCCGAGCCGCGCAGTGTCAAACACTGAACTATCACTACTGTACACACGTAACTGCCTACATTTCCATATAGCTGTGCTAGCAGTCCGCCACTAGCCCGAGGTCCGCACGGCGCGCCGCGTTTCACACGAGAGCGGTCAGACTTCCCGAACGAGAGTTCTTGGTATCTTCAGTCACTACAGTATCCACTTTTTCCTGTAAACAAAATTCAATATAACGTGAATGATACAACTAACAACTGGATAAAAACACACTGATGAAATAAAATAAACTCGATTTGCTATCATTTTTGCAACGGGAATTATTTTTGGTACTTGCAAAAAACTAAGTCAAATGTTTAACACATCAAGTAGAAATATATGAGAAAAATATGCTTCTTTAAGAGTCACGTCAGCTACAATACCAATCTACTGAACTAACACGAATCACTGTTCTATAGTGGTTGAAAGTGACTCTGTATTTCGTGTTCATGAACAGTCTATTTGTGCTCGTTACTCGAGCTCGCAGTGTATCAAACTACATCTGTACTAGTACATGATTTGTGGACATACGAAGCAGAATAACACTGCTGAACATGACATAAATCTACCTGATGCGTGTGGTGGTGGTGCGCGGGCACGGGCAGCGCGAGCCGCAGCGCCGTCCAGAAGGCGCGCTCGTGCACGTGGCGCCAGGCCAGCAGCCGCGCGCGCCGCGCGAACCCCGCCAGCCCCCAGCCGCACTCCTTCGCCGAGCGCTTCAGCTTCGGCAGGTCCTGAATGATGAGGGGGTTTGGTTAGAGGTGAGCTTACGGTGCTAAGGATGCATGCCCCCCCGCAAGGCGGGCCAACAGATGAGATTGGTAAATGTCACACGCTTCCTTAGATAAGAAGTGAGCTTTGGTGGAAGGGCACCCTTATACAAGAAAGTTTATGAACAGTTGTTCATTCCTTCTCGACAATGTATATTCGTATTTTTTTAAACGACGGTGATCACTTAGCAATAATGTCTGCAGCTATGCGCATAATGTGCAAACTGAATTCCACCCCGTACCAGCACCAGTCAAAAAGAAAGCGGTTAATTAGAGCACCCTACATCAAATCAAACTTATTTCAATTATAACATTAAACTTTAATCAACAAGATATAACGCTCATAAAATAAATACTTCCAACAATTGGGGGCCACTAACTCCTCTAGAAATGAGCAGCGTGCATTGAGATATTATGTACTAATTACATAGTAACTCAATGGCAGCGTGATGGATTATGTGCCCTTAGATACGAGACCACATATTTTGCTGAAAACTTTGGTAAAACTGACATGACGACTAAGTCAGGCGGCTGAGTACACAACTAACACTATTACCAGCCTAACCACTAACTCACCCCCCGCCACATACCTGCAGCAGCACGACGACGGGCGGCAGCGGCAGCGCGGCGAGCGTGCGCAGCGCGAGCAGCAGCTGCGGCGGCGAGTACTGCGCCGGCGACACCACCGCCACCAGCGCGCGGCACCGCGCCGTCGCGCCCACGCACTCGCCGTACCCTGCGCAACCACACATAGCAAGTCACATCAGGTCACCTGTACCTCATGTTCACACATCACTGGATAGGTGCGCACTTTGAGAGCCCAGGGCACACACACATTACGTTACGTCAAGTCACTCTGTACCCCATGTTTGCACACCCTTCTGTGTGGGGACGCACTCTGAGTACCCGAGCAAAGTAATTAGTCTGTGACGTTACCATCCGCAATGGATATGTCAAAATAATACGAGCTTTTCAATAACTATTTCTTACTAAATCGTGTATGCTGACAATAGCACTGAGCGCGGCTTTTTATTTTTTATCACCAGCGTTTAGTATTAGCGCAGTTTTTATAATTAAAATAATTAATAAACAACATATTTTATACGATTTTTTTATATTATGTATAAATTTAATGCTTGACTACAATTCTACCTGATGGAAAGCAGCGACGTAGTCATGTTTATGTTAATAAGACAATATCATATTATTAACATAAACAAACGTCACAAACAACAAAACACCCATATTCCCTATCCCATACTCCCGCCGGTAGCGGTATCAGTACTCACAGGTGTCAGGCTGCGTGGAGAGCTGCAGCGCGTGCACGCGGTAGCGGTACTTGAGCGACAGGGTCGGTAACAGCGCGCCGCGCACCAGCTCGCCGTCCACCGCCGTCCACACCACCAGCACGTCGAACTCCTTCTCCAGCACTGCCACAACATTACGTCACAGTTTAGTATATTGATACTTACTCTGTTCGCAATGAAATCACGAGCGTACAACTAGGAAAATAGTCATTCGCGTATTCGCGCGAATGTGAGTGAGCGAATGACCGCCATAAGATTAAAGAACTACGCACATTACAACGAAAATTTAATTTAAGATCTATATAATTATCTTGATAATCACGGTTGTATAAATGTATACTTGAAAGACTTGGTACGCGCCACCCGCCCCTGACTAACTCCGAACCGCTCCACCATCAAGCATAGAATCGAAAGATCATAATCGAATCCTTTCAAGTTTGTGGGTTATTAAAACACAACATTATGAGCGCAGTAATAGTACTAACCTCTCGCCCGATGCGCAGCAGTAGCAGCCCTAGCGCGCGCATGTCGCGCAGCTAACAACAGCCGCGGCGTGCAGCGGCGGTGCAGCGCGAGCAGCGACAGCAGCAGCAGCGCGGCCGCCACGCCGCCCAGCGACAGCGCGCGCCACGGCACCAGCGCCGAGCCGCACCAGCCCGCGCCCGACCCGTCCGCGCTCTCTGTTGCGGCACGTGCGTTCCAAATTCAAATTCAAAATCGTTTATTCATATACCTACCTAAGGGCGCGTTCCATTAAGCGACTAACTAACGTTAACGTTTTTTTGAACGTTTGGAGTTCGCGTTCGAACTGGAATTCGTTATAATTGCATGACACAGAAATACCAACTTTCCGCCAATGCGATTAAGGTACATTATTAAAGATTGACGGCGGTATCTAAAAATGCTCTTAATGCGGGCTACAGACCTTCAGTTTTAACTGCGCAGTTTTAACTGTACAGTCGAACTGTACAGTTAAAACTGACGTGTGTAGGCAAAACTGAAAACTGTACAGTTGAACTGACGATCTAATCGAAATATCATTAGATAAAACTGCGCAGTTAAAACTGTACAGTTAAAACTGAAGGTGTGTAGCAAAAAACTGTACAGTTGTCAGTTTTACCCAAGCATCGTTGGAGTGAGCACACGTTTCTGTTGCGTTCTGAATTAAAATAACCATGCCAAATCAACGTGAATGGTTAGAAGAATTTATAGAAATATATCGTTCTGAACCTAGCTTATGGAAAGTTAAAGCAAAAGATTACCACGACCGTGGCAATCACTGAGGCAATGACTGAGGAGATATTATTGTTGAAAACTTAAGGTCTTCGTAGGTTCTTCCTGTTGCTAAAAACCTAAGTGTTGCTGTTAACCTTTCATGTTGCGATATAGCACTTCTCATAACAGTATTTTGTTTCATTATTTTAGGTGTGACTAAATCAAGCAGATGCAAGTACTTTTTTTCATCCATTCTAGTTTCACTTTTTTAGAGGCGACCATCTCAGTCCTCAGGGGTAGCAACGCATCTGTGACCGAATTGGAACAAGACTCATACTAATCATTACTAACTAGACAATTAGGTACTAACTATTACTAATATTAACTAACAGGACTAACTATCACTAACAGTCCCTGTCCTCACACTTATTAACAAACTAACCAACTAATATTCTAACACCATCTACTAACTAGACTAACCACCCTAGTCCCTAAATTGGGTCTTGTTCTAAGTCTGTCACAATTGCCATGGGCGGCAGCGGAAGGGTGGTGCTGCATGCTCGTTTGCTACCTTAATTCCATAAAAAAAAGTTATTATAGTCTTTTGGAGTAATCCTGAGCTCTTCCAGTAAATTATTATGCGTATATTGTTTTCTTTTTAATAACCAATGTTTACACCACATTTTCTTTGTTCTTTGTCTTCTTTTTTCAAATTAATGCATAATAGTCCAAGAATTGCCACAGCGTCATCCGGTGAAGCCATTTCAACGTGTTACTTCGAGTGGAAAGAGATCACAACTGATAAAACTGAACGTGTGTAGACACTAGGAACGTCAGTTAAAACTGTACAGTTCGACTGTACAGTTAAAACTGTGCAGTTAAAACTGAAGGTCTGTAGCCCGCATAAGAAATTTGCTTATAGTAAACCCAACTTAAGAGTGAAACGAAAGAGGCGCTGTCGGACGCATTTGACATTCATTTGACCAATCATTGCACACTAACTAGTAACTGACAGATGAATGACCACAACTACTTATGAATGACTTTTCGTTAGTTCCAATTTTTGCCATTTCAGAGATAAGTTGGGCGCACTGTACAAGCTAAATTGAACTGGGACTGGGAGCACAGGTAATAAATTTGGTGTTGGCGGGGAATGGTAATTCTAATGCTCGCCGATTATAATAGATGTATTACTTAATTTAATTTAAACTACATCTAAATTTACTATTTACGATTACGATGACGATATAATATTTTGTTTTTATTTTAATTTGAATAATAAAACAATAATATTGTCTGTGTATTGTTATGTATATTTGAATAAACTTTTTGCTATTCAAAACCGGTTTCATAGAACGATCCTATTCAATAAAAATGAAATTGTAGCCAGTAAAGTTCAGTAATTTCAATAATAAAATTTCATTGTAAACTTTAAACATTTTATTGTATATTTTATACTCTAGACCTAGAGTCTAGATAAGTAAAAATTACATTCATATTTAGTAATATCAATTCAGTTTTCGCCAATGGATATAAGTAACACCGTAGGTATCACCGAAGCATTTGGGGTCAAAAACAAGTAGAGAAAGAAAGAAAGTATAGACTTTCAGACTCGATAACATTGTATCACAATGTACACTATTATTGTATTGTATCATTGTGTATTGTATCATAGCGTGTTGTATTATAGTGAATTGTATCATAGCGTATTGTATCATATTGTATTGTATCAAGATACGAACGTTTGTAGTGAACGGTGACGTAGCTGCGCGTGACGACGTCGTTACTGTGCACGGCGCACACGTACGTGCCGTAGTCCTGCGCCGTCGTGCGCTCGATGTTCAGGTACGATCCTATTATATCCTCCACGTCCTCTCTGTAACACATAGTATTTTTCATGAAATAATTGTTATGGAGTTAGTTTAGAACCATAGACATTGGATAGTTTTTATCTAAGAAATACGATCATTAAAGATAATTCCGCGCATTTCTGTCTATCTTCATTTCTACAATATGATAACAACATCATAAAAAAGTTAAAAATATACCTCAAAACATAATTTAATTTTTTTCTGTCAGTACGTATAATAACGCGAAAGGAAAAATGAAAAGCTTTTGACGTATCAACTGTACCGAGCCGTGGAAATTCATATTCCGCGAACCGGCAACGCATGACCTTTACGGACTAATTCCAGTAACTGAACCAATCGCAAGATCAATGTCAACTCTGTAGGGAATTTATATAACTATCAATTTATGATAAAAATTACGCAGGTATCATTTAGATATTCATATCTATCATTTAGATATTCATATCTAAATGATACTAGTTTTCCCTCCACGGTTTCGCCCGCATAGATTTTTTTCCAGTTTATCCTCCTTTTGGTTACGTCTGGCAGGCTGTGGCACTTGGGATGTCGATCCGGCATGGTAACCGACCATTTGTTACAGCTCATCGTTTCAACACCAACCTCACTTAGATTTACTTTTATGCCGCCCCGCGTGCAGTGCAGTGAATGATCTGAATTATGCTTACCGTGTGGTTTTAATCTCGGTCTGCGTGGGCAGCAGCTCGCCCTCGGTGCCGTTGGGCCACACGCGCCACCAGCGCAGGTCGCTGCGCGCGTCCGCCAAGTACGACCGACCTGGAGATTACGAACGACAACATTAAAATTTATGTCTAATCCAACTTACTACTAATATCCTACTTCCTACTAATATTTAAATGCGTAAGTTTGTAAGGATGTGAGTGTGTGTATGGTTTTTTTTACTCTTTGACGCAAAAACTACTTAACGGATTTTCATGAAACTTTGCAGTAATTTATTTAGCTTAGATATCGGAATAACATAAGTGTAAGTCGGAAAATAATCAGCCTTCTGAGAAGTAGGTATTTTCACTAAGGGGCTGGTTCCCTGAAGCTGTGCCTGAAGCGTAGCGAGGGCGGGTTTACTAGTAAGTAATAACCATAGATTTATTATGACTTTAGATTGGCAACTGTCTCACTTGAACGAAACCAAAAATGAATCGTCCGCTGTCACCGCCGAGCGCGACGCCTGGGGGTTTTTATATTTATTTATATTTATAGGACTCACATCCAGGTACGTACCGCACAAGTAATCATCACTAATTAACACTACAAAGGTCGTTATTCCACACAGAAATGTAAAAAATAAATTAAGTATATTGAGAAAATTGAGGAACAATTTTTGACAAGAGCCCGCTAAGCCCGCTATACCGTCTAAAAATTGGTTTCGTCTATCTATCTCGCTCTGCCATACGTTTATCATAATGTTTTGCTCTTTTGCGTTGCCAATCTATCTAAACGTCAGTATATGCTACATCTATGGTAATAACTCTTATCATATTAAGAGTAGGTACATTATCCATGTGCTGAGTTTCAGATTCTATAAAGTTATATAAAGGTATAGTTTTTGGTATTCCCAAACCAAAGGGTGACAAACGGATTCCTACCCTAAACATTTATGGTCTGGCGATCTGGCGATAGCCTTGAAAAACTTCAGTCTTGTGATAACAATCTGTATTTCTTTGGCCACTTGCTTGGATATAAATTTTACCCAATTTTGTAAATTAAATCTCGTTATGAGCGTTTTGGATCATTAGGTACAGAATTATGTCGATTGTTAGTGATCGATGGGGTTAATGGGCTGTACTAACCTCTTATGCTGTAGTTAAAAAGGTGAGATATATACTGTTAACGGTAATTTTATAGTACAGCGATTTCCTAGTATTCGATAATAACTCGTTAATAAGGCAATTAAAAAATTGTCAATTAATTGTACGCCAGTTCAAAGTTACATCGCCCAGTCGCTCACGATCTGTCAGAAACGCATTCTTAGCGCGGCCAGACCATAGTTAGCTACATACTAGTATAGAAACTGATAGAAACGCACCGTTTGGCGAACCTCGAGTCGTAAGATCAATGCCGTCTCCTCGAGCTTATTTTTTGTGTTTTTTAATGAAAAATAATATTGATGAAAACATTTTGATTTGAAAAATGTATAAATTTATTCTGGAATGGCAATTGGCAGTTAACTACGAGTATTTTCGACTGAGAGAGCCTTCTGACAGTTGAGACTGACACACACAAATACATTGTAGGCATAATGTTAGAGTTCCGTATTTTACCCTCGTGCACAGAACCATGAAACCGCAGTTTTGGCAGAACGGAATTAATTTATATTTAGAGACCTGATAAATTCCCTCACAAAATAACTACATAGGTATATTGCTGATTAAATTCTGAGAATATTCACAATTCAAATCATACGTACAAATTGTGCGGTCAGTCCAACCGAATAGATAACATATCCAGCATCATTAATACAGCGACCGCAACGGTGAAATGGGGTGATTGTTTATTTAGGCATGATGAAACCACTCTAATAAAGAGAACAAAACATTCACTATTTCTATTTTAAATATAGGTAGGTGTGTATTAACATGGCATACACATGAACTATGGCAAAAGGCTTTATTACGGTGTGATAATAAAAAACAGAATTAAATTTAATTTCAAATCCTTATAAGTAATACGTACGTGGATATAGTATTCCCTTTTACTGCCATTCATGACAACTGTAACCGACCGAGAACAAGACTCAAAACGGGAATAGGGTTTCAAGTTAATAGCGGGTCTTTTAAGGTTGTTAATTTGTCAGGTTGTTTAAACTTATGATGACTGGGGTAGGGCCTGATGACAGTAAGTCTTGTTTGTTGTTTTTAGTAAGATCCAGTTAGTGACCGTTGATAAGAATCTCGTTCAATTCGGTCATAGATGTGCTGCTACTCTTGAGGACAAAGGTTGCAACTTAATAAATAACCCTCTCCGTTCCGTCAATAACCATGTCCTGAGTTTATGGTGTTTAAAATTGAAGGTTTGTATATTTTGTTTGAGTCATTACCAAATAAACGATTTGTAGTACTGTACGCTTGTTTCATATTATCCGCCTGGGTCAGTTTTCCTCTTGAATTCCACTATGACAAATAAATTAATTGAAACATTATGTCATCAGATTGAATAACTCTAAAATAAAATTGTAAATGTCATGCTTTATGTAGGTATGTGTGTGCAAGGTATTTTGTATAAATATCCATTGCTACAAAGGATTTATCGAGTGCATAAGAGTACCTACTCAGCAGTAGATATATTTAAAAGTCTGTAACAACCTTTAACATTGAACGTAGCATAGCCTAATCCAGGGGTTTCAGTTTCGATTCCCGACAGATATTCGTGTGTCAGATAAAATATGATTGTTCTCGGATGGTGGGTATCAGTGATGTAGTGCGGAGGTTATGAGTGTTTAGGCGTTTCATTTAAATGATGCAATTAACAGTGTTCAAATATTAAAAGCACATTGTAAAATTGTTCAGCGCAAATGGTGTCGCGCTTTGATAAATAAAATCTCATTGAATTTTTCTATATATGTATATCCAACCCTGTTGAAATGACGCAACCGTCTACACAATATTGGCTTTTATTCCGACATCGAAGACGAAGGACTCTCCAAGCTTATTGCGAGTAATGCTTAGAAAATTGATGTTAAAAGATACGTTTAAAGGGGTTATTCTCAGAGTACTCCGTTCTTTTGTTCTAAAAAAATAAGAATCTCTAACATTGATTCTCAAAATACTCCGAAAAATGATTGTTAATAAAATTAAAGACCTTTTTTTAATTCTCATCCTCCTCCGCAAGGTGTTACGTTTATTCTCAATATCCTCCGACGATAATTTTCGTCAATTCTCATTCTCCTCCGCGCGTTATAACAGTCAGATGAAAAATAACTACTTCTCAGCATGATTAAAATTATTTTATTATTTTCTATGGGCGTTTACCTAAATATACAATCATTCCATTATTAGGTAGTCATTATTGTTGTAAAAAATGTAGCGGTGAGAGCCTAGTGATAAAGATCCCGGCCTTCTTATTCGGCACCGAAAACGCACCTCTGACTTTTCGGAGTTACCTACGAGGGGAGGTCCAAAAGTTCGCGGAATGAAGGGGTTTTGAATAAAATAAAACTATAAATCTATTTTTCCTTTTCAATATAGTCTCCCTTAAGCTGAATACATTTATTAAATCTATGTATTAACTTTTCTAAGCCATCGTAAAAATATTTTTTATCTTTTGCTTCAAAATGAGCCAAAATTGCCTCCTTCACCTCATTGTCGTCGGAAAATTTCTTTCCCCTTAGGTCTTTTTTTAAATTGGGAAACAAATAAAAATCACTTGGGGCTAGATCTGGACTATAGGGTGGGTGGACAAGTGATTCAAAGCCATGTTTGTGCAGAGCGGCCATCGCAACTTTGCTCTGGTGAACCGGCGCGTTGTCTTGCAAGAGCAATACACCTTTAGTCAATTTTCCTCGACGTTTTTCCTTGACAGCCTCCTTTAATTTTTCTAATACCGTTGCGTAGTATTCCCCAGTTATGGTTCTTCCCTTTTCTTTGTAATCAATGAGTAATATTCCCTCACAATCTCAAAAAACAGTAGCCATCAACTTTCCGGCCGACTCCGACACTTTGAACTTCTTTGGCGGCGGTGTCCCCTTTTTATGCCATTGCATGGACTCTTGTTTTGACTCAGGCTCAAAGTGATGAACCCAGGTTTCATCTCCAGTAAAAATCCGTTTCAAAATCGGTGCAGGTTCGTCTCCATACAACTCCAAAAACAGCTTTGACGCATCGACGCGCTGTTGTTTTTGCAGTGGCGTGAGCATTCTCGGTACCCATCTTGCACTGACTTTTGTCATACCCAAGTGGTCGTGGAGAATGCGCAAAATGGTGGTATCTGATACTCCAACTAATGCAGATAACTGTTTTTTTTCAATCGGGTGTCCTCCAATACAAATTTTTCCACTTTTTCGACGATGTCTGATGTGGTGGCCTCAACTGGCCTTCCTGAGCGGGAATCGTCTTCAATCGAGTCCCGACCATGTTTAAAAAGTCCATGCCACTTGTAAACCATTGTTTTACTAGGGCAGTGTTTCCCATAAACGATTTCCATTTCATTCAAAATGGTCTGAGCGTTTTTTCCTTGCTTGGTAAGGAACTTTATCACGGCACGGTGTTCAATTTTTTCCATAGTTTCAGTTTTCTTCCGGATTTACTTGTTTAGCAGGCGACTGTTCGTAAATGAATGACGCAATAGGGCTGAAACTTAGCATATATACTAATTATTAGTCACTAATTAGTATGACGTTAAGCAAGTTCACCTATCCCCACTCCATCCCCTCCATTCCGCGAACTTTTGGACCTCCCCTCGTATGTGCGTTTTGAGCATTTAAATGTCACTTGCTACAAACGGTGAAGGAAAACATCGTGAGGGAACCTGCATGCCAGAAAGTTCGCAAAACTCAAAGTCGTGTAAAGTCCGCCAATCCGCACTTGGCCAGCGTGGTGGACTACGGCCTTAACCTTCTCATTCTGAGAAGAGACCCGTGCTCAATAGTGGGCCATGATAGGTTGATGATGATGATGATATTTTAAGGTTGATTTTAAAATGTTTCATGGTTAATTTTTGTTTACTCCTAATTCAGTCTGATTCAGATATACATGTTATATTATACTGATATAAGACATAAAGAATCAAAATGACTGGATTTTATTTAGATTTTCCACTTGCTAAAGCTTGCCAAAGACACTTGCTTCTGACTGTACCGTTCGTAAACGTTCGGAGTAGTTTGAGAATGGATGTATGGGTTATTTATTTTTCACAAATTAAGGGACGGAGTATTCTGAGAATAAATTTGAATTGCCTCGGAGTCAAGTGCGAGTCGATTTTTAAATAATTTATTCTTATTTTTTTTCGCGGAGGAAACTGAGATGAGAATTATTTTCGGAATACTTTGAGAATAAGCCGTTTAAAGGTCGAGCTCAGTCTTGAATAGGTACACTTGTAACATCCATAGTCCATAGTCCATTCCATAGTTCCATAGTAATATAGTATATAGTATAGTATATATAGTATAGTAATATTATAAATGTGAAAGTGTTTGTTTGTTTGTTTGTGACTCTTTCACGTCGCAACATGGCTATTATATGGTATGGTTTATGTGTGTGGGGATAGTTAGGAGGGTGGAGAGTGACGTAGGCTACTTTTTACTGCGGAAAAACATCTCATTCCCATGGGAAGATCGATGTTTTGTTAGTGGCTAGCTTTTTAGTTCCGGATGTTGTTAATAGATGGCGTTAGTAAAATTCATTTGCAAGTTCTGAATGACGCTATCAAACACTACATGTAATTTACTTACGTCATAGGCAAATGATGTTCCAGTAGGTATATCATTTATAATAAGCTACTGTTTAGCCGAGATTCCTACGGGAGCGGGATCTATGTGGTTGTTACCTACGGGTCCCGAAGCGAAGCGCGGGCGGTTCTCTAGTTTCTAAATAATATCAGCACTTGCAATGATTAGGTACTTCGGAGAACTAGCGGAGACCAGATTTGTCGAAAATGTTATGAAATCAGCTAATTCGCACAAGAGTAGCGTAAATGTATTGACAAATTCCTGATAATAAAACCAACTTTCTACAATGATACGAGTATTGTGTATGTTCTGCCGGACATTTTATAAGGAAAAAATATAAATACAAATTGATTTTGCGTTAATCATTCAAGCTGTGACCTATGTGACTGTTATATGATATCAGGAACTGCGTATAACGCAATATTGCTATTAAATTAATAAGTAGGTCAAAGAAAGTGCACTTACCGATTAGCGCTTCGCAGAACAACCTCAGCTCGGTCCCCTCTTCAACCCACTGGTCCTTTTTCGATATGAACATTGTTTTCGGCACGTCCGATGGTTTTTCTGTGAAACGGATAAATTTATACATAGGTACATAATATATAATTAATCTGTAACGGATTGATGTTTATGCGATAAAAACTATTAGGTACTGGAGTTTACCCATATTAACACTATACAAAACAAAGCAATTATTATGGCTGTTTCCTCGTGGTGGTGTCTTTGTCGTGTCGTGTGGTCCCATATAAATTTGACATAAACATTTCCGAGAATCGAATCAAATATAGCGTCACCGAGTGCATCATAGGATCATATAGCCCCGCCATGCAAGGGTGACAAGGCGCTTCCCTCACTCCAATTTTTTTTAATTGCTTCTAAAGTTTTAATATGGAACCTTTTTTTACTACCATATTAGGCTTGTTACCACATCCTCGACTTTAAAGCTTATATTTTGTTTCTGACATACCTATTTATGTAGGTACCTATAGATTTATATTGAAAGGATACAATATAATAGAAATCTTTATAATATCTATAGGTATATTACCTATATCTATATATTACCTACTGAACGTTTCTTAAAAAGAAATCTATAAGATTTTTCTTTCGTAAAAACTGATAAAAATTTTCAAGAAATAAATTATTACTTGTATACCACAAAGGCTCACAAACTTAGTTAGGTATCATGCAGCTAGCATTTTGCCTTTCAAAAAGACCATAGGACTTAATTTCCGACAAACAATCATAACACTGGTCATAATTTTGCTGAACGATTAATTAATTCTCTATTACATCAATGTTTGCCTGGACCGGAAATTAATCCCTTCGCTCTGTAGACAAACAACCCGGAATATCACGGACACGGAATTTACGGAGTTCTAGTAATGACTATTAGTATTTCGGAGAAATGGAATTGGAAACACAACCAGGATACTAAAGTGTATGATCGGGACAAAGGATCACATAACAGCAACAGACTCTGTCCATTAAACATGATTATATTCGCTATGTGCAAAGCGGGTGGCAGGTGTACAAAAACGATCGCAGCGCACAACGTGACAAAAAATGGAAACTATTGCGGCTGTGTGTAATACTTTCGAACGCGGTTTTTATGATTATATCCATTGTACACATACACTATTCAATAAATTGCACTCAAATAAAGTCAACAAGTATCATTTACTGTTTATTTTGGTTTTTAATTGCAAAAATACTAACAATGTTTACTTGTCATATTTGACAGTAGCCGAAAAAGTTGCGCGTTGCCACCGTCGTGCACGTTCCCAATAGGTACTAATTTCACCAAAAACATAAATGTGAGCGAAAGCCAAGTTCGTAACAGCAATGTTGCTAAATATTTTACAGGATCTCAAATCATAAATCATATTGCCTATTTCACGACCGCGTGGAATAGGAGAACATCATTAAGTATATTACTGTAAAAAAGTTTAGAAACAGAGGACGACTTTATAACAACTAAAATCACTTCATTCATAGAGAGTACTTACAAATCTTAGTTTGTCAATGCGCTTGCCAAATTACTTTTACAAGAACAGTTTTTCCAGTGTTCCCTTCTCTTCCCGAGATTCCCCGAATAGCTCCGACGTACCTAATATATCCAAAAGCACGGTATGCGTCTCGCTGTGGGTCTCGTTGCTGAGCCGGCACGTGTAGTTGCCGGAGTCAGCGCGCGCGGCCCGCCGGGTGTACAGCGTCTGGTTGGCCGCTTCTGGGTACAGGATCAGGTTGGAAACCCCTGCCGACCACGGATACGCTACGCCGTCCTTAAACCTGAAACCAATAGCTAGGTTAAATACTGGAAATTATTGGACGACGGGCCAAACGTAACGTTTACCTTCCTGTGGTTAAGGAAGTTAAACTAATAAAAGCTGATCAATAACTGTACTTTAATTAATTTTTCATCTGTAGAAAATTGCGGAGTGGAAAAGATGGAAGTTTTAAGAATGAAAGCAATATCAAGGAAAATCTTTAAAAGGTTTCTCCTCGCGTCTTTGGATGACATCTAGACGGGGTAGCGTGTCAAGCCAAGTTTATCAAAACACAAATGGCGAGCAGCAAAGTGTATACCTATTTAGCTTTTCACGATCCCGAACATTTAGAACAATTCAATGAACATTCAACGCTATGCCAAACCGTTGGGATCTTAAACATCCGAAAATTGTAAGTTTATAACGTACATTCAGAATTTGTTTAAAATGAACATGAAAAGATGTAATTCTGGAAAATACAGACAATAGTTGTTATAAACAACTATAGCAAATGGCGTGGTTAATTAAAAATCGCCTGTAATAATAAAAATCACTTCTTTATTGCACCTTTATTCCACGAAAAAGATAAGAAACTTGTACTTGGTAAGACCCAGACAGACAAGTTGTCACAGCCGCCTCGTTCATATCACTTTATAAATTAATTATAACGCCACGTGCTTCATTTACATAACATAAATACGACTTTACATTTGCTTAAAGCGATTAAAGATTAGCAGGAGATGGAGTTAAAACGGATCTATATTTGAGTCACCGAGGATATGGAATTGCCATTCCCCCCTATAAACCAACTTATTACATGTGTCCACAGTTCAATTTTGCTTATAAACATATTTTACTTAACGCACTTTAAATTCTCGGCGTCAATCTACAACGTACCTTAATTACAGGGGCGGAAAGCTGACATTTGTGTAGATTGCAATTGAAATGAATTCGAACGCGAACGACTCTAGGATTTACTGAGTTCTTGTTGGCGAGATAAAATAATGTTCGTGTTCGTGACGGCGGCATTTGTGTCCAGTGAGGCGATAAGATCAGTATCTAGTACAAAAGATTTAGCAGTAGCGACCAAATGGCATTATTCATTCCGATAAAAATGCACACGACAAATCACAGGTCTGATTTGATAACTAGAATAGAATAGATTTTACGTCATCACAAGCCATAAGGGTGCGGTTCCACTGAGGCGGAGCGGAGCGGAGCTGTGCGCGATTCACCAATCACACGGCTTGAAATCCACATCTCATTGTGCCTCGCGTGATTTTCAAGGCATGTGATTGGCGAATCGCGCACAGCTCCGCTCCGCTCCGCCTCAGTGGAACCGCACCTTTTATAAACTTCCCCTTGTGGTTCCATTCGGATAAAGCATTTGTAATAAACCGTCATCTTCATTCCTTGAATAGGTTACATATATTTGTTCACACGCTGTTTACATTGAGAATGTCCTCCTCTTACATATCTACTGTCGGTGCACTATCTACATTTCTTTTAACTATGTATTATTCGATATTATTCACAATAAATGTACACTTTTTTAAATTAACACATTTTTCTCTTAATTATTAGATCTTAATGTTACATGTCAAGAAACCTCTCTCGCGTTCCCGCCATTATGCCTTTTTTTATATCCAGGGTTGCCAACGTCAAAACATAATGTTCTAATATTATCTGTCGCTGCTTACATTTATTGCCATACTTTTTATCAATAATTAATTAATTAAATTAGAAAATCATGACACACCCTTAACCCTGCTTGCTAGATTGGCCTCAATGTGATCAGTAAAGATGGTATATAAACAACTCGTACTTGGGTAGGTATCCAGATTTCCTTGACCAAATCCAAGTTATCGTGAGATAACTTCTAATAGGATAGGAATTTAGAAGTATCTAGGCGTAGGGTTTGAACCCATCTGTGAATGAAGTCATTTGAGAGATTGAGCTTTACCTCGTATATTTTAAGATTGGTGAAAATCTCAATGGTAAGCACCAATTCAAGAACTCATCGATATTTTATCAGCTTAAAAAACTCCGGTCTGTAGCCTCTGTACGCCTTTTTCAAACATTTATCAATAAATAACTGTACCTATGTACTTAATAAACAATTTCAAAATACAAACTCAAAAGACCAACCACTTATTAAAAAACGCTGACACAGGCTGATTCATCACAAAGCCTAACCTACTTCGGCACCCATTAGGTATGGGAAGATTTTCAGATATTCCGTCGATTTTTGGATTACGGAGGTTTTCCTCTTTTTTTTCGGCTGACACATCATTGATGATGCCTTTGGTATTTCAGTAGTCTATAGTGACGGTAAATAATAAAATAGCGTGGCATTTCTGTTAGTTTCAAAACAATATTTAGATAGGTAAGAAAACATCTAAGTTTTTGAAGTCTGGTAAAAAAATCTTTTAACAGCGCTCGACAATCATGTTTCGCCATAGTTTGACTTGACTATTAGCGTTCTGTTATAGATTGTCGAGAGACGTCAATAATAACGCATTTTAACAATACAGTGAGGCTATGACGAATTGAAACAGCGTCCAACTAATACGAGTGTCCTGCGCTGATGGCGTGCCTCCGCCGCACTGTCGCGCCGCTTCGACGTGCAAGTGGCATGTGGCGTAATGCAGCTGCCGATGACAGCGGTTATTCCGAGAACTGCGGATTACATTATTAAACTCTCGTAAACGGGGAAATCGTGATTCTCGGAGGCTTTAAACGTCATTCGCGACTACCACCTGTGACGGTAGCTACATCCGAGAAACGTTAACGTTTCGATTTCACCCCGTTAGTTAGATATAATTCACCATCGATCCGCCAGCTGTAAATCGTTCAGAGGAACGCTTGCGCAAACAAAGCTCCGTGGTGCGCACGATTCCCGCGAACAGTTAAATTTTGCGGGAGCCGTTTTTGATTCGTTAAATGTAAAACATTCGAACGATGTTCCATCACAAGGCCGCGTGGGGTTCGGTTCCGGGAATCGGCGGTAGCTCGGACCTGGTGAATATCCACGGCTCCGCGCGCCGCCATTCGTTCCCCGCGCGATCCATCAGCAATATTACTTTAAAACCTACTAAGCGCATCATCGTTTCCAATAACATTTGCATGTACATATAAACACCTACAACGTTTGGCTAACAGTTTCCGAGAACGTATTATTAAAAGTATTGCGTGTGTTTACAGTACTCGTGTCTCTCGCGGAACGATTTTGAAAAACATTCTCGAGCGAATGACTCAACGGAACGTACGGAAATTACAAATACATGATGAAGTTTTCTTTATAATGGGCTTTAAATGTTTCATTTTAATTTATGATCAATGTGATGATGATGACAGGTTTCAGTCTAATTTTATATTTGTATGGCGTTTATTTGTCTTTGAACATTGCACCTGTTTCAACGTTCCTTCTTAAGTATATTTACATTTGTGCGATTAATAAAATAGGTAGGTTCAAAATAAATTATTATCATAGTAACTACTCTTCTAATATAGTATTAGAGTAGATATTAATGTGAATGAAGATAACCCTCATGGTTAGAAAATTAGTCACCAGGAATGCTAAGAATCCCAATCCTAGACGCACAACTACATATTTGCGAAATTCGGTTTGCCAAACGTCATCGTATTTTAGAACCCTTTCGAGATTATTTATATGATTCTGCAGGTTTAGTCACGATACATATCGCTACCAAATAAAAGAACATGCATCGTCAATTCAGAATTAACCTTAAGCTAACAATAAGAGCAGTAAGTCGATTTTTTCAAAAATGAGTTAAGTACATAATTATCCTGAATCGCCACGTAATGCTCTATTAACTGGTCTTACTACTGTTTTTCTATCTTCATTAAAACCTAAAAATATCATTAAGCCTTACAGCAGTAAGACTATAAAATTATGTCTTTTCCTTAGCTTTTAAGCAGGAAATATACTTAGATACCTCATGATAATTATAATTATTATTATTAGTGTACCTCCGAAATCTTTGTTATTATTGCTTAGAAAAACCGCTTAGAATAACTTAGAAAATCGGACCAAAAAAAACTTACAAGCTAAAAGAGTAGTCAGTAAAAATTGAATCGCGATTTTCTCGGTTTCTGAAATTCCGACTTACAACTGCTCTTACTGTAAGCACGGCAGTAAGCCAGTGTAAATTGTAGCTGGGGAGCCCAAGAGGGGATTTTTGTACTTACTCGAGCGCGTCAGATTAAGGTACAGGAGGTATCTGGCACCCAGTTAAGTAGCTCCACCAAATATGAGCCCCATATATGAGGCCGCGCCTCAAGAATAAAGGATCAGATTAGTAAAAAAAAATTGATCATCAGACATTCTCGAGCGCGTCAGATTAAGGTACGGTGAGTTAATTACATGCTAAAAAGTGTGTATTCCACTAATCTGACAATTTGAGAATGACGCAATGAAAGGGGAGGGCTACAAAGTTGTTAAAAAAAAACGCCATCTTGACATTCTCGAGCGTGGCTAATTTTTTATTTATTTTGAAGGAAATGATTCAAGGATAACGAAAAATATATAATCTGACGATTTATAAGAGCCGAAATAACAAAAATTCGTCATTAAAGTTTAATGTTCAAAATCGATAAGTAGAGATAAATCAAAAAGTACCCGTCAGATTTCGCTCAAATTTATACGAAAACATACGACGAGCTTTCGATTAAAAAAAAGGATGAAAGGATGAAAATTTAAATTCTCAGTAAAAAGTTATGAGGTAGCGACCATAAACACACATTATTAAAAATAACTCAAAAACTGCCCATTAGAGGTTGCTCAAATTTATACAATATCACAAGACAAGCACCAGCTTCCGAATAAAAAAAAATTATAAAAATCGGAATACCCAGTCAAAAGTTATGAGGCAACTACCATAAATTCAATACACATTATTATGATTATGAATAACTCAAAAACTATCTTGAAGAAACGTCAAATTAAACGAAAGGTTAATCTCACAAGGAGGTTTTTAACCAACCTTCGGGAGAGTTTAAATAATTTAAACTGGACTTGATCGATTATCTACCGTTGATCTTAAGAAAATATAATTCGTGACTAAACTCTGAAGCATAGTTTAAACTATGATTGATATTACGGCCCTTATATTATGTAAATACAAGTATTCTACTTAAAAACATACACTTTTTTATTTGCATGCTATTTCCTGAGCTTTTCTATTAATTAAGTTCAATGATTTAATTTTTTTTTTGGCAGATTAGGGAAATCCCTCTAGATAATCGTCAGATTAAGAGACAGCAAGTCTAGGACATAAAGATGAACCATATATATCTTAATCTGACGCGCTTGAGTATTTCAAAATGGCGATTTTTTTTTGCATAATAGTATAATGACTGCGAGTTTGGGTCACATCCAAATCGTCAGATTATTGAATTAGAGCTTTTTTTTGGTGCACTTAACACCCCCTTAGAAAATCTGACGCGCTCGATTAAATTTTTTTTTTTTCATTTTCAACCCTTACGTACGATCACCCCCACCATGCAAACGGTCAGATTAACATACATACATTATTAAAAATACGTAGGCCATTGATGGTATCAATATCTGACGCGCTCGAGTATGTCCATGCGGCAGTTTTTTTTTACATATTTAAAGATCTATAGCCGCTTCCCCCACCGATGAAAAGGTATACATTATATAACATTTTTTTCTCCTTATCATCTAACCTTTGCAACCCAATAGGTCTCTATGACGCTCGAGCAAGTACACATTTAGCATCGTCGGCTCCCGTACCATTGAATCATTTTATTTGAAGTTCCAAAGATATAAAACTAAAGCAACAAATTGAATGAGAAAACAGGATACATGCACACAGACAGATGCGCCAACGGAAATCCATAACTATCCGAAGTGAACATACCGGGGGAAAACAAATAACAAAAAACGCATCGAGTGCGGTGCACTTTGCAAGGCTCTGGCGGATTTTTGTACCGGCGCATCTCAGCGATTGTACTCTCATCGTCGTGGAATTATTATGAGATTACATTCTGCAATATTCCACGCTGAGCAATCGTATAAAACTATGCCATTTTTTGCAATCATTTTGATTGCTGCAGATTTTCCATTTCATCTATAACTTTATTGCTTTACTTTCAAAGTAAATAACGCCCACTTAAACGAGACGAGAAGATATAAAAAATGTGAATTTGTTACGTAAATGTGTACTTACAGACCGACAATCAAATTCGGATTCCCTTGCCTCGACAAAGACCCTACCAACCCGTAAGGTAAAGATAACGAATAGCTTCAAATAAAACGGATCTGCACTGAGGGACAGAAAGAGGCTATTCTGTTAGCTAAGTTAAAGCCCATCACTATCCGAGTATTTCGCTGAGCTCACCGCGGTGAAACAACAGCCGGAGACCGGTAAAAAACGCGATGAGGTCACGGTCCGTCGGTCCGTCGGCCCTGCCGGCCAGCCCTCGGGCCATCCGACTGCGAATCTTTCCCAAAACGAACCGGTCTTTGACCCGCGTCTCGGGTTGCACTCTCGACTCTCGACGGCCACAAATCATTCGTGTGCATCCTCGTTGCAGACAACTTACGAGTATACTCTTACATACCCGACGGCTTTTCGTAATCTACAGCGAGCTTGAATTGTAGGCTTTTGTGTAGCGATGCTGTTGTTGCTCGCTTTTAGTTTTGTCTTCCTTTTGTTATAGCCGTCCTCTTCACACCACTATCGATAGGTAGTACTATGTCTATTATTTACATTGATAGACTTTACGTAAATGCGTACTTTTTAGTTTTGTTCTAGGTCGGTCACAGTTGTCATGGGCGACAGCGGGAGGGTGCTGCTACCATAGTTAACTTATGTATAAATGGGTGCTACAAGTTCGTTTGCTAACTCAATTCCATAAAATATATTAAATAAATGGATAAATACGAAATGTACAAATAAGTAACATTATTCAGAATATTTAAATTTTATCCGATTCCCCTTTATATTGCAAGTGGATTGGGAGGTAGGGTATAATATAGCCAATATAGTGAATGCACATTATTGTTTTAACAGTTCAATGAGAGAGTTCTACTCGAGTAATTACTTATAAAATGAATTAGTTATAATGTACCTAAGAAAGTGTAAGTGGAGCTGCTGACCGAGTTCTTTCTTGTAAACGGAGTGTAGGTAGTCATAGTGTAGGACCTTTTTGTAACTACATAAAAGAACGTTTGCTTATCAAAGCTCTTACTTCTAACTCTTTTAAGTAAATCATCATCATTATATTAGCCTCCATTAATCCACTGCTGGACATTGGCTTCTCCCAGAGCATGCCATAATATTCGGTCCTCTGCTGATCTCATCCAGCAGCCACTATCACCCGTCTTTCTAAGGTCGTCTATCCAACCACACTAACTTCTACTTGTAAGTAAATAAATAAATTTATTTTAATCCATTTTCACTGGAAGAAATAACCTTAGTGATAGCATAGCATTAAAAATAATATAATTATTATTCTTATAATAGACACTAAATAGACAAGTTTACAAATAGTAATATTTGAATTTTAAATTCTAAAATCTTTTCTTATAGCATTGGTGATAAAACTAGATTTGTTATAGGTAGGTACACGGAACACGTGGGTAGGTATTATATTCTTGTTATTTTTGTTGGAATAAAAAACATTAAATATTGCGGTCGTTTGGAAGTTGAAATTATTACGTTAAATATTTAATTATGCAATATATTATATTACATAATATTAATATACACCTACATGTTCCAATTTAGGCGTGTGAAAACCCCTTGAGAAATGAAAGCACACGAATTCTTAAATTTCAGTTCAGTTAAGTACCATAACTCTAGCTTAATTGAAACACTGTATAGTGGAACTGGAACATGTACTAACAATCAGAAAAATTCTCTCTGAACCAATTACGGTTCACGCGCCAAACTTTCCACTCGATAGCTATATTTCCGCGTTGGAAATTGTACCGAGAAATGTACGATATTTCGACCAATTCAATATTCATTCGTCAACAGGATGAAAAAGTATGGCAACAAATCACACTGCAAGTACGGTTTATTCGTGATATTCTGGCTTCTTATTATATAGATAGAGTTACACTGATTTTAAGTGATCACTGATCTTAAGTGTGAATAAAAACATTCCCAAATCTAACAATTTTTGGATTGCTTCCGTAATATCAAAGTATTTAATAACATCTACAAATATAAGTATTTCGCACCGAGCCAAAACAACTTAATATGAAAGCATAATTTGTCTGCGACTAGGAACGTCTTGTATGTTTTAATTTGTAGAGAATACACTTCTATTGGTACCTGTGATTTTAGCTTAAGAATAAGAACAAAAATAACTGTATTTTGTACATGGTAATTCCACGAAATCTATATTTAAAATTTAAATAATGACAATACGATACAAATTCTCTTTATTACAGAATTAACAATACCAGAGAAACAATGGAACACGACATACATAAATGATTAGGTACATTTAGGTAATACCTGAAGTATTGTCAATAATCATCATCATGATCATACAGGTTAGGTAACTATTTCAATGACGTCTTCATCTCCCACTGAGAGCATCATCAGCACGCTAGATCCAGTGAAGACCGACAGACTTCTCAAGCCCTCGAGAACATTATGGTGAACTTTTTAAGCAGGTTCCCTACATTGAGATATTGTACCATAGTATCTCAATTATTAAATTTGAGCGACATCTGACGAGTAGTTTCGAATTAACTTGAATAATGTGTAAGGATGTTTTGTAGTGTGTACTTATGGTTTTTTCCTAATAACTTTTCACTTTAGGTTAAATACACATTATTAAGAGTAACTCAAAAACTACTCGTCTGACGGAATTCAATTTTTTACGGGACCTAACCTGAAACCCCAGCTTTCGATTAAAAAAAGAATAATTAAAATCGGAACTCTAAGTAGTAAGATATAAGGTAACATACATACAAAAAAATATTAAGGATAATGCAAAAACTACTAGCCAGATGCCGCTCAAATTTATATGAGACTGACTGAATGACAATGCAAGTACCAGCTTTCAAATAAAAAGAGAATCATCATAATCTAAATACTCAGTGAAAAGTTATTAGGAAAAACCATAAATAAGTACACACTACAAAACATCCTTACACATTATTCTAGTTAATTCGAAACTACTCGTCACATGTCGCTCAACCCAACACGAAGTTATGGGGTCACGAACTTACCAACAAAGATAAAAAAAATAAAAAAAATATCGATGAATTGGTTTTATTTAACTTTTCTATTTGTGCATTTTGAAATACAGTCCAACAGTTTTTATAAAGATTCATTCATAGTCCCTGGATTAAGAGGTTTAAAGCTTACGGCACTCCACTAATATCGAATCGAGTGAATTAAAATTTACAGTACCGATAATAATACGTGACCTAATTTTACAGTAACATTATAAAATATGAACTCAATTTAGGTGTATTGTGATTGTCTAAAAATCGTGTTTTCAATATACATGTCTTAATTAATTAATAATAATGTCCCTGCGGAGGCCTATACTCGGATTTTTAATTAAACGGAGTAAACTGACACATCGAAATATCACTTCTTTATATAAATACTTAATATTGCCAACTTTCAAATCAATCGTCTTTAGTTTTTAAAAACGATATAACCGATAATAATACCGGTAATTAATAAGCGATATTACAAAAATTAAAAATAATCGCTTGCGACACTAATACCTAGGTATCAATATAATGGTCATTCGCCTTCTTACTTCCGATATATTTTTAATTAATTTAGCGGACAGTACAGATGATTTTACCAATAGAGAACAAATTTCTACTAAAATATATTGTTTGTTTATATTATAAATCTTACAATCTATTTGTCGAATAGTAATATTATGCGTAGAGCGGGTCGGTAACTACGAGTTTTTTGAAAAATAATAATTAATTATTTAACTCAATTAAGTAAGTTAAGTAAGTTGAATAACGAGATATTTTTTCCCCATCACTATTTTTATTTCAATAAAAAGTGGCAACACTTGAAATGTCATTTTACTCCGTTTAATTAAAAATCCGAGTATAGTTCGTATTCCACCTCGCTGCTCCAGTGTTTACTAGAGGAGAGGATATTGGCTAATCCAAGTATCGATTTTTATTCCATCCGGAGACCACTGATCAACTGTTTGTTAACTAACAACGTGTAATAACTGGTACCTGGCTTTACGTGCCTCTGTAGCACGGAAACACTTCAGATATTTTTCCAAACAGAATGACATAATTATATTGATTGTTATTACGCATATAAAGGCCTATGGTAAGCATTTCTACTGTAATTCAATCAAGCTAATTGATGCCGAGATTAATATGCGGAACACATACACCCCCTGGGATGAAAGGTATTATAAATATAGTGACAAAATGTTACATTTACGGGAAATATCTAAATAATTTCAGTGACAAAAAATCCAAATACTATTTAAGATACAAATTGTTGAGAGAATTGTTATTTACATTTAGTAGTAAATCTATACTAATAATAGAATAGCAGAAGAGTTTATTGTTTGTATGTTTGTATGAACGCGCTAATCTCAGGAACTAGGTGCTAATTGAAAAATTTGTTGTGTTGAATTTATTAAGAAGGCTGTATGGTGCATAACATCACGCCACGATCAATAGAAGCGGAGTAAAAAGTTTTGGCGGCGAAGCGACGGCGTATACTATAATATAATATTGCAGATTGCAGGACAGTCACCCATTAGCTAAATAACAGAAATCGGATCACAGCCGTATCATATCACTTTAACAATGAACACGAACTATTAGCAAATTAATTTCATTCAGCAGCTCAAATATCGCTTATACGATAACTCGGGTTAGATTTGTAGAGGCTATCTAACTACTTGCATAATGCATGCGGTCGGGATCCGCCATTGACATGCCACGGCGTAACCCATCTGACACCACTTACATGCATATTGCAATGGATCTTGCCACGTAGCATTTAATGTTATACTGCAGTTCATTAAACTACAAGTTTGTCTATTTACAAGCATTTAACTTACGATGTTTGTACGTACGTTCGCGTTAAATCTTGTAAGGTAAATTACTATTTCCTTCTACCGATTGAAATTTTGCACATTGCTTAAGATCTAATGACAATGCAATTTCATCACAGGTATGTATGCCCTCTTTAACGATTAACATCACAGAGATTAAATATACCTAACTATTACTTTACACAATACAATAATTAAGTTATTATTAACAGACTTCAATTTTTTTATGTTTGTTACCTCAGAACTTTCGACTGGGTGGACAGATTTTGATGATGCTTGTCGTGTGGATCCATATGAGCGACATCCGGCGATTAGTTTTTGTATTATCATCTGTACTTGCCGAAGTAGAAGTAGTTAATTTTTGTAAAAAGTTATTATATATTAAACTCATTTACTCATTAAAATGCTTCGCAGAACTATTATCATATCAATGGAAACTGATTACATTCGAACAGTTGGCTTTACCTGGCTATTCAGTAACGGGTGCGATAAATGAACAAGAGCCAGGATAATTATTTAACAACAGATAAATCTTTTGTGTCCTGATTTATCGCTGAGGACTTACAGTATTTCTCCACAGGAAATTATCACACGGGATGGTTGCGTATACTTATTAATTGATAGTTAGTCACCATTATTATAGGTACATCAATTAACTAATAATTTATTTAACTCATTAACTATAACAATTAATTGGCCAGCGAGGTGCCTTAACCTTCTCATTCTGAGAAGAGACCCGTGCTCAATAGTGGGCCATGTTAGGCTGAAATGATGATGTTGATGATGATATTTTAGGTTGATTTTAAAATGTTTCATTGTTGATTTTTGTTTACTCTTAATTCAGACTGATTCAGACATACATGTTATATTATACTAATATAAGACATAAAGAATCAAAATGATTCGATTTTATTTAGATTTGCCACTTGCTAAAGCTTGCCAAAGCCACTTGCTTCTGATTGTACCGTTCGTGAACGTTCGGAGTAGTTTGAGAATGATGAATTTGAATTGCCTCGGAGTCAAGTGCGAGTCGATTTTTAAATTATTGATGTGAAACATCTATAGGATCACTTGTAAAACGAATTGTTGGCGTGGGCGACGCTTCGCCCGTGGCGACGCACAGTGGTCTCGAATTTGAGCTCCATAGTCATAGAAACCCAATGTCTGAAATTTACTAAAAAAAAATTGGAATGTGTGGTGTAGCGATTTTTTGTTTTTTATTCGCGGGCACACGATAGTGTTTGGAGCCAAGTTCAATTAAATATTGTCTTGCGTTTTATTTTAATAACTAGCAAACCCGGCGAACTCCGTTTCGCCACCAGATGGCTTCGTTTTTTGTAACAATTCGTTTGGGGATTAAAGATTTTTTTTTTGTTTTATATTTGAAAAGGAATAAAATTTTGGTTTGTAGTACATGCTATGTATCAGAGATGGCGCTGTATGTGAAAAATGATTTTCCCTGAAAAGGAGGGAACTCCTTTTCTGTTGAAATTTTCCCTGAATTTTGTTTGCTACAAACCTCACGGAGCCCGAGACCTTTGTAACGAATGCAAAACCGTGGAAATCGGTTCGTGCGTTCTGGAGTTATAGCGTCAGGAAGGAAAACCCGACTTATTTTTATATTATAGAAGATAACATTTTTTATATATTTCAAATTCGAATATTAGCTTCATTAGAGACACGGTAGTGTCTAAGCCAAGTTCCACACAAAATACCGCTTTTGTTTTGTTCATTAAAATTATTTTTTCGTTTCCTATTTCTTATAATACTTGGTGCACGGCAGTGCGCACCTCGCCAAGTTCGAAATTTTAAATAAAGTTTTATTTCGTTTATTATTTATTTGGTCGTTGGTTAATAGGGTGCACGGCATCGGTTTAAATATTTTGCTTAATTTAAGACTTGTTAATTTTGTTGCACGGCAGTGCATATAGCCAAGTTCGTTCTTCAATAAATAAATTTATTTTGCGTTTTGTAATGGAATGTATATATATAGGAAAATGCTATATTTCTAGTGTTAATATGTAGTATGACCACTGAGACAAACAAGTCTCACTGGTCATACCAGTATGACGCCCCAGTATGACCACCGAGAAGCACCCCTTTTATGCATATTACTTGTACACACACGATGTTTCACATCTGCCAGGCGTCCCATGACGGCTCACATTTTTATTCTTATTTTTTTTCGCGGAGGAAACTGAGAATTATTTTCGGAGTACTTTGAGAATAAGCCGACTACCACGTGTACCAAAATAAAAACATGTAGTTACTTATTAGATAAACTATGAATGTTACGTGGAAAAATCCATTGTTATTAGAAATTTATAAAAATAAACAATTACGAGTTAACACAAAAAATGTTTGTATTGTCTTCAATAATATAGCAAGTATAAATTCAGAAAAAAATATGAGAAGAAGAAACAATTGAATTATGTTATGGTATTTTATAAATTTCCATTCAAAATTGAACAGATCAGGAATTACCCAGAGATTTAAAAACATAGATACGACAATATCTTATTTCAGACGAAGGAAAATGAGTCAATGTCGGGATGAGGGAGTTAGCTCATTCTCCGCTCGTTACAAAATTGTAATTAGGTACAGTCCGCTAAACCGTAAAATATGAAAATAATATAATATAATTATGAAGTGATAACTTCTTATGGGAGTTACGTAACGCGTTTCGGCGCCACTCTGTCTGGCTTTCATTTTCTTTCACGTATACGGCAGCGGAAGGCAGGCTCCTCCTTCCTCACTCTAACCCACAATATTTTAGAATTTAGACAGGCGCATTAAGGTAACAACCTAAGCTTTTCTCAAGTAAAACAATTTCAATATTAAATAGTTCAACGTAGATTGAGTAGTTTAAGATATCACTTCTGCCAGGTGTCCTGAGACGCACATGTTTTTGGTATCGATACTTTTGATAAGATAGTGGTAACCGAGTAAAGTTTAAATACTTTTTAATTTTGCGTATCCTTAACTACGGTGCTACAGAGTGACAAAGAGGTCAAACTTATAACAACAATCTTTTGGCGTCGGGAGTAAAAATAATTGAATCGGAAACAATGCAAAAATATATATTTATTGTCCCTAATAATTAGCCTGCCTTGCTTGATATTCGCTGAAGAAAATTACCCGAAATAATAAAGTTAAGTATTTGCCCTTTTATCGGTCTTCTTCGAGATTTAGATTCTACTTAAACCTGTAATAATCACTACCATATAAAAAGTAATAAAAAGATTTGACCCAGTTTAAAGCTATAATTGAAAAACACCATGCTAACCTAGAGAAACTAAATTATTCATGATTTTTATATAGTGGATAAAAAGTGTTTCTAAGTAGATAATATGTATTTATAAATCGATTCAAGAAGTACGTCAATAAAAGAAGACAGTCTAATCGATGGGTAATTTGGAAAATCCTAAGAAAATCTCAACTATCATGTTTTTGCCGACATCTATTGCTAGACAAGTATTCTCGACCGCTTTGTATTGTTATAGGTACATAGTAACAAGACGCAGTAAGTTATAAAATACCTACATTTCTCTTTCATTCATTAATTCATACTATTTTACTACTAGCTACTGCCCTGCTAAAAACATTATCTTTCTTAAAAGAACTTTTTCTATCGACTGTACATGTTGAAAAAAAAGGCAAAAGTACTCACAAACTATAAATCAAATTAATCGTTTTCGGGGTCTAGTGGGACGGGTGTGAATGGGAATGGGAGCCAACGGGAAAAACCCGAACAGTGAGCCACATAATGCCAGGTGATTGCCGTCGCTGCTAGCCTTGAATAATACCTAAGACATCATCAGACTGTTTTACCTCCCTACTTTCTAAGTAGGTCTACCATGTATCCACACATACTTCATCCAATATCTCACGTCTGGGGTATCTTCTTAGTAAGAAGTTCTTACAATACGTACTTAGTTTCTTTATACGTTTCTCTGTTGCCTGTCGATTTTCGCCGGCAGTGGACCAAGGCCCTTAAATGCCGCTCCTAATCAAGAACCGAACAATCGAGCAAGTCATTGCCGGACAATTCTGACATGTATCCGTGTGTTGTAAATAACATAATGACAAAATGATTTGTCTGTCGTGAAATGACCCCTTAGGTAATTACTTATCTACCTCATGAACTAGATCAACGTGATGTATTTGTCATTTGTCTAATCATTATTATGAGCACCTCAACTATTAATAACCAAATGCTTCATTATTATTTAATTACAAAAACCACATAAAGTTAAAAAAAATCCGCCTTCGAGAGGTATCGTATCGCACATAGCAATGAGGCTTGTAGTAGTCGAGGATATGACATTATTATGGGCATGGGTTGAAACCAATAAACAATATATTTTATATCAATAGCCGCCTAATGAGCAGCCGTCTTATCTTGTGCTGGACTTTTGGAAATTATAAGGGCGTTACCAGACTAATCGATCGATCGTCGATCGACGGCATCAATCGATAATGGAATGGATTAGTCGACGTCGATCGATCGATTGGTCTTTGACATACCTATTTACTACCAGGTGTCATTCCCTTGTCGACGAAGCCTCTTACACTCTAAAGTCGGCACTCAGGCAGCGGCAAGCCACCCTTCAATTAAAAAGGCAATCAAACAAACATTACCAACCTCCCAGCAAGTTCAATTTGTTCGGGAAGCTCGTATCCATTCACATGATGAATGTCGTTCGAGAGCCGTATTACTTGTGCGTTGATCACAAAGAACGCTACTAATGAGAGTCGCACGTTGCAAGTTCCTCGAAGCAGTAATTAGGGCTAGCGAGCGGCCGGCAGCGCCAAATTGACACCGCCCGAAGAAACCGCCGGCACTCCCGCCCGGCTCGACTCAACTCTTTGTTGGCATTCACATGTTGATCGTTTCACGGAAACTACGGCAATTATAGGTACTCTTCATGTGAACAGTTGTCGCACACGCGGCGTAATGACGTCGCTCCCTACATCGCTCGGTAATCACACGTCCGCGGTCCGCCCGTCACGCACCGATGACAATAATAAAAAAGCCGTCGAGTCTGAAACGGAATCACCTTGTGTACGGTTCCGTAGATATTCAATTTACCAGAGAGTGTTTGTTTCGTGTGGAAATGTTTACACAAAATGTTCATGCTTTGATAACGTGCGAGCATCGTACATATATATCTTTGTCAAAGTTTAAGGTTCACTGGTTTAGTCAGGGGAATGGAGAATATTCTTACACCTAAGAAGGCTTTTCATTTGATATAATTTGACATAGCGCAACTGACAATAATTATTATTTACCCAAAAACGCTAAAAACTTTTATTTATGATATCCGCGCTTGAATGGGTCATAAATTTTTAATGTTCAAATAAACACTAAAAACTCAACGATATAAGTTAAAAAGAGGTAGGTATTATTTACAAGTGTCATTAGAGCGTGAAAAGTGGGGCAGCCAAATTTGGCCATTGTCGTATTTATCACGCAGCCATCCTTTGCTAAATTCATTCCGCAACTATCATCTATATAGATAAAATAATGTCATCGTAGCTGATACAAAAGTGCGATTCGCATTGTATGAATAAAGTATTTTTTAATATTTTTTTCATTAAATAGATCCAAATGTAATCGCATGACAAGGGTTCTACTTTTCTATTTTACGTACGCATCCCTAATACCGACGCATACGACCGCTTGTGAGAATTGGAAAACTGAACAATATAACTAATTGACTTATCATACTGAAATGAATAGTCGGCGAAATAACAATACCTAGAAAATTATAGTCAGTAGTCCATAGCACTATCGCTTGGAACAATTTAGTGACGCCCCTTATGGCGCAATGGTTTTCATGCTCAATCGTCGTTTCGTGGGTTCTTGGTTCGATCCATGTACCTACTTGAATTTCTATTCTCGATATCCTCGATCTGAGTGTGTGTTCTTATCTTGTTTGTTGTCCATGGCACCGAGTGTAAAAATGACGGCACAGATGAGTGTAAAAAAAAGATATACTTATATAAATATGTATGTACTATGTACATAGCTTTGATTTTTTGTCATTACCACATTTTACCAATAGGCCATCTTTATAAATGGTGACGTCCAAAGCATCAGATCTAGCTTTCTCTGCACTGGTCACTAACACAAAATGCGTAAACAAACATTGACCTTTACAACGCACAATAACTACACGCAATTCAACATTATAAGGCACACCGACAGCAATTAAGGTTCGCAGTGCTTTTTGTGAGCAACTCCACCACTGCCGACCGGCGGCATAGCTATGTAGCTACATGTAAAGAATGTGGAACTACATGCTGCCATTTCAATTAATAACAGTCTTATAATATTGTACACTGTAGCTGTAGCAGAGGAATTACATAATAAGACATTTTGTACTTATTACAACAGGCGGTCTTAAATGTAAAAAACTGATCATTTCCGGACATCCTTAGCTACGTGTTTTGTTAAATAGTTGAAGATTGGAATAGTGTTTTGTTAAATAGTTGAAGATTGGAATACTCTATGGGACGGATTTCCAATAGAACAAACCAAAATATAGTAAACCCAACTTAAGACTGAAACGAAAGAGGCGCTGTCGGACGCATATGACATTCATTTGACCAATCATTGCACACTAGTAACTGACAGTTGAATGAACACAACGTACTTATGAATGACTTTTCGTTAGTTCCAATTTTTGCCATTTCAGAGATAAGTTGGGCGGACATTACTAGGTAACTTATATGTCAAAAAACAAAATTTTCATGATGCGAGTTATGGTGCGTACCTACAGACTATACTATAACAAAACATGTTATAAAACATTGTTATACCTATGTATAACATGTTTTTTAAATGTGGACGTTATACAAACGTCTTACAAAAACACAGTGTCTTGTTATATGTTTCATTGTGATACAACAATGTTAGATAATGTGGACGTGTTATATAACAGAAGTTATAAAACATGTTACATAATCTGTACGCACCCTTAGATAGGTAGGGTAAGTACCTATATTATCTGACATTGCGATATAAAACGTATCCATAGACGAGAAAGAACACTGCTGTAAGCGTAAAAGGGATAGGCAATCAAAAAGCCATTCCTTAAGCCGTGACATCATAACGTAATGAGACTAATGAGATAAATAATCAGTAACCGATATCACTAATCGGAATAAAACTGCATACCTAAGATGACATCCTAGAATCTAACTAGCGCATAGCTAGTAACAGACCGAACCGGACAATCACTCGAGTACCTACATAGTTGACATCAGGTTGAATAACACAAAGAATGTGTTTATTACCACCCGCGCCAACGAACCGAACCAAACGTAGACGCGGACGTAATATCCTCACGAACACAAAAAACCCCGCCTGTCTCGATACAATTCAGCGAAATGAAAAAGGCAATTTGATTCTCATCTTGAATAAAGAAACGAGTTTGATTGTATAGCGAATGGGTAATTAATATAATGATTTACTTCCACACACTTTATTATGACGGAAGCTAATTGCGAATTTGAAAGATTGTGCATTTATTTTATTTTACTGTATACTAAGAGAGCATTGTACATACTATTATTTTGATAACAAATGCAGCCTTGCAGTTGCAACTTGCGTTGATCCCTTTTCCCGAGTTATCGACGGACACAGTCGGTAGATGATCTATTTCTCAAAAACCCAGTGATAAATCTTCTTTACACAGAACATCATTGAGTTAATATTAATTCCCGTTAATCAAGAAATTTGATAAAAAGCAGTCTTGTCCAGCATGAGCAAAAGAAAAATTGGAACAGTTATCGTTTTCGTTACAGAACTTTTTTGCTAGTAGGTATAGAAACCAGAGGCATTGTACTTCAATGACCGTTCTATTGTATTATATACAAGTAGCAAAAGGAAGTTTGCTAATATGGGGTAGCGTCAGTCCCAGGCCTCAACTATTTTAACCTCTGATCTGACTACTTTCGAATTCAGTCAGTGCCACAGAAAATGTCTCATCGCGTGTACCGTACGCGTGGAATACGTAGGTAAATCTATTTATCTAATGATTCATTTAGGAAAATAGAAATAGAGGATAATTCTTGTTACTCGTAAATATATTTAATGTAACAAAATGCTAAACAGATGAACCCAAAGCAAAGCCCATAAACTTAATTCATGCTCGCCTTGTCCTAAATAATATGCGCAGGTATATTTAGGAAGTGATTCCAGTGTTGGGGCGATGCGTCATGCCGTAATATCGACGATATGCAACGTTTCCATCTCTTCAAAGAAAACCCGACACTTGAATATTTTATATCAGGGAAAATGTATGTGTAGTTTCTACATATTACTAGGTCTTACGTGGTTCAGTTGTACTGGGTCTTACGTGGTCAGTTGTATCTGTGACATAATCGTGAGGAGATAACTTTTTGGGATTAACGCACACAATAGTGAGAGATTTGCCATAGTTAAGGAATTTGTAAAAGGAGAACTTGATAGTACTTATCATAGGTATATTTTCGTTTTAAATGTGACTTTTCTTTTTCTTTAAGGTTTAAAAAAAATCTCGTAGGATTTATAAGTACTTTTACTTTTACTTAGGATGCCTTTTTTTATAGCCTGAAGGGCTGACGAAAAAGCGGACGAGCCACCTGATGGTAAGTGGTCATCGTTGCCTATGGATACAAGCAACACAAGGGGAGTCACCAGTGCAACGCTGGCCCTGAAGGAGAGCTCATTTTACACCTTTCTTGAAGAACCCCATGTCATAGCTCTCCGGGAATACCTCAGAAGGAAGCTCATTCCACAGCCTGCAAGTTCGCGGCAAAAAAGATCGTGAAAATCGAACTGTAGTCGATCGCTACGGATCCAAGCGATGTGGATGGAACTTCAGTCTTCGGCGAGTGGTGTGATGATGGAAGGGTGACGTTGGCACCAAATCGAACAATTCCTCGGAGCACTCACCATTGTAAAGTCGGTAGAACACACAGAGACATCCTATATCTCTCCTAAGACTTAGGTGTTCTAACCTGTTAGTGACTCGTGGGTCGTTGACAACTCGAACAGCGCGCTTTTGTACGGCGTCAAATGGATTAAGTTGGTATTGTGGCGCCCCTGCCCAGAAGGTGAGAACAGTACTCCATGTGAGGCCTGACCTGAGCTTTGTAAAGCATCAGTAGATCCCTCGCATTGAAGTACTGCTTCGCCCGGTTCAGGACGCCAAGCTTTTTGGAGGCCAATTTGGCCTTAGCTTCCAGGTGACACCGATACTGCACGTCGCTCGAAATGTCAACACCCAGAATCCCAACACTTATGCCTATGTATTTCTATTATAATTTATTAAATTGACAGATTTCATAAACCGTTGCAAGCGCCGCCACGAGAGGTTGATAGTGTTAGATAAACATTGTTAGTCCAGCTGACTTTTATCACAGGTGTTGCTACGCGATATCTTGCTAAATTCTTTAGCAAAATTAACTATTGATATCGAATCCCTGGTATTGAAAAAAATAGTCAACAAATTCGTAATTTCTTTCATTTTTTTTCTTTAAACTCACAAATAAAATCCTCACTGAGTTTTTTTCTATTATTTAAATCTTTAATCGATTGTAAAAAACAAATGTATAACAATATTCAATTCCGGCCGGGCAGATAATTTTCAGTGACACATACTGATTTCTTTATGGCTCGAAGTATTTGTCACATCTATGCTTACTGTTGATTTTGCGAGTGTTATTATTATGTTTGAAACCTCAAGTTAAAGATCTGAAACGGTGAGAAAAGACATTGTTGTCTATTCGCATTTATAAAGCCATACTTAAAACGATATTTCGTACAATGTAAGGGTGTAGGAACAAGTGAGATTTACCGGTTTGGAAAAAAGCCGACGGCGTTGCGTTTTGTGTGTGACGGTATACGCCGTCGGCGGCAGCGCGCGGGAAACGCGACGAAAAACGTCCAAGAGGAAGACGACGGTTTGCGATCGCGGGCTCGGTGTCCAGGGAATGTACTCTACGGGCACGTAATGACGCGTCCCGGAACAGCCAGGTGGCTCGGAGGCTGCGTATGGGCAAGGAATGCCGCTGCGCCTCGCCTGGGAACGAGCCGCCAGCTCCTATCGATCGCTATACATTTGTAAAACCTGATTCATGATAACGGCTTTCCTAGTAAGACCGATGCCATTATGTCCGTGAACACCGACAGAAGCATTGCGCTACTACTAGCTCACAATAAATGCTCGATGCCAGGACGGTAACAATTTGCGTGTAATTAATAGCTTGTTTCTTCTATCCTATTTGCATGCACAGCCTACGTAATGAGAATGGTATAAAACAGAATGATGCCAAAGGCAGCAGGATGGTATTTTAATTGATTCTTTTTTATTACAAACGTTTCTGGATACCATTTGGTATTAAACTTAAAAGAAAAGGTTCCGGGTAGGTACCCTTTGGAACAGACATGTGACAGATAGATATTGATCTTATGTGGCATGTGTCTCTTTATCTGGATGCATAAGTCTATGTTATAAGTATGCAAAAACCACGTACAACTCAGGTACTAATAAGTAGATGAAGAAAATATCTACGTAGGCGTGACTAATTGATGGGAGATAATTATATCTTACATATCATTACGATGATTAGATATGTCAGTTCAGTTACATCTAATATCTTTAAACGAGCAATTCTTGTATATTTATTTATTTATTTATATATATATAATCACGATCTCGGAAACGGCTGCAAAGATTTTCATGAAAGTTACAGATTAGGGGGTTTTCGGCTCAAGGAATCGATTTATCAAGGTCCCAGGTTCGAGAAAAGCTCGGTTCCCGAGATAAAGAGATTTTAAAAACATCATACTGACGCCATCTATGAAACATTAGGATAACTTCTTTGAGGTACTGTTTGTAAACATCATACTGACGCCATCTATGAAACATTAGGATAACTTCTATGAGGTACTGTTTGTAACGTGTTGAAATTTCAGTAGTATGAAACTAGATGGCGCTGTAATCTCTATGTGGGCAAATGGATATTTATCGTATCGATATTTTTCAAATGTATCGATATATATCACCCAAGAAATATCGATATTTTTTAATGTATCATTTCGATTTGGGAAAGTTGTAGGTCTCGTCAAGACCTACATTTCCAATGACAGCTGTCAAACTTCGAACCGAGATATCCCGGCAACGGCTGCTCCTGGAGCACTGGTGTCTTTGGGAAAGTTGTAGGTCTCGTCAAGATCTACATTTCCAATGACAGCTGTCAAACTTCGAACCGAGATATCCCGGCAACGGCTGCTCCTGGAGCACTGGTGTCTTTGGGAAAGTTGTAGGTCTCGTCAAGACCTACATTTCCAATGACAGCTGTCAAACTTCGAACCGAGATATCCCGGCAACGGCTGCTCCTGGAGCACTGGTGTCTTTGGGAAAGTTGTAGGTCTCGTCAAGACCTACATTTCCAATGACAGCTGTCAAACTTCGAACGGAGATATCCCGGCAACGGCTGCTCCTGGAGCACTGGTGTCTTTGGGAAAGTTGTAGGTCTGGTTGAGACCTACATTTCGGATGACAGCTGTCAAAATTATTAACGTTGAATATTTATTATTAATGATGCCAAAGAAGTATAACTTCTTACGTGCGTACATAAGTACACGCAATTCTTTTTAAACTCATATTATGTCGGAAAGATCGAAGAACATTATTCATATTTTATCAGTATGCGATTCATACTAAATATAATTTTCAACCGAGCAAAGCTCGGTCAACCAGGTACTATTGACTTATCCACGCTTTATGTTTCTTACACATTCATCTTAGTGTTTAGCAGAAAGAACTAAAGTGATTACTGGTTTCCATGGTGGTAATTGGTAACTCGAACGGACCCGTCCGTCCATAACGTGTAACAGCCAAAGCCTTTGTATTTAAATGAGCGAATGTAAAAGGAAACAGGAACCATTCACCAATCACCTCGGGGTGCTAACTCCGGCGTAGTGAGCCTAGCGTGGCGAGAGGAATTCAGTGAATACCTATAATTTAAACAGCCGAGTGTATTAAGTTGGATGGGCACTAAATCGAACAATGCCCATTTAACATTCGGTAGCCGATCGCGGTTTCTTGGCACTACGTGAAACTGCAAGTGCACAAGAATTTATTATTGGTTGGGGTCACGCGACGCATGCTAAGCAGGCGGACCGGTGTCGTCCCGTGGCCGTGCGTGCTGGGCCGACGACGCGACGCTTCGACGATTGTGCGAATTATTAAATATTGAATTCCACGAATCAACCGGAAGTGACTCTTACAATATGCGCGGCGGGTGCGTGTTATGATCGATTTGGATGGCACCGAGGCACCGACCGACACGACGCGACACTCTTCGCCTTACGCGTCGATAAGATCGTTCGTAGAGCCCGAACGGTTCATCATACTTGACAAGGGTCGATGAGGCCTTTGCCTTTGGGCACATTTGTGCAACTAAGTATTACTAGGTTGGCAAGTGAAAAAATCAGGTTGCCAAAATGGTGATGCGGTCAAGGAAAAACTAATGTAAAATTATATGAAAAACAGATAAAATGGAGTAAGTTATTCCGTGGTCGGTGGTGCCGGGTGCGCTCAGTGTAACATACGGCGGCCACCACCGTCGACAGACGGACGTACGTGCGCGCCGGCCGCCGGCTCACCATTATACAGTCGCCACGGGTAACCAGCGCTGCCAAGATCCACGTGCGATAACGCATTCTTTATTTCAAAGCTTTTATACTTTTCATACGTTATTTATAAAATATTCGACACTATTGTCCTTAGCGGTAACAGTGACCTACAATGTTAGAAATCACATTGCTAAGACCCGCAGGTGTAATTGATCAACCATTAATTACTAAACTTTACTGACCATTACAAATGCGTCTTTTACAATTTCAATGGTATGTAATGTAAATATTGACAAATACCTATAGTTTGTAGCGACCGGTCCAAAAAGTTGGTTATTACCTAGCCGGGTTACTCGGTAAACCCAGATTGATGATCTAATGTAGGTACCTAATGTTTTCCTTATACATCTATACATCTAATAAAAATTTAACTAATAGCTGTCTGAATATGAAAGAAATTAAAAAAAACTATTTAAGTGGCCTTTGCTAGCGCTAGGTATAGAAACTAAAACAATGATAGTTAGAATTTTAATAATTAATGATAGCAAAAATTATAGTTTTAGAATTATGGAATAAGTGGGAGGCGAACAATATTATTTGATTTGAAACAATGAAACACGTTCCGGACAGCTTTAGAAAGAGGGGTTCCTCGAATTGTATTTTCATGTCACATTTCCCAGTATTATTGGCTAACGTCACGCTTCGGCGCAGATAACATCAAGTCCGGTCCGGCGTGCTGTGCGCCGGACTAGATTTACACGTTGGATTGTTTGTTATTCACAATAACAATGCTACATAACCGATAACTATAGTTAATTTGGACTCTGATAGGTATTTCGATTATTCTGCCGCCTATCGTATTATTGTATTTAGGCGCTGTAATCAAGATTTTGCAGTTGTTAAATTTTATAGTACCTATACTTTCAGCAATAGTCAACCGGTCAACTAAAAACAACAACTTGTTTAAATCGTACAAGAAGGAAGTTAGCGAAGAGTATCTTAATGATAAGCACAATAACTCACATAAAGGATTTATTCTCCTTTTGAAGAATCCAACATTATAAGTACTTAAAAACAACGATGCGAATGCAGCTAAGTTATTAGCATTATAACATTTGCCTGTCCACACAGCAACAAGCCATATCCATCTGAACATGATTTTTATCACAATCCTCTATGAAGTGATAATCGTCTATGAAGAAGAGGGAAGAAAAAGTTAGGTACCTACTGGCTCTCAAGTTCTCCACCAAAACATGGTAGGACGTTTGGCGCCAGAAGGAACAATTGAATGGCAGCTCTTACACCAAACTTGATTTAAAATCAAAAAGGCAGATGAAGGATGCTATTAAAATCAATAAAATTTAACACTATTATACACTAAGAAAAAACTAAAAATAGAATAAGATATATTATAGATATCCATTAGTTTTTGCATAAAATTCGGATACCGATATACCTAATAGAAAAGCAACTTTTATTTTTTATAGATTAATCTGATTAATTAAACCTAATCTACGCCGTTTATTTTAATGTCAAGTTGCCATACTTTCAAAATATATTAAAAGCGAGTGGTTAATTTATCATTACAATCACACTATGTATTTCTGGTTCCTTATCGATTTCTTTCACTGGTACACTTCCCCCAATACTTAGTACCTACATCCGGTTAGTGAGAAAATTCTTACTATTTCTAGAATTCTCAGTACTTGGCTGTCTTATTGAAACTTTTAGGCATAACTATTACAGTTCCTAGGAACTGACGATTTATAGAACTTAACGGAAAAGCGTTTCGACACTTCTTACTTTTCCGTACCCATGGCAATATTGGACCGAGAGTTGAAAAGCTTTTCAACGCTCGTGTTACGATGATTTATAAGGATTCTGGGTTGTAACCATCTCGAGTGCATACCTCTCCTACTCGTGGTGAACATTGGTTAACCACAAATGAAGCCGTGGAGGCTGAACCCTCCTGTTCCCAAGTCGCTGGGTTCAGTTAAAATAGCCCGTTATTTTTTTTATCTGACTCGGTCTCAATGCCAGACCCCCAAATAATTGCGTTAATAATTAGTTAATAATTAAATAATGCGAATTGTTAATGAGCTTGTTCTAAATGGTGGAAAATAATAAATAATTGGCAACGATGACCACTCTCCATCAAGTAACTCGTCTGGCTATAACTTGCAAAGCTGCGAGCAAATACTAATTGATAATAGGTACTTTAAAGGACAAACATTTAGCACTAAGGCACTAACATTAACAAAACATCGTCTTTCCAGTTCAAACTTCGATTAAATAATATTAATATATATGTTACCGTTAATTTGCGTAAATCAGAGGGAGTGCAGATTAACGAGGTATTCTGCAGATTATCTGGCTGAGTCAGTTAAAGTGGAAAAACTATAATTGAGTTCCTACATTAACTAGTTAATCTGCAGACTTCCTAGCTAATCTGCAGACTAACGACCATGCATACGGTAAAGTCTATAAAATAGGTTCTTGTTTGAACGTCAATTGTTAAAAACGAGTAACATTGAACGGAAATATAATAATTGAGTTGATTTTGGATATAAAACAATGAATACTCAGTCAAATTCTTCAAGGTAGGTAGGTCGAATTGGTTACAGAACCGAATTAGCCTACCCCTACTTCACGTAGTCTTGTATGCCCTACCCCTAGAGTGTTTTTTAGAACCCGGAGGCGCGGAGGGAGGGCAGCCCCCGCCCGCTGTAACAAAACGCAGACACCCGGGCGAGCCGGAGCGGCTGAGGCTGGTCGCCGAAGGCGACCAGCAAGCCGAAGCTGCGTAGGCGAGCGTGGGTGTCTGTGCTTTGTTACGCAAGGGCGAAGGGGCTGCACCTTCCGCAGCGCCGGAGACGTCACGGTTCGAAGTTATGCCCTATTTTCCGCGTTTTTACGATTCGACCAAATCTCGATCGATCGGCCAGATCGATCATTTCATGATGTGAGCAAATCTACGATGTGACCACGACATCTGCAACACAAATTGGTACTCAGTCTTCCGTAATTTAACGATGTACCATCCGTAACTGTGCAGACTAACTGGGTAAAGTGCAAATAAGACCTTTTTTACACTTTAACGTATCGTATCAGTGTATCTGCAGATTACCTAGTTAATGTGCACATTAACTTATTATGCATTTTAACGGTAACATATAATAAGTATCCATGGCAATAGCCAAATTTTCTCGGTCGGGGGATGATTGCACAAAACCGTTGAACCGTCGGCGAAGGCCCTGCGTGATCGCGTGCGGAGGGAGCTCCGTAGGGCCGCGGTCGGATCTTACGGACAGTCGGACACGCAACCATCTTCCCGCTAATCGGAGCCCGCATCGAGCAATTAGTCTTCTCAGTAGCGAGGACTACTCTTCAACATACCATGCTCATAGTTGTGGCTACTGTAACTGTTAGGTTAGATAATTACGTAACAACTTAGGACTGAAAGTCCCATAAGTAGGGACTAAATAAATTAATAACCGACTTGGATCTCACAACTTTTACGGCAGAAGAACTTGAGTTGCAAGACTTGGGTTTTTGAGTTGCAAGTATTGTTTTTATGGGATCTCATTCTTTTTTGTAGATAGTCCTACTTTTTTCCTGTCCGGTACCTTCTACGTCTTGTGTATCAACAACAAATTTCGTCCTCCTAGACCAGGCGTTTTTATCTGTACGTTGAAAGATCAATTAAACACTCGGCACTCAGCACTGCCGTGCCCCCAGATATTTACATAAATAAAAATAACTAGCTGTTCCCCGTGGTCTTACCCGGGTGGGAGTATCTTTAACAAATTTTTAATTTAAATAATTTTCATACAACTTTCACCCCCTATTGTACCTTCTTCGGGGTGGAATACAAAAAAAAAATCCGTTCTTAGCGGATGCCTAACTATAAATAAACTCTACCTACCTGCCAAATTACATCTTTTCGTTAAGCGGTTTCCAAGATTTCGTGATACGAGAGTGAGCTTTCGCTTTTATAAGATAGATATTGTATCAAACATGGAATGAGACGGACTATGTTTTATACGGTGCATATTTTCATATTTTCTTTATTATGTTGATATTTGATCCGTGATCGTGACGACGTCTATTATGCTTGCGGTGTGAAACTGACAGCATGCTTTGTTATAATGTCAGCTAAACCGCATGTCTAATGAAATAATGAACGTAGGTATTAAGTTACTGAGATTCTAGTCAACCAGCTGTTCATTGACCATCGCAATATGAAACTCATACTTGATCATTGATCATATTACTATTAGCACTATGTCCATAAATGTGTTAAAACACCCAGTAGAAAAATAATTTTGAATATGACCAGTAGAGAGATCGACACAGACGAACAACCAACCATCTATCGACCGTGTTTGAACGTTCAGTTACAATCGAGATTATATTATATTCCATCGATCAGTTAAGTTTGATATTAGAAATACGGTCGATCAAATCGAGATTCAATATTCGATCGGTCAGTTACAATCGATGTGAGGTCGTTGTGACGATTGAATCTATCTATTGTTAAACAATTCAACGTCGATCATTACCATTTACCATATTACCATCGGTTGGTCGTTACCAGGGAAAAAGTTTGCATGTAACCTTGAATTAGAACAGTTCGCGCGTAATGCAGGACTCGTTCGCAGTACTGAACTGACTCTATTAAAGTGGACAATGACAGCTCCGGCAAAAACTGTATGTAAATTTACTGCGGTTAGGGTTGCCGATTTGAGACAGTGGTTAACTATTATGTTAATTTCCTTTGTGTACCTACCAACTACCTGTATTTTATTGTAGAAGCAAAAAGAACCTACTACGTGCACTGAGTTTTGAGAGAGTGACTGTTGTTTGCGAAAAATTATTTCAATTTAATTTCCAATTTGTTGCAAGATTCAGGTACTCTAATAACCCTTAACTACCCGATGAACTGAACTTATAGTAATTAATTTTAGAATAATCATTGTATCTACATTTATTAGGTATTGCAATTATAGGTATATGTAATTGCATCCACTGATAAATATGAATAAATAAATAGATTGAAACTAAAGAGACTCGTACAGATTACAGAGTACAGAATGCTTATAATATTTATTTTGACAATTGCCAACCTTATAGAGTTCATGACTAGTAATTATAAAATCACTAAGCGATAATTGAAGCACGAAGTGTCCAGTTACACGTAATACACACAATTTATTTATATTATGAAGCACAACCGACTTAACTTTTCTGCTGTCCCTTCTATTATGTTTTCATTCAAAAGTCGTTTGTCTACTTTTTTGTCACTTGTCTGATAAGATGAACACGACTATTTAAAAACCATCACAGGTATGTCTAATTAAATTATATTAGACAATGCTAAACCATACATAAAAAAATAACATAACTATTAAGTAACTAAAAAAAACGAAGCGATCATAATAGAATAAAGAGAACTTTACGTTAGGAAGCAAACGCTGCAAACGAGCAAATAAGCCAACAAATACCTAATGTTCAAGTCGCTCTTAGGTAGGTCTAGGTACATACATACTCAGACCAATAAACATACAAATAGATTCAGAGAGACACCACACAATACACCCGCGATTGCTCTTCCACCGACTAGCTCTGCTGGCCAAGTAGAAAGAAGGGAATTTACTTAATTAAACCTGATTATCCCTTTGTTGTGGGTACATGGAGCTTTTCTGTCTTGTATGAGACGCCTTGCATAACAGGATGACACAGCCAACATCCGATATCAGAAATACTGGATTTTTCTACTTTATATAAGCTAGTGCTTGACTACAAAAACTTTAGGATGGCAAAGCGCACTAACCCAGTACCTACTCGCTCATGTCTTAAAGAGGAAATAAAGCGACGGCTTTTAAGGTAATTAAAGGTAATTAAAAAGATGATCTATGTTACAAACAGGGCACATTTAAACGGCTTTAAAGAGGAAAATTAAAACGACTTAAAGGGATTTTGAATTTCAATTTTTTTATATACCTATTACTTCATAAATTTTTACTGGGTTTACCGATTTTGATAACTGCGCATTTAAAAGCTTGCCCTTGCTTTTTTGTCCCATTTAAATTTGAGCGACATCAGAAGAGTGTTTTAGTTATCCCTAATATGTATTTATTCAACTTCGACTAAGATGATAATCTTCTATTTTTTACTTGTCGATGTTTTACTCGGTTTTTTCTTCCTCAGTTATTAACCTAGCCATTTAAAGAGCCAATATACACGTACGTATAATTTTTAAGTGAAGTCCTTGATTGACGTCATGTGATCGTAATGAGTCATTGCGGGGAACAGCGTTTTGCTTACGGATCTAAAATCTTATCACGCTCACCGTTATTTAAATTAATATTACGTAACTTGTGTCTAGGTAGGTACTGACTACTGCCAAAGCACAAAAAGTATTTATTACCCAATCATTATTACTTATTTGAATGAGGATATTAATTAACGTATTATCCAAGTCTTGTAATCAATATGTGGGAGCCCATTACCAATTCTGCTAAAATAAGCAAATATTTTACAGCGTTGTCAAATACAAGAAGACAAATTGTTGTAGGTAAGTAAGACACAATATATTTTTGGAAGTAAAGAGTTATTTTAAAGCTATTGAGGATGCGTGGGGACATGAGTCGCCATATGCCCCTTCAATTATTCGCGAAGTAGAGGACAAAAGTTACTAGGTAGTTTATAAATAAGTAACCAGCTGTTTTTTTCAGCTGTGCAATAGATTTGTCACAATTCCCAAAACTACTAAATTGGATGAAGCGCTAACCGCATGAAAAATATAAAGTCTGCTCTCGCGCAAACATAGGGTTGCAAACTTGCAAATCAACATAGTAAGCACCTATTATGACACAAGCTACAATTCCTAAAACTCCTAAACTAGGTAAGCTTTTCCCGATAAAATTACTTCCGTCCACGGACTGACACAAGCGAACAAAGGGTTACAAGTGAATGAAATAGCTACCCACCATCCCATTCAGTTGTGGAGGTTGAAAAATTGTTATTTGTATACGAGTGTAGTGAGAACGCGACACCTCGTCGGAGGTCTAGAGCGTGGTTCAATATTTATTTAAGCTGTGGGCAGGCGGCCGGCGCGGGCAGAGGGCGGGCCGGTCGAGATGCTGACCGAATGTTAATTTCCCCGATGAAGCCATTTGCCGAACGTGCACTGTTAACGCAATGAACTGGCGCTACCTTTCTCGAAACCCATAAGAATCGACGACCGAGCAATGTCTATATTAATGCATGAATTATTATTATGCGATGCGATATTCAAGAATCGATACTCCGCTGTTGTTTCCGAAGGCATGTGAAGGTGTAGGTATCATGCCACAGTGCGATTAAATATCGATTCGCAGAATTTTATTCAATAGCTAGCTTGGTTGTCAATGAAACCTGAATGTGTTTTTAGGGATCAACACAACCTACGAAAGAACCGAACGACATAATATACTTACCTATATTTATTGTCGCACATTTATTTGTCTGCGCTTCTGTCATAAATCTCAAACACTCGACTTAAGGAAATATCATGTATATTTTTATATATACTGAGCATTAGCAAATCCTTGACTTGACATTGACAAAAAATTAACTTAATTTTTCACTCACAGTTTCCAAGGAAACAAACCAAAAATCTCAAATTAATAAATATTTAGATATTTTAGATAAAACATAGACATCCTTGAAAACATTTACTTTAATTTCCGTTCTCGGTCTGGGTGTGTGTCCTTGTCTTGTGTGTTGTCCAAGGCACCCACGACACAGGGAATCCTAGTGTGGGGCTTTGAGTGTGAAGCGTTATTTATTTATTTATTTATTATTACTTAAACTCTAATTCGAGTCCGATTCGGTTATTTTTTTCTTATCAGTTGTTGCAGCGTTCGAGTTTAATACACAACTCAAATAATCTGCAGTTGCAGTACTATTTATCTTGTACACACACGTACCTAGTGTAAATATGTATAGTTAGTTTGTGTTAAAACAATATCCTACGGAACATATTAGATGGTGCACTGCACACATAGGGACTTCATTTACTTTTAGGTATATACGACATCACGGTTCAATAATTACTTTTTGATACTGTTTACCAATAGTAGATTCAAGGGAGCAAAGTAATATTTATACGCCGAGGGCGCTTTTTTGAATCCAGAGCGAAGTGAGGGATTCTAGAGTACTATTTTCTAGAGTAGAGAGAGTAGATTCTAGAGTAATATTCTTTAGTAGAATTTTAACGTAGCGAGTAGCGAGGGGTTCAAAGTAAGTCGCCGAGCCAAAAATATTTGCTCCCGAGTGATACACTCTACTTTTCATTCCTCCCAATATGAGAAAATAAAAGGCGCCTCAAATTCAGGAATTATACTTTCACAGTCACTTAAAGAACTAATTTTTCAAAACAAAACCATGAATTTCTAACAATCCGAACGTTACTCAAAAAGTGCGCGGAAAAGATAATTGCGGCGCACTTATTTAAGGAGGACGAAAAACTCATTCCCGCCCGCTAAAAGTTTCATATAGAAAACACCAACTTTGGGCGCACTTAAAGGCGAACCAAGTCGTGTTTTTCGAATAGGTGGGATGAAAAATACATTTCACGTCAAACATTGATGAAACAATTGATTTTTCATCCCACCTATTCGAAAAAGACGACTTGGTTCGGACTTAAGGGGGCCCAAAGTTGGTGTTTTCTATTTAGCGGGCGGGAATCTGGCGGGAATGAATTTTCCTTTTACTTTTCTTATTTATTCGTTATTTAAATTTTATTTCGTTATTTAAATAACGGGGAGGAAAAGTAAATTCAGTTCGGATTGTTAGAAATTCATGGGTTTGTTTTGAAAAATGAGTTCTTTAGTTGGTTTAGTCGGGTTAGTCGGGTTAGTCGGGTTAGTCGGATTAGTCGGGTTAGTCGGGTTAGTCGGGTTAGTCGGGTTAGTCGGGTTAGTCGGGTTAGTCAGTTTAGTTAGTTTAGTGACTGTGACAGTATTATTCCTGAATTTGAGGCGCCTTTTATTTTCTCATAGGGGAGGATGAAAAGTAGAGTGTATCACTCGGGAGCAAATATTTTTGGCTCAGGCGACATACTTTGAATCCCTCGCTACGTTCAGGATTCTACTAAAGAATTCCTCGCTACGCTCGGGATTCTACTCTAGAATCCCTCACTTCGCTCTGGATTCAAAAAAGCGCCCTCGCCGTAAAAATATTACTTTGCTCCCTTGTTATACAATCTACTATTAACAGCCGGTTCAGATGAGTCCAAAGTTGGTACGATGCACCTATCTGCCTCGCTCAACTAGGTATATTTTTAACCACACCGTTTCCAAACCGAAACCAAAAATTCCGAATTGTGATATAATTATTGTTCCCATTAATGGCAGGACTACATTATGAGCTTTGAACAGAATTTAATTCACTTGTACAATTGATGAGCAAGGCCGGAAAAGTCCTTTCCCGCCTTACTTGTTACCACCCTGATAAAACAATCCTGAAATGTTTATCAATACATTTTTCAGCCGCTGTAGTCAAGTAATAATAACATAATAATAATTAATAAGAAAAGCGTATAGTAAATGAAAATGCGCTGCTTTATTGGCCTGCAATGCATCGATGATGCCTTTGGTGTTACATAATTATTATAATTATCAATTTGATTGACTATCCAAAAAATACTTCTTATAGACCATCGCACACTTAGGGAGCATCACTCAAACATTCAAGATATAGAAGTAAAAGCTCATTCGCTGTCTATTTACTGTACGGTACTCATATCACCATTCATCCTCTCGAGATCGGTATCGGATTTCCCACGCGACATTCTTCGCCGATACCGCTCCGGTGGTCCTCGCTGTTACTCTATACTCTTACTTACACAATAGCCCGTGTCACCTCAACATCGCTACTTGAAATTCGATTAACATTATGTTTTATAAAATCGTAAATACTTTCATATATCGCACGATTGATTAGAAAGCTGAATGTATCCTCAAGTAAAGTATAATGCCGAATACTAACTCTTAATACAATGAAGTTAAAATTACTTATAAATAAGACAATAAATCTAGTATATAGTTAATAGTTATGATCGTATTCGCACAGGAAAGTCGTTTTCGAAAACTATCATATTGCAACCACGCCCCTGAATGTTTTACTAATAACTTGTCATAGTCATTACAATTTCCGTTAATAACTTACCAACAATACCTACAGCATGTATAAAACAATAAATAATTTAATAAGAACCACATAACTCTGCACGACAAAATAATTAATAACTTACAATTAGTAGTAAGTAATACAATTCTGTTCAGAGTTAAGTGGGAACTGATAAGGGGGAACACCAGTTGATGTCTTGTCCTATAAGTGGGTCGCTTACTCAGGTTTTTTTTATTGAAGAAGTAAGTACATATTATATATAAAAAATAAAAAATTAAATTAAAAATTAAAAAAAACCCCGACACAAACATTTAAAAAGTAAAAAATAATATCTTTAAAAATAATACGTCGCGTTGGGGGACCGCTCCTAACTATTCATTATCTACGATTTTTTTCATAAGTATCACATGCCTACCTACTTAGTCTTTTACCCAAAACTTATCATTTAATTTTATCAATATTTTTTTGTGTTGAAGTTAGAAGTAAATGGAGCGGTCCCCCAACGCGACGTATTATTTTTAAAGATATTATTTTTTACTTTTTAAATGTTTGTGTCGGGGTTTTTTTTAATTTTTAATTTAATTTTTTATTTTTTACTTTTTATAGGTAAGAACATTCTGGATTAAGTTATAAATATTCTCTTACTGTACGCTTTCATTTGAGACCCCACACGAATATATTTGCATACATACGGCTATTCTTCCCCGCTTTCACCCCCCACAACTATCAAACGGCTCAACCGATTTTCATGAAACATATTTTAAAACTTGCGTCCGTAAGTTCCCTTTAATACAAAGAAAACTAAATTGAAATCACTTCATCCGTTCGGGAGCTACGATGCCACAGACAGACAGACAGACACACAGACACACACACACACACACACACACACACACACACACACACACACACACACACACAGACACGTCAAACTTATAACACCCCTCTTTTTGCGTCGGGGGTTAAAAAGAATATGTGATATTAGGTACAAATGTAATGTTATTGGCCCGGTCGGGACCCGAAGCGAAAACATTCACAAAGTAATTATTGTGGTCTTTGGGATATTTATGTACGTAATTTGAATAGATATTACAATATGTTTGTAATTTAAAGACATCATAAGTATAAGATACAACATAACATTGCGCACACAGAATTTGTCGTGAACAAGGCAAAATTCCAAGAAATAAGGATCTATTTTAAAACGAGTAGGTACTTAGCTAAGTAGGTACAAAACTTTACACAAAATGTTATAACAACGAGCGCACAACGTTATTTGAGATTCAGAATAGTACCTAACCTACATAGTATATATAATGTACTATATTATTTTAAAACTAGGTGTTGCCCGCGACTTCTGTCGTGCATAGGAGTTTTTCCTGCGTGAATACCGACCCTGCGGGAACTACGGGATAAAAAGAAGCCTATGTTGCTCCACAACCTTTTCTATTTCCCAGTGAAAATCCCATAAAAATCCGTTCAGCCACCCGCCGCCAACGTCCACCATGGGGTCCCCCACGCCGACCAAGTGCAGATTGGCGGACAGTCCACACCTTAGACTTAGAGTTTTGTGAACTTGCCGGCATACAGGTTCCCTCGCAATGTTTTTTGTTTACTGTTATGGCACGTGAGATTTAAATGCTTAAAACGCAAATAATTTCGAAAAGTCTGAACTGTGTTCCCTGAGATAGAACCCCGAACCATCAAGTAGGAGGCCGAATTCTAAACCGCTTCATATCCCATGATTTATCTACTACCACACAATTCAATGTTTCTAAAAACAAAAGGCATTTAAATGCGGTCTTCGATAAAATATTCGTCCAAGACGAACCAAGACGAAGCCACGACGCGATGTTTGAACAGGCGCAGCGCAGCGTATAGACAAAGAACACTCGTGAGAATAGAGCATTAGAGAAGCTGGCCATCAGATCTGAACAAACTGACATTTCCGCTTCGAATCATTAACGTTACCGTTAGCGGCTTTCATTTGGTCGCGTTACGTGTAATGCACCCACCGTCACCGTCATACGACAACGCGAATGTACCGCGAATTATCAGCATCATCATACACTTGTAAGTATTTTTGTGGCAAGGACTGGCTATCATCGTTCGAAACTTAACCTATTCTAAAATTATTTGTTTAAACGATGCTATCTATACAATCTTTTTGACAAAATTAAGATAGCTGAAAGGTTTTGGAAAAGTTTTATTTAATTTGCAATATTTATGTGTGTTTGGGTCAAATCTTGCAAGCGATACTTTGACTACCTACGTGACTACGTCTCAGGATTTGCCCCAGAAGAGGTAACTCTTCAACGGTTAACTTCAACATACTAAGATAGTGATGAAATGTATTGTATAATTATGTTAACGGAAATGTGTGTAATCCGTCATTGTATACAATTCCTAGGAAATGTATGAAATTCCTAAAATCGCCCGGAAATGTGGTGAAATAAATTAAATTAGACACATTGCCTAGGAAGAGTATACATTTCCTAAATAGCAATCGGAAATGTAAAACATTTAAGATTTTAATGGGTACGCGGGATAGATAATATGAAGATACATATTATATTTTACGGTATGATTTTTACCAGATTGTCTCACCGAGTGCCTTAATAAAAATATTATATTATAAAACAATGAATACTCATTTCCATTACTACTCAGTCAAATTCTTCAAGGTGTAGGTAGGTCGAATTGGTTACAGAATCGAATTAGCCTACCCCTACTCCACGTAGTCTTGTATGCCCTACCCCTAGAGTGTTTTTTAGAACCCAGAGGCGCGGAGGGAGGGCAGCCCCCACCCGCTGTAAGAAGCTGTGTGAAGCTGCGCAGGCGAGCGTGGGTGTCTGTGCTTTGTTACGCAAGGGCGAAGGGGCTGCACCTTCCGCAGCGCCGGAGACGTCACGGTTCGAAATTATGCCCTATATTGCGAGTTTTTACGATTCGGCAAAACGTGGATGACCAAATCGTGAAACGTAGACGATTTAACGGTCTGGCCAAACTGAGTTGCCCATTTCATGAAATGCGACCATTTGAAGTGAACAAATCTACGATGTGGCCACGACATAATACATTTCCTAATAAGATATTGGAATTGTATACATTTCCTAGGATATGTATGTATTAAATATTAAATATTTTTTAAAACAATATTTTATACATTTCCTAAATAGCTTCGGAATTCTATACATTTCCTAGGAATTGTATAAAGTTCCTAGATTTCATACATTTCCGGTAACATATAAATTGATAAATTCACAGTAGGTAAGTATTATAAGTATGTTTTTATTTTTTTAAACTATTGACATTTTCATAGTAAATGCAATAAGTGTAATCTATTACAGCACCTAAGTATATACCTATTATACAGTTTCATTTGATTATGAAATTATCAGCATAATGGATGTGTGTTACATTCCTTGGGTTTTTCCCGATGGCTCCCATTCCCATTCTCACCCGTCCCACTATACCCCGAATTCCGATTTTACTGATAATGTCAAATAAAATTAAACATTGCTTAAAAGTACAGTTATAAGAAAAAGTCTTAAAGTAAAAATTGAACCGTTGATTGGATAACTTGAATTGCCCTTCTAAGTAACCTGGGTTTGGTCTGGTTCTTGGTCTGGATGTTATATTGCCCATGGAAGCAACGAGACGGAATCCTAGAGAATGAGGGCTATTTGTGTGTCGTTATTTACTAAAAGAATTGGGAGTAAAATAACAGTAGTTAACAATAAAGGTAATTAAATTTAACAAACAAATAAGTGGTATAAAAACATGTAATAAGACTTAAAATGCAAAATCAGTCTTATTTTCATATACCTTCTTAATAATTTGCTAAATTAACAACTATAAAAGTAATTAAGTCACAGACAAATAGACAAAAATTCTTAAAGATCATTGTTTTAGATTCTTTTGCGTTAATAAATAAATTATTATTAGTATTGATGTTTTTTTTGGGAACTACGAGTTTAAGAGACATTGTGGATAACATTTTACTAATTTTTGCTTACACACGTTGTGGGTTCCTGTAGGCCGGGGACTCCGTATAATTGATACGGCTGATACGACTTTAGCTACTAACCTGCTAAAACATTATCATACTTTAAATAACTTTTTCTATCGACTGTACATGTTGAAAAAAGATGGCAAAAGTACTCACAAACTATAAATCAAATTAATCGTTTTCGGGGTCTAGTGTGACGGGTGAGAACGGGAATGGGAGCCAACGGGAAAAACCCCATTCCTTACATATTATGTTGGTCAGAGACGTATGATTCATAGAAAACAGATATAAGACAGCGTGCGCTTTTAATTAAAATGGCCATTCATTCATACCAAATTAAGACATACACAATTAAAACATCAATAAATAATAGAGCCCTGTGAACAAGCAATATATTGAGACACGACATAAAAATGAAACCCGTCTTGGATTTGATTTGAACCCTTTCGCTGCGCAGGTAGGCTTATTACTATCAGGGTAGTCAGCTTGTCTGAGGACGTTGAAAGTATCCAAAGCTATGGGCCGCAATCAATTGGATTGTAAGTAATTGCCAACGTTCGCAGAAATAGATAATGATGACACTATCCTACAAGTCCAATAAACAATAAATAATCCGGTTCAAATAAATTTCATTTAATTCGTTCCAATCATTCAGTTTAAATGTTGAGTAACTTAAATATAATCGAAGTCTTCAGGTCTAAAACAGGTTCACTAAAGAAAATAAATAAATCAAGCAATGTCTTCTAGTCTCGTACATAACACATTTGCCTTTGTTTACGAAGTCTAATTCTGATAAATCAAAGTGCAATGAATTGATCCGTCCTTAATTGACTAGCCATTCTCAGAATGCACGAGCAATACAAGCGGCGAAGCGCATACACAGTATCATATTACAAGATTTACTTACGCATCGAATTTACTGACTAAAATTATAGCTTACTACGTTCTAGGCTCAGCCAATCATTGTAAGAATATAATAACGTGCAAATAATAGCTTCGATTTCCCGTAAAAATGTCTGCAGATCCCGCTAGACAGGTAGGATTGGCAGGTAGAAAATGACGGGATGAATATTTGTGAGGAATGTCATGTTTACCTTGAAATGTTACACTCAAGATTTAAACCAAAACAGGAAAGTTTTATGAATGAAACAAACAATGAAACAGTATATTAGTTCATTGCCGTTTCCTGCCGCATAAAACCTGAATGTGGGAAGTGTAAAAACGAAAATTATCTCGCAAGCAATCTTGTAGCGGCTAAGATTAAAGATACGAAACATGGAGAATACTCGTAAAAGTATCACTTACCAAGTTTATCTTGAGTTTTACTTTTTATAAAAAGATTTGCATTTAAGTTGTATATGAAAGAGCATAATATTCAAAGAGTTCAATTGATCTGGTTAGTAAATCGCTAGGTTTTTTTAAAGATTATAACATTTGCAAAATTAGAATAATAATTTAGTATTGGTGCGCAGGAATATTGTTCAAATATTGTTATTTAATAGACTACGGACGAAGGTCGCCATTATTCAGAATCAAGTAACAAACAGTAACTTACAATACCGCCCTTTTAATAAAGACCTTCAACGGTGTAAAGGCTTTGTTTTGACAATAAGTGAAACGGTATAAGTGGACAAAAAATATGCCTTTGTTGTCGAAATTCAAATCGAGAAAAAATAATAAGTCTCCGAAGTTAGATCATAACAGTAGATAAATCATAAATAAGGGGACCATTGTGATACCGAATCTCTGAGATCTGACCACCCTAAACATATGGGAACCTTCAAACTGAGACTCTATGGTTAATTAATAAACAAACCACGTTGGAAGCGATTAACAATTTTGATCTCAAGCTTTCTTTTTAAAACTAATGATTATGAAAGATGGTTCAGCTGGATTAACTAGAGGTAATTCTCAACTTCAGTTCTAATGTCGACTCTAGATCTTCAAGAAGGCTTAACGGCTTGACGGCTGTTTAAGAATTCAACTATACCCGCGGAAGTTCTTAAAAGATCAAATAGTGCTTCTAACGATCAGTAAGTAATTCAATACTCTTCCGCGAGTTCCTCCACAATTACATGAATGACGTAAGGCATCGAATTATGATCGTCAATAGTTACGCAATCCAAGTGACGAATTCCAAATGTCAGTTTTCATTTCGATGACACCTCGTTTTACGAGACAATAAAGAATTAGTTAAACAAAGTGTAGTTCCTACCTGGATCGGAGCGACCGGCTTCGGTAGACGGTTGTAAAAGTGCACTCTGAAGTATAAAATAAAATAATCGGTTCGACAAATCGAGTCGTTTTAACATGTCAAGACAAGCCATCGGTTTTTTGTTAACGGACGCAGCGGGACGCCTCTCGATGTTTTGTATATTTTATAGCCACTTCATTAGGAGCATTGTATCCAAACGGTCATTTAAAATACCTCTATTGATGTGTCAACTTTTGCAAAATGCGAAATTGCAGCTGTTCTCATCATATATTATGATTAGCAATGAAGAGTGTGAATCTAACGGGTAACACCTGGTCTAAACCTTCCGATTTCAGGATAGTTTTTGAAACTACGTAATGCCCAATGAAATTAATCATCATTAGGTATAAGTAGTGCTTACTATCATCGATTAGTCATTAATTCCAGTGGATTATCAATATCAGTAGCATATAGCGCTACGGCCGCGTCAGATAACCAGATAGGTCCTGATAGTAGAACATATTGCTATTTAATGAGTAAGTAAATAATACTACCATACCACTAATAACCATAATCTTAACATAAGATGAAGAGCATCTGCAAAGACCATTGCGCAATGACGTCATTTCTGTGGTCATAAAATACAATTAATTTTGGCAGATGTAATCACACTGTTTTTATGCACAATGGACAGCTATATTAAAGGTTAACGACACTACGAATTTGATAAGTGATTCACTTCATTGGAATATAGAGCAATGAGATATCCCAACGACTATAGAATCACATATGTAACAGACAGATGAGGTTTCCAAGCAGCTTGCAGCACGGCTGGCTGCATGGAGGACTGCACGGCGCTGCGGGGCAGAGGACAGGGGGAGGGGAGCCAGCGGCGCGCAACAAAGCGCCTTCCGGGAACCGCCACAATACAGGTTTGCGGCGACGTGCGATACCTTCGCAGATACAGCCCGCGACCGGCCAGGTACTATTCACGATCGGCACCAGGCCCTTTGTCAACTAAATAACGAGGAGAAAGAACGGTACAGGCCAGTTAAACGTACTCGACTCGCCTATTGGATACTCCGCGCCGAGAAATCTCAGAATCGGACGCAAAAAATCCTACCCACTAAAGGTTCCGTATGGGAAAATTAAAAGAGCAATAAAAGGTTACGAATGCCTTCACGAACGGGAATACAATACCGCGTCTATAATGCGTTATTGAATCGAGTTGATTGGTTGATTGATTTATTGGGAAGCTAATCAAATGCTGCGAGATTTGACGAGATGCAAGCTTGATAGTAGTTCCTGTCGCGGTATAGTTAAGGTCCACTAGAAGAAGATTAGAGACGCGTAAAAGTAAAAGTGGGGTAATAAAATAAAGTTCCCTCGTTCCAACAACTCGTTCCGACGGTTTGGTGGATTTATGATGAACCACTCTGTCAGTTTACTCTCGATTCCACAATTTTCATGGAAATGAAAAGAAAAAAAAACATTGGTTCGAATTGTTCATTTATTTTGTGAATTAAACCGTTCTGAGTATTGATTTGTGATCTGTAAATTGAATGTAATAGAACATACAGTGGCATGAAATTAACTTATATTAAACAAATAATAGGATCTTACTGAGAAGCATGCTTATTAAAACAATTCTCGAAATTTTACCGACCATGTGAATCAGTAGCTTGTAGATTCAAATGAAATTTCCAAGAGTAACTCAATCAAGAGTTATTCCAATTATGTTTGATAGATACACCTACCTACTTAGAACTCGATAATGTTTTGTTGGTATTGGTACCTACATGATGCGGTCCTTTTGATAAGCCTTTAGCCTTGTGACATTGCCTATCGAGAATACTGTATTGATATTGATTCCTGCCAGGGGTAAACATTTCTTCCTAGGTCTGCAATATATTAAGTTGCTAACTAATGACAAGGAAACCCCGCTGTAGGGTTCCCATTTGTTTTAAACGTTTAATTAAACTTAACCGAATTCATCTTCTTAAAATATGCACACGATTTTTATATCGTCTTCCTTAATTTCTGTTTTCATAATATCCGCTCAGCGTAATACCAAAATAAATGCAGTCTATTTACTTTAAAAGAGTAAAATTACGACTTTATAATGCAAAGCGAATTACAAATGCAAAGCAATAAAAGTCTATTTATCTAATCTTTGAGGAGTTTCCTTGTTCGCAGCTAATCATATCATGAGCGCTATGCTTGATATAAAGTTTCATTATCTCCGAAAGTTAAGGAACATGCAATAATTATTCAAGCCCATAGAGTAAAAGGAGAGTAGGTAAGGATGTAGGATGAGACAGGGTAGAGTGCAGTAAGGATGTACTTAGTTCTAATCCACCTTGCAAGAATAGCGGCCAACAAACATTTATACATTTACGAAATTGCAGGTTAAAAAAAATCTTTAAAAAAAAATAGACCAAATGAAACTGAGAAACGCACGGTAAGCCACAATAATATACTTAACGTTTCTAAGGACCTAATTTATATTTCTTCATTTGTTAATTTCAAAAAGACAATTAAGAATAAAGTAATCCCAAGCATAACAACATTTAATGTAATGTGTAGTCGATGTGCTTCCCGGACCGTGCCCGCATGTAATGATTCCGTTAAAAATACTCGCAAGTGACAATGTTCTTAGAATCTCTACCGGTAAATGAACTTACACATGCGTGAACCAGTCATAATATAATGGCGATATAATGACGTGCATTTCGCAGTAACCAGCCTGTTTGAAGAAACACCCCACGCGAGCTGTCTTGTGCTGAAATAAACTGTATAGGTTATTTCATTTTGAATGTTATCCTTGTGTCACAGATATTTTGAAGGAGGTCAATCTTGTGAAACTAAATGCTACTGTTTTTATTTTTCTACATATAATACTTTTCATAATTATGAAGGTTTTATGGAAGACTTTTTACTTGATCGTAGGAACTTCTATTATACCTGCTTATCTATATAATAAGAGCGTAGAAAAGTCGTGTCTGCTTTTTTACGAAATTGACAAAACAAAATATATAGGGGGGTTAAGAAACCGTACCAGAATAAATCTAAAAAAAAATTTGAAAGTAAAAAAAAATTTGTCTGTTTGCGCGCGCTAATCTCCGGATCGGCTGAACGGATTTTTATAGGACTTTCACTGAAAGATAGCGGAGATTCCTGAGCAACATTTAGGCTATTTTTTATCTCGGAATTCCCGCGTGATCAGGATTCACGCGGAAAAAACTCCAATACGCGAAGTCACGGGCTTAGATTTTTATGGGACTTTCACTGGGGATAGAGAAGGTTCTGGAGCAACACATAGGCTATTTATTACCCCGGAATTCCAGCGGGATCAGGATTCACGACGTCGCGAGCTTAGATTTTTATGGGACTTTCACTGGGAGATAGAGGAAGTTCTGGAGCAACATATAGGCTACTTTTTATCCCGGAATTCTCGCGGGATCAGGTTTCACGTGAGAAAAACTCCAATGCGCCACGTCGCGTCGCGAGATTAGATTTTTATGGGTCTTTCATTGGGAGATAGAGGAAGTTGTGAAGTAACATAATATATAGGTTACTTTTTATCCCGGAATTCCCGCAGGATCAGTATTCACGCAGGAAAAACTCCTATGCGCAAAAGCATAGGTTTAAATTTTTATGCGACTTTCACTAAGAAATAGAGGAGGTTCTGGAACAACACATAGGCTACTTATTATATCAAAATTCCGGCGGGATCAGGATTCACGCGGGAAAAACTCTTATGCGTGAAGTTGCGGGCTTAGATTTTATGGGACTTTCATTAGGAGATAGAAGAGGTTCTAGAGCAACACATAGGCTACTTATTATCCCGGAATTCCGGCGGGATCAGGATTCACGCGGGAAAAACTCCTATGTGCGAACGCGCGGGCCTAAATTTTGATGCTACTTTTATTGCGTGGTAGAGGAGGTTCTGGAGCAATGTATTAGGCTACTTTTTCTTCCGGACTTCCCATGGGATCATGATTCACACGGGAAAATCTCCTATGGGCCAAGTCGCGGGCTAACATTTTTATAGGACTTTCACTTGGAGGTAGAGGAAGTTGTGTGACTATATGTTATAGGCTACGTTTTATCCCGGAATTCCCGCGGGATCAGCATTCACGCGGTAGAAACTCATCCCCGGGAACGAGGTCGTGGGTTTAGATGTTTATGGGAATTCAGAGGGACGTAGAGGAGGTCATGGAGCATTATATAAGCTACTTTTTGTTCCGGACCTCCCGCGGGATCGAGATTTACACGGGAAAAACTCGCATGAGCGAATGAAATCGGGGGCTCATTAATATCTATATATCGGGATATCTACATATCGGGAATCGAACCGGCTCTTTTTCTCATGGCCAACTTTAAGTTGTTTTCTCGAGGGTCCGCATCGCTTCTGGTCTTTATGTCTTGGCACCCGAATGAAAAACTGCCAATGTAGTTTAAAAATATATATTTTTTTATTATCGTGGTTAAACTTATGACTAAAGTTTGGAATAAAAAAACTCGACGTTTATTATATCTTAAAGCCTTTTTATCGATTTTCTCAAGATAACATAACGGTACATACCTAACGGATTTTTGTGCGGTATGACTAAAAAATCAACTGTTCTTAATTTGTGTGGAGCAATATATATATGCCACTATTTATTTTAGAATTCTCGCGGGGTCGGGATTCACGAAGGAAAAACTTTGTGACACTTTGAGTTCCACGCGGGCGGAGCCGCGGGCAACAGCTAGTATTAAAGTAAAGTATACGAATTGTGTAAATGCGTGAAAAATTGTTAATCTGAAAGCGATGCGTGAATAAAAGTTACAACATCAGTGTTTTATATTCTTAACTCATTGTTACACCTTATAAATTGATTATAAAAATTAACATTGATCTGTTCCAATTCCAACTAATCATAAAAGAACTGCGGCGATTCGGTACAAGTTATAAAAATAGTGAGTGTCCATTAAAAGTATTATTATACAAATATTACATACATTCACTGCTATGTATCAGTGCTTCATTTGAAATGTTTAATCCCTATACTAAGATTATTATCTAACTAAGAGCCAACAATAATAACAAGGATAACTGAATTGAGCGCACATCTGCGCATCTGCCGGAGTGTGGCTCGAGATAAAGTTAAGTAACATTTATTTATCAGTGCGCATGGATCACATACGAGCATAATAAATGGCTTAATTCACGTAAGCGACAGGGTTCTCTGTATTTATTGCAGCCTTTTTTCTTTTATTATTAGAATTACTGTGAGTGTGTAAATGTGAGTGAGCTTTACAACTGAATTCAAAAAGGAGCAAGGAGCAAGTTCTCAAATCGATTGTATTTTTTGTGTGTAAAATAAAAATTCTTACTGGGTAAATTGATTTTAATGAGTATTTAGGTATACTTATTCGAAACTTGATGCTTGTCGTGTGGTCCCACTTAAAATTGAGCGAGATCTGACGCATATTTTATCCGTCGAACTTGAAGTCAGTTGTTGTGAAAATTTTAGTTGCTATCTACGGATAAGACTACCACACATATTTATGCCTCAGGTCCTCCAGAAATCACGTCATTTATAACTTTACAAAGGTTTTACCCTCGACGATTTTTACAAAAGCTCTTCAGAGATCTACGATATGATCTGAAATCGCTAGACTTGGCTTGACATGTTCCTTAGCATGTGACTTGTTTAAACATGTTCGTTGACAAATTGCTGTCGTTATTGTTCTATTACCGTGAAACAATATTAAGCCCATAATTTCTGGATAAGTCAGCGGGTAAGTAGCTTGGTACTGAGGATTATGGATAGATAGAATCTTAGAATATTGAAAATATTCATAATTAATAATAGGGAAGATGCAAATATGATATTTATGAAAATTTAATGATTAAAATGCTAAAAAATGTAAAAGAAGGACTACTTCAACGTTTTTATTTTATATTATGTTGATTTTTAACAATAATTAGGAATTAAAATTACGTAAAACGAAACGCATTTCAAAACACTAATCAGCTTATAGTGACGTCACTCGTGTTATGTCAACTTTTTAGAGGTTAACTTTGCGAGTAAAATTGATTATTATCAGTGAATATTATTTACATTTTTAATAAAAATGGAAGCTGGTTTTATCAAAGCAGACTCCAGGAATTTACCACGAGTTAGTGTCAACGTGGTAGTAACTTTTTTTGCCGAGAGTCCAGAGTTTTCAAGTGTAGAAATGAAAGGGACTAAATTACTACGGTATGCCTGAATCATAGTTTTAACGCCGTGTTTCCTATTTTTGTTGCAACACCTGAAGGGTTTACTGAAAATTACATACTAGAAGTGAAATAATGACCTTCAACCGAAGCTGCCATACTTTCCTATGTGAAAGACAATAAAATAACACCAAAATGTTGGACACAAGTACAACTGCAAATGTTTTTCAGCAAACGGAAAATAGCAATATTCTGTATATTAGCACACTAAAATTTTGAAATATCAAAAGAAGAAGATATTTAACATGTGCCATATAGTACATATGATAACAGCCTTAGACCATAGCTTATTGGTCTGAGATAACAGCATTGTATCTGTTATGAATATTGCAAAGAAATTCTGGAGAGATGCTGTACTTCCAAAATTAAAAGATAATCTATCTTCTATACTTATAATAAATCTGTAGAGAGGTCAATTCTGTACATTAAATATATTTCCAAAATAACTATCAGGGGGTGATTAGGGATCGATACTGATGCCAAAAATGCAATCAGTAAAATTTTTGTCTGTCTGTCTGTCTGTCTTTCTGTCTGATGTATAACCGTTATAGAAACAAAAACTACTCGACGGATTTTAACGAAACTTGGTACAATTATTTTTCATACTCCCGCGCTGGTTATAGTATACTTTTCATCACGCTACAATCAATAGGAGCAGCAATCAATAGTGAAGGGAAATATTGGGGAAACGGGAGAAGTTACTCCATTTTTTAAGCTTCCGTCGCGTGTGCAACCTTAATGGTTAAAGCTACACAGAAATCATGTATGACGGAAATGTTCTCCTTAAAATTATATAAAAAACTAGCTTATGCCAGCGGCTTCGCCCGCGTGAATTTCGTTTAAACTTCACCCCTTTATTTCACCCAGTAGATAAAATATAGGTATACTTAATCAGAAAGCTTCGAACTGCTAAGCTATCGGGAGTTACACGTGTTATTGTGAGTCAACCATAAAAGATAGACATATGCTGTCATGGAATATTTTTTATATAATTTTAAGGAGAACATTTCCGTCATACATGATTTCTGTGTAGCTTTAACCATTAAGGTTGCACACGCGACGGAAGCTTAAAAAATGGAGTAACTTCTCCCGTTTCCCCAACATTTCCCTTCACTGCTCTGCTCCTATTGATTGTAGCGTGATGAAAAGTATACTATAACCAGCGCGGGAGTATGAAAAATAATTGTACCAAGTTTCGTTAAAATCCGTCGAGTAGTTTTTGTTTCTATAACGGTTATACATCAGACAGACAGACAGACAGACAGACAGACAGACAGACAGACAGACAGACAGACAGACAAAAATTTTACTGATTGCATTTTTGGCATCAGTATCGATCCCTAATCACCCCCTGATAGTTAATTTGGAAATATATTTAATGTACAGAATTGACTTCTCTACAGATTTATTATAAGTATAGAAGTATAGATATTCCACGACAGCATATGTCTATCTTTTATGGTTGACTCACAATAACACGTGTAACTCCCGATAGCTTAGCAGTTCGAAGCTTTCTGATTAAGTATACCTATATTTTATCTACTCTTACGTTTATGACACTTAAGTGGGTGAAATAAAGGGGTGAAGTTTAAACGAAATTCACGCGAGCGAAGCCGCTGGCAAAAGCTAGTAATATATAATATTTAAGCATATTTTTTGTCTAAAACTTTTGTAAATCGATTAAATAAAACTATGCCTTGAAAATATTGCTTTTTATTCAATTTGAATTAAAGGTGATTGTAAGTTCACAAGCGCACAACAAATGATTACCTATACTATAGTCTAAATAGGGAATTAGAAAATGATCAACACAGGTAAGTGTGTGGCTGTAGAAAAGCAAATTCCCGAAGTCTTCTAATTACTCTTTCAATGTGGATTCGAAGTTGTTGTGTTTTTTTGCCAACACTTCTTCGATGTGCTTGAAGCCTCTGTCTGCTCTGCCATGATACAAGCTCCAGGTGGTAAAATTTTCATAAATCCAGATTAATCAGATTTTTAAAGCAGAAGTAATAATAGTCATTCCTCTTTGCAGCTTGAAACCACTTTATTCTCAGATTTGGGTCAGAAGGTCCAGTCAAAAACAATTTATTTGGTTGAAGTAGATGGACACATCGGCACAAAACATTAGTCAACACGACTTTTTTTCGGTATTTTATTTTAAGGGCATTATTGTGATCACCTGATGTTGATAGATAAGTTCATTTTAAATTATTACAAAAGTATTTTAAAGAAAGTCGAGAAAATTTGCAATTTATGACAGCCAACGACGGCAAGCACGACCAGTGACAGACACGAGTGACGTCATCGGAACTATGGGTCCGTTTAGGCGCGAAAATTTAAACGGTCCGTTTATAACTGCATTTTTTGCGATAAATTAGACTTTTTTAAATTTTTTATATGTTTATGACCTATTTTACATGGAATTCTTTCAAATGAAAACAAAACTAAAATATTGCATGTTCCCTATTCAAATCGACACATTGTATACGTACGACTGAGACTGATAGGACTGTCAACAAGATAACGTGCAACAAGTTTGGACAAGTGTATAATGTCATAATACTTTGGTCTGCTGATCCAATCCAACAAGTTACGAGTCGTATCGCAAGCATTGAGTCATACAGATTGTAATCATAACTACATAACATGTAACATAACTAAATACATTTTGAATATCTCTCTACATTTAAAGGAACTACATTTTTCGTACCACACTAAAAATAAAATGTAGTTTTCACCCACTCGATGACGAGAGACTAGACTAGTGTTGTAACTTGTACTGTTGTACACAGTGAGATTCAATACATATCGATACCAATCATATTAAACTTAGTTATATGCATATCATTAAAAGTAAATTGAGTTGTTACAGTTCATTTGCATTTTTGTTCCTGTCTTGTAGGTTGGCGTAATTGTTTCTATAAATATGCAATGACTTATGTAAGTTATACCTAACTTTTATTAATATGTTAAAGAACTGGTATAATATATTCTTATCAATTTAAGGTAGACAATGAGCATGCAGCACTACCCTTCCTCTATCGCTCATGTCAACTGTGACGATACAAAACAATTAGGTAGTATGGTATACCAGGTACTTTTCTACCACGTGTGTGTGATCAAGAGTAACAAGTGTTAATGACAAAATATTAAAAAAGTACTTATAATTTTATTACGTACGTACCTACATAAGGTACACATACCTACTTAAATTGCGTTAGACAAATGGACAAAACTCTTTTAGTGCGTGCTGAGACAAACCCAAGATATAGGGGTTTTAAGGTTAATCATAGGTCCACGTCCACGTAATCATAAAAATAAAAACAACTTTTAAAGCTTGTAGGAATATTCCGGTAGACGTTAGTATGACGCCTACATGCTACACCTTATATTATAAACATATTATTCTGATACATATGTAGGTATTAAAAACATAATAAAACGAGATAAAATGTATGCAAATTGTACCTATTTCTTGTCATACCATGTCGTAATATTAGTTAAAATATTCTCCAAGCTCGCCAATGTCGACAATCCAATTGAATTCAATATTGATTGCGATCAGCATTGCGTTTGGGACATATTTTTACATATTATTGTGATGGGATCGCACGTCCACGACTCCGGGACGATCGCATTAAAGTCGATTATCATTTTATTCGCGACACAATGGACAAAATTTCCAAGAGTTTTTATGGCCGGCGTCCCCACACCTGCGTCTGCGCATTGTTCATCGAAAACGTTTTACATGCAATCATCGTGAGTACAATTTTGATCAGCGCATAACTTTTCATTGATATTATTGTTCATAGTATTCGTAGCTTTCCGTGAAGCCTGCTTGGTAACTACCGTCTAGCTACCACTATTACCAGAGTCACCAAGCGACTCGAATTGCTCCGATTTATAGACTTCTAGAGTCTGCACTCCCTTTGTCCCTCTTTTTAGTCGGCAGAGCATGACGTCTTACAACTTGACAAAAACAGTTGTTATCATAATTTAAAAAAACTGAAACTTACCATTCGATGCTTCTGTATCCTTTAACGCAGCAGTGGATGCTTTTAAATTTGTCCTGAAAGCCGTATTCGAGAGGCACGGGCTCCTTAGTGAAGTGCATCCCCGAGGAGTTAGTGTGGAAGGTGTTGGTGGAACAGTAGCCCGCTGAGTGAGCGCGCGGGGCCCCCGCCACCACGGCCAGAGCTATTAGCGCCCACATCGCGGTAATTTCAATCCTGCAAAAGAAACCCTAATTACTATCTTTACTGCACCAAATTACTAAAGTACACGTAATGCAGCCAATTGCACTTGAAAGTAAAGTTGCATTCGAAATGAATACAGGTAAGGAATTTTCTGAAAGGCATTTTATTTAAACACAAAGAGGTAACACATTTTCCTCGATTTCAGCGAAGCCAAAAGAAGGGTTTAAATTTCAACTTTTATGTGTATTGTGCATATTATGTCCTCACGCACTTCTTATAAAATTCTCAAAATTCGATTAAAGTATAAATATTTATTGATCATCCCTTGGACACCCAAACTAAAGAGCCTTCCAAAGGACGTAAAGTCATTTTGCAATTAGTAGGAGAGCTGGCACCAACTTTGAGTAGGTATTTGAGGCAAGCTGAAAACTTGTCACATAGCTCTCCTATCATACCCCAACACAGTGCAGACCTGGCTGGTCAGTAGCGGGGCTAAACCGACCACGAAACTTTTTTTGATAAAAATGTATTTGAGGACGATGGTGTACAGGGCGAATAGGTCTGTATGATGGTAACAGCAGTCAGCAGGTTTGTCCAACATACCTATAAAATTTCAGTGGTCCACCATTAAAAACTACTAGTATGATCCAACCATACCTACTTGAGCCCAAATTAATCTCTTCAGTTTGTGTTGCGTCCAGCTAATTTATAGTAAAATTTTCGGCACTCGATCGCTCTTTACAGTGGTCGCTGGTGTTTGACGGATCCACATTTATTATTTAAAAATATATATAAATATATTTTCTTTGTTTTTGCATATACGGCACAGGACTACGTCATACATTGCAGTACGATCCAGTTTAATTCCGAATATACTCCAGGCTTTGTGGTAGAGCTGTAAGTAGCCCGGTAGGCTAGCTAACACCCACATGCTCGAGTCAGCCGCTAAACGAGTTGTGTCCAACATGTTCCGGTTGGAGAGTAACTACATTTATTTTCTTTCTTTCTGATTAAACTGACAATACATCTAAGTATCTATCTACCTATCTATATCTATCTAACTTCTTTTATATCTATCTTTACATAAATAATAAAACTATAACTGATCGCTGTTTGTGCACGCTAATCTCAGAAACGGTTGAATTGAATGGATTTTTATGGGACTTTTACTGGGAGATTATGAACGAACGAAGCTGCGATTGGCAATACATTCGGTGGTACTGCTGTCCATGACCAATGGCTTCCATTTACCATCACGTCTCGAAGCGCCTTTTGCTGGCTAATAACAAAAAATTAACAATGCAACACGGGTTGACAATAAATGATATTCGTATTTATCTGCAACTGTACCGAAACAATTTGCAATACCTGTTACCAGATCCTGTTTTAATTTCAAACAATTATCGATACGAGAACAACAAAGCTTGCAGACAAATTCTTTACTACCAATGTCGTTACGCTGACTTCATAATAACACTGACAAATACAATAATTATATTGTTATTTATTTACTAGCAAATTATTATTTACGAGATAAAGAAAGAAATTAAATTAAACTGTTTAAAGCAAAAAGAGTTATGAAGTTCCTTGGTAAAATGCCTTCAACATAGTATTTTTTTTGACAATAGTAACTTTTATGCTTATATGTCATATGTTTATAAAAATGTACAGTAATTCACAAGTTGTTTATCATGTACCCGATTATCTCGGAATTCATCGTACAAAAAAGTATAATCCTTAAAGTTAGGTGACCTAGTAAACAAAGTGAGAAATAAGTAGGTATATTGCAATCAAACAAATTGAGATTTAAGGGGATTACAAAAAATATGACTAATTTTTACTATTTACGGTTTAAAAGATAAGTGGGGAAAATACCGATGTGTTTTGTTCGGCAGATCCTTTAATTAGGGTTCCGTATCCAAAGGGTAAAACGGGACCCTATTACTGAGACTTCGCTGTCCGTCCGTCCGTCCGTCTGTCACCAGGCTGTATCTCATAAACAGTAATAGTAACACAGTTGAAATTTTTTGGATATGGAAACCTAAAACGTTATTACCAGATTTTACAAATAATCATTAAAACCTAGTATTTGCTTGTTATCAAGCTAATTATTGAGTAAGTACTTCTGTAGTAAAAATGTGTTGCAAAAATTCTACGTCGGTGAGGTAGGTACGCGAATTCGCAAAAACCGAATTCCAGTAAAAACTCGCCCTACTCCATACATAGAAAATCGAACAGGATATTATAACCTGGTTAGAAGGATTGCGACGAAAATAATTCACCTGTAGAATTTCATGACTTGGTTCTATGTAAGATACCAGTATGTTACATAGTAAGCTATTAAGGTAGTGAATGCACCTACTACATAATTATTATGTTAGTAGTTAACAGTTGACTGGATTCGATTGATAATAAATAATTAACCTTAAATTCAATATTCAATTAGGTTTCGGATATTTCAATTAAGACCGGTTAAATCATTTCAAGGAACTGCGTCTGTCAATGTTTTTAAAAAACTTTGTATAGGTATTTCTGTATTTTTAATCATTAAGCCCCCGGCTTACAGGTCAACAAGGTCAGGACAAACAGGTCAACCTTATTGGTTGACCTGTTTGTCTGTCTGTGTGTCGGTCTGTGAAAACGTAGCTTCTGAATGAGTTAACGTTGGGGCGTTTGATAAGTAATCATCAACTCATAGAGGTTGCAATAAATGAATTATTATTATTATTATTATTAGAGGATCATCAATGGAAATAGTATGTGAAGGACTAAAGTGAGTTTCTAGTCGTATCTCGTGACTTATTCTATGAACGAAAAAGGATTTAGTTTGTTAAAGAATGTTTGTAAAAAAATGTTTGCTCTATAATTAGCACCGGGTAAATTTATTCTACAAAATCAATCCTTATAGGCTCAGCAACTCTAAATGCAGCACATACATTTTTGCCTTTTGAATATTTTTCCAAAAGGTATTTATTTCTGAAATTGGTAAGTTGGTTTCCTTTTAACTTATAACACTTAGATTTATCCAACGCACAATTACCATAAAATGATTTTAATGAACGAACCGAATATCTACATACAAGGAATAATCGATTAGATAAATCGCTATGCCAGTATCGATTCAGATGAAAGTGCCCTAATGATCAATGCAGTCGCGTTTGAAACGTAATGCGTGTACTGATAGGTGTTCACTGTTCATGTAGTCGAGAGTTGCCTCGCGGGTATGTTTCCCGCTGTTAGCTGCATGTCGACAGTTGTCTGCGCCGACCTGTAACACGGGGAGGAGCACAATCTTGTTCCGCGGCGAGTCGAGTGATTTTTGCAATTACCGACAAGCGGCATACATATCTGACGGCAATTTGCCGGCCGGGCCGCTCCTCCCGCGAGCTGCGTTGATCGACTTCTCGGAATCGCATCGCAGTTGCATCAACTGTGCCTCGCGCTAGGGCGATTAACGCACTAATTACCACGCTGTATACCACCGCGCGTCGAGTCCGCGTTGGTGTATGGAACATTTTTAAGTTTGTAGTTTCTCCGCGGTACTTCTTTATAGGAAACTATTGTTAACATTTGGTATGATGCATCCAGAAGATCGCCAAGTTCAATATTGTCAAACAAAACATTTTCTTTACATAAATGACTCATTTCATTCTTATTTAAAGGTAGCCATTGACGATACGATGGAAGTACCTACCTTCAAAGGAAATCTTTGAAATTTTGGAAGCCGTCGACGATACGTCCATTTGGAAATTTTGGAATGCTTCTAAATGTATGGAGGGACTTCCAAATGTCTTCCATTTGGAAGCACTTAAGTGATATTTTCACGTCGGACATGCAGACAGGCAGACACCTTTGCATTATTTCTGGGTTTCCTGGTCCATTAAATAAGGTAATGAAAAACTGAAAGAGCGTTAGGGCTCTTTCAATTTAAGCGTTTCGTGTCGTATGGCTGCAATGCGGAATCGGTACGTTTGTCGTCCGACACACGAACGGTCGTGTGTTTTCATACGTCCTCGCGGGTAGAAGGTACCATTGCTCGCCTCTTGGTTTTGGCCATTGGGTTTTAACAACAATTGTGTTAGTTAGAATTGTGGATACGGTGTAACTTTTATGGTAGCGACCATCTTAGTATGTAAGCTTTGCAGCATTAGTGTGGCCAAATTAGAAAGAGACTCTTAGCTATACTTACCTAACTGAAATACTACTAAGTACTTACCACTACTAGTGCTACTAGTACTACTGCTGCTAGCTATTACTAACCACAACTAAAAAAACGAACTATTACTTACAGTTCCTGTCCCAGTCCTTATTCGGTCTAAAGAACAGACCAACTTACATTCCTAATTTCACCCTGTGTTAACTTAACTAGCCAATTAAGTACATCAAGCATATTAAATTATATAGGTATATGTAAAAGAAATAAACAACAGGAATATGCATCATGTATGAATATTGTATAACAACTTTATTGCATATATAGTAATAGTAATAGTAATTATATTATATTCACGTTGTAGTTCCCAAATAATAGACTTCGCATGAACGCACGTCGTGGCTGGATAATTCGGAGTACCTACTCGTATAATCGATAGAGGCTGTGCAAATGAGATAGACTGGATAGTAGTAGACTGGCTAGAGGAAAAACAAACAACAACCTACAATACACCTATTATTAGAAAATTAAATTTGCTGATTAAAATGAAATATCTGTAAATTTAAAAATGACCTTTTAATTTCATAATATACACTATAAATGATGAAAACGTTTAGCATTCCTATCACAACAATGACAATTTATAACAATTATCAAAGATTAAAAAAACCGGCCAAGTGCGAGTCGGACTCGCGCAAGAAAGGTTTCCGTACCATTATGCATAAAAACGCCAAAAAATCTGGTCTGTTGTATGAAAGCCTCACTTAAATATTTAATTGTTTTATTGTAGCCACATATTTTTTTATTCTTTTTTTTAGTATTTGTTGTTGTAGCAGCAACAGAAATACATCATCTGTGAAAATTTAAACTGTGTAACTATTATGGTTCATGAGATACAGCCTGGTGACAGACGGACAGCAAAGTCTCAGTAATAGGCTCCCGTTTTACCCTTTGGGTACGGAACCCTAAAAATTACTAGGATAAACTAAAAACTATATCTTGGTGGTACTAGGTCTAGCACACTGACGTAATTGCCCAGCAGGCTGGTAAACCAGGATAAGAATAAAAGACAAAGGAAGTTGTTTACTTACTTGGTCATAAAGATGAAGCCCGGCTGACTAGCCACCTCACCTTTGTTTGCGTAAGCTGCCTAACAACTTGTTGTGTTCTGGCTGATGGTTTGAGAACCAGTATTTCATTCTTTACCAACCGGTAAATAATTACTTTAGTATATTATTAACTAGCTGTTGCCTGCGACTTCATTCTTATCACATAAGAGTTGTCCTGTGTGAATCTCAATCCTGAGGGGAATTGAAGGTTAGCCTATAAATGTTGCTCCACAATCAGAGGAGGTTCTCCCAGTGAAATTCTCATAAAAATCCTTTCAACCATTTCTGAGATTAACATCCACAAACATACAGACACAGACAAAATTAAAAAACATTGTTTTAGGTTCTCTGGCATATATAAAGGCCCCCCATTATAAATTTTTGCATGTATTTGTCATGTACAGACAGCGAACAGGTACAGATTTATTATATGTGTAGAAGATATTGATGTCCATGGGCGATGGTGATCACTTACCATCAGATGACTTTTGATGAGTATAGAAAATAATTGGATACAATAGTTATCCTCTTAGAGTTATTTTTCGTGTCAGATTTTTCAATAACAACATTGATTCATGTACTGTGTTTGTTTAAGTTACCGCTTTAATTTTCAAGAATACATAATTTTTTATGGAATAAAGATATTCAAACCAAAATGTACCAAGCATATGGATGGTGTCCAACTAATTAATGGCCAAATAGTGAAAGCAGATCCTATTACTGAGAAGGCTTAGAGCACACCCTAGCACACTATTCTAGTGTAAATTTAGAATAAAATATGAAGAAAGCATAATAAAAACTTAAATAAAGTGTATATTGTGTTTGAAATTTGCCCATAATTCATTTTGTCAACAACAAAGCATGCTTTATTTATGTAACACTTTATAGTGAAATCTACGTAAATAATATTATAAATGCTGAGACACTCAACACGACAACACAAATAACGCATAGTTATTTATATATATCTATCTATGATCTAGGTGATCTAGGAATATACATTTTTTATGACATATAAATATCTGCCCTAGCTGGGAATTGAACCTCCGACCCATTTCGCAAGCAAGTTCATTACCAACTAGACTAGGCTAGGCCTGGGTCTGTGTGGTAACATTGTATATTTATTTCATTGTTTAATTGACAGGAATCAATTGATTGAACATCTTAAAGATATCCTGAATATACATATTTATATTCACCATGGGTATTTTATGTATCTTTTGAATATTCAATTTAATCAGTGAGAAAAGCAATCTATTTATAAATAATATAAAATTAAGTTTCTAAGCAATACTGTCACAGAAATTCACCAGTTATTATAGTATGGGAAGAAAAATGTATACATAGTTTGCAGTTTTTTTTAAAGCTGTTGTAATGCTCAAAAATATATGAAACTGTGAAAAAAATATACTCAATGGTTTGCCCATACATTATATTGCATAAAATTCATTTCATTAGAAGTGTACTCTTATGTTCTGTATAAGTTTAATAAAAAAATCAAGCTTTTTCTTTGTAATTTATCATGTAATTACCTATTTTTGTAATTATTTATTACGTCCGTTGTGGTTTACTATATCCTTGCTTTACCTCCTTATTTTCGTAAAAATTGCCTATGCATAAAATATTGTATAATATATATATACCTATGGGTAGGAATACGAAATTAATACAAAGTTAATAATCGATAGAAAGTGATTAAGCTATATAATTATAAATATATACATTGCAGTTAAATGCATCAGCTGAGAAACTTTCGAAAAACAAAACTTTATAAAATCAATGTTTTTTCTTGTATCATCATTCTTTTGATATAAAAATCTGTTCACTTTTACCTAAACACAAGTAGAAATTAGAATCATGTTATCAAATTGCAAAAAAGTGAAGGTACATAAGAGTTACTCACCAAATCTGAAGATGATAAATCCAAGTTTCCAAGAATTACAAGATTTTGCAAAGCCGAAACTTAAACGAAATTGTCACAGTTTATTCACTACACTTCTTTTCATTTTAATCCGTTCATATTGAATCGAATATAAAAGCTACAACGGTAAATATAAAAGTTTTTCGTAGTTAAATTGTTGAAAAGTCATTCTACATATTTCACACAATCCACACCGTTGAATGCTAAAACAAGACTGAAATGATTGATTTGAATAAAAAATAGTTCAACTACTGAATGAAGTTTGAACGAACTATACTTGAAAGGACATATTTTGATTTGACACTAATGACAACACGTTCACATGCAGGCAGCTGGCAGACCCACGCAGAATCCATAGAGATATGTTTCAGGTTTCAGTATATACAAAAGTACCTAGGTACTCTGTGGAGATATGGCAGAATCCGCCGGATGATGGCTGGCCGGATGCAAGTTAGCACCATAGAGATATCTCTATGGTTAGTAGGACAGCCGTAGGTATGGCCATTGATCTATAGGTAGATATGGATTAGACACTAGAGCAAAAATAGCGTGCCTGACGGTGCCTGTCAAAATTTTAGTGAAAGAAAACATGGCTGCTTCTACTAGTGTTGTGCGCACTACGTGTACGGAAACAGTATCGATATTTAGTTTAATGACTTACGTTACAACAGCAAAAATACATATCGTTCGTCTTTTTTTTTAATTCCTTTAAAAACTGACTCTGAATTTTGGATGTAACAATTTGGGTTTTGTAGGAATGTCTTTAGGAAGAATTAAAAATTAAATTGTTACAAACACAATAACTTCTGCTGTGTGCTCTCTAAACAAAATGGCTGCCATTTTATCATGGACGGGGTAAGATAAAATTTAGATAGTGATTTGTCGATAAAAAATACCATATTTTATCACCCTTAAGTCTCCGACACCGGTGACCAGACACATTGTATATTAATGATATACAAACTTTTAATTCGTTCTTACTTATCATGGCTACAAAAATGTATTCATGCGATTCGCACTTGACCACATTTTTATCGATACTAAATAAACATATTTCACGTCACTACTGTAATGTTTGAAACGAGATGACATGTATTTGAGCGGTATAGAAAACATGAAAATGGCCGGCCTGCCACACTTTTGCCAGCTAATTTTATATGACGTTTAGGATTAGGGCGTCTCTATCTAAGTATATTCCTATCTCTATGGGTATGGCTCGCCCACTCTAGTGTAGTGTAATATCTCTATGAGTAGGTAGGTACCTAGGTATAGTAAACCCAACTTAAGACTGAAACGAAAGAGGCGCTGTCGGACGCATTTGACATTCATTTGACCAATCATTGCACACTAGTAACTGACAGATGAATGAACACAACCAACGCACTTATGAATGACTTTTCGTTAGTTCCAATTTTTGCCATTTCAGAGTTAAGTTGGGCGGACTGTACGCATGGGGACGTGACATTCGCAAGTGACATTTAATTGAACGCCGGTTTTTGACAGCTGACGTTTGTCTATAGCTTGGAAAAGCTTGGAGGAATACTTATTACGCGATACTTCGTAGTATCACTGTATAGTTGTACTGTGCGTAGGGTTGCCAGATCCCCAAATCTAAAAGCCGGACAGACCACCTAGTTTGGCCGGACATTTGGGTAAAAAAGCCGGACTTCTATTAAAATATCACCTTGATAGTTGTTTTTTTTTGACAGTATCTCAGAAATGGTGCAATTTAGCGAGAAATTAAAGCTTATAAAATTCGCTACAACATTTTTTCCATGCACTTTTTGGATATTCCCAACCGTTATTGAAATACATGCTCCAAAATTAATGTTTGTACGTGTGTGTTGCGCGCCTGCGTATTACGAAGTTCTGCCACAACTTGTATACTGCTGCCGAGTACAGGGTATGCATGCTGTATAATAAATGCATATAGTAGCATTTATTATTATTATTTATTTGGTCGTTGGTTAATAGGGTGCACGGCAGTGTTCAAGCCAAGTTTATATAAAAAAATATATACATATTTCAAATTCGAATATTAGCTTCATTAGAGACACGGTAGTGTCTAAGCCAAGTTCCACAAAAAATACCCCTTTTGTTTTGTTCATTAAAATTATTGGAGTTTACTCCTTAAGAAACGATTTGAGTTATAAGGCCCGGTACGGGAATTTTATGAGGAGTAAAATCAAGTGTAACACGAAAGTTGAGGCGTTATGTAGAAAGAGACAAACATATAAATCTGTAGGATTGAACGTGTAAAAGAATGAGATGGAATACATTACACAGCGTATCTCATTCTCGGGGTCTCCTCTTTGCGCGATACTTCGTAGTCTCAATGTATAGTTGTACTGTGCGTATGTTTGTACGTGTGTGTTGCGCGCCTGCGTATTACGAAGTTCTGCCACAACTTGTATACTGCTGCCGAGTACAGGGTATGCATGCTGTATAATAAATGCATATAGTAGCATTTATTATTATTGGAGTTTACTCCTTAAGAAACGATTTGAGTTATAAGGCCCGGTACGGGAATTTTATGAGGAGTAAAATCAAGTGTTAACAAAAGTTGAGGCGTTATGTAGAAAGAGACAAACATATAAATCTGTAGGATTGAACGTGTAAAAGAATGAGATGGAATACATTACACAGCGTATCTCATTCTCGGGGTCTCCTCTTTGCGCGATACTTCGTAGTCTCACTGTATAGTTGTACTGTGCGTATGTTTGTACGTGTGTACTGCTTGTATACTGCTGCCGAGTACAGGTTATGCATGCTGTATAATAAATGCATATAGTAGCATTTATTATTATTATTTATTTGGTCGTTGGTTAATAGGGTGCACGGCAGTGTTCAAGCCAAGTTTATATGAAATACAATTGATAAAAAAAAATATACATATTTCAAATTCGAATATTAGCTTCATTAGAGACACGGTAGTGTCTAAGCCAAGTTCCACAAAAAATACCCCTTTTGTTTTGTTGTTCATTAAAATTATTTGTTTCCTATTTCTTATAATACTTGGTGCACGGCAGTGCACCTCGCCAAGTTCGAAATTTTAAATAAAGTTTTATTTCGTTTATTATTTATTTGGTCGTTGGTTAATAGGGTGCACGGCAGTGTTCAAGCCAAGTTTATATGAAATACAATTGATAAAAAAATTGGTTGTCTGTAAAGTCAGTTTACTGACGATAGTTGAACGTGACAACGTCTTAAGAAAATACTGATGGAATGGTAGCATAATGACTAATAGTCATCCTAAACTATCTTTGAATACTTAGTTATAATTTATTTACTGTTATATTGCAGTTAAAAACCTTTATTAAATATTTTACCAAAAAGACTAGTCGTTGCATACCGTATAACGAAACCTTAATCTTTAGCTAGTCTGTGCATATTATGTCATGTCAATGTGCCACAAACAAGTCAAAACAAAACGTGAAGCCAAGTATTACCCTAATATGGCGCCGACTCCGCCCACAAAACAGGGATGTTATTATATAGTACAAAATATCGACATCGATTTAACGTTCAAAGATAAAATCCATACTACCTTTCTAATTTTTAGTGACCAACCGTAGGTTCCGATTTGTTTTTTCCGATCCGTTTTGTTTTTTTCCGTAGTATTTGTATCTTATGTCTAAGTAACACAAAATTACTGATTTGACCAATAGTAATTTATGTGAACTCTCATGTTCGCTGTTGCCACTACAAAAAACTCAATAAACTTAAAAATTTACGCGAAAATAAAAGATAATTACAACTAACCTGAAGAATGATAATGCTTCGTCTTTTTTCAGAGAACTTGAAGTCTCTCCCTCTAATACAACACTTCACCATGTTAGTTTTTGATAAATATGGTAATTAATAATAAAACAGAAAGTTTTTTAAGTCACAAGTCTCACTGTTTTTTGAATATATTTGTTTACGTTACAGATGACAGATCATCACTGTATCTGTATGGTCATTGTCAAAACTGTCAACCTAAGCGACCCTAAAATGGCGTCCCTTGCTTCAAGGCGGGGCTTCGGAGATATTTCTAAAAATGTTACCAGTTGAATGAAACGTACGACATATATTGTACTTTTTCTTCAAACGCAAATTGTAATGTGTAAGAACGAGACAAATATATATTTGGTATTGTGGACCATATTTACATGATATTTGTATAACGTAAAATTATAAGGGCTTATCCTCTTTTTTTCTTTAATCATTGGTTATAAATAATTTCGATAAAAAGCAAAAGAAAAACGTCAGAGTTACATTGACAAAGGCCGATTGTGCTTCTTTGTCGCTCGTTCCGCGTTCTCGCTCACACGGTAACGACGCATGACGTCAGATAACGACGCATAGACGTCATGTTTTTTGTGCGTGCAGCCGTATATCGATTTATTAAACGTAACGTTGTCACGTCAAAATATACATATTTCAAATTCGAATATTAGCTTCATTAGAGACACGATAGTGTCTAAGCCAAGTTCCACAAAAAATACCCCTTTTGTTTTGTTCATTAAAATTATTTTTTCGTTTCCTATTTCTTAAAATACTTGGTGCACGGCAGTGCACCTCGCCAAGTTTTTTTTCTATTCGATATATATCATAATTATCGTTCGTAAGGAGTAAACTCCAATCGTGCGTCGTAGCTGACACACACTTTTTTATTTTTATTTATTTGGTCGTTGGTTAATAGGGTGCACGGCAGTGTTCAAGCCAAGTTTATATGAAATACAATTGATAAAAAAATATACATATTTCAAATTCGAATATTAGCTTCATTAGAGACACGGTAGTGTCTAAGCCAAGTTCCACAAAAAATACCCCATTTGTTTTGTTGTTCATTAAAATTATTTGTTTCCTATTTCTTATAATACTTGGTGCACGGCAGTGCACCTCGCCAAGTTCGAAATTTTAAAAAAAGTTTTATTTCGTTTATTATTATTTATTTGGTCGTTGGTTAATAGGGTGCACGGCAGTGTTCAAGTCAAGTTTATATGAAATACAATTGATAAAAAAAATATACATATTTCAAATTCGAATATTAGCTTCATTAGAGACACGGTAGTGTCTAAGCCAAGTTCCACAAAAAATACCCCTTTTGTTTTGTTCATTAAAATTATTTTCTCGTTTCCTATTTCTTATAATACTTGGTGCACGGCAGTGCACCTCGCCAAGTTCGAAATTTTAAATAAAGTTTTATTTATATTATTTTGTAACATACTTTATGTAATACGCTTTATTGAAGTAATATAAATAATCCGAATAATTACAGATATATGTTTGTTTCTTTTATCATTTTAGCAGATGCGTTCATTTACCCTTTTTTTCTATTCGATATATATCATAATTATCGTTCGTAAGGAGTAAACTCCAATCGTGCGTCGTAGCTGACACACACTTTTTTTTATTATGAATCCATATCTGATTTCAAATATTCTATATCAAACATCAAGCATCAGAATCCCTTCAATGTGAATCACAATTATTCCAGCATTAATTATAAAATTATCTAACTCTTCGATTCTATAACTCAAACTCTGTCTGTAGCGTTCCTTTTATTTTCTAAGTTTATAATATGGTATGGTCAGTCATTTTTCTAATCCTAATCTGTAAGCTTGCTGACTTCTGTAAACAATACATAAAAAGTTAGTTGTAATCATTATGCATATTACAATTTATTTATTGAAATAATATTTCTAGCGGTTAATAGAAATAAAACTATCAAACACAACTAGTCCGACTCACCTGTAAACGTCGAGATGGCACGACATGACATGTAAACAATCAATATTTTTCACATAAACCTCGCTATTTTGTTGTTTTTCCTTCTTCATACTCGGTTATCATGGTAAAATATAGCTTCCTTGACCCACTTTTATCGTTTTATTTCTTTTGAGTAAGTAGGTAATTTGCGGATACGACATAAAATATTATTGACTTGGAAAGTAATCATGGCGGTCGGTCACTGACAGTACGTCAGAAAGTTTGACATTGTTTTGACGTAATTTTGCTGTTGCCATCTAAAATTTCTTTAAAAATACGAGGTTCTACTTTCATTTGCCAGACTATACAATCTATTGTTACCTATCAATCATAATTCAAAAAGTGCGCGGAAAAGATCTTTTCATCCCACCTATTCGAAAAAGACGACTTGGTTCGCACTTAAAGGCGCCCAAAGTTGATTTCTTTTTTATTGAATTAAGGTAGCAAACGAGCATGCAGCACCACCCTTCCGCTGCCGCCCATGGCAATTGTGACCGACTTAGAACAAGACCCAATTTAGGGACTAGGGTGGTTAGTCCAATTAGTAGATGGTGTTAGAATGTTAGTTGGTTAGTTTGTTAATAAGTGTGAGGACAGGGACTGTAAGTGATAGTTAGTCCTGTTAGTGAATATTAGTATTGTCCAGTTAGTAATGATTAGTGTGAGTCTTGTTCCAATTCGGTCACAGATGCGTTGCTACCCCTGAGGACTGAGATGGTCACCTCTAAAAAAGTGAACCGGCTCCACACCTTCCTATCCGGAACACAATTGCTCTTAAAAACAATTATTATGACGGTAGGAATGGTACTGAGTACCTTGGCGGGCGGTGGTACTTCCCCGGGTGAGCTCTAGGCCCTACCACCTGAATAAACTATAAGAAACTATCAGCGGGCGGGAATGAGTTTTTCCTCCCCGTTATTTAAATAAGTGCGCGGAAATAGTAGATTGTATAACAAGGGAGCAAAGTAATATTTTTACGGCAAGGGCGCTTTTTTGAATCCAGAGTGAAGTGAGGGATTCTAGAGTAGAATCCTGAACGTAGCGAGGGATCAAAGTATGTCGCCCGAGCCAGAAATATTTGCTCCCGAGTGATACACTCTACTTTTCATCCCCCCCTATGAGAAAATAAAAGGCGCCTCAAATTCAGGAATAATACTACTATATCTGTATGAAGTTATTACAGGATCAATAACTACACATAAAAAACGAATTATTATTAATTTTCCCCAAGATTTTTAATTTTTAAGTGCTTTTAGTGTTTAATATTTTTTTTTACTTTATAATTTTAAAGGTTATTAACCTTTCCTGATTGTTCTCTGATTATTAATTATGTTTTATTAACACACTATAAAAGGGCAAAATAATACGACTCGTGTTACAACTTCAGTTACAATTTATTCAATGATCCAAGTATTGACAACAACAAATCTTCCTTTGCTGTCGTCGTTCCATTTTCAAATAGGTACCGGCCAGGTCGCTGGCCAGTATCATTTTAATAGAAAACCTGAAAAGAATGATCTGACTCCTCTCCTCTCCTCACTCCTCTCCTCTCCACTAAAACACTACTCTGCTCAAAAGCACCGCTCCTCTCAATAGCACCTCTCCACTCCACATCTGGCAACACCAGTATGCCAAAACTGCCCTCGCTTCAGCACATCTCATATCACCGCCTCCTGTAGTCATTGCTCCTCACAGTTGGTATAGCACAGGCATAAAAATCCTCCGTTACAGTCGGCCATCCTGAAACAATTGCGTCCCGCAATTGGCACGCATACCACAGTATTACAATTCAACAAAATCAACACCAAATATCAGACCATAATGACATGGCTCGGCATAACATCTGCATAGAATACATCACCTTTTAAAGCTGAAATAAAAACCATAACTCCTCCATCTAAAATAAATTCGAAAATTCTGCTCAACGTTTCTAGCGACCCAAAGTAGCGACCCTTCATTTGTCAATAAAATCAACTCAAGCTTTCAGTTGCCATAGCATTGCAAATAACATCGATTGTCAAAATCCTTTGCTTCACTTTTTTCCAATTTACATTTTATACCACAATGACAAATCATCTCATAATTTGGGGTCAATTCTTCACGTTTACCAAGCTTTACAATCTTTCTATACCTACGCCGCACATTCACTTAATTCCAGCTCTCTTTATGATTTCACGTTTTCTTTCAATCAATAAATTCCGATTTATCTGTCATAGGCTTCACAAATATCCTTCGAGAAAATGCCAATTTTATTCCAATAGCTATTCGCAATTGTCAATCCAAAGAGTATCTTTCTTTTGTCTATTCTTCATTTGTTTTGATGGAAATGCATTTTTGTTTCTCAAAATCTTTTGTTCTTCCATTGACACATTTTATCTGACAATTTATGCCTTTTTCCCAGAAATACATGTCATTGCAATTTGTAATATTTTCCACATCAAGAAATATCAGTTTCCATCACTTGCTTTCGCATATTATCTCCAGAGCAACAATCTTTATCGTAGGATGACACTTTCTCACAGGCGAATCTGACTCGAGCGCTCTAAAACCTTGCCGCACATTTTACCCAAACTGAATGAACTTTTAGACACAATGAATCGATACCAGTAACAGCCTTGCTTCGTAATCTCTTCGTTTATCCATTTTTCACCACAATATCGATCGGACATCCTTAGAAAATTTTCTGACACGTAACGTCATACGACTAGACATTGAAATCTTACTGCTTTTAATCGAGAACGCTTACAATTTTCGGCCATTGTTTTCTATTCTCTCCATTAGCACGTAGGTATTATGTTCTACAACATAACTATCCACTTCTGAATATAAAAGGGCAAAATAATACGACTCGTGTTACAACTTCAGTTACAATTTATTCAATGATCCAAGTATTGACAACAACAAATCTTCCTTTGCTGTCGTCGTTCCATTTTCAAATAGGTACCGGCCAGGTCGCTGGCCAGTATCATTTTAATAGAAAACCTGAAAAGAATGATCTGACTCCTCTCCTCTCCTCACTCCTCTCCTCTCCACTAAAACACTACTCTGCTCAAAAGCACCGCTCCTCTCAATAGCACCTCTCCACTCCACATCTGGCAACACCAGTATGCCAAAACTGCCCTCGCTTCAGCACATCTCATATCACCGCCTCCTGTAGTCATTGCTCCTCACAGTTGGTATAGCACAGGCATAAAAATCCTCCGTTACAACACATTATAACATTTGCCATTTGGCAAAAATTGGAACTAACGAAAAGTCATTCATAAGTACGTTGTGGTCATTCATCTGTCAGTTACTAGTGTGCAATGATTGGTCAAATGAATGTCAAATGCATGCGTCCGACAGCGCCTCTTTCGTTTCAGTCTTAAGTTGGGTTTACTATATATAGTACAGTGCCACAAACTTACCATCTGTTCCGGTGGCCAAAATTAGAATTTAATGCAAATGTTATACTTTTGCCAGACAAAGACAAATACAGTAACGCCCCCCTTAACGGGTCACATAAGTTTTTGGCACTGTACATAATTGTTTAGAAAATAAAATCTAATGGACACAATGGCCAATAATTTTTATTGGTTTAATATATTTATGTATAAAATTTAATTAAAGATGGGACAAATATTTGAAAGATAAATGCTTATGAAATACTTTATTACTGTTCTACTTCTTTTTTGCCTTAACCGGTGCCTTTTTCAAATTTTTTAAGAACCGAAAGGCTCCAAGAGCGCGGCGCACCATGACTCCTCGCCACCAGGCCTGGATGCGCGTGGCAGCGTTTCGCACTCGCTCTTCGCGAGCTCTTCTTGCTGCACGCTCTCTTTTAAATGTCAACCATGCGCGCATTTCTCCTTGATGCAAAGTGTACTAGAAAAATAAAAATAAAATAAAAATTTAATAAAAATTTTGATTTAAGTCCTTGCAGTTCATTGAAATATAAAACCCTATTTAAATGCATATTTTAGGGAATAAGGTTTCACCCTATTTGATTTTTTGCCCTATTGAGGCGTTCCAGAATTCTATAGTGGTCTGGTGGATCAGTTGTGGTAGTGCTGCAGCAAATGAAGGTCATCTCAGAAAGAGGTCAAAGATGCACAATGTGCATTGCACATTGTAAAATACAAAAATTTGAAACTGAAAATTCCCAACCAACAAAACAGCACTTTTCAGACTATACACGGGACTTTTAAAATATAAACTACATAAAGTCTCAACAGCGTGATTCAAAATCTCCTTATAATGCCATCTAGCGTATTGTGAGTGAACTGTAACTTTCAAATGACAGCTAGCTTTCTTGCATCGATAAATGAACCATTGTAATAATAGATGACGCTGTAAGGCAATAAAAAGAGGCAGAGTTAGTCTGAGAATGTTTTGTTAAAAATACGTTTAGAAATATACATAAAGGTATAATAAATTATATACCTAAACCTGTCTAAAGAATCACTCTTTCTATTGTTGAAAACTGTAAAAAATCTGTTTCGTAGTTTTCGAGTTTATCGCGTACAGACAAACAGACAGACAGACAGAAAACAGGACTTCTTTTTATAATTTATGTAGTGATTACCAGTTCCTGTAACTCCGTGCGCCTGGCGACAGTCACTCGCAACAATTCGCATTGTTGAGTTAATTGTTTGTGGATCCGCGCTGTATCATTCTCGTACCGTAAGATCCAGTGCTCTAACGACTGCTCTCGCTCCTAATAAATTAACACACAATTAAAGAGCAAAAGGGTTATCCGAGGGACATCCATAATTATGTAAGACTTAAACGATAAATCGTCTTTGCCACCAATCGTAAGAAGTTTAAAAATATTCAGGCACACCTAAGGTATAAGACAGAAAGAGGAAGCTAAATGATATGATAGGTGGGTTCTTTTGCATGGGTTATTCCCACTGGTCAGATTGCATCCAGATTTACATTAATGTCACCGGATCAGACAAGTGCAAGTCACGTTGTAGGTATGAACGAAACGCATTTATTAGTTAAGTTTAATATATTGGCCTAGTGTAATGAATATACGAAATACGAACCTTTATTTGCAATTCGTAAGCTCGCAAAAGTTCCCGATGTACGCGATTTTCATGTTCGAGATTTGGACCCGGGGTTGATGTTAATTCGAACTGGATCCGTAATTCCAAGGACTCTGCGCGGGCGCTCAGCCATTTCTCAGCGTAGCACAGCTGAGTATTTGTGTTTAAGATGCAATCCTAATAAAACGAACACATGATTTTACAGTGACGGGTGAAGATTAGACATATCATGGTTCCAAGGACTTTCGTGCTCAGATTAATCGCTTGAAGCCCGATCTATTGACGTTGTTAGTTAGCATATGGTTACCAAGTTTTAAAGTTAGGATAAGTATATCGCAGCACTTCCTTGGGTTTCTTAATATATCTTTATAATTAATCTACATAAGACGTTAGAGACAAAATATATTTCTATTAAATTCATCTTCTGGTGGTATTGAAATTGAAGGAGATATTATGTATGTACAGGTACATAGTACATAATATCTCCTTCAATTTCAATACCACCAGAAGATGAATTTACTACCTACTTATATCTCACTTTTGCTCACCTCTCTGCGATAATCAAAACTAGGTATAATGCACCTACTACTAGTTTTACTGATCAAAGGTTCCGCTGTAAAATGCCAGCTATTTACACAAAATAATCTTTGAATACAAAATAATTTAAACGTTTTAACCTTGATTTTATCACGAAGATATGCAGCTTTCTGATCACAATCCCGAAGTTCCAAGGTCCACTGTTGCTTCTTAGACAGCAAATTGCTAGATATTTCTTGTAGAGTACTGAAAACCAAAATCAAAGGTTACGTCATCTGGAACATTCAACCGCGGATCAGTGCCTCTATTATGAGTTGTTGTAGTAAACGTAAAGGACGTTACTATTGCAGTTAACGTTTAGAATTTGTATGAGAATCCGTACAGCGCCTCTAGCGGTTACGATACTGAACTACAATTCTCATACAAATTCTAAACGTCAACTGCAATAGTAACGTCCTTTACGTTTACTACAACAACTCATAATAGAGGCAGTAGGTATATTGTAACTATGAATAGCATTAACTATCGACATTAAAAAATCGAGTCCTTACGAGATGTTCCATTGACCAAATTTAGTTTATAATGGAATAGGTAAGTGAAGTGAAAATCTTTCAGAGGTATCTCCGATGCTGTGTGTCATAGAGCAGCATTGATAGAGCATAGAATAACCTCTAAATTAAAATATTTTTTTTGAGTCAAATAGTGATCCTTATCGCTGGTTTTTTTCATTAGTTGGGTAATCATGTAATAATAATTTATTGAAAGCAAGAAAAATTACTTTTTTAATTGTTCATAATTGGTGCGCAGTGCCTCCAAAAAAGCTGAAGTGTGCACCAGGATCTCAGAAGCACGTTGCAGCGTATGAAATTCTCCATTATCGGCTACTTCTATCAATGTTCTTCGAATGACGTCTTTGATAATTTGCCTGTAACACCAAAAAATGGATATTAATGTAAAGGAATGTTAGTTGCAGTTTATTATTAACAGCGCATCATAAATACTAACATGTAACCACATCCATACTAATATTATAAATGTGAAAGTGTGTTTGTTTGTTTGTGACTCTTTCACGTCGCAACATGGCTATTATATGGTATGGTTTATGTGTGTGGGGATAGTTAGGAGGGTGGAGAGTGACGTAGGCTACTTTTTACTGCGGAAAAACATCTCATTCCCATGGGAAGATCGATGTTTTGTTAGTTGCTAGATATTTAGTTCCGGATGTTGTTAATAGATGGCGTTAGTAAAATTCATTTACAAGTTCTGAATGACGCTATCAAATACTACATGTAATTTACTTATGTCATAGGCGAATATTATATCTGATATTCCAGTATATCTGTCGTGGCCATATCGTAGAGTTGCTCACATCATGAAATGATCGACCATATCATGAAATGGTCGCATTTCATGAAATGGTCAACTCAGTTTGGCCAGATTGTAAAATTGTCTACGTTTCACGATTTGGTCATCAACGTTTGACCGGATCGTAAAAACGCGGAATATAGGGCATAATTTCGAACCGAGACGTCTCCGGCGCTGCGGAAGGTGCAGCCCCTTCGCCCTTGCGTAACAAAGCACAGACACCCACGCTCGCCTGCGCAGCTTCGGCTTGCTGGTCGCCGAAGGCCTCAGCCGCTCCGGCTCGCCCGGGTGTCTGCGTTTTGTTACAGCGGGCGGGGGCTGCCCTCCCTCCGCGCCTCCGGGTTCTAAAAAACACTCTAGGGGTAGGGCATACAAGACCACGTGGAGTAGGGGTAGGCTAATTCGGTTCTGTAACCAATTCGACCTACCTACACCTTGAAGAATTTGACTGAGTAGTAATGGTAATGAGTATTCATTGCTTTATATCCAAAATCAACTCAATTTTTATGCTTCCGTTCAATGTTACTCGTTTTTAACAATGACGTGAATTGTATTCTGCAATTCGTAATTTTTGTTGCTACTCTTTTACTCTAGGCCGAATTGACAAGAGAAACAACATTTACGCCAACGGCCGCCATCTTTACACATAAACAAAGCGCTTGCAGCGCCTCTACCGGTAATTAATGTAACTACTTTACGATATGATCAAAATAATCTTAACCATTTCATGAAAAAGCCGCGCGTTTAGTTGATCATATCGAGAAACGATTTCTTATCATTGATCTGCTTAAACCACATCATGATGTAGCCAATAGACAGTTGACCATATCATGAAATGCGACCATTTCATGATATGGTCGATCATTTTCATTTCATGATGTGAGCAAATCTACGATGTGGCCAAGACATATCATTTTTAATAGGCTACTGTTTAGCCGAGATTCCTACGGGAGCGGGACCTACGTGGCTGTTACCTACGGGTCCCGAAGCGCAGCGCGGGCGGTTCTCTAGTACTTAAATATGATTTTAAAATTTTGCCAACGCGGACACTCAATTATCGATGGGTCCAAATAACGATATAAAAAATAAAAATCGTCACTTACCCGTTTCAGTTAAAATTTATACTTGCATGACTAGTGGCTCCATCTGCATGATAACTTACGGGACTATCTTACCGTTCTCTACAAAGTTTTTCCCTTTGTTGTGTAAGTTGTGTTTCACTTTTGCCCCGAAGCATCCAGTGCTGTGCGGAGCGCTCAATACTGCCCTCTGTAACAAATAATGCGATGGGAAGGTACAACGTAAGATGGCGGTGTATGTACCAAAACATCATCGAAATGATTCAAATATTAAACTCACAAGTAGTTAGAGGTACTTATTATCAGATGATTATAACGTGGTGATATATTATATTCTGTGAATTTTACCATTTATGTCTATGCGCTAACTAGCTAATACACACATCAACAAAGTCTAAGACTCAGGCACATTTTTGGTGACTACTTAAAAATGTAACTTTTTTTATAAAACATTTTTATGTGATTTAAAGGGTAACTTAATGCTTGTTTATAAATTAAAATTTCCATGTAGTTAAAGTGACAAAATAAAAGTTTAATTGAAAAGATCAAAAATGGGAAGAAAATTAATACACATGTACTAAACAAAAACTAAAACTAAATTGGCAAATTGACATTTTTATTAAACAAAAATTTATAGAAGTGGCATTTAGTAGTCTGTTGGACCTTCCTACGCATTAGCTAAGGCTCTGCAACGCCTTGGCATGCTTAGAATCAGGTTGTTCATAGTAGCCTGGGGAATCCTGCGCCAAGTTTGAGAGAGATCACAAAAAGTTCTTGTTCGGTGCATAAATTTTAAGGAATCTCTTCAAATGCCTTTCTGCCAAGCAAATCTCATGCATGCTCTATAGGATTCATGTCGCACGATTGTGGAGGCCAGTCTAGTACAGTGATATCATGTGTACGGAAAGCGGTCATCACTGACCGTGCAGTATGTGCTCGTGCATTAGCCTGCATAAACACAAAATCTTCACCCATTTGCTGTCGGAGCGGAGCAACAATGGGTTCAACCACCTCTTGGCGGTACTTTTCGGCAGTCAAGGTGCCCCGTATAAAAACGAGATCAGTTCTCCCGCCAACTCGAATTCCGCCCCAAACCATGATTGTTCCACCTTGGTAGGGAAGAACTTCTTGAGGACACTGAAGCCGTTCACGACGTCCTGAAGCACGCCAAACGCGTATCCTTCTTGAATCAGGATGGAAACCGAACCTGGATTCATCAGAAAACAGGACATAAGCCCACAGCTCGTTAGACCATCGTAAGTGATCATGTGCCCATTGTAACCGTCGTGCTCGATTGCCACGTCGAAGAGCTTGGACCCGTAACGGTCTACGAGACTTGAAACCAATCTCATGCAATCTCCTCCTGGCAGTTTGGGTGCTGACAGCCACTTGGTGGGCAGATCGCAGCTCTTCTACGAGTTGTCGAGCCGTAGTCCTAGGTTCCCTCTGGCTATGTTTCGTAAAAAACGGTCTTGGCGCTCAGTTGTTACCCGATATCTGCCACGGTGCCGTTCGGCCGTATTACCAGTGACACGATAGCGTTCCCACAATTTTCGGATAACCGATTGATTAGAATTAACAGCTGCAGCAACATCACGTTGTGAACGCCCGGCTTCGAGCATACCACTGCACGTAACATTTCATCACGAGTTAAATGGCGGCGCGAAATTATGCTTATTACTCTAAACTTCCTCCCTAAAATTGTTTTTCGCCAATAAACTAAAAATTTACTAGCCAAAAACAGTCACAAAGAAGAAGCGGGTCGTGAAAATAAACCCTCAGTAACGTTTTGCCGCCAATTTGCGCTTAAAAATGAGCGTGAATCTTAAAAAAATTGAATTTGGAAAAAAAAATTGAATTTCTTTATCATGCTCTTGTTACCTTTTAAAGTAACTAAGTGACCAGTACAGTCTTTAGATTAGTTTTATACGAAACAGTTTTCACTATTCACTGAGTCTTAGACTTTGTTGATGTGTTTATTTGGAGTATTCATTACAATACAGTAGGTACCTACAGCAAACGATATATCGCTCCTAAAACGAACTTAATACAGATAGACTATACCCAATAGTGTTAGACAAAAACATTGATATCAAAACATTTGCGTTATTGCTCAATAGGTCAGTAAATTGGTCGTTGTTGACTTTACATCCGTTCGCGGTTATTAGTTAACGAGCTTGTTTGTTTTGGCAACGTTATTAAGTTGTTTCAAATAAAAATAAATGTTATTGTAGACCTAGTTATATTTTTAGGTATTTTCAACAACGCATTTGTTAAATTTCACATATTTTTGTCTTACCGTAAATTATACTTAGGGTAAAACCGGGATAGATGCCACAGGGGAAAGATGCCTCATATTCTAAAAACCTAACTTCCCGAACTCGCGACTAGGAATTAATTATACAGGGTGTCCCGTAAGTTGTACGACAAACTGAAATGGAAGATACTTAGGTTGGAGAGAGACCTACCAGATGGCAAAAAATCGTTTTAGTAAAAGTCTCACCATTTTCAAGATTTTGACCTTTGTTTGATTTTTCAGAAATCGCGCTCTCTTACCCTACTTTTACTTGCTGACTACACAAATGAGCACATATTTTAATAAAAAAAAAATTCACGTACTCCCAGATAGTTGGTCTACAATCTCAAGCTATGATTGAGTTCAAATTATTACGTGATTCCTATTTCAAAGGTTAGTGATATTGCGTTGTATAACTTTGTAAATAATAACAAATTCCGTTATATTTTTTATTACGTCGATATATCATTGAGTCTGCGTTTAATTGTAAATAGGTGCCATTTTGTTTATAATTTATTTAAGAAATACTTAGGCATCTATCCCTATCAAAAATGATAGTTGCCCCGTTTTTCGAGATATAGGTGGCCCTTAGGGGCATCTATCACTCCATACACTGCCATTTCAGATTATAGCAGAACAAAGCCAAGAACAATATAAAAGAAAGGAAAGAGTGCGAGCTCGAGTCAGGATAATTTTCATATGGAAAATTAAAAGCACTATTCAACTAACTTCAATGAAATTGGATAAATTATTGAAAAAGTATTATTATGAATATTTTAACAACAATAAGGATTTTATATTTTATTTGAATAAATGATTCTTGATATTATTATTATTATTATTATTATCCATTAGCTAGCTTTATTAATAGAAATCATTCGTATAAAATTGATATTTTTAAAGTTAGGCGGCTGTTTCAAAAAGTGGGGCCATCTATCCCGGTTTTACCCTACATGTTCAGGCTCTCACGATTTATGTAATGCGAAAAATATTTTATATACTCTCTCATGCACAGTAAAAAATTAAAAAAGCAACCTGCATTTTTTAGGCCTCAACACCTTATGAAAAGTTTTTTTATGATTTTATGTCCAAAGACGATGTAAGTTCGTTTAACAAAAATAAAAAACACAAAGAGGTAAAATAAAATGACTATGTTATTCGGTGTGTATGTTATGATTATGTGTATGTTATTCTTATGTTATGTACCTTTCTTGTTTGTTAGTGGCGGTGATAGCCTAGTGGTTAAGAATTCGCTCCTATTATTTAAGGTGCTTTTCGGAGTAATGTGGGGTTTAAGCATTTAAATGTCACTTGCTACAAACGGTGAAGGAAAACATCGTAATGACACGACCTGCATGCCGGAGAGTTCGCAAAACTCAAAGGTGTGTGAAGCCCGTCAATCCGCACTTGGCCAGCGTGATGGACTATGGCCTTAACCTTCTCGTACAGAGAAGAGACCCGTGCTCAATAGTGGGCCATGATGGGTTGAGATGATGATGATGAGTATAAACAAATTGACTGTAACGTAATTACTACATAGTTTAAAATAAATAATTTGAAATATCTACATACCTACCAAAATTGCCAAGCAGTAATATTTTGCATCAATAATAACACGCTACGTAAACTGTATCTATTATTTTTGAAGACAACAAAGGGATGATACTCTATTGAGTTATAAATAATATCCTTATTAATTATACAAACCTCATTATAATATGTTTACGTACCCAAGATTCGTAACTGAAGGAGCATCACTTCCAAATTCATCACGAACAACAATGCGTCCATTGTGCTTATCCTGCCAAGAAAATAAAAGAAAAGCGTTGAGCGTGTTATCATCATTTAGGACACAATGAAATACCTTGAAAACAGCCGTAAAGGGCGTCGGAGTTATGTGAATAAAAATTCCTTTATAACTAACAAACCTCGTTGGAGATGTACTTATAATTTGAGCCGAGGTAGAGGAAGAGTATTTGTTTTATGATAGAGCACTTATTTATTTTACAGTTACTTATTTACATTTTAGCATGATGGTCATGCATGTGTCGGAGACACTTGTCAGGATGGTGGTATAATGCTCCGATTATCAGGTTGTAAGGTGAAAATAAAACACAGTGGGCGTTCAAACGTTAGGTAATTCTTAATGATTTAAAAATTAGGTTTCTCAGGTTACACAGTTTAAATTACAGTTTCCGGATTTAAATTTTATTCAAAGTTTAATGATTTATTTAGCTTGATTTAAGTCTAAGTTTTATTTCCGTCTCCGACACATGCATACCGTCGTCATAAAGCCGTCGCCGCGTCGTACTAATTTTTCTCAGTATTGATTAAAAAAATAAATGCCCTCAGAGCTACGTACCTTACAGTGACACCGGATAATATAATAATGTAATGTGATAGGTAGATCAAGAGAGATAATTTATAATTATAATCTAGTTCTTTAATAAGCGTCGTGGCACAGATTAGAAAATAGTTTGGTCGTGGTATTTTTTGCTCATACTATTAAAGAAATTAAATTAATAAAATTACAAAAAATCTGTACGAAATAAAATTTTGTGTATCCATATATTTTTCTCGGAGGCAAAAGAAATCTATACTAATAAAATAAAGCGGAAGAGTTTGTTTTGTTTGTTTGGTCGTTTGGACGCGGTAATTTTAAGAAGTAGGTACCCGTAAGATTTGCAAAATTCTTTTATTTTTGAATAGTCCATTTATTGAGGATGGCTATAACATCACGTTACGACCAAAAGGAGCGGAGCAACAGGTCTCGGAAAGCGAAGCGGGGGCGTGTACTTAATAATTTATGTGGCAGGACGACGTCTGCCGTGTCCGCTAGTGATTGATAGTTTGTCGTTTTCGTGGCATAATAAATAATTTTATTTAGTCGAACGTAACCATGAGGAGCTGTGCAGTTTACGAATAAGTATTTATTAAAATAACTAGAGAACCGTCCGCGCTTCGCTTCGGGACCCGTAGGTAACAGCCGCGTAGGTCCCGCTCCCGTATGAATCTCGGCCAAAGATAAGCCTATAATATGACATACTGGAACATCAACATCAGAATCCATCCTGTCTTCACTCACGGCTAACATATGAATGAATAAATGAATGAATATTTTTATTCGAAGTAGGTTTTTACAAACTCTTTTCGAACGTCCATTTACGCCATCGCTTCAACAAACCCTACGGTGAGTGGTCTTGGAAGAAGAAAATATATATAAATACATAGCCGTGGGGATTCAGTTTCGGGGCCGGTGGCCCCCTGACTGAGGTGTCTGCCGCGGTCCGTAACAACGGACCGGTCGTTGGGTTGGGACCCTGTATGGGTCCTCGAAGATTGTCCAGATGGTGATGTGGAGTATGGGTGTCTAGTCCGGGGAGTCATGATGATTTTCACGCCGCCCGGGCGATCAGGCCCTACCAGGTGAGACCCGCTGGTGGGAAGCCCAGCAGGAGCCGATCTGCGACCGGACGGCGGCTTGCGGTCTTGTCCGAGGTGGTTCATGTCGGGCTGCTCCCGCGCAGTAGGTCGCGCGGGAGTGCCCAATGGTCCGTGGGGCGGCCGTTGGGGGGCGGGCGTGGAGCGGCGCCAGGTTCCGCAGGTGCAGAAACCGCGCCGCGTCCGCGCGCGCAAACATCCGTTGCGCTAGGTCCTCCACTCCACGTGGGCGTCCAGGCTCTCAACTCTGAGGTCCCGCTGGATGGTGGCGTTCCTCATGCACCACGGCGCCCCTGCCAGCCGGCGCAGCGTCTTCGATTGAACCACGCGTAGACGCCTGCGTTGTGGTTCACTCGGGAGCGCGTACCAGGCTGGGGCCGCGTACGTGAGTCTGGGGCGGATGTAGGTCTTCCAGATGGTGGTTTGACCCTCAACGGGAGACTCGAGGAGAGTGCTGGACGTAGCGCTACAGCTGCTGCCTTGGCGTGACTTACGACGTTGGTCACGTGGGGCTTCATAGTCAGGGAACAGTCCAGGGTTACCCCATGGTACATGGCCTGTCTTCTCCAGGCAATGTCTTGGTTGAGGAGCTTTAGAGTGAGCGCATCGTGGTTCCTCCGAATTGGATGGCCTGCGTCTTCCCTACGTTGATCGCCATCCTCCACTCGTGTAGCCACTTGGGGAGGGCGTCGAGGCATCTTTGCATTTTAACCGTGGCGTGACCTGACTTAATCGAGGTGGTCAGGTACGTCGCGTCGTCCGCGTAGAGGGCGAGCATGGCGCCCCCCTCCGCTGGAATATCGTTCGTGTAGCACGAGTAGAGGGTAGGCGAGAGGCAGCTTCCTCAACATCAGATATAACATTTGCCTATGATTTAAGTAAATTACATCTACTATTTGATAGCGTGATTCAGAACTTGCAAATTTACTAACGGCATCTATTAACAACATCCGGAACTAAATATCTAGCAACTAACAAAACATCGATCTTCCCATAGGAATGAGATGTTTTTCCGCGGTAAAAAGTAGCCTACGTCACTCTCCACCCTCCTAACTATCCCCATACACATAAACCATACCATATAATAGCCATGTTGCGACGTGAAAGAGTCACAAACAAACAAACAAACAAACACACTTTCACATTTATAATATTAGTAAGGAAGTAAGGATATCGCCGACGAGGCGTGAAAACCATGTAAATCGTATTTTTTGCGAAAATAAGTTTACATTTTATAGTTCGAAAATCTGACGTCGGAAAAATTGGACACAAATACATAGGTAATTATAATATCTACCTATGTTCAGTCCATCGGGGTAACTTTGATTCTTTAGGGTAACTTTGACAGTCGGCTCCAAAAAAAGTTTTTTATTTTTTACGTGAAAAGCATTTGGCGCATAATAGTACATTACGATACGGTATGTAAAGTTGCCCATCAAAAATGCAACTTTACCAACAAGTATCGTATATTATTTTATAGCACGAGTGACATAAACCCGCTTAATTGTAGTTATAATAAATAAAAGTTATAATTTGATGCTTTAATTTCGTAAAGATTTTTGAGTTGATGATAATGTAATTTTATTGTGCGAAAGAGAATTACAAAGTGTTCAAAACATGAAGAAACAGATAAAAAAATAACGACAAAGCCTCCTGAAAGGAATTATTACGAAGTTGTTAATGTTTATATGATCAAGTTTTCTACAACATAAAACTGTATTTAGAAGAATCTCTAACCTATGTAAATTCTTGCATAACCCGTATTAAGCACTAGTTTAGTAAGTATACTGAACCAAAAATTTGAGAAGATAAGATAACTAACAATAACTAATTATGAAATATATTTTCGCTGATTTTACCAAAAGTATCCTTTACCCTTTATTTTACCCATACAATGTTAAGTAAGTAGTTTATTTGTTTGCTCAATCATATTTCCCATTAAAAATATGATAAAGTAAAGTAACAGTTTTCACCAACAATTTCACACATAGTTTCCTACCTACAATACTCAAAACATACTTCTCTGAATTAGTTTAAAAAGCAGTAAAGATAAACATCACTAAAGCACAGTATAGATAATTATAAGTGCAGACATACAATATGGTGAGTATTTTCTAATCTGTGGTGCAGGTTTGCGTCACTCAATGTCATAAAGTACCCTCATGTTATAGGTATATTTTTTAATTTCTACCTTCACAATTCTCAATAATTCATTTTGGAACGGCGTGAGGCCTCTTGTAGACACACGTTTTTTCGGCGTAAAAATCTACGGTTAATTCGCCGTGTGTAGGCACGGTTGTCAGTGTTGTATGCACCGTGCGTCCCTCTCGGCGTGCCGCGTCTACGCACGGCGTGATTTTCATCAGTGTTGTATGGCATTGGCAGTCTTCGTGAGTGTGTCGACGACGCCGGACATTTTCACGGTTTAGTGACCGGCTGGCTACACTGTTTTTAACTGACTTCTATTTATTTGTATACCACTTTATTGTTTGTATACCAGAATACATGGGTACAAACAACACAACACAAAAGGCGGCCTTATCGCTATATAGCGATTTCTTCCAGGCAACGTAAGATTTAGGAAAGAAATACAAATAGAAGGGGTAGAGGTATACAGTATACACACCAAAAAAAAATTTGGAAATCAACTAAAACTTAAACATACTATTATGAGCTTGAAAGACAAGTTACATAAATAAGAAAGAAATAGATGCAACTAGTAGTTAAGGTAATGATTTTTGACTGAATTGATTTCTGTCTTAGTAAAATGAACATAAATAACGAATATTGTTAATTACATTAGTTCATGAAAGATCCCAAGTGAGCGGCACCTGGCCGTTGTCTTGCCCGTTAGCTTTGCCGTGTCATGTACACGCTAGCACGTTTTTTTTACGGCACGGCAAACACGCCGTACGGTCAAGAAAACGTGCCATGTACAAGAGCTCTGAAGTTGGCGTCATTTGCCATGTAAAAATGAACTACTTACGCCACGGAAAACTGTGACTTAAATGCGGGTTTTAGTCACGCTGTGCTATAAAATTTATTTATTGCATTTTATGTAGGTACATAATGAACGTCGTAAACGTAATCCTACTAATATTATAAATGTGAAAGTTTGTGTATTTGTTTGTTTGTTTGTTACTCCTTCACGCAAAAACTACTGAACCGATTTTCATGAAATTTGGCACAACAAAGAGGGCAACTTAGATTAACATATAGGATATTTTTTATCCCAGAAATCCCGCGGGATCGGAATTTACGCGGGAAAACCTTCTTTGCGTATGGGGTATAAATAGCTTCTAAACAGACATTAATATAAAACTAACAAGTCTGTCTTCCCGAAAATCCCGCGGGATCTGGAGTTACGCGGAATAAACTCCTGCGCGTACGAAGTAGCGGGTTCAGCTACTAGGAATTTAATAGTTTTCTCTAAGGAACAAAATGGAACAACTAAACGGAATGAACCTCCTGCACTAATCTCCCTTTCACTCTGTGTAGTGCATATATTGTGTTCCTGAGTTTAGTGTGAGTTTAGTCCATAAAACTTTTCGCAATAAAAAAATTACATAAGAATTTTATATTGGGATCATGCATTCATCCAGGTTTTTATTTGTAACTCATGTAAATAATATTAATTATCAGTCGTACCTACTAATATTATAAATGTGAAAGTTTGTGTATTTGTTTTGTTTATTTGTTTGTTTGTTACTCCTTCACGCAAAAACTACTGAACCGATTTTCATGAAATTTGGCACACACATAGAGGGCAACTTAGATTAACATATAGGATATTTTTTATCCCAGAAATCCCGCGGGATCGGAATTTACGCGGGAAAACCTTCTTCGCGTATGGGGTATAAATAGCTTCTAAACAAACATTAATATAAAACTAACAAGTCTGTCTTCCCGGAAATCCCGCGGGAGCTGGAGTTACGCGGAATAAACTCCTGCGCGTACGAAGTAGCGGGTTCAGCTACTAGGAATTTAATAGTTTTCTCTAAGGAACAAAATGGAACAACTAAACGGAATGAACCTCCTGCAGTAATCTCCCTTTCACTCTGTGTAGTGCATATATTGTGTTCCTGAGTTTAGTGTGAGTTTAGTCCATAAAACTTTTCCCAATAAAAAAATTACATAGGAATTTTATATTGGGATAATGCATTCATCCAGGTTTTTATTTGTAACTCATGTAAATAATATTATCAGTCGTATTTGCGATTTGGACGTAGCCTTGAACAAAAAAAGATGAAATATAGAAATTATATCCTACAGGACAATTTTACAGGAATAAGGAGTATTCCACCTAGGTCTATAAATCTCGGTATCTGTGCTTTTAATTTTGTGAAGAAGTTTTTGCTATTTATCATTACTTTTGATCGCAGGTTGCACAGGTATGCAAAGACTTAAGAATCATCTCCATGGTATCCCACAGGATTTTTTCTCGATAAAAACTATCCTATGTGTCAACCCAGGTTACATATAGGCTACTTTTTTTTCAAAAATCAACCCCTAAAGGCTTGAAATAGGGGATGAAAGTTTGTATGAAAAATCTAAACCGCCTGACCGATTTCGATGAATTTTCCCAGGAAGATAGTTGATGACGTACCTTCTTCCCCACTTCCCCGGTTCGCGATATAAATGAATTCCACGCGGGCGAAGCCGCGGGCAAAAGCTAGTCTTAAATAAAAATAAGTTTTCAAACAAAGCTAATATAAAAAACTTTCTTTCAAAAAAATGTGAAACTATTCGTGTTTTTTTCCGACGTAAAACTTTTTAGATATCTCACATAACTTTAATGCTATCAAGGTGTGTTATAATATAATACAATCTTTTACATGTCTACTTTCGATACATAAACTATTTTTTCAACACACTTGCTCGTAAAGTTGCTATTTTTTCTTTAGTCTTACGCCCGGAATGCGGTTTATTACACACTAGTGCGTTTTACTTTTCATTACCGCACTAGTGTTTTTCTTATTCCACTTTTTTTTTAATATCCGTAAAGAGGTTGTTACCAAAAGATTTGTTATTTTGTAAATAAATAAACTTGTTGTACTTAGTCAAAATCTGATAAGATAAGATTATACTTCATCTAATTATCTATTAAAGCATTTAAAAATACAATATTTTAAATCATTAATTACCGTAAATTCTTATTAGAAACTAGCTTATGCCCGCGGCTTCGCCCGCGTGGAATTCGTTTATATCGCGAACCGGGGAAGTGGGGAAGAAGATACGTCATCAACTATCTTCCTGGGAAAATTCATCGAAATCGGTCAGGCGGTTTAGATTTTTCATACAAACTTTCATCCCCTATTTCAAGCATTTAGGGGTTGATTTTTGAAAAAAAAAGTAACCTATATGTGACTCTGGGTCTTCAACTATTTTCATTCCGAATTTCATCCAAATCGCACCGGTGTTATAGCCGTGAAAACGTCACAGACAGACAGACAGACAGACAGACAGACAGACTTTCGCATTTATAATATTAGTATGGATACATAATTATTTAGTTTAATATATTGTGGCTGAATGTTCGGTGTCTCTGGACTTACCTGCGCGCGCATAGTTATTCAACCAAAGATACGGCGCGCGAAAAAATAAACCGCGCCATTTTGTGTTTTGTGCAAACATTTGTTCGTTTATAATTTGCTGATTTGTGACTGAAAAATGTCGATACCTAATTGTTTTTTTCCTCGCAAGTGTGTTGAAAAACGTCGTATGATACGCGTGTGCTTTGTTCATTACAGTCTTGGCTCTATTACAGCCCTCGCCTTGCGGCTCGGGCTCAATTCCGCCTCGACTGTAATGAACAACTTCGCGCACTTGTATCATAATGTACTATTATTAATTTTCAATTGCATCTTCGTTAAAATTACAAATAATATCTACCGGTAAGTCTGATTTTGAACAAATTCTGGGTAACTTTGACGGTGTCAATGCACATTGACTTTGTATGCGATTTACCAATTTTCGTGTTAGTCAAACATTCAAGGGCCCCGGTACTTCTGTATTTTCCCAGAAATTAAATGTGGAATCTCGGTATGTATGTATCGTTATGTAGTTTTATGTGACACAGTTAATTCTGATGAGTTTAACAGAGTAATTCGAATTGAAATTAAAAAGAGCTTAAATTAAGATAAAACTGTAATTTTATAGTTTTATTGATTGGTTTATGACGCTATTGCATCTGACATTTGTTAAAAACATGAACTTATGTTACTGTAATGCTCTAACATGTCTTAAAGTTTAGATTTCGAATCAATCGGGGTAACTTTGACACACAACAAAATTGCATTTTTTTACATATATTTTGTCATTTTTAAAGACTTTTTATAATTTGACAATATGAAAAGCAGCCCGAGAGCACTGATTAACTCATAACTTTTATCTCATAAGCGAAATAGTAAGAGTTTTTAAAGAAAATACAGCGATGATGTATCAAAGTTACCCCAATTGACTGTAGTTTATAACGTACAGAGTGTGTGCCTATTGCCAAGTGTGAAAACTTGTCCCAGTGCGCAGTGGTTCAGAATTGTAGCAAAAAAAAAATATTTTAAAATTATGTGTCAATTGTCAATGAGGTAAATATGGCAAAGGCATCGGTGATGTCCTTAAAGTTACCTGCTGATGGTAAGTTGTTACCTATCTTTGTCCATAGAGATCGTATTTCTGGTGTGTTAGGTACTTGTTAGCTAAGAAAAACTATTTCTTATCAAATAAGAACGTACTTAAACCATTTTTTAAACTAATGAACACATTGAATCAACCTTGTAAAGTAGGTAAACCTGTCAGTGGAAAAAACCACTTTGTATGAACTATTTCTTTAGCTCGATTTTTTATTCTAATATCACTGTATATACCCTCTTATACTTGCTGTAAGTTTTGATGTGCAATTAAACGCATTATTGTTATTTGCTTTAATGGTGCCCTGCTATGAACCTACGATATTCTATTTGCATACAAAGTGTTTGTTCCGTTCATCGTTAGTAAATCACTTGAACCGGAAAATTAATTTTTGATTGAAAGCTTTATAATGCTAAAGGAAAAAATCCTTACTAGTCCTTACTATCCTTACTAATATTATAAATGTGAAAGTGTGTTTGTTTGTTTGTTTGTGACTCTTTCACGTCGCAGCATTGCTATTATATGGTATGATTTATGTGTGTGGGGATAGTTAGGAGGGTGGAGAGTGACGTGGGCTACTTTTTACCGCGGAAAAACATCTCATTCCCATGGGAAGATCGATGTTTTGTTAGTTGCTAGATATTTAGTTCCGGATGCTGTTAATAGATGGCGTTAGTAAAATTCATTTGCAAGTTCTGAATCACGCTATCAAATACTACATGTGATTTATTTAAGTCATAGGCAAATGTTATAAGCTACTGTTTAGCTGAGATTCCTACGGGGCTGGGGCTTAGGTACGCGGCTGTTACCTACGGGTCCCGAAGCGAAGCGCGGGCGGTTCTCTAGTACATATAAAACAGTTCTATTATAATTTTATTTGCTTCGACTTACCTTTTGTTTACTTCCATTTTTTAGAATTGTACCACAATGAAAAGGTTTCTACAAATTTCTGTTAAATTAATTGAAACCTAACAAAACGAACATCTACAGCGAAAACCAAGATATTATGAATATAATATGTATCTACATTATAATAACATTTTCATAATAAATTCTTTAGACACAAGAGTACAAGGAACATGAAGCGACACCTCAAAAATTGGTAACTGCCACGTGACACTTGATTAAATCACCAAGGATCGAATCATTTGTATAATCAATATTGGTTTCCGTTGATACGATATTACCTTATTTTTTCGACGCAGAACCTTTACAACTAGAAAGTTATTTCAACTTTAGCGAACAGAATTATAGAGCCGAACAGGACAACTGAGAAACATAGCAAGGATTTTCTATCAATGTTGTTCAATGTTGGTTTTTTTATAAACTAGTTAGTTCTCTGGCTTCGCTTTTAGGAATATAGTTATGTGTAACACTCGAAAATGCTTATAAGTGTTTCTTCATATTGGCATATTATTATCTTTTTTATTTGTAAACGTATTGAAAAAATGCTGAGTGTTACAATACAAGACCAAAGTACAAGACATTTGTTTGTAAAAAATCTACAGTAAAATCTTGTTACTAATCAATATTGCAACATAGGTAAACACCTGTCATGAAAAAAAATTAACAGGTATTTGGTAATAAAATGAAGCGGATAATAATGAACAATTGATACCACTGTAAAATAATAAAAAATTGAGTCTATTAAATGGACATGGAAGGTAACGGGGCCATTTAAGGGGAGTGGGTACCTATAAGACGACTGTCTTGGGGCTTCTACACGTAAGCTTAAATACTCAGAAATAATAAGAGTACCTACATACAACAAGTATCGTGATAGTGTATTACTTAATCGGAAAACAGTTCGTACGTACATCGTAAAACGGGTTCAATCAATCTAAGGCACAGTGTCCTCCACTCCACTTTACGACGCGGCTTTTTAAGAACCACCGCACAGTCAATTGATACACATAAGTACAGCCCTACTATTAAAAACTTGAATTTTATTGAGTAAAAACTATATGTACGAGTAGCTCTATATTATTAGAAATAGGTAACATGTTTCATTTATTATGTGACTCCAGTCTTGTTAAATTCTTTTGATGACCTAACCTAAAGGTAGATGACCTTTAGGTTAGGTTAGAGAAGATTACACGAAATGTTTTTATTAATGAAAAACCTTTTGTGTTAATTAATTGCTAAGGATGCATTATTTTTCCTTTTTCCTTATACCTAACATTACACAACAATACATTTTTAAGATTGCTGGTTTTGTTTTTTTTAATCAGTCGTAGCTCAGAGGTTTCAAATGCACTGCGGGACAGCATGTCTGCTAAGTTCCAATCCTGCACGCTTCCCGTTTTCATAAAACCCTAAGGACCAAGATGAAACGCTCATATTTCAGTGCTGTTCTATGACTGTTTTTTAATAAAGTTAAGGTTGCAAAAAGCATGGGGTAGCACTCTTCGACTCCGATCATGGCAACAATGACCGACCTAGAACAAGACCTAAATCGGCACTAGCATCTGTTAACAGACGGTTTAGTCCAATACAATACAATACAATAACACTTTAGTAGGATAGATTGTTAGTAGGTTGACAGTTCATCATCATCATCATCTCAACTCATCATGGACAACTATTGAGCACGGGTCTCTTCTCGGAATGAAAAGATTAAGGCCATGGTTCACCGCGCTGGCCAAGTGCAGTTTGGCGGACTTTACACACCTTTGAGTTTTGCGAACTCCCCGGCATGCAGGTTTGCTCACGATGTTTTCCTTCACCGTGTGTAGCAAGTGACATTTAAATGTTTAAAACTCATATAAATCCGAAAAGTTTGAGGTTCGTGTCCTGGGATTCGAACCCGGACACTCCGATTAGGAGGCCGAATTCTTAACCTATAATGAAATCCAGATTTTTTAGTTAGTCTTATTCAAATTCGGTGTTGCTACGTAGACTACGATTTGCTACGAGACTTGCTACGTATCGTGGCGGACAGTGATACTATTCCGGGTGATATCTAGCTCTACTGACTCTACTCCCTATTAAAAGTCGGAGGAGGAGAATCGAAAATAAGTGGATGTACTTAGAACATTTGTCAAATAATAATTGTTGAAATTGTAAATTTATTCACGATTTATTTACTTTAATAAGCTACCACCCTTCTCAAATAAAGCATTAAATAATTAAGTTCGATGAGTAATTCCTCATGATCACTTAGCGTGGTGAATAAATATATATCCTTATTTTTCGGATGTTAAAATAAAGTAGACTTTTTTTCAGAAACTCTAAGTTTGAGTCCTAAACAGGTTGGATCATACTTAACATCAATGAGAAAAGTTTACAAAGGTTCCGAACTGGAATTCCACTTATTTGTTTATAAAAATCTTAAGAGGTATTTTTCATACTTACCAAAAGATAACGTAAAATGTTCGTTGGGTCTACTTACTTTGCCTTATTACGGAGGTAATTCTACGTACTTAATACCTATGTGATAGGGATGTAAAACTTTCTGTAAGATTACTAACAATTGTCAACTTTTTTATTTATGTGAATAGTCTACTAACGAGCACACAAGTAAGTAAGTAGTAAGTAAGATCACAGTTGACATTATTAATAATGTCGACATTGCATTATTTATGGTGTAATTTTAATAAGAAAAATTAATATGACACCTAGATAATTACGTGATTCTGTAAACTTCTCAGAGGTAGCGCAACAATCTTACAATTATAAAGCGTTGAAACTTCAAGTGGCCAATCACTAAATGGTCGCTAAGACTACTCTTCAGATTACCCTACACAGATTTGGTCCAACAGTAAATTTAATCGCATAATTAAAGAATACTAAATTTAATCTGTGACAGAACCACACGAGCTTGAAATGCGGAAATTCATTACAGCTGTTCCCGTCTGAGTAAGACTACATCCGCTGTCAGGTTTATTCCACACTTTAAGTTAAACTAATGTAATGTAAGTGTAAAGGAAGTACACTTTACACTTACATTAGTTGTAGCATTGCACTGCATCACGAGACATGTGGAACTTGTCTCGTCTCAATGTCTGGTATGCGTGCTCCGTACCTCAAGGCCCCAAGGCGCCTGGCATGCACATATTTGAATGTCTTACTAAGACGCAAGGCACGCCGAAAACGGGACTATTAAGAATATCGGCCGGGAATTATATGGTGTATTTCTTGACAAAGAAAACGGGTACCTACACCAGTGTAACCTAGGCAACTTGCTAAACAATGGGCAAAAATGCCAGGTTTCTTCTGTTGGATTTCTATCTAATATTTGCTAAGTACATATATGTTATTCAATATCATCAAAATAATAAGTAGGTACCTACGGCTGAAGCGCTTAAAAATAAGACCATAACCGTTTTTTTTGTGTTGCTGTCGTCCCATAACATAATGACTGGAACAAAAATCGACTTACACTGGTATCTTAAAATTATATTTTCCTCGTAGTAATTAGGTATATGGATTTAAAGCGCGGCAAATAGGCTTACAAATTCGTTTTTGTTATAACCGCAAATGGCCTCTGAGTCCAGGTCCTGTTCATTTAGGTAGGTATAGTGTATGTAATAATTATAAAGCTTAAAATAAATCCTACTAATATTATAAATGCGAAAGTTTGTAAGGATGTATGTGAGTGAGTGAGTGAGTGTGTGTGTGGGTTTGTTACTCTTTCACGCAAAAACTACTGAACGGATTTTCATGAAACTTCGCAGTAATATAGCTTAGACATCGGAATAACATAATTTGTTAAAATTTATAGAGATTTTTGAAGGGACTGGTTTCCCGAAGCGAAGCGAGGGCGGATTTACTAGTTGTGAATAAATGATAATTAAATAACTTTTCTTCTTTGCAAATGGCGAAATAAAACTTTTAGTGGCTTAAGGTTCTATTAAAAGTCCCCTTCAGTACCTACCTACTGAGCAATGGAGAGAGAGGTTTTGTTTGCTTGAGTTTTTGTCCAGTTCGAAGGTACTCGTAGCGAGAGATTTTAACACCAAAAGCTATAAATATCGAGACCATAGTTGCCTCTACCATGCCATATTTCCGTCCCATATTACCAACATATGTATCTCTGGAAATAAGTCCAAAATCTTAAGCGTATTTTAGTCGATCGCCAAAAACGTGTCACGAAGTAATGAAATCATGTGGCTCTCGGCGTGCCGCTTCAAATTAAATCTCCTTTAATTATTGCCAGTAGAGGGCGCCCTCCGGCAGTCTAAAGTAGCGTCATAAGCTTCAGGACCCCAAAGTAGGAGATTCCCTTATTGGCTTCGTCAGTTAAATGCTTAGTTACTCTTAACCAAAATTTAAAGATTTTCGAGAGTCAACAAAAATATAAATGTACCTACAATATGAGTCGATATGGGTAACAATTTATTGACTTACAATATTTTTATAAATACTATTATAGTATGCATCTCACTACCAACCGGAGAGGAGCAACAAGTTTCTCGAAGCGAAACGGGGGCGTCTAAATTATATTAAAACTATATAGTCTAAAGCCTTCCTCAATAAATCGACTATCCAATAGCAAAGAATTGTTCAAATCGAACCAGTAGTTTCAGAGATTAGCCCGTTCAAACAAACAAACACTTCACCCTTATATATTAAAATAGTATAGTATAGTATAAGATATGAGATATGTATTGTATATATTACCTACAAGCTTCGAATTAGACTAAGATTACGTGAGTAACGTCAAACTCAAGGAATTTCTTTTAAACAGAATTATGAAACCTGCTAGATTTACTTACTCATACTTAATTTGATTATGGATGTATTACGAGTATATCTGCTTGTTTCACAAGTTGACATGACAAACACATATATTATTTTCAAAGGTTTTTCAAGTAGTTGCGTCCATAGGTAGGTACGGCTCGCATCGATCCCAATCGGAAGTTGGATGTGTGACCTCTAGTGAAAAAATCTTCAGTGCTTCCGTGTTTAGAAGAACATATGAGGCGATCAACCTCGGATTTTAGTAGTAGATAGAGTTTAGGGTTTTCAGCGGGTTGACCACTAACCCTTCACCAATTCGCATTGAAGCAGCATGGAGTATGTTCTAAGCCTCGTCAACTATGAGGAGAGACCAGTGTTCAACAGTTCATTTATAAACGAGAGAGGAAACTAGGTATATACGGCTAATTCTTGTTTTGTTGTACTTAGCCTGAAATGTCTTAATTTATTAGGAACTCTTACAAAATAATTTTACTAGCACCTCCATTAAAGTCAGGGTTTGAAATGGAACAAGTAGCCTTTTATTTGTACTGACTGACTGCAGTTAAATTTAACGATGGTGACGCTGTCTTGTAAAACCTTGTCTTAATGATCTATTATTCAAATTTAGAATAGGCACGTCAAGAAAACCTTATAACTTTATAAATACTTACATAAAAATAAAAAATAAAATCATTTAAGCACAATAGCAAACAAGAGCACTAAAACATGTATTTAGTGATTTGAAAAAAAAACTCCTATTTACGGTCCACGGTTAAAAATGGATAAAAAAAAATAAGTGGTATTGGTATATCGATGATATAAATATGACAGATATATAAATATGACTAAAAAAGATTTTCCTTATGAAGTCAAGTTAGACTTTAAAGGGAGCTAGCATAGTATCTATCATCTTATTGCATTACCATCGACACTCAACAATATGTAAACGTAGTACGAGAGCAAGTAGTTCTAATTCAGGTTTGCAAGATTTGACTGAAACTTACATCATAAGTTGAATAAAATCTTTTTATATAAGCATTATGCTGATTTTCCCGGCCTCATATTAAAATAATGTTACGTTTACGACCGTTCTTACGAGCCTGTAAGATAATGCAGGTGTAACATTTCTGAAGCACGGAATAAACGGACCAAAATTCATTAAATGCCAGCGTGGATCTGAAGTGTTCATCTAATTTTATGGAGCGATCAAACCAAAATTATATAGGTACTTGAAACAAGTGCTAAATAATTCAATCATAATATAGTAGGTACACGAAGGGTTGAAAAAAGCTAATTAACGCCGTCAAAGGGTGGGCTCGGTAGCAGAAAAGTTGATTGAGCTTTTATTATGACGTTTTAATTTATTTTGATATCGTTGATGATAATCGGTATGTTTGAAAAGGGAAAGAAATACGTATGACGCAGTTTTTTTCATTTTTTTATAGCCCAAACAGACAAACGCGCAGACGGATCCCCTGATGGTAAGTAATCACCGTCACCCGTAGACATTAGCCACAGCAGGGCCGTCACCATTGTTGCTCAATAAGTTTTGTCTTTTTTTAATTTTGTTGATAAGTTACCTTTTGAGTTTGAGTTCTAGACTTGTGATGCCCCGCAATGCAACGGACGAGGCGATGCGGCTCGCCAGGCATCTGCTGGAAATCGCTGAACTCTGCATGTGATAGCCGAGTGGTTTAATGTTTGCCTCTCGAACCAGGGAGTCCGCGGTCAAATCCTATACGCACCACTAATTGTTCAAACAATATATTCGTATTCAAATTATCACCTACTTCGGATCACCGAAGTAGGTGATAAACGCATCAGCGTTGGGGAGCACTAACATTTTTAGCTTGTCTAGGTACACTGTTACGAAACTTTTTGCGGGTAAATTAAAAAAAAAACAATTAAAATCATTTTTAAGGTCCTCGGTCATTCGCAATCTCACTTACAGCCGGGCGGGCAGCCCGATGAAGTGACAACTAAGTATTCAGGTGAGTTTTATGAGGCATTACGTAATTTCAAGTTTACCCGATTTCAACGTACCGTGTGCAGTATAGTTGGGATCGTTTTAGCGATAATTTTGAACCGATTGTACGTCTCACCCTGAAACGACCTCCTAATGTATTATCACCTCTGAGCCAGTTAAATTTATTTGCATTTTTGTGTATATGTACTTGAAAAAACACCTAACTAGTGGTGCTAACTTACACTGTCTATAATTATGCCTACAAACATTATAAATAATAATGTTTGCATTTGAGCCCAAAACAGTTCTATTACTAGCTCTACATAAATTAAAATTATAGAGTAAAAATTTAATTTGAATATTTATATGAACGTTTAAACAATTTAAGTATTACTCTCCGAAATATTTCACGTTACTTACGTTATTTTGCAGTAATAATTTCATAGGACGCATTTGCGTGTCTCATTTGCGTTAACGACACTACGTGGTAAGTAACAAAGACTGTAAACGCCACATAGTTCGAGACGCATATCGTATAGACGTGTTTATGTATTATAACAACATTGTTTGAATAATATTCACATTACCAAGTGAACTGAAATTGTTACAAGTTTGAATACGGAAGCGGTAGGATAGCTGTAAACCTGTAAACATATAAGTACATACCTATTGTGTCCGTCTAGTCTAGATAATATTGGATTTAAATACTTAAAGTACGATTAAATAATATTATTTCATATTATAGTTTGGAAATCAGACAACCACTATCTAACCGTATGATTTTGACCGCATAGGAGATCCGCCAAATCCCATACAAAAAAAACCCAGGCCCGGCGCTAAAGCAAAGTATGTCAGTTTTTAGAGTAAATATAGTAAAAATATTATATATATTCGGTTTTGCTAAATTCACATGCTAACATATTTTTTTGCCCATTGAATTTTCATAGGCCTATGTAAAAAATATTTTTTTAAGAGAAACGTCATTATTCATTGTACAATACCATTGTAATACTGTGATTATGGTATATAAGCATGTATATTATATTGAAATAACTTTTATTTGCAATTTTTCATAGTCCATTATTTTCCACTTTTTCATAGTTTGGAACTTCTAGGTAATTTTTTCATAGTTAATTTTTTTCTAAAGAAAAATATAACTGCAAATGAAAAATATGTAAATATAATATAATGTATACATGCTTATATGCTATAATCACAGTATTACAATGGTATAGTACAATGAATATAATGACGTTTCTCTTAAAAATGTGTTTTTTACATAGAGCGCCTATGAAAATTCAACGGGCAAAAAAAAATGTGTTAGCATTTGAATTTAGGAAAACCGAATATATACAATATTTTTACTATATTATGTCTAAAAACTAAGATACATTGCTTTGGCGCCGGGCCTGGGTCAATTTTGGCGGATCCCCTTTGTTTCAAAATGATTGTTACTGCCATCAAAAAAAAGTTTTGTAGGGCGGTGTTTCTCGGACGTCTGTGACATGGTTACATCCTTACTAATATTATAAATGTGAAAGTGTGTTTGTTTGTGACTCTTTCACGTCGCAATATGGCTATTATATGGTAAGGTTTATGTGTATGGGGATAGTTAGGAGGGTGGAGAGTGACGTAGGCTACTTTTTACTGCGGAAAAACATCTCATTCCTATGGGAAGATCGATGTTTTGTTAGTTGCTAGATATTTAGTTCCGGATGTTGTTAATAGATGCCGTTAGTAAAATTCATTTGCAGATTCTGAATCACGCTTTCAAATAGTAGATGTAATTTACTTAAATCATAGGCAAATGTTATATCTGATGTTGAGGAAGCTGCCTCTCGCCTACCCTCTACTCGTGCTACACGAATGATATTCCAGCGGAGGGGGGCGCCATGCTCGCCCTCTACGCGGACGACGCGGCGTACCTGACCACCTCGATTAAGTCAGGTCACGCCGCCGTTAAAATGCAAAGATGCCTCGACGCCCTCCTCAAGTGGCTACACGAGTGGAGGATGGCGATCAACGTAGGGAAGGCGCAGGCCATCCAATTCGGAGGAACCACGATGCGCGACCCCACTCTAAAGCTCCTCAACCAAGACATTGCCTGGACAAGACAGGCCAAGTACCATGGGGTAACCCTGGACTGTTCCCTGACTATGAAGCCCCACGTGACCAACCTCGTAAATCACGCCAAGGCAGCAGCTGTAGCGCTACGTCCAGCGCTCTCCTCGAGTCTCCCGTTGAGGGTCAAACCACCATCTGGAAGACCTACATCCGCCCCAGACTCACGTACGCGGCCCCAGCCTGGTACGCGCTCCCGAGTGAACCACAACGCAGGCGTCTACGCGTGGTTCAATCGAAGACGCTGCGCCGGCTGGCAGGGGCGCCGTGGTGCATGAGGAACGCCACCATCCAGCGGGACCTCAGAGTTGAGAGCCTGGACGCCCACGTGGAGGACCTAGCGCAACGGATGTTTGCGCGCGGTGCCTGCGGAACCTGGCGCCGCTCCACGCCCGCCCCCCGGACCGTTGGGCACTCCCGCGCGACCTACTGCGCGGGAGCAGCCCGACATGAACCACCTCGGACAAGACCGCAAGCCGCCGTCCGGTCGCAGATCGGCTCCTGCTGGGCTTCCCACCAGCGGGTCTCACCTGGTAGGGCCTGATCGCCCGGGCGGCGTGAAAATCATCATGACTCCCCGGACTAGACACCCATACTCCACATCACCATCTGGACAATCTTCGAGGACCCCTACAGGGTCCCAACCCAACGACCGGTCCGTTGTTACGGACCGCGGCAGACACCTCAGTCAGGGGGCCACCGGCCCCGAAACTGAATCCCCACGGCTATGTTAGCCGTGAGTGAAGACAGGACGGATTCTGATGTTGATGTTCCAGTATGTCATATTATAGGCTTATCTTTGGCCGAGATTCCTACGGGAGCGGGACCTACGGGGCTGTTATCTACGGGTCCCGAAGCGAAGCGCGGGCGGTTCTCTAGTTGGTTACATAATTATAGTAAGAGTTGGTTTCCATTAAAACCGTAACGAGAAGCTTATTTTGTTGTCTTTCGGTTCAGCTATGGTGGAAAACATTCAGTGGAACTGATACTTAACATAACCATGCGGAATGGAAAGTATGGAAACGCGAATTTGTTCGGCGTACCTATACGTGGACCTCGGTGTTGTTTTCGTAGGGAGAGATTCAGTTAAGAGTTACTCTGTCAATGTCTGTCAATATGACTAACACTTGCCTGTTGTTTTACCAATTATGATTTTTCACTATAACATAATGTAATTTAATTCTTTCTCTCTCTTCTTTTCTTTGTCGGTAGGGTTTTTTACACGGAATCCAACTGGGCTGTTATTCTGGATCATGGCATGGCGCAGTAGTGATTAACCTTAGGGATTACAAGTGTGAATCCAAAACAACAAAAGATAAGTTAACATTTTAATGAACGAAATTTATATTGTTCAACTATTACAATTATCTATCTATTACCTTTGAGCTAACAGAGATCAATGTTCAAAGTAAAAATCTAGATATCATCCTATATTTTACATAAATAATATATGTATAGAGCAGGAAAAACATGCAAATAAATATGATGACAAAGCATCGTGTACAATCATCTAAGATATCAACATTTAAGACTTTACGAAATTATGTAAATTATTTCTACTTATAAATACCTACTGGAACGTTTAACTTTTAAAATCTGTGAAACAAAGAAAATCATAAAGCATTTCTAATTATATATTTGGCACAAAATTTTTGCTACAAAATTTTAAACCTTTCACATATTATAAGTAGCTTGGAGAAAATTGTAGGACTTCTCTTTTCTACACAATTCAACGTTATTATAATCTAATTAATCATAATTAAAATAAAATGATCTTCTCCAGATCTACTCCAGGGAAGAGTGGTCTGCTGAGCTGGATAGCAGATCCTCTCTTACAGCTCATATAAAGTTGCAGTGCTTATACCTAAATGAAACATAATTTTTGTACTCATATTTTTTCCAAAGGCCGACACAAAAAACTAAAGCAGGTATATAGTCTGTGGTTTATGTTGAATCTGTATCAATAACTACTTTAAACAGTCCAGAAAATAGCATTGTAGACAGAAAATATATAGTTATATTATTACCTATCGCAATTTGTTATACTATCACCTAATAAATAATTAAATAATTATATTCATAATTCTTACTCGTTGGGATTAATTAGTAAAAAGAGGAAATAGTTTCATCTTCGTCTATATATATAATTTAGAAGTTAACTATAAACTCTATGGTTAGACGTATTTCAATTTTAAAATAAAATGTAAAATGTCGTTGTTGCAGCATCTACATAGCTCCCAGCCAGAACGGGTCTGCTCCGAAAACTGAAGAGATGTTATCTTGGATTGAAACCTAGTTGTCGTAGCTCGCTGGCGCTGAGTGCATCCAAATACCTTGAAGAAAAAAATACTTTGAGGTGTTGCGTCTGTAAATATTAAATCAGTTTCGTAGGTGCCTTTGTATTATAAGAAATTCATAAGATAGATATCCTATATTATATTTCGATACATTTTAACACATTACAAGAATAAAAATCCGTGAGTGTCGTAAAATACTCGTTTGGATCGAAGTTTTATTGGTGCACTTTAACTGTGACACTTGGGCATCTGATATACTTCACCTGACAGTGCTGACTAACTTGACAGCTGACATCTTATCGGCAGCGATTAATAAAACTTAACAATGTCCACGCATCTATGACTGGGCTCAGCCAATAACAAACATTCCCATTTCCGTCGCGCAAAAATCTTACACTTCTAAATTTCTCGCTTCCATCCGTACCGTACGATAAGGAACTTCGTTCCAACATTACCTAAACAAAACGATTACACGCCGAGACATACATTTTGTGTATTAGGATTAGGAGTCCCAATTAATGTCATGACTGGTACAGAACACCAATAATATATGACACAAATCTACGACAAACATACATTTATCTGTCACGTGAATGTTTGCCTTGGGAGCAAAAGGCCGGGACTTCCATTTCTTATTTCAGATTAATACCCATTTCGTGGGGAACATTCTCAAAATGAAATTGAAGTGCTCAAAGACCTTAGGGAAAAGTTTGAGAATCGAACAGGAGTTAACATGAAGAAGCAGATAAGAACCATGGCTTCAATTCTAGTCAACGGGGTGACAAAACTAGCTGCACGACTGGTGGTTGATGAAGCCTTGATGAATCACTTCGGGTCAATAGTTATGGCGGCTCGACTATCTGCAGCAAGCGAAATTGTCCTCATAGGTGACATCAACCAACTCCCCTACATCGACCGAGAGAACCTCTTCGAGCTCAAATACCAACGCCCCAATCTCCTCACATCCATAACACCAGATTTCCTCTGCACACACAGAAATCCAAAAGATGTAGCCTACGCGCTCAAGAAAATCTACAATGGCATTTACTCCTCCAGCCAGAAAACTCACTCCCTGGACATGACAGCCTACACGGGCGCTAAAATACCAAAATCCGCCCCAAACACATTATTCTTAGTCCACACCCAAGCGGAAAAAACATCACTTGGGAATGCAGGCAGTGGATCCGGTGAAGGATCACGTATCCTCACCATACACGAAGCCCAGGGGCTAACATACGAAAAGGTGGTAATACAATACAGACTAAATCCGAAAAAGGGAAACTGCACGACAGTGGAACATGCAGTAGTTGCCATAACCAGGCACACTGTCTCGTGCATTTACTACACCGACGTTAGCGAGGATGCCATCAGCAAGTTCATTGCAGTAGTTGCCATAACCAGGCACACTGTCTCGTGCATTTACTACACCGACGTTAGCGAGGATGCCATCAGCAAGTTCATTAACGAGGCAAAAACGGCCAGCACTGCGACGATCAACGACTACAACCTGGCTGCAGCCATCAGCCATAGGGACTACCATATAATTCAACAAGAAATAGAACAACGCCTGGGACGATCAACGCAGATCACATGCAGTAGTTGCCATAACCAGGCACACTGTCTCGTGCATTTACTACACCGACGTTAGCGAGGATGCCATCAGCAAGTTCATTGCAGTAGTTGCCATAACCAGGCACACTGTCTCGTGCATTTACTACACCGACGTTAGCGAGGATGCCATCAGCAAGTTCATTGCAGTAGTTGCCATAAGCAGGCACACTGTCTCGTGCATTTACTACACCGACGTTAGCGAGGATGCCATCAGCAAGTTCATTAACGAGGCAAAAACGGCCAGTACTGCGACGATCAACGACTACAACCTGGCTGCAGCCATCAGCCATAGGGACTACCATATAATTCAACAAGAAATAGAACAACGCCTGGGACGATCAACGCAGACGCAAGGCCCCAACCTAAACTGAAAACTACACTTCTATACTAATTAACCAGCGAATTAGTTTAATCCTGGAGCATATATGTTAAAAAGTAAAAAAATATAAAAAAGTGCAAACAAACTAACAAAATGCATAAAAACGCACGGACACTAGGTCTGTGGTGTGCAACTAATATTGAGAGAAAAAAAAGTGCTCAAAGTCACAAACCGACAGATAGATTAAAATTCCAACTAACCACACTAAAAGGTCGTCGTGGTAACATTGAAGTTTGATATTTTTTTATGATATTCAGTGTATAGTTTCCATAATATATATATTTCATTTATCGTATGTTCACGTAGCTAAGCAGTATGTACCTGTCTAAGGTTTGTAACTTCAATGCTTTTCTTTATTGTTAATTAATAAAAAATACAGTTAAATATTTTCGCTATATAACATAAGAAGTTGAAAATAAACATGTTTCTGCACTGCCGTTTTGTTTTTATTCAGTTCAAACGCAACTCACACTCTAGTACAGATTTAAACCGTACAGACACCGTCCCCGGACACGAAACATTGTTCATTAGTGGTTCAAAGTGGTTTTATATTTCTAGTGGTTCTTCGTGTTCCTGAATGGTGTCTATTTATTCATTGCTCTAGCGTGTAATGTTTTGAGATTTATTTTAAATCTGTAATAGTATAATAATTCATGACGATTTACTTTTTACACAATACATCTGGCAAATGTTACCTACATAGAGTGACCGCGTAACCCGCTTTTGGCGGGATTGTCCCGCTTTCAGGTGATCGAAAAAAGTCCCGGTTTCCGAATCAAAACAAATAAATAGATATATAAAATAAGTGATGCGAGACGGGAATAGACTATAAATTAAGCAAACAATTGTATGGCGGACTATACCTAAGAAAGAGAGCCTAGTAGGGGTGCGGAAAAAGAATACCGCCAATAACGATTTATCCTAGGGTCTGTACCAAGTCGTAAATTACAAAGTGGAGTTTTTGTATCCCAATAATTTAGAAATTCCGTAGGCGTTTGGCTTTGGCACGAAAAATAAATGGTCACGTTAATTGTACAATTTGTACATGAAAGACATAGATAAATAACGCTAACACACTCACATTCCTCTCTAGGATGCCCTGTATCACTGATGGCATAGACCACACACATAACCCACGACCCTGGAATTTTTGTCTATAACATAAATATCTTTCTCAGCCGTGAATCGAATCCGAATCCTTCAGGTAGGGATTACCTACCTAACTACGGTACTGCTACTACGGTAATTATACCAGTAGGGTCGAAAATTAATAAATATTAGGTATTGTAATTATTTAAAAACTGCAAATGGTCAAATCATCTTTAAAAGCTGCCTAATTAGCAACCATGTAACTCAATGTCTGCCAGTTATAATTAAACTAAATATATTTTTTAATAAAAACAATTTACAGTAAATAAACGGCCTCCACTGAAATTCTGATCCTTTTAAATATAACATGTCAATTTTATTATAGGTACATACGTACTTTTAGTTTTCTTTGATATTTGTTACTGACAAGTTATCGTTAAAAGAAAAGGTAACAGTCGGAAACTTATTTTATTGTTTTGTATTTGACAGGCCGTCATTTTATTACCTACCTGAAAAATTCTTATTCTATCAGTGTCTCACTTCGTTTGGTTTTTATCTTATTATCCAATAAAGAATTTTCAGATTTGAGTTCATAAAAACGAACACGTTTCTGATATACCTACTATGTTAATCAGGTAAACATTTACCGAATTTTAGGTATTTAATTATTTTATTTTTATCTACGACGACGTTACAAAACGACATTTAAGGTCAAATAAGAATTTTTCCAACACGAAAAGTTGATAAAAAATAAGGAGACGAAGTCGTTAGCTTGACACTCAAATCATAAAGCCCTCAGAAATGCTGGACGCAACTTGCTAACCACTTTGCTTACCTAATCTGTTTCGAGGCTTGGTTTTAATTAATTTAAGGATGACTCCTTTTCCTCTTCTTTATTAACATGATCGATGATAACATTATTGAAACAATATACTTGTTATGTTCATTTATGCAAAACGTTTTATAAGGGTCCGTTCACACAGACCAGCTCGGAGAGCATTGGCTCGCATTCCAAGTACAAAAATAAACCTAAACAATTACTCAATACTCTGTTTCTATCTTCGATTTTCTGTTTCTATATTCTCTCCGAGTCGGTCTGTGTGAACGGATCCTAAGCATGTATTTTTAGTGCAAGTACCAACGTAGTGTCTCAGAAGAAGGGTAGACCCACCTCGTTTGCCAACGTTCTGCAGGAAGACCCTGTTGGCGACGGCTTGCCGCTGGTTGGCCTCGCGCATCTGCTTGCGCGCCACCTCCAGCAGCAGCCGCTGACGCAGAACCTCCATGGGGTTGTTGATGGACAACGACGGCATCTTGCGCTTCGGCCGCGTCCGCGCTTCGACCCTCTGACAAACAACTCAATATATAGAAAGGTCATGATTGATTATACGGAGGTCTACAGTATTGGTGAAGAACTCGATATTTAGAAATCTCACAGTTGATTGCGGCTACAGTTAGTTGACTCGGCTTTTTAAAAATTTCCTATAAATGATTCATTATGTATGCATTTTTTCGAGTGAGGTACATTTCAATAGATTAATTTATTTATTTATTGCTGTCAGGGCAGGAGCCGTAGTTAAAGGAGAAATCAACGTCGATTTACAAGCATTATGTAGTTAAGAAATTTCTTAAGAAATGAACGTAAATCTGCGAAATAAGTTTTTCTGCAAGCTTTATTCTAAGACTGAAGATCTCGTTACCAATTAAGGTTGAAGATAACTACTCCATTCTGCCTCTATACAACACACTCCTTTATTTTTAAGTGTTTATGATAACAAATAATACGAGCATACTCCATCGATCGCCCTTTTGAATACCCACTGAAATCGGCTCTAGAATGGTTAGTCAGTTAGAAAACCGTGTTGGAACGATAGTTAGCTTGGACTGTAGTGATAGTTAACCCTGCCTGACAGTTCTATTCAGTGTATCGAAAATACTTAATTGAGACAAGACATTAATATGATTAATATAATATATACTTGATCAACTTAACCTTCGCACCTGTCAGGAAACCATCGATTAACGGTATCAGTAGAAATACTTAATTATTGCAAATTCTAATCACGCAGACTGATATCAGATAAAACCTTATCGGTACTTAATCGATGCTCCAACCGTTTGTGATTTCGGCAATAAGCTTCCCTGTCAGATTGCCAATACTGTAGTCATAGCCATTGAGATATTATGTACTAAAGTGGTCATAGCCTAAATATTAAAATCCTTAGTAATATTATAAATGTGAAAGTGTGTTTGTTTGTTTGTTTGTGGCTCTTTCACGTCGCAACATGGCTATTATATGATATGGTTTATGTGTGTGGGGATAGTAAGGAGGGTGGAGAGTGACGTAGGCTACTTTTTGCCGCGGAAAAACATCTCATTCCCATGGGAAGATCGATGTGTTGTTAGTTGCTAGATGTTTAGTTCCGGAGTTGTTAATAGATGGCGTTAGTAAAATTCATTTGCAAGTCCTGAATCACAATATGAAAACCTACAGGTAATTAACTTAAGTCATAGGCAAATGTTATACGCTACTTTTTAGCTGAGATTCCTACGGGAGCGGGACCTACGCGGCTGTTACCTACGGGTCCCGAAAAGAAGCGCGGGCGGTTCTCTAGTATTATTATAAAACCGTTGTAAGATTCCCAGAGACCCCCATTGTAAGATTCAGTATGTGGCGGATAACGTGGAGAAATACAATGAAGACGATTCAAACGGGTCCTGGTGCGTCGATGCAGGTCTTAACTCAGGGTAGAGAGATAAGGTCTTACAGTTTTCTTTAATCGAATATACCACTTCATATTTGTAGTTTTGTGATGCAAGAGCACAAAATATGAGCCACCACTACGAAAAGTTCGCCAATGGTAACGAATTGCTCTATAACCATTACTAGTGGCGCCCTATTATCATGGGATGATTAGATGAACTGCTCCTCTGTATCTTATCACCAACCATGAAGTCATGACTCTTAAACAAACGTTTATTTGTTAAATTAAAACTAAACTTTGTGCCATGTCTCAGGTTCGATACCCGATTAGACAAGTTACAAAAAAAAGATAAGATTTGCTTTTTTTGTAACGTTTCATATTATTATTTAACATTGTATTCTTTCCTTTCCTGCCAGATAACGTTAGAGAAAATTTATTGAATATAAATAATAGACGAAGTACGGAATCGAAATATTTCAGCCCATCATATCAGATGTTGCCAAAGTTATTAATTATATCATATTCGTGACGGCACATACACTCGCTGATATGTTTACCTTTCTTAGGCAATCGTTTCGATAGCTTTGCAACGAAAAACGATATTTTTAACGTCTAAAACGAAAAAAGATCAATTGAACTAGTAATGAATGGCCAGAGGCTCAAGTTAACTGTTTTAAAACATTGCGTCATTTCGAATACCAAAGGATATCTAAACTAATATTATAAAGAGGTAATATTTTTTTGTTTGTTTGTATGTATTGAATAGGCTCAATAACTACTGGACCGATTTCAAAAATTCTTTCACCATTATGAATGTATACATCTTTCCGAAGTAACATAGGCTATATTTTATTTTGAAAAAAATTAGGGATCCTTGCGAAAACTTCAATAACATAAACCACCGTCGATAAAAATCACTATTGAAATACCTTAAATCGCGTGCGCTGCAATTACTATTGATGATGGAGCAAAATAATGTACTACGATTTTGTAGACCACATTATTATCTACAGAAAAGTCCGCGGTAGGGTATATCTAAGTAGGTATTATAGTTGCGCCAATATAAAGACTTTTATAGTTTAACAAACTATTTAAATCGGCAACGAAAATAAGATGTCGATATTCATACCATGGTATTTATACTTATCTAAATAACTTACTTTTTATTTATCAGTAGTTCAATACCTTTACATTGCTGTTTAAATTATTTTAATCGGACACTCCATTCAAAAGATATAGCGAGTTTAAAAATTTGGGTAAAGGAGATGTTTCAAATCCGGCCCACAATATGTACAGTACCTCGAAAAATCGAGAAAAATCCATGGAATTCGGGAAAAATAAAGATAAATTACCTAAATGCATACTTTTCTGGTACAAAAATTGTATCTATCATTTAATTTTATCAAGTTTCAACATGGCGTCTTACCAATTTGTCATTGCACAGATCACGAACTGTCTACTGTCACTTTAATATGACAGAAATGTATCAAACATATATCAAACTTCAATCAAATCAACCAACGTGACATGTGATGACAGCTTACCGCCATGACGGATTTTTGTTTTTGTGTTGCAATTTCAATTGTATATTTTTGTGTTGTACCAAAAAACTAAACCAATTTGAAGTGACTGGATAGTTAAAAACTGTTTGAATTGCGATTCTCCATATTTTAGTATGGTGTACAAAGTGGTGGCCGGGGCTCCATACATTTTGAAACAACCCCTTTGCTTAAAAATAACTAAGCGCTTCGCCGCATCGCGTCGCGATGTTGATTGAGCGTAGTAGCTTAATATTATATTCCAGTATAACATGTAGGCTACTTTTTATCCCGAGATTCTTACGGGAGCGGGACCTATGCGGCTGTTTACTACGGGTCCCGAAGCGACGCGAGGGCGGTTCTCTAGTTTGTTTATAAATTAGTGAACTTGGACCCCAGGTCCCCCAGTGTATATTTGTAGAAGAAGAACGCCAGCAACTCGCCTTAAGGAATCCGCGTAGTTTAGTTGCATAGCAAGAGGTCCAGGGTTATTCTCCCGAGCTTGTCATTTATGTTATGTGTATTGTGTGCAGATACATGGTACTCTAGGATAGTGTGTCTATATGATGTCAACTTCATGTACTTGAGAGGATCCTACATGATGAGTGTGTAATCTGTTGTTCTATACCTACTACATACCCAATTGTAATTTTTGAAAATATAGTATAACTTATTCCAGTACCTACTTACTTATTAGCTTATTACAGCAATATATCATTGCTCGGAATAAAAAATTAAACGTTTACTCTTGAGGGTTTGTTTTTCACTCATAGTTGACTTAAAGCTTGTCTGTACTGCTATAGACATAATATGTTTACAGGGTGCAAGAAAATACTACATTAAGAAAATTAATAAGTAGTATGACCACCGAGAAAATCAATTCTTACTGGTCATAGCCGCATCACCACCGAAATGCCCATCTTATTAATGGCAGTGAGCAACAATTGGTCATAATTAGGCTTAAGGGGATATAAATATGGGCGGTCTTTAAGAATAATATTGGTTAAAATATATAGATACCTACATATCGAAAACATCTTTCCTACGCCTCTTACTGTCGCCTATGGTGGAGCAAAAGGGTTAAAAGTTTCCGATTTGATTCCAATCTTTCGTTGTAGCGGTCGTGGTAATAAATTGTGATTGGGTTAAATTATATCGTATTATTAAGGAATAAACAGAATATCATACGTATAACTGGGTATAATTGAGACCATGCTACGAGAAGGTACAGACAAGTTAATTAAATTTGCCTAAATTAATTTATTGTTTTCCTTTGTAAAGCAATGTTTAGTTAGCATAATATGAATATATTAAATTTATCACTTGTTTAAATGAGGGTACAATTATAATCTTATGCTTGTCGTTAATGGCAGATTATAATAAGGGATTAATTTAAACTAATAAATAAAACGTTCATATATTTAAATGACATTTATTGCATTTACTACAATTAAATGAGATCTAGGTTACTACTACGTTCCTGGGTAACTGACTCGAGCCACAAAGCTTTTTTAAAGGAAAATAATTTTATGCGGTTTTTGCCACATTGCAAAAATTACTTATCTAAGTTGTGAATGTTATTCTAAATTTGAACTGAATACTTTTAAAGTTTAGGTACCTAATACCTACAGGTTGTTTAAAAATGCGAAGTGACTCGATTCCTAAATCCAAGACTTTATTTCTACTAGATTAAATATTTGGTTTCTTATACAATACAGCTAGAAGACTGTTCGACTAAAATACTACAAGGCATCGAATGAACAATATTTCACTACTTCTTTGGAAGTTCAAAATAACGTATACATACGTATTTGGAGTATTATCTTACTCTATAATCTAATAATATGTCTAATTAACATGTAATTAGTTATCTACAACATATTTCAATTTTAAATACAAAGGCGTGAACTATACAAATACTCGTACTTTTGAAATTTTTAATGCACTATCATCAAACAGGACTTGTTTTACAATATGGAAGAGAATTTGTAACAGTGACGTTGGAGTCTAAAAGTATTTTTCTGTGTCGACAGGGGGGCTCCACAGGAATCCTGGAAAGATGGAAGTAATATTAATACAATATAATAACAACGTTAAGTACAATAGTTAAAACACAATATTATAATAAGATTTCCATTACAACAGACATGGCACTATATTTTAAGGCCTATAGAACTTTGGTCAAGGATGTATTGAGTAACTGATTTTAATTCACCTCAAACGATGGAATATAATTTACTGAAATATGGGAAACTCTAAACTAAACTATATATATTTTTTCTATATATATATAGTTTAGTCTAAACTATAGGTATATATTTTTTCAATATAACAGGTAGTCAGGTAGTTAATAAGAAGCATTTCATTGATCGATGATAATGAATATTAACGCAACGAAACTTCACCAATGCAAAATGCAAAATTAATCGACTGAATCGATTGTGATGTTTGTACGAAGATAGTTTGAAACCCGAGAGCATCCACGGGGTAAAAAGGAGAGTGGAAGGATTTTAAAACTCAGCATAATTACACTAATCAGATTGCATAAAATTTGAGACATGGGTAGACCCAGGATTTGGAATAGGACTTAGAATTTTTATATTCACCGTGGCATCATTTGAACGATATTTTCTCGTTCTCCGTGTCTGATGTAGGCGAAGCCGCGAGCAATATTGTAATGTTAATCCAAAACGGCTAAGCTTAGAATAGAAACATTAAAACGTTTGTTTTATTCTTAAAAATACTCATGAATTTGAAGTTCCTGTTTAAAAAATCCAATGTGAGTAATAGGGCTTCATGAAGTAATGCAAAGCTAGTTTCTAATTATAATCTACAACATTCTAATAATATAAGTGATTATAGGAATTTACTATTTCGTATAGGTAGGTACATGAAATTACAAAGGTGCACACCAAATATATGTTATAATTTTCAGTAACAAGACAGCAGAAAACGGATAGTAGAGTTGAGACACAGGCAAAACAAAGCAAAATGAGAGGATATTATTTTTTAGTTCACATTTAGAGACACGACTTGCCTACAATCGGCCTCTGAAGACATTTAAACAATTGAATCATGACGGGTAGGAAGGGTACTGATTCTATTCGTGGAACTCTAAAAGATTCAGTAATGTTTTTCTGGGTAAGCGCTTTAAAAAGCCAACACTATACCTACTTAAAAAAAATTGGTTTATATGCAAACGTCACTGTAGACACTATAATATTAGTTGTTTTGTAACATAATAATTCTGTTCCATTATAAGGATTGGATAAAATTATACACTAACTAGACGATACTCGACTTGACATCTACAATATCCAATTGTAGTGCTGTCAAACTGTCTTGGGAACAGGTCCATTACATCATATCTATTATCAAGATTATTGATCAATCAAGTATTTTTTTGTGCGTAAATATAAAAAGCGGGTAACATACCACGTTTGCCAATGTCGTTGAGGTAGTTCCGGTTGGCGATGGCTCGGAGCGCGTGCATCTTCCTCTCGTTCTCCAAGCTGAGCTTCTGACGCAGCACCGACATCGGAAGGTCGATGGACAGCGAGGGCATCCGCCGCTTCATCCGCTCCACGCCACCCTTCACCCCACATCACACTTAGATAGCTGACTACGACTTTCTTTAGAGAGAACTTAGAGCCATTTAATTCGTAGTAAGTAAGTAAATTAGGTAGTAAGTAATAAGGTAAGTAAATTCGTACGTAATTGATTGCCACTACTGTACCTAGAGTAGGTAATAATAAAACTTGAAGAGATTAATGTTTGTATCACAGACAAAGTTCGTATTACAGAGGTATTACGGGGCATTTATTAACGCAATAGATTCCATTAAAAAAAGATATTAAAAATTTTAACCTGTGTAGGTATTCCTGTTTACAATATTTTTAAATTTAAACAGTTTAAACTCAAACGTATTTAGATTGTGGTTTCTAGCTACATATTCGATTAAACCATAGGTACCGTATCAGACGGTTTATAATTACTTAGGACTTTTACATAATGTCTAAGATTATTAATAAAAAGATTTATAAACGTTGAAATACGTGTCAGATGGACTGTTGGAACAGAAATAGAAATAGAATAGAGGGGAACTAACGGACATTTTGTCTAAGTACGGAGTGGTGCCAATTAGGCAAACCTATCCAGGAGGAGACTTTTAAATGCGTAACATAATTACCTACATAGACGGCATTATTTGAAACTACCATCATATTTCGTTTTATGCGTGCGAATTTTGTGATGAGTACCTACCTACCTGTTAGGAATAACTCAATAATTTTAGACGAAACCTATTATTCAACAAAACTCTGATGTGCGTGTTTAATAAATAGACAATTTAGTACGTGTGTGTCTGTGTGCGTGTTTAATAAATAGAAAATTCAGTAATTATTCAGTATCTACATAGTCATATTTAATAACTTGCTGTGAAGGTGCCATAAAGGTAGTATGATATTAAATTTATGTCTCAATTTATACGAGTTGTAACGTAGAGATAATGTTCTCTAAATATTTCAGATAATACGTGAATTTAAGCTTTGTTATATCATTAGAAGTATTACTTGTTGAATTTTGTGATTACGGGCTAAAGTCATTACATAATTCAAGTAAAGAATAGGTATTAAGAACACGATGCCTTGAACTTAACGAATGGAAAATACAATATGAAGGAGATAATTACAAATTCATATGAAGTTGTTTAAATTAATAACAAGTTCAAGTTATTGGAACAGTTTCGTCCTATATTCTTATTTCGAATACAAGCATGAACAGTCATCTATAAAGTTTGATAATTATTAAATTGGGATAAAAAATAAAACGAGTCGCATTGTACAATAATTTATTTCAAAAATTCAATATATACAAATTATGTCTTGAATAAAAATAAATAATAGAATGCTACGTTAAACACTATCCTCGGTCGCTACGACTCGATGAGTAGTGGCCATTGGGCACTCGTTCAGTCTCTCAAGTAACAATCAAGTCCGCTCCATTGGTCTTTAAAGAAGAGAATAAATAACATTAGATATCTACGAATAAAGCAATCTTTTACTGTAGAGCATCAACATTTCTAGTATCGGAAGCAGTTATTTTGTGTTCTGCACTTCGACATTTTTCCTTTGCCTTTGCTAATTAATTTCTGTCGTACTTTTTTTTTTAAAACGTGACTTAATCGTCAGCATCGAATTTAAAGGTGCTATCCATTTCAACGAAAACTGTCGATGCACTCATTATATTTAATTTCTCAAAATAACAAGGCAAACTAATAAAATTTTACAAAACAATTTTACAAAAGAAATATTTTTTTTAAGTAAAATGATCTCAACAAAAGTTTAAAACACCAAAACAAACAAGTGCGTCATATGAGAAAAATACGCCATTTTTTACATTTATTTGTAATCACCGATTTCACGTGTAATCGGGACCTGCCGAGAAGTTGATAGAGGGTAAAAGTTGTTAAGAATGGATATTTTTAAAGACATCTCTCGCGAATAAAGAAATTCTTTCATAACTTAGATTAATGATAAAATTTGCCTAAATAGGTAATAATAATAATAATAATAATAATAATAATAATAATAATAATAATAATAAGGAACAACATTTGGATCACGTTGAAAGTACACAGACCATAACTGAAAACATAAACACGGAACAAAATTATACAGAAGATACTGGGACTGGGACTAGCATAGTAAAAGTATTAAATGAGGAGAATAATATAACAGAAGTAGAAAATATATTTACCGAAAACCTTCGAAAATTTAAAACCACAGATCCAACCCTAAGAATACCTATACCTAAGTTACAGATTTTACACAAAACTAAAAAAGTAATTAAAGAGGTAAATACCCAAATCGAAAGACATTTGAAAACAAATAATATTACAACATTAGAAGAATTACATGAAATTATCTACTGCGCTGCTGTTACTGCAGTAACAATAAATAATAAGGCAGATATTGCTAAAGAGACTACTAATACTACAGTAAATAGAAGTAAAAAGCCCGCCTGGGAAAGACGTTTAGAAAATAGAATCACAAGACTTCGAAAAGAGATAGGTCAACATACACAGTATTTAAAAGGAAATTTATCAGAAAAGAAAGGGTCTAAACTAAAATTATCAAAATTAGAAGAACAAAAAGTAGTAGAAAACTTAGACACGCTTAAACAAAAATTGCAGGCATTAGCCAAAAGATTGCGACGGTATCGAAAAACTAATGAAAGATATAGGCAGAATAAAACATTTGAAACGAATGAAAAGCTTTTCTATCGAAAATTTAACCCATCACCCAAACTTCATACTGCTCCAGACATAAAAACAATACACAATTATTGGAATAACATTTGGTCAAACTCTGTAGTACATAACCCCGTTCCAGATTGGTTTGCGTTAGAAGAAGAAGAATACCGAGATATGGAAAGTATGCCACAGTTTAAAATTGAGTTAGAAGATGTGAAAATAGCAATAAGTAGGATGCACAATTGGAAAGCCCCAGGGCCTGATAAAGTTCAAAACTATTGGCTTAAAAATTTTACTGCTACACACCTAAAAATTGCAGAAATTTTAAATACGCTGGTTCAGGAACCTGAGAAACTTCCCCTGTTTTTGACACAAGGTATTACATATCTTAAACCAAAAGACACAGATATAACTAACCCTGCAAAATATCGTCCAATAACCTGTCTTCCAACACTATATAAATTATTAACATCTATTATCTCTACTAAAATAAATTTACATGTAACAAATAATAAAATCATTCAAGAAGAACAGAAGGGTTGTTGCAAAGGTTCGAGAGGATGTAAAGAACAGTTAGTAATAGATTCTGAAGTACACAATCAAGTAAAACAAAAACATAGAAATTTATATTATGCTTACATCGATTATCAAAAGGCCTTTGATAGTGTACCGCATTCCTGGCTTATTGAAATACTTAAACTGTATAAAGTTCACCACAATCTTATATATTTTCTACAATACACAATGAATAGCTGGACAACAATTTTAAACATTACAATAAATAATACTCATATAAAATCTTCTCCTATAAAAATAGCACGTGGAATATTTCAGGGCGATTCTCTAAGTCCCCTATGGTTCTGCTTAGCACTAAACCCCCTTTCCAAAATATTAAATAGATCAGGACATGGCTATATAATAGATAGAGTTAATAAAACTAAACTTTCACATTTACTTTACATGGACGACATAAAATTATATGCGTCAAATAAACAACAATTACACAATCTTTTAAAACTAACAGAAACGTTTAGTAATGATATAAAAATGGAATTCGGGATTGAAAAATGTAAAATTAATAGCATCATAAAAGGTAAACACAATATAACAGAACCATTTAGACTCACCACTGATGACACAATAAAATCTATGGATGGCAAGGATTACTACAAATATCTAGGGTATCTACAAAACACATCTATTGAACACACAAAAATTAAACAGAATTTAGTAACTTTATATAAAAAACGTCTAAATCAGGTATTTAAAACTCACCTATCAGCTAGAAATAAAGTAAAAGCAGTAAACACTTACGCAGTTCCAATACTAACATATTCTTTTGGGGTTATAAAGTGGACCGATACAGACTTAGAAGCCCTAAATACACTAACAAGAACCACTGCGTATAGTCACCATATACACCACATTCATTCAGCGGTTGAAAGATTTACATTGGCAAGGAAATTAGGTGGTCGGGGATTTATAGACATAAAAAATCTACACTATAAACAGATTATAAACTTACGTAACTACTTTTTGAATAAAGCAAAAGAAAGCCCCCTCCACAAAGCAATTACAAATTTCACTACATCAGGAACACCACTATTGTTTAAAGATGAACAATTTGAACCTGTTAATAAAATAGTAAAACTAGAATCTAAATTGGAAAATTGGAAGAAAAAATCACTACATGGAAAATATCCGCTGAACATAGAACAAGACCATATAGATAGAGAAGGATCATGTGGCTGGTTAATGAAAGGAAATATTTTTGCTGAGACGGAAGGATTTATAGTTGCGATACAAGACCAAATAGTCAAAACAAGAAACTACGCTAAGCATATTTTAAAAGATCAAAGTATAGTAAATGATAAATGTAGATTATGTAATATAAGTAATGAAACCATAGACCATATAACAGGTGGATGTAAAGTATTAGCAGGTAAAGAATACATAAATAGGCATAATAATGTAGCAAAACAAATTCATCAATACCTAGCACTAAAATATAAACTAATTGATAACAAAGTACCCTACTATAAATATTCCCCCAAAAATGTATTAGAAAATAGGGCAATAAAATTATACTGGGACCGCGACATTATCACAGATAAAACAATACATTGCAATAGACCCGATATTACCCTTACCTTTAAAGACACAAAAACAACCTACCTAATCGATATCTCAATCCCAAATACCGATAATTTAAAACAAAAGCATTTTGATAAAATTCAAAAATACTTACCTCTCGCAGATGAGATGAAAGATATGTGGCATCAGGATACTGTAAGAATCATACCTATAATATTATCATCCACCGGTGTAATACCTAAAAATCTACATGTCTCGCTAATGGATCTTAATTTACGTAAATCTATCTTTCTAGAAATACAAAAGTCGGTATTATTAGATACTGCCTCAATAACTCGGCGGTTTCTAAATTTATCACCTACCTTATAAATTTTATTTGTAACAGCATAATGAGAACCAAGTTACTTGGCGTATGCCCGTACTTGGCCTCATAAAATTCACCGGCTAAAAACCGAGCAAACGGGAACCATTTACCCCTTCAATAATAATAATAATAATAATAATAATAATAATAATAATAATAATAATAATAATAATAATAATAATAATAATAATAATAATAATAATAATAATACTTAGGCACTTCTCACATTACGCTATTCCTGAGATACGCTACTGCAACGCTACCCAAAATTAGTATGTATTTGACACTTTTAACTGACAGAAGACGCATCGTCCTGTCAGTACATAGTGTCAAATACATACTAATTTTGGGTAGCGTTGCAGTAGCGTATCTCATGAATAGCGTAGTGTGAGAAGTGCCTTACTCTTTATTGTACACCATACAGAGAACCACAAACAAACAAAAGAGACTTAATATAACAAAATGAAATAAAATATGCGGTCTTATCGATAAAAAGCGATTTCTTCCAGACAACCTTAGAGTAAGGAGGAAAAGGTAAAGATACAGATTAAGGGTGGGGTGTACTTATAACAAATTTGAGCAAAAACAGAAATAAGTGACAGATGTGAAAGGAACTAGATTTGAAATTCTCGAATTGAAGGTATACAGAAAAAGGTAACTTAATGATAGCAATAAAACGTTATTAAACCTGTAGGTAATGTTCTTTAACTAGGTTTTTGAAGGAGTTTAGGGAGCCAGCAAGACGAATAGATTGGGGAAGGGAGGTCCAGAGGTGGACGGCAGTGACTGAGAAGGAATTTTGATAGAAGGAAGATGTAGGTAGGTAGACGTTGCATCTCTATCATTCTCAGAAGTCTACATAATTATGTTACTTTAAGCAGATGTTATTTCTTTCATAGGTCATTGCACTATTTACCTCTTTAATATTAAATTTGATATCAGACGAACAGCTAGTTAGTATAAATCAATTAAAGAAAGTAGTAAATTGTAATACCTAAGTAATAATAATTTAACCAAAAGAACTAAGGTAGATGATAGCATGGATATAAAAATACATATAAACTATTTACAATAAAAGTAGCTGATAAATAATTATTTATTTCAGCTTAAGTGTACCTATCTAATAGCTGCGTAAATAAGTAGAGATCGTAAGTTTATTTATTTTAACGCCTATTTACCTAAACAGTTCAAACTTTGACATCTTTGTTGTTTGAGCAACTGCTGAATAATTCACAGATTCATTTACCTAAATCATGTTATATAAACACAGTTTAGCTAAATAGGCATTAAGATATATTTAAGTTTTAATAAGACGGTCTAGTTATGAAAACGTAAATTAAAGCTGTACACGTATAAGCAATAACTCTGACCTCGTTTTCCGATGCAATTAAGGAAATCCCTGTTAGCATGGGCCAGAGTCTCCAAATAGTTGGTGTAGGCGCTCCGCTGCAGCACTTCCACAGCCGGATTCATAGTGAACGCTCGCCGCAAACGCTTTGATTCCACACGTTTTTCAACCTTTACCTACACATCTCAGAGTTTTCATTCCCTTGGTTTGCTTTGTAGATGGCACAGGAAAGGCAATCGCCAAGAAATTTAATGATCCTAGTGCAATAGTCCAAAGGAATTTTTAAAATGTTTCTGACTACCAACTGTGTACGTTTTACTTAAGCTAAGCTAGCAAAGAACAATTTTATTATTTACAACGAATTAATTATGTACACTGAATCTCTAAGTGCGGGTTAAGAGTGTTAAGACTAGATGGAAATAGTTGCAGCCCGTATAAGTGCTACTTTCCATCAAAGCGGAGAAGAGCGGAGATGCAAGCTGGCTTCAGTGTAACGGTCCGTTCACACAGACCGGCTCGGAAAGCATCGGCTCGCATTTTTCTTTTCACACAGACCGGATCGTATACGCTTGGAATTGGCCGGAACGGAGCCTCCAACTATATAATATAGACGGAGAAAAAGCGAGAAAGAGCAGGCAATCGAAACCGGTCGGCTCCTTTTAGCATTTTACACTAAACGCGTTCCTAATGACAAAATATGTAAGTGCACATACAAAAATCTCCATCGTGATAAAAATCTGCTCTGCTCTCCGAGCCGGTCTGTCTGAACACACCCTAAATGTGCGTAAATGTGTTGTAGTGAGCAGGCAGTATAAAGCGCAGATAACGCCGATTAAAATTCACATTTTCACTTATCGCTTCGCATCGGCTCGCCTGTTTGCTGTAAACCGCTTACATTTCCGCTCTGTACACTTTTATAAAATATCTGTTTCTCTGCGATCCACTCCGCTAGAATGTTTTCTACTGGAGGTGGGCAAACAGCAGACATGGACATAATAAGTAACATTTAATTGGTTGTTTACAAGACAACTTTGCTGCACACCCTTCTCTCCGCTTTGGTGGAAACCTACCTTAATGTCGTTTTTCAAGCAGGACCGTTGGAGAAATAGCGTGATATTTAAATAAACTCGTATTACCAAGCCGACGCTGGGCGAGATTGGTCGAGTGGTGACTTGCGCTCATTACGTGTTATTATGGTGTTATGATTTTGTAAGCACGTGAATGGATATGAGTGGCTGTCATGAACGACAAAAACGTTGTGTATAGTCGAAACTAACACGGTTGACTTTCTGAAAACTAATATTTTGAGTTTCATACCCTAAGGTTACGAACGGGACTGTTGCTAAAACTCTTCTGTCCATTAGTCGGTTAGTCCATCGGTCACAGTGATAGGTAATCTTGAATCGTAATAGGTAAAATCGCACATTGCCGGTTTTATTGCTTCCGTCAAAATAACTTTAGCCCCGAGGTTGCTCGAAATTTAAAATAAACACGCGATACCATTTCGATATTCTGACTTTCGATATGTCACGTTTTTCGGTAGATCGACGTTGCGCAGCCAGTAAACTTAAATTATGCGTTTACTGAACAGCACTAACAGATCGGATTATATTTCGGGTATGAAGGAGAAATTTTAATCTCACGGCTTTTTCAATCTAAACTATCGGGCTGATTGGTTTTCATGTCACGTAAATAGGTTAAAAAATAATGGTCGACATAACAATCTAAAAACCTATGTATAAACAAGATATTATACACCACGAATAAATAAATATAAAATATATAATTTTATACCTCATGATCAGATCAGATTATTTTTGTAACTTGAAGAGTTAACGTAAAAGCAGTCGAGACAACTGATGGTAAATGGTCATTTTGCTTATGGACATGAGCAGGACCAGAAGAGTCATCAACCCGACCTGAATGTCGACAACTCTTTTTAAAACTTTTTTTTGGAATAGAGGTGGCAACCTTCCGCTGCCGCCTGTGACAACTGTGACCGACTTAGAAGAAGACTCAAATAGGGACAGTGATGGATAGTCCAGTTAGCAGGAGGTCTTAAAATATTATTCGGTCAGTTTGTTAATAAGTGCGAGGACTTGTCTTGTCTTGGGACTGTTAGTAAGTCCTGTGAGTTGTTGTTAATATTAATCCACTAAGTGATATTGTTAGAGTGTGATATTGTAAGAGTCTCGTCCTAATTTGTTCCCAAATGTGAAGCTACACTAGAGGACTGAGATGATCGCCTCTAAAAAGTGTAACCAGCTCCACACCTTTCTATCCGGAACACAATTTCTGTTAAAGCAATTATTACGGCAGTAGAAATGGTACTGAGTACCTTGGCGGGCGGTGGTACTTCCCCAGTAATTTTTTTCAATGGTTATTAAATTGATAATTTGATCGTTTGTAATAAAAACAAACCATAGGACAATTTACATTATCGTTAAATATACCGTACTCAGTATAACGGAAACTAGTGTAACACTTAGGTATAGTTTTAGATTTGTAACCTACGCTACGCACGGTATTTACGGTTTAAGGCAGGATTCCTGATTTCGACTTTGCTCGAAGTTCGCACGGAGGATGTCTAGTTAAATATTGTAATTAGTTTGTTAATTACAAAGGAGTGTAAAGTGATAAAGACTTAACGATAGTTGAATTTTAACCTGAACTTATCTAACGATTGAAGTATCAAGTTAGGAGTTTCCCGTTTCAATGTTATTCATCATAAAGCTTGCTTCACATGCTAGTTTCTATCTACTTGATAGATTTGCCTGTAGAATTAAACTTATCAGGTAAATATAAGGCAAATAAAATATAAGGTAATTTCTAGTACCTAGAAACGCACATGACACGCTCAAGTTAAAAGATCGTCTGTACAGGTTTTTTTTACTTGGTAGCGCTTGACAACAATCCCACCTGATGGTAGGAGGTGACGATATTATTTATCTTTGATTTAAAGCGCGCTAGCTTAATAACAGACTATTTACTCTCCTATTGAAGACACTGAAGCAAGCAAGCTATTCCAATTTTCGGCGTAGGTACTTATTACGAACGACGATGCAAACCGCATCGTTCGGCCCGACGCCGACGCCGCGACGGGATGTTAACAACGTATGGATGTACATCGGCTGTGCCTCGGGTTGTACCAAGAAACGGGGATGGAGTAATTATTTTATTAATATTCCTGCCTCGTAAAGTACACCATAACCTATATGACTAGCTCAAGTTGTAATGGTCACAATTCTTTATTTTTGCAGTTGTTATGTTCGCCATATGACGACTTTTTTAGAGGCGACCATCTCAGACCTCAGGGGTAGCAACGCATCTGTGACCGAATTGGAACAAGACTCACACTAATCATTACTAACTGGACAATAGGTACTAATATTAACTAACAGGACTAACTATCACTAACAGTCCCTGTCCTCACACTTATTAATAAACTAACCAACTAACATTCTAACACCATCTACTAATTGGACTAACCACCCTAGTCCCTAAATTGGGTCTTGTTCTAAGTCGGTCACAATTGCCATGGGCGGCAGCGGAAGGGTGGTGCTGCATGCTCGTTTGCTACCTTAATTCAATAAAAAAAAAAGAATTGTTAAAACACCGTACCTGGGATTCGTGGGGCAAGTCGGCCAGAAGGTAGACCCAGGGTGCGGCTGCATAGCGGCCTCCGGAAGGTGGCACGGCGTATCCGTAAGTATCCTGTAACATATATATTCATATGTAACATATATATCAACATGTATTTTAAAATTTAACAAAAAATATTTAAGCGTCGACATAATATTAAAGATAATTCAAAAACTACTCAGATAACGACAACAAATTTTTGGTTGTGAGTAGGTAATACAAAAGCACCTATAAAATGCTTTTATGCATATTAAGGTAAGCGTTATTAATTAAAAGTAGGTGAAGTAGCAATAACTTCAATATGTAAATAATGTTAATAAAAAATATTTTTATCGATTAAAAATATTTCATGAAAAGCTTTGGAATTTCCCATTTATGTGCACTTCACACAACAATCATATTATTCGCTTGTATTCTTATCTCAAGGGATTCCAATGCAAATACTAAAGTTTAGTGAAGTCATGAAATTTGCACGTGATACTATAAATCGAGTTCTGAAGCTTATCGAATATAATAAAAGTTTTACGGTTATTCTGCATCGGTTAAAACTAAGTTGTTTTCAGTGTTTTATGAAGTCTGAATGGGTCATAGTATTACACTTTATTATATACCTACCCACGCTTTCGACTTATTTCACTTTCCCCTATTTTACTCCCTAGGAAATGCATTTTTTTAAATTATTCCTAAGTGCATCTGCAGAGTATCTATGTAAATTACTTCTTGTTAAATTCTTGATTCGAAGTCATGGCAGTCACCGGAAGTGCGTAACGCGTTCGATAAGGAAATCGTTTTAATAGCAAACCATGCAAATGCCCACTTTCCGCTCCTGTTATTACGGTTGATTGTAGATTGACGACGTAGTGAGCCGCCCCGGCTTCATATAGGTATACAGTATACACATGCAATAATAAATAAGTATAGACAATATAATTATTAGAGATAAGGTGCCATTCTAAAGATGAAATAATTTTTGAATTCGATCAGTAGTTTTTGAGTTTATTCGTTACAACAATTTAAAAAAAACTTTTTTCTTAAAAATGACATGTTATAATTAGTGCATATTATATTGTTTAAGTTAAGGTGTGTAAGTGTGTATGATACATAGATATGATGTATGTATACCTTATGATAGATACTCATAGCATGCACAGTGTATACTATGAGCCTTGTTGCCTAAAATAATAATAGATATTATGATGTAGGTACATACAACACGTACAACCCGTGAAACTTTAAGTTTAGAGATAAGTATGTCTCTAAACTTAAAGTTAGAGACATACTTATCTCTAAACTTAAAGTTTCACGGGATCGAGATGTAAGTTGACCTGATCAATTAAATGATTTGCGTATAGGCACTATAGATATAAGGTCCAATACGACCATTTGCGTCACTTCAATGTAGTGCATATATGGCGCACAAGGCGGGAAATATCCTCAATTATTATTAAATCCTTTTGTGTACGCTGCAGGTAGTATGTAAGCTATACAAAAGCCAATAAAATGTTTTATTACGTAGGTAAGTATAAGTACAACATTCCAGTTGAATATGAATGATTAATAAAACTATTACAGCTTAACTCATAAGCCTATTTGTACAATGCCCTTTAGAAAACAAATCCAGATGGGACTATTGTTTACGAAAGTATTTATGGAAACCAAACAAATCTTTTTGTCATAAGAATTGTGGAAACGTTGGAAAGCATTCCCCGCGTACGTTGCTTTTACTAATATTATTTGCTCTTTCATTACTTGCCTTGAGTCTTACCGGATAATCCTCGCTCGCTTCACTCAATATTATGAACTTGAAGTTTCTATTTATCATTGAGTTATTGTTTATCAAGCGATAATAGTGTAGTGTAATCCTACCTTTAGTACCTGTAGTACCTTTTGTATACCTATTACGTACTTTTTTTGCTTCTACATCCTTATCTGTCGCTTTTATCTTATCATTAGTACTTACAGGTATTTTCAGTAGTTGGCTTCAACCAATAAATGGTCCACTACAAAGCACGGGTTTCTCTTCATTATTAAGGAGGCCTAAAGCATACTCCACCACGCTGCTCCAGTGCTGATTGGTGGAGTTTTCAGTAATAGGTAGCTATCCATAAATTAGGTATGGGTAGGTAAGTATATAGGTATTTTCAAAAGGCCAGCGGGATCATCGATCTTTTATATTACTTAACTAAGATTATTTTCAACAGACGATTTGTTTAAAGTAATGAAGGCCATTACTTTAGTCGTAATGCTATTATTTTGGGTAGGGCTGGGAAGATGCTTATGTAAAGTCGATTATAGAAAGAACAATTAGATATTTATTTACTTTCGATCATATATTTATGCAGAATACTATTGCACAATCCTACTAATATTATAAATGTGAAAGTTTGTGTATTTGTTTGTTTGTTTGTTTGTTACTCCTTCACGCAAAAACTACTGAACCGATTTTCATGAAATTTGGCACACACATAGAGGGCAACTTAGATTAACATATAGGATATTTTTTATCCCAGAAATCCCGCGGGATCGGAATTTACGCGGGAAAACCTTCTTCACGCAAAAACTACTGAACCGATTTTCATGAAATTTGGCACACACATAGAGGGCAACTTAGATTAACATATAGGATATTTTTTATCCCAGAAATCCCGCGGGATCGGAATTTACGCGGGAAAACCTTCTTCACGCAAAAACTACTGAACCGATTTTCATGAAATTTGGCACACACATAGAGGGCAACTTAGATTAACATATAGGATATTTTTTATCCCAGAAATCCCGCGGGATCGGAATTTACGCGGGAAAACCTTCTTCGCGTATGGGGTACTGAACCGATTTTCATGAAATTTGGCACACACATAGAGGGCAACTTAGATTAACATATAGGATATTTTTTATCCCAGATATCCCGCGGGATCGGAATTTACGCGGGAAAACCTTCTTCGCGTATGGGGTATAAATAGCTTCTAAATATAAAACTAACAAGTCTGTCTTCCCGGAAATCCCGCGGGATCTGGAGTTACGTGGAATAAACTCCTGCGCGTAGTTGCGGGCTTAAATTTTTATGCGACCTTTACTAGGAGATTGAGGAAGTTTTGAAGCAACATATAGGGTACTGTTTATCCCTGAATTCCCGCGGGATTAGGATTCACGCGGTAAAAACTCATACCCGGGAATGAGGTCGTGGGTTCAGATGTTTATGGGACTTTCAGTGGGAGGTAGAGGAGGTTATGGAGCATTATATAAGCTACTTTTTGATCCGGACTTCCCGCGGGATCGAGATTTACGCGGGAAAAGCTTCCATGAGCGAATGAAGTCGCGGGCTCATTAATATCTATATATCGGGATATCTATACATAATATATCGGGAATCGAACCGGCTTTTTTTCTCATGAACAACTTTATGTTGCTTTTTCGAGGGTCAGCATCGCTTTAGCTGGTCTTTATGTTTTGGCACCCGAATGAAAAACTACCAATGTAGTTTAAAAATATAATAGTTTGGAATGAAAAAACCCCGACGTTTATATCTTAAAGTCTTTTTATCGATTTTCTCAAGATCTACATAACGGATTTTTGTACGGTATGATGTACGGTATGACTAAAACGTAGTAAAAAATCAACTGTTCTTAAGATGTGTGGAGTGTGTCTTAATATGTGTGGGGTCGGGATTAACGCAGGAATAACTTTGTGACACACTGAATTCCACGCGGGCAGAGCCGCGGGCAACAGCTAGTTTTGAAATATAAATAATAAACAAACTCAGAGTGAGAAATATTGTAATGGCTGATGCCCTGACACTCTGCCCATGACACTTCATAGGCGTAGAATTTTTCCCGCATAAACACCTAATCCGCGGGAATTTCAGGATAAAAAGTAGTCTATATGACGCTATTTAACCGCCTCTATTTTTCAGTGAAAGCCCCATAGGAAACGCGGACGAACAAGCAACAATTTTAAAATCGTTTCTGTTCTAATGTCGTACCTATAAAAAACTATACCTATCCACAAATTAACGCTATATTGAAACAAAGTCTTCACTTCAATTTCATATTTTGTACCAATCAATCAATGCACATATACATATATCTCTTCCGTTACAACGTGACTGATTGGGTGACTGACAGACAACGCACAGCCGAAACTATCGCAAAAATCTATTTGGTATGCATGTTCTTTGGGGATTATAGGAGAGCACTAAGAGTGGGTTTTTGGAATTTCCCCCCTTAAGGGATAAAAAGGTTGATAACTTGAAACAAAACTGGAGGGGAGAGTAAGGAGGGGAGAAATCAAGTGTATTATTTATTAATTAAGTATTTGATAAAATTGGGCATGGTAAACAAGTATTCCCCGTAATTAGATCTGGTCTCCTACGCCTATTACGGTCTGGACGAACCTTAGTGTGTTTTTGAGTTGTAGATCTTTAATTTGGTAAAATCTTAAGCTATGTAGAGGTAGACTTGAACTTACGTCGTCGGGAGCGGAAGGGTCGACCTGCGTCCAGTCTCCGGAGGCCAGGGGCGTGAGAGCATTCGCGGCGGGAGCGGCCAGCGTGCTCGCGCTGCCAGCCACCAGCACCACGCACCAGACACCCCACCACATCTAGAATGTTAAACTTTTTAGAGCTCTCGATATAAGGTTTAAAAAAAATATTGTCACAAGAAATAACACGTTTTTAAGTGAACATGAAAATTTACGACTCTTAAATTATTTATAAAAATAAACAAAAGAACGTACAAATATTATACTCCTCGGTAGATATTATACAAACAATAACAAAACAAACAATACGCTCGAACGCTTTTTTTTAGTATTATCCTTATAATTCGCACATATAATTACTGAATTGAAATGAAATTAAATCGAAATTAGTTACTTGTTCAACTGCGCCAGCGTTTGAACAAATCCCCGCCGTGAGAGATCGGAAAACAAACGGTAACTGACTCCCCACGATAACAAGCTAAAAAAAAGTTAAGCTACAACCCACTAATGGCCCACTACTGAGCATGGGTCTCTCCTCATTACTGAAGAGGCCTAGAGCATACTCCACCACGCTGCTCCATTACGGATTGGTGGAGGGGTTAGTGGCCAACCCAGTGTCGAAAGTTTTCAAGCCACCCGAAGGCCTCCGACATGGCTTAACGACTGCTATCAATCGATAACAACCGGGACCGACGGCTTTACGTGCCCTCCGAAGCACGGAAGCGCTCAAGATATTTTGCCACTAGCGGTCACCCATCCGACTACCGACCGCGCCCGCTGTTGCTTAACTTTGTCGATCGCTTAGGATCGACGCAAGCCGCCAGGCAATGAGCGCTTCAACGATAACAAACTTTGTCTGAAAAGTCTGGGCTATTGGAGAAGAGTCTCTAGAACACACGGAAATCATTAATTAAATAAAGTGATTCGGTAAAATAATATTCAAACAATAATTTTGTCGCGCGTGCTATTTGAAGGTAACACAATAAGAAAATGAAGATATAACCTAAAACAAGATTGAATGAAAAAAAAAAAAACGCTAACACACTCATACCCCCGCAGTAGGTCTAGGTACCTGTGTCGCGGGTGGCATGGACTACACATATAACACATTACAATTACGCCCATGACCCGAGTACAGATATTTATTTGCCACAAAAATATCTGCCCCGGCCGGGAATCGAATCCGGGACCCCTCGGCTACAGGGTCGTCAAATGAAAAAAAAAACATGTGTATGTAATTCCAGCATACTGGTCGCGGCGATTTATTTTATTTAGCTACCTTACTCTACCTGCCAACCCCATTTTATTTCACAACAGTTTTTAGCATGAACAATGAGCTCTATATGACAAGTATTCTGCTAATCTGTATCAGATTTAAGAATTTTCTTCTGTCTTACGAATATAAATATGTTGTTCAGACAGTTTTAGGGGCGTGGATCTTATCATACTAATACTCCAAAAACCTTCTTCAAACAGGATTTAAACTTTTCTTCTATTTAGAAACTTGAAGATCTATTACAGGCAAAGAATTTTAAGCGAAGGCCGTATATCTCGTAGACAGGACTAGAAAGCTGATGTAGACTACGATGTAAAAAGCTTTAAAACGACGGAATTAGACTCGAACTACATATATGTATTGCCATTTGGTACATAATGTAATCCATAACTGATTTACACATAAAGATTTCCAACCTTCATGGTCCATGGCTAAGAACTGCATGCGGTATATGTATGTAGGTACGTACAAGCAGTTACTGCAGCTGAATTATGGGATCTTTTGAATAATGGCGAATATTAAATTTGTAAATATTACGATTTGTTTTTGCATTGTTTCATCTGCTCATTTAATTGTTTGCTATTGTATATTTTCACAGTATTACTTTTTAGATTGAGATTAGGTTAAAGAAGGCGTTTTTTTGACAATCACAAACATATTTTTCTTTTTTATGGGATCCATTTATTGTGTAAAGAAACCATCTGCGCTATACTCAGTCGAGTTGACGTTTTTATTCAATAGTACAAAAAAGAAAGACTAAGTATTTTAAAAATATCAATAGCTGAAATGAACAGCTAGTATAATAGTTGTGCGATGAATATTAAAAGTAGTAACTAAGCGTCGGAAGCGCATTCGACTCTCCCCTACAGCTGTCATTATAACGAATGAGGATCGCCGTTTTTGTACTCACCAGTTGGCGTCACCGGCGAGTGAAGTCCTGCTGTCAAAGCCCACCCATACATAAACAGTGACAAGTGATATTCAGACAAGTGAGAAGCGACAGTGCCACAAACTTATCTGACCCGGTGGCCAAAATTGGAACTAATGCAAATGTTAAACTGTTGTCAGACAAAGACAAAGACAGTAGCGCCCTTCTTACCGGGTCAGATAAGTTTGTGGCACTGACAGCCAGACCTCACTCTATACTAGCGCCTCTAGCGGCGAATTCACACGCCTTTACCCTCATTGTCTGACGATACTCATTTTTGTAACATCATGTTCATTCATTATTCAAAGAACACGGCTTGCGTTGTATTATAAACTTTTTAAACTGCTGTAAAAATGAACATAATTAATGAGAAAATAAAAGTTGCAATCACACTGAAAAATATCTGCCGGAATATTGCTTTTGTATCGGTAAAAAACAGCTCTGACTATTGCCTTTTGGAATGGAAATTCCTGGTTCTTTTCTAGTGATCCTGAATAATCGTTTGAAAATTTCCCTATCTTTATACACCATCCGTGTTCAAATATGACGGGGATAGACGCAGAGAAATTAATAATCAATTTTAACAACGCTAAGAAAACTACTGTATTAAATTGTATCTTATCGAATTTTATTGATATTCAATGGTTATATATTATGATCATGTAATCTGTTTTGGTGTACAATAAAGAGGATTTTGTTGTTGTTGTTGTTGCTATTCTGAAATTTTATAAAATAGGTACCTACTCGGTAAAAGATGCCGAAGCATCTACTTAATTATAAATAATTCAGCTAAGGAACACTAAACAACATCATATTCTATGCTTTCCTAAGAGTTGAATCAGAACTTAACATTTTAAAATTTTAATATAACTTATTACCTACTTATATTAGGTACCTAACCAATTTATTCCCAATTTCATTGAAATTCGCAACGATTCGGCTTACAATTCTCTACATTATAAAAGTTAATTCTGTGCAAAATTACAACTATCTAATTCCAAGGGTTCGGTCTCAGCGTTGATATATCAGTAAGGACCTTTCTTTTTATATAAAACTATAGATAATGGATAAAATTGTGTTTAGTGTGACTTTTAGTACCAAAACCTTAGCTGACCTCGGTAATCCGACGTGCATGGGAAAGCTGACAGCCCGTAGTGACATAATAGTGTTTAGGACAAATCGCTTACCTACTTTTAACGTCGGATTACATTCATAACATCTTGTTTCAAAATCGTGTCCATAAAAAGCAAATAAAATATTTCTTTAATTATTCTGCGACCTGCGACTGATAATAAATAATTACTTACCTTACTTAGTACCTTCTATTAATAACAATAATTAACAGGACGAACTTTCACTAACAGTCTACTAACCAACTTAAGTTCTAATCTAACACGGTCTGCTGACCGGACTAATCATCCTAGTGCATTTGTGTTTTGTTCTAAATCGGTTACAGTTGCCATGCCGCTCATGCGGGTATGGAAGGGTGAGGCTGCATACTCTTAGCTGCCTTAGTCCATAAAAAAGAAGTGCACAGTGTCGTCTTGTCTCGCTTACATAAAATAAACGACGTAGAACTGACAGTATTATTTGACATCAATTTCATGAACCTGTCGTGATCTTTATATAACGTGTCTGGTAATGACCCTGTCTGCAAAGAACTAACCCCGGCTTCGGTTGCCAATCGGGGCAGATTATGTAACAGATATAGGTAATGTTTGTTCTCGGGTCCTAGATGTTTTTGTTGTCCCTTATCCACAACACGTGAATTCTACTGCGAGACAAGGGTGAAAGCGTTTTTTTTTTTCATTTAATGGTAACATGTCATCAATTTCATCGGCGATCGACCGATTGTGTTATTTGTCAAATTTCGAATTATTTCGATCATTTTGAATTTGAATTTGGAAATCATAGACTCACCACTGGTCAACTATCTAATCAACAACTAACGACATTGTGAAACATATTCAATATTAAAATCTTCCATTATCTGCAGATAGGGGCGCTGACAACGTTATTATTTATTTATTTACTAGCGGCCCGCCCGCGGTTTCACCCGCGTGGATCCCGTTCTCGTGGGAATATATGCATGTATTATACATAAAAACCTTCCTCTTGAATCACTCTACCTATTACAAAAAACCGCATCAAAATCCGTTGCGTAATTTTAAAGATTTAAGCATACAGACAAACAGACGGACAAAAATAGCGACTTTGTTTTATACTATGTAGTGATTTTATTTAAAAAACTTTAATGCCTATTGGCATTCTCTGCCAGTCAACCCATGGTGATGATGAGAGCAAGTCGGTAGGTGACAATAAATTGAACGTATACAATTATAATAATAACAAATATGATTAAATATTACACTATAATATTACACACACAATTAAATACTATTTTATACATATATAAATATCATACATAAGTATATACGCAATTATATATTACACTATAAATATATAATTATACATACATAAAAGTGTACCTAAAGAAGCTGTGTTATTCTCTTTACAATGTCACAGAAAATTGTAAATAATTCTCCCGAACCAATCTTTTAAATGCGACCTTAGAAGGAGCTTTTCTGATTATCAGTTAAATGAAATATTATCAGTTATATGAAATAATTTTGAACGCTTTATCCTAATTGCTATCTCTGGAGCACCTTTTTACATAATAGTCAGAAAAAGTAGGCGAAAACGAGCCACCTGACCATCGCTAAGTGGTCACCGTCGCCAATGGACAAAAATAACGTTGGGGTAACAGCAATGCTTTGAAAGTTTGAAGGTATGGGAATCAGCTTTGAAGGTACCTACTCGTACCTATCTGCACAACCCGATTCACTCCACAGTGAAGTAGTGTGGTGGAGTATACTCTAAACTCTAAACCTTCACAGACATGAGGAGAAACCCATATTCAGGACCATTAATATTAATACCTATCGAAATAGTATAATTCTAAGACTTGGTATTAGTAACTACTTCTGCCTCGTTCTGAAATGATGCTTGCCTGCCTCAATAGCTTGAATAAAGGGCTAATAATAAAATTTAAGAAGGTAGTATTGAACAGACAGTTATTCGAATAGCAGAAGCTACATCGTATATTATGTTTAGTTCTCAAGATTTACGAGCCCAATCAGAACTACGGTGCGTGTGGATTCACTTAATTTGAAGTGTACTTTAGCGTAAGACCGCTATTTGAACAGGATACTCTCAACTCAAGTGTTATTTCAGTTACCTCATTTGGCGTTTGCAGCGTAATAAATTTAGCTCTATACTCTATAAATATATTTTTATAGTGTCTGATCAGGCGCGTTCTTAAAGATAACAATATTATGTTAATAGATCTGAAGTATAAACCATCGCGATCGTCAGCATTCAGTTTCATAATACCTGCCTACATAGTATTTTTGCATATTAACAATTTAAGGGGATAGCTGAGTGGTTTCGAAGTTGGTAGGCCGCAAAAATGTAGATATGCAAAAAATAATTAAAGAAAAAACATTTTTAAAACAAGCTTTTATTAAATTGCTCTAAATAGAATAATAAGTATAAATATTTCCTTGAAAACTTTTGCTATCACACACAAACATATTGTTATACTGCCGAATTTAATAACAAAAATCAATTCATAAGTTAAAAAATTAATACAGTTAAATTCAAGTTTACTTTGTAACAACAAAAGAAAAGAAAAAATATATTACAGATGGATTTGCAATAAGTTCTCAAGTTACAAAGGGTCTTATGAAGTAGCTGTTTTCATTACCTACTTACATTTTTACAAACTTTTTAAGAAGAACCACTTTGAGAACTCGAATCTGTGTATTACACTCATTTTTTAAATATAATTTACTGAGAATTAAATGTTGTCTTTGACAAATCTTGCTTCTACCGTTTTGATTGTTATATCATTCTTGTGATACGATAAAGTAAGCGTAAGAAAATTCTTCAGTATTTTTATTCCGATTTCGCGTATGTAAATGACAGCGTGCTGGGAACAGAAATGTCTTGTTAAAGCAGATAAAATCTTTACTTATACTACATAGGTACTTACAGAGAATTCTATAGATTCTGTTAAACCTCAATAATTTAGCGAGGTGGGGATTACCAACGTTTATTTGGCTACAAAAAAGTAACAACAAAATTAAAGTGGCCACGATTACCTACCACAGACATAAACAGAAGCAGATGTATCTAAAATGGGGGGGAAAAGCGAGCCAGTTACAATGAGGGTAAAAGCGTGTGAATTCACCGCTAGAGGCGCTAGTGGATAGTGAGGTCCACAAACTTATCTGACCCGGTAAGAGGGCGCTACAGTCTTTGTCTGACAACAGTTTAACATATGCATTAGTTCCAATTTTGGCACTTGTCTGAATGTCACTTGTCACTGTTTATGTATGGGCGGGCTTTGACAGCAGGACCTCACCCGCCAGTGGCGCCAACTGGTGAGCGCAAAAACGGCGACCCTCATTACATAGAGATGTCACTGTAAAAGCCCGAACCACGGTAAATCCTAAGATTAACCGGTTACTCGTAAGATTAACCAACATGACTTGGTTAATGTTCGAAATAATGATTTTTTCGGGGTTTTACCACCATTCACTCCGTTTATCTTAGGAATCACCTCTAGGAAAAGTAAATGTTGGTTTTAGAAATAAAATAATGAATACTTAATAATCTTTTTTTGCTAATCATTCAAATTCGAAGCATTTTAATTTGGTGTTTTTATTTATTACGTTGAGCAACTAAAATAAAATTTAATCGACCAGTTCTTGCTGAACACTTTCACTATTTTGAACAGTAAAATCATCATTATGCATTATATGTATAACTATCCTTTTCCACATTTAATGGTTTCAGCACATTGAAGGAATTGCGAGTTACAATAATTATCTCAATTATTTGTAACGTGCAATTAACAGTTCAATTGCGATTAATGTTCTTGTAATTAATTTAATTGCAATCACTTTCTTAGTCAGTTAACTAGTTGATTGAAAAAATAATTGATCAACAATTGAACCAAATTCTAGTGTCGTTTACTATTTTATAACGAAAGGAACAACCACATTGTACCCATAAACCAACAGAAGAGGATTGTACCCTACAAACTAAGTTACGGTGTCCTCTATTAATAATAGGTAGTGTTCTTTGATGATCTAATGTCTAGAATTCTAGATGGAACATCGAATCCTCGCAAACATGTCAAAAAATTGTGGCAAACTGTTGGCCACAACTTTTATATCATTGTATCATTGATCACGTATACATAGACAATAGAAGAACGTGTAAAACATCACCTGCACGCACACACGCTTGATATTGTTGCCTTGTTTTCATTGTAGGGCGACGCTCAATCTAGACATTAGTGCCCGGCTACACGCTCCGTCTTACCTGAGAGCATGCCTGCGCAAACCAGTTTGCGCAGGTAAGCGCGTGCGTGTGGACGGTAAGACGGTATCACGTGCATTCCCAGAAGCGCGGCTTGTGCAATCGTTGACTTGCTGAACATTTGGACTGCTCAAACTTGGCTTGCGCGGTTTTATTTGAGCGTGTGGCCGGTAGTTCAAGCCGCGCTTCAGTCCGAGGAAAATTTTCGACTAAGTCTTGAAAAAAATATGAGTAACGTAAGGCTATTCTAAGGATTTTTTAATTGAGTTCATAGAACTTTATAAATCCTTGCCGGCTTTATGGAAGATAAAAAATAAAGAATATTCGGACAGGAATAAAAAAATAGGCATATCATTTAGTGACTGAAAAATTAAAAGAGAAAAGAGGTATATAAATCAGTAAGCAATAATAGGTATAATGCTTCTAATAAAAAATCCTCTTCTGTTGGCAACATAGTGACGTCATGCGTCACGAGCTATCCGAACACAACTAGGACTGCGCAGTCCAGTTTGCGCGAGCTTACCTGCACGTGTGGCCATTATAACGTATTCCGTCTTTTTGAACCGTCATTACTGCACAAGCCCGGACTGCGTAGGCAAGAAGGAGCGTGTGGCCGCGACATTAGATCATAAAAGGTAGTGTTATTACAAAGTTTTGATATTAAAATTTAATTGTAATGGCACTATCTATCCCAACATGTTTATATTGCTTTATGAAGCTTGCACTTAATAATTTATGGATGGGGCGGGGCTACTTAAATCTTTAAAATACTTATAATAAGTATCAGTGCTACAGGAATTTACAGGATGCAAGGAAAATGGAAAATATTGCAGAAGACGGGACTTGTCTGCATATAATTTCCTGTACTTTGCTTAATCTGAATCCTATTTTATAAAGGAACTATATATTAATCTCTGTTCTAAAGGAACACAAGAACAAGTAACATAATTTATCACGATGACCTATAGATAGGGCGCAATGGTTAGTGTGTCGAATTACAAATCACTCTGTATATTACTGATGATTGAGCCAATTACAATCTTTTGGCCAACCAGTATACCTACCAACTGGCCAGCAAATGGCAAGATTAAAAAAAATATATTATTCATTGTTATCATCATAAAAGGCATAACAATAAATAATATCGGCATACTCGGAATTACAGTAAGTCGTCATACTTATTTAGTGATCAAAATCAACGTTAATTTGGGATATCGCGTTGGTAGCAGAAACAAAACACTGCTGCTGTTTAATTTTCATTTTAAATGATCTAGTGGGTCTAATAGACAAACGACAAACGACAATAACAACTAAAAAGTTCGCAACTCAGGAACTTAAACCGTGGTACGATAACAAAGGGTTTTACGACGCACTTGCTCTACGTTTTTTTCTGGATTTTTTTGTTTGTGTCTTAATAATTTTACTTTTTTGGATAGCTTATAAAACAAGGAAGTTTTTCATGTAGTTTGTACGCTTGATGTATACTAGATTTTTTAAAATAAATCTAGTTTTCTATCGACCACATTCGTAAAAAAATATTTTTTTTGCAAGAATTCACTTGTTATTTTAAAATGTGTAACACTTGTGCCTGCATTAGTATTAATAAAAGATTGTTGATGTATTGGTCACTGATTAAAATGTACACAACCCAATTCAAACCACTACTTTTTTATTTATTGATTTTTTTGTAGTCAAATTCGATTTTCTTTAACTAAAATCAAAAATAAGGAATATCTCGATAACCAGCTGACTTGGTATTAGGGACATTATGGTTAAATTTTTTTGGAAATTGGTTGTATTACCACATCCCAAGAGGAATACGTCGAATTACAAATCACCCTGTATATCGTATTGTAATTGTATTAAATAGTTAAAAAAGCTGTTGTTATCCCAAAAAACCGAAAAAGGGCACAACTAACATTTTTTGTGAAATTGAGTTATATGTATGTATATATATTCGGAATCAGGAAAAAACGGCCTATCTGCCTGATTTTTTGTGGATTTTTAGGTATAAAAGCAACAGAGATAGCATAAGCTTAAAGGGCATAACTGCAAAATTTTTAAAGTTTTATTACAATAAAAGGGCATATTGTAAGATATGCCCATTTTTCACCCTTTTATTTTAATTGATTATTATAATTATTCTAATAATTTACAGTGAAAAGGCACTATTACTCAGTTGTGCCTTTTCAACTGAAAATTATTATAATAAATAATTCTTATAATTTACAGTGAACAGGCATAACTGAGTAAAAGTGCCTTTTCATAACAACATTTTAAATTTTTACCCAAATTTTTTACAACGAAAAGGCATATTTGGTTATATGTGCCTTTTAAATGTAATATTGCTCTTTTAATGTTAATTTTTATGTTAAGTTAAAGAAAATTTTGCTAAATATTGAGTATATCCAATAAAATTAAAAATATTATTACTATCAATGTGTACAAAATTCAAAAAATATTTCAATCTCGATTTTCTCAACATTTGCAAAATGTTAGTTGTGCCTTTTTTGATTACGACGGCAGAATAAACGTCAGAACCGCAATGGAAGGTGGACGGCAAAAAGATACTACCTAATTAAAGGAAACCGGGAAACATTAACTTAAAACTTAACTGAAGAAACTTAGATAAAACATGAAACAGAAACAACAATTTGAAATTGGTTTGTGAAACCAATTAGTGCAAACCAATAGTGCAAGCTGTGGTGCAAGTAGTAACTTATCGTTTTTAATCCATTGTTCTTTTTAAATTCCTATTCTACTCTTAAAACTTTTATTACATAATTATCATCTAATATAAATGAAAGAACAGATGAAAAAATAAATACATAAAAGAAAAACTAATACGCAAAAATCCGCCTATTTCCTTTGGAAAATTTTATTGAACAATTTTTGACGGAAATTCGGTTTCTGTATAATATAATGTACATAATTTTCAACTATGAAGTGACAATAACAAAAGTTAACTGTATGTACTATCAGCAAAATTGATTCGTACCCCACTTTATCGACATTTCGTTTGAACTTTTGAGGATGTCAAATTCGTTTTCTTTTCGAGCGTGTCTGTTGCACATATGACTTTTTTAATATTAAGCTCACTCCGTCAAACGTGGTCAAACGTCGCTCAGAATTTCTGTCAAGTGTCAAAGTGCAATGAATTACTATCTATTTATCTTGCAGACATTCTTTTTGCTTTTGTATAAAGTATATATGTACTTGTATTTCCCCCGGATTCGCCCGCGTAGGTATAAGACAAGCAACAACAAAATACCGTTAAAATTAGAAATAGAGAAATGAGAAAGCCTCGCGGAGTCACACCGTACAAAGCACCTTTAGGAAAAAAGGCCCTTCAAATAGCAACCTCATCTTGTCATTCACTGTATTAGACACGTTCTCAAAGGTGGACTTACTGAAGTGAATCTTTTTGGACACGGTTAAACGTTCATCTGGGACTACTGACCGAAATGGTACCGCTACACGTTAAATAACTATGTTATGTGGGTTACAAATCCCAAAACTTTGAGGCTTATGTCATAGTAAAGTTGGATTTATTACTTAGCATACATATGTAGGTATGTAGTTTGCAGTAGTATCAAAAACCAATATTAATTACTAGAGAACCGCCCGCGCTTCGCTTCGGGACCCATAGGTAACAGCCGCTCCCGTAGGAATCTCGGCCAAAGTTAAGCCTATAATATGACATACTGGAACATCAACATCAGAATCCGTCCTGTCTTCACTCACGGCTAACATAGCCGTGGGGATTCAGTTTCGGGGCCGGTGGCCCCCTGACTGAGGTGTCTGCCGCGGTCCGTAACAACGAACCGGTCGTTGGGTTGGGACCCTGTATGGGTCCTCGAAGATTGTCCAGATGGTGATGTGGAGTATGGGTGTCTAGTCCGGGGAGTCATGACTCGAGGAGAGCGCTGGACATAGCGCTGCAGCTGCTGCCTTGGCGTGATTTACGACGTTGGTCACGTGGGGCTTCATAGTCAGTTAACAGTCCAGGGTTACCCCAAAGTACTTGGCCTGTCTTGTCCAGGCAATGTCTTGGTTGAGGAGCTTTAGAGTGGGGTCGCGCATCGTGGTTCCTCCGAATTGGATGGCCTGCGTCTTCCCTATGTTGATCGCCATCCTCCACTCGTGTAGCCACTTGGGGAGGGCGTCAAGGCATCTTTGCATTTTAACGGCGGCGTGACCTGACTTAATTGAGGTGGTCAGGTACGCCGCGTCGTCCGTGTAGAGGGCGAGCATGACGCCCCCCTCCGCTGGAATATCGTTCGTGTAGCACGAGTAGAGGGTAGGCGAGAGGCAGCTTCCTCAACATCAGATATAACATTTGCCTATGTTTTAAGTAAATTACATCTACTATTTGATGGCGTGATTCAGAACTTGCAAAGGAATTTTACTAACGCCATCTATTAACAACATCTGGAACTAAATATCTAGCAACTAACAAAACATCGATCTTCCCATAGGAATGAGATGTTTTTCCGCGGTAAAAAGTAGCCTACGTCACTCTCCACCCTCTTAACTATCCCCATACACATAAACCATAGCATATAATAGCCATGTTGCGACGTGAAAGAGTCACAAACAAACAAGCAAACAAACAAACACACTTTCACATTTATAATATTAGTAAGGATTGCTAGAAACTTCGTGGGGCCTTTGAAAAGTCCTATAAAATTAAAGTTCCTGCTATAACATGCCAACCCTAAGATGTAAAAAATGGGGACGAAAGTTGGTATGTGAGTCTCAGTTTTTAATAGCTTGTCAGGTAAATAATAATGCACATGTATTGTGTACAATCTTCGAAAGTTACCCTTTAGACATTGAAACAGGGCAAAATAATTTATATATTATTGTAGATTTTATTATATTCATTTGCGTAAAATTGTTCAATGGAAATAATTATGTGGCAATGAATATTAACGTATTTTATAATTTTTAATTCATATTAAAAGAATAATGTTTTTTATTTTAAAGTTATAAATGTCTACGTAATTGACCAATTACAAACAAAGCCTAAACGTTTTAATTTATAATACATTGCCATTAAATAAATACATAACCATTTTATATCAGGGACTTATGTCCCTAACATAATTTTTCAAGCAAAATTTGGACAAGTTAATAACAGGGTTGTATGTAGTGGGTAGTAAAGTAACTAGTAAGTAACAGGATGACTTATAGGTGTAAACTGTACAAAAATAAAATACCGTAAATAAAATAAAAGTGACTCTTTTTTGTTTTAACCATACCCGTATGTCATTGAAACTAGAATTTAATTATCGGAGTTGACTATCGAATTTTGCAACAATGCAGATTGTATAATATTGTTTGTTACTCCCAGTGTTACACAGAACTCGTGAATCGCGTTATCAAAAGGTAGGTACTTACCATTTTCCAATTATTTCGATCAGATTAATTCGAAAACAGGAAATTCTGGAACAAAAGTAAAACAAGATATTACTAAAACGAAATTAACGTTTCATTTATATCAAATAATATATTACATTTCACGATGTTGTATTTATGTAGTACAAATGTAGTATTTATGCAAGTATGTAACCTGACCAAGGCCCTCACTGTCGGGACCATAGCGTGACAGTCATAGGGCGGCTAAGCAGTGTACCTATATCATTGGCTCGAAAATACACAAAAGACATACCTATAACAATCTTAAGGCCATTTCGGATTATTTCACGTGGCATAAAAAATTTTGACATGGATTTTCCACTAACCACATCACAGATCCGCCGCATTGGAGCGGCGTGCTACAATGTACAAAACCTCCTCAGTTTTGAAGAGAGACCCGTGCTCTATAGTTGGCCAAACGATGGACACCATGTATATTATATTGTAGCCTCAATTGCTTCGTTGAAGGAAAATATCGTGAGGAAACCTCCTTGTGATTATAAAAAAAACTATCAAAATCAGTGATTGTGATTATAAAAAAACTATAAATATGATATCAGTACATAACTAACAGATACTCTGACAACTCAGAAACTACACGTCAGATATCGCTCAAATTCGGGACGAGACGACAATCATCAGCTTTCGAATAAAAAAATATTATCAAAAAGGTTTACAGGTATCGGTTTATAGGTAACACATAAAAAATACTGTCGAGTTGAGAACTTGCCGTGCTGTTTTCTTAAAGTCGGTTAAAATTTAGTTCACCCAGTAAAAAATACTTGGTTACACCCGTACAAAAAACAATCTACAGTCGAATTGAGGACCTCTTCCTTTTATGAAGTTGGTTAAAATAATACGCAGATACTCGGAACCGGAAATAAAAAGTGTCAAACTTTATTCAAATGGGTAATAATTTAATTGCACACATTTTTGTTATCACGCCGGCCTGTTGTAACAAGGGAGTGATCGGCATGACCTAATTATCATTCAGGTACTCTTCATATCTAGAACAGGTCAGTATGCGTCTAGTTTTATTTTGTTCCCGAAATACTGACATTGTACGAATGTTTCGCTCAGTTCCAACTCCTTTTGCAACGGTGCTTGACTAAAAAAATATACCATCAATATTAATGAAAACTTCAGTAAACCGTGAATATTGTCAGTAATATCACATTTAATGTGATTCCTTTGTTATGCCCGCTAATTTCTAATTTCTTTTTTATATCGATCGGGTAAACGGTTATGGTGAAAATATAAACGTTTCTAGATGATTACGGAAACATAAAGATAAAATGTACCTCCAAAATCGAATTAAATCAAAAAAAAGAAAGCAATAATAAATCTATGAACGTGTTAAATAAAAATTAAGAGATACATTAGACCATTTCAGGTTTATGTAGCGACAAGGGGATGAATTATATTCTTCCAGGAGCATTAAGAGTTAGGCTTCGGTGACTCCAATTATCTAATTACGTCGTAAGGGTGGACAAAAACCTTCTCCTCCTACCATCAAGAACATCATTTATACTAACTCTATTGACACGCAAAATCTTGTGAGTCCCTTTGTTAAGAATACACACGTGTATGAGTTTTGGTACGTATATTTTATTCAAATACGAGTAGGGTAACGACGCCAGAAGTCAGCCCCTCTCCAGTAGTCAGCCTTTTCTGACTTCTATGTCGAATAAATAGTGCACATGTTCATATTAACCAGTAATAACAAGTTATTTTGGATCCTTGTTTTTCGATTGATCGATACCGTTTACGTTTGTCTGCGTACGATTGACCTACAAAGAGTAATTTAGACGTAAGTCGACGCGATCGACCAAAAAGTGCTCAAGTGCCAAGACGGCCATTTTTTTCGTAATGTACAGTACTTGCGATATTATTTCATGTAATTTTAAGTTTTAACACGCAATTCTATATTAAAATGAGTGTATCAGTGATCTTTGGGTTCTTTTAGCTTAAAATGATACGGTTTTATGCTCAATATACAAAGAAATTACCGTGGCCGACTACTGGTTTCACTTTTTTGCTATTTTTCCAGTAGACAGCTACCCCTGGCTGAGTACTAGAAATCACCCAATTTTTATAAAATACCAGTAGACGGCCTCCCAAAACGAAGTGAAGTTGCAAACTGCATGAGATTTTTTATTTTATTTGAAAAATTCAAAATTATCCGAGTAACTATATGTACCTATTTAAGATTATGATATTTTTATTTGTAGATACCGTGTGATTTTTTTTATTAGATTATCCTAGTCCTACTATCCTACTAGTCCTACTAATCCTACTAATATTATAAATGCGAAGGTTTGTAATATGTATGTGAGTAAGTGAGTGAGTGAGTGAGTGAGTGAGTGAGTGTGTGTGTGTGTTTGTTGCTCTTTCACGCAAAAACTACTGAACGGATTTTCATGAAACTTTGCAGTAATATAGCTTAGACATTGGAATAACATAATTTGTTAAAATTTATAGAGATTTATATAATATTATTTATATCTCAGATTCTGAGCGGCATTTCAAGAGTATCTAAACATAATATATAATATCATCATCAACTCCGTAAACCATGTCTTATTTCCCTGTCCCTTAGTTCACTGTATAAGTAGTGTTGTAAAGGACTCGAGTCTTTTAGTCTTAATTCGGTAGACTCGGCTCAATTTTCTAGGACTCAGTGAACTAACAGAACTCGGAGTCTCGAGTCGAGCCGAGCTTCAGTCCTATCATGAAGACTCGAGCGCCAAAATTGAACTCGAGTCTTAAAAAGAGCTCGAGTCTTAAAAGAGCTCGAGTCTTCTTCAAACTGTTCTTCGAAATGCTGACAGTGATTTATTTAGAATTTATATCTATACTTCTATACCAATATAATAACTAATATTATAAATGCGAAAGTTTGTAAGGATGTATGTGAGTAAGTGAGTGAGTGAGTGAGTGAGTGTGTGTGTGTGTTTGTTGCTCTTTCACGCAAAAACTACTGAACGGATTTTCATGAAACTTTGCAGTAATATAGCTTAGACATTGGAATAACATAATTTGTTAAAATTTATAGAGATTTATATAATATTATTTATATCTCAGATTCTGAGCGGCATTTCAAGAGTATCTAAACATAATATATAATATCATCATCAACTCCGTAAACCATGTCTTATTTCCCTGTCCCTTAGTTCACTGTATAAGTAGTGTTGTAAAGGACTCGAGTCTTTTAGTCTTAATTCGGTAGACTCGGCTCAATTTTCTAGGACTCAGTGAACTAACAGAACTCGGAGTCTCGAGTCGAGCCGAGCTTCAGTCCTATCATGAAGACTCGAGCGCCAAAATTGAACTCGAGTCTTAAAAAGAGCTCGAGTCTTAAAAGAGCTCGAGTCTTCTTCAAACTGTTCTTCGAAATGCTGACAGTGATTTATTTAGAATTTATATCTATACTTCTATACCAATATAATAATATTTTTCGACATCGCCTTCTGGTTACACATAATTATATCTCACAAAAGTAACCTTTTATTGGCTGCTTTAAACAGAAAGACTCCAAGCGGAAAAGAACTCGAGCGCGACTCGCCGCGTAAAAAGGACTCGAGCGCTAAAGAAGACTCGAGTCTCGAGTCTCGACTTCAAGAGCTCATATAGACTTGAGTTCTCTAGTCTTAAGAGTCTTACGGTTAAGACTCGAGTCGTGAAAACTGTCACCGAGTTCAAAATTTAGGACTCAAAGACTCGAGTTCTTTACAACTCTATGTATAAGTAGTTTTTGCGTGATGCCCGGACAAATATGCAGTCAAACAAAATTATAATTTAATATTTTTGGTTTCTATTGGTTCCTTGAGGACTCTAAATATTTTTTTTTATAAAATCTCATACGTACGGACATAAACTTTTTTTTATTATTTATTTCATGTACTAAAACTCGTACTCATGTACTCGTGTTTCTCTGTTTGGCCTAATGGTTAGCTGGTAGAGAATGCATCTAGCATTAAGCACGCCTTTTTTTACCGTAATATGCGTTTATTGTGGTCAATAAAGTTTTAAATAAATAAATAAATAAAAATAAGCATTTTAAGATAAGTTAATGTTATAACTTAAGAGGCTGAGCACGGGGTACAAGGTGGCCGTCTACTTGATTTTGCAGGCTGAGCACTGGAGAAAAAGGACTTGTTTTTGTTTTTATTAATTTTTTCCCATTTTTTTAACAATTTCGAGATTTTATACATTTTATTAAAAACTTGAATAAATGACGGATTCACTTATTCCAATATTTTATTTAATACCTTTGTTAGTAAAAAGAACCAAGCGATTCAAATCTGAAAATCTGCTAAAAGGCTGACTACGGGTCCTTTACCCTAGGTACCTACGTACAGTAATATTTTGTATGACGACTAATTTATACTATTATCTACTATTATTTACCTACCTGAGTTGCCAAGAATTGGAATTGCCACTCCCTAAAAACAAATTTATTCACTGTGCTCAGAGTTAGCAAACTTTACTTATGGCATTATAGATTTTCACCGTCGATCTGCAGTGTACCTTATTTACAGGGGTGGAAAGCTCGCATTTGTGTGAGATGCATTCGAACGAATTTCATATCGAACGCGAAAGCACACACACGGATCGACGGCTGAGTACACAACATAATGTGTATAATCTGCGATGAGTTAAGTTAAAAAAGGTACCTATTCTTAAAATTAACACAGAAAGGAAGTGTCGCCCATTGTAAAATAATTGTGTAAGGTAATGAAATACAGTGGAATTTCGAAGAAGAGCTTATCTCTACTTTGTTTAAAAATACAAAGATATAATACGTATATTTTAATTAGTACCTGGTTGACCGAGCTTTGCTCGGTTGAAAATTATATTTAGTATGAATCGCATACTGATAAAATATGAATAATGTTCTTCGATCTTTCCGACATAATATGAGTTTAAAAAGAATTGCGTGTACTTATCTACGCACGTAAGAAGTTATACTTCTTTGGCATCAAACATTAATAATAAATATTCAACGTTAATAATTTTGACAGCTGTCATCCGAAATGTAGGTCTCAACCAGACCTACAACTTTCCCAAAGACACCAGTGCTCCAGGAGCAGCCGTTGCCGGGATATCTCCGTTCGAAGTTTGACAGCTGTCATTGGAAATGTAGGTCTTGACGAGACCTACAACTTTCCCAAAGACACCAGTGCTCCAGGAGCAGCCGTTGCCGGGATATCTCGGTTCGAAGTTTGACAGCTGTCATTGGAAATGTAGGTCTTGAAGAGACCTACAACTTTCCCAAAGACACCAGTGCTCCAGGAGCAGCCGTTGCCGGGATATCTCGGTTCGAAGTTTGACAGCTGTCATTGGAAATGTAGGTCTCAACCAGACCTACAACTTTCCCAAAGACACCAGTGCTCCAGGAGCAGCCGTTGCCGGGATATCTCGGTTCGAAGTTTGACAGCTGTCATTGGAAATGTAGATCTTGACGAGACCTACAACTTTCCCAAAGACACCAGTGCTCCAGGAGCAGCCGTTGCCGGGATATCTCGGTTCGAAGTTTGACAGCTGTCATTGGAAATGTAGGTCTCAACCAGACCTACAACTTTCCCAAAGACACCAGTGCTCCAGGAGCAGCCGTTGCCGGGATATCTCGGTTCGAAGTTTGACAGCTGTCATTGGAAATGTAGGTCTTGACGAGACCTACAACTTTCCCAAAGACACCAGTGCTCCAGGAGCAGCCGTTGCCGGGATATCTCGGTTCGAAGTTTGACAGCTGTCATCCGAAATGTAGATCTCAACCAGACCTACAACTTTCCCAAAGACACCAGTGCTCCAGAAGCAGCCGTTGCCGGGATATCTCGGTTCGAAGTTTGACAGCTGTCATTGGAAATGTAGGTCTCAACCAGACCTACAACTTTCCCAAAGACACCAGTGCTCCAGGAGCAGCCGTTGCCGGGATATCTCGGTTCGAAGTTTGACAGCTGTCATTGGAAATGTAGGTCTTGACGAGACCTACAACTTTCCCAAAGACACCAGTGCTCCAGGAGCAGCCGTTGCCGGGATATCTCGGTTCGAAGTTTGACAGCTGTCATCCGAAATGTAGATCTCAACCAGACCTACAACTTTCCCAAAGACACCAGTGCTCCAGAAGCAGCCGTTGCCGGGATATCTCGGTTCGAAGTTTGACAGCTGTCATTGGAAATGTAGGTCTCAACCAGACCTACAACTTTCCCAAAGACACCAGTGCTCCAGGAGCAGCCGTTGCCGGGATATCTCGGTTCGAAGTTTGACAGCTGTCATTGGAAATGTAGGTCTTGACGAGACCTACAACTTTCCCAAAGACACCAGTGCTCCAGGAGCAGCCGTTGCCGGGAACAGTACCTCAAAGAAGTTATCCTAATGTTTCATAGATGGCGTCAGTATGATGTTTTTAAAATCTCTTTATCTCGGGAACCGAGCTTTTCTCGAACCTGGGACCTTGATAAATCGATTCCTTGAGCCGAAAACCCCCTAATCTGTAACTTTCATGAAAATCTTTGCAGGCGTTTCCGAGATCGTGAAAATAAATAAATAAATATACAAGAATTGCTCGTTTAAAGATATTAGATTATTTAATTCATTAACATTAAATCTTTATTAAACATGTACGTATTAGAATCTTGGATCCCTTGTAATAAAGGAGGACTGCGAGTAGGTACAATCATATAATAATATGTTATATCAGACAATTCAGAGGCTTTGTAATTAGTAGATTAAATAGACGATATGATAGTCCATGTTGCTTGACATTTCAATCTACTGTGTGATTGTTTCTGCCAATCCATGTCTTACATGGCAATTTCGGACATTATCAGCACTAATTATCTACTGACCTAACACAGCTGAACTAATACACTATTTACTAATCTAAACATATCATAAAAATGTAACTAGATTATATCTGTAATCTGTACCTAGAAGATATTTGAGTAATTGCGTATCAATAGTGATGGAAGTACGAAAAGTTACCTATCGATGTAAATCAGCGTTTATAAATTACATCATGTTATTTAATAAAAACAAAGAATATTTGAGTGTAAGGTTGTTCAAAGGACAATAACTTTATTAACCCATTTACTTCATCTAAATTAAATCTAAATTCATGGTGATAGGGACAAAAAAACAAGTTAAAAAAAATTCTGCAGAGTCACCTTGCATTCTTGTAAACGGCGAAATGATTGAGAGAGTATCGGAAGCCCGTATCTTAGGTCTAATAATGGACGAATCGTTGCGATTTGAAACTCATATAAATAATGTCGTTCGCAATTGCTTTTATCGCCTCAGAATCCTCTATAAAATAAGAGACTACATCGATACTAAGCTGCGTATTACATTATGTGAAAGTATTGTGTTGTCAAAACTAAATTACGCGGACACTGTCATAGGACCAAGACTGCTAGCACGTTCACAAAAATTAATTCAACGGGTTCAGAACGCCTGTACAAGATATATCTTCAATATACCTCCACGTAACCACGTAAGTCCTTATATTAATGACGCCAACATTCTTAACATGAAGTCTCGACGTCAGTTACATTTCGCAACGTTATTATTCGGCATCGTCGAACATAAGTGTCCGCCATATTTGTACAATAAGTTGCAATGGGCGAAAAATCGTAACGTCTTACACACTACTAGGTCATCCTTTTTCAAACTATTATATCCAAGATATAGCACCGCAGCATTTCGTGGTAGCTTTAAGTATAGCGCCACCAAATGTTGGAACAACCTGCCTCCTCCCATCCGCAGCCTGAAAACGGTAAACACCTTTAAATTCAATTACAAAAAATATCTTCTAAAGCTGCAAAAAACACTTTAATACACACTCTTTCCCACACATACATCCACACACACGCTCTCACACACTCGTGCACACAAACACTCAAACACACACACACACACACGTACGCATATTTTTTATTATTATTAATAATAACATACTTTATAGTAAACCCAACTTAAGACTGAAACGAAAGAGGCGCTGTCGGACGCATTTGACATTCATTTGACCAATCATTGCACACTAGTAACTGACAGATGAATGACCACAACGTACCTACTTATGAATGACTTTTCGTTAGTTCCAATTTTTGCCATTTCAGAGATAAGTTGGGCGCACTGTAATCACTTACTTAATTGGGTACAGACAGCTGTCCTGTGTGGCAGGTATAGTTTTATTGTCCGTAATTGTTTTCGCGCCAGTATTGTTGATTTCCTTTAGCTTGGGCTTGATAATCACAAATATATAATACTAGCGAACCGCCCTCGCTTCGCTTCGGGACCCGTAAGTATCAACCGCGTAGGTCCCGCTCCCGTAGGAATTTCGGGAAGATATCATCAAAATTAATTCAGGTTAAATTAAATTAAACTTAGAAATAAAGCTTACGACAAAATAATAGCAAAGTAGCAAAGGATCACAGCAAGATTAATTCAGATTAAACTTGGAAACGCGGCAAGTTTGGTATGGCAGTGGGTTCGACCAAATTTGATTACCATAAAAACGGTTCTAGTGTGTTAATCTTAAAAGATAGACATATACTGTCGTGGACATTTTTTTAGATCATTTCAAGAGGAATAATTCTTTCACACATATATTTTTGGTATCTTGAATCGTTTTCGCAACGCATGCAACGAAAGCCCTCGAGAATGAATAATTTTCCCCGTATTTTCCACATTTTCCATTATTTCTTCGCTCCTAATTGTTGCAGCGTGATGTTATATAGCCTAAAGCCTTCCTCGATAAAAGGTCTATTCAACACAAAAAAAATTTTTCAATTCGAACCAGTAGTTCCTGAGATTAGCGCGTTCAACCAAACAAACAAACAAACTCTTCAGCTTTATAATATTAGTATAGATACCTAAGTATAGCGATTGGTTTGAACTTGGTAACTATTTGTTCTTGTATGTTCTTCTAGTAATTAATGACGTGTACTATATATTTATCTACATGATCAATTGGTACTGTATTAAGTTAAGAAATTCGAATAAAATTCGAAATTGCAGATAGACGGTTTTTATACTTTACTAGCGAACCGCCCTCGCTTCGCTTCGGGACCCGTAAGTATCAACCGCGTAGGTCCCGCTCCCGTAGGAATTTCGGGAAGATAATAAACTATCACCAAAATTAATTGAGGTTAAATTAAATTAAATTTAGAAATAAAGCTTACGACAAAATAATAGCAAAGTAGCAGAGGATCACAGCAAGATTAATTCAGATTAAACTTGGAAACGCGGCAAATTTGATTACCATAAAAACGGTTCTAGTGTGTTAATCTTAAAAGATAGACATATACTGTCGTGGACATTTTTTTAGATCATTTCAAGAGGAATAATTCTTTCATACATATATTTTTGGTATCTTGAATCGTTTTCGCAACGCATGCAACGAAAGCCCTCGAGAATGAATAATTTTCCCCGTTTTTTCCACATTTTCCATTATTTCTTCGCTCCTAATTGTTGCAGCGTGATGTTATATAGCCTATAGCCTTCCTCGATAAAAGGTCTATTCAACACAAAAAAAAAATTCAATTCGAACCAGTAGTTCCTGAGATTAGCGCGTTCAACCAACCAAACAAACAAACAAACTCTTCAGCTTTATAATATTAGTATACGAAATAATAAACTATCACCAAAATTAATTGAGGTTAAATTAAATTATATTTAGAAATAAAGCTTACGACAAAATAATAGCAAAGTAGCAGAGGATCACAGCAAGATTAATTCAGATTAAACTTGGAAACGCGGCAAATTTGATTACCATAAAAACGGTTCTAGTGTGTTAATCTTAAAAGATAGACATATAGGTACTGTCGTGGACATTTTTTTAGATCATTTCAAGAGAAATAATTCTTTCATACATATATTTTTGGTATCTTGAATCGTTTTCGCAACGCATGCAACGAAAGCCCTCGAGAATGAATAATTTTCCCCGTTTTTTCCACATTTTCCATTATTTCTTCGCTCCTAATTGTTGCAGCGTGATGTTATATAGCCTATAGCCTTCCTCGATAAAAGGTCTATTCAACACAAAAAAAAAATTTAAATTCGAACCAGTAGTTCCTGAGATTAGCGCGTTCAACCAACCAACCAAACAAACAAACAAACAAACTCTTCAGCTTTATAATATTAGTATAGATTAGTACGGGTTGCGCCGCTTCCCGATCTACGCGCGAGTGAAGGGCGTACTGAAAAATCAGAGGTCGCGTTTATACGCAGCCATATTCTGAGTGCGTCCCTATTCCATCACGTTGGCACTTCTGCAAATTCGAATTTAAGCAATTTACTTTTATCTCTCAATAATTATCTTCTGCTGTATTTGTTGAAGTGTTAATGATGGAATAAATGTTTCTTTCTTTCTTTCTTTCTTTCTTACTTAAGATGGGTACCGAGAAATACTCACGCGTGTGTAATTGGAACTTTGACAAGGAAAAGAAGCTCTTTCGGAGTTTCTTATCACTCATTCTTTCAAGACCACTCACGATATATGGATTTCTTGAAGCGTTTACTTTTTGGATTTTTTTTGTAAAAAACGTCCTTTGAATACTTCATTTATTGTATAAATGCGTTTTGTTTATTGTTCAAATATCTCCTGAGGTATAAAAATTATATGCCCAATTTTTTGGGGTTATCACAAAATAATTTTTAAAATCATTTTTTTTATATAGCCTGAAGGGCAGACGTAAAAGCGGACGAGCCACCTGATGGTAAGTGGTTATCGTCGCCTATCGACACGAGCAACACCAGGGAAAGGAGAACTCTTTTAACACCTTTCTTGAAGAGCCCCATGTCAAAGCGCTCTGGGAATACCTCAGAAGGAAGCTCATTCCACAGCTTGCAAGTTCGTGGCAAAAATGATCGAGAAAAACGGACCGTAGTCGTTCGCCACGGATCCAAGCGATGCGTATGAAACTTCAATCTTCGGCGAGTAGTGCGATGATGAAAGGTGGAAGCTGGCACCAAATCGAATAATTCCTCGGAGCACTTACCGTTGTAAAGTCGGGAGAACACGCAGAGACATCCAATGTCTCTCCTAAGACTCAGGTGTTCTAACCTGTGAGTGATACGTGGGTTGTTGACAACTCGGACTGCACGCTTTTCTATAGCGTCAAATGGGTTAAGTTGGTATTGTGGCCCCTGCCCACAGGTGAGAACAGTACTCCATGGTAGCGTGTTCTAACGTTGGCGATCGAACCAATCACAACTCCTGAGATTCATGAGTGTGTAATTCGCTTGTCGAGTGGTGGGAGTCACGCGGCGACAGCCGTTTTCATACGAGTTAAATATCAGTAAGTTCTATCTCATTGACTATTCCGTGTTTGTTTCCACTCTTTTCCATGGGAACAGGCTGAGCTGAGTACTAAATACTACCACTTATAATTAGACTGTGCTACTACTATTAATCCACAATATAATTATATTGTGTTTTATACAGGTTTTATAGCATAAGCAGGCAAACGAGCAGACGGGTCACCTGGTGGCAAGTGATCATCTTCACCTATGAATGGACATTGGCAACATTAGGAACGTCACCAATGCGTTCCCGGCCAGGAAGGAAGCGATGGACCCGCTTCATGAAGGACCCCATGTCATAGCACTGTGGGAATACCGAGCGCTGAAGTTTTTGTTTAGATTAAAACGTAGTTTAAGTTAGCAGTCCATTATTATTATCCATACTAATCCTTACTATCCTTACTTCCTTACTTCCTTACTTCCTTACTTCCTTACTAATATTATAAATGTGAAAGTGTGTTTGTTTGTTTGTTTGTTTGTTTGTTTGTTTATTTGTTTGTTTGTTTGTTTGTTTGTGACGCTTTCACGTCGCAACAAAGCTATTATATGGTAAGGTTTATGTGTGTGGGGATAGGTAGGAGGGTGGAGAGTGACGTAGGCTACTTTTTACCGCGGAAAAACATCCCATTCCCATGGGAAGATCGATGTTTTGTTAGTTGCTAGATATTCATTTTCGGAGTTGTTAATAGATGGCGGTAATAAAATTCATTTGCAAGTTCTGAATTACGCTGTCAAATACTACATGTAATTTACTTAAGTCATAGGCAAATGTAATAGGCTACTCCCCGCTCCGGCTGTATTCAGTGTACCGCCCGCCCGCTGGCACTATCCTGTTGACTGATGTCCGCAAGTTGCTCAGCCAACAGGATAGTGCCAGCGGACCAGAGGGACCTTGGAGTCGAGAGCCTGAACGACTTCATCGAGAGATTGGCACGCAACATGTTCGGGCGTGTCGACGCGTCGCGGTTCCCGCATCTGCAGGACCTGGCGCCGCTCCACACCCGTCCACCGGACCGCTGGGCCTTCCCGCGCGACTTGCTGGTTGCGCGGGACGGGCCTAGCACTGACTGATACTGGGGCTTCGTAAGTCGTCGCCCGGCGCTGATCGGCTCCTGCTGGGCTTCCCACCAGCGGGATTCACCCGGTAGGGCCTCGATCGCCTGGGCGGCGCAAAGATGAACCCCATCCCGTTTAAGACTCTGTGGCCTGTAAAAAGGCCACCACTCACCGGACTTGACCTATTGGTTAACCACAGATGGACAACCAAGGGCCTTAGGGCCCAGCCCAAGAACCGGCCCGTTTTAACGGGTCCCGAGAGACACCCCCAAAGGGGAACTAACGGTCCCGAGGGCTCCACACACCTCAGACAGGGTGGAGTGAAGAGAGCGAGTAGTAGGCTACTTTTTAGCCTAAATTCCTATGGGAGCGGGACCTACGCGGCTGTTACCTACGGGTCCCGAAGCGAAGCGCGGGCGGTTCTCTAGTATTATAAATGTGAAAGTGTGTTTGTTTGTTTGTGACTCTTTCACGTCGCAACATGGCTATTATATGGTATGGTTTATGTGTATGGGGATAGTTAGGAGGGTGGAGAGTGACGTAGGCTACTTTTTACCGCGGAAAAACATCTCATTCCCATGGGAAGATCGATGTTTTGTTACTTGCTAGATATTTAGTGCCGTATGTTGTTAATAGATGCCGTTAGTAAAATTCATTTGCAAGATCTGATTCACGCTATCAAATACTAGGTAGGTACATGTAATTTACTTACCTATGTCATAGGCAAATGTTATATCTGATGTACCAGTATCTCATATTATAGGCTACTTATTAGGCGATATTCCTACGGGAGCGGGACCTACGCGGCTGTTACCTACGGGTCCCGAAGCGAAGCGCGGGCGGTTCTCTAGTGGTGGAATAAATAAGTTAACTTTCTTTCAAACAGGTTTTTTTTCAAACAACTTAACCATGAACTTGTTACACAAAGTTGAATAGTATGTACTCGTAAATGATTTCTTACAGTTAACGAGATGGATATTGACAAAACTTTCGAGAGCAGAAAAAGTTTTGAACGATAAAACCGATTTAGGTATGCTATACTTACACCTCTGCTACAATACACTTACAATAAGCTTAAATGATATGTAAATAATCTGCTTGATAACGCTAATGTTCCCTATTTACTTTGTAAATAGCTTCTAGACTAGAAAAATTGTCTCCCTACTCCCTACTATGTCAATAAATAATTAAACATTTCACGTGTTTCAAATAGGTCGTATGTCCTAATTTATATAGGTACCTATATAAATTAGGATATGTGGTTCATTCACACCTACCTACTGATACTCTCATATGAATTTAACTTTTGAACAAATTTTACTACGAATAATTATTTCTACTGAAAGGAGTGCTCAGAAAAGACTGTTTTACAGTTAACTTGTCTATCTTCTATCTATCTATATCTATAAAACTCAAAGGTGACTGACTGACTGACTGACTGACTGACTGACTTATATAGTGATCTATCAACGCACAGCCCAAACTACTGGACCGATCGGGCTGAAATTTGGCATGCAGATAGCCACTATGATGTAGACATCCGCTAAGAAAGGATTTTTCAAAATTCATCCCCTAAGGGGGTGAAATAGGGGGGTGAAGTTTATGATTTTCGACTGATTGAACTGAACGTACAGCCCAAACCACTGGACGGATCGAGCTGAAACTTGGCATGCAGGTAGATGTTATGACGTAGACATCCGCTAAGAAAGGATTTTGATCAATTCAACCCCTAAGGGGATAAAATAAGGGATGAAAGTTTGTGATTTTCGACTGATTGAACTGAACGCACAGCTCAAACCACTGGATGGATCGGGCTGAAATTTGGCATGCAAGTAGATATTATGACGTAGACAACCGCTAAGAAAGGATTTTGATAAATTCTACCCCCAAGGGGATAAAATAGGGGATGAAAGTTTATGATTTTCGACTGATTGAACTGAACGTACAGCCCAAACCACTGGACGGATCGAGCTGAAACTTGGCATGCAGGTAGATGTTATGACGTAGACATCCGCTAAGAAAGGATTTTGATCAATTCAACCCCTAAGGGGATAAAATAAGGGATGAAAGTTTGTGATTTTCGACTGATTGAACTGAACGCACAGCCCAAACCACTGGACGGATCGGGCTGAAAATTGGCATGCAGATAGCCACCATGATGTAGACATTCGCTAAGAAAGGATTTTTCAAAATTCATCTCCTAGAGGGGTTAAATAGGGGTGAAGCTTAAACGAATTCCACGCGGGCGAAGCTGCGGGCATAAGCTAGTTTATTTATTAAATAAACTTATTATGAAAGTACATCTATTTCAATGTTAAAATAATATTCCCCTTTTCTTTATACTTATGTCTTCTTCTGACAGTTGTGTCTTTTTTTAATAATCCATTCATAAGTAAACCTTCCTCCTCTCTTTTCCCTCTGGCCTGTTACTCCTTCTTATTTAAATAATTAGCGATTGTCCAAAAGGAGTTCCTTACTCTACATAGCTGGCAGACGAGCAAATGAACTATGTGATGTTTAGTTCCAAATACAAATTCCAATTTTTTCTTCAGTTTGTCTGTCTATAAGTAGGACTATAAGTACTACACAAATCCACATAACAAATAATCAATGATGTAACTATAAAGACCTACATATAATAATACTATAAAATGCAGATCCTGCAAATGACTTTTTTAAAACGAATACGAGTACTCGTATACGTGTTGACAGCATTTGTCAACGTATTGCAGTTACCAAATAAAACAATAAAAACATTTTCCATAATTTTTAAAATAAGATTACCGTGTTAATTATAATGCCCGAAATAAAGGCTTAGCAATTGTTTCGTTGACGTAGTAAGGCACAGGTGTAACGAAGGAAGGCCTAAGCGGGGTTCCCCGTCCAAAATAATTAGATTATGTTATAATCACAACATAATCCCAAACATCATTAAGTCACAGATTGACTCACGAACGTGCACAGATGCAACAGACGGGTCTAATAGCATTATCAAGTGGTTGATAACATTATGATTATTGACTGGCATACGTGATGCGCGTTGATAAGAGGGACCTATTGTATTGAAGAGAATACATAAGGAAATTCACGGGTTAACTACAATTACAACGATAATGCAGGATATTAGTGTACTACAATGGCGTTTTGGTAATCAGAACCTCATTTCTATTTTTAACCCTCGAGGCAAAAAGAGGAGTGTTATAAGTTTGACCTGTATGTCTGGTACCGTAGTTCCTGAATGAATGAACCGGCTTTGAATGCGTTTTTTACCCGACTGCGTCAGAAGGAGGGTTATGTTTTTCGAGTGTATGTATGTATGTAAGTGTCCATTTGGATTATTTGGACCGCCCCACAGCCCAAACGGTTGAACGGATTTCGACATATGAGGTATCGTTGAATTCGTCAGAACTGTGAAAGTGTCATAGGCTATATGAATTTTCAAAATGGCGCCCGATACTGGAAGAAAAAGAGGGGATAATCTTGAGTTTTTTTGTTATCTTAGCAATATTGGTATCAAATGAAAGATCGTGAAAAGACCTTTTCAAAAATATATATCATATAACGTTAAGGCACACGTTTTAACACAAATTGTCAAAAACCATCCTAAAAAGTAGAATTTTTCGGTGAAAACACTAAAAGTCTGAAATAAAAATATTATTATAAAAACAAAAAACCCGACTGCTTTCAAAATATTGTGACATTTGTATTTTTCTTTTGAGTTCTTTTGTAAGCAGTCGGGTTTTTTGTTTTTATAATAATATTTTTATAATCGAATGCCGTTTATTTTACTTGCGATGGTTTTTAGCAACGTTTGGTAGAAATCGGCCCAGTAGTTTAAAGATTATCAGCTCTTTTCAAACTGAGAGGTTGGTCAAAGGTCGAACATCCGCCTTGAGTACAATCCAAGGTACTCTGTTCATGATACCCTGTGAATCGACGGACGAAGCTCCTTATAGGTTGAGGTGTAGCCTTGACTTAAAAATGGATGGAGCCATTTCATCCTAGTCGGCGGTATCTACTTTAAAATGAAATTCGAAAGTAACTTCTTTCTCCACAAATATCCAACAAACTTTCGCCTTTTTAATGTCAAAAAGATTGTTCATGGAATCCGGTAAATCTTTCATTTTCCTAACAACGCTTCCCTTTCTTTTTATTTCTAAAAACGCTTCCCCTTCTTTGAAAGCATAAAATTTGTCGAGTTCATTATAGTAAAAGTTGAGAAGTTATATAAAAGTCGGGGGCCGAATACCTGTGATTCGGATGTGGCGTGTTATTAAGAAAGTGATTACGAGTGCTAGAGGGAAAATGAATGGATCAAATTTTCGTTAAATACGAAATCTCGTAATGGACACGGAAGTTAAGGTTTTGGAATTATACATTTATCTTCATTACTTATATCTTTTTTCCAATTTTAACATTCATTATTTTAACCCCCGACCTGAAAAGTGGGGTGTTATACCTAAGTTGACCTGTCTGTCTGTGTGTCTGTAGTTCGGGAATGAATGAACCGGATTTGAATACGTTTATTTTAGTTTATAGAAAGTTTGGTAGAAATCGGCCCAGCAGTTTGAAAAGTATCAGCTCTTTTCCAAAATTGATTTATTGGCGTGAAATCGATTGATAAGTTACATATTATGATGAAGATCTGTACGACCGCTTGATAATCATCAGCACATGAGAGGATTATCTTCGACGGAGTTTCTTAAATTTACAAACTTTAATACTCCCTAGATGGCGCTCAATTCAACTCATCTAGGTGTAAAGGTCTCGTCAATACAAATTAATCAAGCCCAAACACAAGGTAACTGATGGAAATCTTAGAGGAGTATTTACTCGACTGTCTTTCGGCTCCATCATCAGATCGACTCCAGACCTTCATTAAATTGTTAAACATTAACGTTTTCTTAAATGTAACTAAACGTTAATGTAACTAATGCATTTGCACTTGTCGCCGCTACAATTTTAGAAAGATCCCCTAGATTTCTCTGGGATGCCATCCTTGTGTCCTTATCATGGTACTACCCTTGGAATACCCTTGGAATATCTATTTTCTAACAAAAGGAATTATCAAAATCGGCTCATAAACGATGAAATAATCTGCGAACACACAAAAAAGGTACTAAGATTGAGTGAAGAACCTCCTTCCTTTTTGAAGTCGGTTAAGACAAAATTGCTGTTATTAAAAAATATATTACACTCTAAAAATGGTACCAGGTACCTTGGCGAGCGGTGGTGATAACCCAGCTACTACTAAGAGCGAACTTTAAACTCAACAACCGTTTAAAAATAAAAGCTTTATTTGCGACATTTCGGAATGTTATCGCACACTGTTTTGACACATTTATGGTTTTACCATTAAAACGCAGAATAAACTTATTCCATGTTTAGGTAATTTATTTTGTCTTTTTCTTACCTTTGACTTCAGGGAATCATATGACAGGGACAAATAATTTTAATATTTTTTTAATCATTTTTTTAATTGGAAGACTTAGGCCCGTAGTAACATGAACATAATCCGCAAAATTATCTTTGTTTCAGTGAAATGTAGTTCTAGTTATCTCCTTGCTTTAAATAATTTCATCCAACGCCTCAGCTGGCAACTTTATCGCGCTAATTACATCATCATCGTTGAAATATGTCATCTTGGATTTTTACAAGTTGTAAGTTACTCAAGAGTTTCAGCCTCCGTAATTAATTATAATTATGTATCTTTAAACTCACTTCTTCTTACTTACTTTGAAGCTGTGTTACTTGTACAAATCTTTAGAAAACTTTTTATATTCAAATTATTTTACATGAAAGTTTAATGCCTCCTCTTTGTGCTTTGTGATTGGCATAGATTTCGTGTTTGTTATCGTCCACCTATCCTATCTGCATAAGTAATTTCCAATTTCCATTAAGAGCTCATATAAAGCTGTCAGCTTACCTCATCACGATGAAACGATCACATAATATAATTATATTTTCTCCATATACAAAAAAAATTATTATAGGTCTACCCCTAACCTACTCGTCATTGTTCTACGTGGGTCTACATTCGTAGCGGTCGCGGCGTAGCACTTGCTACGAGCTACATGAGAGCTCACATTTCATATTAAATTTTTTGTCATATCAGCGCAGTAAACATCTTTTGTGCGTTCGTTTTGTTGTGAATGTTTATTATGTGCGTTCTGTTACAACAGTTGCTGCGTGCTTTGTTGTGAAATGTATTATAACCAGTATTTTCATTGTAGTTTATATCTGACTAGAGAACCGCCCTCGCTTCGCTTCGGGACCCGTAGGTAACAGCTGCGTAGGTCCCGCTCCCGTAGGATTCTCGAGATAAAAAGTTGGCTCTATGTTATAACATTTACCAATGATTTAAGTAAATTAACGAAGTGATTCAGAACTTGCAAATGAATTTTACTAACGCCATCTATTAACAGCATCCGGAACTAAATATCTAGCAACTAACAAAACATCGATCTTCCCATGAGAATGAGATGTTTTTCCGCGGTAAAAGTAGCCTACGTCACTCTCCACCCTCCCAACTATCTCTACACAGATAAAATATATCATATTTACCCAAATTTTTAAACTCGCTATATCTTTTGAATGGAGTGTCCGATTAAAATAATTTAAACAGCAATGTAAAGGTATTGAACTACTGATAAATAAAAAGTAAGTTATTTAGATAAGTATAAATACCATGGTATGAATATCGACATCTTATTTTCGTTGCCGATTTAAATAGTTTGTTAAACTATAAAAGTCTTTATATTGGCGCAACTATAATACTTAGATATACCCTACCGCGGACTTTTCTGTAGATAATAATGTGGTCTACAAAATCGTAGTACATTATTTTGCTCCATCATCAATAGTCATTGCAGCGCACGCGATTTAAGGTATTTGAATAGTGATTTTTATCGACGGTGGTTTATGTTATTGAAGTTTTCGCAAGGATCCCTAATTTTTTTCAAAATAAAATATAGCCTATGTTACTTCGGAAAGATGTACATTCATAATGGTGAAAGAATTTTTGAAATCGGTCCAGTAGTTATTGAGCCTATTCAATACATACAAACAAACAAACAAATATTACCTCTTTATAATATTAGTTTAGATGTATTACATGATTACTAATGTTATTAATATTTTTGAAGGTAAATCTTGCGTCATTTCGAAAATCAAAACTGAATCAAGCTGCAGCTTTATGTAAAATTCTGTTAATCTTTTTCGCAATCAAAATTTTTAGATTTTTTTACTTAACTATTCAATCCAATGGAACTAAACTTTAAAGAATATAAGATATTTTTTTACTGTAAAACTTTAAGATGACAATAGCATAAAAACGATTAGACGGGATATGGATGCCTCTTGTTTGGTATAACAACTTTTCGTCGAAAATCGCTTCGACTAATTTTAGTTGGTTAAAGTCATTTCACATAATTATTCATTTGATCGAATATTTGATTGCCATAATTTTATTTCTTATCATCATTTGTTTCGAATAATATCTTTTTATCGAATGTTCAAATGCGCTAATTTTAATTAAAGTAATTAGGTTAGCGAGGAGCGAAGCGACGAGCGTGTTAGGTTAACAGGAACCATCGAATAACCATAACCAGAACCGACTTTAGGGCGTTTATAACCTGAACATTTCATGAAATGAACATTGTATAAAATAATATTCGATCAAATGAACATTATGTCAATCAATATTACACAAAATGAATATTCGATCAAATTAAAATTATGTCCAACGATATTATACAAACTGATTATTATCTTAAACGTTGTTCGATTTATTAAAATTATATCAAAAGTTTTTTACGAAACAAGGATAACCCACAGCATATATGTAAGTGGTGAGAAGTACGTATTAAACGTAGCATCAAATAAGGAAAAAATATGCAAAACTGTTTCTAACAAAAGGAAATTGATCTTTTGAGCGACCAGCGAGAGGATAGGTCAGCATGGATGTAGAGTTGGAATATGAGATTATAATCTAAGTATATAAAACCGAAAAGTCATTCACTCATTACGAAATTGCGAAAACCACTTGACGCATAATGCAACGGACCAACGGTTGTTTATAGGTAGTAGAAGTCCATTGAGAACGAACTTTGTCATATTCCACACATTTACGTTTGTTTGAAAAAATTGTTGACCAGATATTTTGGTTTTAGAGTTTTGGTAAAAAATAATGGTAAAAAACTGTAAAATATTTTTGTTTGTGTGAACCAACCCTTAAGGAGATAAACTTGGCGATGAAAGTTTATTTGAAAATGAGTCAAAACAATTTCCACGCGGGCCAAGCTGCGGGCAACAATTAGTAATAAAATAATCATATCGTAATCAGTCGTAGTAATAACAGGTCGGCGATCCGCTCGTACAATTTTGATAACCCATGAGCTTTCCTTTTTGGGACGCAAAGGGAATAATACGCGGGCCATAATCAACTTTGCAATACGATGTTTCATTCGCGGCATCTGATCCCTGGTTTAAGGGTGCTTTATTGTATGTTCTTCCCTCTGACTGTAGGCAAATTTACAAACTATAGCTTTGCCCGGATATTGACAGCATACATCTGCCAACAGCATACATAACCATTTCCGTTACACAAAATGCTACACTTTTCATGTTCTAGCTTCCATCCGTATAAAGTGATCAGGAACTTCGTTCCAAAAAAAGAATTATGATATTTATTAACGCATTACCTAATAGATACCTCAACAAATGATAAAAATTAGAATATATTTTATCCATTTGTCTGTGCCTATGTTTCCACTTATGTCAAAAACGACTTTCTGGATTCCGATGCGGTTTTGCGGTCGATTTGCGGTCGGCTATGTATTTTAATAACCTTTGAGTAATGGTTTTTTTTAAGCTATTGCATAGCTTCTATCGCGGGCCTTGAGCGCAGAGACCGAATGCAGAAATTCCGTAACGAAAAAAACCTAACCCCACTCGTGACATCTATCGATAAATACCAGAACTTTTAACTGCGTTAACTAACTTTTACTTTATAGCGGCTAAACCGATTTGGCTAATTTTAGTCTTGAAATATTCGTGGAAGTTCAGGGAAGGTTGCAGCGATGAGAAAATATGGAAAAATTGCGAGGAAAATACTAAAAATGAAAATTTTAATTTCCCATACAAATCTTACCTGTCAAATATTTGATTTTCGCCCCGTCGGTTCAGTATTTTAAGAATAATTACATGTAGATCTGGATTAAATAAGGCGTTGGAATCGACAACATGTATTCATAATAGTCGAATTATCGCGTACCTATTTAGATTTAAAACATGCAAAATAACATAGACATATAGACATACATGACATAAAATAATGACACTATAATGACATTTGGTTGTTGTATTGCGTGCGTTCAGAAATATATTTTGTATAGTTTGCTTTACTCTTCATCATATTATGTCAAATCGCCCCGTGAGATGTCCGCCCATTATGACGTAACAATTTTCTGTTATCAAACTGGTTCCTTTTTTTAGTTTTAAGCTTATAAAATTGTCAAATCCTCAAAATAATCCGTAGAAATATTTTAACGATTATATTAGAAAATCACATTGAAATGAAAAACAAAATACAGCCACAAGAGAAATAACGGAACGAAGATTCATCAAATAGGTTAAAAACTTATAGCAGTCTTTACACTTATTTTTCGAAATAGATTTTTCTACGGGACGCAGCAATACATTGGAGGGAGCTGAAGATAACTCCATTTGTGTCTGTTTTAATTAATGACCTATTATAATGGAGGAATTTTATGCCTCTACTAAAACAAGTGTGAGGAGCAAGATCAGCAGGAGGTGGTGATAAGAGATCTGCAGAAGCGAGGTAGTTAGGCCGAAACTGAGAGCTCTTTCCATTAAAAGGAAGATTTCAAATAATATAATGACATTAATGACATTATGTGTCAGAAAAAATTATGTAGATGTCCGAGCAAGAGGAACATTGTGGTAGAATATGGATTAACCGTGTATATAATCAAAGGGATTAATGATGTTATGAGGAATCAAGACGAATATTAATAACAGCACTATATAAGAATTTATAAGATTTGTGATATAATAAATAAATATATATAAGATTTGTGATATAATAAATAAAATAAATATATAATTGTAATTGCATAAATTGATAAAAAAAGCTATGCAATAGCTTTACCGCGGCAGTCTCCGAGTGCCACACATCTTTTTTTATGGAATTAAGGTAGCAAACGAGCATGCAGCACCACCCTTCCGCTGCCGCCCATGGCAATTGTGACCGACATAGAACAAGACCCAATTTAGGGACTAGGGTGGTTAGTCCAGTTAGGGTATCGTACTCTAGTTCGAATGACGTTACCTCGACGGTCGATACCTCGATGTTAGTAGATGGTGTTAGAATGTTAGTTGGTTAGTTTGTTAATAAGTGTGAGGACAGGGACTGTTAGGGATAGGTTAGTCCTGTTAGTTAATATTAGTATTGTCCAGTTAGTAATGATTAGTGTGAGTCTTGTTCCAATTCGGTCACAGATGCGTTGCTACCCCTGAGGACAGATGGTCGCCTCTAAAAAAGTTAACCGGCTCCACACCTTCCTATCCGGAACACAATTGCTCTTAAAAACAATTATTATGACGGTAGGAATGGTACTGCGTACCTTGGTGGGCGGTGTTTGTTGTGTTGTGTGTGTGTTGTTTGGTGTTTGTATTATTTCAATGGCTTCACAAATAAAAATGTATACCCTACCTACTATGACAATTTAAATAATCCTATCTAAACAGTTTTCCCGAAATAGCGAGGACGGACACTATTTGTTTTTACGTTACTTTGAGAATTCTGAAAGGTATTAGTTAGTACTGCTATATCAACTAGTTATTTACTAGTTAAGGACTTATTTTTATTAAGATTTCCAGTACCATGTCTTAAAGAACAAGAAGACAACGTTAGGCACCCGGACTAATAGTATAGTAATAATAGAACGATTCAAAAACACATCATTCAAATTTCTGTTTCGCTGGGAATTGAACCCAGGATTCTTCAAAGGGCGGTACTGGATGAAAACCATTGCGTCGTAAACATGTCACTAAAATATGTAAAAAGAATATTAATTAAATAAGTAACCATATACAATCCCGCCTTAAATCTTTTCAGCAATAAGATGAAATTAAACAGCATAATCAGTTTATACTGATTGTTAGATATCACATAGCCCGCATGATTCGTTACAGGATAGCATGATGTCACATTGAGATAGTCGATTTGATATAATGTTTTGTATAATATCGGCACTTTGACGAGCATAGAGATAGGAATGTTTTGACGAGAGATTCTCTGAAATGACAAGAATACATTGTCATTCTATTGTTTCATTAAATATCTCAGTTAATAAAAAAAGTAGGTTACCTGTGTCGCGGGTGGCATGGACTAGGTACACATATAACACATTACAATTACATACACCCATGACCCGAGTACAAATATTTATCTGCCAAGTGCCACATAAATATCTGCCCCGGCCGGGAATCGAACCCGGAATCCCTCGCGTCGAGTGCGGGGCAGTGGTCCAACTGCTCTGTCCAACTAGTTGGACCACGGGTCTTTACTAGGGGCAGTTGTCCAACTTTAAAAATAGTTGGACCACAGCACCATTTGAGAGTTCCGTGGTCCAATTCATTTAAAAATAACTTGTCAACACTAAAAACTGCATCTTTAAGTGTGGCACCAATGATGCAATAAATAGGTAGATTGAGCGTCGCCCTACAATGAAGACAAAAAAAACACGGCAACAATATCAAGCATGTGTGCGTGCAGGCGATGTTTTTCACGTTCGTCTAGTGTCTATGTTGCGTGATCAATGATACCAGTTACTAAAATTTTCCCATAAATCACACATTAAACTTAATTTATGGAGTGGTTATTTTCATGAATAAATAAAAAACCCTACTTAATTTAATTACAGTTGTTTATGTTAATGTTGTAATAAACCAGCTAAGTTAATTAAATTAATATTTTTTACGCAGTTTGTAGTTGGAAAGGAGACGGTCCAAAATTGTATGGAGTCTGGGCCTGGTTTTGTACCAGTGATAAAATAAAATAAAAAAGAAAAATAAACCATTTTTGACTAATCAAATCCACGAACTCATCTATCAGACTTCGAGCGCTTACACATTAACCAATGAGACCACATAACCTTAAAATTTTTAGAGATTTAGAAAAATAATTTTAAAAAAGTAAGTACTTTATGAGAGCAATATTTAGTTTGGGGGGACGAATGAGAGTGTAGAACCCGTCCTCCCTTCAAATTTTCACCTTAATCTGAGACGGTAACTTTACAATTTTAGAAAAGGAGATGGTCCATTTTGGGCCTGATCTTGTACACTAAACCATGAAAAACCAAAAAATACAGAAAGTTCATTAAAAATATAATAAATTCACAAATCGCAATAAATGACTTGCTAAAATAAAATTAATTTCGAGTTATTCGGTAGGTACTACTTGCAACACTTGCAAGATGGCGTCCTTCACTCTGAATTCGAGCCATTGTTCAAGCATAGAGAAGGCATATTGACAGCTAACGTCATACGTCAAAAATTATGAATCCTCTGGTCTGCTGCCCGCCATTATGTAGAATAATTTCGTCACGTGGAGTTAATAAATATTTTTTGCAATGAAATAAAGATGAGTTCGTGGATTTGATTAGTCAAAAATGGTTTATTTTTCTTTTTTATCTTATTTTATCACTGGTACAAAACCAGGCCCAGACTACATACAATTTTGGATCGTCTCCTTTTCACATTACTCTTGTACCTTTAAAAGTGGTTTATTCGACCCAATGCAAAAATAATCATTAAAATGGGCTCATAAACATACGAATATTAATGTTATATTATTATAAATAAACACAAACGTATTGGTAAACACCACCTTTCTTTAATCGATTTATAAAAGTACATGAACTAAATAATATACACGTAACCATAAACCAATTTATATACCCACAAAAATGATGTTAAGTCGGGAGCATAAAAATAGAAACTAGCAACACTGACAAAAAAATGACGTAATTTGGTTACAATAAAAATCAAAATTGAAATTTAATTAAAAATATGTTTATTGGTTACTTGCCTATGATATGTGATGTTTTTTGAGCTTTTCACCCTTCCTTTATAATTCCGGCACAGTTTAATAGCACATTTCGTCATGTTATCCCTCTTATTTGTTTATTTAAATTGCGCGCGTAATACGTAGTGACACGAAAGCGGCGCGATCGGCACTAATTGGCGGGAAAGTACTTCTGCGCCAATAGTTGGCGCAGCTTTTTTGACAGGTCTTCGCGGATTCGATTATCCATCTAGATACTTATACATCAATGTGTGGCACATACTGTAAAGAGATTTAATGAAAAAGTTACATGAGTATTTTGCGGATGGAACCTTTAAATGATTTATCCTATAATGATATAACATATAATGATATAACTCCTCGCGTCGCAGGCAGGGTCGCTACCAACTAGGCTACAGGGTCGACTAATAATTGTTAATCCTTACTAATATTATAAATGTGAAAGTGTGTTTGTTTGTTTGTTTGTTTGTTTGTTTGTTTGTTTGTGACGCTTTCACGTCGCAACAAAGCTATTATATGGTAAGGTTTATGTGTGTGGGGATAGTTAGGAGGGTGGAGAGTGACGTAGGCTACTTTTTACCGCGGAAAAACATCCCATTCCCATGGGAAGATCGATGTTTTGTTAGTTACTAGATATTTATTTTCAGAGTTGCCAATAGATGGCGTTAACAAAATTCATTTGCAAGTTCTGAATTACGCTATCAAATACTACATGTAATTTACTTAAGTCATAGGCAAATGTAATAGGCTACTTTAGCTCTGCCTCGAGAACTCCCCGCTCCGGCTGTGTTCAGTGTACCGCCCGCCCGCTGGCACTATCCTGTTGGCTGATGTCCGCAAGTTGCTGGACTCGCCGACACCGGTGGTGGGCGCGGGCGACTGGAACTGCAAGCATCCGGGGTGGAATAGCCTAGCTGCCAACAGAAGTGGAAGGCTACTTTTTGATGCCGCTGAACAGCACGGCTACACTGTCGAGTGTGTTGCACACCGTTACCGCGGCTCTGAATAAGAGAGAACGCGTGTGTGCAGTATTCCTCGACATGGAAAAGGCGTTCGACCGTGTTTGGCACGACGGCTTTCTCTACAAGATCTCGCAGCCGTCGGCGCCCCGGAGTGCCGTTAAGATGATCTCCAGTTTCCTCGAAAATAGAAGCTTCAGAGTAGTGGTTGAAGACGCCGAATCCACCGAGCGTCCGATCGCAGCCGGCGTCCCGCAAGGGAGTTGCCTGTCCCCGGTCTGCTACGCCTGCTACACCGACGACATCCCGGCGGCAGGGGGGGCGTCGCTTGCCCTGTATGCCGATGACGTGGCGTACATCACCACGTCGCTGAATAGAACCCACGCCATTGTCAAGATGCAGCGTGCGCTTGATGCCCTCCCCGAATGGCTCGCCGCGTGGAGACTGTCGGTGAATGTCGGGAAGACGCCGGCTGTGAACATAGGAGGATACCTCAACAGGCGGGACCCTACTCTGGAGCTTCATGGACAAGATATCCAATGGGCCCCACAGCCCAAATACTTGGGCAAAATCGACGGAAGACTCTCGATGAAGCCACAGGTTATGAAAGCCGTCGCGAATTCCAGAAGTGCGATGGCAGAAACCAGTGCTCTCCTCGAGCCTCCCTCTCGGACTGAAGCTCGGGGTCTACAAGACCTACATCAGACCCCGCCTCACGTACGCGGCAACGGCGTGGTACGCGCTCGCCAGCGAACCGCAGCGCAAGAGGATGCGCGCAATTCAGGCGATTGCGCTCCGCCGGCTGACTGGTGCGCCGAGGTACGTCAGGAACGCCGTCATCCAGAGGGACCTTCGAGTCGAGAGCCTGGACGACTTCATCGAGCGATTGGCACGCAACATGTTCGGACGTGTCGACGCGTCGCGGTTCCCGCATCTGCAGGACCTGGCGCCGCTCCACACCCGTCCACCGGACCGCTGGGCCTTCCCGCGCGACTTGCTGGTTGCGCGGGACGGGCCTAGCACTGACTGATACTGGGGCTTCGTAAGTCGTCGCCCGACGCTGATCGGCTCCTGCTGGGCTTCCCACCAGCGGGATTCACCCGGTAGGGGCTCGATCGCCTGGGCGGCGCGAAGATGAACCCCATCCCGTTTAAGACTCTGTGGCCTGTAAAAAGGTCACCACTCACCGGACTTGACCTATTGGTTAACCACAGATGGACAACCAAGGGCCCAACCCAAGGACTGGCCCGTTTTAACGGGCCGCGAGAGACATCCCCAAAGGGGAACTAACTGTCCCGAGGGCTCCACACACCTCAGACAGGGTGGAGTGAAGAGAGCGAGTAGTAGGCTACTTTTTAGCCTAAATTCCTACGGGAGCGGGACCTACGCGGGTGTTACCTACGGGTCCCGAAGCGAAGCGCGGGCGGTTCTCTAGTAATTAATAAGTAAGCCCTAAAACAATAAATAAGCTCTAATCTTTGTTATCATTTAAAGCTATCAAAGAGGATAATGGGTTAACATTTGCCCAACAGTAAGGATTACATGGAATTGTAATATTTGCCGTCTCTTTTTTCAGTTTACACCACCATCTAATATAGAATTTTTAATTGACATACATTTTTTATTTCTTAACACTAGGTGCCTCTAGGTTCCTACTAGGTGCTAGTAAAAATATATCATTACTACTTCACTAACAGCAAAAATGCATCAAAAATATAGCACATGTAGTATCACTGAAGGATATACGAACTCAAATTATTTTAACTCATAACAGGATAAGTACAATGTAAGAAACCCTTAACTTTTTTAAAGTTACTTGTATGGAGACTTGCATTGGGTCATAGTAAGATGCATTCTGTAGAATAATATCGTTAAAAAGGTATTTCACCTACTTCGTTCAATGGGTAAGCAGACAGCGACAGACAGACAAACAAACAGACAACGGATGTTTATTAATAGGTTGCCTTAATAAACTGCTCTAAGTTCAAATCTAACAGATCTCAGCAATAAGCTGACCTCAGTACTAAAGTTATCAATACCATAAGCAAAACTTTAACCCAAAAATGTCATTGAAATAACCGAAATCAATGAAGCATTTTAATTACAACATCAAAGACATACTCTTCTCAAGGTTCACTCTTCCTGACATGAAATTACCCGCGCCAAAATTTCCATCGAAACTCCGATTTAATTGAAATTTACCTCGTCAAGCCTATGCTACCTTTATGAAAACGATTGTTCAGAGAAAAGGCTTCTTGGGAAAGAAACCGAAAGACGTTCATAATTATTAATTTTATCGTAGAGGTTTAATCAAATCATGTGTCTGATATGGTTTACCTTACAAGATTTTTTCGAACTTGAAGGAATTTATTTTACACTCTACATTCGAATTTTGACCGTAGTTCATTCTGCGCCTTTTACCGTCCCTAAAATACGTCGTTATTATAATCCGAAAGTGATTTATGTATTAGACATATATAATATATAATTAATTTAACTACCCGGACAAAATGTTGAAATGATTTAATTGTATGGAAATAATGGCCAAAGAGCAATTTAACTGCGAATGTTGTCTAATGAACAGAAAGCAGGTGCTAAACGATATCGTAATTAACACTCAATTAATCACCTCAAGTAATTTATTCAATAACTCCTAACGAGTCTAGTCGAGCCCTCAATAAAGAACGGCTCGATCCAACCATTGACAAAGTACCCGCGAAGCCTTATAGATGAAAGATTGCCATTTTTCTTTACTTTAATAAGTACTCCATTAATTACGATTATGGTGATTCAGCACAAGTTTTAAATATAGCAGCTTGAAATTACGAGTATAAGGCAGGTGTCCGACCGCCAGCGAGCAGCAAGTAGCTGTGGGCTGTTTTCTCGCCCATTAAAATGACCATTCTGTATAAACATAACAAAAGAGATGCATATGCCAGCGAGGACTAACCGGCGATGTGAATTCAAATTCAATCACATCAAAAATTGTAGTTTTGCCGAAAAATAACGCTTCATTTAGCTACTCGGCGAAATTTTTATGCCAAAATACTATCATCAGAAGAGTATTAATCAAAATCGGTCAAGTGGTTTCGATTACTCATACAAACACGTGATATATTATGTGATACCGCAATAATTAAAAAAAATGTGTGCGTGTACTAGTGTACACACGTATGAAGTGAAACTTCTTACACTAGCGGCACGCTATGATGGCCGGTTTGACACATTACAACAGTGATGTGGAATGTCAATTTATTCTCGAACAAAAAACAATTAAGTTTTGTTTTTGTACCTGATTAAATAGGTTTAATAAAACAAAAATGTAAATGTTTATTTAATTTATTTGAACGAACTGAATATTTGAATGAAAATGAATATACATACTTTATATGCACACAAGAAACATATGAATACAAAAGATACCAAAAAAGGTGCCACAAAAGGCCATAATTAATCAGATTCGTCCATACTACTATTTTCACTGTCGTCACTGCTATCATCACCTACATTAATAATTATATGTTCGTTTTCTATAATATTATCTATTTTCACATCTCTTTCATAATCTTCCCTTATTAATTTAACAGTTCTATTCACAACCTTTTCCCAGTCTCCTTTAGTCACATGTTCACAAGCTTCTTCTAATAATTTTAGCATTTTTTTTGTGGTAAATGGGGGTTCTGTATTGTGTCTTGCAGCATATCCCTTAATTTGAGCCCACACCAACTCAATCGCATTATACTCACAATGGTAAGGCGGTAACCGTATAACTCTGTGCCCATGTTCTAATGCTATTTCGTCAATGACGTATCGGATCTTGGTTGGTTTGTTTTCTTTTAAAAGACGTACTAATTCCGCTTTTAACATATTCATGTTTGCATCTACGCCATTTTTACGAAGCCATGCGACGATATCAGCTTTCTTTTGGGATTGGGCAGGTGGCTTGTCAATTTGCATCGAGTGGTATGGGGCGTTGTCCATAATTATAATAGATGGTTCAGGGAGGCTACACAACATTGAGGTAAACCATTCAGTAAACTTTTCTCCATTCATGTCTTCATGATAGTCTCCAGTGGTTTTTGACGCAAAAGCCATGAGAGAACCTTCGACAAACCCGTTGATGGTTCCGGCGTGACAAATTATAAGTCGCGATACTTTTCCTACAGGAACTTTGGAAGTAGATGCTGCTGTGTCATCGTTCCAAGAACGGCCTACAGTATGGTTAGCATTAAGCCATGTTTCATCCAAGAACACAACATTTTGCCAATTTTTGATTTCTTTCACTTGCCGTAAAAAAGTATACCTTGCCATCGCTATATCAAATCTTTCCATCAATATTTTGCGTTTGTTACATTTTTTGTATCGAAATCCAATGGTCTTCAAAATCTTCGTTAAAGAACTTTCCCCACCGAAGAATAATCCAGCTTCCTTCAGTGAATGCACCAACTTTTTTCTTGTTGGATACTCCTTCTGTAAATAGTAGCCGTAAACATGTCTTCGGATAGCATCGGCATCAAAGCTATCGATGCCTACGACTGGTTTTGCTCGTTTTCTCTTTTTTGGTGTGTGAAGTTTATTTTCTTCTGTGCCAGTCTCGCCATATTTTTCTTTAGTTATCCGTCTAACAGTTCGTTGTCCAATATTAAGCGCATCAGCTACGCGTTCAACCACTGACGTTATAGGTAAAATTGGCCCTCCATTTTGAGCTTCACGATCGAAATAGTTACGAAGGCGTATTACGAACTCACGTGTCTGACTATTTAGAACAGTTCTCTGCGTACGTTCGGTCATATCGACGAAATCCACAACAAAGGGCTTGAACAGAGTCCAAATTAACGAGCAAGGGTCAACAGTAATGCAGTATCAATATTTGAAATCCAAAGCCAGGTCAAAACTATATCACAATCGCATTGCACTGACAGTTTACCTATTAGAGCAAGATCCCAGGGCCACCAGACGTCACGTATTTTCTGACGAAGGAAATGTGGACGATTGAGTAGTGTTAGTATGTACTAAGAACGCATGCCTACCTGCTAGCTTGCTCAGACGGCCAATTTTCAGGTATCAGGTAATCAAGGTACATAAAAACATTACTTACCTCACGTAAATTCTCCAAGCTGATTTTTACGTATATTTTAGGCAATATCCTTAAAAATAAGTCGCCAATACTCCCAGACACTTTCCGTCGGCCGTATTGCTTTGCAGACGCTTTAAAGCTCCCAAATTTATTAGAGTCTCCAACGCCTGACGCATTTTAATTGCACCAATTTGCTTTACGCATCTCACGCAATGCGTACAAGTACCTTTTTTTTTTTTTTTTTTTTTTTTTTTTTTTTTTTTTTTTTTTTTTTTTTTTTTGACGAGGGGGAAACCTTCAAAAGGTACCCGGTGCCGTGGGAGCGACACAGGGTAATGTGGGATTTTTACCCACTAAAACCCCCCCGGTGGCCTACCTCAGCACTTGTGGAGAACCCCGGGATCTCCGTAAGGAACACAACCGGAGTCCTCCAAGCGCGGCGCCCTTTTGTTCGGGCTCTTCCCGCGAGGGACTAAATGCCCCGTCGCTTGCCAGCGCCTTACAACGGTATGCGGCCACACATACCGTCGTCCTTCCCGGGGTTGCTGATGGGCGGTTCGAGCTCCCACTCTAGCCGCCCGCAACCCCGAAAGCCCCCTTTTAGTCGCCTCTTACGACAGGCAGGGGATACCGAAGCTCGTATTCTGGTCCCGAGCTACAGGGACACCGGTGGCGCTATGTGCGCCCACCGCGGCGCCGTGCACGGCGCGTCCGTCTCCGGGCCGGATCTGCGCGTTCTCTGGCCCGTTCGGCTTCCTCCTTTTCGGTCATAACACGGTCGCAGAAAGCGACCATGCTGTCCCAGGCTTCGCCAGAACGGACCATCGCTGCGACGACGGCGTCCGGGGAGAGGTCCGGCCCCACTTTTTGCACCAGGATCCGCCGCTCGGTCTGCCACGCTGGACAGTGCTCGAGCGTGTGCTGCGCGGAATCCTGGGCATCGCCACAATGGTGACACTGCGGTGTCGCCTCCCTCCCTATTCGGTTCAGGTACTCACCGAAGCAGCCATGTCCGGTGAGCACCTGGGTCAACCTGTAGGTGACGCGTCTCCTCCTCTTCAGCCATGCACCGAAGCTGGGCAGTATGGCACTCACAACGCGTTGGCGTATGCCCCGCGGCTCCTGCAGTCGTTCGCGCCAGCGACGCAGGGCACGCAGTCTGGCATCTCTCCGAGTCATTTTGACCGTCTCTTGGGTATAAGGCTCAGTCCCCTGGCGGAGAATGCGGATCTTAAAGAAGATCTCAGCATTCATATCCGCCAGGATGTCCAGGGGCGGAAACCGCGCCAGGACTGTGGCCGCCTCATACGAGATAGTTCGGTATCCGCGTGCCACTCTGATTGCGATCGTACGCTGCGCGGCGTTCAATTTCGCCGCGCGGCGTCGACAGACCGACAATCTGTGCCCCCATACGGGTGAACCGTAGAGCGCAACAGAGCGCACGATACCCGCGTAGAGGCGGCGGACTTCCTCCCTCGGTCCCCCGAGATTTGGCAGCAGTCTGTGCAGAGCACCCGCTACCTTGTGAATTCGGGGGACCAGACGGTCAAAATGCTCGTTGAAGTTCCAACGGCTGTCAAGCACCAGCCCGAGGTACTTCAGGTGCTTGCCCACTCCCACGACAGCGTCACCTACACGCACCGACAGGCAGGGAGGTTCCACACTAGGCCGGAGACCGTGGAACCAAAGTGCCTCGGTTTTATTCGGCGCCACGCAAAGGCCGATGCTGCGTATCTTTGCGATAACGCATGCCGTCCCAAACTCGGCCAACCGCACCGTCCTCTCAAAGGACTCACCCTCAGCCAGGACGAGAGTGTCGTCGGCGTAGCAAACTATGCTTACGCCGACGGGCAGCTCCGTCCGGAGCACGACATCGTATGCGAGATTCCACAGGAGTGGTCCTAAGACAGACCCCTGTGGAACTCCGCACACTACGCGTCTCTCCTGGACACTCCCGTAACGGCTTTTATTATTCATTACAACTCTTTACCGTGAACTGTGTGGTTGTTTAATTTCATTGCCTTGTACCAAGTTTTACTTTAATACCTGGACAACAGCGGCTACACCTATTGAAACGGTCGGAGTTTTTATTCATACCTAGGACTTTCCTATTCGCCCACAATCCGTTCCTTTTAACCCCAAAAGATAATACAAAATACTTCGACTCGGAAAAGTTTATTGTTTTTAAAAATTGCTAAGTATTTTGACTTACCTTTGTAATTACCACGTCTAATATGAGTTACTTTATGTATTTAATAAACTTTTATCACGTAAACACTGAAAATTTTTGAAATATCGTACAAGTTTTGAGACCAAAAAACCGCCACTGTTTGAATACCTGTCTTCAATGCGTAATTATGACCATTTGTTGCTAACTTCATTTTCGTTTGGTGGTGCCATTTACAAAAGTAGATATTCTACTACAAATTAAAAAACAAAATATACCCTTTAGTAACGTTTCCGTTTGAATATCACGCATTGAATTACGTTTTCAGTTTCGTCCCTATTCATGCTCTCATGCCCTCAAAGAGAGCCCAAAAGACAGTAACATACATACGGTAGGTACTTGTACGCATTGCGTGAGATGCGTAAAGCAAATTGGTGCAATTAAAATGCGTCAGGCGTTGGAGACTCTAATAAATTTGGGAGCTTTAAAGCGTCTGCAAAGCAATACGGCCGACGGAAAGTGTCTGGGAGTATTGGCGACTTATTTTTAAGGATATTGTCTAAAATATACGTAAAAATCAGCTTGGAGAATTTACGTGAGGTAAGTAATGTTTTTATGTACCTTGATTACCTGATACCTGAAAATTGGCCGTCTGAGCAAGCTAGCAGGTAGGCATGCGTTCTTAGTACATACTAACACTACTCAATCGTCCACATTTCCTTCGTCAGAAAATACGTGACGTCTGGTGGCCCTGGGATCTTGGACTATATACTTTTCGAAGCAACGTCAATTCGAAACTGCTTTGTTTTGCATTGAGCATTGACGCGAGTTTGCCGGAGGTAGTAGTTGTGCTAGCCAGCGATCCTATGTGACGATCGTATTAGATTCCATTTTTAAAAATTTTCAATTTAGAAAACCAAATGCCGAGTTGTGGTATATATCATATAAAAATAAAAATTTTACCTTTTGTATGAAACAGCTGATATTTTTTTGCGATTTCAGAGGTTTGTCCACATAGTGAAAATTGTTCATATTCACAAGTACATTCACCCCTTAAATGGTGCAAACTGATTTTTCTACACTTGTATACATTTTAGAAATCAATTTAATAAATAAATTTTGAGTCCTAAACCTAAAACTACATTCGATAAAATTTATGAATCTCTGCACATCACTATCGTCAATAAAGTAATACAATTATTTCCTTCAAAGTCGTTATCAATTAATACGGAACTTCATGAGCGGACAAACGTCAAACCGGCCATCATAGCGTGCCGCTAGTTTAAATATTTTACCAAAAAGACTAGTCGTTGCATACCGTATAACGAAACATTAGGTAATCTTTAGCTAGTCTGTGCATATTATGTCATGTCAATGTCAAGCGAATATTTTGTTTTGATTGTATTCTAATAAGATTGTAAACTTACAAATAGATAAAAATCACAATCTTATTAGAATCGTAAAAAAAATGTAGGTTTTTTCTAATAAGATGTTTATAATGTGTTTGTTTTGTTCGTATTTATTTCAATGAAACTACCACTTTAGTAATTTTGCTCCGAAATACTTTTTCTAAATAAAAAAAGTACTACTTCGTCTGAACCAACCGTAAGAGGGGCAAAATAAATAACATAATAACAATAAAAATAAAAATACACTTAAAAACTAAATACAAACATTACGCCGTTTATTGTCCAATAGTCGCCGTCTTGAGTCCAATAATTAAGATCCCAAAATTAGGTACTTACCGTTATAGTGCCACAAACAAGTCAAAACATACCTGGCTGGTTATAAATAATTTGGATAAAAAACAAACTAAAGAGGCGTCAGAGTTACATTGACAAATAATGTCATCAAAGTAAACAATCAAAAGTATTTAAAGTTACAGAAATGTATCAATAAAAATAAAGAAGGAATACTGGAAACATTAAAAAAGGTAACATTTAAAATTTATAAATAGTCCCAGAAGTCAATAACAAAGTAATAATTGGATACATTACCAAAATATCTACCTCCAAAGTAATCAACATCACAGACATAGTAACATCAACATAATCTTGACATGGCGCGTAACGCGTCAAAAGCGTAACGCGTCAAAGCGTAACGCGTCAAAGCGTAACGCGTCAAAGCGTAACCGAAAAATGTGACGAAAATTATTTTCCAACGCCGATAAAGAAGTTTCACTTCAAATATTACGAACGAAGTTTCGAAGGTTTGATATACTTTAAACTAATGAAATTTATTTTGCGTGTGACAACTATCAAAACAAGCGACTAAAATGTTCAATTATCATCAACAGAATAATTACATTATTTAACATTTCAGTTTAATTTCTCATGAAATATTTTTAAACTCCATACCTTTTATAAAAATTAATCGACTTCAAAAATAATAAGTAGATATAAATCAAAAAATCAAATTTATACCAGGGACCAGACGACAAGCAAGCACTACCTTTGGAATACAAAATTTATGAAACATCGGTTCACCCAATGCAAAGATATGTGATAATACACATTTAAAAATACAGTTGAATAAAAAACTTCTTTTTTATAAGTTGGTTAATAACATCTAAGTTTTATCACGTTTGACAGAGTTTCTCCGGTGTTGAAAATCTCTAACTTCGTCATAATCCCACATTTTTCCGTCGGGATGTAAACGGCTACTGGAGCAGGCCGACAATTGACATGGGTCAACAACGGCGAATTACGTGTCTACAGCATTTTCGACCGATAGGTATCTATCTCATCCGTATACAGTATACACCAACTTAATAACAACACTGTTTATGACAAAGTTAAAATAATATTAACTTTATGAGATTACGGATGTTCTTTTAAATTCGATATCTTAGAATATTTCAAAGGTGAATTGTATGAAAATATTGTAAGTTTTTTTACCTCATTTATGCTATAGTTTTTCTCTGGCCTGGTTTTTCTTAAAAAATATGTTTATCAGAATAAAAAGTCATATTTCACTCACTTTCAATATCTCAAAAAGAAAGCCTATCAACGACTGTGGGTGGGTCTTGAAAATATTGTTTTATATTTTTACTAGGTATGTATGAATGTCCATACCGTCAATGTAATTTTTCGTTGAAAGTGTCCTGTCCAAAGCAGACCTTATTTCACATCAAACTGGACTGAACTTAACAGGAAGTGCTGTATAATCGCACACCCTCACTTTTCCTGAAATACTTTTATTTCCAGTTGAAAATTTTATTTCGCTTTAAACCCAATGTAGATTTCGAAATTTAAATCTTTGATGGCTATAGAGGTTATTTATTTTATTTTACCTTCGTTAGTAAAAAAGATTCACGATGCGAAGGGTCAAAGGAAATTGAAAGAAATTTATAAAGGTTGAAAAGAGGTATTCATATGGTGCGAGTACGAATAATTCAAATTGGAAAATACATAGCTCCAGTAATATTTTTATCAGACTGGTCCGAATGAAATTCTTAATATTGATGTGACTATTTTTGGTACAAATAATTTACGCATAATGATTTTAATCTTTTCTTTGTAACAGGTACTGCCTATCTACTCACAATCACTATCTCCCCGTGACTATGATCCATGAAATTGGACGACTGGCAACATCATCCATTGTACAGCAGGGTGCACCGTACCAGGGGATTTTCCCGGATAAGAACCCTTTAGACGCAAATTTACTGTTACACATTGATAGCTATTCAATTATTGTTCATCAATTCAAATCGTTAGGTGATAATTTCTCCAATCCAAAACCTCTATTCTACATAAAATCATATTCTGTTAGACCACTGATTTCAAACTTGTATCATCGCGGATTACACAGATTTTTTTCAATAATACGGGTTAGTCACGATATGTATTTTGGTATGCCGATATTTCGATCCAGTTGCATGGATCATGGTCACGGCTGAACTGCGCAGAAATAAAATACTGTTAGACTGTTTTATGCCTCAACATTTTAATTTTTAATAAATTGAATAAATAAATAATAAATATTACGATGGAATAAAATGATACAGCGCGATTAATTGTACATTTGCGCTGTACCATCTACGATCATCCCCAAACGTTTTTATTGCTATGACATGACCCACTGGCCAACGAAGGCTTTTACTACAAGCGTCAATAGGCGGGTCCACAGAGAGCGAGCAGCCTCGCGAGGCATTTGCCGCGCGAGGAATCTGTCCCTGAACGAGCGCGGCAGCTTCGGTGTCATTGCGAGTCTGCCGCGCGCGGCAAGTACCAGCCATGATTATTACGCTCGAACGAAGCACGAAAGAAAATATGCGCGCGTCCAGAGTGCGCGCGACATTCGACCGAGGCAGCTTTGAGCAAAACAAAAAAACCAACACTCGTGTGGCTGCTCACGCGCTGTGCTCGGCCGAGGCACGTCTACATAGACCGAGCAGCGAGCACCAGCCTCGCGCGGCAAATGCCAAATTTATTTAAACATATATTATTCTCTATATTTGCGCAACAGCGTTACTTTTGTGGAAACACGTAAGACATTCATTTAAATGATGCAAATAAGTACCTACCTAAGTACTTTCAACAAAGCAACAAAGAATTAAATTAAATGATCTAATTTCGTAATTTACTAAATCACGTACTTAGAAACTGAAGGGCAATAGAAAATTGACTATTTATTTCTTATTAACTGAGTTAAATCATGAAATAATAACTTCTTAAGGCTGCGCAATCGGAGAATCACTTAAATTGTTGCCGAGCGTGACATGTCACACCTAAGTGACCACTTACAATCATGGACCTACATATTTTGTCAGTTTACCTTCTTAATCCTAAGCTGAGTGAAACACGAAAACGTTATAATTATGGAGGCGAAGTTTCATCGTACTCCTTGAGCCAAAGCTGTCCTGTTTAGGCACTGGGCTCATTCCGCTATAAATCAGAAGGTGACTAGGATTGATTATATTCTGATGACTGTGCAGCGTCTGAGATTAATGCTTTAGCGATCGCACGGCCCCCGAACCAATGCGATTGAAAAATTTATCTCTCACGAAAAACACCTTATTAATAAAGAAAATGTTTTAAGTAAAAATATACGTATTTTTAATCCATTTCTATTCATACTCCTAAGCTGAAAAATACTGTTGCCATGTAAGACATAGAATTCCGTAGACATACATATCGTCGCCTCAGTGCTTGTTTGGCCTATCTACCAAATTTTTCGAAAATTAACTTTAAATGCAGTTTTATTAAGACTTAAATTTCAATCTTTTTGGTTAAGACAGATTGCTAACTTTTTCTCCTAAAATAACAAAAAATGTCATTTAAATTTTATTAGTGACACGACATCGTAATGAAAATTTCGTGCTTGTTTGTTGTATCTCCAGATTTTGTTTTAAATCCCACATCGTAAGAGACTTTGAGTGCTTGAGTGCTCTATGTCCACTCAATCGACCAATCACAGCCCGCGGCGCAATATTCTCCGCCATTTTGTTTGATTTGTTACTTTGGCGGGAGACACCGAAGAATCCATAAAATAATCGTAAAACTATGTAAATTATAGTATTTTTGGTGTTTAGATAATTCTAGACATTAATAAAACATGTCTAGAACATTTAATAAAAGTGAACATGAGCAGACGCAGCCGCAAATTGAACAATAAGTACTTTTTAGTTTCAACTTGATCTCGTTATGAATTTGCAATAGGGTGTTGCTTTTTAATGATTTTGAACATCCCAAGAGTGCGTTAATACGCTCCAAAGATTCTCGCTCCCTTATTTTGAGACCGAATTAACATACTGTTACGCAATTTACGCATGATAGTAAAATTACATTTTGAGTTAAGAATAAATATTTTGTAATGATTCCGTGTTGGGTGTCAATGAAGTGAGTTAATTAAGTAAGGGTAATTTTTTGTTGTGAGTTTTGTTAAAACGTAAAAAATAATAAAAGAAACTCAATCTTGAAATACGTAAGTGTGTATTGATAATTCTAAAAAAATATGTCGCTTTGGGGGACCGCTCCAACCTTAACAATTTAATTACGAATAGTAACTAACGTAACCTCATAACCGAGTTGGTTGAGCCGTTTAAACCGTTGAGCCGTTTTGATAACCCGGATGGCGCAATGGTTAACACGCCGGCACGCTGTTCCGAGGGTCTTGGGTTCGATTCCCAGCGAAGCGGCAATTTGAATGATGAGTTTAAATTTCCGTTCTCGGTCTGGGTGTGTGTGTCCTTGTCTTGTGTGTTGTCCATGGCACCTAGGGAATCCTAGTGTGGGGCTTTGAGTGTGAAGCGTTATTATTAAAATATTAAAAAAAATCTTCGGTAAAAATAAAAAATAAATAAATAATAAAGACTTAATAGGTGAGCATGTGACACTTATGAAAAAAAATCGGAGATAATGAATAGTTAGGAGCGTTCCCCCAACGCGATGTGTTTTTTTAGAGTTAATTAATACACACTTACGTACTTCAAGATTGAGTTTCTTTTATTATTTTTTACTTTTTAAATGAAATTTATTGTCTCGGGGTTTTTTAAATTTTTAATTTAATTTTTAATCATAGTCTTTATAAAACTCAAATCATAAATTGAAAGAAATCGTTCATAAAAACATCCTGTATATAATTTATCTTAAACATAGAACAAACAAGCACGAATAAATAAATCAGTCACTTTGCCCTATCTCCAGTGAGTCGTGTTCTAAGTCCACATTCATAATTATATTTGTGCATGTTTGTTCTATCTCCACATAAAACCTGTAAAATAAGGTAAAATTAATTACGATCTTATATAAAACTTATCACTATCAATACATAGTTAACTCTTGTATTAATGAAAACCTTAAAATCAAAAAACTACAGCTTTTTAAAAGAAATACAGCTAAAAATTCGTGTACTTACTGTAAAATTTAACCAATGGTAGATAGAACAAACAAGCACTGAGGCGACGATATATTATCACTAGAAACTAGAAACTGAAAGAAACTATCAATATAAATCCAATATACCTTTGACAACATTATGGCGAATTGTTTCCCCACGATGACAACCTTCCTCGTTCGGGAGTTGTTTTTTAGAGCATCAGAAGTCTATTTCGAGGGCGAGATATTATAATTATACTTAAATTAACTAAATGAATAACCACGATAACCACTGAATCTATTTCTGTTGTCGTAATAAGTGGTAAATACTCGCAAAGCAATTACAAGACATCCGGTTTATTAAACTTAGTGTGGATGTTTTACGAACTGCTCTACGCTCTACCTCGTACTTTCCTTAAAGTAGGTATTTTAATTTAAGTTTAAGAAACTTTATCAAACCAACACTATTAAAACAGAATACTTTGATCATAAGGCAAAGAACCGAGAGTCACATAACGTTTAGTTATACAATCTGTTTAGACTCCCACTTACCCCGTCGCTTCTTGTAATAACATACACCTATTTTAGCCATACTCGTAATGTTTATATCCCTTTCTGTGACAAGCTACAAAACATTTGTATGTTAATTTTATTGTGACTCGTATGAAAATGGGTAAAAGTGCGGATTATTGAGAGACGGAACGCAAACGGTTTGCGTGATAACATCACAATGCAGTCGTTTGTATAATGTTACGATTCTGAAAATACAAAATGAGCATATTGTAGTAATTGTTATGACGACAAACAAGATTTGTGATACGTAGGTGCTTAGTTACTACTTGTTGCATTTAAGGATATATTTGAAACAACAAGTTAGTTTAAATAAGCGGTTTGATGGCTGAGTTATTTGCTGTAAGGTACCTACTATATAATACCTACTCTCTTTTTTCGGTATACCCAGCTATAAAAAGTCGAGGCTCTGTAGGTACAGGGCCGCCGAGAGCTGCATGAGCGCCCGCGTACAATACCGTTTTTATAAATTGTGCCTTCAACCACCAAGCTCATATCAGTTTACTTTTATTGACATAATATGTCGTAGCGTCCTTCCGTGGTCCATTTGACCCCCGCCCTCCCCAACGTGGCGCCGGCGTGCAGTGCACACCTTGCACGGCCGCTTATCGTGACCCTATGTGTGTAACCAGGTTCCCTCTGCATCACTCAGTTTTATCCCAACGGTACACGTAAATACGATGTGGGTAACTGAGTTTTTTTTTTTTAACCCCAAACGCCTCTGTCTCCTTTATATTGTATGGCTATTTCTTGGCCTGCCGTGATATTCCCTAGTGGGCCCAGAGAAAGATCTACATAAATTACCTAGGTAAAAACCTAACCTAAATAAAATAAATTATTCGAGATTCAGATTGACCAGCACTAGTTTTTCTCTTACAATATAGCAACGTTAGCGTAGCACTTCAGCATTATGAACTGCTCTTTGATAATATTAATTCCAATAAAATTTTTATCAGTTTAGTATATATAATTAGGCATAAGTATCTTGAATAATCTTTATCTTTTGTTACATATTTGTTTCTGTAGGTACAGTCAGCGTCAAATAGTTAGAGACAATCAGGGTATTCAAATAAATAGACGCAACCAAAAAGTCGATAATATCGGTACAAGCAAAGTTTCCTTATTGTTGACAACAATATAGTCGCTCAAATGGCCGAGACGTTTAAAATGTCATATACATCGGGTCAGTCATAACACCATAAACATAGTTACAGTCATCTCGTCAATGGTATCCAAGCATTCAAAGCGTTCAAAAATATGGAACATTAGAAAAATAAACTACAATAAACTAAACCTAATGTTATTGGCATGTCGTTCTATTATCTGTCATTGTATGTCAATATCTATAATTCAAATCAATGTCAAGTTTAATACTAAGGCAAGTTTGAAATAATATCTATTGATGCATAACTGTATCCGATGTGATCATAGAGATATTACAATAGAGGGCAGAAGCCAGGCTTCAGAGCGTCTTTTGGATAAAAAGAGACGAAATCTTTAGTAATCACCTTTCTCTTTCTGGATCATCGGGATTGGAGAGAGATAGGTAATTACCGTTATCTTTGTTTCTCTTTCTAACCGGGGGCGATTGCAATGTATGGGTATGGCTCACCCACTCTATTGTAATATCTCTATGGATGTGATGGCTTTTGTATTAAATATATCAAAGCAAGCATTGAAGCACCACTTCATTTGACATACATAACTTGCACTTGACATTGAATTAATCAATTTACTTATCGGAAGAAATGATGCACAATGAACTTTATCGCATGTCATTTAAAGTCCATTTTTATTATGTGTTGCTATAATTTTGGCTACTTGGGTGCTACATATTTTTGAATACTTTGGTTGCTTCATACTTTTGAACACTGGCTGTTAGGCAACCAGTGGCGTTGTGGTTGTCACGGTATTAATGCCGACTTGGGTGTTATCAAGTATTCGGTGTTGTGAGTGCTCCGATATATTTGTACACGGTAGATGGTCTGAACAATTTGATCGCTTTGGTTGAGCCGTTCTTAATGGTCATAATGAATGTTTCCAAATATTTGGTAATCATGACTGCTACGTACTATATGACGCTGACTGTACATGACTAGCCACAAGTACTTATTACTAGAATCAACCACGAAATCTTTTACGTGTGTCCATTGTCCGAGACCTAATAATAAACGGGTCCCCCATTTGGGGTCTGCGAGCATTGCCGCCAGGCCCCTCATTAGTAGGAGGCTGCTAGACGCACAATTTTCATCAAACATAATATGTCATACAACAAGTATAATTCTCGTACACACATTGAGCCCGCTTGGATAAAACAATATTATACGTAGGTACTTGATAGTGTAACATGTAAGCCAGTTTTGCGCCTACACAGACAGTTATGTCTCATTTATATGCCGTTAAAAGCGAATATCTTGAAAGCATTCTTGTCATACGTCGGTTTATTGATGACAGGCGGGTTAGACGATAGAGCGTTAACTTCCCAAAAATATACGTTTCCACTTTCCACATTTTGTAAATAACAGAAGCAAGACATTTTAATTAATATTTCATGTGTATCATATGATTAAAATTCAACTTGTCTAAAACGTATTTATTTGTTTTTATAAATTATGTTCAGTGCTTCTTGCCGTGGCATATGACAACGATGTTAACAAAATAATAAAAAACAAATCTGCATAGCAAGCATACGAATATTACAAGATTACAACGCAAAATCTTGATTGACCTTTAAAGTGAAGTCAAAAAGCTTATTATATTCGCTGCAAATTTTTCAAACACTTATTTAAAGTGTACACACGCATAATTGTTTTCATGTCGATCCGAATGAAAAAAATCCAAATATTCTCCACTCCACCTCGTTACACTATTAGAATATTTGAGTGAATGTGAGTGAAGGTAAGGACATAATAATCATATTTTCTACCGTTTAGTAATTGTATGAACAGGAATTGTGTGCCGGTTGGAGAGGTGTTGATCCTGTTACATAGTTATAGATGCGACCGTCTTATTTACTTACTAACAACAAATAATAGCACTGATTATACTCCCATACTCCCTCATACCCTAGCAAACTGATCATCTGACGTTATTAATACCACTCTGTTTTTTTAATGGAATTAAGGTAGCAAACGAGCAGGCAGCACCACCTTTCTGCTACCGCCCATGATAATTGTGACTGACTTAGAATAAGACTCAATTTAGGGACTGGGGTGGTTAGTCCATTTAGTAGATGGTGTTAGAATTAGTTGATTAGTTTATTAAAAAGCGAAAGGACAGGGACTGTTAACCTAATCCAGTTACCAACTATCCTACTCCCGGTATGAATTATTCTGCATAATATATCGGTCATAGTGGTCATGGGAGGCAACGGCAGGTAAAATTGCTTAGGTTAGGAATCAAACCTATGTATCTCTTCAGTTTACGCATCTATTGGTTTCTACCAATATTACTATTCTCAAACATAGCAACAATGTTAACGGGATTAAACAACGCGTAGATTACTAACTTCGTTTCCATGAATAGGTATGTTGCATTTTCTGAGAGTGAAATATCTATTTGGTGAATATCACCGACAGCCACCATTGTTAAAACAGAGTCAATACATATATCATGTGTTATTTCTCCATTTTCGAAAATCAATATGACTGTTGACTGCGGTGAGATCATTGTAATAGTATTAATTGAACGAATGTAATGAACCCTAACAATATAGTAAAGGTGTAATATTGTGTTGAACCATTTGCAGTGTTGATCTGCAAGAAAATGATTATCGCTGAATTAAAGAACCTTAGTTAAAAATCGTTATACAGAGCCAGATCAACAGTAGGTGTTCTTCGCGTAGATGATACTTATCTTTTGAATTTTTACGCTTACTTTGTTACCTACACCTACTTCGTTAATGTTCGATATGGAATTCGTTTTATTAATCACAACTTATATACCTAAATGCCAGCTTTCCGCGTTGAGTCCATTGTACATTGACGGCGAGAATTAAAATGCATTAAATAAATTTTACTTACAAGCTAAATTGAACTGTAAATACAGGTAATAAAGTTTTTGTTGGCAAAATGACTTTTTGTTGCAACGTATTCCATATTCTTGGACACTCCAGTACAGACTAAATTTTTTTAACGGTTCGAAAACCTTTCGATTAATGTAGCTGTTTTGTGAATTTTAGTAGGTAGAAATAAAATTGCAGGCAATTAGGCAAGGCATATTATAAACTAGCTGTGCCCGCGGCTCCGCCAGCGTGGAATTTTGTGTGTCACAAAGTTTTTCCTGCGTGAATTTCGACCCCGCGAGATTTCTAAGATAATTAAGGGACTATAATTATATTACTCTACACACCAGAGTAGTTGATTTTTACTATGTTTTAGTCACACCATACAAAAATCTTTTTTAGTTTAATACTGTATAGATATAGATACAGACATTTGCTCATAGGAGTTTTTCCCGCGTAAATCCCGATCCCGCGAGAATTCAGGAACAAAAAGTAGCCTATATAAGGCTCCATAACCGCCTCTACCTCCCACTGAAAGTCACATATAAACATCTGAGCCCGGGACCTCGTTCCCGCATATGAGATTTTCCCGCGTGAATCCTGATCCTGCGGGAATTCCGGGATAAAAAGTAGCCTATTTATATTACTGAATGTCCCACAAAAATCTAAGCCCTCAACTTCGCGCATAGGAGTTTTTCCCGCGTGAATCCTGATCCCGCTGGAATTCCGGGATAATAAGTAGCCTATATAATGCTCCAGAACCTTCTCTATCCCCCAGTGAAAGTCCCATAAAAATCTGAGCCCGGAACTTCGTGCATAGGAGTTTTTCCCGCGTGAATCCTGATTCCGCGGGAATTCCAGGATAATCTATATGTTATTTCACAACTTCCTCCATCTCCCAGTGAGAGTCCCATAAAAATCTAAGCCCGCGACTTGGCGCATAGGAGTTTTCCCCGGGTGAATTATGATCCCGCAGGAAGGCAGGAACCAAAAGTAGCCTATATGTTGCTCCAGAACCTCCCTTATCTTCCAATAAAAGTCCTATAAAATTTAAGCCCGCCATTTTGCGCATAGGAGATTTTCCCGCGAGAATCCTGATTCCACCGGAATTCCGGGATAAAAAAGTAGCCTATGTGTTGCTCCAGAACCTCCTCTATCTCCCAGTGTAAGTTCCATAAAAATCTAAGTTCACGACTTCGCGCATAGGAGTTTTTCCGCGTGAATCTTGATCCCGCGGGAATTCCGGGATAAAAATAGCCTAAATGTTGCTTCACAACTTCTTCTATCTCACAGTGAAAGTCCCATAAAAATCTAAGCCTGCAACATCGCGCATATGAGATTTTCCTGCGTGAATCCTGATCCTGTGGGAATTCCGGGATAAAAAGTAGCCTGTACATTGCTCCACTACTTCTTTTATCTCCCAGTGAAAGTCCCATAAAAATCTAAGCCCACGACTTCGCGCATAGGAGTTTTTCCGCGTGAATCCTGATCCCGCGGTAATTCCGGGATAAAAAATAACATATACGTTACTCCGCAACTTCCTCTATCTTCCAATGAAAGTCCCATAAAAATCTGAGCTCGCGACTTGGCGCATAGAAGTTTTTCCCACATGAATCCTGATTCCGCGGGAAGGCAGGAACAAAAAATAGCCTATTATGTTGCTCCAGAACCTCCTGTATCTCCTAATGAAAGTCATATAAAATTTAAGACTGCCACTTCGCGCATAGGAGTTCTTCCCGCGTGAATCCTGATCCCGCCGGAATTCCGGGATAAAAAGCAGCTTATATGTTGCTTCACAACTTCCTCTATTTCCCAGTGAAAGTTCCATGATAATCAAAGTTAGTGAGTCTGCGCATAGGAGTTTTTTTCCGCGTGAATCCTGATCCCGCGGGAATTCCGGGATGAAAAGTAGATTATATGTTGCTCCACAACCTCCTCTATCTCCCAATGAAAGTCCCATAAAAATCTAAGCCCACGACTTCGCGCATAGGAGTTTTTTTCCGCGTGAATCCTGATCCCGCGGGAATTCCGGGATAAAAAATAACATGTACGTTACTCCACAACTTCCTCTATCTTACATTGAAAGTCCCATAAAAATCTGAGCTCGCGACTTGGCGCATAGAAGGTTTTCCCACGTGAATCCTGATCCCGCGGGAAGGCAGGAACAAAAAATAACCTGTATGTTGCTTCAGAACCTCCTGTATCTCCTAATAAAAGTCCTATAAAAATTTAAGCCCGCCACTTCGCGCATAGGAGTTCTTCCCGCGTGAATTCTGATCCCGCCGGAATTCCGGGATAAAAAGCAGCTTATATGTTGCCTCACAACTTCCTCTAACTTCTAGTGAAAGTTCCATTATAATCAAAGCTAGTGAGTCTGCGCATAGGAGTTTTTTTCCGCGTGATTCCTGATCCCGTGGGAATTCCGGGATCCTCTATCTTCCAATGAAAGTCCCATAAAAATCTAAGCCCACGACTTGGCGCATAAGAGTTTTTTCCGGGTGATTCCTGATCCTGCCGGAATTCAGGGATAAAAAGTAGCCTATATGTTGCTTCACAACTTCCTCTAACTTCCAGTGAAAGTTCTATAAAAATTTAAGCCCGCGACATAGGATATGTAAATATTATAGTAGTTTTTTGCGCGTGAATCCTGATCCCGTGGGAATTCCGGGATAAAAAATAGCCTAAATGTTGCTCAGGAATCTCCGCTATCTTTCAGTGAAAGTCCCATTAAAATCCGTTCAGCCGATCCGGAGATTAGCGCGCGCAAACAGAGAAACAGACAAACTGTTTTTTAATAAAAAAAAATTTTAGTACATTTATGTTCTAGTACTGTTTCTGAACTCCGCTATATATTTTGTTTTGTCAATTTCGTAAAAAAGCAGACACGACTTTTCTACGCTCTTATTATATAGATTAATAATAATATTATGGTGTTAAGTTTCAATAACGGGTTTATTTTACTTACTAATTATGGGCCGGTATTTATCGTTATATAACACCTAACTTTGATTAAATTATTTAAGTTTGACAAGTTTCACAACATTAGAGCAAAGGTCTGTTAAGTGCAGTTACCTAAACGTGTTGGAAGTCGTAAATTTTCCACGAAACTTAAATTTACGACGAAATTAAAACAAATCGTTTCCAGGCGAGCTAGTCTGATTCTAGGCTGAATTATTCAATGGACTTTACCATTATTCACCTGGTTGATGCAAATTTTTGCTACTCATAATGTTATCAAGATTTAATAAGTGTTTTACAAGCATAGTTATAAAATCTGAGAGATAAATATTTGTACTCGCCTCGCGAGTACTGAATAATGTTCATAACTTCGATGCGGTGTTGACCAAATAGCAAACTTTTTAACACGCTACATAAAAAACTATTTTTAATAAATCATATACCTACTTTTAAGAATTATTTCTTAAATTCCTTTTTAAATTTCTTTGAAAAAAACAGCTTTAGGTTTCGCCGTTTACCCGTTTATGAATAATACATTCATAATTAATTTTCATAATATGCTACGTTATAGATACTCCATTTAAACTGGAAATTAAGAAAGGTTAAAAATAAAGAACAATTGGTACCATTCACTCTCGTACTCATTTAAGAATACGAACAAGTTACGCCAATGATACTTACGAAAAATGAAACATAATGATAAAAATTAAATGTTTTATTTCGCTTTGCGTGTCGTTCCAAGGAAAGCATAAATCAATTACAATCAAAGGACACCAGATTTGGGCCTGGAGCGAACAGCTTGTTCAATACCCTCAAATAATCTTGCATATTTTAATACATTCATTTCATATTTAAAAATCTAGTTACATCATATCATTAAAACATTATAATTTCAAGCCTATGCTATGTGTGCGCGGTGCGTAAGACGACTATACTTCATTATTTCCATCATTTTCCGCAAAAACGGAATATGCACAAAGTGGTAACAATATCCTCGATCTAAAAGCGATTTCTCATGCATGTTCATATTCCAGGCCCAAGGTCCTTAAGAAAGTTGCTGATCTCCTTTGACTTGACAACTGAACGAAGACTTATTCTTGTGTCACATACAATTGTTCTTTCTCGTGTTCATATTCCCCACGCTCTCCAGATGTCTATCATAAATCTTTCTGTATCAACGACTGAGGGTATGTAATCAACGCTATTTTCATAGATTATCATAATCAGGATAAAGAACAAAACAGCCAGTACTCACATAGTTACGAACAAGACTTACGAGACTGGACCGTTGTTAATTTAATTAAGGCTTTGTCAAATTGCTTTTGAGTAACACCACAATCGTATCTAATCTTAGACAATTACTGGGACAGAAGCAGCCCTGTATTTACCGAGTTACTACCAATTCTCTTGTGTCATTATTCGATTCGCGGGCGCTCCTACAATATCTTGTACCGAGCTACATGGGTTCATATTGAAAATGATATTAAACTGCACCTGCTCGCAAGTGTCTTCCAATGTTTTCAAAAGGCAAATGTATGGCATTACTGTCACACAAAGATACGGGCTGGAATGTGTATAAAATCCATTGTTTACGTGTTTTTCGTCGTAAAACCAGTAATATAAGAGGAAGAATGATGGTTTATTACATTAGAAGAATATACATGTATGGGTATATTATCTCATTTCGCCAAATAATCCTGGCGTTTTCGTACTTAAGTTGTTTAAAACAGTGAAATCATAATGCATGCATAAGTTAAATATAATAACCGAAGATTGATGACACAATTATTAATACCTTCTTTATTATCTGTTTTTTAAATACAAAGCACTCTTTAGAATTATTAAAAGGAGGTGTTACTTATATAGTTATTAGCTGTAATGTGCCACAAATTATGCAAAACCAACTGGGAGTAGATTCGACGTCAATAAATTTTCTTATCTATCTTACGGCATAAGCAGGCTTGCTAAGTTTACCGCGAGAGATGCTACGTGAACTATATGGATGCTCTATTGAAGTTAACTAACTCTTACTTTAGATTACTTTCAAGAAATAGTGTAATACACCTAGTTTAATGTTTCATTAAGTATATTAATTTGCTGTTTATCTTTTTTAGTGTTATATGGATAGTTGGTTCCTCACATGTCTGATTAATCACCTCATACATGGCGGATTCTATTTTAGGTTTAGTCCAATATTTACTTTAAAAAAAACTTACGTAGAAAAGTTCAACGATTCTTTTTTTACAGGTGACATCGATAAACCTATAACAGAAAAAAAAAGACGTGTGGCACTCGGAGACTGCCGCGGTAAAGATATTGCATAGCATTATATATAAATTATCAAAACAAAAAATAATACTGCATTTGTGGTAATAATAATAAAATGAATGTATATAAAGTACTAACTCATTTTCTTTCACTATTTTTTCGTGACTTTCTTCATTAATAAATGCACTTTGTTTATTCATATTTAAAACACTTTGTACACAAATTATACGAGTACAGATATTCACTGTTTTACAGTGGGCCAAGAAAGTGGTGTACCAGTTTTCATTTAGTTGCCTAGTTATCAAAAGTTACATCAAAGTTCATAGGCAATATCACTGAAAGAGACGCATAATAATGACGTAAGCCTAATTGTTAAGAATACGTACATCATAACGTCACATTATAGGTGCAAGACATTTTAATCTTTATTAGAAACGGATAATGCATTAATTTGTGCAAAGAAGATTTAAATATTCTGAACAAAAGCATAAGAACTATTTCAGTTGACAAAATAATTATTTTTAAAAAGAAAATTGACATTTGACATTTAAGTCCTACAACGATCTTTTGGCGCGTGAATGACGTGTGGGTGACAGAGACAGTGCCTTAGGGCGCATTCATGTAGAACGCTGGTTACCGACGCTGATCTGCCAGCGCTTATCGGTATAGTCTAAGATCCGAATCTAAATCGACATTCATCGGGTTTATAAAAAGATCAAACACACTGATAGAAACTTTTTTGATAGTTAAAAATATTTGTTAATATTTAACAAATAATTTATTAGAAACCACTTTTTAGTGCTTAATAAATATTTCTTAGTATTTAAAAAGATTTATTAATACGTAATAAATGAATATCAGATTTATTAAACACAAAAAAATCATTTAAAATACTAAGAAATATTTGTTCAATACTAAAGAGAGGTATAAACTAATACCTACTTACCTATATTCTGTCCAGGATTTTTGTTGTCTACCCATTTTTAATATATTTTCTAATATACGAAATTTATTATAAAATTATTTTGATTCTCTTATCAACCCGATGAATGTCGATTTAGATTCGGATCATAGACTATACCGATAAGTGCTGACAGATAGGGACAGGGATGGGCAAATGGGAAAAACATATTTTATCGTATCGATATTTTCCAAATGTATCTGAAATTAAATTAAATGTATATGATATTTCGATATATCGATATTTTTTCCCAATATGCAATTATTATGCCCCTCTTACCGGGTCAGATTATGTTTGTGGCACTTTACCAACCAAACCAACAAGCAGTGTCATTGTCATAGACAAGTAGGTCATAGACTGTAATTTTTGTTTGTGTTTGAAGCAAAGAAACTAAACCCATATAGCCTACTGCATACCTACTCTTTTTCTAAATTTCAGAAATCGGATTGGTCAAATAGGTACATGATGCGATCCATGAGCAGACAGCAGAGCTTTAAATAAATAAATATTAAATCTGAAAAAATATCGATATTTTGATATATCGATATTTTTTACCCAAACGGCCCAAACCTACTGGCAGATCGGCGCCGGTAACCAGCGTTCTTTTCGAATGCGCCCTTAGTCATCGTTTAAAATGCGCGACATGGTTCTAGGTGCTATCTTCATTTCCCGAGATAAAATCTTTTGCTTTCGGACAGGATTTCTTCGAATTCTTTCCCTTACTGCTTTGACCAACTTTTTCGTACGAACACTACGTGGACGGCCAGATCTTTTTCTGTCACAAACAGAGGAAGTCTCATTATACCTATTAATAGCCCGGTACACAAACATTTTACTAATACCAAGGGTATGGAGAGTGTTAAAAATTGCATTTGGCTCCATACCTACTTTGTGTAATGCAATCACAGCGATTCGGTTCTCTTTATCACCCCACTCCATTTTAATATTGCAAAATATTATACAATGTATTGGCGCCAAAATGAGAAAACACAATGAACAACCGTATAAAAATGACAGATTCGAAATTCAAATGTAATATTTTTTTATTTTTAAGTGTAACAGTATTTATGGCCAGACTAAGTACAATCTAAAATTGAATACAGCATGTAACTAATCCTGTTATCTACACAGCAATGTTCTAATTTTAATCATACATTCATGTTATCTTGGTAAAGACCATAATATGTATGTGCCCTTACATCCCTTTTCTAAGTTCCCTGCAAAAGGATACCATGTTGCTAGCCCACTTGGAAGGCAGTGTCCATTTGTCATAGAACTTTATCTCTTGAATGTTATAATGTTGGCATTTGAAATATTACCAGGATGTTACTGCAAGGGCTCAGAACCAAAAAAATATTTCTTTATTGTAAAAGAATGTAAGGAGTTTATTGCGCATTCTGTTTCATTTCTCACATTCCTCATATTATATTCCTTATCACAAGGATGTGTTACATTTATTATATGCATTGGTACAAATGTACAATATTGTGTATATAGAACTGCCTGACAAACATATAATGCCATCTAGTGAGGTAGATTGAAAAAAGATAGATTCAAATGCTCTTAAAATCTGGCCGCGCTAAGGGCGTTTTTAGTGTCATGCGGATTTGCTCACGCACGCGGGATTGCTCCGCATGCGTAGCACCCGCAAAGAACAATTTCATATTATATGAATTCACTGTAAAGCGTGAAACACGCACGCGGGATGCGGGACGCTGTGCGGGGCGTCATCCCGCAGCGGGGCATCCGCATGCGTGGCCTATCCATACAACTTCAGTACCCATTTTAGGGCGCATTCATGTAGAACGCTGGTTACCGGCGCTGATCTACCAGCGCTTATCGGTATAGTCTAAGATCCGAATCTAAATCGACATTCATCGGGTTGATAAAAGAATCAAACACACAGATAGAAATTTTTTTTGATAGTTAAAAATATTTGTTAATATATAACAAATAATTTATTAGAGACCACTTTTTAGTGCTCAATAAATATTTCTTAGTATTTAAAAAGATTTATTAATATGTAATAAATGAATATCAGATTTATTAAACACAAAAAAATCATTTTAAATACTAAGAAATATTTGTTTAATAATAAAGAGTGGTATAAAATAATACTTAATATTCTGTCCAGGATTTTTGTTGTCTACCCATTTTTAATATATTTTCTAATATATACGAAATTTATTATTTTATAATTTTGATTCTCTTATCAACCCGATGAATGTCGATATTTTGATATATCGATATTTTTTACCCAAACCTACTGGCAGATCGGCGCCGGTAACCAGCGTTCTTTTTGAATGCGCCCTTACAGTTTGCCTTGCCTGTATGGCACTGTCTCTATCACCCTCAAGTCATTATAGTGTCATTATTTTATGTCATGTATGTCTTATGTTTATGTTATTTTGCATGTTTTAAATCTAAATACGCGATAATTCGACTATTATGAATACATGTTGTCGATTCCAACGCCTTATTTAATCCAGATCTACATGTAATTATTCTTAAAATACCGAACCGACGGGGCGAAAATCAAATGTTTGACAGGTAAGATTTGTAGGGGAAATTAAAATTTTCATTTTTAGTATTTTCCTCGCAATTTTTCCATATTTTCACATCGCTGCAACCTTCCCTGAACTTCCACGAATATTTCAAGACTAAAATTAGCCAAATCGGTTTAGCCGTTATAAAGTAAAAGTTAGTTAACTCAGTTAAAAGTTCTGGTATTTATCGATAGATGTCACGAGTGGGGGGTGTTAGGTGTTTTCGTTACGAAATTTCTCAATTCGGTCCCCACGCCCAAGGCCCGCGATAAAAGCTATGCAATAGCTTAAAAATACCTGTCGATAATAAGAAGTACCCGCCGAGATGCACAGGCGTAAAATATTTACGCAGCTATTAATAATAGGTAACTCTGTGCAAGAGAGCGTCGCTCCTGATATACATATAATAATTATATCTATATGTATATTGTAAAATCCTGAATGTAGGTCAGGTCATTATTGAACCCCATGCTCTACTCTACTACTCTCTACCCACTGTACTTCCCACGCTAATGCAAAAGAAATGAAAATAAGGAATACAAAAGTTATCTAATAACAAACCGAAAGCTCTAAGTAAGCATTAAATTGCTTTCATTGCATTCGGTCCAAGATAGGCCTTCGAAGCCCCCGCCTCCCCGTCAATCCGTCTATTCGTCCGTCAGTCCAAAAGACAAACCAATTCCGAAGATACGTACACCGACAAAGGGATTTAGTTTTTGACCGGAAGTGTAATGTTTTGTGTGGTTATGTACCTAGCAGACGAATTCTCTAGAACATACATAAATACTTATCATAGACAGCCAAAAATATAGAAATCATCTTCATCATCATGTCAACCCATGTACCTACACCATGACGCACACACACTTTTGAGTTTTTGCAACTCTCCGGCACGCAGGTTCCTCCTTCCTGATGTTTTTTCTTCACTGTTATAGCGAATGTAATTTGTATCAGAAGTGCATGCCCTGGGGTTCGAGACCGGACCCCCCGAATAGGAGGAAATGTCATAGCCACATCCGGTAAAAATCTGAAAAACTCACTTTCGTTATAACTTACCTACTTTAAACCAAGATTCACAGAATTTATTGTCTGATAATCTACCAATATGCAATTCGATTTTTAATAGGCAGCGGACTTTATTTATTAGTAATTTGAAAGGGTCAACGCTTTTTCGGGGTAGTTTTCCCTTCCTTGAGAGTGCCAATTTATTAAAAATTGGAAAAAAGGATCTGTGTCAGTTTCCTGTACTTTCAAAACATTAACAAAAAAGTAAGAATATTAGGAACCGATTGCATGAAGACCAGCAGTTCTCTAGGAGACGTGTAGTACGGATTCCACTAACAAGTGCTCATCGTGCAAGCCGATTAGCATATGCGAGGCACCATCTAGACTGGGACATGAGTGATTGGAGCACAGTGTTGTTTACTGACGAGAGTAAGGTGAAAGTTTTTAGTGATGATCGTCGGATTAGGGTGTGGAGACGCGAAGGGGAACGATTTTCGGATGCTTGCATCCATGAAAGTGACAGATTCAGATTCTGTGGGGTAGAACTGAGCTTGTAATCCTCAATGAAGGCACTATAACAGCTCAGCGATATATTGAGGATATTATCACACCACATGTGGTGCCGTTTGCACAAAGAATTGGTGAAAGGTTCAAGTTGATGCACGACAATGCACGCGCGCATACAGCAAGAGCCACTAGAGCTGTTCTAGAAGAGGCTAATATCCAGGTGTTACCGTGGCCCGCGAACAGTCCAGATCTCAACCCAATAGAACACATATGGGATCTACTCAAACGAAGTGTTCGGAGCACTAACCGACCCATACATAATCAGAGACAACTGATTGAGGTGCTCAAATCAAGTTGGGAGCAAATTCCTGAAGAAACAGTCCGACACTTGATAGAAAGTGTGCCTTCCCGGCTTCAGGAATGTGTTCGGAAAAGGGGAGGACACACGCCTTACTGAAAAAGCAAAAAAAGGTAATCTTTAAAAAACCTAAGAATAAATTTATTGCTTTTATTTTAGGAATTAATTTAAGCAAAAATTAATAACTTAGGTCAAAAAATTCTCTGTAAGTCTATTTTACTGATTTTGATTTAAATTTAAGTTTATGACATCTAAAAATGATAAATCTAATTAACTTTATCATTTCCTAACATCTAAATTCCACAAACTCATGAGAATCCTTAAAAAATACAGTGGCCCTTATTTTGTTTTGACTAGTATATATTTTGTATCATTTGCTTATTGTACATCTTAATATTTCTTCATGACATTGGAATTCTTCGTAGTCAAACAAACGAGTGAATGAGACCTCAAATAAATATTGACTTATTATAACTTCATGTTTTCACTACAAAGCAAAGTCTAATACATATGTTTTCTCGAATAACTTCACGGCAGAATGCAAAAAGACGGGGGTAAACAAGCAATTTCTCAGAATGCGCCACTCTTCAAGCAATTTCTACCTGAAAAGTGCGTTCCTAACACAAAGCACGGTTGAGTCAATATTGAAAATAGCTTTACCAGGTTGACAAAGGGTACAGCCACACACAAAAGAGCTAAACGTTAGGATAGACTAGGGCCTTTACAAACATATTTAATAGTTAATCTATGAAGGCACACGGTAGCCAGTAAAACGCCAATATTATTGCTAATAACTTAAATCCCTATTTCGTTTTATCTATACGATATAATAAAAACTGTACGAAGGGCCTCCGTAGAAGCAATAGAAGCTTAAAATATTTTTGTTGGAGTTTACTCCTTAAGAAACGATTTGAGTTATAAGGCCCGGTACGGATATTTTATGAGGAGTAAAATCAAGTGTAACACGAAAAGTTGAGGCGTTACGTAGAAAGAGACAAACATATATATCTGTAGGATTGAACGTGTAAAAGAATGAGATGGAATACATTACACAGCGTATCTCATTCTCGGGGTCTCCTCTTTGCGCGATACTTCGTAGTCTCACTGTATAGGTAGTTTATATATTTCATATTCGAATATTAGCTTCATCGGAGACACGGTAGTGTCTGAGCCAAGTTCCATAAAAATACCGTTTTGTTTTGTTCATTAAATTATTTCGTTTCGTATTTCTTATCTGTTGCACGGTAGTGCACCTCGCCAAGTTCGAAATTTTAAATAAAGTTTTATTTCGTTTTGTTCATTAAATTATTTCGTTTCGTATTTCTTATCTGTTGCACGGTAGTGCACCTCGCCAAGTTCGAAATTTTAAATAAAGTTTTATTTCGTTTTTTTCTATTCGATATATATCATAATTATCGTTCGTAAGGCGTGAATTATACAGAAACGGCGTAAGGTGAAGACGTGGCGCAGGCGCGGCGCAGGCGCGTACCACTTCAAAACGTTTTCATACAAATAGTACGAAGGCGACATTCGTGAATTACACTCAAGCGGCGCGGGGCAGGCACGCCGCTTGGTCGCCTGTGCCGCGTCGCTAGCAGTCGCGACTGGCCGCGCCGCGCCAAGAGCACGTCGTTTGTTATACGGTGTGCTCAGTATTTACCAAGCTAAAATTTTTTTAAAATATAATTGATGTTTTACTAACCTTAATGTTATCAATAGTCTTTCTTCAGGACAGACTGGTTCTCTCCAATTTGTATGCCGCTTCTGAAGGCAGTGTTTTACTTTTGACAATATAATATGGAAGCATTCTTGTGACATTTTATACACTGAAGGAAAACGATCAGGATATTCAAGTAATTTTTCCATTATTTTAAAATATCTATGTTCTTGTGACAATTTCCACCAGGGTGCACCCAATATCTTCTGTGCCTCTGGAAGGAAATTGATGAGTTGCAGCAAAGCAAGCGCATCTTCGTCTTCTGAAGAGGACGACATGCTACCGCAACAAAGTCAGCCTGTATAATGACGCATCGTAACGTTTCTGTGCCTCTTCTATATAATTTTAATTACGTCCGAGCCTTATCCTTTCCACGTCTGCGCCGCGCCTGTGCCGCACCTTCACCTTACGCCGTTTCTGTATAACTCGCCCCTAAGGAGTAAACTCCAATCGTGCGTCGTAGCTGACACACACACACGTTTTTTTTTAATTTTTGTCTGTCTATCTCTAAGTTTATCCGGACATCACGCAAACAATACTGAATGTAATTTGATGTGGTTTTCGCAGGTGTATTGCTAAAAGTCTAAGTAAAATATTGTGTATATTTCATTATTATTATGCCACTTGTAAGTTAATAATTAGAACTCAGGTTGAATAATAAACTTTTTAAAAACCGAGTGCATATATTTTTCTTATCTGGGCACGGTAGTGCCCCCGTCAAGTTGAGCGTGAAGTGAAGCAATACTGCCGTACCATCCTTTTCTGGAGCCATTTCGCCGCATTTTCCGGCTCCTATTTGAGAACTTCTCGCTAGGATTAGAACGCTGAAATTGTCGTCATAGTAAGCTATAATCACACACTAGAAATCCAAAATTTCAAGTCGGTAGATTATTTAGTTCCGAAGCTAAGTTAATGCAAAGTTCCGCATTTTCGACACTGACTGACTGACTGACTGAGTCAGGATCATCAAAACAGAACTATAGTAAACCCAACTTAAGACTGAAACGAAAGAGGCGCTGTCGGACGCATTTGACATTCATTTGACCAATCATTGCACACTAGTAACTGACAGATGAATGAACACAACGTACTTATGAATGACTTTTCGTTAGTTCCAATTTTTGCCATTTCAGAGTTAAGTTGGGCGGACTGTACTTTCAGGTACTTTCCATAGACCTAGAGCGCTGAAAGGAGAACTGCCATGGCCCATAGAAAATTTACCCAGGCCCGACAGTTATGAAAAGTACCTCAGTTTTTTGTTATATTACATATAACAAAAATATAGTAACAATATTTTAAATAACAGTGGCTAACAACTATTTATAGCTATGTGACTTTACTCAGGCGAAATATTTGAAAACCATTTATTTTTCACTTAATAGCAATTGTATCCATTTAGAATGACTCAAACTTAATAAAAATAGGAAATATAGACAGTCACCAAACCAAACCATTAGAGCAATTAATATTATTCCACTATCAAGGTCCCAGATTTTAATGGTACCTTTATTCTTTACCTTCGAAGATTAGATGAACCTTAACTCGATTGATATAACTTACTTGAAGTTTAAAAATATACGTATAATTATAAAATAAAAGCAAACTAAAAACTCACGACGCGTTTTACGCTCCGCGACGTGTGCCGTAGCGCAATGTCGTTTCCGCGGCGAACGCGGAAAAATTCCGCATCTTGAGTTCTTACCGTAATAGTTACGTAATATTATTTACTAGAACTTTTGGTCATCTGGATAATCGAATCATTATTTTATTTTACAAGTTTTTTGTGCAAATAAATATCAAGCATTTCTTTTTAGTATGAAAAAATTAAAAAGTTTAAAGTGAAATATTTTGTTGTTAGCCACTTATTTCGAATATAACAATAATAGATATTTGTTATACTCAACATAACAAAAAAACTAGGATAATTATGTTTCTTTCATGTCGGGTCTGGTTTAAAAATGGCAGTTCTCCTTTGGTACAGAGGTAGAGTTTAACATGAAGGAAAAACTATCAAAACTGGGATCATAGAAGGTCTAGAGTACAGGAGACCCTGATGAGAAATCGGAAGAGCACAGCCAAACTATTGGCGGTATCGATTAATTAAAATCAAAGTCTAGTTAGTCAACCAGTCCATGTCAGTTTTCTGCAAAGAAAGTGAACACACACTCATAGCCCTCAGTAGGATTCCCTATATTATGGAAACCATGAAGAACATAAACACACATTCAGACCTTAATATCTTATCGTTCAAATTTCTGCCCCGCTGGGAATCTAACCCCGGACCCTGCGCACGACAGCCCAACCTGACATCCATTGCGCCATACAAGCCGCCAAACGTTTCCATATACTCGTTCGTCACTAAGTTGTACACAACATGAACATTTTTTTTTGGTCCAAAAGGGACGTCGTCTGTTCTGACGAGAACCAAAAATTTCCAGGTTTTGTCAACATTTATACCTGTATGAGCGCCTGCGTGCAATACCGTTTTGCACTCTTCCCCCCCCCCCTCTCCTTCCCCCTTTTGCGCTTTGAAGAATCCGAACGACGAAACACGGCCCAGTCCACTTAATTTTCACTCTTTTTCGAAAATACGGGATATTACTACGTCCCGAAGCCATCGTTTGGAACATCGGGACAGACAACTTGAAAACCGTTAGATACGGGACGTCTGGTTATATTAGGTAAAAAATATATAACTGATCTGGTGTTTTCATTGCCGGTATATCTATTCTTGCGTTGAGAGGTTGATACGGTGCGAGTTACAGAACATCTTCGATTTATTTCCTATATCGATACAACGTAGGTAATACGACAGTATCTTACGCGCTGATGCTCAAATCCATAGTGGGAGTGTAAAGGAGCACGAAATGATTATTGAAAATTCATTCACGATTAAGTTGCAAATGAATTTCGACAGTCATCAACCTTATGGTTATTTAATTACCAAAGGGGTCGCCGAAACATGTTCAATGTCCCCTTGTGCTTTCAAACCTCACTTTGTTAGGTACTATTCTTATCCCCATAGCAAACACGGGCTGTGTTTCAACAAGTGGTGAACCGCAAAAGAAGAGCAATCCATATTGAATTACAGAACTTCGCGCCATTCCGTTCTGAGCGTCCTAAACAAATAAATGATTAATGAGATAAAAATTAATTATACTTACTACTTAATTATTCTGATAGAACATTACAACTTTATAATGTACTTGTAAGCGTATTTTAAAATTTCAGTGAAATGAACATGATATAAGTTCAAAAGTTGCAAAAGCTTGATAGCCAAGTGATTTGAAATCTGGACTTCGGAACTTGAGAGCATGGGAATGGTAACGAATTATTGTAATGTTTAAAATTAATTAATCACGTTCCTAACAATGGATAAAATTGTGAACATATTTTTTTATTTCACAATATACCTGACGTCTGATTGTAGCTATCCTAAATGCGTTTTCTAGAACTATGTAGTCTGCGCAACAAAGTGATGTGTAATTGAAAAGGGTAATATCACTTCAGCTTAGGAAATATGAAATACGAGTATCAAAATATTTCAAGACATACAAACTGCCTACTGCAGAAAGCCGCCCACCCACCTGACAACACAAGGACGGGAAAAACTGAAGACATCTTTATATAAGTTATTCCCACTGAATCATTTTAATTTTAGAATACCTACTGCGTAATACCTTCCAGTTTAAAATATTGTGCTCGCTTTTATTTTTTGTCTGTGTCGTTTTAGGATTCATTGCCGGATGTGTTGATACAAGGGACAATTAGAAATCATTAGAAATGTACGCATCGTCTGTTATAAAGTTACACTAAAATTTGTAAAATTGCCTTGAAAATCATTTGTTAATTATGTATGTACCGACGCTGTTGAATTTTGCAAATTCAAATTAACCTTTTTGGATCGTCTTACCCAATTCGTAAAATCTAATATTTTCTGATATCGGTTGTTTTTTAAATGCAAAGTAATTACCTACATATTCCCTCCCTACAATATTTAGTGTATGATTTTGTGTTTAGAAAAATGCTCATATTATGTCTATCATGTTTAGTTCGCGCCCCAAAAAAAATATAGTTTTGTTCATACCATTTAAACATGTCTGCTGGTTTTCTGTTTTTGTTTTCATAACTTTCTGTAAAAAGGCAGATTGTGGTAGGTGCATTTATAAAGATACTAAGGAATAATGAAAGAATCTATCGAAAAATGTTCACGTGAAAAAATGGCACACGCATCACCATGTTCTATATCAAGAGATAGCACGAGCATAATTACAAACACAAAGCATTCACATCTCAGTAAAAGCACTTACCTGCCGTCAGCGTCAAATGGACAATCAAAGTTACCTTAGTAGCCAGAACCTTTGTTGCAAGCAAAATAGGAAATAATGCAATGGAACAAGGTACCTGCAGGTAGGTTGAGAACTAGAAATTAGAACTATAAATCCTTAATTGTACAATACTGTGAAATCCTATGACGGCACACCGAAATGTATAGGAAGCAAATAGAAGCTGGAATATTCTTCGTGTTGGGGATTAAGGATTATTGGAACGAAGTTCCTTTTCGCACGGTACGGATGGAAGCTAGTGTAAGTTTAAACGACGTATTTAAGTAACACTTGTTCACTCGGCACACATTTATTTTGTTCCTAATTATTTATTATTTATCACACAGTTTATTCACAATATTCATTTAAATCATAAATGTTACGTTTTAAATTATGTTAATCTCTTTATCTACCGCTTCAAAACATGTCAGTATTGTAAGTAAGTCAGAAAAATATACCCAAAATCAGATACTTTTTGAATAGTTTTTATCAATTATTAATAAATTAAATAAATTAGAAAATCATGACGCTAGAAAATGAAAAATGAAGATTGTTGCCTACCGGAAATGGGCTATATGTACGAGTATATACTCGTATGCTATTGGATCAGCGCGCTTAAGCTTCTATGAGCTTGCACCCTTTGGATTCCAGGTATATAATAGGTACTATGCATTCGTGACATGCATGCATGTCGTTGGAGTTTAATGAATTAAATGGTCAATTAGCAACAGGGTAGGTACTTTCCGTAATGAAAAATAAACTGTAAAAGTTAATAAAAATTAAAATTTATGTAGAAATATACTTTTCATCCCACCTATTCGAAAAAGACGACTTGGTTCGGACTTACGGGGTCCCAAAGTTGCTGTTTTCTATTTAGCGGGCTGGAATGAATTTTCATATAACTTTTCCTGCCCGTTATTTAAATAGCGGGCGGGAATGAATTTTCATATAACTTTTCCTGCCCGTTATTTAAATAATAGTCGGGTTAGTCGGGTAAGTCGGGTTAGTCGGGTTAGTCGGGTTGGTCGGGTTGGTCGGGTTGGTCGGGTTGGTCGGGTTGGTCGGGTTGGTCGGGTTGGTCGGGTTGGTCGGGTTGGTCGGGTTGGTCGGGTTGGTCGGGTTGGTCGGGTTGGTCGGGTTGGTCGGGTTGGTCGGGTTGGTCGGGTTGGTCGGGTTGGTCGGGTTGGTCGGGTTGGTCGGGTTGGTCGGGTTGGTCGGGTTGGTCGGGTTAGTCGGTTTAGTCAGTTTAGTTAGTTTAGTGACTGTGACAGTATTATTCCTGAATTTGAGGCGCCTTTTATTTTCTCATAGGGGGGATGAAAAGTAGAGTGTATCACTCGGGAGCAAGTATATTTTTGGCTCGGGCGACGTACTTTGAATCCCTCACTTCGCTCTGGATTCAAAAAACGCCCTCGCTGAAAAAATATTACTTTGCACCCTTGTCATACAATCTACTATTAATATTCTGATTTTGAGTCATAAAAGCACATAATTATTTAAATATACAGTGTGTCCGGCTTCGGTCTGTACAAACTTATAGGGCGTGTAGTATGAGTTATTTTATGAATAAAATTCTTCTACATACTAGGTCTAAACCCGACTCCTCTCGATTTACAGCCATTTTAATGTTTTAATAAAAAAATTTGGACCATGCACAGTAAAAGTACTATAACTTAAGAAGTTTAAGTCCAATCTTCTTCAAACTTGAATTCATTTTTACTCACTGGTAGGAGCCATCGATTTAATACCTAAAATAATTCATAAACTGGCTTCTACATATTAAAATAATAAATTAAAAGTAGAATTTATGATAAAAATGACATAGTTTTTTTAATTTTTTAAAGATTTTTCAGAAAATAGCCCCGGTCATGATGACTTTTATTAACTCGTCTATCAGATGTTAAGTTTACCTAAACAACGACACCAAAAACTCAATTCTGAGACAATGGGTAACCGAGCAATCGTTGTTTGAACATAGCGCTCTCTAAGGTGATTTATGACCGAGCTTCGGAATTTCATGCGGAATCAGGTAGAAAAATGACATTTTGGGTATTGTTGAAGTAAGAAAGGGACAAAAAAGTAATTTTGGGGAATAATGTTATGGGGGGCGGGGGAATAATGTTACTAGTTGTTAGAGGGGGGTGGGGGGTTAACAATTTTTATGAGTAAAATAAATCAAAATTTAAATAAAAACCTTGTTTTTTATTTATTACTTGTTATTTATTACTATTAATACGTCATCAAAATGGCTGATAAGTGCTGATAGCGTTTTTCCGGAAATAAAAAAATCCTATTAATATTAATTATTAATTAATATTATAAATGTGAAAGTTTGTGTATTTGTTTGTTTGTTTGTTTGTTACTCCTTCACGCAAAAACTACTGAACCGATTTTCACGAAATTTGGCACACACATAGAGGGCAACTTAGATTAACATATAGGATATTTTTTATCCCAGAAATCCCGCGGGATCGGAATTTACGCGGGAAAACCTTCTTCACGTATGGGGTATAAATAGCTTTGTTACTCCTTCACGCAAAAACTACTGAACCGATTTTCATGAAATTTGGCACACACATAGAGGGCAACTTAGATTAACATATAGGATATTTTTTATCCCAGAAATCCCGCGGGATCGGAATTTACGCGGGAAAACCTTCTTCACGTATGGGGTATAAATAGCTTCTAAACAAACATTAATATAAAACTAACAAACATTAATATAAAACTAACAAGTCTGTCTTCCCGGAAATCCCGCGGGATCTGGAGTTACGCGGAATAAACTCCTGCGCGTACGAAGTAGCGGGCACACGCATAGAGGGCAACTTAGATTAACATATAGGATATTTTTTATCCCAGAAATCCCGCGGGATCGGAATTTACGCGGGAAAACCTTCTTCGCGTATGGGGTATAAATAGCTTCTAAACAAACATTAATATAAAACTAACAAACATTAATATAAAACTAACAAGTCTGTCTTCCCGGAAATCCCGCGGGATCTGGAGTTACGCGGAATAAACTCCTGCGCGTACGAAGTAGCGGGCACACACAAAGAGGGCAACTTAGATTAACATATAGGATATTTTCAGAAATCCCGCGGGATCGGAATTTACGCGGGAAAACCTTCTTCGCGTATGGGGTATAAATAGCTTCTAAACAAACATTAATATAAAACTAACAAGTCTGTCTTCCTGGAAATCCCGCGGGATCTGGAGTTACGCGGAATAAACTCCTGCGCGTACGAAGTAGCGGGCACACACATAGTATTATAAATGCGAAAGTCTGTCTGTGACGTTTTCACGACTAAACCACCAGTCCGATTTGGATGAAATTCGGAATGAAAATATTTGAAGACCCAGAGTCACACATAGGCTAATTTTTTTTAAAAAATCAACCCCTAAAGGCTTGAAATAGGGGATGAAAGTTTGTATGAAAACAACGATTTTGATGAATTTTCCCAGGAAGATAGTTGATGACGTACTTTCTCCCCCACTTCCCCGGTTCGCGATATAAACGAATTCCACGCGGGCGAAGCCGCGGGCAAAAGCTAGTAATAAATATTTTATTTTATTTTAAGGCGAGAAAGCGTGTTTATTTAAATATATTTTTTGTGCCGAAATATATTTTTTGTTGCTTTTCATTAGGAAAATCAAGTTTATTTTTCACTACCGAAAGTACCCTATTAATAAATTGAAACAATAAGGTGCTTACTGTCAGGTAAGGTATGTCAAGTGTATTCAAGTGTCGCAGTTAGGTAGTTAGCAACAATGATTAGGTACCTAAAGCTTCGTTCCAACCGAGTGTTCTACGTCACTAACGCATTATTTTACCAATATTATTAAGTGGTATTCTTAAGCCGTTAATATTTATTATCGTTTCTATTATGATATGTATTTCTGTGAAGCCTGGAGCATGTTTCCAGGCTTCGTCCATACGCCACATCCATAATTTCGTCTTCCTTATTCCTGTCTGGCTTCACATCAGTGATATCAGATGTATTTCTGATGACCATGTCTACGCTTACCTCCAATATGAATTGGGTAATTAATAATAATGTTGACCCATTACGAAAACTCAATCTAGACTCTGTAACTAATTTATTGTCTGTCATACCGTTTCGCAAATTTCTCAATGTAATTATATTTAAGTAAATAATTAAATGCGTATAATTGATTATTTTAAGAAGTTCTACGATAATTTCTCAGCTTAGTAAAATTCTAAAGAGGTTTAAGCTTAAAACCCTAATTTTATTAAGTACCTACGTATATTATGTAAAAAACATTATTATTAAAGTAACTTTAATCATTATAATTTCATTAACTTAAAATCACTATATTTGGGATTAGTATCCTAAGCAGTAGATACCTTTAATTTTCGCCTATAGGTTCTTTTTCTACCAACCATTTTGTTTAGTTAAACCTATGGAATTTAGAAGAAAACACCGTTTGAAATTGGAAATATTAGAACCGTGCATAGAGAATGAAACTTCAAGCACTGGCTGCAGCTCCATCGCCACACAAAATATACAAGAGCATTTTATTTCTTCATCGTATCGGGAGTTAGGTAGCGAATGGGCACAACTAGCCATCGAATCGTTACATATTCTATGATAGTAGAGTAGAGATGATGGACTTTATCTCTTTATGGCAATAGATACTTTAATTTACGCACCTAAGCAATTTATAAATAATTATGATTATGAAATTATTTCATAACTGCTTCTTAAAACTGAACAGTTGTTTATTCAAATTTAACCTTTTGAACTGTAGCGAACATTAAAATCAATCAATAAAACTGATTTATTACAGCTGAACAAATAGCTATAAATCAACACATTCAACACAGGCGCGGCTGGCACACACTTCATTCACTAGCGTTAGCCTATGACGGTACAACATCCACAAATAAAGCCTTACTACGTTAATAAAATGTTTGACTTGTAGCTTGGATCATAGGAACCTACAGGACTAAGAGGTATTCGAACCTACGGGACAAAGAGGTAAAGTCCAAGAAAACCTCTTGGAGCCTCAGCTTGGAGCTGTCTTCTAAATAATCAACGGAGGATTAGATTCCTTCTACTGAAGTTCTATCTTTCAGACTAATTTCGATGTTAAGGCGCTACAACCAAAATATGGTAGTTAATAGTGCAGGGTGGTAGATTCCGGCCTTGTTAACTACCACAGATTTAATACATTTAATTATAACAGTTTTAATGGCGGGTATCGGAGTGGGCTATTTACTTACGATCAAATTACAAATACCCATCGGCGACGATAACTTATTACATGGGCCCAAATTCTGCTAATTTTTTAATGCTTCAATTGCGTCCGATTGGAATAGTTTGACACATAGGGAATATGTGAAAATTGTGAAACTATTCATAAAAGACGCCATCAGCAAAATCAGGGCTGAGATTTGGTCGCTTGTTGCCTATTTATGTGAAAAACAATCGTGGTGAACATAATTTTACAAAGGATAGACGAGATTCTAGTTAACAAAAACATAAACAAATACCCGGTTTAATGACTCGAGTCCTAAATACACAGTCTAGTTTCAACATGATACGTATGACGTCACAAATCACAGTATTACAATGTTATTATACAATGCATAGTGACGTTTCTCTTAAAAATGTATTTTTTTACATAGAGCGCCTGTGAAAATTCAATGGGCAAAAAAAATATGTTAGCATGTGAATTTAGTAAAACCGAATGTATACCTACAATATTTTTACTACATTTACTCTAAAAACTGAGATACATTTCTTTGGCGCCGGGCCTGGGTCAATTTTGGCGGATCCTCTTTGCTATATAACTTTTTTTCATGGACTCGTAGTTTTTCTGGAAATTGCGATAAACCAATTTTTCCGAAGTACAAGCTGCCATTAAACATCTCAAAGAAAAGAAGGCTACAGGGAAAGATGAGATCCCCATCGAAACAATAAAAGCACTAGGTGAATATGGTACTCACATCTTCCATATCATCTGTAACAAAATATGGCACACAGGAGTTTGGCCAACCGAATGGACCCATACGGTCTTCACCCCCTTACACAAAAAGGGTTCTACTAAAAAATGTAGTAATTATCGTCTTATCGCGCTCATAACACACGCGAGTAAGGTAATGCTACACATTCTTAATGAGCGGTTAAAAGCCTACCTGTCAAAAGAAATTGCGCCAGAGCAAGCTGGCTTTGTGAAGGGCAAAGGAACTAGGGAGCAAATTTTTATCGTACGCCAAGTCATAGAGAAGGCACGAGAGTTCAACAAGCCAGTCTTTATTTGCTTTGTTGACTTCTCTAAGGCATTTGACTCGGTAAAATGGCCAGTTTTGTGGAACACCTTATTGCAAATGGGTACACCAAAGCACCTAGTAAACCTTTTAAGACGCTTGTACGAAGGAGGAACAGCTTCAGTTCGAATAGACGACATCTTATCGAGCAGTTTTCATCCCAGCGCAGGTGTCCGCCAAGGGTGCATAATATCACCACTTCTTTTTAACATTTACACCGAACTCCTAATGCGTATCACCCTTGAAGACTGGACAGATGGTGTTGCAATTGGCGGTTACAAAATTGCAAACTTGCGTTACGCAGATGACACCACTCTGTTCGCTTCTAGTGCTCAGCACATGGAAGAGCTGCTCCAAAAGATGGAAGAAGTCAGCCTCAAATTTGGATTGAAGATCAATCGCACTAAAACAAAAATTATGATTGTGGACCGCGCCAATAATAACTCACCAGAGGTGACTAATATTGGGAAATGTGAAGTGGTCCAGTCCTACATATACCTTGGAACTTCAATATCAAACAACGGCGGAAGCATCGAGGAGATAAAACGACGTATGGCTATGACGAAGAACGCAATGGATAAGCTTAAAAAGATATGGAAGAACCGAAATATCACAAAGACTACTAAGACCCGGCTTGTTCGTACTCTCGTTTTCCCGATATTTCTGTATGCTGCGGAGACGTGGACCCTGCGTGAGATCGAAAAGAAAAAGATTGACGCCCTAGAGATGTGGTGTTGGAGGAAGATGCTCGGAGTTTCATGGACCGAGTTCCGCACAAATGTCTCCATACTTGAAGAGCTCGGCATTACACAGCGACTATCAGCTATAGTGCAAACTCGCATCCTAAAGTTCTTCGGCCACGTCTCTAGAAGAGGTAACGACTCCATTGAACGTCTGGTGGTGCAAGGCAGAGTGGAGGGTACTAGGCCACGCGGTAGATCACCCATGCGATGGACCGACCAAATTAAGTCTGCTGTGGGCGGCCCATTGCACGAGTGCACCAAAATGACGACCAACAGAGCAAAATGGCGAGAGACAGTGAGGCGAATTACATCTGCCAAGAATGCGACTGCATGACGACCACGACCGCTCTGTCAAGAGCGAAACGACTAAGAAGAATTTTTACCTTTAAACCTTAACCCTCAACCCCTCCCCGATCTCAGATCACCCGTAAATTATTTTTCCTTGTATTTTTGGCATATCCTCTTCTTTTTCCAATGGGTTTCATCCTGTCATTATTTTTTTTTATACTTTTGATCGTTAACAATTGGCACTGGTCTACTCTATGTATCTGTAAGAAATACAAATATGTAGTAATTCCATACTTTACTATAACGTAATTAAAAATAGATAAGCGTATTTTAGAATTATTGGGTAAAAGATCTATATCATACGTTACGTAAAATCCATAGTACCTATCTAGATATACGACACGATCAAAGGAAAAAGGGAAATATATAATGCCAGGTCCTGATGTCACAAACTAACAGAAGGTTACTACTTGCGGGTCACATGTGAACTAGGGACTCACTACCTCTCCGGCACCGTGACTGAAATACCTACATTAATCCATTTCCCAAAAAAGTGTAAATTGAGTTTTGGTCTAGGTCTGTTACAGTTGTCATGGGCGACAGCGGAAGGTTGGTGCAGCCTGATCGTTTGCTACCTTAATTACTTATTAAGGCACGGAAAAACCTTATTGCCTTTTCTCGAATTGCCTTTTGCCTCCAGGCATAATTGTAATCGTGATTATATTTTGCCGATCTCTAACATAAAGGATATCTACTGGTGACTCACACTCCAAATATTTATTTGTAAGTACCCGAAATTCAAACGCAATAAATGTAATAATAAAATTAAATTTATGTTAATTACAATCCCCTTGGTAATGGCGGAGCAAACCAACTTCGTTCGGGTAATTTTATCAGTCCCGTTGACCCGGCCGGCCACTTACCGGACGCTAGCCCGGAGTTAACTAAATACGAATTAAAAATTAATGCATAGATCGCAACGGTTGTTTACTTTATAGTGCTGGGTATAATTTATAACAGGAAAGAAAGAGAAGAAAAGATTTATCCAAGGCTTATGAACCCAACCTTGTTTCGTTGCGAGAAACTTATTTTTAACGTATTAAGATTATTAAGACATACGCTACGCATTGAGATACTATGTACTAAAGTACCTACGTTCATGTTCGATATGGTTTTAATTGCATCCTACACAAGTTCCAGCTTTCTACCCCTGTCATTAACATTCATTGCAGATTTAAGGCGAGAATTTAAAATGCCAAAATAAAATTTAACTTACTTACAAGCTAAATTGAACTATTTTCGTTTTTTTCTCTTTTGTTCCAATACCTATTTTCAGTATATAGCCATAGATATTTATGCCGCCTTTTCGTTGTGTTCGTACTTCCTAAAGGTTGACTGGGAGAGAATGCTTTTAGCATTAAGTCCGCCTTTGTATCTGTACATTTGTATAGTGCATAAAGATTAAATAAAGAAATAAATAAATGAACTGTGAATAACAAGTTTCAATAAAATGTCAATAATTTTTTTAACAGGGAGTAGCAATTCTATATTCTATATCTTCTTTTGAAGTACTTCCTTACGTAAGTTGTGCTGTGTGCAATATCAAAATCTGTTTCACTTGTTGCATGTCCAAATGGGAATTTTATTTTCTATCACGTTCAGGCAGAAGTTACTTCCTCACATCTTTTCATCCCGGAGCACGTAAAGCAATGGTCTATTCCCAATAGATGTACGTGAATGAAAGTCAACATTTTCAATTTAAAATATAACTGTATAATAAACTAGCTGTTGCCCGCGATTTCGTTCGTAAATAGGAGTTTTTACAGCGTGAATCCCGATCCCACGGGAACTCTGGAATAAAAAGTAGCCTCTGTGTTGCCCCACAGTCTCCTCAAATCTGCATCCGTCAATCAAATCGCAATTATCTTGAAAACTACTGTTCGGATTAAATTAAGATTTTTGCCAAAACTACATATATACGAGTATACCTATATATCTACATTAAAATATAGGTATAGATGATGTTTAATGTAGAAACTTTTGCTGTATAACTTTTAATGTGTCCTGTTTGTGACCCTATCTCCAGGGAGCGAGTTCGAATCACGGCTGGGCTGAATATTTTTATAATTATGTTATTTCTTGGGCCCTAATTGTATGTAATGTCTTAATTATATATTTATTATTAAGTGTACTTTAATACCTTTTTATAACCTAGTAAAAGCCCTTTGAGAATTTTATTTTTCCTCCCTGGACGAAACCTGACGAATTTATAAGTTAAATATGTGTTTATATGTTAGTGATAAACTGTACAGAAATCGTTACTTATTAGGGTTTAAGTCCAATTCCCTAAAGAGCCGGCCAAGTACTTACTTAGTAATAGGATTTACACAGGCAATTTGTTACATTTCCTTCTGACATTATAGTTACATATTTTGAAGTTGGTATCTACCTACATTACTACTTTTATAAAAATGAGCACCTGAACTACTTAATATGTAGTAAGTACTTAACCCTGTATCATCATATAACAAAAAATTGAGAGAAGAAGGAAAGAAAGTATTGCAACTTTCAACAACACATGACATTTGAATGAAGAGTTTAATATCCGCCCTGGTTCTGAGTGTGTGTGTTTGTCCAAGGCACCCACAACACTGGAAATCCAAGTGTGGGGATATGAGTGCGTAGCGTAATCTATTTATTATATATATTTTTATATATATCCTGCTCCAGATTGCCAAATGCATTTGCATCAACAGCGCAGATCCTGCCCTAAATATTTAGACACCCGTCCATGAGTTATGGTTATCTCGAGTTGGAAAATACTATAGGACCTTTGATGTTTTAAATGCCTAGATGGAACATCGAATCCGCGCAAACGTGTCAAAAAATTGTGGCTAACTGTTAGCCACAATTTTTATATCATTACGCACAAAATTACGCACACATATACAATAGACGAACGTGTAAAACATCGCTTGCACGCACACATGCTTGATAATGTTGCCTTGTTTTTTTTTGTTTTCATTGTAGGGCAACGCTCAATCTAGACATTTAAAACATCAAAGTATAGGTCCTAATGATATTAGATATAGTCACTAAATTCCGTGTCCCTGCAGATCTTTATTCAAGATTCTAATATTATGAAGGATAATGAAGTAATAGTAGGTACCTAATTACTTAGATAAACCATTGTACAATAAATTAAAGCTGCGTTTCTTTGCTAGATTTACTATTAATACATACATTATACGCACGAAGACTGCAATATTCCGGGATGACAGATTTATATGCGTTATATCGACGGCGAGTCGGCGACAGCTGGGTTTATGCATACGCTCTTTATGGCATGGATTTAATCAGAAGCCAATTACCTATAGTTATAAGAAGAATATCTAATGTTAATCATGTGATGTACAAACAAAAATATCTAATGTACTTATTCAAATAAAAAAGTTTTCCCACATCACTGTTTCTCACACTAGTTTACACTGTCTCCTAATTGTCACAATCTTTTCATAGTGTGTTTCTAAAATACTAAATTAATTTTGTTTGAAAAATTAAATAACGCTAAGTAAATTTATTAGAAATGCTAAACTATAAATTTAGTCACATGCTATAAACCGTTGCAGAGTTGCCATTTCTGCTTATCTTCATCTAGCATTTTCATGAAAACCAAACCAATGTGCGTACTTAATCTCAAGTTCATGGTGTAAGAGTAAGTAATTCTTCTTTTTCAGCTTGCAAAAATAACATAATATGTAAGTATATACATAAATTATGTCAATAAAAATAAGTTTAATAAATAATATAGCTTATAAAACCCATAAGACATTTTTCCATATGACGCACGTATAGATAAAATGACTTCATTTCGTGATTTTCTTATTTAATGCTAACTATATGACAATAATACTTGTCTTGAATAATCTATATGAATTTGACTTGAATAAAATTCGTTAACAAGATCAGCGTAAACGTTATTTTGTGCAATATTGTTATTCTTATTCGATATGGAAATCCACTGGCATAATACTGAACTCTCGAGCTCCGACGCAACAATATCTCCTATGACAGGTGTAACAGTGAATACTAACAAGATTTATAGTACACTACTTGAATAAGCCGCCTACTTCTCCCGTGCTCGCGATAAACCTACGGTTATTTATTCGGTAATACAACAACTATTTTTGTCGTAGGTGACAACGTACAAATACGAAATGAATATATTGAAATGTGTCATAAGATCATTACCAAATTTTTTGCTATAAAATACCAAATTTTGACTCTACGTGACAAGAAATAAATAGTCGAGATAACAAACAATATTATTGTAACTATATAATTATGAGCTCGGTAGGTTAGGTACTTTTCCATTTAATTCGGCAGGGTTGCCGATAGCCGCGAATTCATGTTAAGGGAGAATTTTGGACCAAGCTAAACCAAACCCCGTTGTTGTTTGAATTCCAACCTCACGCAGATTCTTTTAGCCTATTTTCACCAAATTTCAAGTCTGATTTATTATGAAAAGAATGTACCCCTTACGATATTGGTATGATTTAATTCCCCTTTCTGGACTTGAAGAATTAATAAAACTGATATAAGTAAACTTTTTCTACTCGTTACATACCTATAGTTCATTAGCTCTTAAATAAGAGTTTCACCGTGACACGAAATCCTAAAATGTGTGACGTAGTAGCCTGCAAATAAGGTAACAGATTAGATCGCCGTAGTCGCTATTTTCGTGTAGGTAAATGTTGACGTTATATTAGACAAAGACAGTTTTCCGCTAAATCAAAAATAGCTCTGAATTTGTTTTAATACCAGTCTACTTAAATTCTGTAATGCTACTTTAATGCTCTACCCACTTTTTTCTATTCTCAAATGTCGTGTTTTCATAATAATTATTTGAATTAGCAGAGAATGGGTATTATTGTAAAAGAATTATAAACTTAACACAATATAATTCACATACCTAACTTATAATTGGCGGACCACCTATTATCGAAATACATTAAAACTGCGGGCTTTTATTCCAAACATTTCAAAATGAGTGGCACTATAAGGTTTTCTTTTTATTCTTCCAACAATACTTAAGGATACAACTACATTACTACTTACATAAAACATACATGATTTCGACTAAATTGGAACTCTTAGGCACTTCTCACACAACGCTATTCATGAGATACGGGACTGCAACGCTACCCAAAATTAGTATGTATTTGACACTATGTACTGACAGGACGATGCGTCTTCTGTCAGTTAAAAGTGTCAAATACATACTAATTTTGAATAGCATTGCAGTCGCGTATCTCATGAATAGCGTAATGTGAGAAGTGCCTTAGCCCATGGAGACCAGAGACAAGGAGAACCATTCTATTAAAAAAATCCGTAATAGAGTGCTACAACATAACGGTGGTGCCACTGTAGCCAGAGAATATTTTTTACAAACATGAGTAGTTGGGGTTTCGGTTTACTGGAGTTTCGTCAATATTCTACTTGCCATAATCCTAAAAGTCATCAACAGCTCATCACACTTCCACTTAGTAGTTACTAAGATCATTACACGAGTGCGGGGCAGTGGTCCAACTGTTCTGTCCAACTAGTTGGACCACGGGTCTTTACTAGGACGCCCTCTACCTACTCTAGCTCTGTTGAGGTGAATTTTTGAACTGTTATTCACTGCTTGCAGCTTTAACATATACATAAGACTCCCTTCACGTCTAGTCTCCATATCTGGACCTTTAAATATAATTTTGAAGAAAGAGTGAGCTCTATTCTATTTGTCTCCGAAAACGTGGCAGAGTATGTGTAGGTCGACATACATTACTACCAATATTAACAGAATCCAAAAAATATTTTGTTCTAGACACAAGAAATCTATAAAATAAATTTTATCAGGTGTATTTACGAATAAGTATTGAATATCCCGAATAAATAACAAATTGAACCTATATAGACAGTACCTAAATCTTTAACGCTTTAATTAAAAAAATTGACTTGGTCCTCGCATGAAAACACAAATAATGCTTTATTAAATAATATTATTTAGTGCGACTGCCAAGTCAGTCTATTTATTTAAAACGTTGAAGATTTTTGATATTAATCTGGTCAATATAAGATGTTGTTAGGTTAGATAATTAGGTACATAACAACTTAGGACTGAAAGTCCCATAAGGGACTAGTAAATAAATTAATAACCAACTTGGTATTACATGGATCTCACAACTTTTTACGGTAAAAGAATTGAGTTGAACTTGGTATTTTTGACAAGTATTGTTCTTTATAGGATTTAATATCTATTCTAGAGATCACTGTTAGTTCGTCTAAGGATATGCAAAAATAAAATGAAATAAAGTCAATAACAGATAGGTACTTTTTTTTTCAAAATACCTTAATTCAATAAGTAAGTAGTTTTAACTAAAATAAACTTTGATCAAGTTACGTGCTTTCAGCTTTATGAAGTACTTGGTTATACATAATGCATCATGAAATCAAGATTAGGCAAGGCCACACGAATGATTTATATAGACTTGCGACTTTACAATAAATTCAAACAATAAAAATAATTTAGGTACAAATACCTAGATATACATATTTCATAATTTAGGGTAACAATAAAATAGTAAATAATAAAACATGTATTATTATTAATTAAACATGTTTTATAATGCGTTTTATTATTTACTATTTTATTTATATTTATTAACTATACTTATAATAAATCTGTGGAGAGGTCAATTCTGTACATTAAATATATTTCCAAAATAACTATCAGGGGGTAATTAGGGATCGATACTGATGCCAAAAATGCAATCAGTAAAATTTTTGTCTGTCTGTCTGATGTATAACCGTTATAGAAACAAAAACTACTCGACGGATTTTAACGAAACTTGGTACAATTATTTTTCATACTCCCGCGCTGGTTATAGTATACTTTTCATCACGCTACAATCAATAGGAGCAGAGCAGTGAAGGGAAATGTTGGGGAAACGGGAGAAGTTACTCCATTTTTTAAGCTTCCGTCGCGTGTGCAACCTTAATGGTTAAAGCTACACAGAAATCATGTATGACGGAAATGTTCTCCTTAAAATTATATAAAAAATATTCCACGACAGCATATGTCTATCTTTTATGGTTGACTCACAATAGTGGTAGAGCCTAGAGTTCGCCCGGGGTAGTACCACCGCCCGCCAAGGTACTCAGTACCATTCCTACCGTCATAATAATTGTTTTTAAGAGCAATTGTGTTCCGGATAGGAAGGTTTGTGGAGCCGGTTTCACTTTTTTAGAGGCGACCATCTCAGACCTCAGGGGTAGCAACGCATCTGTGACCGAATTGGAACAAGACTCATACTAACAATAACTAACTGGACTATTACTAACATTAACTAACAGGACTAATTATCACTAACATACCCTGTCCTCGCACTAATTAAGAAACTAACCAACTAATATTCTAACACCACCTACTAACTGGACTAACCATCCTAGTCCCTTTGAGTCTAGTTCTAGGTCGGTCACAGTTGTTATGGGCGGCAGGGGAAGGGTGGTACTGCATGCTCGTTTGCTATCTTAATTCCATAAAAAAAAAAAAAAAAAAAACAGAAAATCATGTATGACGGAAATGTTCTCCTTAAAATTATATAAAAAATATTCCACGACAGCATATGTCTATCTTTTATGGTTGACTCACAATAACACGTGTAACTCCCGATAGCTTAGCAGTTCGAAGCTTTCTGATTAAGTATACCTATATTTTATCTACTCTTACGTTTATGACACTTAAGTGGGTGAAATAAAGGGGTGAAGTTTAAACGAAATTCACGCGGGCGAAGCCGCTGGCAAAAGCTAGTTTTATTATATAATAATAAAACATGTACTATTAATAATTTGTAAATAAGGAATCATAACTCTTTTGTTATTGAGTGACTCAGAGGATTTTTAAATTCCTCCCTAATTAGTATAAAAAGGGAATCAACTAAAACAAGAACATTAAGCGGGCAAAGCCCCCACGGAAGCAAGTTATCAAATAATATTTCTTCTTCTTCAGAAATTACTTAACAACCTCGGACATTCGAACTAGAAGACACCTCATGATAGAACCGATCGCATGAAGCTAATCCAGAAAAACTTTTACTGTGGTGGGAGCAAACAGGAAGTAACAGGATCGACGAAGATTAAGTAGCTCTGTGTATAAAACCGAGGTCACACAGCTTACCTAAAGTGGTTGGAACCTAACTCGATTACAGGCGATATGAAGTAACCGTAAAGTGAATGAATAAAAGTACGGATTCACAACGGAAAATGACAATTTTTGATATCGTATGCAAATTTTAGTCTATTACCCGAGTCGCTAAGATTATGGAATTTCTACTCTCCAGTAAAAACAACTTTTTTATCTGTGCTCACAATTCCTTTAAACTTGTTCCTATTATAAGCAAAGTTTACTTACGGCATTTTGTCAATCTGCAATGTAACCTTAATCACGGGGGCGCAATACTGACATTTGTGTGGGATGCAATTAAAACGACTTCCATTTCAAACGGGTACGTAGTATGCATACCAAGTTTCAACTTTCCAGGACAGGAAAAAATAAATTATGATAGGTGAGCACGTCAAGTAACAAATACGGCATTTTTAAGTGTTGATAAAAGTTACGTACAAATTAAACTGAGTATATGTTATATTACTCAGCTAACTGTATAGATCCTACATATAGCAGACTACAGCCTTAATGACAAACTAACATAAAGTAGGGCCATTTTAATAGGCCACATTTGACAACTGTTTGTCTTTGCTTTATAGTGAGGGTAACCTGCTGAAAAACATCGATTAATTTAATTAATCGATAAGGACTTCAAACATCTGTAAATTGAATGTGATTGTTATAAAAACTATTTTAATGACCGCACAGTTCAAACAATGACTAAAAAAACGACAAAAATAATGCGTCTAATAATGGCGCGAAATGAAATCATGACTTTTTTGTAACATTTCACGTTTCTGGATACCGGATTTTGAGCCAGACGTTATATATTTAAATGAATGATTACATATTTTTTGGCCTAAAATGTAAGAAAATTAATTCTGTTCCCATTAAAATATATTTTATTTTTTAATCGTGAAATACTTTTTGACCATTAGTTCGACTTCTCGAATTCAACTTATCTACTGATCTGTTTCTTTTGGTACCGTCCCTAATGTTTAAAAAGAAAAAGAGTTCATTGACGTAACTTTGTAACGACGTCAGTTCTTTACTTAAAAGTGTAAAAATTTTAACAATATCTAGTAGAGAATATTAAATAATATGGAGTGCCTCCCTTACAAGGTTACTTTGTAAAATTTTGACGAACTGTCAAATGTGGCCTATTAAAATGACCCTACTATAAAACGTCGAATAACGCTGGTGGAGGTAGGTACCGAACTAATATAAGTCTTATGTAGACACTGGACTTATACTTACTCATACTCGTACCTTGCTACCTCTGAAACATGCTATATCTCGTAATCCCGGTGTGCTACAACCAAAGATTTTTCACAGCCAGTATTATTAGAAAGAATTCTCATACATAAATATTGTAAAAGACGGTACATACTTTCTTTCTTCCTTCTTACTTAATTCTTGACCAGCAAGTGTCGGTGATGCAGTCGAAATTGCTGATTTTCATGGACTTTATCACATATTTGGACTGCCAAATTTTCGGCTATTTACATGAATAAGTTACTATACTTGAGTCGCCGACTCCGAGCATATGGAATTGGCATTCTCCGTCAAAACCAAACATTAACTGTGCTCACAGTTCAATTCAACTTGTAAGAAAAAAAATATCAGGACATTTTTAGATCCTTGATAACAGGGGCGGAAAGCTGGCTTTTGTGTGCCATACAATGCTAACAAATTCCAGATCGAACGCAAACGGAGTATAAGTAAGTTAATCTTAAACGCCGCTCTTAACTCGTCCGTTCGCTCACTGTGAACGAAGTCTAATCGGTTGCTTCCAGACTATAGATTTATGAAGTCTTACCGAACTTAAAATTGCTTTGTTGTGATCTTGGATTAACATTTCTCTTGATCATACGGAACAAGATTTTGTTATACTTGTCCAAATTTTAGTTATAATTCAAAGTTATACCCGATTGAAGTTCTTTGGACGGATTGCTAATCCCAGTACAAAAGTTTTCGTTCTGTCGAAATGTATTTTCGTTTCGTATTGTAATCGGATATTATAATTTTCAGTTACATTAATAAGTAGAAAATAAGTATAATTCAAGAATTTTTATCGGCTTTTTAATTGCATTTGTTCGATTTGCGGTTTCCTCTATTTCTTTTATTCTAAGTTTAAATCAACATCCAGTGTTTGTTTTACTTCAATCGGTTCCATATCACATGTTTCTGAAAAAAGCTTATTGACCTATTAGCAAAATCAAAATGACCCATTGAGCAAAATGTCATAATTATAGTAAAACGACCTATGAGCAAAATGTTATATCAATTTAAAGATTTCCGTCTAAACGTTTTTTCAGGCGGAACTGACGAGTTTTTTGAGCAGATAGGTATACTTTCATTACGTGTTTATGTAACGCTTTTATTTTGCTTCTGTGGAGGAAAAGGGGAGATCTCCCGCCAGGCGATGGCACTGCCTGGGGACCGCGGTCCAAATGTTAACTTCGGACCATTTCGACGGCAGCAAAGAACAAACGGTCATCTACAAAAACGTTAGTTTTCAGGAGAGCGTTTTTAGTGCAAAAATGGTATAACTTCTACAATTACAAAGACATCTTCGTCGATTTTGGAATAGTAAATTATTACTATATTAACTATTATTTGGTATAGGTAAATTATTAATAATTCTTTAATTTTTAAAAATACGGCAGATATCTTTTTCTACTTCGATCAAGAAAACAAGCAAATTGAGTCAACTGCCATATATTCGTTCCTACTTGGGACCTGATAATTATTTATTCTTTAACTATTTTATTAATTTAATGATTGATTTTTATTTTTATTGATCATATAAAACCAATTTCATCAAAACAACAAATATAATTATTATTGTCACTAAAATAATGTAGTTGTCTCACATTACTTCGGCATTCTTACGTTGAAGCTATTGGATAATTGCAGATATACCTAAACTATTTTGAGTTTTAGGGTGTCTTATAAAAAAAAAGCTTTGTGATTCTTGTTAATAATTGTATTTGTAATATAAAGTAACTAAAAAGTATAGTTTCAAAGAAATTACTACTAATAATAATAATATTTTAACAGTACTTTGTATCATAATCATCATCTTTGTATCAGTGTCATAAGTAACTCAATAACTATTCGTTTGACGAAACTCAAATTGTTACGGGACCTAACCTAAAGCTCCAACTTTCGACTAAAAGAAGAATGATTAAAATCGGAACTCTAAGTAGTAAGATATGAGGTAACATACATACATAAAAATTATTAAGGATAATTCAAAAACCATTGGTCAGATGCCGCTTAAACTTATATAAGACCACAATGCAAATACTAGCTTTCAAATAAAAAGAGAATCATAAAAATCTGAACACTCAATAAAAAGTTATTAGGAAAAAACCATAAATACACACTTTTAAAGATCCTTACACATTATTCAAGTAAATTCAAAATTACTCATCAGATGTCGCTCAAATTTATATTAGACCTCAACAAAAGCACCAGCTTTCAAGGAAATAAAGAATCATCAAAATCGGTTTACCCAACACGAAGTTATGGGGTAACAAACACACCAACAAAGATAGAAAAAAAAGGTATAAATATTTTTTACATTTGTGGCTTGGTTGAATGTCACTTCCGGATTCAATTTTCAATTATTTTATTATTCCAAGTGCAAGCAGTCATCATCAGACATTTTTTCTTGCTAAAGAGCCTCGAGACTTCACAGGTTATTCTCGTAAGGACAGCTGGCCCGCCGCATTGCGCGACGTACACAAGGACAAATGGTATATGTCCGTTTGTACTTTGTCGAATTTTAAATAAGTAGTGCAGATGTCTTTTTATACGTTGAAAAATTGGTGTAAAAAACAACATTTTTTGAGAAAAAAAAATATCACAATATAGAACAAAGAATTCTGAGTTGAATTATGCAAAAAAACGATTTTGGCAAAATTGCAGATGTCTTTATGTTCTTTGCTGCCGTCGATTTGTATATATAGTTAGAAACTTTAGAATCTTCGATATCGCGGTTGAGGATGCGTCATCTGATTGGCCAGTTCAGTATGACGCGTATAAAGTCTATTGTTTACTGCACTCGTTACTTGTGGTTGCGTGGTCAGCATTATGTACGGCGCGCGCTCATATTACCTACTGTAGGTATCGCGCCGCTACATCACTCCCCCTCCACTGATAGGAAGATGTCGTCACTCTCTTGTGCCAGTGTCTTCCATCGGCCATGTGTGCCAGAACGATGCGATGCGTGCGCAGTCACGGGAGGGAAACCGTCAAACCTCTGCTGCGTGCTGCGGATCGCTGAACTTGAGCCGGATGAAGGAACCAAGGCGCTTATTTTGGAGGCTGCTCGTGGAACCTGGTCATTATGCTCGTTGCTGCTGGCTAGAACTTCATGACTCCCTGTACTTGCTGAAGGACGTCAGATACTTCGAGAGGATTACCAAATCACGTTGGTCAATCACGCTGATAAATCACGTCGGGGTCACCAATTGTGGAGGAAAAGGGGAGATCTCCCGCCAGGCGATGTCACTGCCAGGGGACCGCGGTCCGAATGTTAACTTCGGACCATTTGTATATATGTATAGTTAGAAACTTTAGAATCTTCGATATCGCGGTTGAGAATACGTCATCTGATTGGACAGTTCAGTATGACGCGTATGACGTAGTCTATGGTTTACTGCACTCGTTACTTGTGGTTGCGTCACGGGTTGCGTGGTCAGCATTATGTACGGTGCGCGCTCATATTACTGTGCGTATCGCGCCGTTACACTTCTATTGTTGTGACCCACATATTAAGTTTTATGATACCTACAGTAACATTTGTATTTTATTTTATGAATAATCACCTGGCGCCTGGCGGATAGAACAAAAGGGTTATAAAACTTTACGCAAGAATACTTAAAATGGGTGAAACGGGCAGCGATTACTTTATATTCTAATGCCTAACGAATTACCACAGTCACCCATACAAGTACCTACTTTTATTTATTTATTTATTTATATCTTATTGTAATACCTATTAACCTAGGTTTACAAAGGGCGGACTTAATGCCTATAGGCATTCTCTCCCAGTCAACCCTGGGTGACGGTGAGAAATTGTGGCAGGTGTTAACAATAATAAATAACACATTAAATAAATACAACATTAAAAATATTACCTATTACATACTATAAATATAGAGATTATAAATAAAAACATACATATGAAATACCTATATAGATATATATATGTATATAATATACAAAATTACATACACATACATGTTGTATACAGAAAATTATATAAAATTCTCAAAAGATTGGCGATTTAAGATAATGTTCTCGGACAAGTCTCCTGAAAATACCTTTTGACTGGGCTTTTCTTATTTCCACTGGCAGGGCGTTCCACAGTAGAATTGCCTGAACGGTAAAGGAATATTGATAGAAACAGCTACTGAATCGAGGAATATCCAATTTGAGATTTTCAGAAGATCGGAGTACTTTATCATGAGTAGCACAGCGATAATGAAAATTTTCCTTGAGATAAGTAGGTGTCGCTGGCTCATATAGGATAGAGTACAGAAGAAGCAGAATTCTAGAACATCGCCTGTGCCGAATAGGAAGCCAATTAAGCTGACGGCGGTACTGAGATATATGGTCAAACTTTCGAAGCCCAAAGATGTAACGTATACAATTATTGAGGAGGCGTTCTAGTTTATTGAGAAGTTCTTCTGAAACGTCTGGATAGCACACATCTCCATAATCAATAATTGGTAGTATTAATGTTTGGATAAGCAAAAGCTTTGTCTTCATCGGAAGGAAGTGTTTGAGACGACTGAGGGATTGCAAGGAAGCCATGACCCTGCGACTAATTTCGGCAATGTGAGGCCGCCAACTTATAGTATTGTCAATGTAAAGGCCGAGATTTTTGACAGAGTCACTGAGAGGTATCTGGGTGTCACTATAAATTATAGGTGGTAAGTTATCACAACAAACCTCAGCTCGTAATCTCGGACTACCTATCAGTATAGCTTGGCATTTTTGCATTTTTACTTTAATGTTGTAAAACATAATTATCTTTGCCATTATACACTTGACCAGCGCCAGCGTAGCGAAACTACAGCTCTCACTTGTCTCAACACTCTAACACCACGCTCCTAACTTTATCCTGTCAAATACGATTGAAGTGTATTTTTTAATTATGACTGAATACACTTTAATCCAGAATTGTTATGAAGTGTTTTATAAACATATACAATAGACAGTAAACCAGCGGAAGGTTTAAGGGTAGGAAGTAGGTACCTACCTACCTACCATGCTTTTTTCTGTGATGTAATTTTTCGGGTTACATATTTTCAGATCTATCAGTTTTTTTTATTATTTTTATTGATAAATCTCTCTTGCTTCAAAATAATTTAATATTAAGTACTGTAGGTATAACAAATATAGAAGAAAAAAAACTGGTTGTCTGTAAAGTCGGTTTACTGACGATAGTTGAACGTGACAACGTCTTAAGAAAATACTGATGGAATGATTGACAAATAATATCATCAAAGTAAACAAACGTCATGAAATCGTATTTAAAGTTACAGAAATTTATCAATAAATAGTAACAATTTAAAACATTTATTTATACAAAGAATTATATTTAAAACATTGTAACACCATCCGCCATCTAGCGCTGCTAACCGTTAGACCATTAACCATTAGTCACAACTAAGTGAGGTAACAAACGAGATTACTTACTCTACTTCTTCAGAGATGGCGCTGTACCATTTTCTGAAACACGCCAACGTGTGTACGCCGTAGCTACCATAAGTAATGTTAAGGAGGAACTTTCACTTTTTATGTCTGTCTCTCTCGCTCTTAGGCGGGCTAACCATGCCCGAGTGGAAGGGACGCGTGCCTCTCACTCGCTCTCATTGTAAGCGCATAACGTGAGCGGCGGAGCGTGACCGTGACACAGTTTCTTGAAGTGCCACCCGGTAATCCAATTTATAAGACGTTATCACGTCAAAAAAATAAAATGCAATAAAATCACGACAAATTTATTGCAGTTGCAGACTGCATGAAAAATGTATTCCTTATAAAAGTAGATGCCCTTAGAATCCTCTCAACTGGTAATCAGTTGGTCAATATTCTTAAGGATCGTATATCAGGTATAAATTTTCCTTAAAAATTAATAAAATGCAGTAATTAAGTAAAATACTGCTGTTACCAGTAGGTAGGTATAGTTAAATAGTTGATACTTAGTCTTGTTTACTGAACTGAACCCAACATGATACTCATAAGGATTCCTCAGAGCTTCCTTCGCAGATCAACAAGTCAGTTCCGATTGTAACGCTAGACAGCAGTAAGATACTAAATCGTTACACGTCGCCAATACTCTGATCGAGGAGTAACCCAATAAATTCGAAGGGCAGTGGAGGTTGCTCCAAGGCTACTCAATTATGGAGACATCTCTGCACACTTGGTCTGCTAATGGCTCCAAGCTCTCCATCTTTAAGTACGCAAAGTGGATAGCTTAAAGGCTAAGATGTGCCTATGTGCAACAAAAGAAGATACTATGTTTGTGATCACATAACTATAAACCTAATTGTGTAATATAAAATATACAAAGCTAATCATTTAAACATTTCAGAAGTCGCTCGGTGTTTGAAAAGTTAACCCTTGTTCCGCTTAGTCTGTTTATTTAGTATCTAGCATTCTTGTGTTAATTTTAGTCACTATTATTTAGGTATTTTGTACTTTAGTCGGATTTCGTTTACTTTGGTCTTCCAAAAACACTGTATTTAGAACAGAAATAATAAATAATCTCTGTAATATAATCCTTACTAATCACTACATAGTATAAAACAAAGTCGCTATTTTTGTCCGTCTGTTTGTTTGTCTGTTTGTCTGTATGCTTAAATCTTTAAAATTACGCAACGGATTTTGATGCGGTTTTTTGTAATAGGTAGAGTGATTCAAGAGGAAGGTTTTTATGTATAATACATGCATATATTCCCACGAGAACGGGATCCACGCGGGTGAAACCGCGGGCGGGCCGCTAGTAATACATATAAATGCTAAAGTTATTCTGTCTTGTATTGAAATGGTTTGAGATTCAAGTAAGATTAAGGTGTAGTTTGTATCCCGAATTTGTGAAAGTTTGTTTTGAGAATTAATGATTTTCCAAGGTAGGGCTATAAAACTCATCTTAATAATACTGACTGATGTGTCACGCGGGTAGGGCTAGGCCATGGTAATTCGGTTACTTGCGAAAAGTTTAACTGTAGATACTTAATTACAATTATCTTTTACTGTCTCTCATGCAGGAGAGATCGTGGCACTAGTATTACCTGAGAAAACAGTACCTGATCAATAGTAGTATCTAATTTTATTTGAAAAAAAAATCAATAACCTACTGAAGGAAGGTATTTAAATTAATTTAAATTACTTCAAAATAATAAAAAAGTTTTAAAAGCTAAAAACTACCTAACTCTACAGCGAATGTTTGTTGCTGGTATCAATAATATTTATAGTGAAAAATTCTATACATTTAAGATTTTTAAGGTTTTATTGCTCCTCAACCGAGAATTGCAAGCCTCTAGTCTAACAGTACTACATATTTTTGTGTACGGACTAAAAAACCCTCTTTCAGAAATACTGCCTGCGTCAAAAAATTACAAATAAGTAGGTATAACTAATTGTATCAGGCGTAACTTTGATTATACAAGAGGCGTAACTATTTTTAACTCCATTATTACATACTAGCAAACCCGGCAAACTCCGTTTCGCCACCAGATGGCTTCGTTTTTTTGTGACATTTCGTTTGGGGATTAAAGAATTTTTTTTTCATCACCCCTATTCGAAAAAGACGACTTGGTTCGGACATAAGGGGTTCCAAAGTTGCTGTTTTCTATTCAGCGGGCCGGAATGAATTTTCATACAACTTTTCCTGCCGGCTAGATCTTTTCCGTCCTATTTTGAATTTAGAACATTTTAGTATTTTGCGCTAAAGAAATCGAACACAAATATTGTTTGAATAAAGAATGTCTGGTTCGACGTGAGGGCCCCGCCAGCTGAATAATAAAAAAAGAAATTAAATTAAGATCGCTCGAACTATTTCCCGCGTTTTCGTGCATTTTTACGTATTGTTAGAAATTTTGTTTTGTTTTGAAAAAATGAGTTCTTCCAACGATAGTGAAAGTATCCTCCTGATAGTATAAAAACTGAAGCGAGTAATGTGATGAATAGTTTATTACCTGCGAAATCCCGGGAAAAATATTTGAAAGCCTATGATAATTTTTTGGAATGGAGAAATGCAAGAGGCGCCAAGAATTTTTCAGAAACTGTGTTTTTGGCGTACTTCCAGAACTTAGCCAAAACTAAAAAACCTTCCACCCTTTGGAGTATCTACTCAATGCTTAAATCAACAGTCAGTTCTAATAACGATATAAAACTGGACACATATTCGAAATTAATAGCATATCTGAAGAGGATGTCTGATGGATTTAAACCTAAAAAATCCAAAGTGTTCACAGTCAAAAATGTGGAGACTTTTCTTAATGAGGCACCCGACGAAATCTTTCTTGCCGTAAAAGTAAGTAGGTAACTATGTATATGGTGGAGTGGACTATTATAGTAAAATATAGCCATAGTGTTTTAAATAGCTGAATAATAAAAAAAGAAATCAAATTAAGATTTCGTTTTCAAATTAAAATTAAGTTCTCGTGCATTTTTACGTATTATTTTCTATTATTTTCTATTATATATATATATTATTTTCTCATAGTGGGTGATGAAAAGTAGAGTGTATCACTCGGGTGCAAGTATATTTTTGGCTCGGGCGACGTACTTTGAATCCCTCGCTACGTTCGGGATTCTACTAAAGAATCCCTCGCTACGCTCGGGATTCTACTCTAGAATCCCTCACTTCGCTCTGGATTCAAAAAACGCCCTCGCCGAAAAAATATTACTTTGCACCCTTGTCATACAATCTACTATTTCATCCCACCTATTCGAAAAAGACGACTTGGTTCGGACTTACGGGGACCCAAAGTTGCTGTTTTCTATTTAGCGGGCGGGAATGAATTTTCATATTACTTTTCCTGTCCGTTATTTAAATAACAGGAAGGAAAAGTAAATTCAGTTCGGATTGTTAGAAATTCATGGTTTTGTTTTGAAAAATGAGTTCTTTAGTTAGTTTAATTAGTTTAGTTGGTTTAGTCGGGTTAGTCGGGTTAGTAGGTTAGTCGGGTTAGTCGGGTAAGTCGGGTTAGTCGGGTTAGTCGGGTTAGTCGGGTTAGTCGGGTTAGTCGGGTTAGTCGGGTTAGTCGGGTTAGTCGGGTTAGTCGGGTTAGTCGGTTTAGTTAGTTTAGTGACTGTGACAGTATTATTCCTGAATTTGAGGCGCCTTTTATTTTCTCATAGGGGGGGATGAAAAGTAGAGTGTATCACTCGGGAGCAAATATTTTTGGCTCGGGCGACATACTTTGAATCCCTCGCTACGTTCAGGATTCTACTAAAGAATCCCTCGCTACGCTCGGGATTCTACTCTAGAATCCCTCACTTCGCTCTGGATTCAAAAAAGCGCCCTCGCCGAAAAAATATTTTCAACACACTTGCTCGTAAAGTTGATATTTTTTCTTTAGTCTTACGCCCGGAATGCGGTTTATTACACACTAGTGCGTTTTACTTTTCATTACCGCACTAGTGTTTTTCTTATTCCACTTTTTTTTTAATATCCGTAAAGAGGTTGTTACCAAAAGATTTGTTATTTTGTAAATAAATAAACTTGTTGTACTTAGTCAAAATCTGATAAGATAAGATTATACTTCATCTAATTATCTATTAAAGCATTTAAAAAATACAATATTTTAAATCATTAATTACCGTAAATTCTTATTAGAAATACATAATTATTTAGTTTAATATATTGTGGCTGAATGTTCGGTGCCTTGGACTTAACCTGCGCGCGCATAGTTATTCAACCAAAGATACGGCGCGCGAAAAAATAAACCGCGCCATTTTGTGCAAACATTTGTTCGTTTATAATTTGCTGATTTGTGACTGAAAAATGTCGATACCTAATTGTTTTTTTCCTCGCAAGTGTGTTGAAAAACGTCGTATGATACGCGTGTGCTTTGTTCATTACAGTCTTGGCTCTATTACAGCCCTCGCCTTGCGGCTCGGGCTCAATACCGCCTCGACTGTAATGACCAACTTCGCACACTTGTATCATAATGTACTATACTTTGCTCCCTTGTCATACAATCTACTATTTGTTTTGTTTTATATTTGAAAAGGAATAAAATTTTGGTTTGTAGTACATGCTATGTATCAGAGATGGCGCTGTATGTGAAAATGATTTTCCCTGTTTTCTGTTGAAATTTGCCCTGAATTTTGTTTGCTACAAACCTCACGGAGCCCGAGTCTTTTCCAACGAATGGAAATCGGTTCGTGCGTTCTGGAGTTATAGCGTCAGGAAGGAAAACCCGACTTATTTTTATATTATAGATTAACGATTTGTATAAGTAGTTTGCAATAATCCGAAAGCAAATTTATATGTCTACGATGGTGTATATTTTCATTCAAATGGCTGATCCCTTCCATATATAAACAAAACAAACATAAACGAAACAAAGAAGATATAACTACATAATCAATCCTTAGGTTGGATGATTGGATGCCGTATTAATGTAAATAAGAATCCGTGCTAGGATTTCGTGGGATTTCCTAGATTTCCTGGTCGTGTGGTCGGCACAAATAGATATGTGCCGTGTCCGAAAATCGAACCGGGCCACAGAGTACACTAGGCTAGGAGAGATCGTCACTATGAATATTTTTCATCAGGCGATTCATATACCTAAGTAGTTTTTTGCGTTAGACGTGTTGTACCTAACCTACTACCACTAAATTGATGATATTTTAATTTTGTTTACCGATTTATTTGTCGATGTTGAACCCCCTTTTATAAACCATTATTATTTTAAGTATGTAAGTATTGATTAAAACGACTACGAGAGAAATGACTTGTAAATAATGCAAACTACATACATAGAATCAACCGTCCTCTTCGCGTACTTTCACATCACACAAGATTATAGGAACATAATGCTATTTAATGTAGTGAGTAACCATATTACTGAGTCAAAGTGGGATGATTTCAAGTGCTCGAGGAATGTGTAATGTACCTACTCGCGTCTAAAGAGGAATGATAAATTATACCTTTGTAAAGTTAACTTCTGACACTTATGAGTTCTTTTTGTACAATAGTATGATTATTATAATTATAAGCATATTTTACACAGTGAGCAGTAGTAGATTTGAGGTTGAACTCCCGATAAAGCCTAGGTTCGAATCTTTCGCACACTTTAACTTTTAAAATATTAGAAATTAATTTTCTCTTGCTTAGGGTCGTCATCAGGAAATCTGAATACCTGGGACTTCTTGATTATATTCTCGTGTGAAGTCTACCTAGCCGCACTTGGCCAGCGTGGTGGACCTAAGTCCGAAAGGGGTAACTGGGTGTTACAATGATGATAATTATTATCTTATTTCATTATAGTTCACTATAACTTTAATTTGAAGCAACTTGTTGCACCTATTTGTTGATCTAATACTTAGTTACACGCAAATTTTTACTGTTAAGTACTTTATGCTTCTACTTTTTTAAAGAAAGTTTCCAATTACAATAAATAAATAAGTAGGTAAATATTTCTATACAACTGCAAAAAAACACTAGATACCTATAAGTTTCCTAGTATGAGACTTTATGGTTAGATTCTACCGCAACAGGTCACCTAAAACCGTTGTTTAACAAACAAAAGTTATATACATATACACTAGTTGGATACGATCACAATAAATCGTTCAGAAGGTGTATACAGCATAATATATACGGTTTTATAGATCAAGAGCAGCGCGATGGAGTATCCTCTAGGTCTCTAGGTATCCTTAGGGCCCAGGAGAGACCAGTTCTCACCAGTAGCAATTACTGGTCGAAACCATAGCAATAAGTATAAAATATTTAAAGAGAATAAAATGCTCACAATCGGGCGAATAAAAGAATCAAATGAAGGCGGCAAATAATGCGAGGTAATAAAGTTTATTCCAATTTATTTCTTCATTACCCATGCTAATTAAAGCTTCAAGCGCAGAAACGTATCTGGGACTAATATCAAATTTTAACAAATGAAAATGTTTATTATATTTTACCCAAAAATACAAATATCAAAAGGAATTTTCGCTTCAGAAATGAATTTATGACGATTTAAAGTAATCGCTAGATTCCCAGTAAAGCTGAGTCTTTCCGATCACAATTATTGCGAGCAAGGCTCGATCAATCAGTGCTTTAATCTGCTGGATTGGGTTCAAATATTTTTAAATGAAATCGCACCACCCTGCCGCTTATGAAACGGCTTCAACATCATGAGCACATGGTAAATTGACAATTCTATAACGATGTAAGTCCAAAACTGTCTATCCACGATAACATGTCCTCAATTACTAATGGTTGTGTAACTATGAACCGTTTTAGCCTTTTGTGAACAGACAGCCTTTAATGCTTCGTGGAATATCGAGTTAATTTTCCTAATACCGCTAATTTAAATTTTTTTGATAAAAATCTAAATAATGGTTTTCAAGATTTTTTCTCCTTAAATTTCCAATAATGAACCCTTCATAGGCTCTAATATATCATAAGAATTGAACAGCTTGTATGAATGGCATCCCTTTTGCCGACGGATTGAAACTTCATTAGTGTCAACTTAAAGGATTTATAGAGCAAGATCCCAGGGCCACCAGACGTCACGTATTTTCTGACGAAGGAAATGTGGACGATTGAGTAGTGTTAGTATGTACTAATAACGCATGCCTACCTGCTAGCTTGCTCAGACGGCCAATTTTCAGGTATCAGGTAATCAAGGTACATAAAAACATTACTTACCTCACGTAAATTCTCCAAGCTGATTTTTACGTATATTTTAGGCAATATCCTTAAAAATAAGTCGCCAATACTCCCAGACACTTTCCGTCGGCCGTATTGCTTTGCAGACGCTTTAAAGCTCCCAAATTTATTAGAGTCTCCAACGCCTGACGCATTTTAATTGCACCAATTTGCTTTACGCATCTCACGCAATGCGTGATTGGTGTAATTGGTGCAATTAAAATGCGTCAGGCGTTGGAGACTCTAATAAAGGAGATGTTTCAAAATGTATGGAGCCCCGGCCACCACTTTGTACACCATACTCAAAAATGGAGAAACACAATTAAAACAGTTTTCAATCATCCAATTCCTTTAAATTGCTTTAGTTTTGTGGTATAACACAAAAATGTACACTTAAAATTGCAACACAAAAACAAAAGTCTGCAATGGCGGTAAGCTGTCATCACACGTCATGTTGGTTAATTTGATAGAAGTTTGACATATGGACCTATAATTCTGTCATTTAAAGTGACAGTAGACAGTTCGCGATCTATGATCAATGACAACTTGGCAAGACGCCATGTTGAAAATTGATAAAAATGAATTATAAATACAAAATTTGTACCAGAAAAGTATGCATTTAAGCAATTTATCTTTATTTTTCCCAAATTCCATGAATTTTTCTCGATTTTTCGAGGTACTGTACATATTGTGGGCCGGATTTGAAACATCTCCTTTGGGAGCTTTAAAGCGTCTGCAAAGCAATACGGCCGACGGAAAGTGTCTGGGAGTATTGGCGACTTATTTTTAAGGATATTGTCTAAAATATACGTAAAAATCAGCTTGGAGAATTTACGTGAGGTAAGTAATGTTTTTATGTACCTTGATTACCTGATACCTGAAAATTGGCCGTCTGAGCAAGCTAGCAGGTAGGCATGCGTTCTTAGTACATACTAACACTACTCAATCGTCCACATTTCCTTCGTCAGAAAATACGTGACGTCTGGTGGCCCTGGGATCTTGGACTATTATGATTCCAGTTTTGTGGTCTTAGTAATGTTACATTGTTTGTACCTATAACCACGAGATTTGACAGTAAAATCAACTGTAGGTAAGTACTGATTAATATTTTTAAGTAATATGGAATACGCGCCACTGAAATGAAATATATTTTGAAACATAAATCTTTAATCTTTAATCTGTAATGGCCATAAAAATTAATTTTTTTCTTGATAGTAAGATACTTATTTAATTACCTAAGTTCTGGAAAAATAACTATATTCGAGAAAATTGCTCGTCGTATTCGTTGCTTTTATAATACTTAAGTATAATGTAAATATAATCAACACCATCAATTGCATTGTTATATGTTACATAGAAACCTACATATTTTCTATTTCAGATTTATTCGTAAAAACAAGTAATCTAATTCAAATGATAGTTGATTTACTTAATTTATTTGATTATTTGTTTCATTATAGTATTGCGTAGAAAATGCCTATTAAGTGGTTCACTAAATATAAAATGAGTGTAGGTATCTCGTTCATTTTTCGTACATTTAAGCATACCTACCCGCTTTAAAAATTTTAAGTGTAGCTAAGTAATTAAAAATAGGATTATTATTTTGACCATTTTTTATTTAACATTATTTCATTTATTCATTATAAATGGAAAATGAAAAACTAAATTTAACAATAACCTGCCTACTCGTAAATCGAACATAAAATATTACAATTAGTTAACTACTGAAAGAAAAATGATAAAAATCCTGCTAAGTCCTAACTAGTGTAAACACCCAATGTAACCAAGGCAAATAGTTAACAACAACAAATTAGAATAAAATTAGCACTTACCTTCGTCGACACCACGTGCCGTGACTCGAGCGACGCGAAAAACTTTATTTAAATTAGTAAACAAAAGTTTAAAAATATTGAAAAAACTGAACACAACGCGAAATAATTCACGGAACACTTCCGAAGTGTTGTAAGAGGAAGCCGGCGGAGATATGTTAGAGATAAATTTTATGTGAGTACGATTTTTTTGAGGATCGCGGGCAAGTTCTCTGTAGGAACGATTGGACGCGCCAAAGTTATGTGCCGCTGGCTTTGGGCCTCGTGCTTATATCTCGTAGAAAGTGAGGGCTGCGCGCATGCGCCGCGATCATTCATGAAATCATGATTCACTCTCAATGACCGCCTCCGCGACCATCACCGCCCATCATTTCATCTACCACATTAACACATATGGACCAATGTACTCAACCGTCATATAAACTATTAATATATTTAGGATGTTTTGACTTAGGCAGCAACTTTAACGTCATCAGATTTTGTAGTTAATTTTTATTAAATTTTAATTTAAACTAATTTGTCGTGAGTTTATTACATTAGTAAAACATCAGAACTCTTTACTTTCCATGCTTAGCAATGGTGTAAGGTGATAAAGTTTCTCTAACCTAACCTAACCTCTCTTCCTTCTGGGATCCAGTAGATTTTTTGTAGGTCGTTCGTTCGTTCGTTGTGGTTTCAGAACACTTGTTAAAATGTTAGTTTTCCCATCCTTCTTGACTAGCGTGGGTTATTTACGGCCTGACATGCATATCAAAGCCGCGTTAAAGATTTCCCTCCAACTGCTTCTCTGATATTAACATACCGTAGCCATAAGAAAAAAAGATTAACTATGTACAAAAGTATAGTTTGCAGGAAGGCTTAGAAATCTCCATCAGTACCTAATACTATGTCACGCAGTCATTATTATGTAGGCGAAGTAAGTAAAACATTCATTTTATTAGCATTATTTGCCGGCTCGCCAGTCTCGCCACCTAATGCAGCGTCGAGCTTGAAATGCAGCTCAATCAGCCACGCGGCTATCGAATTATCCTAGGGCTGCGGTTTGGTTAATAACATTTTAAATTTCATTTTATAAAACACTACCTAAGTAAACATTTTAAGATACTTACTGTAAGTTATTCGGGAACTTTCTAACTAGACATTAATTTTCCTTTAGGCAAGATTTTCCAAGGCTAAGAGGCTACAGCCTATAGGTGAAGGTTAGAATTTGGACAATTGGAGAGAACTATTTATATTTTAAACTATGCAAAAAGGACTTAATTATAGTTAGATACAAACAGTTGGTAAATTAAGACATTCAGTTTATATTGCAACCCTAGACGCGACTTAACAGAAAAACAGATTCCAAATGGTAAAAGTAAGGAAAGAGCGAGACCAACCTACTCAGCTAACTAGAGTAATAAGGTTTCATTTTATCGATATATCAATGTGTTGTTTACTAGGTACGTGTTCAACAATGCTTCGTCGTTGTAAGACACAATTATTGTACTTACACCTTACACATCTTCCTGATAAGTCTGATGATATAGGGTAAGTAGTGTTTAGTAGAGCTCAGCATGGTATATTTTTAACCGATTTAAAAAAGGAGGAGGTTCTCAATCCCATTTTTTCACGTGTCTGGATGTTTCATATGTGCGGATTTTGATTACTCTTAATATATTCGAAAGCTGATGATTATCGTATGGTTTCATTTAGACTAATTTTGGAGTTATAGGTACCTTGGTAACATGTGTTTGATTGTTGATGATGTCTCATTTTATTACCTTTTGTTTGTTAAATTTATTCATTTGACATTCTCACTTACTTTAATTCTTTAGTCAAAACGACATATTTATAGTGTCCCTTCGTCCGTCCGTAGTTTAACTTAGAGGTCCTTAGTAATAGCAAGTACCTGCTAAAAAGATATGTTACGTATGTAGGTATTATTATTTATTAGGTACATATTTGTAGTGCCAAAAAAATATAAATTATGATACCTGATCCTTATTTCATTGTTTCAAACAAATGACCTCACGCGTGATATTGCGTCATGCATGAATGACTATTATGAACATGTACATCTCAAAGATGTATCTATTGACTGTATGTCAATGTTACCTCAATGAAAAAGTTAACTATTTTTCAAGATCGCCACAAAGCCGTTACTAATGTAATGTAAACACGGCATTATCATTTATCATTACCATGTACAATATAGTAATACAATGATTCATCCGCTCGTTATAAAAATTGCTTTTAAAAGATGTGCCGAGAAGTTCCTTTAGCCGTTTCTTCTAATACCTAGATTTAAAAAATAAAATTGCGTATGAACAATACACCTTTGCGAAACAGTGGTAAATGCAAAGTGCATTTATAAACACATACATATAATTGCTTTTTACAAAAAAAATAACCGACTTCAACCTTCATAAGCAGAGATAACTCAAAAAATACTCGCCAGATGGCGCTAAATTCAACATGTATGTGTAAAGTTCTCGTCACTACAAATTAATCAAGCCCAAACACTAGATAACTGCAGTAAATCGTTGAGGAATTCCCTCGACTGTCTTTCAGCTTCATCAGATCGACTCCAGACCTTCATGAAATTGTAGCGCTTTCATGTACTTATGAAAACATTAACAAACACACTAGTCGTCCCTACAATTATCGAAAGTTGCCCTCGATTTCTCCAAGATTCCATCATCAGATCCTGGTGATCCTTTTAAAAGGACCCCACTGCGCATATCTACTTTACAACAAAAAAAGAATTATTAAAATCGGCCCATAAACGACGAAAAAATCGCTGAACAAACATAAAAAAAAGCATATATACGGTCGAATTGAGAACCTCCTTCTTTTTTGAAGTCGGTTAAAAATAATATACTAAGAGCCCGTGACACTTTTGTTTCACGCATCGAGTATTTGATTAAAATCATTTTTTAATGTACAATTAGGCAACGAACAATATGGTTTGCCTGGTGTGCCTATCGAAAAATGGCCGCTAGTATGATTAATTAACGAAAATAAAATGACTTTCTGGGGAGAACTTACATGCATCTATTATTTATCCATACTAATATTATAAATGTGAAAGTGTGTTTGTTTGTTTGTTTGTGGCTCTATAAGGTGGTTTTGAAGCTGATGCAGGTAAGAAACCAAACTTTGGAAGTAACTTGTAGAATCATAAAAATGAGGTTTAGCTCATTTTAAAAGAAAATAGGTAATAAAAGAAAATAATTTAAAATCTTAAAGTGGACCATACCCTGTAACATACTATTTCGGAATCTAGCTGAAATGCGCTAGTTTTTTATTATTTTGGCATTCAAGCCACCATACATTTTTTTTAACCACGGCAAAGTAAAAGTCAGGGATGAAATTGGAAAAAGCGTAAAGTTGGTGTTAAATCTTAATTTAAAAATAGCCTGTGCTTTTGTTATAAAAATAATTGATGACATTCGATAGCACATCTATCCAGGAGTACTATCCAAGAAATAGATACAAAAAATGTCTTCATTTGTAGTCCTGGCGCCAAAAAGAATGGGGAAGGGTAAAAAATTTTCAAAAACTGAAAACGGCGAATATCTCGGAAACGGAAGGACTTTTACTGAACATAACATGTATTTATCTGAACCGGCATGATGCCCTCTACACGAAGGTACCGTATTATCCCTATATTACCCCTAGACGACCCGAATGGCGCAATGGTTAACATGCCGATCGCTGTTCCGAGGGTCCTGGGTTCGATTCCCAGCGAGGCGGAAATTTGAATGATGAATTTAAATTTCCGTTCTCGGTCTGGGTGTGTGTCCTTGTCTTGTGTGTTGTCCAAGGCACCCACGACACAGGGAATCCTAGTGTGGGGCTTTGAGTGTGAAGCGTTATTTATTTATTTATTTATTTACTAGAGAACCGCCCGCGCTTCGCTTCGGGACCCGTAGGTAACAGCCGCGTAGGTCTCGCTCCCGTAGGAATTTAGGCTAAAAAGTAGCCTACTACTCGCTCTCTTCACTCCACCCTGTCTGAGGTGTGTGGAGCCCTCGGGACAGTTAGTTCCCCTTTGGGGGTGTCTCTCGCGGCCCGTTAAAACGGGCCGGTCCTTGGGTTGGGCCCTAAGGCCCTTGGTTGTCCATCTGTTGTTAACCAATAGGTCAAGTCCGGTGAGTGGTGGCCTTTTTACAGGCCACAGAGTCTTAAACGGGATGGAGTTCATCTTCGCGCCGCCCAGGCGATCGAGGCCCTACCGGGTGAATCCCGCTGGTGGGAAGCCCAGCAGGAGCCGATCAGCGCCGGGCGACGACTTACGAAGCCCCAGTATCAGTCAGTGCTAGGCCCGTCCCGCGCAACCAGCAAGTCGCGCGGGAAGGCCCAGCGGTCCGGTGGACGGGTGTGGAGCGGCACCAGGTCCTGCAGATGCGGGACCCCGACGCGTCGACACGCCCGAACATGTTGCGTGCCAATCTCTCGATGAAGTCGTCCAGGCTCTCGACTCGAAGGTGAGATCTGGATGACTGTGTTCCTCACGTACCTCAGCGCACCAGTCAGCCGGCGGAGCGCAATCGCCTGAACCGCGCGCATCCTCTTGCGCTGCGGTTCGCTGGCGAACGCGTACCACGCCGGTGCCGCGTACGTGAGGCGGGATCTGATGTAGATCTTGTAGACCCCGAGCTTCAGTCCGAGAGGGAGGGCGAGGAGAGCACTGGTTTCTGCCATCGCGCTCCTGGAATTCGCGACGGCTTTCGTAACCTCGTGGCTTCATCGAGAGTCTTCCGTCGATTTTGCCCGCAGGTATTTGGCCTGTGGGACCCATTGTATATCTTGTCCGTGAAGCTCCAGAGTAGGGTCCCACTTATTGAGGTATCCTATGTTCACGGCCTGCGTCTTCCCGACATTCACCGACAGTCTCCACGCGGCGAGCCATTCGGGGAGGGCATCAAGCGCACGCTTCATCTTGACGATGGCGTGGGTTCTTTTCAGCGACGTGGTGATGTACGCCACGTCATCGGCATACAGGGCAAGCGACGCCCCCCCTGCCGCCGGGATGTCGTCGGTGTAGCAAGCGTAGCAGACCGTGGACAGGCAACTCCCTTGCGGGACGCCGGCTGCGATTGGACGCTCGGTGGATTCGGCGTCTTCAATCACTACTCTGAAGCTTCTATTTTCGAGGAAACTGGAGATCACCTTAACGGCACGCCGGTGCGCCGACGACTGCGAGATCTTGTAGAGCAAGCCGTCGAGCCAAACACGGTCGAACGCCTTTTCCATGTCGAGGAATACTGCACACACACGTTCTCTGTTATTCAGAGCCGCGGTAACGGTGTAACAGCACCCTCGACAACTGAAGAGTCGTATTGTGTTCCGGCCGGAACCCAAATTGCTCCGGTCTGGGGACAATATGCGGCGCTAGGTGTCGCAGCAGGAGCTTTTCGAACACCTTGGATAGGGTGGGAAGCAGGGTGATTGGCCTATAGCTATCCGGCTTCAGCCTGTTCTTCCCCTGCTTGGGCAGCATTATGACCCTCCCCGACTTCCAGGCCTGCGGGAAGGTCCCGGTGCGAAGGATCCCGTTAAAAAGGCGCGTGGCTGCTCCGATCGTCCTATGAGGGAGATGCCGCAACGCTCTGTTCGTGATCCCCGTCAGCACCGGGGGCCTTGTTGGGAGGGAGCTTCTTGATGGTGCGCTGCACCAAGCCGGGAGAGATGACGATTGGGTCTTCTTCGGGAGCTATAGGCAGTGCAAAGTTCCAGGTGTTCCTCCCAGCTCTCAGTCGCGTGTGCATCTAACTCGGCCTTGAGTTGGGCTGCGGTCCGGTTGACTCCTGCCAGCGTTTCTGCAGGCTGCTGAGGGCTGCTGATAGGGGAGAGGTGGAAGTTTCCCCGGAGCTTTCTGCTCTCTGCTTGCAGCTTGCAGTGCATTCTGCTCGCTGACAGTGAGCTCAACCGCTAACTGGTCAACGTCCGCATCCGTGCGGACAGGCTGAGTTGGGGTGGTGATCTCCAGTTGCTTCTCGAAGGTTGTCCAGTCCATAAGGCGACGGGGCCTTGGCAAGACTCTGCTGGGTTCCTTCGCCAGGAATAACAGGACAGGAACATGGTCGGACCCCATACTGTCCTGTAGCGTCTCCAATCGTGGCTGGCAATGGAGGCCTTGGTACACCGCTATGTCCAGAACGTCCGATGATTGTCCCGTGTAATCTGGGAAGTGCGTCGGGGAATCCGAACCACAGACGGTATAGCCGTGCTGTTCAGCGGCATCAAAAAGTAGCCTTCCACTTCTGTTGGCAGCTACGTTATTCCACCCTGGATGCTTGCAGTTCCAGTCGCCCGCGCCCACCACCGGTGTCGGTGAGTCCAGCAACTTGCGGACATCAGCCAACAGGATAGTGCCAGCAGGGGGGCGGTACACTGAATACAGCCGGAGCGGGGAGTTCTCGAGGCAGAGCTAAAGTAGCCTATTACATTTGCCTATGACTTAAGTAAATTACATGTAGTATTTGATAGCGTGATTCAGAACTTGCAAATGAACTTTAATAACGCCATCTATTGACAACTCCGAAAATAAATATCTAGCAACTAACAAAACATCGATCTTCCCATGGGAATGGGATGTTTTTCCGCGGTAAAAAGTAGCCTACGTCACTCTCCACCCTCCTAGCTATCGCCACACACATAAACCTTACCATATAATAGCTTTGTTGCGACGTGAAAGCGTCACAAACAAACAAACAAACAAACAAACAAACAAACACACTTTCACATTTATAATATTAGTAAGGATTACGCCACAACCTGTATAAATATTAGTTTTACAACAGACTTTAACTTCTGGCACACCTAAGTTTCGGCCATTTTTGCATCAGGATGCATGAAACAAAAGTGTCACGGGATCTTAGACCATAAATGATTTGAGTTTAAGTTTATTATATCCGAGAACTGCAAATTTACTTTATCATTCTCGCTCAACTCTTTGGCTTTGACAAAGCGGAACATTTAGCGCTGGGAACAGAGCGGAACAGCAAAGCTGGACTGTCCCGCTCAAAGCGCGACATGGTCACGTTATACATGACACTATCTCTATGTGACACACAATCACATTGAGTAACATCTAACATTCTGAGCAGCATTATAGCGAAAATACAAAGCAAATTTTGCCCGTGGTGTCTTGAACGCTTCTGTGCTTCGGAGAGTACCCATTAAATCGTCGGTTTCGATTTTCATCGTTAGATAGCAATCGTTATGACATGACGAGATTCGGGTGGCATCACTAAACAGTAGGATGCTGACACTTTGGTTATCTGACCCTAACCCCGTGGTCGTCAAACTGCGGCCGGTTTCTTAGATGCGGCGCCGATGAGGGGGTCACGGACGGCGTACTAGCAGAAGGTGTATAAAACAGTATTAGCTCCGGCGCTCATACTAATAGCTGTAGGCTATAGTTTTGATGGTGCTTATACGAGTATACACACAGGCGCTTGTGCGGACTCTAGCCAAAAAGGTCTTGCAGCCGCTGCCCTAACCCCACAACCACAACCATTCCAAAGAGAAGCAGTGGAATTATTTATTTATCCTCTAGAGTCAAGACCTACTTAGCTATCAGACAATTCCTTGTTACTTTCTGTGTTTTACAAATGGCATGAAAAAAACCTTTATCTATTTAAATGTCCTAGCCGAAAACTGAACCTGGGACAACTCTCTTGTAGAGTTTGACTCACAGCTTATACTACAACAACATACTAACGTTTCTATTCATAACATCCATATTGTACATGCACGAAGGAATATTTGCTTTTAATCGGCTTTATGTCTCTAATAACCATACAGCACCGCCGTAACAATAATAAGGATTTCCATATCACAATATCGTAGATACCTACCAAATACCTATACACCTACGTGTTAAATGTAAACGATCACATAGCACGGTGTTAAAGATAATATTGGAAGAACGAAGGGAGGTTCTATTATCCCAATGCATTTTATACGCTTATTCTGATTTGGATCATAGTATGACGTGTGTAGGTATATGCATAAGTACATTATTATGTCGTTTACATTTATACTTAATAATTGACACATTTTTGCAGAAAACGCAAAATTATTATACGGCATAGGCAGGGGCGTGCGGTCCTTGTAGGCATAAATGCAGTGCTTTACTTGCCATTTACGATATTTTAATATAACGTTTGTACGTTTTAGATGACTTTAATTAACAGTAAATAAATGAATATACAAAATATAATAACTTAAAAACTCCTAATATTTTATAAATAACACTTATTTGTAAACACAAACGCCTGCCGTTTGACGATAGCAACAACTAATGCCACCGCGGTCGGCAGGAGATTTGTTTGCATGTGTGTAGTAATTTTGGTGTCCGTACACAGTTCGCAAACGCACACATTCATATAATATCTATAGGCAAGGCATGCTGCAGGCTTTCGAACCGAACACGTCGTCGGAAGTAATCGGACATTTTCGTGCTTATAATCCGAGGAAATCAGGTATGCACATTACGCATTTTTGTTTAGTAGGGTTATATTTCGCGCCAGCCATGTTTATTACTTTTTCATGTGACGAGCTTACGTATACATAATTGTTTGCGAATTGCGAGTTATTAATATAGTTTTCATATAAGATTTTTTTCATTTTAACATTTAAAAGTGCGTACATTTAATAGTTTATTACTGAGTTACTATAATAATTGTAGTGATTTGCTTTTACTAGTGCTAGTCTGTTGAATTTTTTAAAATGTTGGATTGTGAAGTTTGTGTGGATAATGTGTGTTTACTAAAACTTAAAAATAACAAGTTCTCACTATTGTCATTCAGTCAAAAGAATCAAATTGTGTCTAAAGGTAGGTGTGTACCCGAGTTACAAAATTTAAACCAGCAAAAAGGGAATGTAACTCGAAAGTTTCATGTCAAAAGTTATGAAACGTATAACTGGCTGTGTGGTTGTGTACACACGACTAAATTATATTGTTTTCCTTGCATATTGTTTAGTAATTCTAGTACAGTGTGGACTGATTCAGGATCTATAAAAGAAAAAGTTTTTATGACCGAGTACTTCGCCGCATACCCTGTCATAATCCTGTGCACGCCACTGGGCATAGGTACTTGTTCAAAAAATCGAAAATTTTCATCCCCGTAGGTATAGATATATGCTACCAAAGTTAGGAATCAAAACTTACAAAATCTGTAAAATACTTTAAGTTGATTTAAAATACTTATGTAAAAAATCTTTGGTCCTCGCTTCTGTAACATGCAGAATATTGAGTATACCTATTATACTCGTAATAGGTACTAAGGTACTACAAAACAGAACTGTAATATACCTATGTTTCAAGTAACATTCCGTACTGGTACCGTGAAACTCTGATGACTTACGATATTTTGTTATTAAGTATAAGAAAAACAAAAATCTAAGAAATCATACGAAATGCACAGCTTGGATGAAAAGTGCAATAATGATGAAATTTATGTAATATCGATCACCATTATGAAAGACTAAAAATTAAGCACCAGAATGGGATTCTGGCTGAAACTTATTCTTGTTCCGTAAGTTCAACTCGGTCATAAATACTACTTAGTACCTAGTTAATGTTACTTACAGATATTACGGGACTTGTAACTATAAGTAACCTTAACTATCGGATATTCGCAGGATATCTATCTGTTAGAAGATATCTGAAATTGTATCCCCGATAGGTATATTCCAAATAACGAGATGAAATGAAAAGGAAAAAATGTTTATTTATATTTAGATCTTGTGGACTGTTGCGCGAATGGTTTGTTATTTCAGGGAAAAAAGTATTATAGAAGAGGTATAGGTAATGCACTAGTTTATGCCTGTGTCTTCGCACGAGTTTACTAAAGGGGCTACATCCGAAACATGGTAGTTTTAGATCTAAGATTATTTTTAAAGCTTACTGTCTATATCTCCGATATTTAGATATATGTTTAGTTGATGAAATTATTTTTAAAACATAGTAAATAATCAAAGGTAAGTTTTGATAAGAATGAAAAACTCAAAAACCGAAACAGTTTTCAAATAAAAAATTAAAATGCAATTGGCACTTACGTCAATAATATTAAAGCTAAAAATAGAACATTGCTATCTCACTATTTGCCTATAAATAAAATCATTCCATCTCTGTTTTTAAGCTCCGCTCTTTCGGTTTTACATATTTCGGTTGTAGCGCCTTAAGTCGGTAAATGATAAATTACCGCTTAATGGTCGTAAGGGAATGTTTTTCCGGAGCAAAAACTATCCTCCACACAAAATTTCCTCCAAATCGATTCAGCGGAAAAGATTGTTAGTTAGTTTCCCATTTATAAAATTAACATTGTATGAATTGGTATTTTTTTTCAATCTTTCTTCTACTATCCATCAAGCATTATTATGTAATTCAAGAAGTAAAGCAGAAATAATTTCATAATGTTATTTAATGGTATTCTTGCAAATTAAAATGGCTTAACAGACACACAGTTACAAAATATATAATGTTCAACATAAAACATCGTTTGTAATAAATAACAAGGAGAGGACAGTGAAATGAAACAGCTTACTGTAAAGGATTATACTCCACAGTACTGGGTTCGAGTCCTTGGTGTTGCCAAAGAATGTTATTTGTATGTTTTGTGGTGTTGCTATGTAGCCATACGTGTGTGTATAAAAATATATGTAGGTAAGGTTTCCAGTCTATAAATATAAATAATTTGATATGTCTAAAACTGCACAATAATGTAAGCGCAAATATTCAGTATTTATGTTTGTCTGTGATAATCTCCAAAACTGTTGAATCGACTTTCACTGAAGGATAGGGGAGGGTATAGGGCAACATATTATAGGCTCCCTCAGAATTGGGATTTACGCTAGAAAAATTCCGCGCGAACGAATTCGCGAGCACAGCTAATAGATGTTTACGATAAAATAAACACGTTCGTGTTTATTTAGTATTCTATTGTTCATGTAGGTACTACATACTAAATCGAAGAATATTTATCAAAGGTACAAGTACGTCTACACCCACGCATCTCATATACCTCCCTTGAAAAATCCTGTAATTAAAACAAAAACTATTTGAGAATAGATTCATCGAAATAATATTTAGGTATTATATCCGTGTCCAAGACCATTTTGTGATTGCATTTTTTCAAATAAATTATCATTTATTCTTCTGCACTCTTGAAAGAGTGGTTAGTTAGGGTTAGGATCAGTCGGTTCTTATGTCACAGCTGGTTTTAAACACTGTGTTTGGTAAAGTGAGAGCAATCTTGTAATACCGGAGTGCGTCATAGTTTTATGAGGTCTATCCGTCTATCCATCGTGTTGGAGTACACCCGCGTGATCTCTTACCCTATACCTACATATTTACCATTGTATCACCAATGGTTCCATAATGACTTTTAGAATGTCATTCCACCAGAGCCAAGCTTAGCTTCGACAGGACCGAACCACCTGCTGCGCCCGGCTGTGCCGACAACGCTGCTGTACCTACGTGTCCCGCCTGCATTACTCCACAAATTCGAGCAGGTTGTTTAGTATATCAGAATGAAGACCAACCTCCAAATGAGGGTCGAGCGGTTGCATCGCGTCACAACGTCAACTTCTGTTCTTTTGTGGTGAGATTGCCGACCGAACAGCTGTCGACCTTCATGAAAGAAGAGTTCTGGCCGAGGGGTGTAGTATTCCGACGATTCCGAGGCCGGTTACCGGACACCGCGCGACACACGACGCTATCAGTTCGTGAATTTTGTAATATGTATACATGTATAGTATCTATTATCTTAGTTGTAAGTATTTTATTGTATCATTTTATATGTAGATACATATATTTTAAGATTTTATGTATTAATTTGTAATATTGTTATATTATTGTGTGTATTGTTTTCTATGGGCCTTTGTTGCTTGACAATAAACGATAAATAAATAAAAAATAAATAAAAATAAATTAGCTATTGTTGGATGTCAAACGAACGCATCCTTAGCAATGTACCTTAGCTCCGGTGGAAAGGCACCCTGAATATTCCTAACATATTCTAACTTAACATGTCTATATAAAGATCTGCAATGTCATATCCATAATATTAATGGTCGCTTAAAATCTTAAGTAGCGTCGAAGCTGTGGTAGAACCTTTAGGTACTTCACTAGAATATTAAAAGTGATAAAAATCGGTATGAATTTTGGACCCTTGATTTGTGGGACTTGGGTTCAAATCTTGTTCGCACCTTTTCATCATCTCAACCCATCGTGACCCAATATTGAGCACCGGTCTCCAGGTCACGGGTCACGCGGTGAGAAAACCTGCACACCTGCGTGTTCTAGGGACATAATTAAATTTTTTCAAGGGTGTATCAAGGCTGCTAATCCGTACTTGGCCAGTGATGGACTCTGGGCTTTGCTCCTTATAATATAAGAGGAGACCCGCGCCCAGCGGTGGAACAAATATCGATAAAACTGGTGAATAGGATCCACTAATGTCATCTAGTTAAATTACGCGGTTCTAATATCAAATGGAGTGATTAAGTATATGATGGAAATGGAACAGTCCTACCTGAGAATAACGTAGAGAAAACAATAAAATCTCATTTTAACTTTATAACCCGCTCTCAAACATCGCTCTTGAGAATCAAAACGTTCATATAATTAACAAAACAATCAAATGAACTTTATTTACCTACTTAAACATTTCAGTTTATTGTACATGAAGTATGTTGATTTTTACTCGTCTGTAAAATAAATGGGTTTTACCAATCTTCTTGGTTTAGTATCGTTGTGCAATAATGTTATTGTTTAACCTATTGTCAGTAGGTACCTACTCATACAATAATAGTAAATTACTCTTACTAATTAGCTAAAATAGTTTAACAATTTAGGCGTCGGGCACACGGCACCGCGCACCACCGCGGTAGGCGGTGGCGGTAAAGCGGATTTCGAGGCGGTGGTCCGCGCGGTAAGGCGGTTTACGCGCCTGTCCGCGCGGATGGGTTTAACGCGGTTTTGACCAGTTTGATCACAGACACTCGCAAGAATGGATGCAGAAGTGGTGGCAGCAATCTGGCTTTTATGGCGTAGAAAGAAAAAAAAAAGAAGATATTGGGTTCATCCATTTTTACGAAGCAGAACTATTAATGGGGCATTCATGTTGTTCTATAAAAGTTTGAGACAACATGAAGATAAATTTTATAATTATACGCGAATGTCCACTCATTCATTTGATTATTTGTTAGCAAAGATATCAAAATTAATTTCTGGAGTAAATACGAACATGCGTCCTTGTATTTCCCCGGAAGAAAAGCTTCTTGTGATTTTTTAAACTTACCAAGTTCTTTTTTTCTTTGTCGGAATTTTGCCCTGGCTCCAAATATAAGTTAACAATCTCTTCCAATTGCTTCATTTTAAGGAGTCTATCACTATATTGTGGGCTTTTCATGTCCCAGATAGCATTGCGATTTTCAATCTCCGAAATAAACTTTTCGACATCGAAATCCATTTTTGACCGACTTCATTCAATTGCAACACGCCCTGCACCAACGATGGTCCGCGCGGTGATGCGGTGGCTCGTGTGTTAGGCGCCGCCCGGACGTCAGCGCGGAGGGGCGGTGGCGGTGAGAGCACCGCTCGACCGCGCGGTCAGTCTGTGTACGTGTGTAGCATCAACGGATTTCATAGACCCCAATACAACTTGACAACCGCTTCACCGCCTACCGCGGCGGTGCGCGGTGCCGTGTGCCCGACGCCTTACTATGGGATTATTAATTTCCTGCTAATTTATAGCTAGCTATATTAGCATTCTAGCATTCTAACTAGCTAGCTAGCTAGCTAGAATGCGTCTGCTACTTCGCCCGCCGAAACCACAGTGCCATTAATAAACACACAGATACACAAACAGACTGGTCAAAACTTGTAACACACCCTCTTTTTAGGCCAGGAGTTAAAAAAAATTAATCCCTTTTTCAGAATTAATCCTACTAATCCTACAAATATTCCAACTAATATTATAAATGCGAAAGTTTGTAAGGATGTACATATTATGTGAGTGAGTTGGTGAGTGTGTGTGTGGGTTTGTTACTCTTTCACGCAAAAACTACTGAACGGATTTTCATGAAACTTTGCAGTAATATAATATGTAGCTTAGACATCGAAATAACATAATTTGTTAAAATTTATAGAGATTTTTGAAGGGACTGGTTCCCTGAAGCGAAGCGAGGGCGGATTTACTAGTAGGTACCTAATATATTAAAATAGAATGAACCTATAACGATGAACTGAAATAAAATGATAAAGAGCTGCCTAATATAATTCCGGTAGCCTTTGTTTCGCTTGTCACGTAGACAAGGAAAGGATTTTCGATTTCGTTGGCTATCGTGTACGTACCTATTTATTTAGGTAAGTCTCTTTAATTGTTAGGCAAAATATCGATCATCGAAGCTAGCATTGAACTTTCAAGGCTGCGGCAAACGCGTAACAGGTAACAATCAGATGACTATTGCACAATAGAACAAATGGCAAACAAACAAGGATAATGACACACTCATTAGATAGGTGTACCTATACCACATGACATGTGGATTAAGTATCTACCTATGCTAGATTATTATAATACGAGCACTTTCAGTAACACCGTTGTTGTACAGCGATAGCTTCAACCCATTTATGAATGAGCCCTACGGAACACGGGCTTCTCCTCATCATTGAGAAAGGCCTAGACTCCAAGCCTTAGAGCATACTCCAATACGCTTCTCCAGTGTGAATTTGTGAAGGGATTAGTAACCAACCCAAGTATCGAAAGAAGAACGAGAGACGAAACGAGAAAACATATATTTGTCATATAAATTTCTGCTTCGGCTGTGAATCGATCCCGGGACGCTACAAACTAGGCTACATGGACAATATGGTCATCATTTGTTGCAGTTGATCCAATATGGTAAGGCATGGTAATGATCAACGCTATTCCTGAATTCTATCCGTGGCGATTCCCAGACAACATTTTCTCTTCAAGGTGGAACTTCCTAACTGACGGGAAGTAAAGGCAGGGAAAGAAACCTCACTCCTGATGCGACCATGGAAACGCTTCTTTTTCTATGGAAAAAAGAGTCCCTCCCTTTGAACATTGTGATCGCTTAATAAACCGTGCCACATGTTATGAGAATATGTTAGAGCACATGGTATATCAGTATACTTCTTTATCATAAATAAAGTAAACTATCGTGATATTAAAAGTGGAAGAAGTTTTATGTAAATTCAAAGATGAGTTTGAAACACTACTAAAGTATAATTACGTGTAGGTACTACATCAACAACAACCTAGTTTATAAACTGTGTTGTAACATGTTTACTGAAATCTTTCCATCGCGACACTAGATTTATTTTTCTTAAATTAGGAATTAACCTTTTAGATTTATTCAACTTGACCCAGATTTTTCGTAGGCCAATTGAAATGACATAATTACCTACATTACACTCTCTAGCAACGTGATCAAACAAGGCAGACAAGGTAGGACAACTGTACGTTGGCGCTTCAAACCAAGCTTACATTAATTTTCTTTTATTGAAATAATATTTACGCGTTCAGCCCATTCACCGCCCCTCCGTGCTCCATTTTCCGCCCCCACCCTGTGCGCCCTCGTGTGGTGCACGCCTTGCACGCCCGCTTTTTGAATATGTAAGAAAGGAATATTTTCGATTCACATTTTAATACCAAATAGCCAATACTTACTTGTTTTATAGCACCTGCTCGTACATTCTTTACGAGGTGGACAAGGCGGCAATTAATATTTTTAATGTGCGATCCGCTCATCAATATTACATTATTTCTCTGCGAGTGAATTTGCTTGACATAATTATCTATCAATGGCAGAGTTTCCTTGACGAAGTTTTCCTTTGTGTTTTATGAGCGCATTCGGATGCGAAATTGTTTTAATAAACTTTATAGATGTGCCCTAGGTTCGTCTGACTATTACACAAAATGTTGGAGACGCTTACCTATAATAATTAAATTTTTCTTTTCTCTTTCTTCTTTCGTGGCTGGCAACTTACCGGTGATACCTTTGTTTTACTTTGATTTATTTAGACGTAATATCAAATGGCTCTTTTGGCCGTTTGCCAGCTATTTGAATAAAAAAGGTGACCCAACAACCATGCATGCATGACTATTTACCATCGTAGTACAATAGGATGTTACTCGAGCTGCAACCTGCGACCATAGGAGATACGGACATCACTATTAGGTATAAATGCATCCAATCGGAGATTCCTGTAGTATAGTACACCCAACTTAAGATTGAAACGAAGGGGGGCGCTGTCGGATGCCCTGAACCAATCATTGATCATTGCACACTAGTAACTGACAGATGAATGACCACAACGTACTTATAGTCGTACAAACATATATTCCTATCTCTATGCGTACAAAGATCTTTTGGCGTGTGGGTGACAGAGACAGCGCCTTACAGATAAGGCAAACTGTAACGCGTTGTCTCTGTCGCACACGCGCCAAAAGATGCTTGTAGGACTATATGAATTATGAATGACTTTTTAACATGGCGGCGTTAGTTCCCATTTTTGCCATTTCAGAGATATATTTAGTAAACCCAACTTAGGATTGAAATGAAGAGAGGCGCTGTCGGACGCATTTGACCAATCATTGCACACTAGTAACTGACACATGACTAGTAGATGACAGAATGACCACAACTTACTTATGAATGACTTTTTAACATAGCGGCGTTAGTTCCAATTTTTGCCATTTCAGAGATAAGTTGGGCGCACTGTATAGTCCTACACATAGAGATAGGAATATGTCCTATGTCCTACAAGGATCTTTTGGCGCATGACATGACTGACGTGAGGGTGACAGGGACATCACCTTACAGTTTGCCTTCCCTGTACGGCGCTTTCTCTGTCACCCACACGCGATCCACGCGCCAAAAGATCGTTGTAGGACTCTAGTTATATTCTGTGCGTTGAAATGTCATTGAGTGTCACTGAAAAAAATGGACTTATAATTTTTTAAAGTCCATTGTGACAAACCAAGAAATAAACAGTCAAAAAATACATTTTTAAAATAGGTATTTGTTACATACATTTAGTGTGGAAATCAATGATTCAAAATGAAATCAGTGTCATAATAAACCGAAACTAAATTCGAGATATCAGGCTGCATAATGCTTGATCTAATAAATTAAACCAGGTAAGTAGGTTACTATTGAATAATTGAATAAGTAGATATAATTATTTTAATAGTATTTTAATCAAATTATTATTTCCGGAATACCAAAATATGTACCAAATTATTAAATTAGGTACAAATATATACGCGTTCTCACCGTTGATATTAAGCGTTCAGGGAGATACATAGATACCTATATTTGTTTCATGATAGATTCATCTATATTTGCATTATTTATTACCCCAAGGAATTCTCTGATCCCCATTCCATAAATTTTGTGTATTTACTGCCCACAGGCATTATATTCGTAGGTACTCACTCTCCAATAATAGTAGATTGTATGACAAGGGTGCAAAGTAATATTTTTTCTGCGAGGGCGTTTTTTGAATCCAGAGCGAAGTGAGGGATTCTAGAGTAGAATCCCGAGCGTAGCGAGGGATTCTTTAGTAGAATCCCGAACGTAGCGAGGGATTCAAAGTACGTCGCCCGCGCCAAAAATATACTTGCACCCGAGTGATACACTCTACTTTTCATCACCCACTATGAGAAAATAATATATATATATAATAGAAAATAATACGTAAAAATTCACGCTACAAAGAAGACGGATGAAAGACGATTGCATGTGGCGGAGATGAGAATGTTGAGATGGATGTGTGGAGTAACAAGAATGGATAGAGTTAGAAATGAGTATATAAGGGGAAGTTTGAAAGTAGCTGAAATAACTGAAAAGTTAAAAGGAGGGCGATTGACGTGGTATGGACATGTGATGAGGCGAGAGGAAACGCATGAGACGAGAATAGTGCTTGATATGAATGTGGATGGATGGAGGAGACGAGGTAGACCAAAGAAAAGATGGATGGACTGTGTGAAAGATGATATGAAAGATAAGGGAGTTAGTGTAGAAGTGACGGCTGATAGGCAAGAATGGAAGAGAAGAACATATTGCACCGACCCCAAATAAAATTGGGATATGGGTAGGAAGATGATGATGACGTAAAAATTCACGAAAACTTAATTTTAATTTGAAAACGAAATCTTAATTTGATTTCATTTTTTATTATTCAGCTGGCGGGGCCCTCGCGTCGTAAGTACCAGACATTCTTTATTCAAACAATATTTGCGTTCGATTTCTTTAGCGCAAAATACTAAAATGTTCTAAATTCAAAATAGGACGGAACAGATCTAGCTGGCAGGAAAAGTTGTATGAAAATTCATTCCCGCCCGCTGAATAGAAAACAGCAACTTTGGAACCCCGTAAGTCCGAACCAAGTCGTCTTTTTCGAATAGGTGTGATGAAAAGATCTTTTGTTTACCAGTCAAACGAGTCAGAAAACAAATTAATACTTCCACTTTCCCAAACAACTTTAATTCGACCGTAATTTATTTTGCTAAAGGATGAATCCTACTATCCTACTTTCCTACTACTACTACTAATATTATAAATGCGAAAGTTTGTAAGGATGTAGGTATGTGAGTGTGTGTGTGGGTTTGTTACTCTTTCACGCAAAAACTACTGAACGGATTTTCATGAAACTTTGCAGTAATATAGCTTAGACATCGGAATAACATAATTTGTTAAAATTTATAGAGATTTTTGAAGGGACTGGTTTCCCGAACCGAAGCGAGGGCGGATTTACTAGTTCACAATATTCTAATGTTTGTTATCACTATTTACTAAAATCTTTGCGCAGCTCAAATGTTGGAAAATTTATTTGAAAATGTCTACATAACCTTTACTGGCCTTTCATCCGATCCGGACATCCGACAACTTGCTAATTACCAAATCAAATATCAGCCCAACCAGCTATACCCACATACCTACATAGGTACTGCTCGGAAAAATATTGTCAATCCTATTGAAGTCATTTAGGTACTTACATGTATATATTAGGTACGTACTATACGTTACACTGACCATTTTATTTAACAATTTAACCACACTTCTCTTCGGTTAAAATAAGCCTTGAAATTGTTTTTAACATGAAACATTTTTTAATTCATGAATGAATCGAGAAGAAGAAACCACTAAATATCGGTGAAAACTCCATTCCAATCGGTTAAACCGTTTCAGCAAATTAGAGTGACTAAGTACAGACATTAAGACAAATCTAAAAATCGTTTTTAGGGTTCCGTACCCAAAGGGTAAAACGGGACCCTATTACTGAGACTTCGCTGTCCGTCCGTCCGTCCGTCCGTCTGTCACCAGGCTGGTCATGAACCGTACTATTACGGTTCATGACCAGCCTGGTTGCACAGTTGAAATTTTCACAGATGATGTATTTCTGTTGCCGCTACAACAACAAATACTAAAAAACAGAATAAAATAAATATTTAAGTGGTTTTAAGTAGTTTTAGTATCTTGTAGATAGTTTAGTTACCTTTCGGTCCAAGAGATGGCGTTGTGCGTAAGATGTGGCTACAATAAAACAATTAATTAATATTTAAGTGAGGCTATCATACAACAGACTAGATTTTTTTGGCGTTTTTATACAAAATGGTACGGAACCCTTCGTGCGTGAGTCCAACTCGCACTTGGCCGGTTTTTATGAGATTTATTACGACATTAACATGTAGGTTTTCTCATAGTACGTTTGTGATGATCACAGCTGATGCTTTAGATGGGGAAGCCGACCAATACAAGTCTAGTTGTAGCTTTAAAAAACAATTAGAATCAACATTAACATAATAATATTGATGATCCCTTTGGCACAATGATTAGGTAAAATGATAGACTGCGTTTCGAAGAAGCCTAGGCTAGTTCCTGGATACTGAGTTTTTTTATTGCATGTTATCCATGCATGATAGATGCAATACCGGGAGTCCTAGTAAGGTAGGTAAGCGGGCCGCTTACCAGGCCTGGGCATCAGCGTACACTTCGAAGAACCCATCAGCCCCAGAGCTTAAGAAAAAGCTCAACGCTGCCTCCCGGTCGGCTAAGAAGCAAATGTCCAGGGCGAAGGCCCAATTCATCGGCAGAATTGGCGAGCGGCTAGTTGGCTACCCCTTTGGGAGTAGAGAATTCTGGTCGCTGGCTAAGGCTGTCGAGGGCAACTTCTGTCGGTCTTCTCTCCCACCACTGCGATTACAGGATAAATCCGTTGCCCATACGGAAAAGGGGAAAGCCGAAATTCTTGGTAACCTCTTTGACGCTAACTCGACTCTTGACGATGGAGGGGCCATACCGCCTAACATCCCGCGGTGTGAGAGCTCGCTGAATGACATACTTTTTATTCAAAAGGCTGTCAGGCGAGCTCTACTGTCTCTCGACACCAAGAAGTCGAGTGGGCCGGATGGTATTCCCGCAGTGGTGCTAAAGACGTGTGCTCCCGAGTTGACTCCCGTCTTAACGCGCTTATTCTCGCTATCCTACACCACAGGAATAGTACCGTCTTCGTGGAAAGTAGCCCTAGTTCATCCTATCCCCAAAAAGGGCGATCTCAGTGACCCGGCCAACTACAGGCCTATAGCGATAATTTCCCTGCTTGCGAAGGTTATGGAGCGTGTAATAAATACACAGCACCTGGGATATCTCGAATCGAAGATCGCCAGCTGATCAATGATCCGCAGTACGGTTTCCGTCAGGTCGTTCAGCTGGCGATCTTTTAGTTTATCTCACGCACCGGTGGGCTCAGGCTCTAGACAGCAACGGGGAAGCATTGGCAGTAAGCCTAGATATCGCTAAGGCCTTTGACCGGGTCTGGCACAGGGCTCTTCTCGCGAAGTTACCATCTTACGGTCTCCTTGAGAGGTTGTGCAGTTGGGTAGCCAGCTTTCTATCTGAGCGACATATTAAGGTCGTCGTCGACGGTTGTTGCTCAGATATGAAACGTATAAACGCTGGTGTTCCCCAAGGGTCTGTGCTGTCTCCTACCCTGTTCATTCTGCATATCAATGACATGCTGGAGCGTGCAAACGGCATTCATTGCTATGCAGATGACAGCACGGGAGATGCCTATTATACAGGCCTTGAAAATACCTCTCGGTCACATGTGGAGGATAGCAGAATCAAACTTGTGTCTGAAGTCGAGAACTCTCTGGAGCAAGTCTCGGAATAGAGTCGACTAAATTTAGTCGAGTTCAATCGCACGAAGACACAAGTTTGCGCGTTTTCCGCTAAGAAAACCCCATTTGTCATGGCGCCTCAATTCCAGGGTACCGCACTCACCGTTAATAAAAGTGTTGGGATTCTGGGTGTTGACATTTCGAGTGACGTGCAGTATCGGTATCATCTGGAAGCTAAGGCCAAATTGGCCTCCAAAAAGCTTGGCGTCCTGAACCAGGCGAAGCAGTACTTCAATGCGAGGGACCTACTGATGCTTTATAAAGCTCAAGTCAGGCCTCACATGGAGTACTGTTCTCACCTCTGGGCAGGGGCTCCACAATACCAGCTTAGTCCATTTGACGCCGTACAAAAGCGCGCTGTTCGAATTGTCAACGAGCCACGAGTCACTAACAGGTTAAAACACCTAAACCTTAGGAGAGATATAGGATGTCTCTGTGTGTTCTACCGACTTTACAACGGTGAGTGCTCCGAGGAATTGTTCGATTTGGTGCCAACGTCACCCTTCCATCATCACACCACTCGCCAAAGATTAAAGTTTCATCCACATCGCCTGAATCCGTGGCGAACCACTACAGTTCGATTTTCACGATCATTTTTGCCGCGAACTTGCAAGCTGTGGAATGAGCTTCCTTCTGAGGTATTCCCGGAACGCTATGACATGGGGTTCTTCAAGAAAGGTGTAAAAACAGTGTAAAAAGAGCTCTCCTTCCGGGCCGGCGTTGCACAGGTGACTCCCCTGGTGTTGCAGGTGTCCATAGGCGACGATGACCACTTACCATCAGGTGGCTCGTCCGCTTTTTCGTCAGCGCTTCAGGCTATAATATTTATATATATATACCTCACACGTCCAATGCTGTGTACGTAAAGCAACAAGTTCGATTGGACGTTTGGCATCAGTCATTCATCAGGCACTTTGATAGTTTTAATTGAACCCCGTGTAAAGAAAATAACACTGCAGCACGCAATATATACTGCGTGCTGCAGTGTTATTTTCTTATTTATTATTGCGAATACGTTGCGATAGACCGTGAATATACTGCGATTACGAAAAAGAGAATTAGATACCTACTTATTATGATACGCCGCTTTACACGGGGTTCAATTAAAACTATCAAAGTGCCTGATGAATGACTGATGCCAAACGTCCAATCGAACTTGTTGCTTTACGTACACAGCATTGGACGTGTGAGGTCATATACACGACAAATTTACATTTTAATTGTACTACGCCAAAGCGTTTTTGGCGCATTCACACTAGACTAGCGCTAGCGCTGGAAAATCACAGTGCGTCACTATTCCTGACAACCTATCGAGTGTCTGACATGCTCTTAAAAGGTTATTAAAATTTTTAACGAACTACAGAATTTAATGGAATTCATGTCGTAGATTTATACCTACCTGGGTATCTGGGTATCTTATACCCGTCTTCTTCTCTGATATAGTCTTTTGCATCTGTAAAAGCGGGACAAAGCGAAAACGGTTAATTAAATCTTAATCAGGATTTTTATTAAACAATCTAATTGAATCAGGATAAAAAAATATTCTGAAGTAAATCTAGTCCTCGAATGGATGGCGTATTTTCATTTCAGCATAGAGACAAGCGCGATGTTTGTTCAGTATTAGTTCAGTACACACCAAACGGCTTAGGACCGGTCGAAATGGCGCCAACTTAGGGACGCCTATGTTCTAAGCGGTTGAGTTTCTTTAAGTCTGATGGATGTTTGTCAAGACAAATCAAACTGTCTATTTACTTCATCACCTCAAGAGTCCTAAATTAGAACTGAAAGAGAAACCTTCTTCGATCATTAAACAATGTGCCATGATTTTTTTGGTTTGTATTTTTGTAAGAGGCAAGCAATGAGGAATTTCATTGTTTACTTACGTATAATTAAGGACTTTGATAAAATATGTTCACTTTCAGTCACCACAACCAAAATGGTCCTAAACAAATGTAGGTGTAAGCGGTTTTAAGGTTGGCAAGCGACAAGACAACCTCACTTGCTATGATAAAATAACTAGGTATCTAATTTAATATCCATTAATTTCAGATAGTCCAAAGAAGCTTATTCCAATATGTCGTTCAAATCTCGCCAGAAATCTAGAATATCGGTGATGCTCGATACAAGAAGTTTGAAGAATTTGCGATATGGTGCTAACAGAAAGACAATGATCTACACTTTGGTATCATTTGTAGTTGTGGTATTTCTTTACTTTGTTACCAAAGACTGGAAGGGTTTGATTGCACCTGAAGAAATAGATTTGGGATCTGTAACAGTAGTTTCACGTTCATATCGTCGGAAGCAAGCCCACAATAGAAGACATTCAAACATTGAATAACTCTCAAGTCAATACTACCTTAATGCACACCTTAAATAGATTATTTTTGCTAGTGTTTCTTTTCATAAGCATCGGTTCAATCCTAAGTAATATAGCAATTTAATGGTAAGTGCGTTTTGTTCTATTTTCTAATGATTATCGTTTTTTGCCACGCTGATACATATGACGGCCTGACGACTTAAACAAAACGACTGAAACAAAACAGCGATTTAGAATTTAGATGTCGAAGGTCTAAAACGACAGTGTTTTATGTAAGGAACTCCATCTACCTTGTCTCCGAGCCAAACTTGTGGTGCACCATGCTGAACAAAAGCGGCAACTCCTTCGGCGGCGGTGTTGGAAGTCGCTGAGTTCTGTTCCTTACGGTGATTTTTTATTCTAGTGTTTTGCCTGGCTAGCTACCAGAAATACCTATGGTCTAGCCTGTAGACCATGGTATGTATTTACGCATTTCGATCGCAATGTCGGAAAGCTGGATATAGTGTAGCTCCCTCAATTACGCATAGCATAACTAGGTTATTGTCTAGTAAGGCATCGATGATGTCTTTGATGATGGTTTCGTATTGATACGGAGGGTTACGGGGGCATGCAGTCACCGGTTGACCTCTTGCCGTCAGATGGCTCGTATGCTCCTTTGTAGGCCATTTTTATAAAAAAGGTCATAATGGTATTATTCACAGGAGAGCCTAAAACTAACAGTTAACTCCTAGAAGTTAATGTGTTGTAGTCCTTTATGATTTTGTATATCAGTTGCTCGTGACTGCTGACTAAGAAAATTTCTTCATAACGAAAACAGGCATGTAAGCAGCAAATTAATTTCTGTATTTGGGTTTTGATGACTCTATTGGACTTTAAACTTTTATATTATATCGTGAAACTTTCTATAACAAAAAAATAATCTAAAGAATATATTTTTCCAACTCACTTTATTTCACATATTTATTAATACTAATAAATAGATAATGGTTATAATGAGTCAAGGTCGACGTTCCGGTCAAGCTCTTTGAGTTCATTGTGTATGAGAGATAAATTGGCGAAACACGCCATATCATTATTCTCTCCCCTGTGGGCACTCGTCGAAGCTATTCCAATCAAGCGATCCCTTTGCACTAATAGATCCCCTGCCCGCACCGGACATTTTGGATGGTACTTAACGCATATCAAGCTGTCTTTATTCAAATTATTAATCGAAGGTCCCATATTATGTGTGCAGTTGTCTACAGGGGCCAATGTTACTGGTTGAAATGATAAGCTTCTTCCACCGCGGAAAGGTCTTCCTACGACGAATGCTGGACGTTTCATGTTTACTTTTAGACCCAGACGTACAATGTTGCCGCAGTCTATCATGTTTTGTCGTGTAGTCAGCATAACTAGGTTATTGGTAACAACCCCATCGTGAGGAATCAGCTCTACAAATTCAATAGAGAATCCCTTCTTACAGCGATGACTGAAAATATGGAAAATTGTTATGAAGTAGAAAATATGTGACTCAGTTATAGTACTTATAACAAACACTGGATTATGTCCAGTGATTTATAATTTAGGTATGTAAGGTGTCTTTCAATAAATATTACGTACTAAAGATATAATGTAAATAATAGTAAAAACAGCTGGCAAAGGTTCAAAAGGGCCAGGGTACGTGATGTTAGATCATCTGTTACTCATATCTATCTCTATCAACATTTTTTGTGGAATTAAGATAGCAATTGCCGGGGATGACAACTGTGACTGTCTGTGACTGACAGAATAAGAACCAAATCGGGATTACTTATATCGTTACTAATGTTAACTCCGATGATTTTTTTTTTATCAAAAATCCAAACTTCCAAAAATCCCTACATGCTCATTTTCACTTTACCTAATATTTAAGTACCTAATTTCTAATACTAGTAGTTTGGGCTGTGAAATATGTATGTTAATCAGTCAGTTATTATGTCAGTTTTCCTCTTTATATTTTTAGATAATGCAGAAAAAATTAAATGCCTTACTTGGTGAGGCTTCCTAAATATAGGCGAATAGGGCCAGATTTCGAACACACTGCACTAGCCAGAACTGAAGTTGTAGTTATAAGTGCACCAATACATATTAATTCATGTGTCGCTACGGAATGAATTCTAGCGGCATAGCGATGCTTATCGACTTTCACCACTTTACACTTTATCTCTAAGCCACTGCGAAGCAAACCACCCTCAAAGCCTGTATAGAATACTATTAAGTTGTGTGTAATTATGGCCGTAATAGCAACAAATATTGCACATAATAATCCTACGATTAATATCTTGCTCTTCTTTGAGCGATCATCCCAAGGAATATCAAAAAAATTGTACTCATATTCACTCTGTTGAGTGTCACTCTCGTCTAAAATTGTATTATTTTCAATTTTACTCTGCATTGTTAATATTCCTAAATACGTCGGTGGCGTGATAAATCTATACCGCCACGCGTTATAGGTAGATACTTACCTACCTACAACCAAATTAAGTCAAGTATCATATCATTCAATTCAATTAAAAAGCCCAAACTCGAAGCTCATTTCCCAGTAGTTAGTCCAGTCAATAAAGTAGTTGTAGAGTACCTGAGCGGGAACCTAAGCGATTTCTTCAGAAACGTATTCTGGATGCTTAGGGTGAAAACATACTAAAAATTCTGAAGGCTAGGGGGAAAAAAAGAAGTGAGGCGGGGAGAGAGGGTGATGACAAGTTTTTTTGCCAATAAGTTTAAAAATGTTCTACGGTGAAAAGCTTATAAAAAAGCTTATATTCTTATATATATATATATATATTACCTATATCTTTGATTCTTTACACTTTTTGGATAAAATAACCGTTTTCTAATTACGCGCTCAACGCTGTCTGTTGTGTAAGCGTGTGTGTTTCTACTCAAAAAATGGCGCAAAAGCTACAAAATCGGTTACTCGTTCAGAGACATCTTTGGCGAAATTTTTGAAAAAATCTTTTTTTCGGCATGACTACAGGATTTCGTGACTTGGAACCCGGTAACAAATCAATATAACGTGAAGTTTCAGGGATGTTCTGCAGGGTCGATGATATTTTTTCTTGAAAGTTAAAAGTTTATCTAAGAACGTTATGTTACATATTATTATGTAGACGCCCTTGCTTCGCTTCGGAAAACTTGTTGTATCGCTCCTATAGATCAGACAGACCGTGATGTTATTTAAAAAGCCTTCCTCAAATGAACTAATCAACATAAAAATTACTTATCAATTCAAACCTGTAGTTCCTGAGATTAGCGGGTTCAAACAAACAAACAAACTCTTCCGATTTATATTATTTCGCCTGTATTTACGATTTTCATACAGTCTGTTTTTTTCGCTACGGACTAAATTGACTAAGCTGTGTTGCTACTTTTTTGCAAATCGTTAAAAGTGATGTGCCACGCCACAACCGTAACCTTACCTACGTAATTTACAATTTAGTATCGCTTTTCAATAATAATTACAAAAATGTGTCTTTAAAATTTTAATAATGTGGCGACAACCGTAATGTATTGTTATTGTTGTTTAATGTATGTAATGTATTACGTATTCTTCAAATTATAAATAAATAATTGTCGTATTTACTTAGTGAAATAAGTAATTAAAATCAATAAATATATTTTTTTATCTGTGATGCTCCATATTCACCACGACTTTTAAAAGATTCGTCTTTTGTCAAGTAATAATAAAATTATGTGGTACCTAACCAAATGGTGGTAATGGTAACAGTAAAAAGTTACGATTCATGAAACCGGTATCGTAGTACAACACTATATCGAAAAAGCTGGTAACATTATTTAGAAATTTGACATTAAATTTGCATGTGTCAATTTAGTCCGTAGCTCCGTAGCGAAAAAAAACCATAAAAACGGACTATAGACTACCTTATCTGTGTAAAGACCATAGAGATAGAGGACCTCTATGGTAAATGTTTGAAATTGTCAACGTCATCAAAGTAAAACTTCAATTTGAAGTTGAAGTTTGAAGTCTTCAAAATTAATAATCTGTCAAAACAATAGCTTGAACGTGTTGTTGTTGAATATTAAAATTATTAAAGTCAAAAGTTCTAAATAAAATAGAAGTCAAGGGCTACATAAACTTAGTAAAACAATGAACTTTTTCTGCTGTATACACTAAACAATATTTGCAAGTTGATCTAATTACAGTATTTTATTAATAACTGTTCTAAAATGCCTACGGTTATTTTATTGGATACTTCCCTGTCCATGTCCCGGCCAGTGCCGGCTTCGGATACTGTAGAAAATAATCACACGAGATTCAGCATAGCCTCTGCAGCCATCAATGCATTCTTAGATTATTTAAGTATTCATGCTAAGTTAGAACATGTTGCTTTAGTATCCTTCTCTTCCACATATGAAGGTAACCGCACAATTTATTAAAAGATGTGTAATTAACATTTATCATGTAATAATGTCTTCTGTCTCGGTGGTTTTAATGTAAAACCCTTCAAGTTCATTCTATTTATATTTTGTCCCTTTTGTTTCCTGGCCAGCAACAAATTGGTGGTTTTGTGATACCGATATCCATGGGCGATGGTGACTATTTACCACCAGGATGCTCGTCAGCAACTCCTTAGTATAAAAACCGATATAAAACCACCATAACCACTGTGGAATAAAAACCAGTATTAAAATTTCATTATTAATTAAAATATGTTTAATAAAATTGCATATAAATTAAAGAAGCTATTTTATTTACTGACCTATAGGAATTTTTACGATTATTGTTAATTATTATTAGTGATATATTTGTTTTCTGTTTCAGTGGCTGTTTCATTTACTAGAGATTTTGATACTATCAAAGCCAAACTGCCTTTATTGGAGGAAGGAGACAAAACTTGTTTAGAAACAGCCTTACTTGGTGTCAACCAACTAGTACTGAATGAATGGGGTTATGGATATCAAACTCCTGTGCAAATTATACTGGTAAATGTTAAATTCTTTAATTCTATTTTTATGGAAGGGAGATGCCCTTTATTTACTCTCTGGACACAAAAATAGAGCAATAATAATTGAAATTTGAAAATGAAATGATATACTTACGTAAAATTAAATCTGTAAACAATAAAAAACTTTATTTGTAGAAATTGGGCATGGGGAATATTCCCATAATGCCACCATTTCTGATATATTATATTGTAGCCATCCCATTTCATTACATCTGGCATGCCAGGCCTTCAGTTAAATAATATTACATACAATGTTATATTTTTATTTTATTTTTCAGGTAACAGATGGAACCTGTGGAGTGGGATCAATAGGCAGGAATCGGATCATGCAAGGACTACCGCTTCCTCCGTCTTACCCTGCCCGAATACACATTCTTCTAGTGGTCTCACCACATGATTCCTCCCTACAACAAGGTTTGAGAAACTGTCAATGTTTTTTTATATTTTTTTTATCTGAAATATAATTAAGTTTCTTCTCATCATTTCAGCAATGCCCTTGTATCAGAAAATAGTAGATTTAGCATGTACAACACCAAACAACCCCACTGGGACTATCTCCAGAGGCGCCATATATTGTCCAGATCAACTAACTGTACCAGGTGTAAGTAATACAACTACGAGTATATATTAAGTAAACATTCCAAGTAAGAGTGAAAGAAAAAACAATACTTGAACAATCTATCAGAGTATAATATCAGAATCACATACATATTATAAAGCAGTGAACCTGAGTTTCTTCATGGAAAGTGTTCTCCATCATTCATAACACCAAAGCATTTGATTATGGATATGAACACAACGAAGATATAACTAAATTTTATGCGGCGGCCGGTATCTGTGAGCCCAGTGGTTAATATCTTTGAAGCACTGGGGTAAAAAGATATGCTAAATAGTAAGCATTGCATGCGGGCGATCATACAGGTGGAGGCGGCCTTAATGGTGCCCATATTATAACTATTAGAAGCCTTTGGCGCCCTTGGCATTTGGCATTGCAGTGTCTTGAATCAATAGGACTGTACTAAATGACCATTGCAGGTGATAGCAGCAGTGACGCGGCTCTGCGAGCAGCAGTACCAGGAGTACTGGTGCTCGCTCAAGTGCGGGCAGCTGGAGGCCCGCGTGCAACTGTTCCCCGCGCCGCAGCCGACGGCGCACGACGGCCTCGTCACCACCTACAGCCTCGCGCCGCAGATACAGGTCGTCGGGTTTCTGAACCAGACGGAGATGGGTAAGTTAACTCTGTGCGATTTGATATTTTAGGAAATAGTTTTGAGTGTAAATATGGGAGTATGTCTTCGAGTTAAGACTGAATGTGGTAAGTGTTATGTATTATAATTCATGATTACCCACATAGTTCATTATTTGTAAATAATGTTAATCTTATGTGGGTATGTGCAGATATAATTTGACAACTTATTAGATTAATCAGCTCCTTAGCTAAATAAACGTTCTTACGTAAAATTACATTGTTTATCTGAAACCAGACATAATAGTGGCGACGAACGGTAAAATCAGTGCAAAATGGATACAAGAGCAGTGAAATTCAGTGAATTCAACCCTAAAACAGACAATTGGGACAACTACATCGAACGTTTAAAATTTTGTTTCGAGGCTAATGGCGTTCTGTCGGATGTCGCTAAACGAGCAAATTTCTTCACCGTATGTGGTTCGGAAGTGTACGAAACACTTCTCGCATTAATTACAGTAGGATATTATTGGGCATTCTATACCACTTTTCGGCAAATCGCTCGGCGTACGCCTCGCTGCCGAAAAGTGGTATAGAATGCCCAATGCAAATCGCTCGGCGTACGCCTCGCTGCCGAAAAGTGGTATAGAATGCCCAATGGGTATAATGGATTCGACTCTACGCAACCCGTTCGGCAAATCGCTCGGCGTACGCCTCGCTGCCGAAAAGTGGTATAGAATGCCCAATGCAAATCGCTCGGCGTACGCCTCGCTGCCGAAAAGTGGTATAGAACGCCCAATGGATATAATGGATTCGACTCTACGCAACCCGTTCGGTGAGCATTCTGTATGCTTTGGACGATGACACAAAATGTTGAATATAGTACGCCTCGCTGGCGAAAATTGGTATAGAACGCCCAATCATACATAATCGATTCGACTCTCTACTCAACCCGTTCGTTCGAGTTCTGAGCATTCTGTACGACCAATGACCACAGTCACGAAAAGCTAGTTCGACTTCACTTCGTTGCAGCAAAATGTTTAAAATACATTAGTTACAAAAACAATAGACTGTTTAATACTCTTTACTTGCATAAAATAACGTTACAAGTTAAAAAATGTGTTATCGCTTGTGTAACAACGGTTAGTTATCGTAGAATTTTGGTTTTTCTGGAAACAATATGTCCGTCGAACGAACGAACTCCTGTAGTTTGCGCCATTGAGGCGAATCTGCGTTGCTCTGGAACTTAATACGAACGAGCGCTTTCTTCCATAGCTCTTGACAGTCGGTGAGGTGCACGTCGCTAGCCTTGTACACCTTGCAGTCGATGTAGTACTCTCCGTTCGTGCTTGCTGTTCGACGCTCGCAACCGTTGGCCACACGGTTTACGAAGAACGACGGTAGACCAGATGAACCCGTGCTGTGCTCTGCGTCACTTTCGTGGTTCCGACTGATACCAAATATATCAGTGCCGGTATTTGTTAATTTGCTGAAAAATAAAACTGATGTTAAAATGTTATCTTACTAAATAATTTATGTAATAGTTATTTAAACTAGGTATTATTTTAAAGAAGTAAAATTTGTTTGTAAGTTTGTACGTAGGGGTAATCTCTAGATCTACTGAATGAAAAGTTATTTCATTAGTAGAAAACTACATTATTCCTGAGTGACAAAAACTACATTTTATTTCAAATTGCACCTGTGCGAAGCCAGAGAGAGTCGTTAGATTAGGTATTAAACATTTATACGTATAAAGAGAAATGAAGAGAAACACAAAAATGAATCTTAAGAGAAACACATTGTTATTAACACACAAAGATAACAAACAATTATTTGTAAAATTTCTTTATGACACAAGTTTTAATTAATTGAAAGCAGCATTAATTCAAAATATTATTTACCTCGTTCGAATTGCATGAGTTGATGGTGAATCCGACTTGCGTTTCAAACTGAGTTTTTTGGAGGGCTTGCGAGTTGGTTTAGTTTTCTGGTCAGGTACCAGCTCCAATGGTTGAGAATATTCACACTCAGAATCAGACCTAACACAAAGACATGAAAAGTTTTGTTAAAATAAATAAATAAACAAACGGAACACGGATATGAAATAAAATAAGTATTTATTTATTGTTACACGTTATTGTTTCTATACCAGATTATAAGTACATAGAACAGTGTTACAAATAAAATACAACACAAAAGACAGTCTTATCGCTACATAGCGATTTCTTCCAGGCAACCTAAGAATTAGGAAAAAGATACATAAACTAAAAGGGGTATAGTAAAATAATTTTAATACTTACATTTTTTCAATCTGCAGAGTTAAAATTTCACTGAATTGATTTGATGGATATCAATACTGTTGCTGACAACAATTATGACCGACGGTAGAGAACTTCTTGAAGATGACTTCCACACTTGCAAACTGCGATTAGTTTGTGCTCCAAAAACACCTAGCTTATAAAGTCGGAAACGTAAAATAATGAACTATTTTAAAAATTACCTCATTCGATCAAATATGATACTATGAATCGACTTTTTTCCTTGGACGTTTAATGCAAGTACAAAAATAAAGGACTAAGCAATATAATTCGTATAGTAGCAAATGACGATGCAGCGAAATAACGTAGGGTTGACAAAACGAGACAGTACTTTAATAACAAAGGAACGTGATCAAGTGTGAGTTACGTTACATGTCTATTTTATACCTTTGATTTATTGTAAAAAATACACAACGAGTAAGTCTATTGACAAAAAAGAGTTTTGATTAATTAGAAACATCCTTTTTTTGTGTTACTTATGATATAAACATGTTTTAGGGTAACAATGAAAAACATGGATTTTGTATAAAACTCCTTCTTGAGTTTTACTTTTTTGTGTTTTTGTCATTCGTCGTATAGATCCTAGTTTAATCCCTAAAGAAACAAGGTTGGATAGACTTAGTAATTAGATTTTATAATATTCTTTGGTTGAACGGAATTCTAACAACGTAATTAATTATCTACCTGAGTAGGTAAAACAAATTTAATGTTGAATGTGTGTCAACCTTAACTAAAATTGACGATTGATGCAAAAGCGACTTAGTTAACTAAATAACAATTTTGGTGCAATAGCAAGCATTATTACAGAAATATAGCGAATGACGATGCAGCGAAATAACGTAGGGTTGACAAAACGAGACAGTACTTTAATAACAAATAAAACTGATCAAGTGTGAGTAACACATATATTTTATCCCTTTGGTTTATTGTAAAAAATACACGACTGTCTATTGGTAAAGCAATAGTTTTGGTTACTGAGATTTTTTTTTGTGTTACGTTGATATAAAGATGTTTTAAGGTAACACTGAAAAATATGGATTTTGTATGTGACTCCATCTTGAGCTTAGATTTTTTTGTTATTAGTCGTATAGATCCTGGTTTAATAATCCCTAAAAGAAACAAGGTTGGATAGACTTAGCAATGAGATACTTTATTATTCTTTGGTGGAACGGAACCCTTACAACGTTATTAATTATCTGAGTAGGTAACACACATTTAATATTGAATGCGTGTCAACCTTAACTAAAATAGATGATTGATGCAAACGCGAATTAGTTGACTAATTAACAAATAAGGTGTATTGGTGCAAATTCGTGCAAGCATTATTACAGAAATATGAATGAAATATGATACATCCTGTTATGATTTTAGTTTTATGAACAGCACTTTCAATGCCTACTTTAAAATTCGAAAGCTGTTAATTTTAACTTTATTACCTAGAATCAACGACGAACTGTGAACCTGTTCAAAAGACGTTTGTTTGCCTGAAGTTAAATATTTTCGTATGAAAATAATTATTTACTTAAGCATCTGGACAACAAGTGACATCTGGATCATTCATATGTATCTATAAATATTATGTTACAGGTAATTATTAAATACCTACAATATTTTTTTATTAGTTTTTTATTCTTAATACTGAGCGGCTAATATAATTATGCATTTCTCTTTTCAGAAACAATTATTTTGGCAAGCGTCACGAATAGTTTATGAAGAAGGGATTCAACTAGAGAACTTACAGCAAATCATTTCTGTTCAGGCTGTCTGATATTAATATTTATTTATTGTAGGTAATTTTACCTATACACCGTTATTATTTTTTTTACTTCTTTAAACTGAGCGCCTAATTAATATTATACATTTCTCTTTCCAGAAATATTTTGATAAGTGACTCGAAGCTCACCAACTAGGGAACTACAGCAAATAATTTCTATTTTGAAGACAATCACTGGGTAATCCTCCTAATACTTTCTTCAGTATACTTTTACGGTTTATTAATAATAAGATCACTAATTTTAGTTGTCAGACTACAAATTAGAGACTTTATTCTCATAATCAAACGTTAAGTATTTAGTTAGTATCGATAAGTAATATTAAATTAATCAATAATGCCTTATTGTTCAGTTTGTAACGTATTGGTAGATAATCGTCGATGGTCAGGTCATTTACGTAGCAATGTTCATAAAAAAAATAGCACGATTCTTATACATGATAACATCGAAATTATTAATACTTCGTTCAAAGGTCGAATCGTAAGTTACAGAATCATTGCAACTGAGGAGCAAAAAAATAATTTTCCAGAATTGTTTCTCAGTAATATTAGTCAACAAGTGAAAAATCTAATAGATCAGGCAGTACTGAAACATACCTCAGTGAAAATTAATTTTGAATTTTTTTCATTTTTTCTTTTGTTTAAAAGTGATCAGCAGGAATTAAAGTCATTTGCTACAAAAAACTATATCATTTATTTTAATTACGATTTTGATTCAATTTATAAATCAATAGTTCAGTTACTCTTAAAAAAAATTGAAGAGTTTCAAGAAAGAGATAGCGGTTGGACATTTTTGTGCAATTCGCATTTAGAAATAAACATTAATAAATATCAACCTCTCGGCGGATCTAAATTTCTACCTTTGCCACCGATTATAAAAAATAAAAGAGCTTGCTTGAATATTAAAAACAAAGACGAGTTTTGCTTTCTATGGTGTGTTGTAGCTGCTTTATACCCCACAACGCGACATCCTGATAGAGTCTCATCTTATCCTCACTTTCGTGATATTTTAAACGTCGATGGCTTGTCATTTCCTATTACATTTTCGGACATAGCTGTTTTTGAGAAAAATAATCCTCATTTGAATATTTTCGTGTACGGATTGAAAAATGATAAGACAATTATCGGACCTTTGTATAAATCAACGAATAATAAATCTAAGAGTATTCATCTCTTGTTTTTAGAAAATAACGTTAATTCTCATTATTGTCTAATCAAAGATTTGCCTCGATTAGTTAAAAATCAGTTGACTAAACATCATAGCAAGCTATACTTCTGCGAAACTTGCTTATTGTTCTTTCAAACTCTCAATCAAATCGAAACACATTTATGTGAGGGTGTTGTGACAGAATTACCAGAACAAGGGTCTTATTTAAAATTTAAAAATTATGATAGGAAACAAGACATTCCATTCGTTATTTATGCTGACTTCGAAACATTGCTGCAACCGGTTTCCAGCGATGAATTAGACACCGCTAATACGTCATACTCACAACGACACGTGCCAGCAGCGTTTGCCTATAATATAGTATCATCATTTAGCAATACTATTCAAGGCTATAGAAGTTATCGCGGTAAAAATTGTGTTTCAAAGTTTGTACATTTTTTAACTAAAGATGTCAAATCAATATATAGAATTTTGTCCCAATGCGAACCTATGATATTCACTGAAAAAGATGCTCTTAATTTTAAGCTCGCTGTTAAGTGTCATATATGTGAAAATTTACTGTTAACCGATAGAGTTAGAGATCACTGTCATATTACAGGACGATACCGAGGTGCAGCACATCGACATTGTAATCTACAACATAAAATACCAAAGTTCGTTCCAATATTTTTTCATAATTTATCTGGATACGACTGTCATTTATTTATAAAAAAGTTAGGCAAAATTCCTGGACAAATTAAAATAATACCGCGTAATAAGGAAAAATATATCACTTTCTCAAAGTTTATTCATATTGCTGATAATGAATACATTCAAATAAGGTTTTTGGATTCCTTCAACTTTTTAGGAACCAGTTTAGACAGACTTGCTAAAACAATGCAGATAGAAGATTTTGTCAATCTTCGATCTAACTTTTCCGATGAAAAAAAATTTAGTTTGTTAACACGGAAAGGTATATATCCGTATGACTATATGACAGACTGGAAATGTTACGATCAAAAATCTTTACCATCCAAATCTAGTTTTCATAATTCTTTAACTAACGAAGATATTAGTGATGAAGATTATTGTCATGCCAAGACTGTGTGGAACGAATTTCAAATAAAAGATTTAGGCGAGTATACGGATTTATACTTAAAAACGGACGTACTTTTATTGACAGATATATTTCAAAAATTTCGAAAAACTTGCAAACAACATTATAAATTAGATCCAGCGTTTTATATTACCGCGCCTAGTTTGTCCTTTGACGCAATGTTGCTTAAAACAGGTATTCAATTAGAACTTGTATCGGACCTGTTTATCATCAGAATGATTCAAAGTGGTATACGAGGAGGTTTGTGCATGTGTTCCTATCGGTACGCAAAAGCCAATAATAAATACATGTCTGAATATAATACATCTGAGCCTCAAAGTTACATTGTATATCTAGATTGTAATAATCTTTACGGTTTCAGCATGTGTCAGTATTTACCATATTCCGATTTTAGATTTCTTAATGAAGAGGAAATAGACAATTTACACGTTGAAACTATTGGAGATACCGATGAGTGGGGCTTTATTTTGGAAGTTGATCTTTTGTACCCTGAACATTTGCACAATCGTCATAATGATTTACCTTTTTGTCCAGAGAAATGTATACCTCCAGGCGGTAAAACAAAAAAACTAATTGCAAATTTGTATAACAAGTATAAATATGTAATTCATTACGTTCATTTAAAAAAGTGTCTCGAACACGGCTTAATATTACGAAAAGTTCATAGAGTTATTACTTTTAGACAGAGTCCTTATTTAAAACAATATATAGAATTAAACACTCAATTGAGACAAGAAGCAAAGAGTTCCTTCGAACAAGATTTTTTTAAATTGTTAAACAACAGTGTGTTTGGTAAGACATTAGAAAATACTGAAAATAGAGTGACTGTTCATTTAGTCAATCAATGGTGCGACAAGTTTAATCGAACCAAGAAATCAATATCCGCCGAGAGACTTGTAGCCAGCCCCTATTTCCATAGTGCATCTATCCTGTCTGAAAATTTAGTTGCAATACAAATGAAACCTGAAAAAATTATTTTAGATAAACCTATTTATATTGGATTCACTGTCTTAGAACTTTCTAAGTCACACATGTACGACTTTCATTACAATATTGTAAAACCTTTTTATGAAGATCGAGTGCAACTATGTTATACCGATACAGATTCTTTTGTGTACAAAATATATACTAATGATTTTTATCATGACTTAAAGTCTAATTTTTTGAAATATTTTGACACAAGTAACTATGAAAATAACAATGATTTTGAGATTCCCTTAATGAACAAAAAAGTACCAGGCTTGTTCAAGGATGAAATGGCTGGGACATGTATATCTGATTTTGTTGGTTTGAGATCAAAACTTTACTCCATTAAAACTTCTGATAAAATCATTAAAAAGGCAAAGGGTGTAAAATCAAGCGTAATTAGAGACATAGACATCACAGATTATGAAAATGTTTTATTTAACGGTGGAGTTATACGTAGAAAAAATATAATGTTTAAATCAATTAAGCACGAAATATATACTCAGTGTGTCAACAAAATAGCATTATCCAACAATGACGATAAACGAGCGATATCTGTAGGGAAAATATCAACGCAAGCCTGGGGTCATGCGTTGATTCTTAAAAGTAACGATGAAATGTTTTAGATGAGGCATTACTGTATGTGTAATTGTTAATTATTATTATTATTATTCCTATCTTCGGTTACAACAATTGTTTATAATTATGTAATTTTATTCTAGTGACAGATATTATACTTAGTAGGTATTAGTTTATGTACTCATTATGTGGATATAAGTTACTGCTTTGTAGAAATATAAATAAAATATGTAACTAAGAACTTGTTTTATTTACCAGAAACATAGTATTCATAAACATCAGGCTTCTACTTATAATCAAACCTACACTTTATACATTGAAGTTTCGTAATCATACCTTGTAATAATTATGATCACAACATTCATACCGATGTTTATCATTTTAATTATTAAAAAACAAAGATACGTCAGTTTATTGTAGTAAACTTGGATACATAAATGCTTACCATCATGTAATATAATCACAATATCCGAACCGATTGTTCGTCAATTTTATTATTAAAAATTGGTCAAGTGTAAGTCGGACTCATGACGGGTTCCGTAGCAGCTCTAAGTATCGTTGCAGTTCTAAGTATAGCGAAGCCCCTGAATTTATTGTTTTTTTTTTGTTTATTTTTGTATGAAAATCTTAAAGCGATTTACAGCATACATATACTTACCAAGTTTCAACAATATAGTTTCAGAAAAAGTGGCTGTAACATACAGACGAACAGACAGACAGATAGACATAGCGAATCTATAAGGGTTCCGTTTTTGTCATTCGACTACGTAACCTTAAAAAACAAAAAGACACATCAGTTTATTGTCGTCAACTTGGTTACATAAATGCTTACTGAACGTTTTACAGTTAGGGTGCTCCCTCACCGGGAGCATTTGCTTGTAATGTAACAATGTTACAAGTTTTATCTAGAGATATTACACATTGTATCATTACAAGGTATGCATTATAATGCTCGGTTCTCCTTCTAAACTGATGTAATGCTCTAATCTATAACGTTACATTACACATGGATTCTCCCGGTGAGGGAGCACCTTTAAAGTTCTGCAAATAAGACAACAACTTGAAAACCGACCAACTCAAACGAAAGCATTCAATTATGATCTTTATGTCGTGATAATTACGGTTGTATATACTTGAAAGGCATACTACTCGTCATCGACCTGACCTGATCTGATCAACTCCAAACCGACACCAAGCATAGAATCGAAATTAAACCGTAATAACTGAGACATAAAAATCATAATCGAATCCTTTAATTAAAGTATGTTGGTTAACAAGTTGTTACATGTTCGAAATCCTTACAGGTAGTCATCGACTGGAAGCACGTGTATGTTATGTCGCATAATTTAATTTTGAACATTACCTTGATGCACTTACTAAGGAGCATTCGCGTCTTGTAACACTAGCTTGAACGTATTCACTCATTTAATGCTCAAGTTATATAGTTAGTGAGTGATAACCTTAACGTGTTATTTTATTGTATAATATTTTTTTTTGTTTTTAATTGTTCCTGGTTAAAATTAAAGCGCATCATAATTATGTCCTCGGTAAGTTACATTTATTTTTTATAATAATAATAATAATATCTTTATTGTTTAACAATTAAATGTACATGAATTTTATGAATCCTCTGGTCCCTGAGGTAGTCGAAACTGTGTTTCAAGGACCAGCGTCTTATTGATTTAGTAAGTTGTAATTAATTATAGAATTGTGTTCACAATAACATTTTTTTAATATTTTGTTCCAGGTGTCTGAATCAGAGATTGTCTTCAGCCAGTACGCTCAAGATCCATATGAAGGATTCTCCGGGATGCTTCACATTGAACCCGAGCATGGCAAACGTGTTACGAAAGATAAGAAATCAAAACAACAACGCAGAGAAAAGTTAAAGAAACAAATACCAACAAAATCTTTTGTTATGAAACGAATACAGCAACGAGGTATAAAGTTAATAAAAATTTCAGTCGTAGATCTCTGTAATAATTTTCAAACCAGTGACAGTGAAAGTGATACTGAGAATATTATTATAAATGTTCAATATATTGTGAAAGACGCTATGGACAGTGTAATGGACGAAACTGAGTCATTAGTTAAGAAAATATCAAAATCTTTGTGTGACAGTGATTTTTAATAGCAATAATTATTGTGTATGATTACTTTGTAAAACAAATGAATATCCTGTATGTACCTAGTATATTAATGTGTTGCTTTATTTTATTTTCTTATTAAGTTATTTGGTTAGGTTTTAGAATTATGAAATAAAAAAACAATAATTTAATAATAAAAGCTTTTTATTTGTACAACACCTATTATTACCATTTCAAATACTTTTTTAAACATAACACATTTTTAAGTGCACATTGCTTTAAATGATTATTACAATTTAAATTCGAATCTACATTACAGTATTTTTTATGCAAAACAGATAAATTAGGACATTGTTTTTCACCAAGTTCTAACACCTTACAATTTATACACAAATCTTTTACCCACTGCACCTTCTCCAAGCCTTTGACAATAATTGTTTTATTTTGTAAATATGGAACGATTAATCGATGAAATTCCTTATAGTCAATATATCCTTCATTCCAATAAATGCCTCTGTTTCTTTCTAGCCATTTAACTTGCTTCTGTTCATCACTTGTTAAATATCTGAACAAGTATGGGGGTTTAACTAAAAAGGTTTGAGTGTAATCACGAGTGGCTAGAGCTAATTCTTTTACTATAAAATTGTTGTTGAGGTCCTTAAATCCTTGAACGTCTAATAGTATAGCTTCTATGGGATTCATGATATTTTCCTCACGATATGGCTCAACGGTCTATACTCAACTATACAGTCGTTTAATATAACGCAGTATGCTAAAGTTTGATCAGGTATAACCGAATCAGTTTCAATTTCCACTCTTACATCCACAACCGGGCCTGCTTTCAAGTTATCTGCTTGTCTGGAGCAGTCAATAACAAAGAGCGGCGCCAAGTCTTTGAATTGTTTTTCACTTAATAAAGGTTCCTCGCGACGTCCGTAATATGACTGTTAAAATCTAGAGCTTTCGAATTTTAAAGTAGGCATTGAAAGTGTTGTTCATAAAACTAAAATCATAACAGGATGTATCATATTTCATTCATATTTCTGTAATAATGCTTGCACGTGCTGCACGAATTTGCACCAATACACCTTATTTTTTAATTAGTCAACTAAGTCGCGTTTGCATCAATCATCTATTTTAGTTAAGGTTGACACGCATTCAATATTAAATGTGTGTTACCTACTCAGATAATTAATATACGTTGTAAGGGTTCCGTTCCACCAAAGAATAATAAAGTATCTCATTGCTAAGTCTATCCAACCTTGTTTCTTTTAGGGATTATTAAACCAGGATCTATACGACTAATGAAAAACCTACTACTAATGAACTACTACTACTACTACTAATGAAAAAATGACTAATGAAAAATCTAAGTAACCAAAACTCTTGTTTTTACCAATAGACTTAGTCTTTGTGTATTTTTTACAATAAACCAAAGGGATAAAATATACGCGTTACTAACACTTTATCAGTTTTATTTGTTGTTAAAGTACTGTCTCGTTTTGTCAACCCTACGTTATTTGGCAGCATCGACATTCGCTATATTTCTGTAATAATGCTTGCTATTGCACCAATATTGTTATTCCCCCCCCAACCAACTGTCGTGGAGATTGGACGTGTTTTGAATTGTTCTATACTTTAAATATAATTACGCCGTTTTAAGTAATATAAGAGTAATTTTATTAAAGTGGAAGTATAATTATCATAGTGGAATCAAGTGCATTCACGTAAATATTATCTTACTGCAACTAAATAGTCGTGAGTAATAATTCTATACTTACGGTCCATCGCCATTGTGTACAAGTGGATTAGAAAGGGATAGATCTGTTTTACATCACACACTTATAACCGGCCACTTACGAGTGCAAGTGAATAAGAGTGATCTGATAATTTTTAACACATTATATTTCACTAATAACCTCTAACCGGCGACCACTGCGAATTTAATTTTACGATCAATCTACATAATATTTAGAAGTTAACTACACTATGTCTGTTAAACGCACTCCACCAAAAACAAAAGGTAATGAATTACTTTTACCGAAAGTAATAACGCATGACTCGGACGCACTGTCAGAATGCACAGGCTCCGAACCAGATACTGATCAATCAACAAACATTACCCGCCGTTATAAGCGTAAACTTGATGATACAGTTTTATGCGATATAAGGGATATTCTGAATAATCTTCAACAACAACAGCTTGCTCAGGCGCAAAAATTCGACGAGGAACTAAAAAAAATTTCACAACAAAACTTTGAAATTAAACAGACAATTATATCGATATCCGAAAAATATGATGACGTCATGAAACAGCTTCAACATACAAAATCTGAAAATACAAATATGAAAACAAAAATCACCTCATTGGAGCACAAAATTGAGTACCTTGAACGTAACATAAAAGCATCGTGTATCGAAATAAGAAATGTGCCTGATTGTCAAATCGAGAATAAATCTACGTTAATTGATTATGTCAAAAACATTGGCCAGTCACTCAGTGTACAGATTCAAAATAGTGACATTCGAAATATTTACAGATCCAAGAAAGTACTGAACAAAAATAGTCAAATCATTGTTGAATTTACGTCTAGTATGTTAAAAGAAGCTATTATAAAAGCGGTGAAATCATATAACAAGGGTAATAATGAGAAATTAAGCACAAAACACCTAAAGATGGACTGCCTACCTAAACCAATATTTGTATCGGAATCTCTCACAGCACACGGGAAACGACTGTATTTTCAAGCAAGAGAGTGTGTTAAAAAGCACAACTATGTTGGTTGTTGGACTTCATACGGAAAAATTTACCTCCGCACTAATGATGGATCGGCACCTATGCTTATTACATGTGAAGAAGATCTGCCAAATATAAGCTCGCAATGACTAGTACATGCATTAATATACCTTATACCTTACTTATACCTTAGTTCCTTAACTTATATTGTAATTTTATTCATTTATATAGCTGCCATAATGCTCATTCAAAATTATAAATTGTTACTCACTAAACCCTTGAACAACGAGAGGATAAGCTTAACATTAAAATATACTTCTAGTAAAATCTATATCGTGAAGCTTATTGGATGCACTTCTATAATTATGCATAACTATTGTAGCCTAGGTTTAAATTACATAGCGTTGCTTAAAATTTTGTATTGCTTTGTAACTTTATTATACAACATCAATGGAACTGCTAATTATAAGTCACAGTTACATAAAACAACACATTCTTACACCTACACACATATACTATTATTTACTTACACATTTATAACTTATATACATAACCCTAAGTCTTGCACTACTGTATTTTCCTTAATAAATATTTACTCCTATGAACTTACTTTGATTCAACATTCTATATTATATTTCTCAGTACAAAACCAACGCACAATAGATCTCCCCGTGAAAATTCACTCAAAAAACACTATCTATAATTCAGATCATAACAAGCCTAAACAACTGCAAGAAAATAACATAAACTTTCCCAAAAATTATTCAATTAAGTGTAATAAAAAACAATTTAATTTCAATTACTTCACAACATTACATCGTAACTCTAAAAACATTCATAATAACCTATTGAATCCATTTGTATATACAATTCACAAACTGGATAGACAATCTAACCTATTGCACAATATCGATCAATTTAGTATTGCTACTACAATTACCTGTGATCCAGAGGATTGTCTCTTATACATACAAAAACCAAAACAATACCTAAATATACTTCAACAAAATATACGTAGTATAAACTCAAACTTTTTAGACCTAACCGTCCTACTTAGTAGAATAAAAATGTCATGCGATGTTATTGTTCTTTCTGAATGCTGGCTGTCTCAGGTAAGTAACCTACCTACTATGCAAGGATACCGGTCTTATAATACTAACGACAACTATAACCAGAATGACGGCGTGGTAGTGTATATCAGCACAGATTTAAAGTATAGTGTAGAGGAACCAAATATTGCCGATGCAAATTGTCTATTAATAAGAGTAAATACAGATACCGTCATAATCGCAATTTATAGGCCTCCTAGTTTCCGTAACTTAGATAATTTTCTCAATTCACTAAATGCACTATTAGGCACATTAAAAATTTACAAAAACGTCATAATTGTAGGAGATATTAACATAGATATATTAAATAACGATTCAGTAACCGTTTCATATTTAGATACGATTGGTCTTCATGGACTTCTCCCGGCAATATCTACTGCGACTAGGGGTAACTCATGTTTAGATCATGTCATTCTACGAACTAAACTAAACGCGTTCACGTTATCATTACGCACTACTGTTACAGATCACGAAGCCATTTTATTTTGCCTAAAAACTATTTCGAATAAACCTAAAACACCTAGACTTAAAATAAATTACAAAGTAGATATGGAAAAATTAAAATTAGAATATAATTCTCAAAACTTTGCATCAATTTTAAATGAAAAAGATCTGAATAAAGCCATGAATGATTATATCGATATTTTAAAAAAGCTCATCTTAAATAATTCAATTACAAGACTAGTCCCTAGAAACAAGCTTATTTTAAAACCATGGATAACCCCGGGTGTGTTAAGATGTATACATAACAGAGACAGAATGCACAGAAAATTGAAAGCGAATCCCAATGATGTGCTCAGTACATCTTATAAAAGATATAGAAACTTCTGTAACAACTTACTCAAAAAACTTAAAAATCAATATCATAAAGCTGAGTTAATCAAAAATAAAAACAATCCTAAAAAGTTGTGGTCGACTATTAAAACATTTACAAACAATGCTAATTCAAAACATTTGCCCATAGAATTACTGACAATTAACAACAATCCTGATGCTGCAATAAATAATATTAATCAATATTTTTCTAATATAGGCAAACAGCTCTTCCTAAACATTTCTCCTAACATCAATTTTAAAACTAAATCCAACCCTCCGTCAAATTCATTTGTGTTACTGCCTACGAATATCGCAGAAGTTGAAAAAATTATTATAAATTTAAAAAGTGACTCTTCCCCTGGCTGGGACATGATTAGTGCTAACACTCTTAAAAGTCTTTTGAAACTAGTTTCACCCATACTTACTAACTTGATAAACCGTTGTTTGGATTCCGGAATCTTTCCTTATGCACTTAAGAAAGCTGAAGTTCACCCAATCTATAAGTCGGGAGATAGAAGCTCACCTAGTAACTATAGACCAATTGCAATTTTGACATCCTTCTCAAAAATATTCGAGCGCATAATTAATAGCAGACTTATAAAATTTTTGGAGAAATACAACCTGCTTTCGGACAACCAATTTGGTTTTAGATCAGGACGCTCAGCTGAGGACGCAATTAATAAGTTTACTAACTTACTTGTACACAACATTGATAATAATAACAAATGCCTCACAATCTTCATCGATCTTAAAAAAGCGTTTGATACAGTTTCTGTCCCGCGCCTTATCCAAAAGCTTTCTGATCTTGGTGTAAGGGGTGCTCCACTTTCTTTACTGACTGACTATCTAAAAAATAGAACTCAATATATCAAAATAGGAGAAAAAATCAGCGATGAATCATTGATTGAATATGGAGTACCACAGGGAAGTATCCTGGGTCCAACACTTTTTCTGTGCTATATTAATGAACTATCTAACCTAAAAATAGACAATTGCCACATTCTTTCTTATGCAGACGACACAACACTTACCTTTTATGCTGAAACATGGGATGAACTTTACCGTCTAACGCAACTGGGCTTTAATGAAGTATGTAAATGGCTTGCCGCTAACTCTCTTACTCTTAATGAAGACAAAACAAAGTTTATTAAGTTTACTATTCAAAACAGACGTGACATATATCACAGTCCATCTAGAAATATTATCGCTCACAAATGTAACTTCCCTCCACGTCTTAATTGTAATTGCCCTGAAATTAAATCTACTGATAATATAAAATATCTGGGAGTAATAATAGATAATAATTTAAAATTTAAAAACCACATTCATGCTATATCACAGAGACTCCGTAAATTAGGTTACTTTTTTAAACAAATTCGAGAAGTGGCAGATTTCGAAACAATAAAAATGGTATATGAAGCACTGGCAAAATCTATTATTACATACTGCATTACTGTCTGGGGGGGTGCAGATAAAAGTAGTATGATTGAAATGGAGAGAGCTCAGCGAATGATACTTAAAATATGTCTTTATAAACCACGGTTATATCCCACACACTTGTTACATCAGGAAGCTAATATCCTAACAGTTCGTCAAAATTATATCTTACTAACACTGATGCGTAAACACTCAACGCTGTCTATTGAACTAAAAGATATTTCTACACAAAACAAAAGACACCGTGCAATTTGCAAAATTCCTAAAGTTCGAACATCATTTGCACATAAATTCTATAACTTTCGTAGCTGCACACTATACAATAAATTTAATAAAATTCTTAATATCTTAAACCTAAATAAACATACTTGCAAAAAGAAATTGTCAACCTGGTTACTTTCTCTCGATTACAAAGAGACAGAAAATTACTTATTAATAAAAAAATAGCTAGTGGTAAAATGAGGTATAAAAAATATATTTTTAGCTAGATAATTTGATCGCTGTTTTATTACAAAAACAACACCTATACACTGTAAACCGCATTCAAACACACACACACACACACACACACACGCACACACTCATACGCACACACGTGCACACGCACACACGCGCGCACACACGCGCGCGCGCACACACACACACACACACACACACACACACACAGACATACACCAAATTATGAAAAATAGTTCCATACATAAATCTTATAATTCTTACCTGTTGTAGCGTTTCAATGTCCACTGATGATTCGTTCCTAGTTTAATATTGTAGGGGGTCACTGGTGTGCTAAAATACAGGCTTCGGCTTAGTTTAGACACCAGATCTCCCGCAGATTACAAACTATCTTTTAATAATTGTAAGTTCTATTTATGTTATGTCTACAACTATTTGTAATTCTGTGTTTGGAGATAAAATAAATATTTTTGTATTGTATTGTATTGTATTGTATTTAGTCAACTAAGTCACTTTTGCATCAATCATCTATTTTAGTTAAGGTTGACACGCATTCAAAATTAAATTTGTGTTACCTACTCAGGTAATTAATTACGTTGTTAGAGTTCCGTTCAACCAAAGCATATTATAGAATCTAATTGATAAGTCTATTCAACCTTGTTTCTTTAGGGATTAAACTATGATCTATACGACGAGTGACAAAAACACAAAAATTCAAAACTCAAGAAGGAGTTTTATACAAAATCCATGTTTTTCAGTGTTACCTTAAAACATGTTTATATCAAAAGTACCACAAAAAAGGATGTTTCTAATTAATCAAAACTCTTTTTTTTGTCAATAGACTTAGTCGTGTATTTTTTACAATAAATGAAAGATATAAATAGACGTGTAACTCACACTTGATCACTTTCTTTGTTATTAAAGTACTGTCTCGTTTTGTCAACCCTACGTTATTTGGCAGCATCGACATTTGCTACTATACGAATTATATTGCTTAGTCCTTTATTTTTGTACTTGTATTAAACGTCCAAAGAAAAAAGACAATTCATAGTATCATATTTGATCGAATGACGTGATTTTTAAAATAGTTAATTATTTTGCGTTTCTGACTTTATAAGCTTTGTGTTTTTGGAGCACAAACTAATCACAGTTTGCAAGTGTGGAAGTCATCTTCAAGAAGTTCTCTACCGTCGATCATAATTAGTGAAAATCACAAGTTGTTGTCAGTAATAGTATTGATATCCATCAAATCAATTCAGTGAAATTTTAACTCTGCAGATTGAAAAAATGTAAGTATTAAAATATTCTACTATACCCCTTTTATTTTATGTAACTGTTGTTTTTGTTACTAATGTATGTCTGTCAAACAGTCTGTTGCGACGATGTGAAGTCGAACTAGCTTTTCGTGACTGTGGTCATTGGTCGTACAGAATGCTCAGAACTCGAACGAACGGGTTGAGTAGAGAGTCGAATCGATTATGTATGATTGGGCGTTCTATACCAATTTTCGCCAGCGAGGCGTACTATATTCAACATTTTGTGTCATCGTCCAAAGCATACAGAATGCTCACCGAACGGGTTGCGTAAAGTCGAATCCATTATACCCATTGGGCATTCTATACCACTTTTCGGCAGCGAGGCGTACGCCGAGCGATTTGCATTGGGCATTCTATACCACTTTTCGGCAGCGAGGCGTACGCCGAGCGATTTGCATTGGGCATTCTATACCACTTTTCGGCAGCGAGGCGTACGCCGAGCGATTTGCCGAAAAGTGGTATAGAATGCCCAATAATATCCTACTAATTACACGAAGAATAGCGAGTCAAGTTTCGTTCAGTGAAGTCGAGACGATATTAACTAAGCATTTCAGTCCGAAGCCGAATGAAATATCGGTTTCATTTAAGTTTTATAAACGAGACCAAAAACATGGGGAGGCAGCTTCGGCCTATATTGCTCAACTAAGACAACTCAGTTACGGGTGTAATTTTGCCGACTTGGAGAGAATGTTACGCGACCGGTTGGTGTGTGGCATGCGCGACGACCGATTACAGTATGAATTATTGAAACGTGACAATTTAAAATATCAAGACGTCGTAGACGCCATGTTGTCCTCCGAGAGTGCTGGTCGGGACGTCCGCATGATTCAAGACGCGATGCCCGACCCGAGCGCGGCGCCCCGTGCGACATCATTCGACGCGGCCCCCGCCGCAACCACAGAACCAATGGATATCAACGCTATTCGCCCAAAAAATTCTAACACGCGTTTGTGTTATCGCTGCGGTGAGCGTCATGCTGGGGAGTGTCGTTTCATTAATGCTACGTGCCGCTATTGCAAAACACGCGGACATATAGAAAAAATATGCATTAAAAAGAAGAAGAACAACACTCAATTTCACTGACGAGTCGAACGACAGGTTGAATGGTATCTATGTGATGCAGAACACAAGCCGTGTCCCTCCGTACGAAGTGGAGGTGTCGTTGGCGGACGTCCCGGTTCGCATGCAGGTGGACACGGGAGCCAGTTTTTCCATCGTCAACGAGCGCACATGGCACAACCTTCGCACAAACTCACCGCGAGTTATATTAAAGCCAGTCACGCTTTTGCTACGCACCTGGACCGAAGCGCCCGTCGAACTATTAGGTCAGGCTGTCTTACCGGTCCGCTACGGGGATTGTAAGCAGGATTTGTGTGTCATTGTAGCTAAAGGCAATGGACCAAACCTTCTGGGCCGCGACTGGCTCGTACCTTTGAACATAACTCTGAATATTAACTTCGTATCGCACGTCGAACTTCAACTAATGGAACAGGTTATTGAGAAGCATAAGGATGTGTTCAAGGACGGCCTAGGTACTTACCGCGGGCATCCAGTGACGATACACACGAAGCCAGGGGCTGTTCCAAAATTTTTGAAAGCCCGATCGGTGCCTTACGCTATTAAAGACCGCGTTGAGTTAGAAATAGATAGGCTGGTTCGTGAGGGAGTGTTACGCCCCATATCCTACTCAGAGTGGGCGACGCCGGTAGTGCCAATAAAAAAAAAACGGGGTAGATTACACTCTGTGGGGACTACCGTAGTACTGTAAACGAAGCGACAGAATCTGATACATATCCTATGCCGACAGCTAACGAAGTGTTTGCCACTGTGGCAGGCGGTAAATTTTTTACAACTCTAGATTTAGACCGCGCCTATACACAAGTCGTTGTCGATGACAATACTTCAAAATTACTTACTTTGAACACTTGCAAGGGCCTTTATACAGTACATCGCCTTGCTTTTGGAGTTAAGGCGTGCCCCGGGATATTCCAGCGGTTGATGACATCCTTACTAGCGAATATACCGGGAGTGGCAGTCTTGATCGATGATATAATTGTGTGTGGGCAGACTATGTCCGAAATGCAAAAGAGACTTGACGTGGTGCTAGGACGAATTGAACAAGCAGGACTTAGATTAAATAAACAGAAATGTAAGTTTGCCAAAGAAAAGGTCGCCTAAACCTGCGCCTAGCAAAATAGAATCCATTGTGAACACGCCTGCACCATCAAATAAAAGAGAGCTACAAGCTTTCCTCGGACTCTACAATTTTTACGAACGATTTATACCACACAAAGCTACGCTGCTAGAACCGCTTCATCGATTATTGGATCTTTCACAACCGTGGCAATGGACAGAACGAGAACAAAATTGTTTTGAAGCAGCCAAACGCTATCTTACTTTCGATTTGACGTTAGTACACTACGATCCGGAAAAACCCCTTACTCTTACCTGTGACAGTTCCGAGTACGGAGTGGGGGCGGTGTTATTTCACGTAAACGAAGATGGCCTAGAGCGTCCCATTGCCATGGCATCGCGAACGCTTCATGCACACGAGCGCAGGTACTCACAGCTCGACAAGGAGGCTGCTGCTATAATGTTCGGAACAACAAAATTCCATAATTATCTTACTGCTCGACATTTTCGTATAATAACAGACCACAAACCATTACTCGGTATTTTTGACCCAAAAAAACCAATGCCCAATATGCTCTCGCCTCGTTTAACCAGAATAGCCATCGCTTTAACTTCGCACGATTATGAAATATCATATAAACCAGGTTCGCAAATAGGCAATGCAGACAGTTTAAGCCGCTGGCCGCAACCGGTTCCTGAACAACCTGAACAGCAGTTGCATGACGTTCTATTGATGGCAGAATGTCCCGAGGATTTTCCTTATAACGTAGAACACATAGCATCTGAAACGAAACGAGATAAGCTTCTATCACGAGTAACCTATTACATACAACGCGGGTGGCCTGCAAAAGAAAATAACTCTGATTTACACACATTTTGGCTCCACCGTGCAGAGCTACGAGTATCTTTGCAAGATGATTGCATACTTTTGGGCTGTCGTGTGGTAATCCCAAGTTCACTCCGCCAGGAAATATTGAAAGTGTTACACAAGGCACATAGTGGAATGGTACAAACGAAGGCACTAGCTAGAAGCTATGTTTGGTGGCCACATATTAATGAAGACATCGAGTCCCTAATTAGTAATTGCAGCGAGTGTCTGGAAACTCGCCATATGCCACCAAGGACAACACATGAATGGATTACCCCAACGAGACCGTGGTCGAGAATCCACATAGATTTCGCTGGACCATACATGAATAAATATTTTTTAATTATGGTAGACGCATATTCGCGATGGCCTGAATTATTTATGATAAATAATATGACATCAGCAACAGTCATTAAGCTTTTGAGGACTACATTTGCTACACACGGCCTTTGTGAGGTGCTGGTGTCACAACAAGGTGGACAATGGAACACCTTTTATATCCACCGAAATGCAGCAATTTTTACAAGCTAATAATATTCGTCACGTGAGAACAGCCCCATTTCATCCAGCAACAAATGGCTTAGCTGAGAGGATGGTTCAAACCATAAAAGATAAAATACGAAAAATGCATGACTTAACATGGGACATTAAAATACCAAATTTATTGCTGTGCCTACGCACAACCCCTTGCACTACAACAAACAAAAGCCCGGCTGAGTTACTCATGAAGAGACGTTTGCGTACACTGTTGGACACTTTACATCCAGAAAATTTACAGAACAGAAAAGTTAATGAACAAATTGACAGCAATAATAAAACAAAGGGAAGAGAGACAAGTGTTGGTCAGGAGATAATGTATAGAAATTATAGCAGTACGGGTCCACGATGGCTACCAGGAAGAATTGTTGAAAAGAATGGCCCATCAAGTTATACAATTGAAAATAACGCTGGTATGACAGTCAACCGACACATTGATCAAAAAGAGAACATCTGAGGTACCTTCAAGGGTGACAGATAGATTAGTGCCAATGCCAACAGAGCCAGAGGCTAGGGAGGGAATGGTGCGTTCGACAACATCTACAGGATCAGCAGAAAACCTAGACGCTAGCGACAATAATACTGAGGTTTTCGAAAATAGTCAAGAATCAGAGGCTATAATTGAGATTCCTTCTGCAGAGAAATGGGCCGAACTGTTGGGAATCCCACCTGCAACTTCATCTTCTACTGGAAAAATTAAGAATAAATCCAATCTACATTCCAGACCTCCATATAGTAGACCCTCTGAATCAAAGGATACTAATTACATAAATTAAGTTTATATTATGCTCTCAGATGATTATTAGTATTATGTTTCTTAGAATGTTTCTTTAATTTAGTAGATTATTATTTTGTATAAGTTTATTCATTATAGTTTACTAGTTGTTACATATATTTTTGATTGAGGTAAATCCACACTTGGTGGGGAGGAATGTTATGTATTATAATTCATGACCCACATAGTTCATTATTTGTAAATAATGTTAATCTTATGTGGGTATGTGCAGATATATTTTGACAACTTATTAGATTAATCAGCTCCTTAGCTAAATAAACGTTCTTACGTAAAATTACATTGTTTATCTGAAACCAGACATAATAGTAAGGATACTTTATGATATAAAAAAAAGCTAAGCTACAACCCACTAATGGCCCACTACTGAGCACGGGTCTCTCCTCATTACTGAGGAGGCCTAGAGCATACTCCACCACGCTGCTCCATGCGGATTGGTGGAGGGGTTAGTGGCCAACCCCGTGTCGAAAGTTTTCAAGCCGCCCGAAGGCCTCCGACATGGCTTGACGACTGCTACCAACCGATAACAACCGGGACCGACGGCTTTACGTGCCCTCCGAAGCACGGAAGCGCTCAAGATATTTTGCCACTAGCGGTCACCCATCCGACTACCGACCGCGCCCGCTGTTGCTTAACTTTGTCGATCGCTTGGGATCGACGCAAGCCGCCGGGCTATGAGCGCTTCATATGATATAAAGTTTATATGATTTTGCAATGTAGTGTGCTTTACATTTACAATGTAATGCAATTGAAAACAAACATTTGTAACTCCCCTGTTGTTACTGTTCTCCTTATCTGAGGGGATTTGTGGAATAAGCCATCAAAAGGTGCCCATCTACCACTTTTTCACCTGTTGCCATATAAGACAAAATTGTGTGATTTGAAAGATTTTTTTTTATTTAAAAACAATAATTTATTTCCAGGTACTTCAATAGCAATAAGCAAACATTTAGTTATACCACAAGCACAGGCAGGTAACAATTCTGGAAATAGGGAAAATTATGGATCTAAAACGCCTACTAAGGTTTGAAATAGCTATCTGTCATAATAAATCAGAATAAAATACATTTAGAATAGTTTGGGTTTAGTACATCTTATTTAATAGCTTTGTTTGTTTTTTATTGTTTTAGGAGGGTTCTAGTACCGATGGATCAACCAATGAAGAAGACATGTCGGATCCGAGCAAAATCCCAAACTTCTGTGTCCTGTTACATGGAGCCATGAAGGTACTAAAAATATTTTTGTATGCTTTATTTAACATCTATAATTTTATTTTTGTATTTATAATTTAAATAAAAACATCCTGTAAAAAATCGTTGGCAATATTTTATGTTTACAAAAATATCTTTTTATTATTATGTATTTTACTTTTGCCTGCAGCTTGGCTTAAAAACTGTTTTAAGTGTTTTACATTGAATTGAATTGAATGTTTTTTGTTTAGTTTTCGCAGTCCAACCTGTGCGATCAGATAGATACTCCTACATACTTTTTAAAAACTGAAATCGCGTTCGAATACTCGTATTTGATATTCATTATACGGTTTCGGTTTTCGTTTTAGGTAGAAGGCATGGCAGCAATAGTCCTACTCGGCACGGACTGGTGGGGTACCCTAGCGGCGTGGTGTGAAGCGTCCAGGGCGCGGCGGTCCTGCCTGCTGCTCAGCATCCTGAGGCCGGGCAATTCAGCCGCGCCCTGGTTAGGCGCCCTCGACCAGCTCGGTCCGGCTGACGAGAACAATAGCTCCGGTGAGTATTGCGAGTGATTGGTGGTAGAAAGGTTACGATGGGGAAGACGTTAGACAGATTAACACTGCGTACTATAAATATGTTTTTTTTTTGTCTCCCAAAAAATTCCGTCCAATTTTTGCAATACGACCCAAGTGTTCATAATCGAATTTCTAAGACATTTTGTTGATAAGCTCATTAACCATTCTGGGTGTTAAACACGGTTAGACAGAACTCAAGGCCGATCTATCCATATTTTTAATAGCCTTATCGCTGGTCTTTGTAGTGTTTATGTTTGAATTTGTAACAGTATGTCTATAATGTTCTATTGTGTAAGCAGCAGAGACGTTCCCCATTCGGTCGTGGCGGTCGTACAGCGGCGGCGGGTCGGGCTGCGCGTGGGCGCGGCCGCACGCCCTGCTCGCCGACGTACAGAAAGTTCTACGGCACGCCAGAAAACTGCCGGACAAGACGCAACATTTGTATAAAGTTAGTAGTAAAGCAAATAGGCGCATAACTAACTTTGTTAATAGCCATAATCAAGGCCGCCGTAAGCGACCGTTCAAGGCGTGCACTGCACGCGGACTGCATGTCCGGGGGGCGGCAAATGGACCCCGGAGGGGCGGTACGAGATATCATTATAATTAAAAAAAATAACCGTTGTGTCAGTGCAAATAAATATAGTACAGTGCGCCCAACTTATCTCTGAAATGGCAAAAATTGGAACTAACGAAAATTCATTCATAAGTACGTTGTGGTCATTCATCTGTCAATCACTAGTGTGCAATGATTGGTCAAATGAATGTCAAATGCGTCCGACAGCGCCTCTTTCGTTTCATTCTTAAGTTGGGTTTACTATAAACCCAACTTAACCTTGAAATGAAGAGAGGCGCTGTCGGACGCATTGGACCAATCATTGCCCGCAATTCGAAAGGTAGTAACTGACAGATGAATGACCACAACATACTTATGAATGACTTTTTAACAAGGCGGCATTAGTTCCGATTTTTGCCATTTCAGAAATAAGTTGGGCGCACTATAGTCGTACAAGGATCTTTTGGCGCGTGGCTGACGTGAGGAGACAGAGGCAGCGCCTTACAGTTTGCCTCCGCTGTAAGGCGCTGTGTCACCCACTCGTCATCCACGCGCCAAAAGATCGTTGTAGGACTTTAAGTCAAATAGTACGGATTTCTTCTGACCGGCATCATTGGCTGCCAGTGGTAATAAAGTCTACGGGCGATGGTGTTCACTTGCCATCAATTGGTTCGTCTGTTCAACAATAGCTTATTACCGTCAAATATGTAATTAAATCAAAATATTTTTCAGGAACTGAACCGTCTCCGGCGAGCAGCGATATCGTTAGGCTTCTCGGAACTCCTGACGTGTGTCGGCAGTGCTCTGGAGCGCGAGTGTACGGCGCTGCCTACGTCGGCGCCCCCGGAGTGCGCTTTGCAGCTAGCGCACGCCGCAGCCGCCTTGAGAGACCCTCGCACCGCGCTCGACATCAAACATACGTTAACGCCGCTCGCCACCAACTTTACTGTTACCTCAATGTCGCATTAAATGATACTTTTATATGACAGTTTTTTGGTTTAATTTACTTAAGTACAAATCAATGAATAACAATAAAACATTTTGTTTATAACATCTATTAAGTAAAAAACAATTCGGCATTGGTTTCAAGCCCGTCAAAAAGTAAATATTTCTACAATGATAAGATACATGATATCCAAGTGAGTTTCCATGATGATAAACTAGAAGTTAACCCATTGGAGTAATAGGTACCGCGGCATGAGACGTAAACTTGAAGACAGCGAGATGTAAGCGTGGAGACAACCCTACTTGTTCCAAAACAAAAATTATATTATGTTTTTCATGGATATGGGTTAACCTTTGGCTAACCTTTTGGCTGACACCTTTAATGCCTTTAAACTCTGTATGGGTTCGCCTCGAAACAAGGTTTGAGACATGCGCCAATTTTAAAGTAGATCTAAATTTCAATCAGTTATCCTTATGAACAGAAGTCCTGTTTTCTGTCTTTGTCTGTCCGTCTGACCGAGATAAACTCGAAAACTACAAAACAGATTTTTATACGGTTTTCAACAATAGAAAGAGTGATTCTTAAGGCAGGTTTAGATAAATCATTTATTATACTTTTATGTAAATTAGTAGAAATTCGGCGATATAATTATGTGGATGAGGTTTGGCCAACTGGGAGCTTTCCACGTGAACGCCGTAAACTAGCACAAATATAGTTGAGTAATGTAGTAGCGAATTCAAGATCTATAAAAATGCGACAAAAAAGTCCGCGATAATAGCATCTTACGGTTGACTCACAATAACCACTTTCATGTTAAAATTTTTAATTAAAAATATCACGTTATTTTCAAAGCTATTTTCTGTAGTTCAGTATTAATCCTTATCCAAATGTTAGTTAGCTATTAGCTTAGGCATCTAATGTAGATCAAAGTTGCCTTTTACAGTAAGTATATCATTCAGATGGGTAGTTTTTGAGATATTGACGTTAGAAGTAATTAGCGGGTGAAGCTGCGGGCGGACATGTTATGTTGCAGAACGACGTCTGCCGGGTCAGCTAGTACCTTGAATATAATGATGATAACAACATGAAAGGAGAGAGCTTTGTTGTCAATTTAAAATTACTATTGCTCCTCTACGTCTATGCTATTTTTAACCGACTTCAAAAAATCGGCCAAGTGCGAGTTAGACTCGCGCACGAAGGGTTCCATATCCGTACCATTATTTATAAAAACGTCAAAAAAATCTGGTCTATTGTATGAAAGCCTCACTTAAATATTTACTTTTTTGTAGCCACAAGCAACGCCATCTCTTGGACCGAAAGGTAACAAATTTATCGCTGAAGCGTCGAAGCCATATTTCGACTTAAATATTTATTTTATTCAGTGTTTTAGTATTTGTTGTTGTAGTGACAACAGAAATACATCATCTGTGAAAATTTCAACTGTGTAACTATTACGGTTCATGAGATACAGCCTGGTGACAGACGGACGGACGGACAGCGAAGTCTCAGTAATAGGGTCCCGTTTTACCCTTTGGGTACGGAACCCTAAAAAGGAGGTTCTCAGTTTGACCTGTATGTATAATGTATGTATGTATATTTGTGCGCGATTATCTCGCGTTTGAACCGATTTTGATGCGGTTTTAAGCATAGTATTTGTCAGACTTAGACGTAGGAGAAGGCTTTAGACATATTGTTTGGCTGAACCGATTTTGATACGAACCGACCGATTTTGATGAGAAGGATTTAGGAATATTAACTGCGTTTAACCACAAATTAGATAATACAGATGTTAAGCTTCATACAAAGTGCCCAAAAACAACGCACACATAGACACGGTTCACATACTGACATACACCAAAAATTGGAACATATCGGACCACTCGGACCGCGATTGTTATTTCCAACAATATGACATTTATAATACACAAATAAGATACATTTCCTAAGAAATGGATAAGAAATGGAGTTACTATAATTATTATCTTAATGGTTGTTTTTATTCGACATTAAATTGTGCATTATAATTTTTTTGACATCCAGTTGCTGCAGAAAGGTACAATAAGTCCTGACTTTCTTGTAATTCAATGATGCATTACTAAACACAAGTCAATGTAGGACGTAGGAAGTTCTTTGTATGTATAAAGTGTATATTTAATTTACCTTCGATTTTTAATAAATATTAAATGAAAGGATTGTTGGACAATTTGTAAAATTATTTAATTACTTATTAATTATTTAAATTATTTATTTGAGTGTTAATTTATATAATATGATTATTATTTTGTTTCAAGTACCTAATAGAGATACAAAAACATTATAGAGTCTAAATAAATTGAAATAAATGTTTAGTTAAATGAGTTAATATTCATTATACGCAAAACTGAACAATTTTATGTTTATAAAGAGTAAGTACCAGTGCCGGATTTAAGCATAGGCAACATAGGCCGCTAACTATGGGCCGCCACCACAAGGGGGCCGCCACCACACCACAAAAACATTAAATTAAATCGATAGAGGCTCAGTAGAGCGAGAGAGAAAAAAATACTGAGTTTTGTTACAAATAGACGAAAATCTTTTTTTAAGCGGGGAAAAGTTGAACATTTAAAACTCTACGAGTTGATTTCGCACGAAATATGAACACAAATGGCGCCTTTCGCGCATTCTACCGCGCTGCGCTAGACCAATAGCAAGAGTGGAAAATGGCGTGTCACTCGGCGCGCGCATTATTTTTACCATTAAAAAGGCAAGACTTTTCCCATTGAGAAAGTGAGTGAGACGCGTTTATGAAGCTTTAGAGCGGCGTCTCGCTCCCTCTATGGAAAAAGTGCTGCCGCTAGATGATAATCTTGGCAACGAATTCATACATTTCAAAATATTTATAGTTCAGTATGAAGAATCTGAACAGAAAAGAAGAGAAGAGATTAGCTATGAGATATGGATGTATGAATTGTTGTGTAAAAACAATGTCAAAGAGTGTTTTCCCAATGTTGAGGTAATTTTGAGAATTATTTATCTCACACTAATGGTGACAAATTGTACGGCTGAAAGGTCCTTTTCAAAACTGAAGCTTATAAAAAATTTACTCCGAAGTTCTATGACCGAGGACAGATTAAATATTTTGGTTCTCCTTAGTTTAGAGAGTGATGTTTTGAGAGAAACAGACTTCGACGATATTATCGATACGTTTATAAATGCGAAAATCAGACGAAAAATAATTTAGCTTGTAAGTAAAAAAAATATATTTGAATAAATTTTGTTACCCAACTTATACAGTTGCTCTATTCTTTACCTTAACCTTAATATAAACTTTCAACAGTTAACCACAAACTATTTGAGGGCCTCCACCACACGCTCTGCCTATGGGCCGCCGAGGTCTAAATCCGGCGCTGGTAAGTACCTATCTCTTCAAGTCCCTTCTCTCCACAAGTACGTGCAATCAAAACGATTGCAATGAGGGTAACCGTTTTTGTGCTCACCAGTTGGCGCCACTGCAGAGGGCGGTCATGCTGTCAAAGCCCGCCCATACATAAACAGTGACAAATGAAATTCAGACAAGCGAAAAGTGACAGACAGACCTCCCTTTTCACTAGCGCCTCTAGCGGAAAATTCACACGCGGTTACCCTCATTGCATATAAGTACTATCATTTCGTGTAAAAATCATGTTACTACAGATAACCTGAATAATGAATTACCTATGTTATTGAATTTGTCATCTAAGGACTCCCGTGATCTTAGTTTACAATGATAATACAAATATGAATAATGGTTACTAAATTACATTAAATTTTAATGATTCTAATCTTACACTTTTATTTTTATTTTCCCGTTTAATCCATATCAATAGATTAAATAACTAGATCCAATCCAAGACCATTGCGGAATCGTTAACCCTAAGGCTTACGCACACATGCATAACCTATTACATACATGAGCTTAACTTCTGTTATCCTTATTTTGTGGTTTATCTGAACTGATTTTTACTTTTCGGCGTTAAAGTCGGTTCTATTTTGTTAAAAGTTATTATAGCTTTATTACCTGTATTGGAAATTGGAATTTGGAATATGCTATGCATATTTAGGGCGCTTTTAGTGTCATGCGGATTTGGTCACGCACGCGGGATTGCTCCGCATGCGTGAAATTTCACGCTGCGGATCATACGCAGTTTAAGTTTCAGTCTTCTGCGGGTTGACGTGCGGGTTGCGTAGACGATTAGTACAATACGGTGCGTGCGCCCCGCACGACTCTAAAATGGGTACTGAAGTTGTATGGATAGGCCACGCATGCGGATGCCCCGCTGCGGGATGACGCCCCGCACAGCGTCCCGCATCCCGCGTGCGTGTTTCACGCTTTAAAACTTAGTAAATTCTATATGAAACGCTTAGTAAATTCTATATGAAATTGTTCTTTGCGGGTGCTACGCATGCGGAGCAATCCCGCGTGCGTGAGCAAATCCGCATGACACTAAAAGCGCCCTTAAACCATAGAGATAGGAATAGTCCTTATAGATCAATATATTCCTATCTCTATGAGATCAATGACTGTCTCACGGTGCGGTGCTGTCACGTTAATTATAATGGCGCCTCTACACGATAGCCAACATGTTGGCCAATGTTGTGGCAAAGATGTTTGCCAAGAGATTGTGATGGCGTCCACAAGTTGGAACGTGGATCAGTCTGCGTCGGTTCGGGCCAATGTGCGGACGATATTAATATTTTCTTAAAATGAATATTGAGGTTCTAACGGCTGCTGCGGTTTATTTATTCTCAGCATACCGCTACTACACAAATGTGTATAAAAATTATTATACACATTTATTTCATTATACACATTATTATACATCTATATTACTCATAGTTGCCATATTGTAGACATAATTTAGATATCGGCGTGTGAATAAAGTGCGTGCGCTCAGCGTGGGCGCTCGTTTCTAACTGAAATTGTGGCCAACGTGTGGACGCTGCGCCGATAACTGTGCCACAATCACGCCACAACCCTTTGATCCGCGTTGAAAAACCGACACCTCACTGATCTTGCGCCAAGTTGTGGGCCATAGGTCCAATACCTACCAAAGTAATCACAAACCCCCGCTCTACACGATGGCCATTACCTATTGGCCATAACATTCGCCAACATGTTGGCTAACGTGTAGAGGCACCATAATAAGTGAATGAAATCGGCAGTCAAGTCAAATTAGTCAAACAAAAATCAAAAATTCAAAACAAACAATCAATTATTATCACTGTCAAACATATAATATATAATAGTGTCAATACGGTAAATTTGGGAGCAGAAAACAGCGAAATTCATTTTGTTACATTACCTATGTACATTATTATAACATAATTTGTTTATTTCGTTACAACATTTGCAAAGTAAATTTTCATTATGATCTCAATATGGTATCACAAAGCCATCAGTATAGTTTCTATGTCAATTGTTCCGTATATGTTCACCGTAAATGGGGATTTCATTTTCGATGATTCCGAAGCCGTTGTTAAAAACCAAGATGTGACGTCGGACTCCTGGCTCGAGCCATTTTTCCACGATTTTTGGGGAACAAACATAACGAGTAACCTAAGTCATAAATCCTACCGGCCTCTCACAATACTGTCGTTCAGGTAGGTCTTTAAATATCTGCTGCTCAATCACTACATACTAACATAACGTGTGTTGCGTATGTTTGTGTTCGTAACTAATATATTTTTTGTGTGTACAGGCTCAACTATTTCTTAAACTTTAAGAATCTCCAAGCAACTCAATTCAAAATCACAAACCTGGCCTGTCATAGCATGTGTTGTTTACTTGTTTGGCAAACAGTTGAGATGATCTTAAACAGAATGAAGTTTCTTCCAAGAACACAGTACTCTATCGACATAGCTTATTCTACGGCCCTCTTGTTTGGAGTACATCCAGTGCACACAGAAGCTGTCTGTGGGGTTGTAGGGAGAGCAGATCTCTTGGCTGCTGCTACGTTTTTCTTAAGTTTCCTCTCCTATGAGAAAGCTATGGACAATACAGGGTATAAATATGAAGGTATTTATACTCTGGTGGCAGTAGTACTGGCTGGATGTTCCATGTTGTTTAAAGAAAATGGGATAACTGTGCTGGTGAGTATGACAAGAGTTAGTTTTTATTTTAATTGTTTAGTAGACTAGTATCTTGCTCTCTCTTTGCTTCAGAAAACTGCATCTTATTCATTTATTTTTTACCTGGGATTTTTAGGTACAATTTACATAATTAATGTGATTCTAAATCTGATATGTTCTTAAATTCATGTATGAATATTTAATTTCTTGCTGTAAAAATTAACATTCTTTACAGTAAAGACTGTAATTAAGTTTTGATGTCTCTCTGCTTCAACTTGACAAATAACACTTAACAAATATATTTTCATATATTGGCAGGAAGATGATGATGATGAAATATATTTTCATATCAATAAATGTTTACACTTTTACAGGGATTCTGCATTATATATGAGTTAATAGCAAATTTAAGAATAACAAAAAAAGGAAAATTTTATCTATGTTTAAAATCAATAGTGAGAATAATCTGCCTTATGATTGCTGCAAGTTGCCTGCTCTATGGCCGGTGGATGATAATGGGAGGGACAAAACCTGTTTTCAAACCAACCGATAATCCTACTGCTTTTAGTGATGGTCAGTTTGTTAAGGTAACTCAGTTGTTTCTTCAGCTACAGCCTACCTCGATATACTATTAATTATTGCAGTATTTATTTAACAGTTAATGCGCATATGGATAATGTTAGGATAAATGATCATTAGTATGGATGGAACAAATTTATCTTAGGAAGCAAAAACAACTGATAAGTTTCATGTGATTTCTTTATGACTTCACTCTATTAGTGTCTTACACAGAGATCCTAGGGAGTCTATTTATCCGTTGCCTTAAACATACTTTATATCTATGTACACTAAACATATCAAAGCGAAAGTATACACTAACTCACCAAGTATTCCTAAGTAAACATAAATTTTATGTAAAAATGTTTTTTTTTTGTAATTGAATTAATATCAATTGTTTTTACAGGTGGCAACTTATAGCTACATATATTTTTTAAACATGCTACTGTTCATTTGGCCCCAATGGCTATGCTACGATTGGTCCATGGGTTGTATAAGCCTTTTACAAAGTACTGAAGACTACAGATTTTTTTGGGTTGTTTTATTATATGTTGGTGCTATTATATTTGTCACAAGTATATTTGTAACAAACAGGAAATCATCAACTAGAAGGTAAGTTTGAGAAAATGTTGGTTTACTTTACAATTCCGCATATGTGTAAGCTATTAGTTGATTATAGAAGCGGACAAAACATTTCAATTCAATGTTTTATCCGTTCCAACACACCCCTCCTGAAAATAATAATGTGAAGCAATTTGCCTAAATGAATAGAGGGATTTCTTTAATTTTGTTCGGCGTTTTCTGCATAGAGATATTACACTAGAGGGCAGAAGCTAGGCTTCAGAGCGTACCTCGGATAAAAAGAGACGAAATCTTTAGTAATCACCTTTCTCTTTCTGGCTCATCGGGATCGGAGAGAGATAGGTAATTACCGTTATCGTTTTCTCTTTCTAACCGGGGGCGAATGCAATGTATGGGCAGCCGTATGCGGTATGGCTCACCCACTCTAGTGTAATATCTCTATGGTTTTCTGTTACGTGACTTGAGAGCAAATTTTATACATTTTATTTATTAAATTTAAATGAAATCTTTAGAAAATACACAAAACTATTGTGGTTTTTAGTATTTTCGAAACAAAAACTACCCTTTAACGACAGAATTATAAATTTATTTTAATATATTAATACAGTCAACATCCCTATTTCCTATATTTATCTCAAGTGTTACAATAGAAAACAGGACAAAGCTCCTTAGAGTGCTACATGACATTATTGAATTTTGTAGAGAACCCAATGATATTATTATGCAAATGAAATTAGTTCCATACTTAGAATAATTATTCAAACCAAGTCAGAGTCGGCCATTTTGTAGCTAGCACCTTCATCTTCATCGAGCCAATTTGGCTCCAAACAGGCAAACACCGTTCCGCTCCGAAGTATTCAATGTCAATGCACGCCGAACGTGTCTCGCGAAAAAAAAATTATTATGACGATTTGTGTTGTTAAATTTTGTCACAACCATGCAATTATTATTATTATTTAGGTGTCTGGGCATGGGGAACAAGTATCCCCACGAGGCCACTGCTGATCTATTGTAGCCATCCCAGTTTTAGTTAGATCTGGTCCCCCAGGCCTACAGTCTTAATAAACCGTAGTAGGTTTCCGTAGTAGGAGTCCTCACATCAAAGCCTTGTCGGGAAGACTTAGTTCTGCCGTCTACGCTGTTAAAAAAGTGAGACTTTTGACAGACGTAGAAACGGCAAGATTAGTCTATTTTAGCTACTTCCATACAGCTTCCATAGCATTATGTCCTACGGTCTGTTGTTGTGGGGCTCAGCTGCTGATATAGAGTCTATATTGATATTACAGAAAAGAGCAGTATGTGCCATTAACGTCTCAGACCACGGGATTCGCTCAGAAACTTGTTTAAAGAAATAAATATATTAACTGTAACTTCACAATATATTTTGGACAATAATTATGTATGTAAAAAAATACTATGATAGTTTTGTTAAAAAGAGCGATGTTCACAATGTTAATACTAGGAATAAGGCTAAACCGATTGTACCGAATTTCAGGCTTAGCAAAACTGGTGGCTCGTTTATGGGTAGTTGTATTAAAATCTATACTAATATCTATACTAATATTATAAAGCTGAAGAGTTTGTTTGTTTGTTTGTTTGGTTGAACGCGCTAATCTCAGGAACTACTTACTGGTTCGAATTGAATTTTTTTTTGTGTTGAATAGACCTTTTATCGAGGAAGGCTATAGGCTATAGGTATAACATCACGCTGCAACAATTAGGAGCGAATAAATAATGGAAAATGTGGAAAAAACGGGGAAAATTATTCATTCTCGAGGGCTTTCGTTGCATGCGTTGCGAAAACGATTCAAGATACCAAAAATATATGTGTGAAAGAATTATTCCTCTTGAAATGATCTAAAAAAATGTCCACGACAGTATATGTCTATCTTTTAAGATTAACACACTAGAACCGTTTTTATGGTAATCAAATTTGGTCGAACCCACTGCCATACCAAACTTGCCGCGTTTCCAAGTTTAATCTGAATTAATCTTGCTGTGATCCTTTGCTACTTTGCTATTATTTTGTCGTAAGCTTTATTTCTAAGTTTAATTTAATTTAACCTGAATTAATTTTGGTGATAGTTTATTATCTTCCCGAAATTCCTACGGGAGCGGGACCTACGCGGTTGATACTTACGGGTCCCGAAGCGAAGCGAGGGCGGTTCGCTAGTCTATAATAAAATTCCGTCACAATTGACAGAAATTCCATACTGTAAATTTAAAACTCATGTCAAAAGCATTCTTATGACGAAAGGTTATTACAAACTTGATGATTATTTTAAAGATAAAACAGCTTGGACATGAGTTTCGTATTTTAGCCATAAGTAGTATTAAGTGCAACTTGTAACTGTGAGTGGAGCAAGAGAAAAAAAAGACTCCTTGGGAGTTTCTTGCCGCTTCTTCTTCGACCACTTACCGTAGGGTTTGTTGAAGCGATGGCGTAAATGGACGTTCGAAAAGAGTTTGTAAAAACCTACTTCGAATAAAAATATTCATTCATTCATTCATTCATCCGGGGTCCATCTCTTTAATCAGGTCAGGTTTGATTATGTGACCTCCAAGTATAAGAATTCTGTAGTGGGTAATTGCTACGCAATCGCAGAGGATATAATTATGTACCTATGGGTGTTTCCTCCGCCCCACCGCAGAACCTGCATGTTGCATTGTCACTTAAGCCTATGTTGTATAAATAGGTGTGGGTTGAGTCTGCAATGACCAGTGAGCAGCCTTATTATGAGTCGGATGTCTGACCGTTTTAGGTTGAGCACTTTAGTAGAGTAGTTTTGCGAGTAACCAGGGATACGGATTTTGGCCTGTCTCAGTCCGGGTGGTTTTTGCCATAGCTCCTCGCCCTGTCTCAAAGCTAGAGCTCTGAGTACAGCTCGAGAAGCCGCCTTTGATACGCCCACCATGGGCTCTGGTCCCATGGTGGGCGCCTCCGCACCCCTCCTTGCCAGTTCGTCTGCTCTTTCGTTTCCTCGTATACCCTTATGTCCAGGTACCCACCCTAGGGTAACCTTGTTGTTGTACAGTACCCGGCAAGAAATAATGCACATCGGTATTCAAAATGAGACAATCGGTTAGTTACGGCTTTGTAGAGCGTTTTCTCTCTCGCACATTGCACTAATTTTGCAATATCTATTATGAGCTGATAAAGCACCCTATCAAGTACTTATATGTAGTAATAATGATTTGATGTTCCAATGGAGGTTTTAACAACCCTTTATATTTATTTATGGATGAACGCAACCGTCTTCTACCGAATTCGAAAGAAAACTGACAAATCAGCGGTAAGGACTGTGTAGTAAGGACAACGCTCTACAAAGCCGAAACTAACCGATTATCTCTTTCTGAATACCGATGTGCATTATTTCTTGCCGGGTACTGTATCCAAGTCGATTTATTGCTTGGGCGCAATAGAAAATATACTTTAACATATTTTAATTTGGTTCATTTTCTTAAATACAAATTTTCGGAGTTATCAGTCCTGTAAGAGGTCTTGTACATGGCGGGTTTTTTGACCGTAAGGCGTGTTTGCCGTGCCGTAAAAAAAACGTGCTAGCGTGTACATGGCACGGCAAAGCTAACGGGCAAGACAACGGCCAGGTGCCGCTCACTTGGGATCTTTCATGAACTAATGTAATTAACAATATTCGTTATTTATGTTCATTAATTTTACTAAGACAGAAATCAATTCAGTCAAAAATCATTACCTTAACTACTAGTTGCATCTATTTCTTTCTTATTTATGTAACTTGTCTTTCAAGCTCATAATAGTATGTTTAAGTTTTAGTTGATTTCCAATTTTTTTTGGTGTGTATACTGTATACCTCTACCCCTTCTATTTGTTTATGTATTTCTTTCCTAATATAGCGATTTCTTCCAGGCAATGTAAGATTTAGGAATAATTGTGAAATTTATATTCAAATGTAAAATGATCTTTTGCAGAATGCTAGTAATATCAATATCGCTGATCATAATACCATTCTTGCCAGCCACTAACATACTCTATCCTGTTGGATTTGTGATTGCTGAGCGAATACTGTACATCTCTTCAGCTGGCTATTGTCTTATAATCTGCATAAGCTTAAACAAGATGATCCAAATCGAAAAAGCACGTTTGGTATGATTATAATGTTTTTAATGTTTGGCTGTAAAATTAAAATAATTATGCCATTTTGCCATTTTTATGTCTTACGGCACTCCACTAAAACGCATCTGCTACGTTTTTGTTTCTAATTTTAATGGCGGAGGCAATCAATGTGCATATTTTTTTGTGCATAATTTTTTTTCCTTCGTTAATTTGTTTCAGGTGTCCTTTATATTCTTTTTGTTTCTATTAATATTTTACGGCGCTAGAAGTTGGCAAAGGTCGAAAGAGTGGCAGAATGAGTATAAGTTATTCCTAAGTGGCATGTCTGTATGTCCATTTAATGCTAAAATACACTACAATATTGCGAAAGTCGCTGATGCAAAGAATATGATGTCATGGGCTTTACTTGAATATGAGGAAGCTATAAGGTGAACAAATTATTACAAAAGCATGTTTAATACTTTGTAGAAATTTTCAAATCACAATTTTGTTCATTAACTTAAACAATTTCAGGCTTTACCCAGAATATTATCAGGCGATGAACAACTTGGCGAATTTGTTAAAAAATGAAAATAAGTTTAGCGAAGCAGAAGCATACTTGAAGACAGCTATACAATACAAGTAAAATGGCTTTCAAATATTCTGAAATTTAATAATATTTATAATTTATTTTAGTACTTAATTTATTTTAATAAATATAATTTATTTATTATTAAAACGTAATTGATTTTAATAGTGTAATATAATTTTGACGACCCGGATGGCGCAATGGTTAACACGCCGGATCGGTGTTCCAAGGGTCCTGGGTTCGATTCCCAGCGAGGCGGAAATTTGGACGATGAGTTTGAATTTCCGTTCTCGGTCTGGGTGTGTGTCCTTGTCTTGTGTGTTGTGCATGGCACCCACGACACAGGGAATCCTAGTTTGGGGCTATGAGTGTGAAACGTTATTTATTTTATTTTTTTTATTTTAAGTTAACTTTTTATAAATAACTTGTCATAACTTTCTTACTTAACTGTTACAGACAAGATTTTCCAGCTGCTTGGATGAATCTAGGAATAGTTTATGCAAACACAAGGCGGTACGACGAAGCTCTAAACGCGTACAAAACTGCTTTAACCTATAGAAGAAATTATCCAGATTGTCATTATAATATAGGAAATTTGGTAATTAGACTTTAGTACTTAAATAGAAGCTATTCACAAATTTCTAGTCTAATTTGTTCTCTACATTTTTTTACCGACTTTTAAAAAAGGAGGCGGTTCTCAATTTGAATGTATCTTTTGTTTGTTGAACCAATTTTTATAATTATTTTTACGATGGTACGAAAAAATGGTTGAGTAGGCTTCTAACAAATAAATCATCACATCCACACAATTTTTTGTTCATAGGGATTGTTAAGATTGTAAAGTGTAAACTGTTACGAATTCTCTATAAGCAAAAAATCAAGAAAAGTTAACTTGATTTACTTACAATTGTCATTTTGTCGCTTATATTTCAGTATTTGGAGTTGAATAAAACTGACGATGCTTTAAAACATTGGCACAAAGCGATTGATCTCAAACCCAGTCACATGCCCGCTTGGACTAACGTTATTTCCTTACTGGACAATACAGGTAATATTCATTAGAAATTGCTACGTTAGACTAAGACTTACTTAAATGTAAGACATTAGTTTTTATACCGTCTCACTTTTACGATGTAAGTATTCACATGTTGCCACAGTTGCTACACTTAAGGTGCGGTTCCACTGAGGCGGAGCAGAGCGGAGCTGCGCGCAATTCACCAATCACATGGCTTGAAATCCACGCGAGGCACAGTGAGATGTGGATTTCAAGCCATGTTTTTAATATAGTTTTTTGTAATTTCCAGGTCAGAGAGAAAAGGCATTACAAATAATACCTATTGCACTCAAGTATCTTTCTGCTTCGCCGTCCATTAATTTTGTAGTTGCAAATATTTACGGAAAAATAGATGATTATGAAGAATCAGAGAAACATTTTTTAAAAGCTATATCTCTGTTCGGGACCCGCGTTCAAGCTATTCACTACTCTAATTTAGGTATGGCATAGATTTCATAATATCCCATAGAAGTTAACACATTATTTGCGATAAATTAAGTAATTTAGTAATCATCGGAGCTGATCGGAGCGGAGCCGCCAACTATGTATTTTACATAGACCGTATGAAAAAGATCTTAAACCCGAGCGAGCGAGAAAGAGTACGCTATCGGAGCCGGTGGGCTCCTCTTATTATTTCGCACTAAACGCGTTCGAGCATTCCTCGAGCATCCTGATCACAAAATAGATACACATACAAAATTAAACCTTAATACAGTTACTCAAAACTATATTTCCATAATGATAAAAATCTACTCTGCTCTCCAAGCCGGTCTGTCTAAATGGACCCATAAGCTAAGCGTCCACAGATCGGTATCGGACGCATCGCATCGTATTCTTTGTATAGAAAGTACAATGCGATGCGTCCGACGCGTACGACACCGACCTGTGGACGCTTAGCCTTAATGTTTTTGTTTCCTTTCAGGGGTCTTATATCATCGCTGGAAAAAATATGATTTGGCGGAAGCCATGTACAAAAAGGCTTTGAAGATTGAGCCACGAGCAGTGAGTGTAATGAAAAATCTTAAAAAAATACAGAAAATGAAGAAGGGTTGATTGTTTGCTGTTTTTAAAAATAAGGCCGGTCAAATGCGAGTCGGATGCGTACATGTAGGGTTCCGAACCACCTAGTGATATTAACTCTAATTATTTGGTCAACTTCAACATAAATGACAATTAATAAGAAAAGTTGACTTTACGTTGAGTTCGCATTAAAACAAATATTATTTTACCCATGTAAATTATCAACTTTTTAGCCCAGACATCTTTTTGAGATTTTTTTTTGAATATATAGTGTTAATTTTGACTACAGTAATAATGTTATTGTCACTGATGGGTGTAGGGTTAGTCTGTTTTTTAACCTCATAGTGTAACTATTGCATAAATTCGTTCTAGTCACTTAAGGTCTTCCAATTAAGAATGATTTTTAGCAATTAATTTACTTTATACGAATTATTAAGACAGTTTAATTATTTAAGCTTTAAAATAATATATTAAAAAAAGTATTATAGTTTAAATGAGTATCATAAATTCATAAGTGTATCCTTTATTATTTAAAGCGCAGTACTTAAAACGATTATGGAATAATTGTAGCTATGTAAGAAGAAGGAACGTCTAAAATCGATCGTGAAGCATAATGGTAGCCATTGACGATACGTGCATTTGGAATGCTTCTAAATGGAAGATTTCCATTTGGAAGTACCTCCATAAGGAAATCTTTCATTTAGAAGCATTCCAAATAGACGTATCGTCAATGGCTTCCAAAATTTCAAAGATTTCCTTATGGAGGTACTTCCATATGGAAATCTTCCATTTAGAAGCATTCCAAATGGACGTATCGTCAATGGCTACTTTTAGTTATCGACAACCGATTTTTTTTTTAATAGTTATTAAGTTTTATATAAATGGTGTCTGTTGATCAGTGTTCTAACTTTAAAATTATTGAAATAAGATTTAACATAAAGTAGGGCCATTTTAATAGGCCACATTTGACAGTTCGTCAAAATTTTACAAAGTAACCTTGTAAGGGAGGCACTCCATATTATTTAATATTCCCTACTAGATATTGTTAAAATTTTTACACTTTTAAGTAAAGAACTGACGTCGTTACAAAGTTACGTCAGTGAACTCTTTTTCTTTTTAAACATGAGGGATGGTACCAAAAGAAACAGATCAGTAGATAAGTTGAATTCGAGAAGTCGAACTAATCGTCAAAAAGTATTTCACGATTACAAAATAAAATATATTTTAATGGGAACAGAATTAATTTTCTTACATTTTAGGCCAAAAAATATGTAATCATTCATTTAAATATATAACGTCTGGCTCAAAAGCCAGTATCCAGAAACGTGAAATGTTACAAAAAAGTCATGATAAATCATTTCGCGCCATTATTAGACGCATTAGTTTTGTCGTTTTTTTAGTCATTGTTTGAACTGTGCGGTCATTAAAATAGTTTTTATAACAATCACATTCAATTTACAGATGTTTGAAGTCCGCATCGATTAATTAAATTAATCGATGTTTTTCAGCAGGTTACCCTCACTATAAAGCAAAGACAAACAGTTGTCAAATGTGGCCTATTAAAATGGCCTTACTTTAGTGTGGATAACTCACAGTAGGTATATTGTTTAAATTGTTTCCCTATCTGCTATTCGTACTACTAATGCGTATCCACACGAAACACGTAATAAAAAATAGTGGCAGATTGCATAAAAAATTGTCTTGGAAATCGATTGTGCCTTTAATTTTTATCAAATTACAAAACCATGTAGTCATGTACATGTTTAGTCAACACATTTTGGCCACTGTTTTGCGAAGGTGCAATATCATTGAGGAGACGACCCAGCAAAGGTAGGTATTCCTCAGCACATATTTTAAACTACCTAATTTTAAGTTTTGATTAATTTATTTTTAGTATGTGAATGATAAGTCATTGTATACAATTTCAAGTTCTAGCCTAATTGCTGAATCTCTCAGTCATCTTATAAGTTATAAGTGGTCACAGATATGAGGGGTGATTCCCAGGGCCTGATTTACCCTATAGGCTAATTAGGCTGCAGCCTAGGGCGCGAGGATCGGGGGGGGCGCCGAAATCGAGTCTTCGCTTGCACTACTAATCTACTAGCATCATTGCACCCTACATATTTCAACTAGATCGAGACCAAAATACAAAAACTAAATGCGGTGTGAACTAAAAAAGCTTGAGAATCCCTGAATTTTGCGCGCGTAAAACAAACACTGCCTTATCACTCGAATCGGTCGGTGATGAGCGAGTGCGAGCTGGCAACATCGCAGCTCGCTAAAGGTACCGTCTACAGTACGCGACAGGTCCGCATGGCAATCGGCATATGAGGTGAGGCGCGGGGGAAGGGACACCCCGCATACCGCACGTCACCCTTAGTAATAGTAATGCGCGACACTATATCGACCGCGTAAAATATTTAAAAAATACTCAAAATCAAAGCAACTTTCATGTTCTGACCACGTTCATGTGCAATGGTCGCAATAACTAAGTTGTCTATTGAGACTAAGCCAATAGGTACAAGACTTGCGGTCAAATCCGATATGGATTTGGTTCTCTACTAGGTACGTAGCCTGCAGTCAATGAGAGTAACCGCGTGTGAATTTTCCGCTAGAGGCGCTAGTGAGAAGGGAGGTCTGTCTGTCACTTTTCGCTTGTTTTCTGAATGGTCTGAATTTCATTTGTCACTGTTTATGTATGGGCGGGCTTTGACAGCATGACCGCACTCTGCAGTGGCGCCAACTGGTGAGCACAAAAACGGTTACCCTCATTGTTATGATTTTGGGACGATTTGGTAACGGCAGGTCAGCTAAAAAAATGTTGCCAGCCTAATGTTGAATGTCGTGCAAATTATAAAACAATGTTAGTTTCGCTTGCAGTTCGATTTGAAAACTTTTTTATCACTACATAGTATAAAACAAAGTCGCTATTTTTGTCCGTCTGTTTGTTTGTCTGTATGCTTAAATCTTTAAAATTACGCAACGGATTTTGATGCGGTTTTTTGTAATAGGTAGAGTGATTCAAGAGGAAGGTTTTTATGTATAAAACATGCATATATTCCCACGAGAACGGGATCCACGCGGGTGAAACCGCGGGCGGGCCGCTAGTAGTATATAATAAATAACGCTACACACTAGGATTCCCCGTGTCGTGGGTGCCATGGACAACGCACACGACAAGGACACACCCAAACCAAGAACGGAAACTTAAACTCATCATTTAAAGGACATTGGGCACTTTGTATGGGTATCAGGCCCTCAATGAACACTTGTATAGACAATAACTTTGATATTAGTCTTATAGCTAATTTCAGCAGAAAGCAGAATATAATGATCATTTTGTATCCAGGTGGTTATTTTGCGTTCAGTAAATATTTTTATACATAAAGGTTTAATAAAAAAAACAAACCATTAATTTTTAATTATTCAGATTTATTCAGAATCATATACTAATAACACATTATCTAGGAATTGGGCAGGTGGATTTATATTATTTTCATACCTTGCCCAGCCTAAAAACCAAACCACTGTCATAACATGAGCACAGCAACCTACTGTTCTCCGGCCTACAATGCAGTTACAACAGTATTGTTTAATTGCATTTCTTCCTTCTTCCTCAGTATTAAAAAGAATATAAACATAATATATTTTTCTATTAATATGTCTGCTTTGTATTTTTATTGTTATATTTATTGGGTGAATACTGACAATCGCAAGTTATAGTATCAAAAAACTATTTTTTTATTTAACTATTTTAAAGATGCAACTTGATACAAAAATATTTTAGGTATGTATGAAAAAACTGATAAACAATTTTTTAGTTAAGTTGTTTACGTTTAAGCATCCTGTTCACGCAGGGCCTGAAATGCTCAATGTCCTTTCCGTCTCACTGGGAATCGAACCCAGGACCCTCGGCTTAGCGGTCCGGCATGTTAACCATTGCGCCATCCAGGTCCAACCATGAATCATACCATGAATCATGTTATAAACATTAATATACTACTTTTTAGCCCGAACGCGCGACTATAACACGCTTATATTATGGACATTAATCTGTATGAAATTAGTATTGAACCCGGGGGGGGGGGGGGGGTGCAAATCGGTTTTGCACGCGGGCGCCAACACACCTTACGGCGCCCATGTGGGGGCGCGCGTCCTGATAATTAGCCTAGGGCGGTCAGAACTCTTAATCAGGCCCTGGTGATTCCTATGAGCTCTGTAAAGACATGGCATGGACCCTTAAGAATTAATATATACTTACCTCCACAATATTTATACTATGTAAGTTGTATTACAATAATTTCGTAATTTATAGTGGCGATTTCTCTAAGATGGCGCGTATGGCGCCGCCATACCATAATTTTTAAGCATTAAATAAAATGTAAAAAATCATATATTTACAACCTAATTATTTAGACCTAGGTACAATAATTGCATTTTACGAGTGCTGCAGTCTTCTATCACGAACGCGACTCGCGGCGATTGTCTTCGCGTTCAGTCGGTGGGTCGGTGCCGAGCGCGGCCGAGGCGAGCGATGCGCTCCTGCCAGCGCATGCATAGTCCATACAAAGTCGTTGGCCCGCGCCGCCCGCGCCTCTTCGATCGCTTAGTATCACCATAGTAAAATTATACTGTGGTATCACCGTATCACTGAGTTTGAAACGCGGGTCTGGCGCTGTGAATGGCGCACTACCTAACGAGTTTTCGCATGTTTTTCGTGATAGTGTAGATTTGTGATTACGGTTTCTATCTTTCTATTTATTTAATTTACTTTTTATTTAGTAGGTAATTAGTTAATAATGAAATGACATGAAATTATGAGTGATTCAACAAAATCTGTGATACAAGAACTTTTAGAAAGACCTTTCACGACGAGATCGTTTGCCGAAAAACGGTTGATAGTGGAAAATGGACTTTCACTATGGGACCAACCCTAAAATCGCGAATAAACATCAGCTATTTCATACAAAAAGGAAAAGTCAAATTGTATGAAAGTTCTTTTTAACCGACTTCAAAAAAGAAGGAGGTTCTCAATTCGACCTTATATATGTTTTTTATGTACGTTCAGCGATTATTTCGTTGTTTATGGGCCGATTTTGATAATTCTTTTTTTGTTGTAAAGTAGATATGCGCAGTGGGGTCCCGTGATAAGGACATCAGGATCTGATGATAGCATCTCAGGGAAATCGAGGGGAACTTTCGAAAATTGTATGGACAACTAGTGTGTTTGTTCATGTTATCATAAGTAGTATAAGTACATAAAAGCGCTACTATTTCATGAAGATCTGGAGTCGATCTGATGAAGCCGAAAGACAGTCGAGGGAACTCCTCAACGATTTACTGCAGTTATCTAGTGTTTGGGCTTGATTAATTTGTAGCGACGAGAACTTTAGGTGCACTTACATGTTGAATTGAGCGCCATCTGTCGAGTAGTTTTTGAGTTATCTCTACTTTTGAAGTCGGTTATTTTTCTTGTAAAAAGCAATTATTTGCGATTTCAAAGTAGGTTCCTTAATGAAAGATTGCAAGTTTGTTAGATTGTCCGTCTGAAGAAATGGACACTACACCCTATATAACAAAAGCTGGAGCCACCCCAATTATAATCCGGTCATTCTTGTGTCCAGCAGGCGCACCGCTTAACGGAGCACATTCTCACTGGCTTCTCTAAAAAGAGGCAAAGGGGAACGGGCGCCCTGTTCTTTGACGTGGCCAAGGCGTTCGACAAAGTCTGGCACAACGGCTTGTTATACAAGCTTATACACATGGGAGTGCCAGACAGACTCGTGCACATCTTACGAGACTTTTTGTCGAACCGCCGGTTCAGATACCGCGTAGAGGGCACCCTATCCTCTACCCATCCCATCCGGGCCGGAGTCCCGCAGGGCTCCGCCCTCTCGCCCCTGTTATACGCGCTGTACACCAGCGATATGCCCCGAAGTCCAAACGTGGAGTTAGCCCTATTCGCGGATGACACCGCTTTGTTCACAACGCTCCCGCTGCCGTCCCGTATCACCTCGAACCTCCAGGCCGCGGCCACCGCCCTGGGCGAGTGGTTCACGAAATGGAGAATAGAGGTCAACCCAGAAAAAAGCGCAGCCATATATTTTAATAGACGTCCCAGTAGGAAAATGTCCCGTTCTATTTCATTATATAATCGCCCTATTCCGTGGGCGAGGTCAGTCAAATACCTAGGTGTCACTTTCGACTACCGATTAACTTTCGCGCAGCACGTGAAACGTGCGCGTAACCGAGCCGCTTTTATACTAGGGCGACTCTATCCATTATTAGGTAAAACAAGTAAAATGTCGCTCCGTAACAAGACGACACTACAAAACCTGTATCCGTCCCATTCTGACTTACGCCGGCGTGGTGTTCGCACACACTAGGCATATTTCCATCCTGCAGAGATTACAGAATCGCTTCTTGCGCATGGCCACGGGCGCGCCCTGGTACGTGCGCAACGTAGACCTTCATCGCGATCTAGAGCTGCCCACCATAGCTCAGTACTTAAAATGGCTCTCTACCACCTATTTCGAGTCAGCTGCAGACCACCCTAACCGGTTGGTAGTCCAAGCGGCCTCTTACGTTCCCGTCAGGGACGCAAAGGCCTTATACAGACGGCCTAAGAATGTGTTAGAAGACCCCGACGACGCAATTACTGTGGCGAACCAGTCTTACTTGGTCTCCGCCCCGCCCACTCAAAATACACTACACAGAAACACGTCACACATACAGCGTCGCCGCCGGCGGCGACGAGGACCCCCCAGTTACCATACTGCCGCCACGAGGTATCCCCGAGTGGTAGGCAGCTCAGTCCAACCCTCCCATGTGCGAGGACCTAAGCCGAGGCTCGACCCTCACAGGAGGGGCCCTTAGGTTGTCGTATTTTAGTTTAGGTATTTTACTTCCGCGCGACGTTGGGGCTACCACTCCACCTCGCTAGTGCGATCAATGTCTTCTACACTAGCGGCACGCTATGATGGCCGGTTTGACACATTACAACAGTGATGTGGAATGTCAATTTATTCTCGAACAAAAAACAATTAAGTTTTGTTTTTGTACCTGATTAAATAGGTTTAATAAAACAAAAATGTAAATGTTTATTTAATTTATTTGAACGAACTGAATATTTGAATGAAAATGAATATACATACTTTATATGCACACAAGAAACATATGAATACAAAAGATACCAAAAAAGGTGCCACAAAAGGCCATAATTAATCAGATTCGTCCATACTACTATTTTCACTGTCGTCACTGCTATCATCACCTACATTAATAATTATATGTTCGTTTTCTATAATATTATCTATTTTCACATCTCTTTCATAATCTTCCCTTATTAATTTAACAGTTCTATTCACAACCTTTTCCCAGTCTCCTTTAGTCACATGTTCACAAGCTTCTTCTATATACACACTTGTATACATTTTAGAAATCAATTTAATAAATAAATTTTGAGTCCTAAACCTAAAACTACATTCGATAAAATTTATGAATCTCTGCACATCACTATCGTCAATAAAGTAATACAATTATTTCCTTCAAAGTCGTTATCAATTAATACGGAACTTCATGAGCGGACAAACGTCAAACCGGCCATCATAGCGTGCCGCTAGCATAGGTGTGGACTTTCCAGTCCCGCCCACAAGTCCGCGTGAAGCTGTGAAGGCCGCTAGGGCCAACAGCAACTAGTCAATTCGAAAACAAACAAAAACCCAATTATAAACACCAGGAATCGCCACTGTATTATTAATAAAGCTGCAGTAAAGAAAAAAGTTTTTATTTACCAACCACAATCTTACAGCAAAGGATTACTAGAAAATCAATCCACATACCGTCCACATACTTATTAAATTGTTATATTTTTCATCCCACCTATTCGAAAAAGACGACTTGTTTCGGTCTTAAGGGGATCCAAAGTTGGTGTTTTCTATTTAGCGGGCGGGAATGAATTTTCATATAACTTTTCCTGCCCGTTAAATAATAGTCGGGTTAGTCGGGTTCGTCGGGTTAGTCGGTTTAGTCAGTTTAGTTAGTTTAGTGACTGTGACAGTATTATTCCTGAATTTGAGGCGCCTTTTATTTTCTCATAGGGGGGATGAAAAGTAGAGTGTATCACTCGGGAGCAAGTATATTTTTGGCTCGGGCGACGTACTTTGAACCCCTCGCTACGTTCCGGATTCTACTAAAGAATCCCTCGCTACGCTCGGGATTCTACTAAAGAATCCCTCGCTACGCTCGGGATTCTACTCTAGAATCCCTCACTTCGCTCTGGATTCAAAAAACGCCCTCGCCGAAAAAATATTACTTTGCACCCTTGTCATACAATCTACTATTTCATCTATTTACATATGCTGGGTCTACATTAGCGGGCGAAGATTCGTATCGTGTTGGCGCGACAAAAACATCGTGTTCGGAAATAGGCGATGCTCTTGTCTACATTAGGGCGGACGAAGATTCGTGTCGAGTTCACGCGATTAATCGTGCCGGATTGTGCTGTGTGTAATTGTAGGTGAATCCACGCATCATGTACCAAGTGTTTCTTTTTATGGTCAGGATCACTAGGATTCCATATGATACTCTCCGTTTCATCAAATTGAATGAACTCTTAACATTTTTTCGTTACTCCACTCCATAGTGTACAAAAAATACAGACACGTCCGTCTTGCTTCAAAGTCTGGAAAACACTGAATTGACGTAGGTGTACCGTGTAGCCACCCAAGCGAATATTATCGCAACAAATCCCTTTGATCCGCGCCAGTTTACCGACAGCTCCCCGATACTACATCGTCTTCGCCCGAATACTACGCGATGACACGATGTACCCGGCCACATTCATCGCGTTAACACGAATATTCGCCGTAGACCCAGCATTACAGATCGGGTCAACCGCGCTGGCGATAAGCTTAACTATACAACTGAGATTTGGTTTGTGTAGGTCACTTTTACTGGGCTGAAGTAGAAGGGAGGTGCTGCGTGGTCGTTTGTTACTGCTACCCTGCTACCGGTTTTTTTTTGCAATGTCCAAAGAACATAGCCGTGTATATAATCAAAGACACAAAGGTTCCTTTATTCTTTTGTCTACAATGAGGGTAACCGTTTTTGTGCTCACCAGTTGGCGCCACTGCAGAGGGCGGTCATGCTGTCAAAGTCCGCCCATACATAAACAGTGACAAATGAAATTCAGACAAGCGAAAAGTGACAGACAGACCTCCCTTTTCACTAGCGCCTCTAGCGGAAAATTCACACGCGGTTACCCTCATTGATTGAATGCACACTATAGATATTTAATTTATATAAATAGATATTTAATTACCACCATAGATACCTATTTAATTTATAGAAATATTTAATTTAAAGGACGCGTTCCGTAACTAGCTCATAACAATCTCGCACCTCAACGCCTGTATTTTGAGCATAGAGATATTACACTAGAGTGGGTGAGCCATACGGCTGCCCATACATTGCAGACGCCCCAGGTTAGAAAGAGAAACAACAATAACGATAATTACCTATCTCTCTCCGATCCCGATGAGCCAGAAAGAGAAAGGTGATTACCAAAGATTTCGTCTCTTTATCTGAGGTACGATCTGAAGCCTCGCCATAAAGAAAAAGGTGATTACTGATTACTAAAGATTTCGCCTCTTTTTATCCGAGGTACGCTCTGAAGCCTGGCTTCTGCCCTCTAGAGTAATATCTCTATGATTTTGAGTTCATTAGGTTTTGACGTTCAGAGTGTTGTTACAGTGCCACCAACTTATCTCTGAAATGGCAAATGATAAAAAATCATTCGTAACATAAGTACGTTGTGTTCATTCATCTGTCAGTTACTACCTCTCGAATTGCGTGCAATGATTGGTCCAATGCGTCCGACAGCGCCTCTCTTTATTTCAGAGATAAGTTGGTTTTACTGCACAAATTACGCCATTACAAATGGCGGGCTTGAAAGAATAAGGCGGAAACATAAAGAGATTAGATTGCAAATTGTAATTTCTAACACTTTTTTAGAGGCGACCATCTCAGTCCTCAGGGGTAGCAACGCATCTGTGACCGAATTGGAACAAGACTCACACTAATCATTACTAACTGGACAATACTAATATTAACTAACAGGACTAACTATCACTAACAGTCCCTGTCCTCACACTTATTAACAAACTAACCAAGTAACATTCTAACACCATCTACTAATTGGACTAACCACCCTAATCCCTAAATTGGGTCTTGTTCTAAGTCGGTCACAATTGCCATGGGCGGCAGCGGAAGGGTGGTGCTGCATGCTCGTTTGCTACCTTAATTCAATAAAAAAAAAAAACCTCCAAAATCTGTAGTTACGTGCATTCAAAATATATTATATGCTAATAATAATGCTTCAGAAACAATTTCATTTATAACCTCTTTTTCGGAATGATAATATATTTTCCGTCGCCAACTTACATTTTTCAAAAACGCGTAAAATTTGATAGCGCCCACAATGACCCACCGATCCAGATGGGTCATTGTGATCGAAAGTGATGACGTAATCCATTACATCACGGCTGCTCAAACGAACAACAAATGCCACGACCATAATGCCCATAATCAGTAATGGAACGCTTTTTTGAGACATTATGAGTGTTATGGGCTAGTTACGAAGCGCGTCTCAAACCACGACCATAATGCCCATAATCCTTAATGGAACGCTTTTTTGAGACGTTATGGCCGCGTTCCTTAACCCATAACAATCCCGCTCTCAACGCCCCTATTTTGAGTTCCATTTGGTTTTGACGTTCAGAGTGTTGTTTCCTAATGGAACGGATTTGCCACAAGTTTGACAGTGCCCACAACGCCCCACCTATCGAGATGGATCGTTGGGTCGTTGTCGTTGCACGGGTCGTTGTGATCGAAAGTGATGACGCAATCCATTACGTCACAACCGCTTAAACGAACACCAAATGCCACGACTATAATCTATAATGCCCATGATCAGTAATGGAACACTTTTTAGGGTTCCGTACCCAAAGGGTAAAACGGGACCCTATTACTGAGACTTAGCTGTCCGTCCGTCCGTCCGTCTGTCACCAGGCTGTATCTCATGAACCGTAATAGTTACACCATAGTTACACTGTTGAAATTTTCACAGATGATGTATTTCTGTTGCCGCTACAACAACAAATACTAAAACACTGAATAAAATAAATATTTAAGTCGAATTATGACTTCGACGCTTCAGCGATAAATTAGTTACCTTTCGGTCCAAGAGATGGCGTTGCTTGAGGCTACAAAAAACTAAAGTACAACAACAGACAACAGACCAGATTTTTTTGGCGTTTATATACATAATGGTACGGAACCCTTCGTGCGCGTGTCCAACTCGCACTTGGCCGATTTTTGAGACGTTATGAGTGTTATGGGCCGAACGGAACGCGGCTAAAGGTATATTCCTATCTCTATGGGCCAAAGACGCCGTCAACTTGATGTCAACTGTCAAGTCATTATTGTCAATGTCAATAATGTTATTTAATTGTTATTGAGTGAATGATGATGAGCTCGTATGCGGCATTTTTTAATTTTTAATTAGTAGCGTGTTGTGTTAAAAATTGTATTAAGTATAATTTATATCGTTCAAAAATATTTTTTAAAATGGTAACAATACAATTTACACCAGACCTATCTGCTTTGCAAGGCGTGATTATATCAGCTGATTATGAATGCTCTTTTAAAAACTTGTCAGCCAAAGGCGGTATGTTTTCAATTATTTTAATTTTCTTCCTCCCCTTGAACATGTGGTCGTTGTAAGTATAATAATCTTGAATATTTATTGACAGGTAATGAAAAAAAAATTGATTTGGTAATTGGCACAATAAAAAAATATCTAATAAGCAAAAACTACCTGGATGATAACGGAGTTCTAAAAGATGCGGAAGATACAATGCGAAAATATGCATTATATATTGTTTTAAATTCTGACTTAGAAGTTCTAAATGAACTGGTGAGCACAGATTCATCAATAGATCTTGTGATTTGGACCGTCCCCACAATACCTAAATGTCTTATGTGTGAAATGTTGTGGAACTTGTGTATGGGGAAATTTGTAAAAGAAATTATTACTTTTAGTTACCCCCAACTTGCCATAGAAGTAGCCGATGCATTCATTTTAAATATGAAGTATATGAATCCAACAGAATGTCTAAAACAATTGCATGTTTTGAGTACAGCATGCTTTAATACTTTATGTCGAATGCAGTTCTTTGATTGTAAAGAAAATCTTTTAAAATTAGGACTTAGCAACTTTCAAAGATGTATGGCATATTTTTGCAATCCACCAAATGAGAGTAAATTAGAAAGACTAAAAAAAGATGATTTGTATAAATATTATGGAAATTGTTTGTATACAATGCTTAGTATACTTTTGAAATGTCTCAATCAATACAATACCACCCAATCATGTAAACTTGATGATTTTGTAGCTTTGTATGAAGTCACTTACAATAATAAATGTACAAATAATACCACTTACAAAGCCTGTGAGTGTACCAACAAGTTGATTGCAGAAATACTAAGTAATTGTCTCACAGACCTACTAGATAAATGTATGAAATTGGTTATGGGTATAAATCTCGATATATTTTGTTCATGGAGTGAGTTTGAAGAAGGAGGTGTCACCATGCAAGAGTCTGTTGGTGAATTATGTTATAAAGTGCGTGAGGAACTTTTAAACAGTAGTTTATTTGAACATCCAGTGGTCAGTATGCTTGAACAAATCTCCAGAAAGCCTGTGAACATAAAAGATGTTATAAATACTACTGACAGCTTGGTGATCGCAAAAAAAATTAACCAAAATGACAATGACAGTATACAATGGCTTCATTCACTTTTACACAGAGATAATCTATCTGAAGATGTAATTCTGCTTCAAGTCGTGGACTCAAACATAGAGAAATTAGATGAAGACAAAGCGTATAATTTTTTTCAGAAATTTTATTCTTGTGTAAGTGTTTCTACTGAAAATAAGGATCTCATTCAGAATCTGGTTATTAAATTGTTTCAAATGTGTAATGAGACTGTTAAAAATGATATTGTAGACAATCATTTCAAGAACGAAAACTTTAATAATGATATGGAGTGCACGGAATTTGCCTGCATGTTAACAGAGATTTTCAATAAACAGGCTGTTGTACCAGATTCAGATGTATCTGATGTATTAAATGTGTTTGTACAGAATCCTCGGCAAATTTATGTAACAATCTTTAAGTCAGCAATCGAAAATGAGCATCAAACAAATCTTATGTTTAAAGTTATGACATATTTGTCGAAATATTCAAATCACTATTATGTTGAAGAAACAGAGCCTTGTCTTACAAAAGTATTGAAGAACACACTTGAGCAAGATCTCAATACTGATGAAAAGCAAGATAATTTTACCAACTTTGTTTGTAAATTGAAAAATGCTGACATCTTACCTGCATCTAAGTTATTACTTTTAATCATCATGCCTCAATTACATACAGTCCTAATTAACAAAGATTATCGAAATATCCATTTGCAATGCAAGCTTTTAGATAAATGTTATTCTGTTGAAAATCTTTTGGAATACAGAACACCTATGTTGGCTATGTTGGCCCAAGTAATGGCCCAGGTGCGTTGGAAGATTAATACTTTTGATTTTCTGGGTCCATCTATTTTAAACATTGTGATTAGCCTACAGACAGCTGTAATGAACTCATATAATGGAACTATACCAGGTACTTATATAAAAAAGAAGTCCAGGTTTATTTCTTCTTTTGCTGTCTTTTTATTGCTTGACCAGAAAAATAGAAAACCTGTCATGAGGGCGCTAAAGTTTCCTTTTTTATGGCAACAGCACTGACAACAGTAACTATAGTCTGGCCGGGCTAAGAATGCGTTCCTGACACATGTCAATTCGTCATGACTAGTGATGTACAATAAATAACATTATGCGTTGTAACAAATAACAATAACAACATGCATTCATTATGCATAATATTTATTCAATTTATATGTTGTTATTTTTTATAGGCATTATATTTCAATATATTCAACAAATATTCGTTATGTAAATACAATTTTAATGAATCAATTAATTGAATTAAATCATAATTTCTGAATATAATCAAGAGAAAAAAATAAAAATGTTTTATTTATTTATTTTATTTTCATTTGATTCATCTGAGTGATATTATAACACAAATTTTCCTAAGCTATGTTTGGGCGTACCTTTAATATAATAATATTATTAACTTTTGTAGCGACGCGCGACACAGCGACGCGATAGCTACGTACCTACCGTGCACACCTGCGCCAACTTGCGTTGCCATAGCAACAGAGCAGTGCGCGCTACCTAGTTACCGTGCACGTATATCTATGCATACCTACATACCTATACAAACCTATGCAACCTGTGAAGACCTGTACCTGTACCTGATACCTCAAAACCATACCAAGGATAAGTACCAGGAAGGGAAAGGAAGATCAATATTAAATAACAACACAACTCAGGATTTAATATAAAAGCAAGCGACTCAATGACGTTCCGCATCATGATCATAATTTCATCTTGAAAAAGACGCAAGATCATGCCAGAAACATGGAGGCGAGACGGAACACTTGACGATCTTCAATCTTCATCTGCAGCACAGGATCAACTACTTCAGGCTTGAGTAAAAGAATACTTCTTCATTCTTCATGATCGTCAACAGCGAAGATGGCGCGAAGCCGCGCGCCGCGCCGGCGTGTGTTCCGCCCGCACCGAGAGACCGCGCCGACCGCAATGAGGCTCCGCTAGGTTGCAGCCTATATTTATAATGTTTGGAATTTATGTTACTATGCAACGATCGTAGTACGCGTTCATTCATAGACCAATGGTTACTTGTGAATATTTTGTTTTGCATGTTGTTTCGTCTGATTTTTAAAACGGAATCTTATTGGATTGTAAAATAATGTAGGCTATTTTATTGGTTAAGGACATTTGTAAATTTTGTATATAAACCGTGTAATTTTCTCAATAAATTAATTCAGCTCAGGACCACTCTGAAGAAAGATCTCTTATTTCAAGAAAACCTCTCCAGCTTCTGCAAGCCTTCAGCTCCACTGTAAGAGACCTGCCAGGTTATTCTCGACCTGGCAGACCACCTCTTCATTGGTGACCACCGACGTTCAGGAACCGGTCATCTTCATTGGTGACCACCGACGATCAGGAACACGGGTCATCTTCATTGGTGACCCGACATTCAAGAGCACGGTAACCCCTTCACTGGACAACCAACGGGGAACCTCTGCCCCCGAAGCCCTGGACACGGATCTCATCGACGTCGAAGAACCTCTCCACGGAGAATCCCTGCTCAAGACGCCACTACGGGGAACCCCTGCCCGACGAACCATAGCCACGCAGCTACTCCTCGGCACCAACCCCTGGCCCACGGACCGGAAGCTATCCTCGTCCACCTTCACGAGCAAGATCCATCGACGCCCTCATCCACACGTCTATCAAAATGAACCCGGAGTCTGAAGACACCAAGGCACAGTCGCAGCCCCAGCCACAGAAGCCCGCCGAAGTCGCTGGAATAGCGCTGTCCATGCGCATCCCATCATTCTGGCGTGAGAGATCACGATTATGGTTCTGTCAATTCGAAGCAGCGACCAGCGACCTACACAAGAGCTCAAGCCAGCTAGCTCAGATGGTCATCGCCCAGCTGGAACGACAGGACATAGAGCAGATCGCCGACCTCCTGTACAACCCACCAGCTCCTGAAAAATACTACGAGACACTGAAGACCCGCCTCATCTCCGTCTATGAAGATTCCGATGACCGCCAGCTGCAGAAGCTACTCTCGGAAGTCGAACTCGGAGACCAGAAGCCGACGCAATTACTACGGCGCATGAAGAGCTTAGCACGAGAGAAAGTCCCTGAGTCAACCCTCCGACTCATGTGGACGAACCATCTGCCTCCACACGTCCGATCTGTCCTGGCCGTCAGCGAGTCATTTAGCACCAAAACTGCTCTCGACGAACTCGCCCTACTCGCCGACAAGATGATGGAGAATACTACATCAAGCTCACATATATCCGCCGTCGAATCAAAAAATAACAATAATACTCATCAAGAGCTCGTCGAACAAATCAAGAAATTGTCACTCGAAGTCGCTGAATTAAAAAACAACCATTGGAATAACCGCAGAAATTATAATCGAAGTTACAATTCATTCAAATCGCCGTATCGCGGACGGAGTCGCTCAAGGACACCACAGCGAGAAATCATACGATCGCAGGCGCCAATGAACAACGCCGCTCCCGACGCACCGTCCCCGCCCCCGCCGCCATATTGCTATTACCATCGCCGCTTCGGGAACAATGCAAGAAAATGTACATCGCCGTGTGACTTCGATAAATCAAATAATACGAAGTCGGAAAACTTTCATCAACATTAGACGCGGCGGACTCTAATGTCATAAGAAATTACCGCCTATTTATAACCGACAAGAAGAACAACATTTCATTTCTCATCGACACTGGAGCAAATATTTCTGTCTTGCCGCCAACTAGCAAACAGAAACTACAGCCACTCGATTTTCAACTCTATGCAGCAAACAATACGGTTATACCTACATATGGCGAAAAAACAATAGAACTCGATTTGAACCTGCGACGACCATTCAAATGGACTTTCATCATTGCGAAAGTCAGTAAGCCCATCATCGGAGCTGACTTTCTCACACATCACCAACTCGTCGTCGACATCAAGAACAAGAAATTAATAGATGGAAGAACAAATTTATCAACCGAGTCATTCATACAAGAATCCACGCAACCAACCATCCGAAGCATTGACGTCTCACAACAATATCATAACATCTTAGCGGACTATCCGGGAACAACAAGATTAACAGCTATGAAGCTCACTCCACTCACTAAAGTCGAGCATTACATCGAAACAAAAGGGCCGCCGATCCACAGCCGCGCTCGCCCAATACCGCCTCACCGCTATGAACTCGTACGACGTGAGTTCGAAAATATGATCCAGCAAGGTCTTTGCCGCCCAAGCAAGAGCCCATGGTCATCACCGCTTCACATAGTACCCAAGAAGAATGGCGATATTCGCATAGTTGGTGATTACAGACGATTGAATGCTATCACCATACCAGATAGATACCCGGTGCCACGCGTCAAAGATTTCACATTCCATCTATCAAACATGAAGATTTTTTCTACTATCGATCTCAACCGCGCATACCATCAAGTAAACGTCCGAGAAGAAGATATCGAAAAAACCGCCATCATCAGTCCAATGGGTTTATTCGAATTTATGAAGATGGTACCAGGCCTACGTAACAGCGGACAAACATTCCAACGTTTTATCCATGAAGTACTGCGAGGACTTGACTTCGTCTACGCTTTCATCGACGATTTATTAATTGCAAGCCCAGATCAAACCACGCACGAAAAACATCTGCGTACCGTACTTCAAAGATTAGAACAAAACGGCGTAACAATAAATCCCGCCAAATGCGTGTTTGGTCAAACGCAAGTAAAATTCCTCGGATTCACCGTCAGCAATACCGGAATAAGACCGCCCGATGACAAAGTCGCAGCAATTCAAAACTTCCCGCTACCTACTACAATCGAAGAACTTCGACGTTTCCTTGGTATGATCAACTTCTACCGTGACCACATACCAAGAGCCGCCGACTTACAAGCACCACTTCATTCATATCTACATAACTGCAAGAAACGCGACAAGACTAAGATCGAATGGAATAGCGAAGCTACAAAGTCGTTCGAAGCGTGTAAAAATGCGATTAAAAACGCAACCTTAATAGCGCACCCTTCACACGACGCGCCGCTCGCTATATTTACCGACGCTTCCGACTCATCCGCTGGTTCCGTACTACAACAATATATCAACTCGTCATGGCAACCGCTTGGCTACTTTTCGAAGAAATTCTCCGACGCACAAAGGAAATACTCAGCTTTCGACCGGGAACTACTCGCAATATATATGAGTATCAAGCATTTCCGAAAAACATTTGAAGGACGATCTCTAATCATTTTCACGGACCACAAACCGCTCACATTCGTATTACAAAAATCGCCGTCAACATCCGAAACTCCACGACGCGCGAGACAATTGATGTTTATCAGCGAGTTCACGACAGACATTCGCCACGTCAGCGGAAAAGACAACGTAGTCGCAGACGCATTATCGCGAATACCTACTCCGATCGACAGTATCAATTGTCCGACGTCACTCGACTACGAAGAAATTGCACAGGCGCAAGAAAATGATATCGATATTATCAAACAATTATCGCAACAGAGTAATTTATCGATCAAAAAAATTACTTTACCTACTTCATCAAGATCCATTTACTGCGAGATATCAACAAACAACATCCGTCCGTATCTCCCGGAAGCATTTCGAAGAAAAGCGTTTGAACTTATCCATGGCGTCAGTCATCCCGGAATTCGCACTACAAGAAGAATGATAAGCAATAAATTCTTCTGGCCGTCAATGAATACTGATATCGGAAATTGGGCAAAACAATGTATGAACTGTCAACAATGTAAAGTACAACGCCACACGTCGAGCAGTCTATCTCAGTTCCCATCAGCTGATCGATTTCAACACGTTCACATCGATGTCGTCGGACCGCTGCCTACATCACCCGAAGGACATAAATACCTACTCACTATGATCGACCGCGCCACTAAATGGTGTGAGGCGATTCCAACGGACGAAACCTCCGCGGAATTTATTGCGAAGATATTATACGAACATTGGATAACACGGTTCGGTTCGCCTGCCATTATTACAACGGACCAAGGTCGAAATTTTGAAAGCCGTCTGTTCAATAAATTACTGCAAGCATTTGGTATACAACGGATTCGCACTTCATCGTACCACCCGCAAGCTAATGGGATGGTCGAAAGATTCCATAGAGTTTTAAAAACTGCTCTGAAAACTCGCTTATCAGAACAACAGTCTACGTGGGTAAGCGAGTTACCTACAGTTTTAATGGGACTACGCGCCGCGATCCGTGCCGACACAGGAGTTTCAGCCGCTCAACTTACATATGGCTACAACATTCGACTCCCATCCGATTTCTTCACAACCACGCAGACATCAGACGAAATGGATTACGATTACGTCAGCCGATTACGCGAAACAATCGAATCTATGAAGCCACGTCAAGAATCAAACATACACGGGAACAAGAAATCAATCTTCATTCATAAAGATTTGCAAACTTGCGAATACGTATTTATCCGAACCGACGCAGTAAAACGACCCTTACAGCCTACGTACGAAGGTCCATACAAAGTATTAGAACGAAACGGAAAACTTTTCAAGCTTTTACTACCCGATCGACGCTCACCTGTTATCTCCATTGACCGATTGAAACCTGCCTACACCGTCAATGAAAATACTACCGAAGAGTACACGAGCGAGACAGAAACAACTGCTACGTCACAGGCGAAATCTTACGAGGAACCGACCGCAAGCGCAAGTCCGTCACCCGATCGAGCCCCTAGCATGCCAAGGCCAATCTTGAAGATTACACGTGCCGGACGAAATATAAAACTGCCGGTACGCTTTCGCTAGGAGGGGACTCCTGTAGCGACGCGCGACACAGCGACGCGATAGCTACGTACCTACCGTGCACACCTGCGCCAACTTGCGTTGCCATAGCAACAGAGCAGTGCGCGCTACCTAGTTACCGTGCACGTATATCTATGCATACCTACATACCTATACAAACCTATGCAACCTGTGAAGACCTGTACCTGTACCTGATACCTCAAAACCATACCAAGGATAAGTACCAGGAAGGGAAAGGAAGATCAATATTAAATAACAACACAACTCAGGATTTAATATAAAAGCAAGCGACTCAATGACGTTCCGCATCATGATCATAATTTCATCTTGAAAAAGACGCAAGATCATGCCAGAAACATGGAGGCGAGACGGAACACTTGACGATCTTCAATCTTCATCTGCAGCACAGGATCAACTACTTCAGGCTTGAGTAAAAGAATACTTCTTCATTCTTCATGATCGTCAACAGCGAAGATGGCGCGAAGCCGCGCGCCGCGCCGGCGTGTGTTCCGCCCGCACCGAGAGACCGCGCCGACCGCAATGAGGCTCCGCTAGGTTGCAGCCTATATTTATAATGTTTGGAATTTATGTTACTATGCAACGATCGTAGTACGCGTTCATTCATAGACCAATGGTTACTTGTGAATATTTTGTTTTGCATGTTGTTTCGTCTGATTTTTAAAACGGAATCTTATTGGATTGTAAAATAATGTAGGCTATTTTATTGGTTAAGGACATTTGTAAATTTTGTATATAAACCGTGTAATTTTCTCAATAAATTAATTCAGCTCAGGACCACTCTGAAGAAAGATCTCTTATTTCAAGAAAACCTCTCCAGCTTCTGCAAGCCTTCAGCTCCACTGTAAGAGACCTGCCAGGTTATTCTCGACCTGGCAGACCACCTCTTCACTTTATTGAATACTTAAATATATTATAAAATTATAACGTTTTATTTTATATTTTACCGACATTCTATTAAGATTACAAAAATATTCGATTACAATTGCCTTGTTATTATGTCACATCACTACAAAAACAAAAAGTTGATATAACTTGGATATAACCTTGAACGAGCGCGTTTGACGTGGTTTTCTTTTAAAAGGTATCGTTTTTATATTTGTTATTTAAGTAATAGGGAATATGCATGTCATTCAAATTTAAGTAAATATTTTTTGTACAGTCGTTACCGCTAAAATAATGATATCTGTCACATTATTTTCTATTTAATCTTTTTAAAATCACTAAAATAAATTTATAAAAAGTGCAAATTTTACGAGGCAAATTTAAAATGTCGAAACGCAACGCTATTGGTTAGACATCGGCGTGACGTCATCCTTCGCGATGGACATGTCAAAAACATAATAGAACTAGCTGTTTTCATTTATATTTCAGTTAATTTGATTGCTTTCAGAGTTTATCGTATACTTCTTGCGTGATTTTTGTTTGTTAGTGGTGTGTTGAATGACTAACAATGTCTGAAAGTGGATTTCAAAAGGCGCAGTCGGATAATCTTCCGAAAATTGATGCTTTCATGATAAGTTCGTACTTCGCCTCAAATAATGATTTTACATCAGCTGAAATCAGGGGAGCCAAAGCTGCAAGGTGAGGAAGTGATAGGTACATGGATATTTAATTTAGGTACATGGTTCTCGTACAGTTTTTCTATGTAATTCATAAAAGTCTTTAACATAACCTGTAAAGATTTAACCATTTACCTTCTGCATACAAATTATACTATATCCTTCATATCACATTTTAGGAATAAATGGTTGTTAATAAATAAATCCGTGTTTGGGAATACTTTATAATCAAATCTGTTTTTATCCCAGATCTGAACGAGAATCTTACAACAACTTTTCAGGATTTGTACTTTTGTAAGCCAAATTAAACCAAAACTATTAATATTTGGTAGAAATAATTATTTTCTTCTTACGTTAAAATGATCTTCGCAACAGTATGCAGTGCTTTTTGTAGATATAATATCTCTTTTCACAATTTTACACCACTTTTTTCTTATATAAGCGTCCCGTGGAACATGAAAAAATACTTTGTCCGGTGCGTTCCATCTCGTATTCTTGCACATATGTAGGTACAATACAGTACTTAAAATAAGGTCTTCGGTTTCCATCCATACTTCCGTTTATGAAATTAAACTAGGAAACGTAAATTTAATACTATAAAATACTCTTTCTCAACCTCGCTCATAACCACTTGTTAGTAAACAACTCCAACCTGACGAACGATGACGTCACCATAGAACGCGCCAAAAGGGCGGCGTTTGAATCGGCCTTATGTCATTGCAATTTTCATTAATTAATTTAAAATAAATTTGGACTTTCCCATGACTCGTATATTTTTTTACGGTATTATATTAACATAAATAAGCTATAAAAACAATTTAAAAAAATCATGCATATTCCCTATTGTAATAATTTTAGCCCAAGATTAATACATTTATTGTAAGTTGGCATAATTATTCGATTTAATGTTTGATTTTAATGTTATCACTCGTTAATAAGGCAATTAAAAGATATTAAAAAATTGACAATTAATTGTACGCCAGTTCAAAGTTACATCGCCCAGTCGATCATGATCTGTCAGGGACGCATTCTTAGCCCGGCCAGACCATAGGTATAGTAACGCTCATGTTATTAATGTCATTTTGACAACTATGTCCGAAATGTTATAGGAAATAAATGTTATTTTACACAAAATGTTATTTTAGCACATAGAAAGCCACTTTTCTTTCACGAAAATGAACAGTTTTTGTCATTTTAGCACAAAAAAGACACTTAAAGTAAAAAGACAAACATGAGACAAACTGTGACATTCAAACTCACTGACAAGTAATTTACGATGACGTTTAGAAACTAAACATTGCCAGTAAAACGAATTAGTTCCATGAGTTTACCGCAATATGGCGAGGTTTTTTATATTTCTGGTCAACCTATATATGGTAGTAAAGTATGGATTTCATTTAAGTATGCTTTTTGTTTTGTTTTTAAATTTTTATTTATATAAAACTAATTGTACTTTTTTTTATTATTCCAGATAATGAGGCTTCCTGGCTGAAACGAAAGCTAAAAGATCTGGATCCATTGAATATGTACTATTATAGACAACTATGGAACCCTCCAGGAAACACTTTTGTTGAAGTAGTCAGTGGGATTCATATACACGTAAACATGGATATCGAGCTGTTAACTTTATGGTTGGCCAAGGTAAACTATTCTAGTATTTCATTTGGTTTTATTTTGTGCCATAAATATATGTTCACAGGATGTGAGTGTTCAAGATATGACCACAGCTATCATCTGAATATCAATAACGATAGATATTTAATGCATTAAAACAATATTTAAAATATGTTATGTTGCTTACAAACACATTTAGGGAAGATAAGTAGGTACCTACCTCCATATTACTTCGTAATAATTTGCAGGTGAGAATGTTTACTTGTTTCATAGGTATTTCTTAGAATGTTAATTTTCTAAAGTTAGGTTTTAGTTATTTAACATCATTTTTATAAATTTTTTGATGAAACTTTACTTGCGATAAGTACATTAAAAAGTTAATGTTATTGTTATTTAAATAATATCTATAGTCAGGGTGTCAACCCCGAAATAGGTGACATCCCAGGGCCCCCTCCATGATAGTAGTTTATTAACATATAAATTCCAAACAAAATAAAATAAACAAGTTAATAAATGTATGGATATTCCAGGTGTTATGTTCAAGCACGTTGCAAGAATGGGAGTGTATTTGGGGTAACCTGAAAGAATTTGGAGATGCAAAAACATTAGATATGTTCCACAACTCCATTATGTCAGTATCACGAACAGAGAAAAACTATCGCACAGACACTACTTGGTCTTGCTTGATGTATTGCTATAAAAATCTTTTCCATTGTATGAGAGTAAGTAGAATCTTTTTTTTTTATTGTCATAATAGTCCCTATAAATGGAAATTAATGACATTAACATAACTAAAACAGACTTCAAAATCGATAATAGGGAATATGCATGATTATTATTTATTATTTTTGTAACTTTTGTTTAGTATCATAAAAATATATTTTTAATGAAAAAAGTCTACAATTAGTCAACGGACTTCAAAAAAAGGAGGAGGTTTTCAATTATTTAACTGTGTTTTATTTTTTATTTATGTGTGTTAACCTCATAACGTCGTTGGGGGGGGACCGATTTTGATATTTCTTTTTACTTTCGAAAGCTAGTGATTGCCGCCTGGGGCCGTATCATGAAGTCTTAATTCCAGACAGTTTAGGTACTTTCACGTGTGGGTGACAGAGACAGCGCCATATTACCTGTAAGGCGCTGTCTCGGTCACCTTAATTATTACTTTTTGCAAAAATAAAATAACGGACTTCAACCTCGATAAGCAGAGATAACTCAAAAACTCCTCGCCAGATGGCGCTCAATTCAACATGTATGTGTAAAGTTCTCGTCACTACAAATTAATTAAGCCCAAACACTAGATAACTGCAGTAAATCGTTGAAGAGTTCCCTCGACTGTCTTTCGGCTTCATCAGATCGACTCCAGGTTATTATTATTTATTTATATTATTATTATTATTATTTGAAGTCGGTTAAAAAGTAATGTTAAAGGTTTTTATTTTACTAAAGAAATCACTTAAATTTGTATTAAATGCATATTCCCTGCTAATAAAATGACCATTATCATCAATATAAAAATATAAAAATCACGATATTAATGTCTTATAAGCACCTATAGATACCTGATTTATAATAATAATAATAAAATTTTACATTTGTTACTAGTTTTGTGAAGGATCTTGGCATTCATAACGATTGCTCGCTAAGCTGGAGCATGCAAGTGAACGAAGTCTGCCGTTCTGTCACTGCCACGCTAACTTTTCTTAATCGTGTGAAAAATTTCTTGCCTATCAAGACTAAAATATGTCTCGTACAAGCGCTCATTTTCCCGATCATCGATTATGGTGATGTGTGCTGTGTTGATGTCAGTGAGACTCTTCTAGCCAAGCTGGATCGTCTCATAAACAGTGCCGTACGCTTTGTCTTCTGCCTTCGCAAGGTTGTTCATGTTACCTCATATCGTCGTAAGCTTAAATGGCTTGATATCCGGGAGCGACGGCACATTAGATTACTCTCTTCCCTTTCTACTATTCTCTTTGACTCCCGCACTCCCGATTATTTGGAATCCAGATTTCAATTCTTATCTTCCTCTCATGATCGTCACCTTCGGTCTACTGATTTCCTTCCCCTTTCTATCCCGCTTCATCGATCTGGTTTCATCTCCAACTCCTTTGCGGTCCAAGCTGCTCGGCGGTGGAATGCTCTTCCTGAACAACTGAGAAGACCAGCTAACAGGATTATCTTCAAAAAGAAACTAATGGCACACCTGTTAGAAAGTTGCTGAAAAATCCATCTTATGTCTGACATTATTCATATTCATTATTTATGTATTATGTATAATATGTATATTTATTTAATTTATACTAGCGAACCGCCCTCGCTTCGCTTCGGGACCCGTAAGTATCAACCGCGTAGGTCCCGCTCCCGTAGGAATTTCGGGAAGATAATAAACTATCACCAAAATTAATTCAGGTTAAATTAAATTAAACTTAGAAATAAAGCTTACGACAAAATAATAGCAAAGTAGCAAAGGATCACAGCAAGATTAATTCAGATTAAACTTGGAAACGCGGCAAGTTTGGTATGGCAGTGGGTTCGACCAAATTTGATTACCATAAAAACGGTTCTAGTGTGTTAATCTTAAAAGATAGACATAAACTGTCGTGGACATTTTTTTAGATCATTTCAAGAGGAATAATTCTTTCATACATATATTTTTGGTATCTTGAATCGTTTTCGCAACGCATGCAACGAAAGCCCTCGAGAATGAATAATTTTCCCCGTTTTTTCCACATTTTCCATTATTTATTCGCTCCTAATTGTTGCAGCGTGATGTTATACCTATAGCCTATAGCCTTCCTCGATAAAAGGTCTATTCAACACAAAAAAAAAATTTCAATTCGAACCAGTAGTTCCTGAGATTAGCGCGTTCAACCAAACAAACAAACAAACAAAAAACTCTTCAGCTTTATAATATTAGTATAGATATATGTATATATTCATAAGTATATATATTATGTATTTGTATATATGTTACCGTTAAAATGCATAATAAGTTAATGTGCACATTAATTAGGTAATCTGCAGATTCACTGATACCATTCGTTAGTGTAAAATTTGCACTTTACCCAGTTAGTCTGCACAGCAACGGATGGTACATCGTTAAATTGCGGAAGACTGGCTACCAAAGTACCAATTTGTGTTGATGTCGTGGCCACATCGTAGATTTGCTCACATCATGAAATGATCGACCATATCATGAAATGGTCGCATTTCATGAAATGGTCAACTCAGTTTGGCCAGATCGTAAAATCGTCTACGTTTCACGATTTGGTCATCAACGTTTGGCCGAATCGTAAAAACGCGGAAAATAGGGCATAACTTCGAACCGTGACGTCTCCGGCGCTGCGGAAGGTGCAGCCCCTTCGCCCTTGCGTAACAAAGCACAGACACCCACGCTCGCCTGCGCAGCTTCGGCTTGCTGGTCGCCTTAGGCGACCAGCCTCAGCCGCTCCGGCTCGCCCGGGTGTCTGCGTTTTGTTACAGCGGGCGGGTGCTGCCCTCCCTCCGCGCCTCCGGGTTCTAAAAACACTCTAGGGGTAGGGCATACAAGACTACGTGGAGTAGGTGTAGGCTAATTCGGTTATGTAACCAATTCGACCCTCGCAACTGTTACGAACCCTCTGCGGGCTTGTCAGTGGTGACGTTTAGAAAGTAAAACTGGCACGCAGCCCTCTGCCGGCTTCTCGCGCCATACAACTTGTATAGGCAATATTAACCTACGCCAAACGTTATTCGTGTTCGTTATAACCATTCGTTAAAGCAAGAACAAGTTAGCTTGTAAGACACCGACACAAGGTTCAGTTTCATACAAAAAAAAAATTATGCTCAGTACAAAATCAGCCCTCGAGTGCGATTTTCCCGCGCTTCGACCTCGTAAGTTTGTTTTGTGTTTTTGAGTGTTTGTGCAAGTGAATTCATAAATAAACAATGCCTTACGTAGTACAATTCATTTATTTAGTCTATTTTAATGTTTTCGTGTAGATTCTATTTTGATTTCATGTAGAAATACGTCTGTGTTGCTCATGACATCTCTCGCTAGCGGATAAAAAGCTCGTTAATTGTTGTAATTAGTGCTAATCAATAAATAAACTAATCATATTTCATATTACAAATACAGTAAATCCAAAGTATTGATAGTTTTTATGAAATCAAAGATAAAATGAGACGCGAGCGTCTTTTGGCCGCGCGCCGTCATTGCGCAGGTCAGGGTCATCGAAGATCTGTGCGTAGTAATGAACGGATGTGGCATGGAAGTTTAATATTTTTATACCGTTGTGAAGATTATTTTACGATTACGAGTAAGATTTATTATGGGCTTAGAATAGTAACACGGAAATATTAATCACTCAATCTAATTAAATTGATCATATTTTAACTTTGTATAATTCCCGTAACTTACCAAAACACCTTTTATAGATTACAAATAATAAAATAAAATATTTCTGTTTGTAATTGCGATCCAAAATGAAAAAACATGCCAAATCGGCAACATTATTTTTATACATAATTTACAAAATGTCACATTCAGTACATAACATCCAGGGATCTTTGTCCTCAAAAGTACTAAAATCACGATTTTTGTGTACTTATTTTTAAATATTCTTGTAAGTATAGCAGGTATTAATATTTTTCTTTATTATATTGGACCTTTTATTCAATTTTCCATAAAGCAAGCAATCTATGAGAAATTGTGAATACTGTTACGTGTCAGGAGTACTGGGTTCGAGAAAATGCCAAGATGTACCATAAAGACTTTATTGTACTCGTAGATACACAATTACACACTGTACACAGTACACACCACAACACTATGCACGTAGGTACTCGTAAACACACTCGTGGAACACTGTATCGCTCGTAGAAATCACTTCACTTCTCACTGGTATCGCTCGTAGGTATTATCGCTGGTATCTTACTGGTTTCGCTTCCGAAACTAGAATGTCCGCCGTTTACCGAGTGCCCCTTTTTATACCACTCACGCACCATTCATGGCAATCGAGAATATTCCCGCTAAGTCCGGACCCGCGTCGAATAAAGTTCGAGTATGTTCCTTGCAACCGACTTTCGCGCGTATGACTATTGCCGTGAGGTCAAAGCGTTGTGCGTACTTTCGAGATGGGCACGCGCGCTATTGTTCTATTGTCTGCCTGGCATGTTTATGCCGACGCGGCAGTCGAGCGATCGAGCGACGCGGGTTTGCGCGGGGACGTATCGATGCTGACTGCCGCGTCGGCCGACCGAATGAGCTGCGTCCGCGCAGTGCCCCGCTAGGGACGCGGGGTAGCGGCAGTGGCTTCGGCCGACGGCCGGCAATGCTCGGCTCGCCTCGGTGGTCAGGCGAGCGCGATTGCGTTCGGAACTCCACAGCGCTCGAGGTTTGATTCTGTGGAGTGTCGCTGTCCGTGCTCGTGCGTGATGTATGTATGTAGTGTGTATGTGTATATAGTATAGTATATATGTATGTGTGATGAATAATATAAACATAATATATTACATAAGTGTATGTGTAAGTGTATACGTGTGATATATAATAAACTACATATACATAGTGCAAATGTGGAACGTAGGTTCCCACAGCCCCTATTGTTTATTGTTTAGCGAGTAGATACGCCAGGGCTGTCACATTGCCCCCCTCTTAGTCATGCTCGTCCCGAGCATTATTCGATCCATGAAATGGTGCCAATCTGTCCACGTGCACGATCTTCGGCTTTCTTCTGTCCCCCTGTCTGATCCGGTAGGTCACGTCATTAATCCTCGTGACAACTGTGTAAGGGCCTTCCCATCGTGCTTGTAGCTTCGGTGACTTCCCTTTCTTCCGCAGTGGATTGTGCAACCATACAGAATCTCCCTCCTTGAAACCATGTTTCCGAGCATCGCGATCGTAGAGGGTTTTCATCTTTTCGCTGGTCTTCAAACATTGCTCCCTTACAAGATCATGTGTCTCGTCCAATTGTTTCCGTAAGTCCGCGATGTATTCAACTGTTGGTTTCGGGGCATCTGGCGGTGTTCCGGTCAGCAAATCCAACGGCAGACGCATTTCTCTTCCGAAGTTAACTTTAGCGGGTGTAAATCCCGTGGACTCGTGTATGGCAGACCGATATGACATCAGGAAAAGAGGAGTCGCTGATGTTCCTCGACGACCTTGGCCAAGTGATTTTCCAACGTTTGGTTGAATCTCTCCACCATGCCGTCGGATTGAGGATGCGCCGGTGTGGTACGTGTCTTATTTATTCCCAAAAGATCACACATCTCCTGGAATAACGTTGACTCGAAGTTCCTGCCTTGGTCGCTGTGTAACTCCAATGGTACACCAAAGCGGCATACTACCTCCTGGACAAGTTTCTTGGCCACGGTCTTCGCCTCTTGGTTCGGAGTTGCAAACGCTTCCGGCCATTTACTGAAGTAGTCTTGAACCACGATGATGAATCTATTCCCGTCTTCCGTCTGAGGGAATGGCCCAGCAACGTCTATGGCGATTCTTTCCCACGGGCCTCCGAAGTTGTACAGCTGTAGTTTCCCTTTGGATCTAGTGCGGGGCCCTTTTACTGAAACGCACACTGTACACTTTCAGCACCAATCTTCGACGTCCTCTCGACACCGCACCCAATAAAAGCGTTCTCGTATCTTTACGAGGGTTTTCTTGATGCCGAGGTGCCCACCAGAAGTGCCATCGTGTACAAGCTTCAGCAAATCAGCCACTTTGCTCTTAGGAATAACCATTTGCAAGGTTTTTTCCTTTCCGTTGAGAGACTCCCAGCTCCGATAAAGCATGCCATTCTCCAATATAAGGCTGTCCCATTGAGCCCAGTATGCCTTAGTCGTCGCGCTTGATGCTGACACATCACTCCACAGGGGCCTCTGTCCTTTGGCTTTCCATTCCATGATCAGGCTGAGGTCTTTATCTTCCTTCTGAGCTTGGCTTACTTGCTCCCTTCCCCAAGACTCGTCTAGGTCCTGCATCCTTATCACCCTGACCTCTTCTTTAGCCTCATGCTTGAAGCAACGTCGACCTTCTTCGGAGCATGGGCGTTGTGACAGAGCGTCGGCATTCTTCGGCTTAGGCGCCTTCGGGATCTTCGTAGGAGGCTTCGCGGTCTTCTTAGCGGTGGCAGCGGCGGCGGCGGCTTCTAGCTCCTGCACTTGCGTAGCCCTCCACACCGATTTCGGTTGTTTCCGTGCCCGGCAGCTAAGCCTAATATGACCTCGTTCACCGCATCCGTAGCAGATAGGCCCAGTACGAGGTTGAATCGTCGCTACGACTTCGCGCACCTTATAACCTTTACAGTCACTTCGTACCGCTTCTACTTCAAGGGCATACGCTAAAGCTGCTTCCAACGTGGCGTGATGACCCAAGCGCACCGTTGCTCTCACTTCGGGATCCCGTATACCGCTGACAAACGCCTCTAATACTTTGTCTTCTACCGGTGTGGAACTCGAAGCATAGGCTCGACGTACGAGGCGCTCGATCTCCGTAGCCCATTGCTGCAGTCCTTCGCTCGACTTCTGTACTCGGTCTTTAAGTTGCGCGCGGTACAAGTGCTCCAGGTGCTTTTCCCCGTATCGAGCTTCCAAGGCCTTGAATAGCGACTCCAAGGTGCGTCGATCGGCGGGCAGGTTCTCAAGCACCAGCAGTGCCTCCCCTCGAAGAGCTAGTGTGAGCGCCGCCAATGAGTGCTCGTCCTCCCAGCCATTCCCATTAGCGACTATCTCAAACTGGTGCCTAAACGCCGTCCACGAAGTCGTGCTTTCGAAACTTGGGACCTTAAAATTCGGGGCCCCAGGACATGGACTGGTTGCTGCCGTGCCCAAAACCATCATTTTTTGCAGCTTATTGTCCAAATCCACGAGCCTAGTTTCGTGGAAGTTCACTGACGCACTGAGGCTGTTGATTGATGCGTCATGGCTTTTGAGGGCTTGGTCGTGCTCGGATGTACGCGCCTTTACCAATTCCAGGTCCTCTTTCACGACGTTCAAATCTCCCTGGAAACCATCCAGCTTTGCGTCGATTGCCTCCATGGTTTTGCGCTGGCTCTTCATGTCTTCGCGCTGGCTCTTTATGTCCTCGCGCAGGCTCTCCATTGCTTCGCGCTGGCTCCCCAACAGTTTACTTTCCAGGCTCTCCATTGTAGGGTTGCCAGATCGATTCTTCCTGTTATCGGGATCAATAACAGATTTTTCGGGATTTTAGGGCTTTGGTCGGGAGAAATAAAAAAATAAGTTAATAATATACTAAGTAAACAAACATATTTTTGCATTGCACTGTAGATATAAGAAAAAAAAACATAGTAGGTATTTGTGACACGTAAGATAAGAACCGAATGAGCATGTTTATTGTTTTTGTTCTTGCCGTAAGTACTTGTTATTTTTTTTTACCGCGTTTAACAACTTTTGAGCTTTATCGTTATTCAAAAAGGTCTTAAAATTTAAACAATTTTCGTCAAAATTTAAACGAATTATTAATTCCGCCTTTATTAAATCTATGCTCATTCGGTTCCTTTCTTTTGAGTATAAATTATTAAGTATTAAGTCAGACGGAGTGCATTGCAATGTTTTTTCGCTCTGCGCCAAGCGCCCAAGTGGTTTGCAAGTTTCGTTTGACGAAAATGTGAACTTAAAATTATCGAACTTGTTTTTCGGGAGATTATTTGCTTTGTCGGGAGTCGGGAGGACGTACAAAAATTCGGGAGAATCCCGCCAATTCCCGACCGTCTGGCAACCCTACTCCATTGCCTTGCGCTGGCTTTCCATGAATTCGCGCTGGCTCTGCTGTAAGGCGGCTAATAACGAGGCCATATCCAATGAACTTGCTGATGCAGCAGATGTAGTCGGTGGTCCAGCGGTGGTCTCCGTTTCCATGCGGTCACGACCCGGCGACTCCATCCGCGCGGCATCCAATGCCGTCTGCCGTCGCGTACGAATCCCTTCTTCACTTTGCGGTACTACAGGCATTCCGCTTCTGTCACCAATTGTTACGTGTCAGGAGTACTGGGTTCGAGAAAATGCCAAGATGTACCACAAAGACTTTATGTACTCGTAGATACACAATTACACACTGTACACATTACACACCACAACACTATGCACGTAGGTACTCGTAAACACACTCGTCGAACACTGTATCGCTCCTAGGTATCGCTGGTATCTTCCTGGTTTCGCTTCCGAAACTAAAATGTCCGCCGTTTACCGAGTGCCCCGTTTTATACCACTCACGCACCATTCATGGCAATCGAGAATATTCCCGCTAAGTCCGGACCCGCGTCGAATAAAGTCCGCGTCGAGTATGTTCCTTGCAACCGACTTTCGCCCGTATGACTATTGCCGTGAGGTCAAAGCGTCGTGCGTACTTTCGAGATGGGCACGCGCGCTATTGTTCTATTGTCCGCCTGGCATGTTTATGGCCCCTATTGTTTATTGTTTAGCGAGTAGATACGCCAGGGCTGTCACAATACTTTTTGTTTTATCGACAATAACTTGAAGTCACTACTTTACTAGGACATTTCATTTCAGCTTCATTTTATCGCTTGGGATTCGAAAATAAACAACGCTATTCGTCTGGCACTGTTATTAAAACAAGTTCGTAACCCAACCTAAATGTAAACACATAAATCAATCCACTTTAGTCGTTCGCTCGCCGTACGAACCACTTCAAAGTTCGTGTTTATTTTATGAGATGCGATAACGTGGACACGTTCGCTCTGATTTTAAAATGGTTCGTTTGTAAAAATTTTGTATGACAACATGGTATTTTATAGTTTTAATAAAATGTAAATAATAGAATAAATTTTATAATAAACCAAAGAAATCAAATAAATATTCCATTTTACCATTTATTACTTCACATGAATTGTTTTTTTACTTTCCCTTAGATTGTCATTAACCTCAATAACTGCCTAATGTTATATATCTGATTACGTAAATACAGTTTTATAGGAAATTTAATGGAGATTCCAAATATGTACACAAGTATTAGGGAATCTTGGATAATATGGATGGAATCGGCGAAAGAATGTCACGGGGGTGAATCCGGCGGGGGTGGTTTTTTTGGTGCGCCAGCAGTTTGACACAAAAAATTATGACACCAAAAAGTGTAACAGTAGAGAGGCCTACACCTGTTATTAATTTTTTTTATTTAAACAAGAACCGATTTTATAGACTTTACCGTATGCATGGTCGTTAGTCTGCAGATATATATTTATACGTTATATTTAGTAAGATTAATTTACACTTATAATCTTTTATATACTTTTGTGTATACCTTACCTATATGTTTAATTTTTCATTCCTTAAATTAGTTTATTTATACCGCTCATCGTGTTTCTCTGTTTGGCCTAATGGTTAGCTGGTAGAGAATGCACCTAGCATTAAGCTCGCCATTTTGTACCGTAGGTAATATGCGTTTATTGTGGTCAATAAAGTTTTAAATAATAAATAGTTGAGGATATAATTTTGTTAATGTCTACATCACCCAATCAAACCTTTCAATTAATTTACTGATTCAATGTTTTTAATGATTTTTCTTTTCAGTATTTGTACTTCAAAGAACCGGTATCAAACTATCAAGTGTCAAATGTCACCAACAAGTTGCTAGCAACAATATCTTGCATGCAAGAAGAGAATATGGAAGAGTTTGGCACAGTTGTCACGCCGGTGTTTGGTTACATAGCGCAGAGGAAAGGGGACTTTGAAATAAACATTTCACAAAGCTTGGAATCGCTGCCACAGAACAAACTAGGCGTCATGATTCATAATTTATTTCGGAATTAAAATTTAACTCATTGTACATGATACTTTCATTGTCCGTATCACTATAGAGAAGTTACTTTGTGTATTCAAGTATTCATAGACGTAAGACAATTTCGCTATATCGTCACAATAAAATAAAACACAATGTGGTCCTGTGTTACACACGAGGAACGCGTAGATACTAAGCGAAGTACGCCGCTTCTTGAATACCGCTCTTACCAAAGATGTATTAAATATCTAGATGGAACATCGAATCCGCGACGAAGTTGTGGCAAACTATAAGGCACTGTTTCTGTCATCTAGACGTCACCCACGCGCAAAAAGATCCTTTTACGACTGTACGGTAGACGCTAAACTTCAACTTGATTGCAGCGCAGCGTCACCAAAGGCCAAAGCGTAACTGCAACTTAGTCGATGCGTCTTAAATTACGTGAATTAGGCTGCTGGGATCTTATTTATTTATTTATCTTGTACTAATTGGATATGCATAAAAGTTGGGAAGCAATCAAAAAAAATAGTCTGGTGTATATCTATGTATACCTAATACATGCAATTACTATAATGCACGCATTACCGCATTATAATTACTAATTAAATGCGGTAATGCGTGTTCTACTAAGATAAAGTAAATAAATTTGGAAACAGGATGGGTAGGGTATGCAATAATGAGTCTAATTAAAGATTACCACTCAGCAGTAAAAAAATAGTAAAGTGTACCTAATAGAGAAAAGAATAGATAGGTAGATAGCAGGGTAAATATAGATAAAGTTATCTCAATGGCCTAATATTAATATCTTCCAACTTTTAAACAGTCCAATAATAATATTATCTCTTCCTCAAATAGGGAATATGCATGACTAGCTGTTGCCCGCGGCTCCGCCCGCGTGGAACTCAGTGTGTCACAAAGTTATTCCTGCGTTAATCCCGACCCCACACATATTAAGACACACTCCACACATCTTAAGAACAGTTGATTTTTTACTACGTTTTAGTCATACCGTACAAAAATCCGTTATGTAGATCTTGAGAAAATCGATAAAAAGACTTTAAGATATAAACGTCGGGGTTTTTTTATTCCAAACTATTATATTTTTATGTATGTATGTAATAATATGTATGTAATTATGTAGTATGTATGTATATAGTATGTATGTAATGAAAAACTACCAATGTAGTTTACTACATTGGTAGTTTTTCATTTGTAGTTTACTACATTGGTAGTTTTTCATTCGGGTGCCAAAACATAAAGACCAGAGGTCAGCTAAAGCGATGCTGACCGTCGAAAAAGCAACATAAAGTTGATCATGAGAAAAAAAGCCGGTTCGATTCCCGATATATGTATAGATATCCCGATATATAGATATTAATGAGCCCGCGACTTCATTCGCTCATGGAAGCTTTTCCCGCGTAAATCTCGATCCCGCGGGAAGTCCGGAACAAAAATTAGCTTATATAATGCTCCATAACTTCCTCTACCTCCCACTGAAAGTCCCATAAACATCTGAACCCACGACCTCATTCCCGGGTATGAGTTTTTACAGCGTCAATCCTAATCCCGCGGGAATTCAGGGATAAACAGTACCCTATATGTTGCTTCAAAACTTCCTCAATCTCCTAGTAAAGGTCGCATAAAAATTTAAGCCCGCAACTACGCGCATAGGAGTTTTTTCCGCGTAAATCTTGATCCCGCGGGAATTCCGGGATAAAAAGTAGCGTCAATGTTGCTCCACAACTTTCTTTATTTATCTCTTAATGAAAGTCCCTTAAAAATCTATTCCCGTAACTTCGCGCATAGGAGTTTTTCTCGCGTAAATCCTGATCCCGCAAGATTTCCGGGTTAATAGTGTTAATACGTAGTCTGTGTTGCTCCACAACTCCTCTATCTCCCAGTGAAAGTCCCATAAAAATCTAAGCCCGCAACTTCGCGCATATGAGGCTTTCCTGCGTGAATCCTGATCCTGCGGGAATTCCGGGATAAAAAGTAGCCTGTACATTGCCCCACAACTTCCTTTATCTCCCATCTCTATCTCCCAGTGAAATTCCCATAAAAATCTAAGCCCACGACTTCGCGCATAGGAGTTTTTCTTAGTGAATCGTGATCCCGCAAAATTCCGGGATATAAAGTAGCCTATATGTTACTTCACAATTTCCTCTATCTCCCAATGAAATTCCCATAAGAATTTAAGCCCGCGACTTCAGCATAGGAGTTTTTCCCGCGCGAATCCTGATCCCACCGGAATTCGGGGATAAAAAGTACCCTTTGTGTTGCTCCAGATCCTCCTCTATCTCCCAATGAAAGTTCTATAAAAATTAAAGTCCGCGACTGCCCGCTTTGGAGTTTTTCCCGCGCGAATCCTGATTTTCCGGGAATTTCGGGATAAAAAATAGTCTATATGTTACTTCACAACTTCCTCTATTTCCCAGTGAAAGTCCCATAATAATAAAAGCTAGTGAGTCTGCGAATAGGAGTTTTGTTCCGCGAGAATCCTGATCCCGCGGGAATTCCGGGATGAAAAGTGGATTATATGTTGCTCCACAACCTCCTCTATCTCGTAATGAGTCTCATAAAAATCTAAGCCCGCGACTTGGCGCATAAGAGTTTTCCCGCGTGATTCCTGATCCCGCCAGAATTTCGGGATAAAAGTGGCCTAAATGTTGCTCAGGAATATCCGCTATCTTCCCGTGAAAGTTCCGTAAAAATTTAAGCTCGCGACATAGGATACGTATATATTATAGTAGTTTTTTGCACGTGAATCCTGATCCCGCGGGAATTCCGGGATAAAAAATAGTCTAAATGTTGCTCAGGAATCTCCGCTATCTTCCAGTGAAAGTCCCATAAAAATCCGTTCAGCCAATCCGGAGATTAGCGCGCGCAAACAGACAAACAGACAATTTTTTTTTAATAATTTTTTTTTCAGATTCATGTTCTAGTACTGTTCCTTTTGTTTTGTCAATTTCGTAAAAAGCAGACACGACTTTTCTACGCTCTTATTATATAGATAAAGATCAGCTGTGTGTGATTTCAGAATAGGTAATATTGGAAATGGCGCCAAAACCTGAACGACAATAAATATAATTTATTGTTCGAGTTGAAATGTTCATTCCGTTTAGTTGTTCCATTTTGTTCCTTAGAGAAAACTATTAAATTCCTAGTAGCTGAACCCGCTACTTCGTACGCGCAGGAGTTTATTCCGCGTAACTCCAGATCCCGCGGGATTTCCGGGAAGACAGACTTGTTAGTTTTATATTAATGTTTGTTTAGAAGCTATTTATACCCCATACGCGAAGAAGGTTTTCCCGCGTAAATTCCGATCCCGCGGGATTTCTGGGATAAAAAATATCCTATATGTTAATCTAAGTTGCCCTCTATGTGTGTGCCAAATTTCATGAAAATCGGATCAGTAGTTTTTGCGTGAAGGAGTAACAAACAAACAAACAAATACACAAACTTTCACATCCTACTAATATCCTACTAATATTATAAATGCGAAAGTTTGTAAGGATGTATGTGTGTGTGTGTGTGTGTTTGTTGCTCTTTCACGCAAAAACTACTGAATGGATTTTCATGAAACTTTGCAGTAATATAGCTTAGACATCGGAATAACATAATTTGTTAAAATTTATAGAGATTTTTGAAGGGACTGGTTACCCGAAGCGAAGCGAGGGCGGGTTTACTAGTTTATAATATTAGTAGGATAGGATAGTAGGATTATGTTTTCTCATTTACAACGTTAATTTGTAATAATATAAGTATGTAATAGCGTAAAAATATATTACTTATGGAACTCACTTCCTTTAAAATAAAATAAAATGAGGCGTAGATGTAACACTTTTTATTCATTAATATTTTTGCCTTTTTTCACCTTATAAATATAAAATAACGTTCTTTATTATAGGGATAATGACTGTAAAAAAATATTCACTTAAACTTGAATTACACGCATATTCCCTACTGGATTACTGGGTTGGTGAACAAAATACTCACCCTTTGAGTATTTTGTAAATTTTCCGGCATGCGGGTAACTCCGATAAGTCAAAAGTGCGTGTCTTGAGAATCGATCCCGAACCGCCGAGTTAGAAGGCTGAATTCTTGACAACTAGGGTATCACCGCTTTTAAAATACATATGTAATTAGGTAATAAAAACATCAAATGATATACAGTATTATGATTATGGCAAGATTGTGTTAATTATGAACAAGACCTTATGATATAAAATGCACTTCGTAAAATAAAAATAACAAGTTTATGTTTTTTGAACTCTTCCGAAGTTACCGCAATAGTAACCAAGTCGCATGCATTTCTCGCAAAGATGTTCAGGATGGGGCCTTTCTGTATTTGTCATGTCCGTCTTACGTAATTCTCTCTGAAATAAAAACAAAATGTTAATAAATAGATACACGATCTATAAAAAGTCTATGCCGTCTTTTTCACTGTGAATCGTCTCTCGAATCGTTTGGGTTTGAAAAAATAACTGATAAAATTATCCAAAATGTTGTCGGTTTTATTTTACCTTTAATGGTTAATGGTTTTTCAGCACTTTACCTTTGTTTACTTGTAAACTAATTTGTGCAACGAGCAGAAGTGTATATGTACCTTCCTTTATAATCGAAAATGACGAAATGTCCATTAAAATTCTTACATGTATTTCTAAATCAAATGCGTTAGGTAGGCAGGTGTATTATTATTAATTATTAATTTCACCTGGTATTTATTGTTGCTTGGCAACACACTGTTTACATTTCCTCCAGATCGAATGTGAATTTTATACTATAGTGAGGCCGCGCTAACTATGCGTTCCTGAAGTCTGTCATTCGACTGGGCGATGTAACTTTGAACTGGCGTACAATTAATTGACAATTTTTTAATATCTTTTAATTGCCTTATTAACGAGTGATAACATTAAAACATTAAATCGAATAATTATGCCAACTTACAATAATTGTATTAATCTTGGGCTAAAATTATTACAAATTACTTAAATAACAAATATAAAAACAATACCTTTTAAAAGAAAACCACGTCAAACGGCGCTCGTTCAATGTTATATCCATGTCATATCAACTTTTTGTTTTTGTAGTGATGTGACATAATAACAAGGCAATTGTAATTGAATATTTTTGTAATCTTAATACAATGTCGGTAAAATATAAAATAAAACGTTATAATTTTATAATATATTATACAGGGTGTCCCGTAAGTAGTGGACCAAAGGGATGTGGGTGATAGGGGGGGTCTCGGTCTATGTCAAACACAAAATTTTATTGGCCTAGGCCTTATAGTTTTGAAGTTATGAAATTTTTAAGGATTTTTTATAAAACTTGGCACCTTGAATACTAATAGTATTTGAAATATTAGTTTTTTTTTACAATTTTAAGTTTGTTTTATTTAATACAGACAGTAAAACATATTTGCTGGTTATTTTAAAAGTTTTCCAGTTCAAATCATTAGTAGGATAAGAATTAATCATGTCTTAATTTCTTAATTTTGGCAAAATTTTAATTACACAAAATGCAACATGATCTTTGATACATCGTGGTGTAAAAAAAATGTATGGACACCTGGTGGACCTTTATTTTAAAAACAAGTACAGCTTTTATCAATTCCAAAAAGGTATAAATATGTTGGTTAATATCGACTAAACTTATGATAAATAAAAATACATTTGTGAAAAACAAATCCATTTATTTACATAAAATGCTCAAAATGTCTTCCCCTAGCTCTTATGCATAATCTACATCGTCTTATAAATTTCTTTTCAATTTTCTTAAATCTAGCATAATATTTTTAACTATTTCGACCACTCCGTTTAATTTTTCTCTCAGTTCTCTTTCATTGTTGATAGTCTTCTCATAGATCGCCTCCTTAAAATAGCCCCATAAAAATAATCTATTGGATTGAGATCAGGTGATCGTGGAGGCCATGCCATTGTACCTCCACGTCCAATCCATCGATTTGGATAAGTTTCATAAAAATTAATCACTCCCCGTGAGTAGTGGGCGGGTGCACCATCGTGTTGCAGCCACATCGTCTCGCGTACATCTTGTGGTACATCTACCAATAAACTATATTAAGATTATATCTTAAAAAATGTAAATAAAACGATCAATGTCCAACTCACAAGCACAAGCAAGGTTTCAAAAACGTCTTTTACTTAGTAAAAGAAATGAAATAAAAACACGTGTGAAGAGCCGAACTATGAATGAGTAAAACTCGAGAGTCCTGCGAGAGTATTGAAGTAAAAACAGGAGAGGGGGCGGAAGACGTCAACCAATAGCGGCTGAGTATAAAAAACTAGCGACCCGACCAGGAATGAAACAGCGATATGGTTTTCAGAAAGTTGCATTGTTCGTAAACATTTCTGGAAACTTGGGTAAAGTCATTAACGTTGTATTTTTTTATAACTATTACTTAATTAGCTGTATTATTGTTATACGTTTTTAAACTCAGTATGGCCTACAGATGTTTTTAAAATAAAGTTCCACCAGGTGTCCATACATTTTTTTTACACCACGATGTATCAAAGATCATGTTGCATTTTGTGTAATTAAAATTTTGCCAAAATTAATAAATTAAGACATGATTAATTCTTATCCTACTAATGGTTTGAACTGGAAAACTTTTAAAATAACCAGCAAATATGTTTTACTGTCTGTATTAAATAAAACAAACTTAAAATTATAAAAAAAAATAATATTTCCAATGCTATTAGTATTCAAGGTGCCAAGTTTTATAAAAAATCCTTAAAAATTTCATAACTTCAAAACTATAAGGCCTAGGCCAATAAAATTTTGTGTTTGACGTAGACCGGGACCCCCCCTATCACCCACATCCCCTTGGTCCACTACTTACGGGACACCCTGTATAATGTACTAAGAATTCAATATAGTTAATAATATTATTATAATAAAGGTACGCCCAAACATAGCTTAGGAAAATTTGTGTTATAATATCACTCAGGTGAATCAAATGAAAATAAAATAAATAAATAAAACATTTTCATTTTTTTCTCTTGATTACATTCAGAAATTATGATTAAATTCAATTAATTGATTCCTTAAAATTTTATTTACATAACGAATATTATTATTGAATATATTGAAACATAATTCCTTTAAAAATAACAACATATAAATTGAATAAATATTATGCATAATGAATGCATGTTGTTATTGTTATTTGTTACAACGCATAATGTTATTTATTGTACATCACTAGTCATGACGAATTGACATGTGTCAGGAACGCATTCTCATCGCGGCCTCACTATAAGAAGTGTATGATAGTTACGCTACCGCGAGAAGTGTGCATTGCAGAATCACATAATTATCTAGCTGTCATATTCATTAATTTTTTTATTAAAAAGCATTTAATGAAGTTGCCAAATATTTAACAGTGGCCAATAACACCTCAGTTTCCCCTATAGTGTTTTGATAATATTCATCTACTTACATATTCATGAAATGGGTAGTGATGAACGACGACCGGAAAAAGTAATTAGGTACCTAATCTTGTTCAACTCGTGTATACGAATATTCAGGACAAAAAAAGCATGTATAAAAATTGTATAAATATCCAGTAATATACATAGTGTATGCTACGTCTATGGTATATACACAGACCCAAATCAATGTTAAATGGTAATGGTTGTAGGTAGGTAGGTACTGTATTTTTTCGACCGATAATGTATAGTGTCGCGTAAGGCTCAAAGCTAGATCAAACTATAAATATTATTATTTTGCCATTTAAATTTAGATGTAGGGTACCTACTGTTATAAAGATAAAGGCTTATGTAGCGTGAAGAGGTATATAGTTCTCATCATTTTTGTAAATTACAATTCCTGTAAACTAAATAAAATTATTGACAAGACAGTTGTCTTACCTGTGAATGAGGGTAGACTTGCTTTCCGCAGTCCTGACATTTTTGATACATATTAGCCCAGCTGCGACGACTCGACCAGGAATGTCTGCACTCAGAGCATTTATATTCACCAAATTTTGGCTTGGGTCTAGCTGGAGCTGGACTCTTCTCTCTTGTTTTCGTGATTGCCTTAGACTGTGTAGTATACCGAGGTACACATTGTACGACACCACGCCGCTGGGTCACTTTTGTAAGACAAAAACAAGCTATGATTAGATGTAAATCATTATCTTTATTTTAGTAAACAATTAAGTAGGTACATAGTAAAGTCTGTCTATCTGTCGGTGACGCTTTAATGTCTTAACTACCGCTCCAATTGAGATGGAAACAGGAATGAAAATAGTCGAAGACCCAGGGTCAGACACAAGCTACTTTTTTTTCAAGTAGGTATCTGTTCCCAGAGGGTTGGACATAGGGGATGCCAGTTTGTATGAAAAATCTTAACCGCTTGACTGATTTAGATGAAGTTTCCCAGGAAGATAGTTTGATGACACAAGGTCAAACGTAGGCTACCTATTTTTTTCAAAAACCAACTCCTAAGGGATTGAAGTAGGGCAAGTAACTAGGTACTTAAATAAGTTATCGTAAATCGATGGTGTTCGCCACGGGAAAATGGGTTTTCAGAAACCATTATAAATGTTAGAGGATAACTTAAATTATTTCATTTTTAACAGTTCCGTAAGAGATGATTTCATAGGTACAGCAGTGAATAAAATAGCATACTTAATTATAAGCACATGGCATAATATTATCGTCAAAACATGTTTAGTTTTGTTTCAACGGTGACCATTACTTTCTCCAAAACTAATGTAATATAACTTACCTACACTAAACTAATGTAATTAATTATATTGTTGTGACTTAAAACAATAATATAAAAATAAGAGCTTCTTAAGTATTCCACATGCCAGAAAAAATGAAAAAAAAAAACTTAGAACACCGTGTGTACCTAATGCTTCCTTTGGAGGTACAAAACCGTTTTTTTTTAATATGTAGGTATACTAAAATCCAACGATTGGATGTTGGAGATTGAATTCCAACCTAAATATTCCCCAATTTAGCTTGTCTAGCAAAGATGCAACACTACTTAAATTATAACTGACACTGCGATCGCGTTCGATGCGGAATTTGTTAAAAGAAGGTACCTACTTACGAATGTAAATTTTCGTCTACAGGGGCAAGGGGGAGGACGCAGCTTCCCCCTCTGGACTTCGGGTAAAGTATCTAAGGTGTATGAAACCTTATAATCTGCTTCAAAAATATGTATCTACATACAATTATTATAAATGTACTTATTGGGTTGTGCAGAAAGTAATTTATTTTTTCCCGACAGAGTTAATTTTAATTTCTGAAACCTAAATCCACTCTTCAGGCGCTTTTTGTGTTTTATTATTTTATTGCGTTTTAATTCCAGTATATTATAAGTAGTATGGATCGCTAAGTCACAACAGTACCTATTTTAAATTCTCGTCATCAATCTGTTATGAGGTGCCGGCGGCAAATATAAGGCCCACCTAACTTAAAAACTCAGGAATTATTCCAAAAAATATAAAAATAAAAACTGGCCAAGTGCGAGTTGGACTCGCGCACGAAGGGTTCCGTACCATTATGTATAAAAACGCCAAAAAAATCTGGTCTGTTGTATGAAAGACTCACTTAAATATTTAATTGTTTTATTTTAGCCACACATTAGCCACAACGCCATCTCTTGGCCCGAAAGGTAACTAATGTATCGCTGACGCGTCGATTGTATGGGCGCCCACTTAAATATTTATTTTATTCTGTTTTTTAGTATTTGTTGTTGTAGCGGCAACAGAAATACATCATCTGTGAAAAGTTCAACTGTGTAACTATTACGGTTCATGGGATACAGCCTGGTGACAGACGGACGGACGGACAGCGAAGTCTCAGTAATAGGGTCCCGTTTTACCCTTTGGGTACGGAATCCTAAAAACTTAGTTCATTACAAGGGTTATTTATTTGTGATAAGAATAAATCATAGTTAGCAACACAGAAATCAACATGTAAAGAAATGTAACAATTTTAAAAAACCTCTTTCCATGGGCCTTAATAAACCAGGAAGGTAAAATAAGGCCCGCAATGAAAAAAACTTCCTTTCTTATGCAATTACTAACGGAACTTGTTTCTGAAGTTTTTGGCATTTTTCAGCTTATTAAATCTACCATTATTTTTTGTGTAGGTATATATTTTTGGAAAAAATGACAATGGGTCTTTTAAACACCTGAGGGGTAATAAGACCCCTCTTTAGGTTATCACATTACTTCTTGAGTTATAGCTTTCTGGATGCCGTTTCAATAAAATCTAAGTATATCCATTCTTTGCCAGCGAAATCAACGTTTTTGTCGAAGTTATGCTTTAGCTCATACCAGCTCACACCAACTGCAGCGGGCTTTATTAGCCACTTAGCATTATTTTATGCAACCATTAGTTTCAAACAAAAATACCTCCAATTTTTAGTTTAAACCGCTGAAGTTGCACATAGTAATGTCTAAAGTTCGATAAAATGACGTTACCTTACCAATAAATAACAATTAAATTAGAATACTTATATCTTTGCTCACTAATAATTTATAAAAAACGAACTTTGCAGTTTGCAGCGCAGGCCGTCACAACTTGTTCGCTGTTAACAAGATGGGGGCGAGAGCATTCCACATGCTATACAGCGTACCTATCGGTCTAAAGCATACGTGAGTGAAGTTTGAACAGGATTAGAAATATTTTAGCACAAGTTTTGAAATGTGGGCCTTATTATACCCTGGGTCTTATTTGCCGCAGGTACCTATACCATAATCATAAGGGCTGAAAGTGGCTGAAAGCTGGCATTTATGTGAGGTGCAATGTGCAATTAAGGACTGCGCACATTATAACAACCCGGTAACCGACAAACTTAAATATTCGATTATGATCCCTGGGCCTTATTTGACGCAGGTACCTATACCATAATCATAAGGGCTGAAAGTGGCTGAAAGCTGGCATTTATGTGAGGTGCAATTAAGGACTGCGCACATTATAACAACCCAATAACCGACAAACTTAAATGTAAGATTATGACCTTTGTCACAGTTGTTACGTGTGAATTCTATGCTCGATGTCGGTTCGGAGTTGGTCAGGAGTGGGTGGCAAGTACTTAGTACCTACCTACTTACGTTTTTTAAGTAGGTATAAGTACAACCGTAACTACCAAGACATAAAGATCATAATTAAATGATTTCGTTGTAGTTGGTTGGTTCCCAAGTCGTAATGTGCGATGTGCTTTAGTGTACAAATTGTGGTAAAAAAATACCTTCAGCTCGACCCCTGTGTTCAGTGGGGCCCGACCAGCCGGACCTGCCGGACACTACGTTTGGGCGGATGGACGCAGCTATAATACTTTCATCTCTCAGTGCATTGAGTCTCTGTATGTAATCTGGAGATTGAAAAGAAAATAATTGCATTTTACAAAAAAATAACCGCCTTCAACATCTACAACTACAAGCCATTCCCCACTGGAGCAGCGTGGTAGAATATGCTCTAGGCCTCCGCAATAATGAGGAGATCCGTGCTCAGTCTCCCCTCACCCTTGTCAGCAAAAGTAAACATTGCTTACAGTGCGCCCAACTTATAGCTGGGGAGCCCAAGAGGGGATTCTTGGATTTACTCGAGCGCGTCAGATTAAGGTACAGGAGGTACCTGGCACCCAGTTAAGTACCTCCACCAAATATGAGCCCCACATATAAGGCCGCGCCTCAAGAATAAAGAATCAGATTAGTAAAAAAATTGATCATCAGACATTCTCGAGCGCGTCAGATTAAGGTAGGATGAGTTAATTACATGCTAAAAAGTGTATATTCCACTAATCTGACAATTTGAGAATGACGCAATGAAAGGAGAGGGCTACAAAGTTGTTAAAAAAAAACGCCATCTTGACAGTCTCGAGCGTGGCAAATTTTTATTTTATTTTGAAGGAAATGATTCAAGGATAACGAAAAATATATAATCTGACGATTTATAAGAGCCGAAATAACAAAAATTCGTCATTAAAGTTTAATGTTCAAAATCGATAAGTAGAGATAAATAAAAAATTACCCGTCAGATTTCGCTCAAATTTATACGAAAACATACGACGAGCTTTCGATTAAACAAAAGGATGGAAGGATGAAAATTTAAATTCTCAGTAAAAAGTTATGAGGTAGCGACCATAAACACACATTATTAAAAATAACTCAAAAACTGCCCATTAGAGGTCGCTCAAATTTATACTGTATCACAAGACACGCACCAGCTTCCGAATAAAAAAAGAATTATAAAAATCGGAACACCCACCCAGTCAAAAGTTATGAGGCAACTACCATAAATCCAATACACATTATTATGAATAACTCAAAAACTATCTTGAAGAAACGTCAAATTAAACGAAAGGTTAATCTCACAAGGAGGTTTTTAACCAACCTTCGGGAGAGTTTAAATAGTTTAAACTGGACTTGATCGATTATCTACCGTTGATCTTAAGAAATAATTCGTGACTAAACTCTGAAGCATAGTTTAAACTATGATTGCTATTACGGCCCTTATATTATGTAAATACAAGTATTCTACTTAAAAACATACACTTTTTATTTGCATGCTATTTCCTGAGCTTTTCTATAAATGAAGTTCAATGATTTAATTTTTTTTTGGCAGATTAGCGAAATCCCTCTAGATAATCGTCAGATTAAGAGACAGCAAGTCTAGGACATAAAGATGAACCATATATATCTTAATCTGCCGTGCTTGAGTATTTCAAAATGGCGATTTTTTTTTTGCATATTAGTATAATGGCTGCGAGTTTGGGTCACATCCAAATCGTCAGATTATTGAATTAGAGCTTTTTTTTGGTGCACTTAACACCCCCTTAGAAAATCTGACGCGCTCGATTAAATTTTTTTTTTTCATTTTCAACCCTTACGTACGATCACCCCCACCATGCAAACGGTCAGATTAACATACATACATTATTAAAAATACGTAGGCCATTGATGGTATCAATATCTGACGCGCTCGAGTATGTCCATGCGGCAGTTTTTTTTTACATATTTAAAGATCTATAGCCGCTTCCCCCACCGATGAAAAGGTATACATTATATAACATTTTTTTCTCCTTATCATCTAACCTTTGCAACCCAATAGGTCTCTATGACGCTCGAGTAAGTACACATTTAGCATCGTCGGCTCCCGTACCATTATCTCTGAAATGGCAAAAATTGGAACTAACGAAAAGTCATTCATAAGTACGTTGTGGTCATTCATCTGTCAGTTACTAGTGTGCAATGATTGGTCAAATGAATGTCAAATGCGTCCGTCAGCACCTCTTTCGTTTCAATCTTAAGTTGGGTTTACTATTGTAAACACTCACGGCGCGCCGCGAACAAAAGCGTGAAGCCGGCAAAAGTGCGCCTAAAACACACATCGGAACCAATAGAATGCCCTATGTTGACAGTTTGAACTAGAACAAATTTGAACTTTATTTTTTGGAACACAAAGCTTAATTTATTTTTTATTATGTAGAACACAAAAGTCGTTTTGGTGTGCGTGCCGCCGTGTGTATATTACAAGGCGAGGCGCACTTTTTGCCGGCTTCACGCCCCCGTTCACGGCGCGGAGTCTATGGTTTATTGGTCTGAGCGTAAACATTGGTACATACCATAGATTTATTATATAACTAAAGATCGGCAATTGTATCACTTGGACGAAACCAAAAATGAATCGCCCGCTGTCACTGTCACCGCCGAGCGCGACGCCTTCCTGGTGGTTTTTATATCTAGAGGAGTCACATCCAGGTACCGCACAAGTAACCATCACTAATTAACACTACAAAGGACGTTATTCCACACAGAAATGTAAAAACTAAATTAAGTATTTTGAGAAAATTGAGGAACAATTTTTGACAAGTGCCCGCTAAGCCCGCTATGCCGTCTAAAAATTGGTTTCGTCTATCTATCTCGCTCTGCCATACGTGTATCATATGTTTTGCTCTTTCGCATTTCCAATCTATCTAAACGGCAGTGTATGCTTTATTCGTTGAGCTTTCAGCCACAGCTTTGTTTTCGTTCATTATTTTGATAAAGTCTATAAAATGGATACTGGATAAACAATATGGTTAATTTTAAACACTTTTTATAAAAATAACCACAAAAAATAAAATTTAAATTTTACAAACACCGAAAAATACTTATATTTCAAATAAGTATTAAATATAATTTTAAATGAAGCATAGACGATCTAAGATATCTTATACACTTTTTACTTGTGATTTGGTTGGTAAAATTGATTTCAACAATAGTAGGTTTGTACGGGTGGTCTCGAACCTACCGATTTTTCGGTATTTCTACCGAAATGGGCTCTGTTCTACCGAAATACCGAAATGCAACTATTTTTCCACGATTTTAGTGAATACGTGTAAATTCTCCCGATTTTTCTACCGATTTTACGAAAATTTTAAGTTGGCACCCCATTTCATTTATGTTTTACGTAAATGGGAAAGGGGAATCCCTCAACCATAGATTTAGAACCAGTAGATTCACCCATACATTTGAAAGAACGAGATTGCCAGTTACAAAATCTACGTGAAAGACAAAAATATTATTTTTTGTCCAAGTCACCGTGCCCGCCTAAAAATTTGCATTGTACTATAAGGGGTTTCTCGCTTGGGAATTTACTCACTTACACTTGTTCATGTAAATATGAACAGAAATTCTGATTTCATTTCATTAAATATTGTATAGCGTCAAAAAAAATTTAGTGTTTATCTAGCCTGGTGTTTAGTAATTTTACGTAGAATTTAAATAGCTTTTAATCTTTATCTTTTTGGTTAATTAGGTGTATTTGATGTATATAAATTAGTTTATAAGTTTATCTTTTGTAATTAAGACGAATTTGATTGAATAATGTATATTTTTGACATCTACCGATTTTTGATACAAATATACCGATTTTAGTGGGCAATTCTATCGATTTCGCACTTTTACGTTCGAGACCACTGTGTACTTACTAGGTATGTAAGTACAAAGCAAACTCCACAACACAATAATAATATATCTTACCCCTTTCTTGCTGACTTCGTATTCGTATACACCTCAAGCAAATATCTTTGTTAGGCCCGAAATCACTCTCAGGCCCACTTCTAGAACACCTCGAGCATCGCACCGTCTAAGTAACAAATAAATATAAGTATTATAGGTATTACTTTTAATCACAAACAAATTTTATTGTATTAACTTAGATAGACGCCGTTAAAAAATTAACCTTTGTAAATAAACACCCCATATTGCAAATGATTAAGCTGACTTTTTGAAGTAATAGATTTGATTATTATATTATTTGCATTGTGAAGAAAGTCGAGAACAATTGTTTAATATATGTTTAGGGCTCTAACGTGAGAGTTTCGTAGTGCACTTAGAAATATGCTGTAAATCGTCGATCAACAATACGGGTCGATGCTGTTACACGAATCCGCCGCGTCAGCGTCACATAAATACTGCCACAATAATCAACGGTCAACTCAATCAGTCTTACTGTTGCATGTTTATATTATGTTTCTACAGGATGTTCGAAAAATCACATGTATGAATTGGTAAGTATACCTACTTATCTACCTTTCAAACAAAATTATACCTACTTACTAGCTCAGACCAATAAACCATAGACTCCGCGCCGTGAACAGGGGCGTGAAGCCGGCAAAAAGTGCGCCTCTCCTTGTAATACACACGGCGGCACTCACACCAAAACGACTTTTGTGTTCTACATAATAAAAAATAAATGAAGCTTTGTGTTCCAAAAAATAAAGTTCAAATTTGTTCTAGTTCAAACTGTCAACATAGGGCATTCTATTGGTTCCGATGTGTGTTTTGCCGGCTTCACGCTTTTGTTCGCGGCGCGCCGTCTATACATAGTTTATTGGTCTGAGCTTACTAGCATATAAATTCAACTTGTACATGGCAAATTTATTTAAAAACTAGTAAATCCGCCCTCGCTTCGCTTCGGGAAACCAGTCCCTTCAAAAATCTCTATAAATTTTAACAAATTATGTTATTCCGATGTCTAAGCTATATTACTGCAAAGTTTCATGAAAATCCGTTCAGTAGTTTTTGCGTGAAAGAGTAACAAACCCACACACACACTCACTCTCATACATCCTTACAAACTTTCGCATTTATAATATTAGTAGGATTCACTACACGCAAGAGAACCCAAAGATATGTTTTTTCATATTGTCTGTATGTTTGTACACGTTAAACTAAGAAACGACTTACTTATCTGATTTGCATGCAGTTTTCAGTATTATATTGTGATGAGCTTTACTTAATATTTAGTGTTTTCTTCATTATGATCGGTTAAAAAATAAAGAAGCTATGTGGGTGAAGTTTAAACGAAATCCACGCGGACGAAGCCGTGGTGCGCAATCTATACCTATACGTATACCTAAGTATAATAAAACGTTCCTGGTTTCTATCTGTTAAATTTGTTTGCGGCATCTGACTACTATCTACTGTATGAAAGATACGAGTTTCCAAGTTTCGAATTAAGTATATTTCTGAAGGTCTAACTTAAAAAAATGGCGTACCTATAAGTTCATCTTGATACCCTGACTAGAATCTGAGCCCAAGCCCAAAATACAAGGTGAATGCTGGTTTTTGGGCTCCAGCCGCCATCGTCAGATCGACTCCAGACCTTCAATAAATTTGTAGTGCTTTAAAAGTTTTGATTCAGGCTTAATCTGTTTGTTTTTCTACAAACCTTTACAGTGATTTTTATTTTCTTGTCAGATGCGTGTAGCCACAATTTTTTGTTATTAATGAACAATCGGTCAATTTTAGGAATTGACATAGGTAAGTACAAATAATTTTATTCTTATTATATAAATGAATGAATCTTCGTTTAACACGAATCGAAAAGACCTTAGCATGTATCGTATCGTTTTGACGATTTTATTTATAATAACCATTTTGGTCGAACATGTTATTTACATCAATCACTATTATAACTAAGTCATCGCTTACTTACTTAAAACTTAAAAGTGTTGTGAATAATTTAAAACACCATGTAACTTAATATTATCATTTGTTCATATTGCGCATGGAGGATAGAACTAATATTGCGTTCATAATTATATTAGTCCTACTAGGATCTTTTGGCGCATGACTGACGTGAGGGTGACAGGGACAGCACCTTACAGTTTGCCTTCCCTGTAAGGCGCCGTCTCTGTCACCCACACGTGATCCACGCGCCAAAAGATCGTTGTAGGACTCTAAACATAAATTTCGGTACTTCCCCGCCCCTCCTCATCTGTTTGTTACTAGTTTATAATGTTACCATTACAAAAATTAAGTATAACATTTTCTACTGGACGCGTACGTAATATTTAAAATATTAATATGTTATAGGTTACTTTGTTTATTTTTGTGGTTGTAGTAGGTATGTAGGTAGGTACATATCTCGCTTTGCAATCTTTGCATTATTGTAATTTTGTACTCATTCCTATTCTCTGCTATACTGACATGTACCGGACGCCATTTTAATTTTAACAGAGTAAGTACATACCTAAATGATTGTTTTAAATTAACAAATAATTAAAACCTAATTAAACATTTACATATTTATGAAATGTGATAGAGTGTTGAAGTCATTTGTGTTTCTTGAATTATTAGAACACATTCTGAAGTCAGGTAGGCATATTTAATGGTTTTGCGGACGTAGTTACCAAAACTTGAACGATGAATGAGCCCACGCGCTCATGCCAACTTGGACACGTTTTCGTTCGTCTGAAGTATGGTATGGTCCTATTTATTAACTGTTGTGTTATCATAGAAGTATCTGTATTAAAGCTATATTATTTTTAATTAATTATCCCTAATAAAGCTTTAAATTATTTAATCCAATGTGTAAAAAAGTGTGTCTTTGATTGCTTCCGCTACGGGACTATGGTGGATAGAACAAAAAATGTTCCACCATATTATTTGTACATAGGTACACTATTTTTTAAGTTAAGTCAGTAATAAAACTGCAAAATCCGCATCAATTTTCATTCAGTAATTTTTGCGTGATGCCCGGACAAACAGATTATTATATTTTATGATGATAATTATGTAATGAGGGTCGCCGTTTTTGTGCTCACCAGTTGGCGCCACCGGCGAAGTGAGGTCTTGCTGTCAAAGCCCGCCCATACATGACATAAACAGTGACAAATGACATTCAGACAAGCGAAAAGTGACAGACAGACCTCACTTTTCACTAGCGCCTCTAGCGGAAAATTCACACGCGGTTACCCTCATTAACTGATAGACCGATAGTATAGTTACAGTGCGCCCAACTTATCTCTGAAATGGCAAAAATTGGAACTAACGAAAAGTCATTCATAAGTACGTTGTGGTCATTCATCTGTCAGTTACTAGTGTGCAATGATTGGTCAAATGAATGTCAAATGCGTCCGACAGCGCCTCTTTCGTTTCAATCTTAAGTTGGGTTTACTATACCTACAGGGTTCCATAAACACCTAAAACCTGCACATCCTCTTTGATGCTTATTTAAATAACATAGAGTATCAGATTCATAAAAAAATCTTGTCTAAAAATCGTTTGTCACATTGACAAAATTTCAAGTTCATGATGGGGATAATGTTTTTAATTACTTTTTGTGGGTGTGATGAAGCAGAAAACAAAGATGAAATGTATGGTAACAATTTCCCAAGCAACGATCAAATATGGGGAATGATTGCTATAATATTTACAACTCTAGCGGGTTGGATTTTATATTCCAAGTCGAGGGTAAGCAAAGGTTTCATTGGGTTTCATGTTAGTCAAGCATCGTAGCCAAGGTATATACGTATTGTACTGTATCGTCGTTTCTTCAATGCGAAGGAAGATAATTAATAAAAGTATATAACAATTGTTGTTTGTGTTAAAATACGAGGGCTTTCCATAAGTTATTAACAGGTTTCAAAGGAAGAGAACTCGCGTGGTGCTTTTCAAATAAGAGATTGATTTGTAATCAATGGACCTACCTAAGCTTTTTTAATAAAATGCCTTTCATTATTTGAATGGAGACGTAGTAAACTTGAACTTCATAATTACTTAATATAATTAAGAATCTTATGATACAGGTAACAAGTACGGGAATAAAGACTCAGAAATGGCAACATCGTACCTCGGACTCGCCTCGGACATAAAATAGTCTTTTGGCTTGAAAATTATAGGCTAGAAAATTTTAATTTACAAACAACCAATGTCTTATTAGTCAGGATACATTTTATCGGATTAAATAACTGTAAGATTAATTTTTACACTTTTTTTTATTAGTTTTAACGGAATCTTTCAGTCCAATTTCAAGAAGACCGGTTTACTTGATTTGTACCGAGGTCAAAGTCCAAGGAGTGACCAGATAGATACTATGTTCAGAATCGGTTCCCGACAAGGGAAGACAGTTTGGTTTTCTAAAAGCGGTTTTTTATTAGGGTTCCGTACCCAAAGAGTAAAACGGGACCCTATTACTTAATTGAGACTTCGCTGTCCGTCCGTCCGTCCGACCGTCCGTCAGCAATGGTACAGTTATAATTTTTTTTATAGCCTGAAGGGCTGACGAAAAAGCGGACGAGCCACCTGATGGTAAGTGGGCATCGTCGCCTATGGACACCTGCAACACCAGGGGAGTCACCTGTGCAACGCCGGCCCGGAAGGAGAGCTCTTTTTACACCTTTCTTGAAGAACCCCATGTCATAGCGCTCCGGGAATACCGCAGAGGGAAGCTCATTCCACAGCTTGCAAGTTCGCGGCAGAAATGATCGTGAAAATCGGACTGTAGTCGTTCGCCACGGATCCAAGCGATGTGGATGAAACTTCAATCTTCGGCGAGTGGTGTGATGATGGAAGGGTGACGTTGACACCTAATCGAACAATTCTTCGGAGCACTCACCGTTGTAAAGTCGGTAGAAGTCACAGAGACATCCTATATCTCTTCTAAGGCTTAGGTGTTCTAACCTGTAAGTGACTCGTGGGTCGTTGAGAATTCGAACAGCGCGCTTTTGTACGGCGTCAAATGGACTAAGCTGGTATTGTGGAGCCCCTGCCCAGAGGTGAGAACAGTACTCCATGTGAGGCCTGACTTGAGCTTTATAAAGCATCAGTAGGTCCCTCGCATTGAAGTACTGCTTCGCCCGGTTCAGGACGCCAAGCTTTTTGGAGGCCAATTTGGCCTTAGCTTCCAGATGACACCGATACTGCACGTCACTCGAAATGTCAACACCCAGAATCCCAACACTTTTATTAATGGTGAGTGCGGTACCCTGGAATTGAGGCGCCATGACAAATGGGGTTTTCCTGGCGGAAAACGCGCAAACTTGTGTCTTCGTGGGATTGAACTCGACTAAATTTAGTCGACCCCATTCCGAGACTTGCTCCAGAGAATTCTCAACTTCAGACACAAGTTTGATTCTGCTATCCTCCACATGTGACCGAGAGGCATTTGCAGGGCCTGTATAATAGGCATCTCCCGTGCTGTCATCCGCATAGCAATGAATGCCGTTTGCACGCTCCAGCATGTCATTGATATGCAGAATGAACAAGGTAGGAGACAGCACAGACCCTTGGGGAACACCGGCGTTTATACGTTTCATATCTGAGAAACAACCGTCGACGACGACCTTAATATGTCGCTCAGATAGAAAGCTGGCTATCCAACTGCACAACCTCTCAGGGAGACCGTAAGATGGTAACTTTGCGAGAAGAGCCCTTTGCCAGACCCGGTCGAAGGCCTTAGCGATATCAAGGCTGACTGCCAATGCTTCCCCGTTGCTGTCTAGGGCCTGAGCCCATCGGTGCGTGAGATAAACTAAAAGATCGCCAGCTCAACGACCGTGACGGAAACCGTACTGCCGATCATTGATCAACTGGCGATCTTCGAGATATCCCAGGAGCTGTGTGTTTATTACACGCTCCATAAACTTCGCAAGCAGGGAAGTTATCGCTATAGGCCTGTAGTTGGCCGGGTCACTGAGGTCGCCCTTTTTGGGGATAGGATGAACTAGGGCTAGGGATAGCGAGAATAAGCGCGTCAAGACGGGAGTCAACTCGGGAGCACACGTCTTTAGCAACACTGCGGGAATACCATCCGGCCCACTCGACTTCTTGGTGTCGAGAGACAGTAGAGCTCGCCTGACAAGCCTTTTGAGTGAAAAGTATGTCATTCAGCGAGCTCTCACACCGCGGGATGTTAGGCGGTATGGCCCCTCCATCGTCAAGAGTCGAGTTGGCGGCAAAGAGACTACCAAGAATTTCGGCTTTCCCCTTTGCCGTATGGACAACGGATTTATCCGGTAATCGCAGTGGTGGGAGCGAAGACCGACAGAAGTTGCCCTCGACAGCCTTAGCCAGCGACCAGAATTCTCTACTCCCAGAGGGGTAGCCAACTAGCCGCTCACCAATTCTGCCGATGAATTGGGCCTTCGCCCTGGACATTTGCTTCTTAGCTGACCGGGTGGCAGCGTTGAGCTTTTTCTTAAGCTCTGGGGCTGATGAGTTCTTCGAAGTGTACGCTGATGCACAGGCCTGGTAAGCGGCCCGCTTGCGGTTAGATGCCGCAGCACACGAACCACTGTACCAGGGCTGGTTTTTCCCACCAATGGATACGACAGAATTAGGAATAAAACATTCCATACCCTGTTGGATCACATCGGCTACTGAATCAGCGTACACGTTCGGGTCCCCTTGGAAGCGAAGCAGAGCTGCCTCCAAGGGTACGAACTCAGGAATTCCCTAGGTCCGTCCCAGTCTGCTGACTTGTAGTGCCAAACTTGACGCGTACCAGTGGGCCAAGAGCCCTCTTGACGCGTCAAGGGCACAGATGTCCTTACCAAGCAGTGGTCAGAAGATCCAAGAGGAGCCTCAACCACCACTCGGTAGTCCGTTGGGTGAGAAGTCAGCAGTAGGTCTAGCAAACAAGCAGTATGGGTCTCAACGTCAGGGACTCTGGTGAAGCCAGCAACAACCTGAGTGAGTGAGACCGTAGGCCAGGGAGAAGTCGAAAGCAGTTCTCCCGGCAAAGTCGGTGATCCTGGACCCCAGCAAATTGGTGTGGTGGGCGTTAAAGTCCCCCAAAATCACCAACTCCGCCGAGGGGTACTGCTCCAAAACTCTGTCAGCCGATCTCTGGACGTGCTCAAATAGTCGAGTCGTCTCCGCGTCTCCGCTATAGGATCTACAGAGACACGCATAAACACGAGTGTGGCCGCCCATGTCCACGCGCGTCCATAAAATGGATAGGTCCTTGTCTTCAAGGCAGGTCAAACGGCAGCAACTGACATCATCCCGGACGAACACACACACCCCGGCACGCGGCCTAAACGCGTGCTCCAGCCTATAGCCAGGATAGCACAGGTAAGATGCGTCGTCCGGTGATGATATCTGTGTCTCCGTGTCAAAAAGAGCAAGGCCGGCTTCGCTGTCTCAAGATGGAAGTGGACAGCGTTAAGGTTGCTGTGAATTCCCCTGATGTTGCACATGTCTACATTTAGTGTGGTAGGGGTACCAGGGGTTGCCACTGAGCGATACCTATAACTCTTCTTAGACTTGCCCATGGAGGTGTAAAAAAAAGTACTACTAATACTTATACTACTAATACTGGCCGCCGCGCCAACACATCACGTACCCTCGAATAGCAGTCGAATAGTTGATCAGCAGGGTGTACCACGAGCAGGTGAGGTCGACTTGGACTCTAGGATGGGAGGAGCCCCTTACACCCCGAAATTATAATTATTTTAATTTTGATATAGTGAAAAATATAAAGAAAACAAAAAATATGAATAATAAATTTAATATCTAATTTGATAAACGAATAAAATATTTATTCTCAACAGGCAATAGTTACCATTACCAGTTATAATTTCAATTGATTATTTGTTACTATTAAAAGAAGACATTTGATTACTTAAAACTATTAGTTATGGCAGATAATTTTATCAATAAGTATTGTTCATTGATTATAATTTGTTACTAAGAAGACATTAATTGATTACTTAAAATTATTAGTTATGGCAGATAATTTTATCAATAAGTATTGTTCATATAATAGGTGGTGTCTTTAATCTTATTGCACTCTTGTAGTAAATATTTGTGTTCATTTTCAACACGGCCTCTCTTCAGGAGGTATACTAGTATGTACTGGTAGGGGAAAACGGGGACATTGTGATGGAAGAAGAACCGTAGTTTGACCCGTTCTATGATTTTCATGTCGACGAAGCAGTAGTCTGCTGTGCAACAGCTGCCTGGCGTCCTGTTAACAATATTAAATAAGTGTAAGTACATAATTTTTGCTGTTTAAAATGTCCTTTTTTGTTACAATGTATTTTCTTTAAATGACCTTTTCTATAGTTAATTGAATTAGGCGTTAGGTACTTTGCGGAACCCCATTTTTACAGATTAAATGTTAATCTATTTTGCAAAAATACGCGAGCAAACTCGTGTTCATGCTCGCGGATTAACCTTAATTTGTAACTGTTACGAGAAAAGGGTTCTCATTAAGTCTTTTTCTACAAATTTTAAATGGGAAACCTTTACAACAATAAGAGTTACAAGGAGAAAAAAGTGCATTATGCAAAATGAGAACCTTGAGTTAATATTAGTTAGTCAAGCAGATAAAATTTGAATGGAAGATGTTTTGTCGACAATTCATTACAGGATTTTTGAAGGCAGTACATAGTTAGTATTACAGTTACCTTGGATCGTATGTTACTGGTTTCGCTTTTAACGCCTTGAAAACCATCTGATAGTATTGCCTATATTTTTTCTTCATTATTAAAACAATTTGTTTGCCCTCGAAGGGAAACTTCGCATTTTTCGTTTGAAGTTCCAAATGCCAATAAACAGCCGCCTTCGCCACTTCTACGCTCGTCGTATCAATTTCTACAATTTTAGGATGTTTCATCCACTCATACATGCTTTCCTGAAACATTAGTGAACAATGTCTGCAACAAAGTTTTTTTAAATGGAATTAAGGTAGCAAACAAGCAGGCAGCATCACCCTTCCGCTGCCGCTCATGACGACTGTGACCGAACCCAGAACAAGACTTAGTCTCGTCCTAATTAGATCACTGAGGAATGAGAAGGTTGCCTTTAAAAAAGTATAAGTATACCCATGAATTCTAGAAAGAATGTAATTTTTAGGTACAGTTTATTCATACCCCTTACCTGTAAGAATTTCTTGCACCTAAAGCTGTCATATATAAAGCTGATGTGTAGGAGCCACTTCCCAGTGGCCAACGCGCAAACCATCATGCCAGAAAAAGTGTCATCGGGCAACACTGCTATGAAATGTGTCGCCAACATCTCCATTTTTGTATTTTCAGACACTACACCTCCTAATTCATTTATCATTGCCACAATTCTGTCCCGGTCCTAAAAATATAATTGCTATAGTAAAAATTAAATTAAAAATTAAAAAAAACCCCCGACACAAACATTTAAAAAGAAAAAAATAATATCTTTAAAAGTAATACGTCGCGTTGGTAGACCGCTCCTAACTATTCATTATCTACAATTTTTTTCATAAGTATCACATGCCTATCTACTTAGTCTTTTACCCAGGACTTATCATTTATCAATATTTTTTGTGTTAAAGTTATAATGCCACCAACTTATCTGTTCAGTAGATAAAAATGGAACTAAAAGAAGACAACGTCAATTTTGAAATGTCATGTCCGCTGTCAATTCTTTGAAGTGCGAGTGCTCTATGTGTTTTAATTCGATTTTAATTGCAAAAAGTGATTAGAAATGCCTGAGCCTCTCAGAAGTGATGCACGATTAGTTATTTTAAAAGTTTTAGATTGTATGAGGGAAGAAAATCGCCTGCTAACTCCGAAAATAACGTTTGAAAAAGTGGCAGAACGCGTCGCAGCTGGAACAGGTTAGTATTGCTATTGTAAGTGAATTAATAGTCCCGCTTAAATATTTCAGTTATTTTAATATACTCAGTTATATTTGCTTAATCGATTAAAGTGTCACTGAATATATTTAGTATCTAATGTTTTTTTATACTTCATATAATATTATATCTTTGTTACAGGAGTAGTGAACGATTTGATTACAAGCTAATGAGTGGAAAGAAAAATGCTGAAGAAATAAATCTCTCTGGCGCATCGTCATCATTTTCCACAGGGATTTCTCGTGTGGGACCCCTCAAACTTAGAGACCACGATGACAATTATTTTTATAAAATACAAACAATTATAGCTATATCAATGGATTTTTTATTTCTCTTGTCCTGAAATTTTGATTTTTATATGAAAAAGTAAAATTTTACTTGTTGGCCTACGTTATTCTTTTATTTTTGGATGTTCACGAAATTTATTTTTTTAAATAGACAAATACATTTGAGAATTATTCGTTGCCATTATAATATCATATTTAAGGGCGATAATAGCCAATTGATTAAAAATTCAGCCTCCCATTCGGAGGGTCCGTGTTTGAGTCCCAGGCGAGCCCTGGGACTAGCCTTTGACTTTTCAGAGTAATGTGCGTTTTAAGCATTTAAATGTCACTTGCTATAACGGTAAAGGAAAACATTGCCAATCTGCAATTGGCCAGCATGGTAAACTATGGGCTTAACCTTCTGATTATAAGAGGAGACCTGAGCTTAATAGTGGGCCCTGATGGATTGATAATGATAACATCCTATGTTACTGCAGTCATTGCATGGTAGTTTAAGTTAGTAGCTACAGCCCAAGTTGTGTATCTATATTCGTCGGAAAGGCTTTGTCATAATTTACCATCGAATTATGTGCAACATCTGGTAAAAATCATAGGTCTCAAAGTTCTTGAGCTCCCTTTACAGTCGGCAAATTTTATTATATGGTAACATTGAACGCTGCACTAGCGACACCGTCTACTGAACAGATAAGTTGGTGGCACTATAGAAGTAAATTTAAAAAGTAAGTTTTTACTTTTTAAATGTTTGTGTCGTGGGTTTTTTTTTCATTTTTAATTTAATTTTTTATTTTATGCTTTTTATAGGTAAGAACATTCTGGATTCAGTTATAAATATTCTCTTACTGTACGCTTTCATTTGAGACCCCACACGAGTATATTTGCATACATACGGCTATTCTTCCCCGTTTCACCCCCCACAACAATTAAACGGCTCAACCGATTTTCATCAAACATATTTTAAAACATGCGCCCTTAAGTTCCCTTTAATACAAAAAAAAAATTGAAATCGCTTCATCCGTTCGGGAGCTATGATGCCACAAAGAGACAGAGTGAAAATTCTTCCCCACTTTCAACCCCAACAACTTTTAAGTGGCTCAACCGATTTTCATCAAACATATCTAAAAACACGCGCCCGTAAGTCCCCTTTAATACCGGTGATTCTCGGTGGTCATACTGGGTTGTCCTACTGGTATGGCCAGTGAGAATTTGTGTGTTGAGATTTTCTCACTGGTCATACTACCTATTAACACCAGAAATGTAGCATTTTCTTTCATCCTATATATTATAGCTGTGGCGGTACCGTCAAGCTAAAAGTCAAATGTGAATATTTCATTTTGTGATAAATAAATAATCGTGTTCTTAAAACATTTTTTGAAAATGGGTTTTATATAATTAAATGTGAAGGAAAATATGTGTATCCTACTAATCCTTCCTTCCTACTAATATTATAAATGCGAAAGTTTGTAAGGATGTATGTGTGTGTGTTTGTTGCTCTTTCACGCAAAAACTATTCAGTGTTTTAGTATTTGTTGTTGTAGCGGCACCAGAAATACATCATCTGTGAAAATTTCAACTGTGTAACTATTACGGTTCATGAGATACAGCCTGGTGACAGACGGACGGACGGACGGACGGACAGCGAAGTCTCAGTAATAGGGTCCCGTTTTACCCTTTGGGTACGGAACCCTAAAAATCAACTGTTATTCATATGGAGCCATAGATTTATTATATGTATAACTAAAGATCGGCAATTGTATCACTTGGACGAAACCAAAAATGAATCTGTCAATGTCACCGCCGAGCGCGACGCCTTCCTGGTGGTTTTTATATCTAGAGGAGTCACATCCAGGTACCGCACAAGTAACTATCACTAATTAACACTACAAAGAACGTTATTCCACACAGAAATGTAAAAACTAAATTAAGTATTTTGAGAAAATTGAGGAACAATTTTTGACAAGTGCCCGCTAAGCCCGCTATGCCGTCTAAAAATTGGTTTCGTCTATCTATCTCGCTCTGCCATACGTGTATCATATGTTTTGCTCTTTCGCATTTCCAATCTATCTAAACGTCAGTGTATGCTACATCTATGTATGGAGCAATATATAGGCTACTATAATATTTATCCAAGAATTCTCGCGGGGTCGGGATTCACGAAAAACTTTGTGACACATTTGAATTCCACGCGGGCGAAGCCGCGAGCACAGCTAGTGTTATATATTACTAATTAAGTTATTTTAAATTACTTCTTTGAAGGCAGTTTTTTAAATTAATCAAGATATTTAATGATATTCTTATTCCATAAAAACTGTTCAAAAACATTCCTAGAGCATATTTATTTCATATGTTTATTGTCCTTATAGACTTGTATAGCTCACTTTTAGCTTGACTGTACCACTGCAGATATATACAGGATGAAAGAAAATGCTAAATTTCTGGTGTTAATAGGTAGTATGACCAGTGAGAAAATCTCAAGACACAAATTCTCACTGGCCATACCAGTAGGACAACCCAGTATGACCACCGAGAATCACCCTTTAATACAAAGAAAACTAAATTGAAATCGCTTCATCCGTTCGGGAGCTATGATGCCACAGACCGACAGACACACAGACACGTCAAACTTATAACACCCCCTCTTTTTGCGTCGGGGGTTAAAAACAACTACAACAACTACCTACAGTTGGCGCACACGACTAATTTCAGATCTTCGATTTTATTATCTCAGAAGAAAAAGCTTATCTGGCTTCTAGGGCGCCATTTTTATAAATCTTGAAATATTTATCAAACTTTTTCCCCGCTCGCATGGCTTTGTTCATGACACGAATTGCCACAGCTTTCACAGCTCGGAACATTCGCAGGTTCCACATTTGCAGGTTCGCGTATTCGCACGAATGTGAGTGAGCGGTCTAAGATACATACTACAGGTAAGGGACATTATTCTAAATTGTGTAAAAATTGTATCAAATTAGACATAACAATTACTTACATGAATAAATTCAGAAAGCATAAATACTTTTTTGTCACATGCACAAATCAAATTCTGCTTCATTTTCCATGAGTCTTCTGATGTGCCACTTGGTGAATTGTAGTCACTGTCTGTAACATAACCAAGATTCATTCATATCTATTTTTTTTTCATATCTATTCATTTTTTATAGAAGACTATACATATAATAATAAGTAAAATATTACTAATAGTGGAAAAACCATTTAATTAGAAGTAGTAGGTACATGGTCATATACAAGAAACAATATTTATAACTATTTAAATGTGAAACTGAGAATTAAATGCATTACAATTAAATTCAAAATCAAGTTATTATTATAATTTGTTTGATTTTAAAATTTTTAAAGTTGTGAAAAGCTTACTTTGGATTATGTGACACATGCCAGCAGTCAGATAACAAGTTATATTTACCTGATATGACTTCCGGTAGAGTGGCTTGGATCTTGCTTATTACTTGTGTCTTAGAATTAATAGGACTGTATTCATTTGTCTTCTTTTTCAGTTTATAGTTCTGTATATATTTCCGGAATGGCAGATATACAGCAGTTTTAGCTTTTCCATTTTCGATAAACTTTCGAAAACTCACCTTTTTTGGTGTACTTTGTCGGCTGAATGATCTGAAAAAAATTGTATGCAAATATTTGTTACTACTAATTTACTTAAGTAGGAAATGCAACTGGAAGGATATTGTTGGATAGACATACCATACCTGATGAAAAATGAGTCACTATTGAGATGCAAGTATTATTATAATTATTTTAATGGTTATGTTTCCCAAAGCAAAGTAGGGACAGACAGGCCTTAGAGATGCTCTACTGATGTACATAAAATCTAGATTACTCAAAGTTTGTTACAGTATGAAGAGGGTTAAAATTTAAAGCCAATGTTGTCATTACTAAGATAGTTAGGACAGACATGTTAGTATTGTATCCAGAAGAATTGTAGGATCCCCCAGCATGCCAATAGTCTTTTTAGAACTCACTCATTCCCCAATTTGGAAAAGAAGTTTTTTAAAGGACTTGAGGTGGGTGTTTGTTTTTCTTCAATTTTTGTGCACTCAATTTCTTGATAAATATCCTCAATAGACCAACCTATTTGTCGACGTACTGCTTTAGGGCGTCTTGTTTTTTCGAATGACGGTGCAAAATCAACACAATCAAATCCCATATCAATAACTGTATCTTCCAATTTAAAGTGATTTATTTTTAAATGCTTTAAATATTCAAGTTTGTCGGTGAAGATTTCATGGCACAGTGGACATACATAGTGTTGTACTTTCACATTTGTAGTGCATTTATTTAAGTGAATCACATAAGCGTCATACTCATCATACTTTTCTTCACAAAGTACACATGACACTTGTACATATTCCGGAATGTTTAAAACAGAAGCGGGAGCAATAGATTTAGGGGACGGGGTGATAGATTGTTCGTCAGCAGCTACTAGGGTTTCATTACTGCTGGAGCGCTGCATCTGATTGTGCTCTATTGTGCACGTCACATGGCAAGTATGCCTTTCACAATTATTATATGATTGATTACAATATACACACTTTACCGAATCAACATCACTATCGGTTTCATCACTAATGTCATGAAAATAGTCAATTTGACTGTCCAAGCTATTGTCTTTTATCAAATTCTGGTCATTTTCACCCTCAACTGATTCATTTTCAGCGTGCATGTGGAACTCCATGTTGTACAATTCATTGTAATCTGATGTTGGAGGTTTATCAATCTGTATGTCTGTGGTTACCAATGAAACATTTTATTTTTAAAATATATAATTTCAAACATTTTTTTATTAATGTCTAATACAAAATTAAATAACTTACCAGGATACTTGCGCAGAAGGTTATCTATGCGTTCACACTGCTGTTTGAATAAATAAGCGGTGCTTAAATTTTCTATACATGATGTACAAACTCGATCAGATAACCCATCACCTTCAACTATCTGAAAGTAGATCAAGTTTCAATGTTTCTTATTTTCAATATGTACACACAAAATAAAACAAATTTGTGAATTCTCTATTTTATTGTATTAAAATTTGGTGATTTGCTTTCTGTTTCAAAATCACTTATTACTATTGCTAGTGATGCATGAGGTATATGCAGGTACTGTGTATGAACAGCATAGAACAGTCCATCAATGTTTAGATGTCCACTGTTGGATGTAGTTCTCCCATAACTGACGCCACTCCGAAGGGTCCTAAGCACTTTGAATCAACAGTTACCATCAAATTTTTGACCCAATTTAGAGTTGGCACTATAATAAGTATTTGGATTGACTATTTCAATTAAAAGTCAGAAATTTAACCTACGGTACACAACACAAGGTTCATGTTTCAATACTTTCATATGGGTTCAATTAGATTTGACTTGCGAGTTGGTTTATGTTTGGTAACAGACCTTACTTTATGATCATAATATTAACTTTCAATGCATTGAAATTAACAGGGAGATGTTAACAAACAGACAAGTCAAAGTGTATAATATTTCAAGTTATTTGTGATAACTTAGTTATATAACATAATATAAACAAAATTAAATTAAAAAGTGAATATACTTACTTTAATATTAGCAAAAGACATGACCATTTCAGATAGTTTAACAGCATCATCTTTTTCAAATATTGAACAGAAATCACCAATTTTCAAACATAATCTACACTTATGAAATGGCATGTTAGTAATATTCATATTTAACAGGTGGAAAAAATTAAATCAATACTGTTGAACTTAAAACAGTTAAGTTAACCTTAATCATAGTTTCAGCTTGCAATTGATTTTAACTTTTAACGTAAACTGTAAATCAAGTTTAAAGACAGGTTTCACCAGTTTGAATTTGTCTCTGTTGTGTTGCAGAGTTCAACACCACCACGATACAAATAAAAATTACATTATGATATAAACGTCCACGGCACTCAAAGACATGTAATTATTTCTTCTCTATACAATTAACTTTGATGACACCTGCATTTCATTAATACAATACATTATTTAAAAGTTTCGTGTATGGCAAGTTGGCTTGGGAATTTTGGGATTGGGCAGTGGCACCATTGGGCTGTTGGGCTTGGGCACAGAACAGGGTTGGATTCAGAGCTTCAGAAAATTATTGTCTATGGAAATTAAAATTATACTACTTTTCAAAAAATTATACTACGTTTCTTCGTTTGTGTTTTTGTCTGGGATTTAATAGAAATCTTTTGATAATTACAAATGTTTTATTATACTTAGGTAGAGTTTGGTTAACCAAAGCTGAACCCAATGTTTTTTGCAGCGGCCACACTGTGACAAAATTTCAATAACAACATTGCTTCTCTTAGACACTGATCCTTTTTGAAGATGGATAAACTCAAAAATTCAAAAATTATCTTTTTTGACTAGTACCAATCGTATTTTTTGTCGGAGTGATTTACTAAAATGATTTTCATACACTCTTTCCTCATTGCCAATATCACGCTTATTAAATTAGTTCCTACTTCCGATTGTATTTTGTTTTTTATAAATTTTAAAAAGCATCAAACCTTTTTTTTCCTGGTATATTCTGTGTTACCATATGCTTATTCTTTAAATATAACGCGCTTTGCTTGGTTCAGCTTTGGATAGCCAGACTCTTAGTTACAAATTAACAGAACTCGACTCAGTCAAATTGAGGCAATTGGACGTCACTCTCAGATAATTCGTCGATTGGAATTTCGTCTTTAGCATTAACACGATGGGATTCCCCAGTGGGGAATCACCGCCATTGCTTGATTTGGTATTGCCATAGTATTTATTACAAAAAATCTGATATTGTAGGATAATTATTAACAAAAAAATAAAAGGACCCTCTTTGGTAAAATTATGGTATTTTCGCGTAGTATAATGACCTTACGATACTACATACTACACATCATAAAATAATGGTACAAATAGTATAATTATACTACGAAATCCAACCCTGGCACAGAACCACAGAACCACAGCACAGAACACTATTATAAGTACCTACTCCTGTCGGAGCCTCGGAGCACAGAACACTATACCTATACTATACTGCTGTCGGAGGAATTGTGGGAAGGGGAAGGCAACTGGCAAAGGCAAGGCAAAGTATATAGGTACACTCAACCACAAAATAAGTTTGTGACTAATCAACACTACACTAGTGATGTTCAAGTCAAGTTCCTCTTCCTAACTCGAGTTAACTCGAGTGGAATTGTCTATGACTCGATTTACAACTACAACATTTGAATACTCCCGCTAAAGTGCATAAACCGAATGAAATCGACACGAAAATTTCTGATCATTCGTTGGTCTTGGTTACAAACATGTTACAAAAATGTCCTAATATTGTTGCAAAGTTTATTTTGGAATGCCGGTTAACGTTATTTTTTCGTGTAATGAAGTACTGTTTATTTTAATATGCCACGACTTAAAAAGACATCCCATGTTTAGGGTTTCTTTGATTCACTAGTTAGTGGTTGTGTTAAATGTGAATAGTGTTTATATTAATTCAAGTTTATGGGTAATATAAAACCATTATTAACCTCATTAAAAAATTAAAAATAAACACCCAAGAGTGCTTTTGTCACAGAAACAAATACCACCTAACAATATCTTAATATATAATAATATAAATCTCGTGTCACAATGATGGTCCGCGATGGACTCCTAAACCACTTAACCGATTATAATAAAATTCGCACACCATGTGCAGTTCGATCCAACTTGAGAGATAGGATACTTTAAATCTCAAATTATAGTCGCAATTTTAATTTATTTCTAATTATTTGTCTCTTATTATTTGACAGTAAGTTTTGCAAGTAATGACAATTGACATGGCAGTCTTATTCACAGATGAACAGACACCTAGCGTACTATGGGTTTCATGACATGAATTCATGTCGTTGGAGTTTAATGAGTGTTATTATTTGACAGTCACAATTATATGTAACAGATGTCGATACCTTTCGACTGGGTTGAGTAAGTAATCAATAGATGGCGCTGCTATGGTAAATCTAACTTGCACCCGTGCGAAGCCGGGGCGGGTAGCTAGTGTTTTAATAAAAATTTGAGTGTATTCGCTTTTTAACCGACTTCAAAAAAAGGAGGAGGTTCTCAATTCGTCTATATGTTTTTTTCTTATGTATGTTACCTCATAACTTCGTACTGGCGGTACTGGGTGAACCGATTTTGATAATTCTTTCGACATTCGAAAGCTAATGACTGCCGTCTGGTCCCATTTTAATTTGAACGACATCTGACGGTCAGCTTTTGAGTTATTCTCCATAATATGAATAAAATTTATGCTAAGTTTTGACTGGGTGTTTCGATTTTGATGATTCTTTTTTGTTCGAAAGGTGCTTGTCATTTGGTAATATCTTATAAATTGGAGCGACTTCTCAACTATCATAACGCATTGTTATTAAAAATTTTACCTAGTTAACTCGAGTTGAACTCGAGTTACGAAAATTTTAACTCGAGCTAACTCGAGTCGCGTTTTACCCGAGTTGGCACATCACTACCAAATTGTACACACGAGTATTACTAATTTGACAATGACGTTTGTGTGACATGTATAGACATCTTCCAAAATTCCGTTACATTTTGATTTCATTGGTTCGTATATTTTCTTTGTTTATGTTGAAGGTTGGCCTCGGAGTAAAAGCCAAAGAGATACAAGATGTGGTAGAGGAGCATCATAGGTGGCAACTCAGAGTAATGATAAAATAATAATAAGTTTTATCATTACTCTGAGGGTGGCAAAGATTATATTATAGTTATAGAACAGTGGTCTGCAAGTGTCTGTTATTTGTAAATATCTACATCGTCTGTGCTGTAAAAAACCAATTTCATCTGTGGTGTGACTGTGGCTGTGGCAGTGTTGCCAACTTAACGGATTTCCCGTTAGATTAACGGATTAGTGTCAGGCATTAACGGGAGAAAATATATTTTGACGGTTAACGGATTTTTTGACGGGAAAAATAGTTGAAAAAAATCAAGAATTTAGTTCTAGTGTTATTAGTAATGAACTGTAAAATTTTGTTTAGAGGTAAGAAGTCTGAAGGTGTAACAAACGCAATTTTCAATATTCGTTCTGCATTAAAAAAAAATTAAAATTAAAAAAATTAAACGCTAACACACTCATACCTCCGCAGTAGGTTATAAGGTACCTGTGTCGCGGGTGGCATGGACTACACATATAACACATCACAATTACACCCATGACCCGAGTACAAATATTTATCTGCCACATAAATATCTGCCCCGGCCGGGAATCGAACCCGGGACCCCTCGTGTCGCAGGCAGGGTCGCTACCAACTAGGCTACAGGGTCGTCAAATGTCAGGGTCGTCAAGAAATGGCAAGACATGCTATTCTTTTGATTTACCTTTTATTGCTATGGTAGGATCACGGCTGTGTTCCGTGGGTAGAATCAATGCTAAACATTAAATTAAAATAAGCCATCCACCTTAACAGCTGCTCCCATAGTGAGTATAATAACATCAAGTAGGTACCTACAGGAAGCGATGATGATGATTGTGATTTTTTGTTTATAAAGTTATTTTTATGTTTTCTGTGTCTGATGACGATTTTGATTGTTTCTTTTAAACTTTTTTTTATATATTGACTAGTAAACCCGATCTCGTTTCGCTTCAGGGAGCCAGCCACTGAGTAGAAGATAGCTCTCAGAAGGTGGATTTTGTTCGACTGGTTTCGACTTTACAGTTATCATTGTATTATGACCAAATGATAAAAAAATCTCTATAAATTTTAACTTAATACGTTATTACGAGGTCTAAGCTATATTACTGCAAAGTTTCATGAAAATCTGTTCAATAGTTTTTGTGTGAAAGTGTAACAAACACATATACAAACTTTCGCATTTACAAAATGTATTTTTTATTTAACGGATTTTTTTGACGGACACAAAAAAAAAATTGACGGATTTTTGACGGAATTTACCAACAGGTTTAACGGAATTTTGAAATTATAGTTGGCAACACTGCTGTGGCCCGTACCCGTACCCGTGCCCGTATCCCCAGTATGGCGCAAAAAAAAAAACTCATGATTGTTTGTTTATTTGTTGTTTGATTGATCTTCTTCAAAATTTTATTAAGCAATAATTATGGATTTGAAGCTTCCAGTTCATCCGAGTATTTATTCCAATCCATTTCCAGTATTCGGAAAACCAAAAGTTATTGGTTATATTGGTTTAGAAAATTTAAAATTTGCTCCACGTGTTAGTGACAAGAGGGTAAAATTTGATTTAAATCATAACATAGATCAAGCAATACGAAAACCTCCCGATCGTGATGTGAAATTAACAGATCTGTTACGTTTTTTACTGGAGAATGAAGGTAGATTAAGATATAAGGGAGCGAATACATTAAGTGCAGCTCCATTTCACTGTTACCGAGGGCTGATGACTTGTGTGGCTTGCACACCTTATGAGAAGACGGATCCTTGGAAAATAGTAGTTGTATTGTATAAAGGCTGCATTTATTTATGTGCAAGAGATACTGAGGAGAAGAAAAAACAAAAACTAAACATGACAGAGGTCGAGAAGAAATGCTGCTCGTGGGGTTTCAAGTTTGAACAATACATGCTAGCTGGTTAGTTTATTATAGTATTGTTAAGTAATTTATGGAGTAATAAATTTGTCGGTTTGTAAATATCAATTCTACAACCAAAAGGACCATCAAGATTCCACTGGATGGTTCAAAGCCCAGCAAACTATCAAAAGAACCATTATCAGCATCAGTTGCTACGCAAGCAAGATGTATCATTAATTAGCAGCAGGAGTTGTTTACTATAATACGCCTTTAGTATTTTTTTGTTACTTTTACCAACAGATCATCCAAGTTCTGAGCCTAATCCAAATGAACCAGTGGATGAAACTGCTGAATTCTCATTGGTATTTAAAACACACTTGAATAAACATACCATTATTTACGGAGCTGAGATGGATGGTATTCGGTGTGACAAAACTCCATTGCATCCTCCGAATGCTAAGGCAAGTCCAGAAGAAATAATTGAATATTTATCAACAAAAGAGTTTGTGGAACTCAAAACAAATAGGCACATTGAGTCTAACCGGCAGGATATTAATTTTAGGTAACATAACCATGATATATTAGTGAGACACTGCAGTTTCATAGCTTTTTTGTAATATATTTTGAACAATTGGGTTCAAAACTTCTGCCTACAGCATTTTCGTCATTTAAAATTAGAGTTTTAATGATTCAACACAATTAAACATTGTGTTGTATATTTTTTTTTTATAATTGCTACCTACCTAGACATTTCTCTTGATTTCTTTATTCAACATTCCTGTTATTTCACCTGGTAATACCTATTAGTTGTTGGTGGGAATCTTTATGGAAATTCAAATACAGTGGTCTCTCAATAATTTTATTTTACACTTGTTAATTTGAATCTCTCAAAAATTTGAAGTTTGTCTCCAGTCCCATGAAAAACACACAATAAATTGAATAAAATCAGTGTTGATTGGTCCTTTCGGTAATTTGAAGTTGAAGGAATAGTTTAACTTGCTTGCCAACATGTGATCATACATTTATGAATAGACTGACAGCGCTCACTCTTAAAAAGATTACGGCCATCTTTTCTAAATTGAAAATAGTGTATGTAAAAAGTCATATGATTGTATTTAATCAACAAAATATAATAATTTTGAACAAACTCTTATTTACTTGAGTCCCCTCCCCTCATTGGTATTCATTTAAACACTTCTTAATTTGAAAAATATCTTTGGTCCCTTGAATTTCAAGTTATTGAGAGTCCACTGTAATTTATGTAAGTCTGGATGTAACAACTGTTGGTAAGCCTAATAAAGAAAATAAAAATAAAATAACAATTAAATAAAGAAATATTGTGGTGTGCTACCTTTTGTGATTTCAGTGTTTTGTTTTCAATGATGTCATGACAATCTTTGATGAATCAGCTGATGTTTTTCATCTTTATTTCCAGGCGGTTTAAAACAAAAAAATGGTGGTGTCAATCATTTTTAGTTGGAATAAGTACAATAGTATGTGGTTCCAGAGATCAGCTTGGTACTGTAGAAGAGTTGAAAGTATACAAAGTCAGTGATTTGCCGAAGATGTCTAAGGTAAACTCCTATTAAAATAAAGATTAAGGACAGGTTTCCATCAAAGTGGAGGAATAAATAAATAAATAAATAAATGCTAACACACTCATACCCCCGCAGTAGGTTACCAGGTACCTGTGTCGCGGGTGGCATGGACTACACATATAACACATCACAATTACACCCATGACCCGAGTACAAATATTTATCTGCCACATAAATATCTGCCCCGGCCGGGAATCGAACCCGGGACCCCTCGCGTTGCAGGCAGGGTCGCTACCAACTAGGCTACAGGGTCGTCGAATGTTCTTGAGATGGGTTGTTTCTACCAACTATCCAAATGATATGCTATATTTTTCATGGTATTTGGTGGCTTGCCTGCTCTTTACAAATATTTATACATTTTGCATAATTTATCTTCTGTATGCTTGAATGTTTCCAATGAAGCTGGGTAAATAGTGAAGTAGAAATGACCATTCTTCATTTCTTTCTGCTTTGGTGGAAACAGGTTCCAAAATAGATAACCGTGTATTAACAAACAGATTTTTAATGGCAAAATGTTGAATACAAAATTACATTATCTCCTTTTAGTAGTTAAATAATAATAATAAAGCCCTTTATTCTGTGATTAGATTAGAATATAAAAGTTTAAATTAAATAGCACAACTTATAAACACCACTAATTTTGAAGTCATCCTTCCATCTTAGACACTGTCTACCGCGGCTCCTTTTCCCCGTTTGTCTCGCATCATGTGGCCAGTCCATCTCCAGTTTTGCTGATCAATACGTATTACTATTAGTTTAGTAGTTAGTAATTTTTATTTGTTACAGAATTTTTGGGATCCAAACATATGCTTCAATTTTTTGGATTCATTTTTAGCATTTACAAAAAAATGTTTGGAAAGAGCGATAATAAGACATCATGGAGAAAAGTTTATCAACAACTTAACTAAGTTACCACTAATCGCTTTGCAGTTGGAATGGTATCCTGGTGGACCAGTAAGAGTTTCAAATAATTATTCTCATGAGGATGACCAAATTTTACCAGATTGGTTTGTAAATGTCTATGGAAAGAATGTAAACTTAGAAACCTTAGATTAAGTTATTTGTATAATTTATACAGACTAAGTTTCCCTTTAACATGCAAATCAGTTCTGCATCCAAAGACTATAGTTGTGTAAGAAGTATGCAATCTTGAACACAGATATTTTCGAAGTATATTCATTGACTACAAATAGGACAATAATGAATTTTTGGAAGTAATCATAGCCAATGGTAGCAATGCATCTGTGAATGAATTATAACAAGACTCTTTCTAACATCTGACAAGACAATTACAAATAACAACTTGCAGAACTAACTATCACTAATAAGTAATCCCTGTCAAGAGTCCTCACAACTATTAACCAACAATAGACAGTGTTAAAACATTTGTAACCTACATTTGTACCTTGTATTTGTAACCTACAAATTAATGTTTTAACACTGACAACAACAAACTTGTAACTAACAAATTTGTAACCTACTGGGCTATCCATCCTAGTCCCTTTTTAAGTCTTGTTCTCGGTCAGTCACAGTTGTCGTGGGTGGCAGCAGAAGGGTGGTGCTTCATGTCCATTTACTACTTAATGTCATAAAAAACTATAATTAACTGATTATGTTAATTATTATTATTATTAAGTATTATATTAATTTAGAAGTGTGGGTACACTGGGGCAAGTTTCCTGGAGCAAATGCAAGGGCGATATAAATCCGTATTATGATTATTGTTGTATTAGCTAATCTGGCAGACGTCTTGCAACCTGCCTCTGTTATTTATATCAGGTTCTAGGCAGCGTATCAAGATCAAACATATGGTTACAAATTTAATTCAGTAGTTTTTGCGTAATGCTCAGAGTAACATACAGACGGACTGACAAACTAAAAATAACATTTTGTGTTTCTGTTGGGCCTATTACCTTTTTATACACAGTTACATATTTATTATATACCATTATTATTATTATTTGGTGTATAGGGCACGGGAAACAAGTATTCCCGTGAGGCCACTGTGACCATTTCTGATCTATTGTGGCCATCCCATTGAAATTAGATCTGATCACCTACTCCTAGGGTCTGGGCGAACCGTAGTATGTTTTTGGGGTCCAGTTCTTTGATTTGGTCAGGTGTAATTAAATGCCCTCCCAATATAAGACTCCTGCAGTGGGTAATTGCTATGCATTTGCAGAGGATATGGATGGAGGTTTCCTCTGCCCCACCACAGAATCTACATGTTGCAGTGTTACTTAAGCCTATTGTGTGTTGGTGTTTGTTAAGTTTGCAGTGAGCAGCCTAATTAATATTCGAATCTCAGTCCGGTTTAGGCTGAGCACTTTATCTGAGTATTTTCGCGAATATCCCAGTGATGAGGGTTTTTGATTGACGCATACGGGGTGCCTTCTTCCATAGCTCCTCGCCCTGTCTCAGAGCTAATGCCCTAAGAACAGTTCGAGTTACCGCCTTTGATACGCCCACCAGGGGCTCGGGACCCGTGGTGGGCGCCTCTGCACCCCTCCTTGCTAGTTCATCTGCCCTCTCATTGCCTCGTATACCCTTATTTCCCATCCTAGGGTGACCTTGTTGTTGTACCCAAGTTTGTTTATTGCTTGGATACCGTCGTACACTAATTTTGAATTGACTACCTCAGACTTTAGGGCCAGGAGCGCTGCCTGGCTGTCGGATAGTATTGTTATACGTTTATTACCGTAACCTTTGTTCAGGTTTCGGTGCACGCAATCAATTATCGCGTAAAGTTCTGCCTGGAATACGGTTGCATAGCGGCCCAAGTTTGTACTCAGTCTTACTCTTACCTTGGGTTAATCACCATACGCTCCTGCATATCCTCCCTTGCGAGAGCCGTCATGTCGCCTCCTCCCGAGGGTTTCGGTACCGCATCGTCCCATTCCTCGTTTTGCGGTATAATTACTGTGAATAGTTTATTGAAATTTAGTTGTTTATGCATGGAGTCGCTGGGCATAGCCATTATTGAGCATGTCATGAGGTCTTCGTGAATTCTCCTCATGACATTCGATTTCCAGCTCTGCTTTCCTCCCTCTGCAGCCCGGAATATAGCCGCCCTCGCCTCTTTTTGAACAAAAACATGAAGAGGTTCGAGATTGTGGACGGCCTCCATTGCTGCTATGGGAGTCGTTTTTAGAGCTGCCTTGGATGCTGTTTAGATTTTTGATGCAAGTCGCCTGAGTCGACTTTTTTTGCCAGGCTATACATCCATAGGTCACAATGGGTCTGACAATAGCCGCGAGCCCGTGTAGATCCATTGCACCTGTTTGGGTTTCAGACCCCATCTGGAGCCCGCAAGTCGGCAGCACGTTCCTAGAGAGATTTTTGCCTTTTTGGTCACCTGCGCTAGGTGTTGGTTCCAAGTAAGTCTATGGTCCATTGTGATCCCTAGGTATTTTATTTCTTTTGAGAACGGTATTGTAGTTCCGAACAGGGAGACGTTGTGGAGATCGGTTATTATATACTAGCTTTTGCCCGCGGCTTCGCCCGCGTGGAATTCGTTTAGGTATATCGCGAACCGGGGAAGTGGGGGAGGAGGTCGTCATCATATTATGTATATTTGTGCGCGATTATCACGCGTTTGGTTGAACCGATTTTGATGCGGTTTTCAGCATTGTGTTTATCATACTTAGTAGAAGGATTTAGGAATATTAACCGCGTTTAACTGAACCGATTTTTACTTTTCGGCGTTAAAGTCGGTTCTATTTTGTTAAAAGTTATTTTCTCAGAACTTTCGACTGGGTGAACCGATTTTTTATTCTTTTTTAATCAATTATTGGTGCTTGTCTTGTGAGTCTTATAAGAATTTGAGCGACATCTCGCGAGTAGTTCTTGTGTTATTTGTACTTGTCGAAGTTGAAGTCGGTTATTTTTTTTAAGTTATTAGTACTGCCATCTAGTAAGCGCTATTTACAAGCAGATGCTAAAATCTATATTTGTAAGATTGCTCGTTCTGTAGGTGGCATTCGTTTATGAGCTAATGGAGCTTATTTCGCTACCTGCCCATAGATGGCGCTATGGCTGTATAATACGCCAAAATACCTTTTTCTTGCACGCCAAAAAAATTGTCACGGGAGAGTAGCAACACAAAATTGTTTTTCCTGGATATCAGTGTTCGGTAATGTGTACCAAGAGACTTCGGAAAAATTGGCATATCGTACTGTAGTCCCTTAAACTGATACCAAAACATAGAATTCAAAATGGAATAGTCATGGGAAATAAAAAAATATATACTGAAAAATTAAATACTTATTGACCAGAGTATACGTATTAATAACGGACATGTGGTTAGTTAGTGTAATAAAAAATAGATGGTGCTAGTAGTAACATTCTGAATCGCGCTAACGACTTATGCTTGTAAATTGTATAAGACCTCGGAAACTACTGAGTTAACTATATTGAAATGAAATGTTTATTTATTCGAAGTAATTTTTATATTCGAAATTGGGATTTTCAAACCCCTTTCGAAAGTCAAATGTAGATTGTAGTAGAGATGCGCAAATCATGTCCGGGGCCGGATTGAACATGGAATCATTCATCTCCATGCCGGAACCATGTTCAGAAAACATGTCCGTGGAACGATCTAGTTCCGGCTGTCAAATCCAGTCCTTTAAACATCCGCTGTTCATCTCCATGCCGGAACCATGTTCAGAAAACATGTGGGTCCGTGGAACGATCTAGTTCCGGCTGTCAAATCCAGTCCTTTAAACATCCGCTGTTCATCTCCATGCCGAAACCATGTTCAGGAAATATATCCGCGGAACGATTTTGCAGGGTTGCAAACCTACCGATTTTTCGGTAGATCTCCCGAAAATGACTACCTTTTACCGAAATACCGATTTTGAAGGAATATCTCCCGATTTTTTAGAAAAGTGCATTTTTGTTTGATTGTAACATGAGTTAGCAGCAGTGAGCATTAGGGATTTCTCCGTTTGGTCCAATTTAAGATTGTTGAATTGTAGTTAGAATTTTATTGCACTGTAATAAGATCGTTATTATTTTGTAAATTACAGTTGAAGATAAACTTGAAGTGTGTACAAAAATGTGATCCTCATGTTGACTTCATTTGGTTTTTAAATTTTATCATTGCCTCATTCATTCGCAATTATTGGAGAAAGAATTTTCTTCGAGATTAATTTAAAATCTATACCTCTGTACTTATAATATAAAGCAGAAGAGTTTGTTTGTTTGTTCGTTTGAACGCGCTAATCTCAGGAACTACTGGTCCGAGTAGAAAAATTCTTGTTGTTTTGAATAGTTCATTTATTGAGGAAGGCTATAGGCTATATAATATCACGATACGACCAAAAGGAGCGGAGCAACAAGTCTCAATAAATCGAATAATAATATAGTATGTTGCAGGACGACGTTTTCCAGGTCAACTAGTTAATTTAAATTAATTTAATAAAAACCAAAACTCGCAACCGCCTCTCAATGGAGGTAATTGTAGAATTATTGCATACAAAACAATATAATACGTAATATAGGTAAGTAGTAATAATTGTTATGATTTTAAAATCATTGAAAGTATGATCAAAAAAAGTCCTCGGAAAAATGGTATATATAATGGTATATATAATGGTATATATAAATGAATTTTATTTAAATATACCTATTAAATAATCTACCGAAATCTACCGATTTTTTTATGGCAACCCTACCGAATTTCTTATATCTCGTTTTGCAACCCTGCGATTTAGTCTGCCAGCTGCCTGTCAAATCCTTGATTCTATCGGAACGTGGCAAACAAAAAATATCAGTTGATTTACCTTCATACTTTACAGGCTTAGGACTGTCAACCAAGAAAATATTGTTACAATAAAATATGAACATAACATGAACTTATTGTATTAATTTGAGTATTGAATACCTATGTATATAGTCCTACAAGGATCCAAAAGATCGTTGTAGGACTCTATTTCAATAATTGTAAATCCTTGATTGGCGTATTTATAAATCAACTGATTCTATTTACATTGTGTATTATATTTACAATGTTATTTACAAGTTATTTTTTAATATTTTTAGATGTTTTTTTGTTATGTACATTTTTTATATATACATCTTTATTTTTTACTTTTTTTATGATTGGTTGCTACCAATAAAAAGCAACATGGACATTTTGCTAGATTTTAGCCGCCTTCTTCGGTTGGTTAAGGTGAGCCCCGCCTTCGAAAATATTCGCTCACACGGCACAGATGTGGCAACAATGTTTAGCCGTTTGAGCATATATTTGTATAACAGAGGATATACCAATCGCCTGCTGTGCCACCAAACCAATGGATCTTCCATCCGATTAATAATTGGCTCCTGAATATATTTATCAATCTCGACAATACCGGCTGCAGTTGTGTTCTCTGGAACCAGGCGCGCAATTTCTGCGTCAAAATCGCTCCATATGGATGACGTACATGTAGGTGCGGGAGGTACGGTTTGCGTCAGGTGATTTGCTGGCTCAGGTATTGATGACATACGCATCGCGCCAACCCTAGACTTCAGCGTCGCTAAGGCATTTTTATATTTTATATCATCACGAAATCCTTTTCCCTTGAATCTAGGGTCCAGTATAGTGCATTCGACGTACAACGGCTGGTTTTCAATAAAGTCGAACCGCTGATGCAATTGATCATGCAAAGTACGTAGCATGAGAATAATGTTGGGGTGTTCTGATTCAGTTTCAGCCTGAGTTAAAAGGGACCTTATTTGTTTTATTAGCAGCCGGACATATACTATCACCTTTGAGAGGCTAACGGTTTTCTCAGTTGACACCTCTACAGTAATTTCGTAAAATATTTTTAATATTGGTATCGCCTTTTCTATGAGGGCCCAGTCTTCTGCAGATAGTGTGAGGTCGGCTTTAACTAACGCCAGTGTTGCAATAAGGGCTTCTTTTATTTTAACCACGCGGTCCAACATATCAAATGTGGAGTTCCACCTCGTGCTGACGTCCTGCTTTAATTTCAGTTCGTTCATTCGCATTTGTTGTTGGACCGCTTTCAACTTATTGAGTCCTGCTGTACTGCGTTGAAAAAACTCGACAATGCGTTTGACTTTGCCGACGGTGAAGCCAATTTTTTGAAGTCCGGCTTGGACCACAAGATTTAGTGAATGAGCAAAACAAGTAATTGATCTCCAGTCTCCTTGCTGTACCGCAGCGAGTATATTCGGTGCGTTGTCGCTCACGATGACTCCAACCTTGTGCTCTATCTCCCAGTTTCTTATTTCTTCCTTTAAAAAGGCGCAAAGATTAGCGGCCGTGTGGCTCTCCTTGTATTCGATACAGCCTAGCAAGTTGGTACACAACTTCCCTGCATCCGGGTCAATATAGTGTGCGGTGATCGCAATAAAGCTCTCGTTATTATCTGATGTCCAACCGTCAGTAGTAATACATATAGCGTGTGCTTTAGAAATTTGGTTTCTAACTTGCTCTTTAATCCGAAGATATTGCTGAGGTAAAAGATTCTCAGAAAGAGTCTTTCTGGTAGGTAAAGTGTATGATGGATTTAATAAACTGACAAACTTTTTAAATTCAGTATCATTCACTAAATTTAAAGGATGGTACTCCTTGGCAATCATGGTTACTAATTGCTCGTCAATTTTGGCTTTCTTGCTTAGCGGTAATGGTTTTTGTGTGAACCCGTCCAACCTGGATTGCACTGTACGTACTACAGTAGCGTGACTTGACGATGATGACATAGATGGCATTACTAAATCAGTCTGCGCCGGCGACTGATGATACCAATTCTTCATTGGGATGCCGATCCTCGGATACAGTAGAAATGGCGGGATGTTTTCTTTTTAGGTGCCTAGTCAAATTTCCTAGGCTGCCGGAGGTAAAGGATATTAACTCTGAACAATATTTACATTTTCCTTTTTTTAAATCCTTCTCTTCATTAAAATGGTTCCAAAGAGCACTCGTCTTTCTTCGGGACGCCATTTTCAATTAAAAATAAACACTTAACCTACTTTATTATATTTACAAATTTACAGTACTACACTACTATAAAGCTATATTTATTATTATTTACACTATTGACGATAAATTTACACTCAAACAAGTAAGTACTTAGTACTGCTATTTCGTACTTCAAAAAATAATTTAAAACTTGACATGCAATATTGTGCGCATTACGCAACAACGATCACAAGAAAGTTAAGAAATATGAGAGAAATGAAAATAATCGTATATTGTCCTACAAGCATCTTTTGGCGCGTGGGTGACAGAGACAGCGCCTTACAGTTTACAAGGCGCTGTCTTTGTCATCCGCGCGCCAAAAGATCCTTGTACGATTGTGTACTCGTATGTATCTAACGAAATGGAGCGTTTAGTAGGTGTCCGAAATAAAATTCGATTTAATAATTCATCAATTAATTCAATTTTAGACCTTAATAAATAATTAAAGCTCATTGGATTTACAACAAATTACAAAACGTCAATCAATTGTCGGTTTACCAAATTTTAACACGATATTTATCATTGTAGTTTATTATTCTCAAATCTGTCTAGTTTATATTTGTTATGTTTATACAATAACAATTGGTGTATCAAAGATATATATAGTAATTAATTTAAAAAAAGTAATATTTACTTTAGTTCTTTGTTTCAGTAAGTTTTTCACTAATGAACGTTAAATGGATTTACTTAGTTATAAGCATGAAATCATGAAATATAAAAGTACTTACATAAGTAAACATAGAATACCGATATCAATGAAATTTCCTTCATACTTTTACCAGGCTTAGGACTGGCTGCATTTAATATTCGGAAATAGATAGATCAGTCGGTGATTTGTTAGCCAAAATGAAAATATCGAATGCAGGCGTATTTAAAAGTTCATTGACGATATATACATAATCATTGTTTTGCTATGTACATTTATTTACAACTTAAGTACCTAGGTATATTCCATCTTGGGTTTTATGTACATGTTTATTTACATTACAAACGTATGGACATATTAACACCTAAGTTAAATATTTTTAATATATTAATCAATTTACATTTTTTTTTGTTTTATGTACATATTAATTTTTATTACCTTTTTTTATATATTAAATCTATTTTGTTTTAAATTTACATTTAAAAATGCAAGTTGTTGAACTTTTCCCGATGTTAAACAGGTGCGACGGTTATTTATTATCAGACCTGTCTTGCTAAATATTCGTTCGCATGGACGGAACAGAAGTGGCCATTACATTTCCGTAACGTTTAAATAATTTTACTAAGTTTGGATAGGAGTGTCTTGGTTGCGCCACCATTCCAGAGGACAATTCCAAGTTTTTCCATTTTTGACTGGCAGGATATCGTCATTTAAATATGTGTCTATATCTTTAATCGCTTTCGAAAGTGGAGTTCCTGTTCGCTGTTTGGTGCCGACTATTTCATTAAATATGGTCCAGGGTGAAAATTTATCATTTTGTTCGGGAGGTGGTGCTGAAGAATCTGATGTTTCTTTTTCTGCTGCAGCAGCTTCGTCTTCAGCAATCAGTGCGACTAATAAGTCCTGAGCCCTTTTTTTGGTATTTTTAGCCTCGTTCGCGTCCGAGAAAACGGCTAATTTATATCTTGGGTCTAAAAATGTGCACATTGAAAAAGTGTCACTTCTTTCTACGAGAGAAAATCTGGTGATTAAACCAGTTCTCAAATTATTTAAAAACTCGTTTGAGATGTCGTGCAACTCTTCGGCTCTCAATTTGTCACAAGCAGCAACGAGACATCGGGTCATGACGATCACTGAACTACCAGTCATGTACTTTTCGCCGCTCAGTGACTCGGTGGCATCGTCGAATGGTTTTAATATTTTAGCTATTTCAGCAAGAAATATCCACTCGTCATTGGTTATAATGGGCAGATCCTTTCTGATGGTAGCAAGTGTCGATCTAATATTTTGTTCCAACTCCACGAATCGCTTTACCATATAAAATGTAGAGTTCCATCGTGTAGGAACCTCTTGAAGTAGTCTTTTAGGAACACAATTTGGTTGGTCGTTTGTTTGTGATTTTAAAAGTTTTTCCTGTGCGGTGCTACTGCTTTTAAAGAAACGAACAATTTTTTTTTATTTTATCTAAAAGTTAAACCAGGGGCTGTAAGTGGGAAATGGCGTTCTGCACTATTAAATTCAGTGTATGACCGTAACAACCATAATGTCTCCAGCCTAAATTGCTTACCGCTCTCATTATGTTGGCTGCGTTGTCGGTCACCACAAAGTTAACTTTGTCTGCCATCCCCCATTCGGTCACAATCTCAGTTAATATTGTTTCTATGTTTTCACTGGTGTGTGAATCCTGAAAACTAATAAATAAAATAGATTTCAGTTCCACACGATCGTCGATGAAATGGCCTGTCACTGCCAAGTACGATTCGTTAGCCCTTGACGTCCATATATCGGACGTAAGGCAAATATATTTTATATTACAATTAGGGCCTAGTTCGTTTTTGAGCTCCTCTTTGGCTTTATTATACAGACCAGGAATCATACTATTAGACACTGTCTTTCGTGTTGGAAGTTGCAATGATTCATCAGTTGTGAAAGATTTCAGTTTGGAAAGCATGCATTGAACTAAAGGGATTACCTTACTGCCTGTACAGTATTTATCGCCAGATATTTCTTTGGTTGCAGGTTCAAGAGGTCGTAATAATTATGTTAAGGAGCGATGATGCTATACTTATTTAATTCCAAACTAGTTAACATTGAAGGTGCTGTTTTATGGCAAATCAGTATATCACTAACTGTACCTACTTTTAGGCTCCAAAAATCTTTGAAACATGTAATACGTGCTATTCCATCAATGCTATTGAATCAAGACTTGAATTTCAAGATTTTCAAGTAGGGATGGATATTCTACCTGGTATTGCCCTTTCCATCACCACTACATCTCAGCTGGTACTAACCAGGTTTTTGACGGGATCAATATACTCTGTAGCTCTTTACATGTTCTGAGTAACCTATAAAAATATGCTGCCGAGCTTTCTTATTTCTTATCCCATTTGGTCCTCCTCTCCTTAGGAATATGCAACATTACTGAACTTCCGAAGATTCTCATGTGACTTAAACACGGTTTCTTTTTATGCCACATCTCATAGGGCGTTCTGTCATTGAGACCTGATGCTATAGATCGATTTTTCAGGTACACGGCTGTGGAAACCGCTTCTGCCCAAAATCTTTTGTCTAACTTAGCATCAAACAACAAGCATCTCGCTTTCTCAACAATTGTTCTGTTGTTTCTCTCTGACATACCATTTTGTTCAGGCAGGGTTTGTTTTTTTGGTGTACAATACCATAAATATGATTTCAAATAATCTTCCATCAGTTTATAACAGAACTCACCACAATTATCTGTTCGTATCATTTTTATATTGCTGTTTTTCTGTTTTTTCACCATAGCCTTGAACTCTTTTAAATACATATTTAAATACCTCATTTTTTTCTTTCCTAAAGTAGACAAATGACATGCGACTATAGTCGTCAGCAAAAAAATTGGTTGTCTGTAAAGTCGGTTTACTGACGATAGTTGAACGTGACAACGTCTTAAGAAAATACTGATGGAATGGTAGCATCATTACCTTTATCGCTGTAATTATCGTTGCTATAAAAATGTGTGCGTGTACTAGTGTACACACGTATGAAGTGAAACTTCTTTACGGCAATATATATAATAATATCATAATATAAATATATTATTGTTATAATTATAAATAAATTTAATTGTATTGTATTGTTCATCATCGTCATTGTTCGCAACTCAGTGCATCAATCGCTAAATGCATTTCTCCCACTCTGTTTTCATCTGTGAGGTGAGGAGACTGCTCATGTATTTCTGAACGGTAAAGTTTGGTGGTGGGAGTAGCTCCACTTAAGCGACATGCTATCCCTACTCCACCGGAAAAATCACTATAATAGTCATCCTAAACTATCTTTGAATACTTAGTTATAATTTATTTACTGTTATATTGCAGTTAAAACCTTTATTAAATATTTTACCAAAAAGACTAGTCGTTGCATACCGTATAACGAAACATTAATCTTTAGCTAATCTGTGCATATTATGTCATGTCAATGTGCCACAAACAAGTCAAAACAAACCTGGCTGGTTATAAATAATTTCGATAAAAAGCAAAACTAAAGAGACGTCAGAGTTACATTGACAAATAATGTCATCAAAGTAAACAAACGTCATGAAATCGTATTTAAAGTTACAGAAATTTATCAATAAAAATAAAGAAGGAATACAGGAAACATTAATAAAGGTAACATTTAAAATTTATAAATAGTCCCAGAAGTCAATAACAAAGTAATAATTGGATACATTACCGAAATATCTACCTCCAAAGTAATCAAGCTGCCGAACGCAAAGGCCGATTGTGCTTCTTTGTCGCTCGTTCCGCGCTCTCGCTTGCACTTCAAGCTTTACATGGGACGCCTCAGAGCGAGGTAACGCCGCATGACGTCATGTTTTTCGTGCGTGCAGCCGGCTGTATCGAATTATAAGACGTTGTCACGTCAAAAAAGGAAATATCTTGATGATCCAATAGACTTAGTTTCCATTGGCTCACACACGTCAGCATGCACAATTTCCAGCACATATGTAGCTCTTGTGCCTGTGGGGAATATCAGGCATGACTGTTTACCTCCACAACAAACCACACAATTAGTTTTTAACACTACATTAGTGGCTCCATAGCTAACGCCTTCGAATTCTAATTCTTCAAATAGCTAATTCCTTGCAATACCGGAGTGCTCGGAGTGAATGGCCATAATAATTCCCATCATCCTTTCCATTGGTTTCATATGGTGGACCATAAGTCCTAACATGTTGTGATTCACCTTGTCAAAGGCTTTCGAGAAGTCTGTATATATAGTGTCCGCTTGTTGCCTAGAGTCGACAGACGACATAATGTAATTAGCAAAACTTGATAAATTTGTGATAGTGGATTTGCCACCTACGAAGCCATGCTATTTATCAACATCAATAAATGATGGTCTCTGTAATGTTGGATCAAATGGAATATTATTTTCTATAGTCCGTTTTTTTTCGCTGCGGTCTAAATTGACATTAGCTGTGTTGCCACTTTTTTGCGAATCATTAATAGTGATGTGCCTCTACCGTAACTTTACGTAATTTACAATCTAGTATAGTTTTTCGGTAATAATAAAAAATGTGTCTTTAAAATAATATGACCGACAGGCATACTTATATAATGTACCTTAACCTTGTTATTGCGTATTCTTTAACAAGAAGTCAATAATTTTCGTATTTACTTAGTGTAATACGTAATTAAAATTAATAAATATGTTTTTATCTGTGATACTCCATAGTTACCATGATTTGTAAAAGATTCGTCTATTATCAAATAAAAATAAAATTATCTGATAAAAGTAAAAAGTTACGATTCATAAAACCGGTATCGTAGAACAACACTACTATTAAAAAGCTGGTATCATTATTTCGAAAATTGACATTTGCATGTGTAAATTTAGTCCGTAGCGAAAAAAAACGGACTATAATAACAACAATTTTACTCTTGTAGCCTGCAAAGAAGTAAATCAATTGAATTACAATTTTTTACAGTCATGAATAATAATATAAAATGAAAATATAGGAAAATATAGTGCTTAAGATACCTTATTTGTTACAGCTGAATGATATGGTGCATTATCCATCACAATTATTGTGGTTAAATGTTGATGGTTTAATATTGGGCAATAACTTTTCAGTTACCCATTTTATGAAATTGTGTGAATTCATCTCGGAATGGTAATTTCCTTGTTTTTATTTTTACCACAAAATATTAAAAGTGCATTCGGCACAAAACCTGTCTCACTACCGGCATTCACAATTATCCATCTTTTTCGTTTTGATATCTCTTGTTTAACACCAGTTATATTAACAGATTGCCAAAATTTTGTTACTTTATATGACTCTCATCCAGATATATAGGGTCTTTCAACAAGAACTTTGTTTTTCAATTGCAACAAACACCGACAATATGATAGTTTTGACATTTAGTTTTTCGACGTATTCTTAGTTGATGCATTGACAATTGTTATAATGAATTCAATTTCGCTCGAAATTCCCATTAACAAAATCTGAGCGAGTAATATCCGCGGTACTGGCGGTAGACAAAAATGTGTCTATTTGCAAAGGCGTGTTCATATTCAATGAACAATCGTAAGTATGTTGCATTCGAGCGAAGTAGGTATTAATTTTTACTTGTAATCTACGCATCTTGCGTTCAAACCCTTGATCTAATAATTTAGAAGTAGCCATGTTGAATTATTAGTAAGTAAATAGGTGTTTTGAACAGTGAAACGGCCAAGATTATGCAATCTCAAAATGGCGGCCGGCAATGGCACGCAAAATAAATTGTTTTATAGCTATCCTAGGCCGAAGTGACCAAAAAAAATGTTATCCTAGGCCGAAGGACCAATAAAAATATTTGCGTTACGCTGGTTTGATAGGATGGACAATTAGAATTTGGATAAATAGGGAATTAGGTAAATAACTCACCCTTGCTGCGTTGATGGAGGCGCTTGTGCCGGCACTTTTGTTTTACACACAATTGTTTACTTATTAGTTAAATAACGTTATTTTAATAGTTAGAGTGGCCACTCGAGATCTCTGACACGGGGAGTCCCTTTACTTTGGGATTAGTGCACTAATTATAATGGTTTTTGACGAACGTAATTAAACCGTGACGTTTGCTATGATGCTTTCCGGAGTACTGGCATTTCTTTTCGCCAATAGCGTACACGCAGCACGGCGAGGGGGTGAGGAATGTGCGGGTAGGAAGGCAGCGTTAATACCGAATATTATTAATTTATTTACATGGCTGTTTCACTATTTTTGCCCTAAACAATTCTTTAATTAAAGAAGTTGAAATTTTGAGCCTTAGGCCTCTTGTAGACACACGTTTTTTTGGCGTAAAAATCTACGGTTAATTCGCCGTGTGTAGGCACGGTTATCAGTGTTGTATGGATTACTATGAGAGCTTGTTGACAGTCGCGGCTGCATGACGGCACGGCGCCGCCGCCGTATGCACCGTGCGTCCCCCTCGGCGTGCCGCGTCTACGCACGGCGTGATTTTCATCAGTGTTGTATGGTAGTCTTCGTGAGTGTGTTGACGATGCCGGAAGTTCTCACGTTTTAGTGACCGGCTATATACTGTTTTTAATCGACTTCTATTTATTTTTAATTTATTTATACACTTTATTGTTTGTATATCAGAATACTTACAAGGGTACATAGAACAATGTTACAAATAAAATAAGTACAACACAAAAGGCGGCCTTATCGCTATATAGCGATTTCTTCCAGGCAACGTAAGATATAGGAAAGAAATACATAAACAAATAGAAGGGGTAGAGGTATACAGTATACACACCGAAAAAAAATTGGAAATCAACTAAAACTTAAACATACTATTATGAGCTTGAAAGATAAGTTACATAAATAAGAAAGAAATAGATGCAACTAGTAGTTAAGGTAATGATTTTTGACTGAATTGATTTCTGTCTTAGTAAAATGAACGTAAATAACGAATATTGTTAATTACATTAGTTCATGAAAGATCCCAAGTGAGCGGCACCTGGCCGTTGTCTTGCCCGTTAGCTTTGCCGTGCCATGTACACGCTAGCACGTTTTTTTACGGCACGGCAAACACGCCGTACGGTCAAGAAAACGTGCCATCTACAAGAGCTCGACTTTTTAATGTTTTGACACATTCTTTAAGAAATTGACTTTTTATATCTTTTTAAAAATATTGTATCATAGTCTGGTCCAGGCATATTACTCGTATTTTTGAAACGCCAGTGTTTAATTATCCAAATATAGGCTAATGAACAGTGAGGAGTTATTTTGTACTCTTCTAAATCTTCCTAAATTGTTTTGGTGTCGTTTTTGCGATAGTGCCGTCCTCCTGGTTTTGGTTTATAATATCGAGGCATTTTGGTAGGTAGGTACCTAACGAATAAAATAAAAGTAAAATTAACAAAACTTAACAGAAACAGGGGATAGTCGATTGATGTCGACGACGTTACGTATACGTATACAAATCTCTGAGTCTACGTTGTCGAGTTGATTAAGTAAGGTTAGGACTTGTTGCGTTGTTTGTTTGTGATCCTGATTAAGGGTCAAGGTCTGGTATAACATTTTGTGATCCTTGTAATCCAAAAGCAGCTGAACTCCTAGGTTGATTACGATAATTTAGTGCACTCAACAAGTAATACTACTGTTGTTGATTGCTTTCCAGACTTGTAATGACATTTACGTTTGCATCTGTGTCTACGAGTCTGTCTGATTGGTGATTGGGAACTACTAGAACTAGAATTACGTTGTTGTGGACTACGCTTTGTCATTTGTTAATAGTGCAGTTAACTTTACAGCGAAATTTGCCAATGACGTATGAACAATATGAGAATTTATTAAAACTTAAATTAAACTTAAAACACAATGAAATTGCACAAGTTTTTCGTCCCAAGTGTTTTTCATTGATTTGAAAACCTACAATTCTAACGGCTGCAGTAAATGGCTTGCATGTGATGGTAACTTAAAAATAGTCACTCCGCGTTTTTGTGCTTCTCCTAAAATTTTTAATTGAATATGGGTAGAATGGCCATCAAATATTAACAAAGCTGGTACAGTATTGGCACAGTATTGAACATGTACATTTCGAATACTTTTGAATCAATCCAGCCATTTTTAGTGGCAGCATACGATGTGTTTTCGTATCCATTGCCTGACATTCATAGGTCCCACATATTTTTTCCTCTATTTATTATTAATGGAGGCAATTCGTCACCAGCGGTGCTGGCTGTGAACAAGATCGTGACATTATCTTTACCAGATGACGCGATCGTACGTGTACTGGCAAATCCACGGGCGCCAACTACTTTTGTTTTGTCAGGGTCATTTCTAAAACTTGATTCATCAAGATTCCAAATCTTTTCTGGTCTTCCTTTTAAACCAAGTTCATTCAAAACCTCGTCAAGGATATCAAAGTACTCATTAATTATAAAAGGATCGCATGCTACTTTCCTTGACATCTCCACAGCTTGTGGCTTTTTTAAGGACAAATTGTGTCTTTTTTTGAAAGCAGAAAACCAGTCATACCCAGGTCTTTTGTTTTTAAATGGGGTTAACTAATTATTTTGACTCACGTGTAGGTATGCTAACCAAATCCAGTGTTTCTTTGGAAGTAAGTCCGAATCGTTTAGTCATTTAGTTAAAGTCATTTAACAAACATAATCTTCTAAGTATTTAGGTTTTCTAACAAGCCTATCAGATTTTCTAAGAGATTGATCAGGTTGATTAGGATTACAGGTATCCTCCAGGGGAATATTTTCTCCTTGAACATCGGGTAAGCTTGCTGGTTGCTTATCATAATTACAATCAAAATTTGCACTGTCTGTATCCCACAATATTTGTGTGTCTACATCGCTACTGTTTGCATAATTATCTGATGATATGTGTGAGGGTACTTTGTTTAAATTCCACCTATTTCGTCTGAACTTTCCCTTATTAGTACTAACAATGAAAGATCTTGGCTCCTCACATTTTTTCTCTATCAACCCATAAGTTTTTAGATCTGTTACCCAGACTCTATTACCTACTTCCAACTCTGACAAATTTTTTGCTCTATGCCTTTTATTATAATAGACTGCGCTCTTATGCTTCTTTGCTATTTGCTTATCTCTTAAATCTTCTTTTATTATAACAGGCTTATTTAACTTAGTAGGTAACATTGGAAGATTGTCCCTCAACTTACGGTTAAACATTAATTCAGCTGGACTATAACCCAACTCCAAAGGCGTATTCCTATACACTAACAAAGCCAAATGGATATCTTCATTTTTAGACAACAAAGACTTGGCAATTTTTACTCCGGACTCGGCTAAACCATTACTTTGAGAGTAATAAGGACTGCTAGTGACCGATTTAAATCCATATTCTTTGGCAAAATTATTAAATTTTGTTTTAAATTGCGTACCACAGTCAGATCTAACTACCTCCGGAATACCATATATCTAGAAAATACCTCCTTGCAATGGTGTATAATTGAGTTTTCTGTCAAGTCATGAAGTTTTGCTAATTCAATGAATCTAGAATAATAATCTATTAATACTATATACCAACTGTTATTAAACTTAAATAAATCTACTCCTATTTTCTGCCATGGCCTATCTGGTACACAATCTATCACCATCTCTTCCCTATGATTTACATAGAGCTCTATGCATTTGGAACAAGATTTTACCTTATTTTCAATTTCTTTAGACAACCCTAACCACCAAACTGATTGCTTGGCACGTTCCCTACACTTGCTAATACCTAAATGACCTGCATGAATTTTGTTTAAAATCTCAGCTTGCATATTTTTAGGAATGACAATTCTTGAGTTTAATAGGAGAAGACCAGCTTCTATTGAAAAATTCACTCGATATTGATAATACTTACTGAATATTCGTAATTTACTCATGCTTGGCCAACCCTGCACTGTGAACTGTTTAAGTTTTATACAAATATTACATTTATTTTGCTCTAGCTTTATTCTTTCTAACATTTCTGTATGTATAGTTTCATTACTAAGTAAATTAATATCTAATTCTTTTAAGTTTTGCGTATTCGAAGAGCAAGGAATTGGCTGCCTTGACAGTGCATCTGCAACTACTAGTTGTTTTCCTGGAGTGTACTTAACTTCATAATTATATTTTGTAAGTTTAAGACGCAATCTTAAAAGCCGTGGACTTAAATAATTTAATTGTTTGGTTTGCAGTATTTGCAGCAAGGGTTTATGATCTGTTTCTAGTATAATTTGGATTCCTACAATATAGTCTTTAAATTTGTCCGCAGCCCATGCCAGAGCTAAACATTCTTTTCTATTTGAGCATAAAGCTTTTCAGTTTCCGTTAACGTCCTACTTGCATACATAACAATTGATCTCAGCCCCTCTTTATTTTCTTGCATCAATGCTGCTCCCAAACCATAACAACTGCTATCTGCCGAAACAATAATTTTTAAAGATGGATCATAGGGAGCTAATACTGGTGCTTCTTTAAGTAACTTTTTGATTTCAAGAAAAGCTTGGTTTTGTTTTCTTTCCCAGGTAAACATACAGTTATCTTTTAGCAATGAATGTAGTGGTGCTAACAAGTGAGATTTATTTGGTATAAATCGTCCCACAAAATTTACCATACCTAAAAACTGAAATAATTCTTTTTTATTAGAGGGTGTTGTGAATGAATCTATGGCTTTGATTCTGTCTGGATCCACTTTGATTCCTTGTTCATTTATTACATGACCTAAATAAGTAATTTCTGTCACCCCAAAAACACATTTGTGATTGTTAATCGTTAACCCTTCCATATGCAACCTTTTTAACACTTCTCTGAGTACCTTATCATGCTCTTCTTTACTTTCCTCAAATATAAGAATATCGTCTATATGAATAGCAACTTTCAAGTCTTTAAACAAATTAGAGAACTTCATACTAAAATATTCCGGTGCACAGTTAAGTCCAAATGGCAATCTATTGTATACATATCTACCAAACGGAGTAATAATTGTTGTTATTTTCTTTGAATTTTCGTCTAACTTTATTTGATGAAAACCTGAAGTAGCATCAATTTTAGAAAAATATTTAGCACCTTTTAGCTTTGCTAGAGTATTTTCCACCTTTGGAATAGGATAAATAGGTCTTAAAATATTTTTGTTCACTTCAGTGTAATCTCCACATATTCTTAATTTATCATTTCTTACTACTACTACTATGGGTGAAACAAAATCTGTTGCCTCTTCTATGGGGCTTATTATACCTAACCTTTCTAGCTTATCTAACTCCTCCTTGACTTTAGGTAAAAGTGGAATTGATATATTTCTAGGTGTGGCCTGTACATAATGTTTTACATCGCTAATCAATTTGATTTGGAACTCGTCTTTAAAAACACCTAACTCGTTGAATATATTAGGAAATTCTTTTTCTATGTTAACAGTACAACTTAAATCATTAGAAACTGATATTGCACAAATATTAATGAAATTCATAGCATCAATAGCTGGTCTACCTAAAATAGCAGATTTTAAATCTTTAATAACATAAATCTTACCTTTAAACTCTCTATTTTTATACTTTAACGTTAACTTAACTGTCCCAATGACATGTAGCTGCATTCCATCTGGTCCTTTAACTGTGTCAACACTTTTTACCAAACAAAATTTATTTCTTGCTGCAATGTATTCTGGAATTGCACTTATGTCTGCTCCTGTGTCAATTAAAAAAATTACTTTTTGTATAAACTGATTTTCTTGTAATATGTCTATTTCAATCATATATTTATTAACAGTTTCACAAAAGCTCACCTCATACTCTATTCCTTCATTCATTTCTATTTTCCTTACTGATTTTGCACGGCAAAATTTGGCAAAATGACCTTTTTTCTGACAATGCTGACATATTACTTTATATGCCGGACACTTTTCTCTAGGATGTCCAATAATCCACAGAACCAACAGTTACTGTTACTGCTCTTCTTTTTTTTTTATTTATTTATCAAAAAGTCTTACATATTTTCAAATTACAAATTCTGCCAAACTGTGTGCCAGTTTGTCGGCAGTACACAAAGTACACAAAGTCTTGTGCTTATTATCGTCCTTCTTTATGAAATTTAAGGTATCATCTTTTTCCCTTATAATTTGAGTTTCATCACGCTGAATTTCGGCCTGTTTACAGATTTGAACTGCCTCAGATAAATTTAGATCGTGCTTGAGCAGCAACCTGTCGCTGACTGTCCTGTTAGACACTCCGATCACGATTCTATCCCTGATTAATTCCTTGCTGAGCGCCCCATAATCACAAAATGTTGCCAATTTGTGCAAGTCGGTTAGGAATTCGTCGAATTTTTCGCCTGTTTTCTGCGTGCTTATATTAAATTTATAACGCTCGTAAATTACATTTTTTTCGGCGAAAATAAATTATCAAATTTTGTGAGGAGCTGCTCAAAAATTAAGGGTTTTTCGAATTGTAATTATGATGTCTTCTGCCCTCTCGCCCATACAATACAACAAACAATATCAGCCTTGTTATTATCGCTGCATTCAATATTTCCAGTTAATGTCATATACCTTAAAAAACGTGTTTAGTATTTAGGCCACTCTTCAGGCACGAATGAAAACTGCCCCGGACATGTTACTTTCATGGTCTTTTCCATTTCTTCAGTTGATTGAGCTGCCACCATGTTTAGTTTGGGGCCCGTGTTGTTTTAATAAAACTTCTGTTTTGTTTAACTTCACTTTAATTATTGCTTTTGTATATTTATCAAACTTTTTGTATTATTTCACAAAACTCCACATTTTTACATGTTTCCTCATTGCGCAATAATCATCTTTTTTTCTTGCCACAGATCTATAGCAACATCTGTCATAGACAATGGTCTATGACAGAATATCTCATAGATACTCTTACAACACAATCTAAATTGCTTAATTGTTAACATAAGAAATCGATATTCTAATTCGATGTATTAGTTATTTGCGATTCTCGTTAACGTAAGTAAGATCACATACTTATTTATTGAGATATTTTAAATCGAACCAAAGTAGACAGGTACAGATTTGAAAAAAAACCGGCCAAGTGCGAGTCGGACTCGCGCTCGAAGGGTTCCGTACCATTATGTATAAAAACGCCAAAAAAATCTTGTCTGTTGTATGAAAGCCTCACTTAATATTTAATTGTTTTATTGTAGCCACATATTAGCCAGAACGCCATCTCTTGGACCGAAAGGTAACTAAACTATCGCTGAGGCGTCGAAAGTATGGGCGCCCACTTAAATATTTATTTTATTCTGTTTTTTAGTATTTGTTGTTGTAGCGGCAACAGAAATACATCATCTGTGAAAATTTCAACTGTGTAACTATTACGATTCATGAGATACAGCCTGGTGACAGACGGACGGACGGACGGACGGACGGACAGCGAAGTCTCAGTAATAGGGTCCCATTTTACCCTTTGGGTACGGAACTCTAAAAAATAATTGATTCTTCGACAAAATTAAAAAGCTGTAGAATTGTGGGTCTAAGATTATGGAGCTTAGACTAGCCGCGCCCTTAGCTGTCGGCGGCGTCCTTTGATGTCGCACGCGCTAGACGAAATTCAAAAAATAGTTGCGTCTGCGCCTTCGTGATATTAAGTTGTGTTTACGTTTTACGTATACCCCTCGCAATTTATCATACTCGTAATAATGCCTTATCAGCTCTCATCTCGTGAAAATTCGCTGATGCTTCGGGTTTACTTCTTGTCTGGTGAAAACATCAACGAAGCATTGCATATCTACCTACCGCGAATCGTACCTACCCGAACTCTCGTCAAATCAAATACCGTAAATGATGAATTAGCGCATAATTCATGGTTTTTGTGGAGTGGAAGAATCACTTGTGCTATGTTGGTTAAAAAATAATTGTGTTTGAAGGTGGACTGGTGACTCTGGAACACAAAACCTCATTGTAAGTAAAATTTTAGTAACTATGCAGGACGATATTAGTTAGTGAAAGCAAAAATAATTACAAGTTATCGTTATTTTTTTTTTAAAGAGGTATGAGTCATTAATTTACATTTATTTAAATCACTCTTCTATCTAATCGGTAAATGAAAATTATTATTAATAAGGAATATGTCGGTCCTTAGCTCAAGTATGGAAGAAAAGCAATTAATATGTAAATAACATCCGAAATACATCCGATGTAGGTTCTAACTTAGCAGCTCAGCTGATCACGGGCCGACAACCGCACGCACAGCTATTGTGCGCCTAGTACGAGACGTAGTACGAAACGCGCTTCATTGATAAACGGAATTCGTATCACCATCATGATAGGCAGGATTTCTCAAATTTTTAACTTGTAATAACTTTGTTATTTTGAAGTAAAAAAAAATCTGATTGTACAGTTATTATGTTACAATTGTAACAGCAATTTTGTTACAATGCGAGATTCGTTAGCTTCAACACTGCTGAGTTGTTTTCTATTCCCTTTGAGGGCGGGCATAGAATTTTGAATCCTTTAGCTTCTAAGTAAGGCACAACGTCACGAAAACCGCGATCTAGTATGTTTGAATGTTCTGGAGGATGGAACTATCAACATACAATTCGTAAAAGACCAATCTAACGTATTAAAAATGCAGGTCCAGTCCAGACACATGTCCAAAATACGTTATCGTTGTTTTGTCGAATATATATCAAATTGCAATGAAATTGACGGTATTAAGAGTTTCTTCTGTGAGTGTGCTTGCGGTTTACGTACAGTCAGCTGCTGCTCCCATATTGCTGCAATCGTGTATTATTTGTCACATGGTAGGTTTTTAAATAAAATACCAAGACCAGCCGAGAAACTAAGCAACCTATACAAAAATGGCTTTAGTGTTGTAATTAATGAAAATAGTGAAGAGGACGATTGAGTCGAGCGTTTCTTTTGTTATGATGCACCAATGCTAGAAGCTTGAATTAAATATATGTTATAGTTGATTAAAATTGCTATCATAAGTAAAAAAATTGGAGGTGTCTCTATCTTATAAGTAATAAAAATTTTTTTTTGAAAAATGTCAACACATCTATTTTTATTTTTTTATATGCGGCTCATGCGGCTCATAGTGACATATTATGTGTCTTAGCTAAGTGTATTATGTGTATGAAGCACGAAATTATTCGTTCCATTAAAGCAGAAATATTCATGAAAATATTTTTTTTTATTTATTTTATTTCTTAGAAAATAAGAAGAGCAGAATGCTGAAATTTAGTATAGCACATACTAACGTTGTGACCTATCATCAGAAAAAAAATTAAGCTGAAAGGCTATTAAGGCACAAGATGTTCCCTTAACCTGCCATGGCCTTTACATTTAAAAATGCAAGTTGTTGAACTTTTCCCGATGTTAAACAGGTGCGACGGTTATTTATTATCAGACCTGTCTTGCTAAATATTCGTTCGCATGGACGGAACAGTGGCCATTATATTTCCGTAACGTTTAAATAATTTTACTAAGTTTGGATAGGTATGTCTATGGTTGCGCCACCATTCCAGAGGACAATTCCAAGTTTTTCCATTTTTGACTGGCAGGATATCGTCATTTAAATATGTGTCGATTTCTTTAATTGCTTTCGAAAGTGGAGTTTCCGTTCGCTGTTTGGTGCCGACTATTTCATTAAATATGGTCCAGGGTGAAAATTTATCATTTTGTTCGGGAGGTGATGCTGAAGAATCTGATGTTTCTTTCTCTGCTGCAGCAGCTTCGTCTTCAGCAATCAGTGCGACTAATAAATCCTGAGCCCTTTTTTTGGTATTTTTAGCCTCGTTCGCGTCCGAGAAAACGGCTAATTTATATCTTGGATCTAAAAATGTGCACATTGAAAAAGTGCCACTACTTTCTACGAGAGAAAATCTGGTGATTAAACCAGTTCTCAAATTATTTAAAAACTCGTTTGAGATGTCGTGCAACTCTTCGGCTCTCAATTTGTCACAAGCAGCAACGAGACATCGGGTCATGACGATCACTGAACTACCAGTCATGTACCTTTTCGCCGCTCAGTGACTCGGTGGCATCGTCGAATGGTTTTAATATTTTAGCTATTTCAGCAAGAAATATCCACTCGTCATTGGTTATAATGGGCAGATCCTTTCTGATGGTAGCAAGTGTCGATCTAATATTTTGTTCCAACTCCACGAATCGCTTTACCATATAAAATGTAGAGTTCCATCGTGTAGGAACCTCTTGAAGTAGTCTTTTAGGAACACAATTTGGTTGGTCGTTTGTTTGTGATTTTAAAAGTTTTTCCTACTGCGGTGCGGTGCTACTGCTTTTAAAGAAACGAACATTTTTTTTATTTTATCTAAAAGTTAAACCAGGGGCTGTAAGTGGGAAATGGCGTTCTGCACTATTAAATTCAGTGTATGACCGTAACAACCATAATGTCTCCAGCCTAAATTGCTTACCGCTCTCATTATGTTGGCTGCGTTGTCGGTCACCACAAAGTTAACTTTGTCTGCCATCCCCCATACGGTCACAATCTCAGTTAATATTGTTTCTATGTTTTCACTGGTGTGTGAATCCTGAAAACTGCGACAATCCAATAAAATAGATTTCAGTTCCACACGATCGTCGATGAAATGGCCTGTCACTGCCAAGTACGATTCGTTAGCCCTTGACGTCCATATATCGGACGTAAGGCAAATATATTTTATATTACAATTAGAGCCTAGTTCGTTTTTGAGCTCCTCTTTGGTTTTATTATACAGACCAGGAATCATACTATTAGACACTGTCTTTCGTGTTGGGAGTTGATAGCCCGGAATCCATCGAGCAAACTTTTTGAAGGATCTTTCTTCGACCAACGAGAAAGGTTGATAACTGTCGATGAATAGATCCATTAAATCTTTGTCGATCTTCCTTTTCGTTTCAGCCGAAATTTTTTTCGTGGTTCCGTAGCGCTCCATGGTTTGTTGTTGAGTGGATGTCGATGTAGTCGGTATCGGCGTCGTTGTGGCAGGGACAGTTGCCGTCAAAGTAGTGGCCGCTGATGTTATTGATGTAGTGGCTGTTGATGTCATTGATGTTGAGCCTCTAGGTAATGTTATACTTGCTTCCTGACGCCCAGCCATGACCCTTGAATAGGCATCTAAGTGCTTCTTTTTGAGGTGAGCTTTCAAATTTCCTGTCGTGCCTTTGTAGCTATACAAATCACCGCAAACTCGACATTTGGCCTTTTTATTTTCAGGATTTATTCTATCAAAATAATCCCAAAGGGTACTTGAATTTATCCGAGACATTTTGAGATGTTGAATAAAATGTTTGGAATTATTTATTTATTACTTGCTGAGATAAAACTAATCAATTACCTACCTAACTAGTTAGCTTTATACATATGATACAAAAACCAACACTAAACTGTTTATTTACAACTTAAAATAATTAAACCTAATAAAATACTTGTAGCCTAAGGGCGTGGACCCATGTCTACGGTGCGGCGCCGTTTGCCGTGCAACGGTGCGGCGCCGCCGCCGGCAGATCGCGCGGCGCGGCGCCGCGCCACGGCGTCGTGCACTGGCACGTGCACACTATTGTGTTGTCAATACATTCAATACATTCGGTCCACGCCCTAATAGTACTCCTACTAATGTACACAAAAACATAAACAAATTTTATCCGCTATATTGTTTACACTTGTTTGCGCTTCACACTTCCGAGTCTATAAATAGAATAAAAAGAAATGGATCACCGAAGCGAATCTATAATTTCAAGGACAATGTTCTGTGTGAGTTACGTGAAAATTGCAAATCGAAAATGCTTAATATTGATAAAATAAGGTCCGTTAAAAATATGTCAAAATAAACAAGAAGGTATTAAAGAGTAAGGGCTCATTCACACGAGGACGAATCGTCTTTTTTCACGAATCGTCTTTTTTCACGAATCGTCTTTTTTCACGATTCGTTATTTTTTTTGACGGCGGCAATGCTTTTTAAATACTCATGTTCACACGCTTGACGAATCGTGAAAAAAGACGAATACGGATACGTCTTTTAGAAATCACGAATCGTGAATGTTTTATGATTATGACGGATACGTCTTTTAGAAATCACGAATCGTGAATGTTTTATGATTATGACAGATCCGTTGTAGTATTCACGCCCATTGTGTTTCTGAACCAATCTGAACTGAGCTAAATCACGAAATAAATGTGAACTTCAATGCGGATATTTTGACGAATCGTGAAAAAACACGATTCCGTATTCAATGTGAACGTCCATCCGTCAAGACGTATCGTGTTTTTTGCCGAATCGTCAAAGACGTATTCCGTGGGAATGAGCCCTAACCTTAATTGCATTAAGTTTAAGGTTCGGAATGCTACGAATAACTAATTATTGCTATTTCACTCATCCACAATCCTTTCGGCTAAGATGCGCTCGCGCATCGGCCTGCATCGGTTGAAATCGGTTCTACTCTGTGATATCGTGATATCGCAGATATCGACGATATCGTTGATTTCCGAACCGAGCATATCGCTACGATACACCAATATCGGGTTTCAAAAAATATATAGTTTTTACACGCATCAATATCGGATATTACGATATCGGTCCAATATACGTTTCAATATCTATATACGATTTGTATCGGCCACCTCTAATTTGCAAAGGCGTGTTCATATTCAATGAACAATCGTAAGTATGTTGCATTCGAGCGAAGTAGGTATTAATTTTTACTTGTAATCTACGCATCTTGCGTTCAAACCCTTGATCTAATAATTTAGAAGTAGCCATGTTGAATTATTAGTAAGTAAATACATAGGTGTTTTGAACAGTGAAACGGCCAAGATTATTATGCAATCTCAAAATGGCGGCCGGCAATGGCACGCAAAATAAATTGTTTTATAGCTATCCTAGGCCGAAGTGACCAAAAAAAATGATATCCTAGGCCGAAGGACCAATAAAAATGATATCCTAGGCCGAAGGACCAATAAAAATATTTGCGCTACGCTGGTTCGATAGGATGGACAATTAGAATTTGGATAAATAGGGAATTAAGTAAATAACTCACCCTTGCTGCGTTGATGGAGGCGCTTGTGCCGGCACTTTTGTTTTACACACAATTGTTTACTTATTAGTTAAATAACGTTATTTTAATAGTTAGAGTGGCCACTCGAGATCTCTGACACAGGGAGTCCCTTTACTTTGGGATTAGTGCACTAATTATAATGGTTTTTTGACGAACGTAATTAAACCGTGACGTTTGCTATGATGCTTTCCGGAGTACTGGCATTTCTTTTCGCCAATAGCGTACACGCAGCACGGCGAGGGGGTGAGGAATGTGCGGGTAGGAAGGCAGCGTTAATACCGAATATTATTAATTTATTTACATGGCTGTTTCACTATTTTTGCCCTAAACAATTCTTTAATTAAAGAAGTTGAAATTTTGAGCCTTAGACTTTTTAATGTTTTGACAGATTCTTTAAGAAATTGACTTTTTATATCTTTTTAAAAATCTTGTATCATAGTCTGGTCCTGGCATATTATTTTTGAAACGCCAGTGTTTAATTATCCAAATAAAGGCTAATGAACAGTGAGGAGTTATTTTGTACTCTTCTAAATCTTCCTAAATTGTTTTGGTGTCGTTTTTGCGATAGTGCCGTCCTCCTGGTTTTGGTTTATAATATCGAGGCATTTTGGTAGGTAGGTTATAACCTTTTTTTTCTTTTTTTTAACGTGTGGAAAGACCCTCGTCTCGTCTATCCGGCCACGGGCAGCCGGACAGGTATGTGGGACTCGAACCCACTAAAACCACACGGTGTCGACGCCTACCGCTTTGGTGTCGGGACAGTGTGCTACTCTCGCTCCACTGTCCCAGGGCGGCGGCCGCTAATTTGGCGGCCTCAGCCCGGCCTTAGCGGCCTACGCACGGCACTCTCTATCCCCTCTCCTTGATGAGAGGGTTGGAGCGGCCGGCGAGTTGGCTCTTCAGCTTCCCTCTGGGGTAAAGGCGCGCTCGACACCGGCGCGCCTTTCAACCCGGGCCATTAAGTCGGACGACGGATTCCCGTATCCGCCGCCCGACCGGCTGTTTTTATGGGGGCAAGTGGTGCAGGCCGTAGGCCCGCCTTCTGCCCCCTGTGCGCCGGCGGCGGATAGAGAGGTCTGAGGTAGCCTCTCGCTCTCTCTCCGCCGCCTCTTTGCGGAGCATTACGTGCTCCGCAAAGGCCTGCACCGCTTTCCACGACATCTCACTGTCGACCATGTGTTTTACCACGGTCGGCAGCGAGAGGTCGTCCCCCACGACCGCGCGTAGCTCCGCGCGGTCTTCCGCCCAGGCTGGGCAGTCCTCCAAGACGTGCTGGGCATCCTCGTCCTGGCATCCGTCACAGTGGTGGCAGGCAGCAGTCGGTTCGCGACCCGCCGTTCGACACAGATACCCCCCGAAGCAACCATGCCCGGACAATATCTGCGTCAAACGGAACGTCAGCGGGCCGTGCCGCCTTGCCAGCCATTGGCCTAAAACTGGACGGACTGCCTCGACGGTCCTACGCCCAGCAGTGGGCTTCTCCAGCCTTTGGCTCCACTCTCTGATGGCGCGTTGACACAGCTCTTCGCGGTGTCCTGCGATCTCCCTCGGTGCCGGCCAGTGACCCCGGGCCAACGCCTCCTCGCGCCAAGTAAATAAGGACGCGAGGGTCTTGGCTTCTAGGTCCCAAGGGATGCTACCGGCCAGCACGCACGCTGCCTCATTAGAGATCGTGCGATATCCCCGGATGGCCCTGATCGCCATCACCCTCTGCGGACGACGCAAGAGGGCGATATTCTGGTTGCTCAGGACCTAACCTAACCTTTTACTTCAGGAAATGCAGTTACGCATACCGTCCGCTCCGGAGGAAACGAACGGTGATGTGGGACTCTCACTGCCGTAAGAACGGCGGTGACCTACCCACTAAAACCTGAAGGTGCCGACGCTGCCGCATAGTGCCGGGACTGTGTGCTACTCTCGCTCCACGGTCCCGGCGCGGCGGCCGCTGCCTTGGCGGCGGCCTCAGCACGGGGCGCTCAATAAATTGAGCGTTCCGCCCCCTCCGTGATTTTTTAACGAGGTTGTCTTCCTCCTCAATTTTTTAACGAGGTTTTCTTCCTCAAGGCGAAAACCTAAACCTAGCCTAACCTAACCTAACGAATAAAATAAAAGTAAAATTAACAAAACCTAACAGAAACAGGGGATAGTCGATTGATGTCGACGACGTTACGTATACGTATACAAATCTCTGAGTCTACGTTGTCGAGTTGATTAAGTAAGGTTAGGACTTGTTGAGTTGTTTGTTTGTGATCCTGATTAAGGGTCAAGGTCTGGTATAACATTTTGTGATCCTTGTAATCCAAAAGCAGCTGAACTCCTAGGTTGATTGCGATAATTTAGTGCACTCAACAAGTAATACTACTGTTGTTGATTGCTTTCCAGACTTGTAATGACGTTTACGTTTGCATCTGTGTCTACGAGTCTGTCTGATTGGTGATTGGGAACTACTAGAACTAGAATTACGTTGTTGTGGACTACGCTTTGTCATTTGTTAATAGTGCAGTTAACTTTACAGCGAAATTTGCCAATGACGTATGAACAATATGAGAATTTATGTAAACACAATGAAATTGCACAAGTTTTTCGTCCCAAGTGTTTTTCATTGATTTGAAAACCTACAATTCTAACGGCTGCAGTAAATGGCTTGCATGTGATGGTAACTTAAAAATAGTCACTCCGCGTTTTTGTGCTTCTCCTAAAATTTTTAATTGAATATGGGTAGAATGGCCATCAAATATTAACAAAGCTGGTACAGTATTGGCACAGTATTGAACATGTACATTTCGAATACTTTTGAATCAATCCAGCCATTTTTAGTGGCAGCATACGATGTGTTTTCGTATCCATTGCCTGACATTCATAGGTCCCACATATTTTTTCCTCTATTTATTATTAATGGAGGCAATTCGTCACCAGCGGTGCTGGCTGTGAACAAGATCGTGACATTATCTTTACCAGATGACGCGATCGTACGTGTACTGGCAAATCCACGGGCGCCAACTACTTTTGTTTTGTCAGGGTCATTTCTAAAACTTGATTCATCAAGATTCCAAATCTTTTCTGGTCTTCCTTTTAAACCAAGTTCATTCAAAACCTCGTCAAGGATATCAAAGTACTCATTAATTATAAAAGGATCGCATGCTACTTTCCTTGACATCTCCACAGCTTGTGGCTTTTTTAAGGACAAATTGTGTCTTTTTTTGAAAGCAGAAAACCAATCATACCCAGGTCTTTTGTTTTTAAATGGGGTTAACTAATTATTTTGACTCACGTGTAGGTATGCTAACCAAATCCAGTGTTTCTTTGGAAGTAAGTCCGAATCGTTTAGTCATTTAGTTAAAGTCATTTAACAAACATAATCTGCTAAGTATTTAGGTTTTCTAACAAGCCTATCAGATTTTCTAAGAGATTGATCAGGTTGATTAGGATTACAGGTATCCTCCAGGGGAATATTTTTTTCCTTGAATATCGGGTAAGCTTGCTGGTTGCTTATCATAATTACAATCAAAATTTGCACTGTCTGTATCCAACAATATTTGTGTGTCTACATAGCTACTGTTTGCATAATTATCTGATGATATGTGTGAGGGTACTTTGTTTAAATGCCACCTGTTTCGTCTGAACTTTCCCTTATTAGTACTAACAATGAAAGATCTTGGCTCCTCACATTTTTTCTCTATCAACCCATAAGTTTTTAGATTTGTTACCCAGACTCTATTACCCACTTCCAACTCTGACAAATTTTTTGCTCTATGCCTTTTATTATAATAGACTGCGCTCTTATGCTTCCTTGCTATTTGCTTATCTCTTATAGGAGATGTTTCTTTTTGGGCGGGGTCTTTGTACATTCCATCATAAATAGAGAAAGATATTCTGATTCACAGAAAAATATCAAAAAAAAATATTTAATGAGCCGTTCTCTGCAGAGAAATTATTTTCAATAAAATATTTTTACACACGACAACATTGGCGGTTCAATGGCTCCGAAATAGAGAACTGTCAAAATAAATATAAACTTGTCTGTTGTCTGTGATTGCTTGTCTGTATTCTGTAATGTGTGCATCTGGACTGAGGGCCCACTTTTTTTTCTTGGCATAGCGAATTGAAATTGATAAGGGAATAAGTTAAAATTAGTTAAAACTTAAAGCAAACACTCATAAATTTCTTAAACGTAAATTAAAGATGTTATGGGCAAATGTTTTGGGCCCTCAGTTCAGATGCCTACAGAAAGTGGCATGGTGTAAATCTCAGAAAGTACTACCTTTGTGTCAATAATTTTTATTCCTGAATTTAGTTAAGAATTTCTTAAAACGATTTATGTAATTCTCAACTGACTAGAGAATAACATTACAGATCTATCACACGTTTTACTTGGGCCCTCAATCCAGACGTTTATGAACTGAGGGCCCAGGCGAAACATAGGTTTAAAAGAAGAAATACACAAATTTTCCTTGAACACCGCCTAGATAAAATCCCTATGAATTAGTAAAAAAAACAAATAGTGAAAAAAAAGTAACGGCTGAATCGTAAAACGGATTCGAATTTTCGGAAAACGTCTGATCTGAGGGCCCAATATTTTTGGCTTTATCGACTAGGTGCAACCTCTTACTTTGAAATAAATGAGCTGAAAAGTTTTAACAAACTTTTAACTAAAATTCTACATACGGGTTTTTCTTCAAAATGCCATATTTTATGAGAAAATTAACTTTACATTTTTAATAGGAAGAAATTTTGTAGGGTAACCATGATTCCAGAATAGGAAAATAATTAACTCAGTTTTGTAAAAAATCTAATTACACTTCTGTGCTGTTATTTCTTAACCTTTACATTTTCAATATAAGCATTAGGAATTCCATACGACAGAACTCGTAACTAGCTGTTATTGGACAGTTACAAGGGACACAGGTATCGCTTATACGCACGCCCAAATAGGGTTTAAAACTATGTATGGGCGCATTCAAGTAGAACGCTGGTTACCGGCGCCGATCTGCCAGCGCTTATCGGTACTGCTGATCCGTTGACATAACCTTAGGGCGCATTCATGTAGAACGCTGGTTACCGGCGCTGATCTGCCAGCGCTTATCGGTATAGTCTAAGATCCGAATCTAAATCGACATTCATCGGGTTGATAAGAATCAAACACACTAATAGAAACTTTTTTTGATAGTTAAAAATATTTGTTAATATTTAACAAATAATTTATTAGAGACCACTTTTTAGTGCTTAATAAATATTTCTTAGTATTTTAAAAAGGTTTATTAATATGTAATAAATGAATATCAGATTTATTAAACACAAAAAAATCATTTTAAATACTAAGAAATATTTGTTTAATACCTACTAAAGAGTGGTATAAACTAATACTTAATATTCTGTCCAGGATTTTTGTTGTCTACCCATTTTTAACATTTTTAATATATTTTCTAATATATACGAAATTTATTATTTTATAATTTTGATTCTCTTTTCAACCCGATGAATGTCGATTTAGATTCGGATCTTAGACTATACCGATACGTGCTGACAGATAGGGACAGGGATGGGCAAATGGGAAAAACATCGACATTTATCGTATCGATATTTTCCAAATGTATCGATATATACCACCCAAGAAATTTAATATTGATATTTCGATATATCGGTATGTTTTGCCCAATGTGCAATTATTTATAAAAATTGCCAAAATATTCGAAATTTTAAAGTACCTAACACATCTGGCTGTTATGACATCAGTTTTATTATTAAAAAACATGTTTATGTACCTGTAGCCAAGAAAAAATCAACATACAGTGCCACAAACTTATCTGGTCCGGTTGCCAAAATTGCAACTAATGCAAATGTTATACTGTTGTCAGACAAAGACCAAGACAGTAGCGCCCCTCTTACCGGGTCAGATTAGTTTATTTTTATTTTATATATATATTTTTATTTTATAGATATTTTTCTGAAAAAATATCGATATTTTGATATATCGATATTTTTTACCCAAACCTACTGGCAGATCGGCGCCGGTAACCAGCGTTCTTTTCGAATGCGCCCTTAGGTCGAAACTTGTCGGCGCTTATCGGCGCTGGTTCGGCACAAAGTATAGAGACTACCTGCGCCGACGACCTGCGCCGATAAGCGCCGATAAGCGCTGGCAGATCGGCGCCGGTAACCAGCGTTCTACTTGAATGCGCCCATATATTATGTACATAGTTTTAAACCCTATTTGGGCGTGTATAAATAATTATGACATTTGATTGTATGTAAACAGTCATTAATAACCAATATTCATTTAATTTCGTCAAAGACGTTATAAAGGAAGAAATTTAAATAAGGGTTTTAGTAAAACGCATCATTAAGAAGAAAAAAAGTATTTATTTGAACTTAAACTACTTCTTACAATTAGGTAAACATAAAATTTATCAGCAACTATGTGTTCTCATTTAACAGTAACTTTAAAAAAAAATACCGACTTCAAAATCGACAAGCAGAGATAACTCAAAAACTACTCGCCAGGTGACGCTCAATTCAACCCATGTAGTATTACGACGTATTCGAAATAATAAAAATAAAAAGATAGCTCAGTTCGACGACTCCTTTTACCCCAATAATCATCAAGATGGCTGTGCCGTCATTACATAACAATTTTCGAGAAGAGTCATTTGATACACTTTAAATATTTTTATTGGTTCTTAATATTGTGATTATTCGTATCAATTAACTATTTAATTAAATAATTGCATTAAATCATTCACGTTAAATCATCATCATCATCTCAACCCACCATGACCCACTATTGAGCACGGGTCTCTTCTCAGATTCAAATTCAAATTCAAATTATTTATTTCTTCGAAGTAGGTTTTTACGCCATCGCTTCAACAAATCCCTACGGTGAGTGGTTTTGGAAGAAGAAGCGGCAAGAAACTCCCAAGGAGTCATTTTTTCTCTTTCTCAGCTCACAGTTACAGTTGCACTTACTACTAATTACGGCTAAAATACGAAACTCATGTCCAAGCTGTTTTATCATTAAAATATTCATCAAGTTTGTAATAACCTTTCGTCATAAGAATGCTTTTGACATGAGTTTTAAATTTACAGTATGGCATTTTTGTCCATTGTGACGGAATTTTATTATAGATTTTAATACAGCTATCCATGAATGAGCCACCAGTTTAGCCTTATTCCTAGTATTGATATTGTGAACATCGCTCTTTTTAAGGAAACTGTCATAGTATTTTTTACATACATAATATTATCTAAAATATACTGTGATACTACAGTTAATATATTACTTTCTTTAAACAATTGTCTGAGTGAATCCCTTGGCCTGAGGCTGTAAATGGCACGTACTGCTCTTTTCTGTAATATGAATATTGATTCTATATCTGCAGCTGAGCCCCACAACAGCAGACCATAGGACATTACACTATGAAAGTAGCTAAAATAAACTAATCTTGCTGTTTCTAAATTAGTCAAGAGCCTTCCTTTCTTAACAGCGTAGACAGCAGAACTTAGTCTCCCCGACAAGGTTTCGATATGAGGACCCCATTGCAAATGAGAATCTATAGTAAGGCCCAAAAATGTCGTTTTTTCTACTAGTTCTAATACTTCTCTATTCAGAACAATTTTAGTTGGAACATGTTTAACATTTGGTAATGTAAATTTAACACATTTAGTCTTTTTTGCATTTAGCATTAAATTACTATGCGTGAACCAGAGCAGAACTTGTGAAACAGCGCTATTCACATCGTCAAAACATTGTTTTCTTCTATCTACTTTAAAAAGTAAGGAAGGTGGTGCTGCATGCTCGTTTGCTATCTTAATTCCATAAAAAAAAAGTTTAACGCGGTTAATATTCCTAAATCCTTCTCCTAAGTGTGATAAACACGATGCCGAAAACCGTATCAAAATCGGTTCAGCCAAACAACATGCCTAAAACCTTCTCCTAAGTCTGAAAAATACTATGTTGAAAACCGCATCAAAATCGGTTCAACTTTTTTGAAGTCGGTTAAAAAAGCGATACCTGTGTCCCTTGTAACTGTCCAATAACAGCTAGTTACGAGTTCTGTCGTATGGAATTCCTAATGCTGATATTGAAAATGTAAAGGTTAAGAAATAACAGCACAGAAGTGTAATTAGATTTTTTACAAAACTGAGTTAGTTATTTTCCTATTCTGGAATCACGGTACAAAATTTCTTCCTATTAAAAATGTAAAGTTAATTTTCTCATAAAATATGGCATTTTGAAGAAAAACCCGTATGTAGAATTTTAGTTAAAAGTTTGTTAAAACTTTTCAGCTCATTTATTTCAAAGTAAGAGGTTGCACCTAGTCGATAAAGCCAAAAATATTGGGCCCTCAGATCAGACGTTTTCCGAAAATTCGAATCCGTTTTACGATTCAGCCGTTACTTTTTTTCCACTATTTGTTTTTTTTACTAATTCATAGGGATGTTATCTAGGCGGTGTTCAAGGAAAATTTGTGTATTTCTTCTTTTAAACCTATGTTTCGCCTGGGCCCTCAGTTCATAAACGTCTGGATTCAGGGCCCAAGTAAACGTGTGATAGATCTGTAATGTTATTCTCTAGTCAGTTGAGAATTACATAAATCGTTTTAAGAAATTCTTAACTAAATTCAGGAATAAAAATTATTGACACAGAGGTAGTACTTTCTGAGATTTACACCATGCCACTTTCTGTAGGCATCTGAACTGAGGGCCCAAAACATTTGCCCATAACATCTTTAATTTACGTTTAAGAAATTTATGAGTGTTTGCTTTAAGTTTTAACTAATTCCCTTATCAATTTCAATTCGCTACGCCAAGAAAAAAAAAGTGGGCCCTCAGTCCAGATGCACACTTCTGTAATTACTGTAGAATGATGAGCTTTGAAGTTTAGAATGCAAATAACATTTTTCGAGTGTTTCTTTGGAGTGAACAACATCAGTGTTATAGTGATCAAGTGCATATCTAGTGGCTTATCTAGTGGCTTTGTTTTTTGAACTCTTATAAATGAAACGCATGAGTTGCGGACGCGGACGAGAACTAATTTTTATTTAAAAAGAACAGTTGGTAGATAGGTCGGTAGTACATAGTTACTTCCGGTAGATGGTGCTACTAGTACTTAAATGTGATATTGACGTTAAAAAATATCACCCCCACTTAACGCAATATCACTAAAAAATCTTATACAAAATTATTCTAAATTTACTACACCTAGAAGCTGCATAATAGGGATGCTCGATTTTTTGTGTTGAATCGATTTTTTGGATCGTAATGGATCCCAATCCTTTGAATCGATTCTCGATCTGAATCGTATGACATTGAATCGATCTCATTCGATTTCCGAATTTTACCAATATCGTATTGTTTTTAAATTGACTAAAAGCCATAAAAAATAAGCTAGATTCTGTATTTCAACCAGCGTTATTTAATTGATGTAATCAAAAAAATTTAAAATCTAGTCTGGATCACAAGTTCAACTCAATTTCATTTGTATTATGGATTTCAACTCTCCACGTCGGACATTTGATTTAAACAGCGCGGGGCCATTTTATTATTTTTAAATAATGTGTTGCTCGCAAAATCATGCAATTTGTATCCTATCAAAGTAATATCAAAGAATAAATCAACAAATTAGACTCCACGAAGTGAACACTAGTATACATAATTATAACATATAAACGTATTATTTCTAATAAATAAAATATAATCTTATATATAAAATTCTCTTGTCACAATGATAGATACCATACTCCTCCGAAATGGCTTTACCGATTGTAATGAAATTTTGTATGCATATTCAGTAGGTCTGAGAATCGGCTACCATCTATTTTTCATACCCCTAAGTGATAAGGGTTGTTCACACAATTAAATATTTTTTTTCTAATTTTTGGACAACATTTTTTGTTTTTATTTTTCTATAATTTGGCATTAAAAATATACAACCCTAAATTTTCACCTTTTTGTCACCTACCCCTATTTTTTAATAATCATTTTCCTAGAAATAATTTACATAACATAACAATGTTTGCGGGGTCAGCTAGTAAACTATAAAATAAACTAAATATTAACATCTACCTTCATATTTAATTTCATACGTACCGCTTATTTTGATTGGTGTAACTCGAAACTAATCTCAAGATCTGACTGAAGGTAGGTAGATAATCTTACATTGTCGTAGATAAAGAACAAACATTTTCGTAGATTTTTAATGTTTTACCGCTAACACTAAGGTGATGTTGGCAAAGACACGGGCAAAGATCATGTTGTTTAGATTGTTTCCTACAGTTTTAATGATACGATTTTTTTCATACGATCTTCTTGATATACGATTCGATTCAGGCGAAGATCGCAACCTGTTGAATCGATTCAAAAAATCGGTAGATCGTATTGCCGTGAATCGATCTTCTAAAAGATCGATTCAGATCGGGCATCCCTACTGCATAAATTTGTAATGTTTTGTAGCACACAAACTTTTTGTTAAAATGTCTGCGGGCATATCAGCAGTTGGCAAATACAGTATTTTAACTACTTTATCTTTAACTATATCTCTACAAAAATGATACTTGACATCAACATTTTTTGTTCTTTTGTGAAATACTGGATTCAAAGACAGCTTCTGTGCACTTTGGTTATCATTAAATAGACTGATAGTATACAATTTGTTTGTTATTTCATACTGTAAACCTCTTAAGTATACTGCCTCCTTGCATGCCTCAGATAGACCCATATACTCTGATTCTGTGCTAGAGAGCGCTACACTTCTCTGCTTTCTACATTCCCATGAGATTACACTATCAGACAGTAAAAAACACATGCCAGTATATGATCTCCTATCTACAGAATTGGAGGCCCAATCAGCATCTACATAGCCTGTTATTTGAGAATTACCTTCCTTACAGTATTTTAATCCAAAACATTTAGTTCTTTTGAGATATTTTAGCACCCTTTTTGCATATAGCCAATGTTCATTTGTATAACAATTGTTAAATTGACTTAAAAAGCTTATACAATAACTAATATCTGGCCTGGTTAAAATTGACAGATACATTAAACTACCAATCAGCTGTTGATAGGGTATTTTGCTATTTATATTTTGACCTTTATTTACATTTAATTTTGCCTCAATCGGAGTATCAACTGTTTTACAATCATTTAGTTGAAATTTATTCAAAAGTTGATCAATATAAGTTTCTTGGCTTAATGTGACATATCCTTTTTCTTTATTGAAAGTTACATTCATTCCCAGACATTGTTTAATTTGACCCAAGTCCTTAATACTAAACTGATTCGATAAAATCTGTTTTAAGTTCTCAGTTTCAACTTTGTCATTAGAGAATATAAAGAAATCGTCTACATAAACTGTTACAATGGTCTTACATTTGTTAGTATCCTTTATATACATACATGGTTCTATTTTTGACCTTTTGTAACCATTACTAATCAAACAATAATCAACCTTTTTGTTCCAGGCTCTAGAGGCCTGTTTGAGTCCATAAATGGCCTTTTTAAGTTTTAATACTTTATGAGTATTATCTAGACTACTATAGCAATCTGGCATTTTCATATAGATGGTTTACATCTATATGAAAATGCCAGAAATCTAACTTTACAGACAATGCAAACAATAGTCTAAGAGTAGTATGTCTCACTACAGGCGAAAATGTTTCTCTATAGTCTATGTCTATACCATGTTTTTGGGTGAAGCCCTTGGCCACCAGACGAGCACGGTAACGCACATTGTTCTCACTATCATTTTTTTCCGTAACACCCACTTACACTGAACAATGGTACACCACTATTTGGTGCATCTACGAGTTCCCATGCATCATTCTCCTCGAACGACTGTAACTCATCCTGCACTGATGCTAACCACTGTGCTTTCTCAGGACCTGCCAAGGCTTCTGGCAATGAAATCTCACCAGTGAAGATGTTGTCATCTTCTACAATAGAACTTGCAAAACCATACCTGTCTGGCTGCTCCCTGCGTCGAGGACCACTTATCATGTTGACATTGTTCAAAATCATGGAGTTCTCACTGTCAATCACACTAGATTCAGAGCTATCTAATGTATCACTTTCACAAGGTATATACAATTCACCACTGTCATCTGCGTCCAAGCTGACTGATTGTTCAAGTGAATCTTCTTGAAGAGTCACATCTTCATCCCCCACTGGAACCATACTCACTTCATCTGAACAACTCTCTTGGATCTCAACAACATTCTCTGTGTCTGTATTCTCCAATACTATTACATCTCGACTGATAGTGATAACATTAGTCTTCGGATTATAAATTCTATATCCCTTGACCTCGTCTGAATAGCCAACCAGGATACACTTTTCAGACTTTCTGTCCCACTTAAGTCTCTTTTGTTTTGGCACATTAAAATAGATTTCAGTTCCACACGATCGTCGATGAAATGGCCTGTCACTGCCAAGTACGATTCGTTAGCCCTTGACGTCCATATATCGGACGTAAGGCAAATATATTTTATATTACAATTAGGGCCTAGTTCGTTTTTGAGCTCCTCTTTGGTTTTATTATACAGACCAGGAATCATACTATTGACACTGTCTTTCGTGTTGGTAGCCCGGGATCCATCGAGCAAACTTTTTGAAGGATCTTACTTCGACCAACGAGAAAAGTTGATAACTGTCGATGAATAGATCCATTAAGGTACAATTCAGACCAACCGGCCCGCACCGGGCCGGGCGGCATTTTACAATGCGGTAAAGAACATTGAAATCTATCAACAGTAATTACAGTTCATATTTGCGTGCAACGCATAGTTTTCTCGGTCGCGCGACGCGTCGCGACGGCCGACCGGTTCCGACTTCCGTATGGCTGTCGCGACGGCCGACCGGCTCCGTACGGCTGTCGCAAGACCAAAGGGTACTTGAATTTATCCGAGACATTTTGAGATGTTGAATAAAATGTTTGAAATTATTTATTTATTAGGTACTTGCTGAGATAAAACTAATCAATTACCTACCTAACTAGTTAAATTTTACACACCATTGACGCGCACACCGCATGCTTGTAAGGAAAAAAATTACAAAAACGTTATGTTTTCAGCAGTGAACGTGTGAGAAATGTGTTCTATATTCGTATAATAACTTTATTACTCATTTACATAATTCATCATGTGAATATTAAAGATTTTGTTCCCATTTTAAATTGTTTTGGAAATACGTACTTGTATATAAAAATAATCTATTTCTATTGTTATTTGATTAATATTTTATCTATTAAGTGAGTCAAAAAATCCATTTGTTTCAAATAAAATAACAGTAGTTATAATTGTAACTAAATTATTACGATATAATTAAAAGTAATTACATTAAAATGTATTAAAATGTATACAGGGTGTAAGGGAACTGCTCACGAATATTAAAGCAGGTGATAGTGATGATGATGATGATGATGATGAGTGAGAAAAAAATCGATTTGGATGAAAAAAAAATGAAAAATTTTTAACGTTTTTTTCGCCTTTTTCATGTTTTATCATCTTAGTAAAGCTAAACGAAACGATAATTTCATAAAAAAACATCACTTTTTTTTAAAAAGAAAAACCAGTAATGTATAAAATAGATCGCGCGCAGTCGCTCGCGGTTCAATGACCCGCGCCCTCCTGCCTCCCGCGCCGCGCCGTCGCGCCTCGCTATACCTAGCCTACTCCTAAACGCCGTAATAACCTATTATTTTACTACCTACTATGAAAAATAAATAAATGAATTTTTAACATGTACAACAACCAGCTTTTTCATCCAATGTGTAGGTCGGTATGTTTATTATTTCTAGGGATTACGTTATGTACCTTTTTAAACCAATAAATTCAGTAATAAGTTATTTAAAAAAGGTATAAAATAGCTTACCGATCTAAATCCTCCGCGGTCTTATGAGATGCGGCTCAAAATGTGCTCCGTTCATTTCGAGGCAGACTTGGGCTCGGCGTTTTGTTTCCTCATGCAGACGGGGCATCAGCGTGGGGTCTTCGACACAGCTCGTCCTGAGTTTGTCAAAGACACTTATTATTCTTTGGCGCATGTCGTTAGCGCTTTCACACTCCCGATTAAAAACCCTTTCTTTTACATAGCCCCATAAAAAAAAGTCTAAAGGGGTCAGATCAGGCGAGCGCGGTGGCCATGCGTGTGGTCCTAGTCTGCCGATCCAGCGATCATCAAATAGTTCGGTGAGGCGCTCTCTGACCGATCTTATGACATGTGGAGGTGCGCCATCATGCTGGAACCAAGTTCGGCGATATTCAGCCAACGACAGATTATCTAAAATATCCACCAACTGTTCATTTATAAATTCTAAGTATCGCTGCCCGTCGAGTCGTCGTGGAAGAAAGACTGGTCCTAGTATGCGATCCTTAAATACACCTGCCCATACGTTAACCGACCATCGGGTCTGGTGCCCGGTTTGTAGAACAGCGCGTGGGTTTACCTCAGAGTACACGTGTGTATTTCTTCGGTTCCACATTCCATTTCTGGTAAATGTTGATTCGTCCGTCCAGATGACATTCGAAATGAAACCAGGTATACGTTGCTGCTGGTCTAATAACCATCGGCAGAAAACTCGCCGGCGCTCGTAATCGACTGGTACTAAAGCTTGCACTTTAAGCTTTTTGTATGGACGGATTCGATTACGCTTTAATACTTTGTGGACTGTCCAGTGTGACACCATTGTTCCATCCTGACGCCTTAACAATTTGGCGATACTTCTTGTACCCAGGTTTGGATTACGGCGAACAACATCTAAAATAGCCTCCACGGGCTGAACAGCGACTTGACTTCCACCTCCTCTTGCTACTGGAGCAATTGGCCGATTTTCCAAGACTCGCTGGAATGCTGCCGTTATCAGGCGAGAGTCAGCCGGATGTCGGGCGGTCGGGAATCTCTCTCGGTAGATTCGTAATGCACGTGAAGCATTTCCACGAGCTTCTCCAAGGCACATTAACATGTTTCCGTATTCACGAGCACTATAAACGAACGCGTTAGGCATTATTTTAAACAAAACTACAAACAAAACAAAACAAACTTAACAAGAAACAAAACAGCAAACTTAACAAAAACGCAATATCAACTTAAATTAACAAAACTTAGGTATTTTCGCTCGCGCGCGTATGGCGGTCAACAGTTCGACACGGAACTGAACTGACTGTGGTTAACGTCCAAAATAGTGATATTTTCAAAGAAATGCTAGGGGTTGCAACGATATATCGGAAAATCGATAATGGATAATATCGATATTTATCGATATTTGCGCTATAACGATACGATAATATCGATATCATATCCGAAAAAAAATCGATAATTCACGACCTTAGATAAGGCTGTTTGGGCTTCGAACATTAGCCTTTTCTTACATAAACAAATAAAAAACATCCTCCACTTGTTTTATTTCTCTATTTTCTTTGGCTGTACGGGCTTAGCCCCTTTGCCTGTCCGTAAGGACTAATGAAACAAAAGAATCTCTATGAACTTCATATTTTTTATTTAAATTTAAATAAATTCGATATTATCGACCAAAATATCGATATTATCAACTATCGATAATTTCATTGCCTCGATATAATTATCGATATTTTTATCGATATTACAACAACCTTGCATCCCTAGAAATACCGTCAAAGGCATAGGTACATTTTGTTACAACGAGCGGCACAAGTAAGGGTTCGCTCACAGCGACCGGCTCAAAGAGCATCAGTTCGCATTTTCTGTTCACTCAGACCGGATCGGAGCGGAGCCGCCAAGGAGACAAGTACATGGTAGGTACATAGACCGTATGGAAAAGATCTTAAAGTCGAGCGAGCGAGAAAAAGCACTTAATCAGAGCCGATCGGCTCCTCTTTTTATTTCACATTCACACTAAACGCGTTCGATCATTCCTCGAGCATCCTAATGACAAAATAGTGCTCGTGCAAAAATAAACCTTAATACAATTATTCAAAACTCTAATTTTCATCGTGATAAAAATCTGCTCTGCTCTCCGAGCAAGTCGGTGTGAACGAACCCTAAACGTTCATAAGCTGTCGGCTTCGTTTGGCGGTGTCGGCTTTTCGGCTTGTTTGTCGGCTTCGGTCTTTGGCAGTAGGTGCAGCCCGGCGGCGGCGGTGATAACTTACCTATTACGTTATTACTAAATTGCTTTAAAAATGTACATAACTTAATACCTAAATAGTCCATTGAAATGTTACATTTTTTAGGCCTAACCTTGCGTTTTTTAAAGGACGCAATTTTATTTTTTTGATGTGTAGGGGGGGTCAGTGTAAAGCTAAAACCAAGTTTGTGGGGTCGCCACCCTTGTCCCACGGCCGCCATCTTGAAAATAGGGGTTGAAACGGTTTTTATGATATATCTCTTAAACTATTTATTTGATAAAAAAATTTGTTAACATTTTTTGTTGCAAATTAAATTCTCTACAACTTTGGTCCAGTAACTTTTTATCGTAGAACTATAAATAAAAAAGTTATAAGCGAAAATCTTCAGAAATTCGAGAAAAAAATTTATATTTTTCGATATAACTTTTTTTTATCATTTTACGAAAAAATAATATCAGACCATTTTTGTAGATCGTTTTTTGAGGAACAACTTTTATTTGCATCATTTTTTCATTAAGTTAATAGCTAAGGTTTTACAGCGCTCCGAAGTGAGTACTATTGTTTAGTACTCTTAACTATACCTACATAATTATATTATATGTGTGTACTAATAATATGTCATCAGTTATTGTTTTTTTTTATTTTGTTATTATAACTTTTTTAATTACAAATTTAGTAATATTATTAATAATTAATTATTGACTCTTTCTCACTCCATAACAGGATTTAACAATTATTGATTTTTAAAATAAATTTAAATCTAAGGATTTTAAATCTGAGGTCCAGTCGTGACTTGGTAATTATAATGATCCTGAAGACTGGGGCTGGAAAAAATGTGGAAAATTATTGATGCCAGTGCAGAACTCTAAACCTCCAGCACCCCCGGAGCTTCTAAAATTGATCTTTTGCAAATGCAAAGGAAACTGTGGAGCGATGTGTGGATGTCGAAAAGCAGGACTGAAATGTTCTGCAGTGTGCTTCCATTGTTCTGGAGAGACTTGCAGCAACGTAATGGAACTCTCAGAATTAATAAATGAAAATGACTTTGATGATGAACCGCCAACATTAACACCCCTTCCTTCTCCAGTTTTCCCACTGGTATTTGATTCAGAAAGCCAATCAGATGCTGAGCCGCAGCCTGGTCCATCGAAATGACTGAGGACGAAGTAGTTCTAATTTAGAAAATTACCGTGGATTATGCCTATTGGGGATACCACGTAAAAAAAACGCGCCTCTAGACTACCTCGTGGGTGGTGGGGAAAAGAGTCAATAATTAATTATTAATAATATTGCTAAATTTGTAATTAAAAAAGTTATAATAACAAAATAAAAAAAAACAATAACTGATGACATATTATTAGTACACACATATAATATAGGTATAGTTAAGAGTACTAAACAATAGTACTCACTTCGGAGCGCTGTAAAACCTTAGCTATTAACTTAATGAAAAAATGATGCGAATAAAAGTTGTTCCTCATAAAACGATCTACAAAAATGGTCTGATATTGTTTTTTCGTAGAATGATAGAAAAAAAGTTATATCGAAAAATATAAATTTTTTTCTCGAATTTCTGAAGATTTTCGCTTATAACTTTTTTATTTATAGTTCTACGATAAAAAGTTACTGGACCAAAGTTGTAGAGAATTTAATTTGCAACAAAAAATGTTAAAAAAAATTTTTTATCAAATAAATAGTTTAAGAGATATATCATAAAAACCGTTTCAACCCCTATTTGCAAGATGGCGGCCGTGGGACAAGGGTGGCGACCCCACAAACTTGGTTTTAGCTTTACACTTACCCCCCCTACACATCAAAAAAATAAAATTGCGTCCTCTAAAAAACGCAACCCCAAATGTAACTTTTCAATGGACTAAAAATAATAAACAAACGGACGTACACATATGGCGCCTCTACACGATAGCCAACATGTTGGCCAATGTTGTGGCGAAGATGATTGCCAAGAGATTGTGACGGCGTCCACACGTTGGAAGGTCGATCAGTCTGCGTCGGTTCGGGCCAATGTGCGGACGATATTAATATTTTCTTAAAATGAATATTGAGGTTCTAACGGCTGCTGCGGTTTAATTATTCTCAGCATACAATACAATAAAAATGTGTATAAAAATTATTATACACATTTATTTCATTATAATACACATTATTATACATCTATATTACTCATAGTTGCCATATTGTAGACATAATTTAGATATCGACGTGTGAATAAAGTGCGTGCGCTCAGCGTGGGCGCTCGTTTCTAACTGAAATCGTGGCCAACGTGTGGACGCTGCGCCGATAACTGTGCCACAATCACGCCACAACCCTTTGATCCGCGTTGAAAAACCGACACCTCACGGATCTTGCGCCAAGTTGTGGGCCAACGGCCCAATACCTACCAAAGTAATCACAAACACCCCCTCTACACGATGGCCATTACCTATTGGCCATAACCTTCGCCAACATGTTGGCTAACGTGTAGAGGCGACAATACATGGATGAAAAAGCTTGTTGTTGTACATGTTGTTGTAGCGGTGATAGCCTAGTGGTTAAGAATTCGGCTTCCTATTCGGAGGGTCCGGGTTCAAATTACAGGGCACGTCGCACCTCAGACTTTTCGGAGTTATGTGCGTTTTAAGCATTTATGTCACTCGCTACAAACGGTGAAGGAAAACATCGTGAGGAAACCTGCATGCCGGAGAGTTCGCAAAACTCAAAGGTGTGTGAAGTTTGCTAATCCGCACTTGGCCAGCGTGGTGGACTATGGTTTTAACCTTTTCATTTTGAGAAGAGACCCGTGCTCAATAGTGGGCCATGATGGGTTAAGATGATGATGTACATGTTAAAAATTTATTTGACGACCCGATCGGCGCAATAACACGCCGGATCGCTGTTTAGAGGGTCCTGGGTTCGATTTCCAGCGAGGCGGAGATTTGAATGATGAGTTTGAATTTCCGTTCTTGGTCTGGGTGTGTGTCTTTGTCTTGTGTGTTGTCCATGGCACCCACGACACAGGGAATCCTAGTTTGGGGCTATGAGTGTAAAGCGTTATTTATTTATTTACAGTAGGTAGTATACGGCGTTTAGGAGTAGGCTAGGTATAGCGAGGCGCGACGGCGCGGCGCGGGAGGCAGGAGGGCGCGGGTCATTGAACCGCGAGCGACTGCGCGCGATCTATTTTATACATTACTGGTTTTTCTTTTTAAAAAAAAAGTGATGTTTTTTTATGAAATTATCGTTTCGTTTAGCTTTACTAAGATGATAAAACATGAAAAAGGCGAAAAAAACGTTAAAAAATTTTCATTTTTTTTTTCATCCAAATCGATTTTTTTCTCACTCATCATCATCATCATCATCATCACTATCACCTGCTTTAATATTCGTGAGCAGTTCCCTTACACCCGTATATTCTATCACTTTCATGTTGAGATCACTTTCATTCATTGCTCGACCATTAACTGACCTGTTGAAAAAAGACATTAAGTCTAGCTTTGGGGTGGAAAAGAGAGAAGCTTTTGAAATGCTTATGGACGCACTTACGTGCCGGCCTGATAATGACAGTGGTAAACTTCATCCCATATGTTATGTTAGTGGTAAGACGACTGATGCAGAATCTAAATATTCTTGTTACGACTTAGAAGTATTAGCGATTAGAAGTATTAATATAATAAAAGCATTAGGAAAATTGAGAGTAGGTATATTTCTTGAATATAAAGTTTAAGAATGTCACTGAATGTCAGGCATTTACTGCTACTGTAGAAAAAGAAAACATATGTTTGAGAGTGGCCAAATGGTTGTTATTGTTAAGTGATTTTTATTGTGTGGTAGAGCAGAGACCAGGTAAAAATGTGGCATATGTAGATGCGCTTAGTAAGAATTCTTTACCTGAAACACTGTTAATTTGTAAAAATGACGAAGGTTTAATTGCGCGTTTGAGAAGTGCGCAAGACAAAGTTGAAAGTAAGTATAGACGCCGCAATGCGCAATGAAGCCGACGGATATTTATTAAGGAAACCGTTGCTGTCTAAAAGATTAGATAGTGAACCGCGAGTGGTATTTAAAAAGAGTATTGAGATGCAGATAGTCAAGAGGGCACCCGATCGAGGACATTTCGACTATGAAGAGGGAGACTGGGTGACTATTCAACAGACGCAGTTTGGACCAGGATTTAAACTTAAAGGGAAGTTTTTGGGTCCATATCATCCATAGGAAGGCAAAGAAATACCAGATGTCCGACAATGACAATTGAGGGCAATTGTCGTCGCAGGATGGCCGAATGTAGGATTGTAAAATAAGCTGTAGTCTAAATTAGTTATTTCTTAGTATTAGAATGCATCTTTTTACTTTTATGACGTTTAAGTCTAAATTGGTTGTATTGTTAGTATTTGAATGCAGTTTTGTATCTTTATGACGGTAATGGTTTTAGGGGCCGTAAAAGCTGTAAAATAATAGATTGAAGTAAATATTGTTAAGCAAGCTGTGTGCAGATGTTTTACTGGTAGGTTATCATGTTTTGTAAACTATTTGTAAAGATTGGAAATGCGTGGGAATATTGAGTGGTTGTTTTTGTGCAGACCGTTATGTAGACATACCTATGACCGGGTGGAGTGAGAAACTCAACGATGTATTGTAATTGTAAGAAACGGACTGGGACGCCAGTCCTAAAGTTCACTTCATTGCAGACAGTTCTTTTTCAATAAACCTATACTTGTAAAGTTACTTGATCTGTGATTTCATTTAGATATTACTAACATCTTATATCTACCGTAGTACGATACAAATACGGCGATACTACATTAATTTCGCAGTTGGACCACGAGGACGACCTATTCCTCGTGGTCCAACTGTGACGTCATAGTTGGACTAAATAGTTGGACCACGAGGAATCATCCCTTTTTTTACTAATCTGATCCTTTATTCTTGAGGCGCGGCCTTATATATGGGGCTCATATTTGGTGGAGGTACTTAACTGGGTACAAGGTACCCTTGTACCTTAATCTGCCGCGCTTGAGTAAATCCAAGAATCCCCTCTTGGGCTCCCTAGCGGAACACAATTATCCGGAACACAATAAATTGTTCTTAACAGAATTATTACACGTTAGAAATGGTACTAAGTACCGAGGCGGGCGGAAGGGTGGTGATTTCCGCCTCGTTTGCTACCTTCATTCCATTATAAAAAAGATAAAATACAGTGTAACGAACGTGACGTAAGCTGATGCACCGCCAGCTAAAAATTGTGCCTAAAGGAGCCGCCTGCCAACGCATCACGGACAGCCAGCAGTGTAACCGTAGCCTTAGCCAAAGCCAAGCCAAGCCCACCATATTGATGATTTCCTCCAGCCACAGCCAGGCAGCCGGTTGGATCGGTTTAAAGATCTTTATTTCTCATTAAGACAAACGTCACTTACATGAGAACATAATTTGTACAAAGTATAATTAAAAAAAAAAAATCTAGTGCAGGTAGAAGAAAAAGAAATACATATTGGTTGTAAGAAGCGAATTCTCTGCATGTATACTTGTTATAAGGCGGTGGTCCAAGTCAAAAGATGATTAGAAATTTTCATTCAACTGCCAAAGATTTAGGTTTTCTTAGTTAATTATTTTATTCTATTATCTATTTAATTATATAACATATATAATATATATATATATAAACATTTTTTATTTTATATTTATTTAGTTTTAGTGTAGTGGCTCGTTGTTATAAATATTGGATAGAAGGTGTCAATATAAGCCAAAGCCATAACCGTAGCCATTACTGTTAGCAATACTTTTTGCATGAACTGCTGTTATTTAAAAAGTAAGATGTACCGTTGACGGAATATGATTAGGTTCTGTTTGATATATATATTGTTACTGAGCAGATTTTTTTTATTTGTAAAAATAGTCGAATTATTTCCCTACTTTTAAAATACTTTTAAGTCCTACAACTACAAATAAAACAGAAAAAGTACTATCATACCATTTATTATCACTGCATAGCAAATGGTGTAGATCAACATCCATAAGACTAATCAACAACATGGATAGTTTTACTTAAAATATACATTTAAACCTTATTATTATACATTTATAAAAAATATTTAGAAATAAAAACAATAATAATTAACGGAACAACATAATTGTAATAAAAATAAACAGTGTCATGTATTAATATGTTTAATGAAGTTAATAGAATATTTACATAACGAATTATTACGTAACAAAATCTCCATCATATGACTGATAATTGCGTCCTTTTTAGGTAACATTCTATTCGATGGTAAGCTTATACAAGGAAGCCTGTCACAGACTCACTGTACTTACATAATAATATTAATATTATGTAGTAATTATAATAACCTAAGGTTAATTTCACCAACATAATTATTTCCAAAAATTTTAATTTATACAGAATATGTGAAATTATTGTTAAGATACTGTGTAGATATAATGTTGTCATGTGAACTTCACAATTTTAATATTTAGTAATGTGAATTTATACATAGTTTATGTATCGTGAAAACGTTAAACAAATGTAATAGGCCCCATTGCAAGCTTTACCAATACACGTGTGATACTACCAAATAATCAACATCCAACATCAAGAATTCTAGAAAATATAAGGGAATATACAAGTCTACGAACATAAAACTACGTTGACAATGGTGTCAATGTTTGATTACGAATGTTAATACAAAATGAATGAGAAGTGATACTGTATGTCACTCTTGGAGACAAAATTAGACCTATGATGGACGTTACTATGAAACGAATGTGTCATTACACGTGTAAAATTAAGATGGAATTAAAACGTTAATATTTACAAATCACTAAAGTCTTAGAGGTCGAACTAAATTAATGTACAATTACAATAATTAGGTACAAGACTGTTTGGTAAACTGTACCAAAATGGAATATTACACTGTTCATAGGTCACTTCCGTCGCGATACTTTCTCGAGACAAACATCTTGAGAATTAATTCTTGTTGAAAATATCTACAAACTTTAAAACAGTCTTCGGTTTCACTTACATAAATGTATCCCTGTCGAATCAGTGTGTCATTTGTACTAGCGTTTAATAATCCAACTACTAAGCATTAGTATGATTCTATTTCGTTTAGGCACATAAAATAAAATAAAACACGTTTTCTCTGCGTGATAAAGCAGCTACATCTCAATAAACTATTGTTACGTAGTAAAATACTTCTAAGAAGCATCAACAATTCAAATTATACAACAATGTCTATAAATGGAAAGTAATGTTGTGATTCAATTTCATAACGACCGAGGCTAGCTACATTAGGGCTCACATGTCTTAAGTGCTCAACGAGATATATAAATAGGTAACAGTTGACATTAGTATTTTATATTATAACATTAACATAATATTACTTCAGACAGATTTAATACCTTCGAGTAAATTTAATGATATTCATGTGTTTAACCGTTTTGTAAATGACATTAAAAGTAAACAATTTCCGTCAACAAACATATTGGTGATTCCATAAATAGGCTGAAGTGCACTCTACAGTTTAGACTATAGTAAAACATGACACTTTAAAGACTCTAAGAATGCACTGCGTAATCTAGTCTGTTACGCAGTAACACAAATCATACATACACTAGCACATTTATGTTAAGCTCCAAATATTGCGCGCTCGACACACGTCTATGGGTTATTGTTCACAGACATGAATATAAAACCACTTTGAACTAATTGGTGTATGTGAGTGTGCGTTGCTCGAGCTCGCAAGGTATGAAGCTTTATATATATACTATTGTATGATTTGTGGCAATAGCCTGATGTAATGAAAATCTCATTATTGTAGATTCACAATAGGTAGGTAATGTAGGTAAAAATATTTAGGCATGTACACTGAGGGTTGCTACACGCAAAACAACTGTGAACATGGAAACCAGCCTCGATAACATAAATAGGCGATCATCGACTCAATACTATATATTTTCGTTACTTTATATAAGCTCACTGCAGCCATGCAGACAGGTTTAAAATTCCATTAACCACATCAAATGCGGCCTGTATAAATTTAGTATATCAGAGTAAAACTCCTATGCGATAATAAAATATATTAAATCTTTGTGCTAACTTACAATAAATTCATTTTTATAAACTATATCTATATATCTTTTATCTTATGAAACCAATTATATTACATTTAATAAGCGCGCTTGGCGCGCTGCATTGGTCTGCTTATACTATATCGCTACATTCATCGTTTGATGGAATTCATCAACTAGTACACATATTACATCATTCTACATTAAAATACATATCAAAATTTCGATGTTTCTTTCAGATTCACGATGAGCTTATATATTGTCTTGAGGCACATACAGCATTTACGTTGTTAGTCTGTAATATATCATTTAGGCATACCTTTTGAATCTTTTGATGGTTAGTATACTTTGTTCTAGAACATATTGTTTGAATTATTAAACCTATAGTTGTAAAGGAGAATATATCACAAAAGACTATAAAATCAACGCATTCAATAGTATAGAACTTCGACATAGCAAACGCTGTTTCTGTTAATCCCTCACCAAATCTCATCGTATATGAAGAAAACATTGACTTTTAAAACAAAGTTAAGTAATTCTTCTAAGATCATATATAAAAACAATATTTCATTTGATGATACGATACGAATTCTAATAAAATTGAGACATTTTTTAGTGTAATAAATTTTAAGTTATCACATCATAATGGTGCATAGTATTGACTCAATATTTGGGAGTGTGCGATCCATTTTTAATCTAAAACACGTACACATAAATTTTGCCTTCACTGAAGGCATACGATTTAACATTGTACTCAATAAAGACATCCAAGAACTCGGCATCCTATACGAATATACAAAGATGTTGCTATTAGCGTTGGTAGTTTGCTGACTAGAGGTCAACATATGGAGGTCCGTCGATTTTGTCAAGATCGGCCAACAGGTCCGCCGCAGGAGTCAAGGGATCGAGTATATCTTCGCGCAGCATATCGAGCGGGGAAGTCAGCCCTTGCTCGTTCTCTACGACTGTCCGAATTTGAGTGGAGCCACATACTTCCACCGAGTTACCATTGATAAGATAATCTCGATTGCTGTAGCTGAACACGCTTCGATCCTCCGCTAGCTGCGGAGTCGATGGCACAGATTTGGACGATATCCCGTTAGACGTACTGGAATAATTATCGGCTGCGAAAAGTTCACGAGATCTTCGCGAATCTATTTGCAAATTGGGCGCAGTTCTTTTGTAAGGCAACGGCGTGCTGGGGACCGACCTCGACGTGTAATACTTGCTCTTGTCCGAGACGAGGTCGGACAGATCGAACTCGATGCTGCTCGTTCGCTTTAAGAACTCTTCGACGTTGTCAGTGGTGGCCGCGTCGCCGGGGAATGTTTGATTAAACTGGCTGCTCCTGTCGAGCAAGTCGCCGCCGCTCGGAATATACGAACTCAATGGATCATCGGTTAGAATTTGCTGCTCGGGCAAGGGATCACAACCATTGCTGAGGGTAGTACTAGAATTTAATAAATTTGGTGCTGCACCCGTATTAAGTACGTCGTTACTGCTATCTATCGCGTCGTATATCTTATCCAAGGTTTCCGGGTTGAGGCCGGCCTTGGATATGTCGCAAGTATCTAAGGACCCGAAGTCGCAAAATTCATTAGGCACGGGCGTCGGCGGCACCGAACCCACGGGAGTATTATTGTAGCTCAGTAATCCTATATTATTGACGCCTTGCTTCAACGGGACCGATTGCGATCTAAACGATGGATCGTGACCGAGCCTAAAGTTTACTACCGGCTCCTGAAAAAATCGACTCACTTCACTCGACAACGGGTCGGCGGAATGCGGCTGAGTCAGTTCGCCGTTCATGTGCTCCCTGAACAGAGCGTTCGGCATGAAATTCAAGCACATGCCACTGTTCCCGTTTTGAATTCCTGGAGAATTTTGTAACATAGGATTCTTGTACTGCGAAAGATTCGGCGAGGGCGGAGCTGACATCGGTTGACAATATTTCAAGCTCGTGCCTCCGATAGTCGCTTTGTGTAGAAATTTCTGGTCGTTCGGGACAGCAAACTGCTTGGAACAAGGGTCGCCGACGCCCAATGACAAGGGGTTTCGCCTTTTTCTGCCGTTTTTTGGTATAGGCCGCGGGCACTGTCTCGACCGAGGGACGGGAGTGTTTCTAGGACTGACGAAGGGGCTGGCGGCGGTGCTGTGCGATATAGGGGATGTTTGGAGCGATCCGCCCAAAATTGCAGGCTTGTTCACTTTTGGGTGACTATGTCCTCGTTGCCCGAAACCCAACGGCGATTTGGAGTGGAAATTTCCTGGTGAATGACATCCGTCGGAGATCGGTACGAAGTCGTATTGCTGCGTTCTAGTCGTGGGACTTTGGGGCTCGTTATGGGAATTTCCGTTGCACAGATGAGCACCGCCTACGTTGTTCAGCAATTGATTCGCTGTATGATTCGCGTGAAAGGGTATAGATGCGTTGGTCTCACTCGGAGCCGAGTTACATTGTTTAGTACCATTAACTTCCGTTTGGATAGGTAAATCTTGACCATTTATAAGATCGCTTGCTACCGGCTTAAAGGCACCATCAGGTACTGAGGATTTGCAAATTTGGAGCTCGTTTTTTTCGTCCACGAGCTGCTGTTCCTGATTCGTATTCGTAGAATTGGACCCACTTTGGTTTTTTAAATTCTTCGCTAACAGTTCTCGAAGTTGAGATATCTTCTCGCTTTTACCTTGGCTGTGATCGTCCTGTGGGTCCTGACCCGCTTCTAAAAAAGCAGCCGCGTCGCTGGGGGGGTTCGCGTAGGCCGATATGTCCTGGTCGGTGTTCCGCTGCTGGAAGTATTGCAGCAGTTCTTCCTCGTGCTCCTGGCTGTTGCCCTCGTTGAGGTAGTCATCCAAATCGTGCTTGTCGATGTTGCAGATGCTGATGACGCGCTCCCTGTTCAAGATCTCCGTATGCTTCTCCTCGCAGATCATTCCGGTCTTGATGTTAATGCCGTCGAGACCGCAGCACGAGTCCGGGGTGAGCGGCCCGTCCGGCATCGCCTCCTTGGTTCGCGTGAACTTGGTCGGGGCGTACTTAGGCGTCGGAGCCTTCACCGCCCGCGTCGGACTCGCCGCCTCCTGTTCCTCCCGGGCCAGCGCCGCGGCGGTGCTTATGGACCGGTTCGTTAAGTTTTTTGACTCTAAAAAAGTGGGCTCCGAACGAACTGGGGGTTCCGCGGCGGACGCGGCGGCCTGCTGGCGGGTGGCCGCGAGCTTGCCGGTGAGGATCTCGGCGGCTCGCATCTTCTTGGGCAGGTACTCGGTGCGGGGAAACTCCTCGGCGGGCTGCGGGACGGGGCGCGGGGAGCTCGCGCGGGTCTCGCTCTGGTAGGTCTCGAGGATGAGCTTCTTGCCGGGCAGCTGCAGGCGGGGCTGCGCGGGGTCGGGGGGCCGGCGGCGCGGCCACTCGCTGCGCTCCGTGGAGAGGTCGAGGGAGGCGTCCGTGCTGAGATTGATTGGCACGTTGGGGGCGGTGTCGGGCACGGTGAGGTCGCGGGGGTAGGGGGGGTCGAACGCGTACGGCTCGGGCCGGTACTCGTGGACGGGGATGGGCGGGGGGCCGTGGGGGTGCGCGCGGGGCGGGGCGGAGTACGCGGGGTAGGTGCGCGCGTCGTACACGCCGTGCACGTAGGGCTGGTAGCCGTAACCCTCGGGGATCATGTCGCTCTCGACCTTGACGGGCTGGCTCGAGCCGTACGACGTCGACGGCGGCGACTCGCCCGTGCTCTCCTTGTTCTTTTTCGGCCGCCCTGGTGTTCCTTGGCCCTTAAATTATATAAACTCGAATTCATCTAGATTTTATTATGTGTTATCCAACAATATATTTCGTTTTGATCACTGCAATTTAGATACGGACTTAATTTTCTCTAAATTAATTTTTAAATACGAAAATCACTACAGAATTTGAATTTCACCTTTAATTTAATAGCTGTAACTTCATTAAAAAGTAGGCAATGTTGCCGATATTTCTAATGAAATGAATATATAAAAACAATGACTTACTTGCAACTTTCGCTTTAATTGTTTCATTAGCTGCTGACCCGGCGCCTCTTCTACTGGACCTGTTGAATTAGAAGTAAGTACCTTATGTAATATATAATTTTCAACTTTAATCACGAGGACACTAACATTTCAACTTTAACAAAGTAAAATCGTTATCTGTAATCATGATTTAATTTTGCACATTTAAAAGTATGGGGCATTCAAGATTGGTTTTCTTTGCATAGTTGCCAAACCGTATTGAAATAATTTATTTACAAATCCCGGCATATTAATTTATAAATTTCGGCATATTGTAATGCATTATCGTTAATGTATTCCCGTTAAAATGAGTTCAGGATCTAACGAGAGGAGAGAGGGGAGAGGGAAAGAAAGAGAGAGAGAGACAGTATTAACCAAGCACGGGTGCGAGGGGCGGCGGCGACGCGGCGGGGGGCGGGGCGCGCGCGCTCGCCGCGAGGTGGCGCGACAGCTCTGATATGTTAGCGAATTTCATGCCTGAAAAAAAAAACATTAATTTTTGCGATAAATCGTTCTACAATAGAACAATATTAAATGATTTCGATGTTTCAGTGCACAAAAAATAAAAAACCAAACATAGTATTATCATAAAGATGTGCTATTTTTTTGGTTTAATCTCATTTTAAATTACCCTGCGACATAAGTTAATTTACATATTAACTCACAGCTCACAACTCATAAAAACAGACACAGTTCATACATAATTATGATAAGCTTATAGATATTTTGCTTCAGTGAAGGAAAACATCGTAACAAAGCACCTAAGAGTTTTCCATAATAATCTTAAGTGTGTTAAGTCCGCCAATCCGAACTTGGCCAGCGCGGTGTACTATGGCCCATATCTGGCTCTAGAAGAAGACCCGTGCCCAGCATTGGCACAGTTACGGGTTGCTATGATATGATAACATAAATTATATTATGAATAATTAAATTACGGTACAAAAATTATGTACAAAAAATATATCATACCTAATTTAGTTTCGGCCCAATCGCATATAATCCGCTCATTTTCTCTGATTGGCAAACTTGGTTCCTGCAAAAATTTTTCAGAGGTTAGTAAGGTGATAGAATAAAATAATAGGTATTTAGGGCAAACTAAGGAGTAAAAGGCCACCGATTAGTAATTGGCCACTTGAAATTTTAATGCTTTATAATAAGAATCGTACGTTTTAATAATTCATTTTCCTTATAATTTCAAGTAGCCAATTACTAAACAGTGGCCAGTTACACATCACTTCCCCTTAAGTAGAATCTAAGGAACGGTGGAGTAAGTACCGGGCCTCCAAGATGACGAGGGAAGGTCCTATCAATTTGAGGCCTTCAAGGTTGAGAGAGAGACAATTAGAACAAATGAATTAAAATACAGATAATAATACCTTCGACGATTCACCCAAATCAGGTAATTGCGGCACTTCTAATTTAATCTTTTTTCGAAGACCAGCATAACAGTATCTGTAATTGCAACAATTTAACCGTAAGGCCTTTCTCACACTACGCTATTAAGCTACGCGAATCCGACGCAATAAACATTTCGCTGTCACTGACACTGGTCATTGACAGGACACGCGTCGTAGACGCGTCGCCTGTATACTTTGACAATCTTGCAAATCGCGTTGTGTGAGAAAGGCCTAAGGGCGCTTTCAATTTAGTCACTTCGTGTCGTACGGCTGCGGGCTGCCGCACGTTCTCGTTGCGGTTGTCGTACGACGCACGAGCGGTCGTTTGTTTTCATACAAAGTGCACGGTGCGGCAGCAGTGCGGTTGTAACCAAACCAAACGACCGCCCGTGCGCCGTACGACAACCGCAACGAGAAACGCGCGGCAGCCGTTTGAAATGCCGTTTGAATTGAATTGAAAGCGCCCTAACAGTGACATGATTATTGTTCATACATTATTGTTACTTTAATTACCTAGTTATTTTGTGTAAATAGTCGCAATAAGATAACGTAATTATGACAAATCACTGTAATATTATAATTACAGCACAATAAACAGGCAATAAATAAACAAGTCATTGCATATTTTATTATAGCTTATATTGCGACAGTTTGAATCGATAATAAATAATCGTTCGAGTTAGCTACTTAAAATTGGGCGAAAAAAATGATTGGTAGGTACTTTGGACATTCTTTGTAGGCTTTGCTTTGGAGGACACATTAAGCCAATGGTCACGGGATCTTAGAATGTAATTATGTCGGCAGCTCTGAGACGACATAAGATCCGATACTTTGGTTAACCCTGGAGTTTTGACAGTTTGGCACTAAATTAAGTATGCTCGTATGTATGTTTTTAATAAATTGCAAAACGAAATTCCGGAAATGTTCTCAATAAAAGTTGGCGTACTTATTTTACACGCACCAATTTAAATATTTATATTGTTAATTGCTAATTGTAATAATTATTCTCTGCAATGATAACCTTTTTGAAATGACGTAGGAAATGTCATGATGCGATTGTAGTATTTGATAACACCATGGATTTACCGAACTTGAACGCTTAGTAATTTCTTGATATTGCCAGTTCTTTGTTTGGCGACATCTAAAGATTTAAATATACCTAAAAGAGGAAGACTGTACCAATTGTTTTTTAAGTTAGCGTTGTGCCTCACATGCGCGCGAACGTTTGTACTTTGTACACTAATGTTCGCACGACTCTCCTTAAAGTTACCGCTATCGAAGAACGAGTACGTAAAGAGACTACCGCGTAACCAAATGTTTTATCAAATAAAATGATAACTATCACAAAAAGGAAATTTTTCCTGGTTTTCAGGCACACTTGTCTATATAATATTTAATAATATCGTAAAGTAGGTATATTCGTCAGTCGTAATTTAAGTTCAAACTAAAGTTATTCGAGTACAAGTGATAAGGAACTTCATAATATTTTAGTTAGTCAGCACCTATTACGTAACCCATTGTAATCAATTCAATTGCATAAGATCTTAATGTAGATCAAACGGTGACTTACGCGTATTATTATAGTTTTCATTTTGAGTGTTGATGCTGTATCTTTTGTAAAGCCAGCTTTATATATAAAGTGTGTAAAAACCTGTTAGAAATAATGTAAATGTTAACACTTACATATGCACACTAAGATTCTATACTGTGAGTGGCACGTGTACTGTTACCTATCCGAGAAAACCCTTCATAACCCTTTATATAAGATATGTAAACGTGCAAACGGCATTCATTGCTATGCAGATGACAGCACGGGAGATGCGTGTTACACAGGCCCTGCAAACTCCTCTCAGTCTCATGTGGAGGATAGCAGAATCAAACTTGTGTCTGAAGTCGAGAACTCTCTGGAGCAAGTCTCGGAATGGGGACGACTCAATTTAGCTGAGTTCAACCCCACGAAGACACAAGTTTGCGCGTTTTCCGCTAAGAAAACCCCATTTGTCAAAGCGCCTCAATTCCAGGGTACCGCGCGCGACGTGCAGTATCGGTGTCATCTGGAAGCTAAAGCCAAACTGGCCTCCAAAAAGCTTGGCGTCCTGAACCGGGCAAAGCAGTACTTCACTGCGAGGGACCTTCTGATGCTTTATAAAGCTCAGGTCAGGCCTCATATGGAGTACTGTTCTCACCTTTGGGCAGGGGCGCCACAATACCAGCTTAGTCCATTTGACGCCGTGCAAAAGCGCGCAGTTCGAGTTGTCAACGACCCACGAGTCACTAACAGGCTAGAAAACCTAGGTTTCAGGAGAGACATGGGATCTCTCTGCGTGTTCTACCGACTTTACAACGGTGAGTGCTCCGAGGAAGTGTTCGATTTGGTGCCACCTTCACCCTTCCATCATCGCACCACTCGCCAAAGATTGTAGTATCATCCACATCGCTTGGATTCGTGGCGGACGAGAACGGTCCGTTTTTCACGATCGTTTCTACCACGAACCTGCAGGCTGTGGAATGAGCTTCCCTCTGAGGTATTCCCGGAGCGCTTTGACATGGGGTTCTTCAAGAAAGGTGTAAAAAGAGCTCTCCTTCAGGGCCGGCGTTCCACTGGTGACTCCCCTGGTGTTGCTCGTGTCCATAGGCGACGATGACCACTTACCATCAGGTGGCTCGTCTGCTTTTGCGTCAGCCCTTCAGGCTGTAAAAAAATGTACCTACACTTTATTTATTTAGCAATTTCTTCCTATATCTATCCCATGTCTTCCACCTAAAGGTTGCCTGGAAAAGATAGATTTTAGCGTTAATAACACCTTTTGTAGATTATCTTACATCTCTATCTACTACCAAATAATGTCTTGTTTTATTTTCTGGCGTAAAAAAAATCTACACCACACCGATATTTCGACCCAGTTGCATGTATTGGGTACACGACGGTTAAAATATACAATACAAAATTCATATCGAGAGAATCTATATCATGATAACTGTGCACCTTGCTGCAGTCAACGTAAAGTTAAAAAAAAGATGTGGTGTCGTGGGACACCAGGTAGGAACGAAGTTCCTTCGGCTAATGTAGAATCGACACAATTTGCAAAAAAAATATCGTGCTCAATTTTATGTAGGTTTTCTTGATTTTTCTCTTAAATTTTGTTGATTAGTTTTTATTTAAGTACAGGAAAGTATTTAGGAAATTCAGTATTTTAGGAAATAATAAATTACGTAAAATAAAAAATAAAAAATAATGTTAGTGCACAGCAACAAATGCCCCTTAACTGTCTCAAGGAAATAAAATAATATTCGCAGTCCAAAATGCACAGCACAACACCAAAATGCCCCGGTAGCTGCGCTGTTTACGCTTATGCTTGGCGTCGAGTGAAATGGGGCCTATGTGATGCGGATTTCGAACACGCTTACGCGTCTTGATCAAACGTTTGCAATGTTTAATAATTTGCAGTAATGCGTGATTTCTTATTACACAGCACTTAGTACTTCGGTTTTTAGGTCTAGAATCAACGTTTCACGCAAAAGCTATTACACTTACTTATTGCTGTCGCGCCTGCGCACGTCTCATTTAACGCTTTTATTCCACGCATATTTGCTTACGGTTTTACTATCACATTTTTTTCAGTTCGGTCGCGCAGCAAAATCCCTATATCCTCCAAGCCTGTCGTAAGGAACTTCGTTCCAATAAAAAAACATTTGTCATGTAAACTACTTCCCACGTCGGAATCGAATGCGGAGCCCTTGAATCAGGCAGAGTCCTGCCTTCTTTTATCTCGGCGCTCATTTAAGATAAATCAGCTGCTTATTATATTGATAAGCAGCAGTAATGAGCTTTTCTAGCTTTCATTTTGACCAGTAACTACGGCCTTTGTCATATCCCATATCCATGGGCGTGACCACGCAGTGGCAGGGGGGTTTTGGGCGCTGCCCCTAGTTCGAGGATCAAGTACCTACGGTTGTTGATCCCCTAATAAATCAACCTCGAATACCAATATCTATAATATACATATTGACCCTAATTATCTAGCTCTACTATTGATTATAGTTGGGAGTAAAGCGAAAATGTGTATTGGAGCGAAATTTGAAAGCCTTTGTTATACCCATTAGGATTTTAAACATTTTGATTAGGTATCAACATCAACATCCCAGTTTGTATTGCTACGTATCGAAGCGACGCCCCGATTACTATATTGAGATAAACAATGATAGCCATACCATTTATTCCTTACCTAGAATTCCCACGCGTGCCAAGTCGCCGCGGCCGCACGCTCGGATACACTTGCTTCATAACTTTACCGAAGTCAGCGGTCGATAGAGGCTTCATGTTGCTGCTCATACAGTGAGCGCTATTAATCAATAATAGACCAATTAGAATGAAAATCAATAAACGACCGTAACAAAGGTCAAAATAGATACGTTGCGAATATGAATACTTGGAAATATCTGCACGGTGCAGTTGAACAACGCGTCAGTTGTGCGGAGAAATGAGGAAAACTGATGTTCAGATAATTGAGCTTTGCGTATATTCATTTAACATAATTATATAGGTTGTCATTATTGATTTAGTGATCATTAGTAAGCACAAAATCGTCTACATACTCATGGTCTTACACAAGGACATAAACCAAGGCTCAACATTAGGTAGGTATCTGCTTTATTAGTTTGTTGATGTCTGCTTTTTCAGCTCAAAACGGCAGAACAAATGTGGATGAGGTTTTCACTGGAGCATTTCAGTAAAACCACGACGTTACGCTTGTGTTAATTTTAATTTCAATTGGTTCACTAATGAAAACTAATTGTTGCATCAATTTATCGAATTCTGTCCAGTCTCCCGAGTGTTTTAAAACACCTGTTTAAAACATTTGCAATATTTGTTTTAAAACACCTAATTATAATTTGAACATAGATGGACGTAATGTAATCATTACAGGATACAATTTATTACTTCTGGAGACCCGGAAATGCCCGTGCGAGCGCCTTTCGGGCAAAGGTAGGTAGGTACCTAGTTAGAACGATTTTATGTGGGCATTTCTTTGCCACCACAAGTGCTAGTAATCCATAGTCATGGTTACATTTTGGCCAAAATGCATCAGATAAAATTTAATCTTATTACGATTATATTTTCTATACGCCTATCTCTGCATTTGAATAATTGTAAAGCAGTGAAGACAAGTGTGTAGATATTACGTAATGTTTTAGCAACGTCTTGTATAGCGTACGTTAAGTTCATAATTTTTAATTGTGTTTCACTTGTCCAAATAGCTCTATATTTAAAAGTACTTTGTCCTCAAATTGGTAGCAAAGATAAGTTCTATTAATGCAGATATGTAGTGCAAGATATCACTTAAATCAAGTACTTATATATTATGCTATCTTTCATTCTGATAAGACCTTTAACTGTCTTTTTTTAATAAAATGGGAGATTAGCTTAACACGTTTACAAAGGAAACGAATGGTAAATTTATAGCATATAATTGAGCAAAAATATCATGGGACCTTTACAAAAATTAAATAATTTTTTTCTTAATTCAGTAAACGTTTTATACTTACATGTATTCATCATAAACATCCTGTTTTGGCAAGGAGACGTCTGGATCTACTTCTAGATGTGTTTGAATCCAAGTGACTGTTTGCTGAAGCTCCGCTCTAAAATATTAAAATAACACTAAAATAATCTAACAAGATATTTATAACAATTAGTACAACTGTATATCAGTGTAGTCGCCTGATTTTATTTATTTATATTGTAGGTAATCGACCTGGATTGTATTATGCAACATCGGGCGCGGTCGGGAGTAAGATGGATGAGATGCTTGTTATAAATGTCACGAGTACTTCCATTAACGTTGCGCTATGAACTATTAATAATAATAATCATTAGGCCATGTCTGATGCTTTCGTACAGAACATATGACAGTTGGATGAGCCACTAAACCGTTCCATTTGTCCCAGACGAGCATGGCGAAGCGCATTTCCGACTAGCGAATTCCTATTAAGGGGGAATTATGAGAAGACAACTGTGTCTGACTATGGGCCCCTAATGAATTGAAACTCCAGAATTCCTATAATCCTGTGAAAGTATCGAATCCGCAAACCGCACTGGAGCAGTGTGGTGCTCTAGGCCTCCTTAATAATGAGGAGAGACACAATATGTTAAGTGGGCCATTAAAGGGTTGTAGCCAGTGCATAACTAACTGTATACAATAAGTGATTAAATTTTTGATTACCATAAACTCTAATAAGTGATGTGGCCACAAATTAAGCTTATGCTTGCATTTTGAGGTATGATTTGTACCAAACGTCTTGAGTCCAAACCAATCTACCTTCGATGTACCATGCTGAACTACAGACAAGACTACTGACAAGTTTCTACCAATTTAATTCCAAATGCATTACAGTAGGATTCTCTTATCCACCAAACTAGCTACCACTCATTTTCTAAAATCAATAACAATTTTTTTACATTTGTTTCACTAGCAATGTAATTTTGAATGATGTCTTTTCGAAATTCTATGCAACGGACAATGCATCTGAGATACCTTTGGTCTATTACTGAGTGGTTCGTCCACATGTTTATCATAGTATGGTATTATCACAGAAAACGGAAAACAACAATACCTAGATCCCAATGGGTTGATGGGCTGCTTCAGTGGGTCATGTGGAGGTACACCTGTTGGCAGCCGAAGATACAACAAGAGTCTCTCCGCCCCACTCAGGGCCTCCACAGCTTCTAGCAATTGAGCTACTGCTTGGCGTCCCTCTTGACTGAAATCAAATTGCTAATAAGTAAAAGTATTTCAAAAACACATAGTTGTAGTAGTAGTAAGTAGTAATACTCGTTATTGCACGCCAAATCAAGAAATTTACAGACAGTGGAAAAAAAAAGAATTTGTACATGCTCTAAGATTTTTTTTTTTTATGTATGAAGCAGGCAGACGAGCAGACGGGCCACCTGATGGTAAGCAGTCACCGTCGCCCATAGACACTCGCAACACTAGGGGCATCACCAGTGCGCTGCCGGCCGAGAAGGAAGCGATGAACCCGCTTCTTGAAGGTCCCCATATCATAGCACTGTGGGAATACCGTCGATGGTAGCTCATTCCACAGTTTACACGTGCGTGGCAGGAAATGTCGTGTAAACCTTACTGTGGACGAATGCCAGGTGTCGATGTGATGTTTGTGGAACCTGGCATTGCGGCGCGTGGAATGATGTTTAAAATTTGCCGCTGGTATTAGGTTAAACAGTTCATCAGAACATTCCCCGTTGTACAGACGGTAGAAAACGCACAGAGAACTTACGTCTCTGCGCAGTTCGAGCGATTCTAACCCGACTGTAAGCTTGGGATTGTCGATAAATCGAATTGCCCGTCTTTGAATACGATTAAAAGGATCCACTTGGGTAGCCGGTGCCCCGGCCCAAAGATGGGAGCAGTACTCCATATGAGGTCGGACTTGGGCTTTGTAAAGCAACAACCTGTGATCTGAAGTGAAGTACTGCTTTGCTCTATTGAGCACACCAAGTTTCTTCGAGGCTAGTTTGGCTTTGCTCTCCAAGTGGCTCCTAAACTGGACTTCTTTCGAGATATCGACACCCAGAATCCCAATGCTTTCGGTGATGGTAAGGGGAACATTCTGGAACTGTGGCGCTGCGATAAATGGGGTCTTTTTCGCGGTGAACGCGCAGACTTGTGTCTTCGACGGGTTAAACTGGACTAGGTTATGTTTGCCCCACTCAGAAACCCGTTTCAAAGATGTCTCAGTTTCAGACACAAGTTGATTCCGTTTCTCCTCTATCTGCATTCGAGAGAGTTTTGAATGGCCTGAGTAATAGGTGTCACCTGTACTGTCATCCGCATAACAATGAATGTTCCCTAGACCGAGCATATCATTGATATGCATGATAAAGAGAGTAGGTGACAACACAGAGCCTTGCGGAACACCAGCGTTTATGGGCTTAAGTTCAGAGCATGATCCGTCTACAACAACCTTTATGCTACGCTCCGATAAAAAACTGGCAATCCACCGACATAAGTTCTCGGATACTCCGTAGGAAGGTAGCTTGGCTAACAGGGCCCTATGCCACACCCGATCGAAGGCTTTGGAGATATCTAAGCTAACAGCCATGGCTTCACCCTTACTCTCTACAGTTTCTGCCCAACGGTGAGTGAGATACACGAGAAGATCACCAGCAGACCTTCCGTGTCGAAAACCGTATTGTTTATCGTTTAAAAGCTGGTGATCTTCTAGGTGTCGAAGCAGCTGAGAGTTGATGACACGTTCCATTACTTTAGAGAGCAAGGAGGTGATGGCGATCGGCCTGTAATTTGCAGGATCAGACCGATCTCCCTTTTTGGGAATTGGGTGAACCATGGCCACCTTCCACGAAGACGGCATAACGCCGGCAGAGTATGAGAGTCGGAATAGGCGCGTTAGAACCGGTGTTAACTCTGGAGCGCACGTTTTTAGCACAATAGCTGAGACACCATCGGGCCCACTCGACTTATTGATGTTAAGGGATAGAAGAGCACGACGCACGGCGTTTTGGTTGAAGCGTACGTCAGGCATCCGCTCCTCACACTGCGGAATGGTTGGCGGTGTTGCTCCTCCGTCATCAAGGGTCGAGTTCGACGCAAAGAGAGTACCCAATAGTTCGGCTTTCTCTTTAGCAGAGTGGGCTAAGGTATCATCAGCTTTATGTGGCTTTATTTAATGTGGCATGCCTGCTCTAGCTGTAAATCCAATCCAGGATTACTTGCTTTATGGATGGTTTATGGTTGTAACAAATTGAGCAGGGTAGATCAGTTCCTGTCCCAGATTCTAATTATGTTGGATCAAGATGGTCTCTCAGTACCTTTTGGTTGTAACTTTCAAATATATTGTAAAAGTGGTTATAATGATTAGGTAGTGTGTGATATCAAACATGACTCCTCTTAGAAAGGTTTGCCAATTAAGACGGAGTGCCATAGGTGGTTTCCCTTCACCTGACATCCAGGACAAACATTTATATAATAATAATGCAGTATTTTGAATATGGGTTTTGATTATCGCAAGCTATTGCAAAACAGATAAAATTGGGAGGAATATGTAAGATTACTCATAAAGATATAAAACTCTTTTGAACCTGTACTGTGCACAAGGCTTGTATAATGGTTTGGGATCTGATAAAAGATTTAGGCCTATCAGTGGAATAGTCATAGAATGTGGAAATAAATAATACTAAACTAGCGGCACGCTATGATGGCCGGTTTGACGTTTGTCCGCTCATGAAGTTCCGTATTAATTGATAACGACTTTGAAGGAAATAATTGAATTACTTTATTGACGATAGTGATGTGCAGAGATTCATAAATTTTATCGAATGTAGTTTTAGGTTTAGGACTCAAAATTTATTTATTAAATTGATTTCTAAAATGTATACAAGTGTAGAAAAATCAGTTTGCACCATTTAAGGGGTGAATGTACTTGTGAATATGAACAATTTTCACTATGTGGACAAACCTCTGAAATCGCAAAAAAATATCAGCTGTTTCATACAAAAGGTAAAATTTTTATTTTTATATGATATATACCACAACTCGGCATTTGGTTTTCTAAATTGAAAATTTTTAAAAATGGAATCTAATACGATCGTCACATAGGATCGCTGGCTAGCACAACTACTACCTCCGGCAAACTCGCGTCAATGCTCAATGCAAAACAAAGCAGTTTCGAATTGACGTTGCTTCGAAAAGTATAAACTGTCAGTGCAATGCGATTGTGATATAGTTTTGACCTGGCTTTGGATTTCAAATATTGATACTGCATTACTGTTGACCCTTGCTCGTTAATTTGGACTCTGTTCAAGCCCTTTGTTGTGGATTTCGTCGATATGACCGAACGTACGCAGAGAACTGTTCTAAATAGTCAGACACGTGAGTTCGTAATACGCCTTCGTAACTATTTCGATCGTGAAGCTCAAAATGGAGGGCCAATTTTACCTATAACGTCAGTGGTTGAACGCGTAGCTGATGCGCTTAATATTGGACAACGAACTGTTAGACGGATAACTAAAGAAAAATATGGCGAGACTGGCACAGAAGAAAATAAACTTCACACACCAAAAAAGAGAAAACGAGCAAAACCAGTCGTAGGCATCGATAGCTTTGATGCCGATGCTATCCGAAGACATGTTTACGGCTACTATTTGCAGAAGGAGTATCCAACAAGAAAAAAGTTGGTGCATTCACTGAAGGAAGCTGGATTATTCTTCGGTGGGGAAAGTTCTTTAACGAAGATTTTGAAGACCATCGGATTTCGATACAAAAAATGTAACAAACGCAAAATATTGATGGAAAGATTTGATATAGCGATGGCAAGGTATACTTTTTTACGGCAAGTGAAAGAAATCAAAAATTGGCAAAATGTTGTGTTCTTGGATGAAACATGGCTTAATGCTAACCATACTGTAGGCCGTTCTTGGAACGATGACACAGCAGCATCTACTTCCAAAGTTCCTGTAGGAAAAGGATCGCGACTTATAATTTGTCACGCCGGAACCATCAACGGGTTTGTCGAAGGTTCTCTCATGGCTTTTGCGTCAAAAACCACTGGAGACTATCATGAAGACATGAATGGAGAAAAGTTTACTGAATGGATTACCTCAATGTTGTGTAGCCTCCCTGAACCATCTATTATAATTATGGACAACGCCCCATACCACTCGATGCAAATTGACAAGCCACCTGCCCAATCCCAAAAGAAAGCTGATATCGTCGCATGGCTTCGTAAAAATGGCGTAGATGCAAACATGAATATGTTAAAAGCGGAATTAGTACGTCTTTTAAAAGAAAACAAACCAACCAAGATCCGATACGTCATTGACGAAATAGCATTAGAACATGGGCACAGAGTTATACGGTTACCGCCTTACCATTGTGAGTATAATGCGATTGAGTTGGTGTGGGCTCAAATTAAGGGATATGCTGCAAGACACAATACAGAACCCCCATTTACCACAAAAAAAATGCTAAAATTATTAGAAGAAGCTTGTGAACATGTGACTAAAGGAGACTGGGAAAAGGTTGTGAATAGAACTGTTAAATTAATAAGGGAAGATTATGAAAGAGATGTGAAAATAGATAATATTATAGAAAACGAACATATAATTATTAATGTAGGTGATGATAGCAGTGACGACAGTGAAAATAGTAGTATGGACGAATCTGATTAATTATGGCCTTTTGTGGCACCTTTTTTGGTATCTTTTGTATTCATATGTTTCTTGTGTGCATATAAAGTATGTATATTCATTTTCATTCAAATATTCAGTTCGTTCAAATAAATTAAATAAACATTTACATTTTTGTTTTATTAAACCTATTTAATCAGGTACAAAAACAAAACTTAATTGTTTTTTGTTCGAGAATAAATTGACATTCCACATCACTGTTGTAATGTGTCAAACCGGCCATCATAGCGTGCCGCTAGTGTAGGTGTGTGTATAGATTAATTATACTACTTACTTGCTCACTGACATTGTTGAAAGGGGTAATACATCTTATTTTCAATATACAGGGAAAACCATTCATTCTATTATGCTTAGTTTAATAGTAAGGTGGAATTTTCATTATTTTATGTACATGTTTAGTAAGATAATTATTTTGATCATTATATTATTTTACAATAATATGCATAATGGTCATGGCTTAACTCAAAATATCAGCTCATAAATTTCATGTCATCCTAAAAATATGCCCAAGGAGTAAATATTAACCATAGTTCAAATAGGCTAAGAGAGTAGTCGTAGAGTGGTAAGTGAGAGCAGTTAAGTCACATAACTATGATAAGACTTGCTGCGATAAACCCAGAACCACTTTGTCCAAGAGGTAGTTCCTTACTACTTTCTGAACAACAGAGCCTTCATAGTTTATACACATTTTTACACTAGGACAATATTACAGTGCCAATACCACTAAACTTATGAGACAATGCAATGTACGCACAGAATTCATAGATGGTTGAGATAAATTTATTGTTAATTAATATGAGCGGAATGACTAAATAATTTATTATAGTGTTTAAACAGAGTAGCAATTTAAAGATACGTTAGAAGACTGGCTGTTAGCCAAATCAGAATAACCAAGTGTTTTCAATGCAGTATACATTGTTTACTGTTCATTTCACTTGCATTTCCAAAGAGTTATTGCAACTTTTATAGGAAATATAGTTTACCAGCACTGGAAATTTAAAGAGGTAAGTATATCAGTGGGGAGCATCAATTATCAAGTAAGTATTCGTTACCTTAGAGCATTCTCGACTATTTGTTGCATGGACGCTACTTTTGCAGAGTCCATTCTTGACTCCTTGCCCGGAACTAGGGACACGCCCGCGTCCGAAACGCTCGATGGTCCCGGAGAGATATTTGAAGGAACAATACTTTCTTTAACATAAGACGCAGTTTGCCTATGTTTTGGATGATTGACATTTTCCCGATGAAGTTTCGCGTCATCCACTAATTCTCTTTCGGTTTTAACATTTTTCGTATGATCTTCATCGGTCCAAGGTTGAAATGGAGTTGTATTTTCCATCCTATTCCAAATTGACCGCACACATATCGTTAATCGATCTCATTTTGTAAATTTTAACATTTAATTTCCTATGCGTAACAATACTCCATTTTCTTGACAATTGACATTAGATCAGCTGTGCGGTGAGGTAGAGTGAGAGGGGGATTTGGATCATAGAGATAATACCTATGGATAACGATAATACCATAGGATAATACCTACACATTTGGGTGATTGGAGTTTGGTGTAGTCATAGCAGAAAAATGATTTTGTAAATCAATATAACCGGAAATATTGTAGTCACTAGTCAGATACCGGTATATATTTTAAGTTGGAAAGTTGACAACGCTCAGCGAAGCGAGGCCGAGGGGTGCCGAGGGCGACTCGTTAGTAACACTTAAGTTTAGAAATGCTTTTTCTATAATAGCATTGCCGACTGAATTTAATAAATAGTTGGTAATATTATTCTTGGAGGAATGATGATTCCTCCAAGTTATTATTAATGAGGTTAAAAAACGAAATGAAAAAATAAAACCGGTAGGTAGTTAAAAATAAAAAGTACAGTGCTTAGAAAACACAGGCTAATTAAAAAATTGTCTGTGAATTAATCAAACCCATAGAGATATTGTACTATGGATTAGACACTAAAGCAAAAATAGCGAGCCTGACAATGCCTGTCAAAATTTTAGTGAATAAAATATGGCCGATTCTACTAGTGTTGTGCGCACTACGTGGACGGAAACACTATCGATATTTAGTTTAATGACTAACGATATAACAGCAATAATACAATGTAATGTCGTTCGTCTTCTCAGCGATATTAATATTAATTTTGATACCTACTGCGATGATGACATACGGCTCCGAGACGTGGTGCTTCACTATTGGTCTGATGCACAAGCTCAGAGTCGCTCAGCGGGCTATGGAGAGGGCTATGCTCGGTATTTCTCTGCGTGATCGAATCAGAAATGATGAGATCCGTAGACGAACACGGTTAACCGACATAGCCCAGAGAATTAGCCGACTGAAGTGGCAATGGGCCGGCCATATAGTTCGGAGGACCGACAACCGTTGGGGAAGAAAGGTCCTCGAATGGAGACCACGTCTCGGAAAAAGGAGCATAGGACGCCCCCCGACCAGGTGGACTGACGACCTGATGAAGACGGCGGGCATCCGCTGGATTCAACGGGCTCAGGACCGGTTAGGGTGGCGCCAGTTAGGGGAGGCCTACGTCCAACAGTGGACATCAAAAGGCTGATGGATGGATGGATGGATTAATATAAAATCGAAACAACAAATTATCCAGCGCGAATTCAAAATACAATTGAATTTATTAGGATTTATTAGTATCTATGAAATATTGAAATTGAAATATTGAGATATTAGTATCTATGACTTCAGAAAATTACCTGTAGCATTTTGATCCGATTTCCGCAGGAGTATATTGTTCTATGTTTTGATGCGTAATATTTGCGTAATGCAGAAGTTGCAAATGAATTTTACTAACTACTAACGCCATCTATTAACAACATCCAGAACAAAATATTTAGCAACTAACAAAACATCGATCTTTCCGTGGGAATGAGATGTTTTACCCCGGTAAAAAGTAGCCTACTGCACTCTCCACCCTCCCAACTATCTCCACACACATAAACCATATCATATAATAGCCACGTTGCGACGTGAAAGAGCCACAAACAAACAAACAAACACACTTTCACATTTATAATATTAGTATGGATTTGACATCAATTTGACATTATAGGTAGCCCATAACACTCATCCTTCACTCATCATAACGTCTCAAAAACGCACACCATTAAGGATTATGGGCATTATGGTCGTGGCCTCGATGTTCGTTTGAGCGGTTGTGGCGTAATGTTGTTGCATCATCACTTTCGATGCTTTCGATCACAACGACCCATCTGGATTGGTGGGGCTTAGTAATGTTAACATCAACGCTCAAATCCGTTCCATTAGGGTACAACCACAAATTATATATCCTTATTTTGTGGTACAAGTACAACACTCTGAACGTCAAAACCACCGCCCGCCAAGGTACCTACTCAGTATTTTCTTCCGTCATAATAATTGTTTTTAAGAGCAATTGTGTTCCGGATAGGAAGGTGTGGAACCGGTTCACTTTTTTAGAGGTGACCATCTCAGTCCTCAGGGGTAGCAACGCATCTGTGACCGAATTGGAACAAGACTCGCACTAATCATTACTAACTGGGCAATTACTAATATTAACTAACAGGACTATCTATCACTATTCACTAACAGTCCCTTATAACAGACACTTATTAACAAACTAACCAACTAACATTCTAAGGGCGCATTCAAAAAGAACGCTGGTTACCGGCGCCGATCTGCCAGCGCTTATCGGTATAGTCTAAGATCCGAATCTAAATCGACATTCATCGGGTTGTTAAGAGAATCAAACACTGATAGAAACTTTTTTTGATAGTTAAAAATATTTGTTAATATTTAACAAATAATTTATTAGAGACCACTTTTTAGTGCTTAATAAATATTTCTTGGTATTTAAAAAGATTTATTAATATGTAATAAATAAATATCAGATTTATTAAACACAAAAAAATCATTTTAAATACTAAGAAATATTTGTTTAATACTAAAGAGTGGTATAAACTAATACTTATATTCTGTCCAGGATTTTTGTTGTCTACCCATTTATAATATATATTTTCTAATATACGAAATTTATTATAAAATAATTTTGATTCTCTTATCAACCCGATGAGTGTCGATTTAGATTCGGATCTTAGACTATACCGATAAGTGCTGACAGATAGGGACAGGGATGGGCAAATGGGAAAAACATATCGACATTTATCGTATCGATATTTGTACATATCGACATTTACATTTGATATATCGACATTTTTTCCCAATATACAATTATTTATAAAAATTGCCAAAATATTCGAAATTTTAAAGTACCTAAATACACATCTGGCTGTTATGACATCAGTTTTATTATTAAAAAACAGGTTTATGTACATGTAGCCAAGAAAAATCAACATAGTATACAGTGCCACAAACATAATATCTGGTCCGGTTGCCAAAATTGCAACTAATGCAAATGTTATACTGTTGTTAGAAAAAGACCAAGACAGTAGCGCCCCTCTTACCGGGTCAGATTAGTTTGTGGCACTTTACCAACCAAACCAACAAGCAGTGTCATTGTCATAGACAAGTAGGTCATTGACTGTAATTTTTGTTTGTGTTTGAAGCAAAGAAACTAAACCCATATAGCCTACTGCATACCTACTCTTTTTCTAAATTTAAGAAATCGGATTGGTCAAATAGGTACATGATGCGATCCATGAGCAGACAGCAGAACTTTAAATAAATAAATATTAAATCTGAAAAAATATCGATATTTTGATATATCGATATTTTCTACCCAAACGGCCCAAACCTACTGGCAGATCGGCGCCGGTAACCAGCGTTCTTTTTGAATGCGCCCTAACACCATCTAATAACTGGACTAACCACCCTAGTCCCTAAATTGGGTCTTGTTCTAAGTCGGTCACAATAGGGAATATTCATGTCATTCAAATTTAAGTAAATATTTTTTGTACAGTCGTTATCGCTAAAATAATGATATCTCACTAAAATAAATTTATAAAAAGTGCAAAAAATGTCGAAACGCAACGCTATTGGTTAGACATCGGCGTGACGTCATCCTTCGCGATGGACATATGTCAAAAACATACTAGAACTCATCTAGAACTAGCAGGCTGTTTTCATTTATATTTCAGTTAATTTGATTGCTTTCAGAGTTTATCGTATAGGTACTTCTTGCGTGATTTTTGTTTGTTAGTGGTGTGTTGAATGACTAACAATGTCTGAAAGTGGATTTCAAAAGGCGCAGTCGGATAATCTTCCGAAAATTGATGCTTTCATGATAAGTTCGTACTTCGCCTCAAATAATGATTTTACATCAGCTGAAATCAGGGGAGTCAAAGCTGCAAGGTGAGGAAGTGATAGGTACGGTCGGCCGCAAAAGTCGAAAGGAGATGTTTCAAATCCGGCCCACAATATGTACAGTACCTCGAAAAATCGAGAAAAATTCATGGAATTTGGGAAAAATAAAGATAAATTGCTTAAATGCATACTTTTCTGGTACAAATTTTGTATTTATAATTCATTTTTATCAATTTTCAACATGGCGTCTTGCCAAGTTGTCATTGATCATAGATCGCGAACTGTCTACTGTCACTTTAAATGACACATAATGTCAAACTTCTATCAAATTAACCAACATGACGTGTGATGACAGCTTACCGCCATTACAGACTTTTGTTTTTGTGTTGCAATTTTAAGTGTACATTTTTGTGTTATACCACAAAACTAAAGCAATTTAAAGGAATTGGATGATTGAAAACTGTTTTAATTGTGTTTCTCCATTTTTGAGTATGGTGTACAAAGTGGTGGCCGGGGCTCCATACATTTTGAAACATCTCCTTTAAATATTGCAATTATAATGCATAAAAATCTTTGATTATATACACGTCTAGATTCCGCAATTCAAACAAAATGTCACTCAAAAAACGTCCTCAGTTTTCCGACATGTGTGAGTACCGCTCGTGTACTTATTGTAAGTGCACTGTCAAGGTGTGCGTGTGTAAGGGATGCCTGCTTCAAATTGTTCACATACCTACTTTTTCCCTATGATCTTTGCAAATTAAGGTTGAACAGAATAGGTTAAAAAGTTATTGTTTTGTATTAGTCTTATATTTATTTTATTTTATGTAAATTAATAAAATTCTACAAAAAGTAGAAAAAATAATAAAGTAACTGGTATTAAAAAATTAAAAAACATGACAGGAATTGAAATTATTGTTTATTTCTATTTTATGGTGTAGCACAGCTCAGGACATCAGGAACTCAAGGACTTGTCGAAGAATACTAAAGGAAAAACATTAGGGTAAACCTTAGAATAATATTATAATTATTATTCTAAGGGGTAAACTAAATAATGTATGTACTCAAAATGACAGAAAATATTAAAAAGTAAATGGGAAAAAGGAAATAATAAGTAAATAGATTTCAACATTCATCTCTTTGTATTTGTTTTTGGAACACTTTTATTGCTAGGCCACGATGTCTGATCTCTAAATATGGTGACATCTTATTTGCAAATATTTTTCTATAATAAGTTTTAACAGGCTTTTTTGATGAAGTTGACAATAATCACCAATATTTTTAAAATAAGTAGGTATGACCGACAAACTGACTCATTATTTTAAGAGATATCAGTTCATAACCAGAGGACGATGTTGCATTGTTGCCATATCACCCACTTTTATAGTCCTTAATTACGTACTCAGAAGCCTCAGGTGCGTTCGGTTTTACACTAGTAGCCGACGCCGACCAAAACATGCGAGTCGGGATAATGCTGCCTAAGGGCGCATTCAAGTAGAGAGACTGTCAGCCAGCTCCTGCTTATACAAGCTTGCTTTATGTGGAGGTTATCTCGACGGACCAGTACCGATAAGCGCTGGCAGATCAGCGTCGGTAACCAGCGTTCTACATGAATGCGCCCTAAGACGGAATGCATAATAAAGTCAATTTTTTGATGAAATAAATACTATCGTGTTTAAATAAACATAACTTAATATATTAATATAAATAAACTTTACCTAATTAGTATTAACATAGATGTAGCATACACTGACGTTTAGATAGATTGGAAATGCGAAAGAGCAAAACATATGATACGCGTATGGCAGAGCGAGATAGGATAGACGAAACCAATTTTTAGACGGCATAGCGGGCTTAGCGGGCAATTGTCAAAAATTGTTCCTCAATTTTCTCAAAATACTTAATTTAGTTTTTACATTTCTGTGTGGAATAATGTCCTTTGTAGTCTTAATTAGTGATGGTTACTTGTGCGGTACCTGGATGTGACTCCTCTAGATATAAAAACCACCAGGAAGGCGTCGCGCTCGGCGGTGACATTGACAGCGGGCGATTGATTTTTGATTTCGTCCAAGTGATACAATTGCCGATCTTTAGTTATATAATAAATCTATGGTATTAACTTATTAGGTTAACTTTATTTACAGGATTTTATAATTTAATACTTATTTGTAATTTATCTCCCGTAAATTCGGCGAATCCCCTAGTAATAAACAGGCAACACTCGCTAATCAGAATATAACGAAATAAAAAATCATGTTTTCTTTAAACTTTGTGATTTATTTAAAAAGCTTACTTATGAAGAGTAATCTTTTTGTTATTACAAGGTTTTTCCACATAATTGCGAAACAATTTCATTGCACAAACCGGCATAATTTATGTTTTTTCGGGAGCACTTTGTCGCTAAGCAACACAAATGACACTGACCTACGTGTCAAGCAAGTCTAACAAATTTGTTGGACTTTATAGGAGCCGTTCGGTAGAGCCGATTGCGGAATCTAGACCGTGTATATAATCAAAGATAAAAATATTGAATTTATTTAAAAACAAATAATTGGCTGAATAGACAAAAAAGAGAGAAAAAAAATTAAAAAAGTGACAGCGCGTCATCTAAAATTGAAAAAAGTCGCCATTCTTTTCACACACACATGTCGTTGATGATGTTCAGCGACTTTTGGAATTTTGGAATGAAAGCGTTTAATAACTTATGAAACAGTTACGTTAAGCTAATTATGAACGTTTGTAAGTTAAGCTAAATTTGCGTCCGTGTCACGCTCACGACACTGACTTATGGTTCGTTGGGTGTTCAGGTGTTTTGCACTTTAGATTCTGTCAAGCGACTTTTGCGGCCGATTGTATATGGGTATTTAATTTAGGTACATGGTTCTCGTACAGTTTTTCTATGTAATTCATAAAAGTCTTTAACATAACCTGTAAAGATTTAGCCATTTACCTTCTGCATACAAATTATACTATATCCTTCACTAGCGACCCGCCCCGGCTTCGAACGTGTGCAATGCTGATACTAATTAATACACTACAGAAAAACATATAACATGGCCTATGTCACTCGCCCCGGCCGGCCAGTACCGCCGCAAGCGCTACGTCCCGCAATTTTAAATCTGTAATATCTTCGAAAATATTCAAAGAAATTATGTGCTGTAAAAGGCCATATAAATCTATGTTAAATCAACAATCTATTTAAGGTATTTAATTAAATAAGGAATAATGCTGTAGTGCTTAAAATCGCTTCGAAAATTAGCTATTATTTGCCGTAAAAAGTAAATGACAAAAAATGGTTTTGTGGGATATCGATAAGAGATAGACATATACCATCGCGGACTTTTCTGTAGACCTTTTCAAGGTGTACAATACTTAATACATTCTTTTTATAAATCCTGTAAGGTTAAGCCTGCGTACGCAATGTAAGCGGCAAGAAATGTAAGAATTTACGACACCACATTAGAAACCCTGAAAATAACAGTGTTTATCCATTATTTAATAGATGTTATTATACATAAAAACCTTCCTCTTGAATCACTCTACCTATTACAAAAAACCGCATCAAAATCCGTTGCGTAATTTTAAAGATTTAAGCATACAGACAAACAAACAAACAGACAAAAATAGCGACTTTGTTTTATACTATGTAGTGATATCACATTTTAGGAATAAATGGTTGTTAATAAATAAATTCGTGTTTGGGAATACTTTATAATCAAATCTGTTTTTATCCCAGATCTGAACGAGAATCTTACAACAACTTTTCAGGATTTGTACTTTTGTAAGCCAAATTAAACCAAAAATATTTGCTAGAAATAATTATTTTCTTCTTACGTTAAAATGATCTTCGCAACAGTATGCAGTGCTTTTTGTAGATATAATATCTCTTTTCACAATTTTACACCACTTTTTTCTTAATAAGCGTCCCGTGGAACATGAAAAAATACTTTGTCCGGTGCGTTCCATCTCGTATTCTTGCACATAGGTACAATACAGTACTTAAAATAAGGTCTTCGGTTTCCATCCATACAACTTCCGTTTATGAAATTAACCTTCCTCTTGAATCACTCTACCTATTACAAAAAACCGCATCAAAATCCGTTGCGTAATTTTAAAGATTTAAGCATACAGACAAACAAACAAACAGACAAAAATAGCGACTTTGTTTTATACTATGTAGTGATATCACATTTTAGGAATAAATGGTTGTTAATAAATAAATCCGTGTTTGGGAATACTTTATAATCAAATCTGTTTTTATCCCAGATCTGAACGAGAATCTTACAACAACTTTTCAGGATTTGTACTTTTGTAAGCCAAATTAAACCAAAAATATTTGGTAGAAATAATTATTTTCTTCTTACGTTAAAATGATCTTCGCAACAGTATGCAGTGCTTTTTGTAGATATAATATCTCTTTTCACAATTGTACACCATTTTTTTCTTATATAAGCGTCCCGTGGAACATGAAAAAATACTTTGTCCGGTGCGTTCCATCTCGTATTCTTGCACATAGGTACAATACAGTACTTAAAATAAGGTCTTCGGTTTCCATCCATACAACTTCCGTTTATGAAATTAAACTAGGAAACGTAAATTTAATACTATAAAATACTTTTTCTCAACCTCGCTCATAACCACTTGTTTGTAAACAACTCCAACCTGACGAACGATGACGTCACCATAGAACGCGCCAAAAGGGCGGCGTTTGAATCGGCCTTATGTCATTGCAATTTTCATTACCTATAGTATTATAAACCCAACTTAAGACTGAAACGAAAGAGTCGCTGTCGGACGCATTTGACATTCATTTGACCAATCATTGCACACTAGTAACTGACAGATGAATGACCACAACGACTTATGAATGACTATTCGTTAGTTCCAATTTTTGCCATTTCAGAGATAAGTTGGGCGCACTGTAATTAATTTAAAATAAATTTGGACTTTCCCATGACTTTTTTACGGTATTATATTAACATAAATAAGCTATAAAAACAATAAAAAAAAAATCATGCACCCATATTCCCTATTGCCATGGGCGGCAGCGGAAGGGTGGTGCTGCATGCTCGTTTGCTAATTGCTACCTTACATAAAAAAAAACCTAATGGAACTCAAAAGACAGGCGTTGAGGGCGGGATTGTTATGAGTTATGAGCTAGTTAAGTAGTTACGGAACGCGGCCTACGGAACGCATAGACGGAACGCGCGCCTTGGATAAACCAAAAGTTAAAAAATGACATCATGACATGACATTTTGTTTTGATATTTAATAAACAAAAATACATCCACTCCACTTATATAGGTTAGGAAAATAAGGTAATAAAACAGCATCATACAATTGTATAGTAATTAATTACAACTGTATAGTAATCATAACCGGATAAGTATAGCGTAAACCTATGTAAATTAAATAAATTAGAAGTTTCAACAAAGTTCGAACTATCCAAAGCTTATTCGATATTATTATTCGAATTGATAAGTTGTTGATTTTGTTTGTGACTCTAACTCTAATGAACATTTATTTTGACCTTAACTTTGATATTAGTCTAATAGCTAATTACAGTAGAAAACAGAATATAATGATCATTTTGTATCCAGGTGTTTATTGTGCGTTTAATAAACATTTTTATATACAGGTTTAATGAAAAAAACAAATACTGATTTTTAATTTTACGAATTTAATCATAATTAAATGTTACTAATATACTCGTATTATTTAGGGACTGGGCAGGTGGATTAATAATATTTTCATACCTTGCCAAGTCTATAAACCAAATCACTGTCATAATGTGAGCACAGCAACTAGGGTTGCCACCTTTTTTTTTTGCAAATAAAGTACATTGGTTATTATAGGTGAGGAAAAAAAGTACATAGTATCAAAATAAAGTACAATTTATTTTTCTTTATTATTATATTTAAAAACATATTTTTTATTGCTTTTTGCAGTTTGTATCAAATTAGGATCTCGACTAAACAATTGCACAGCATCTTTACAATCTATATTTAAATAAAAATTAATAAGTGATTCATTTTTATTACAAAGAAATCAAATCATGCGAAATAAAGTATTTTCGTGTACTTTATTGTTCTCATAAAATATAGAGTACAATTGCCTGAAATAACGTACAATACTTTATTATAAAGTACGGGTGGCAACCCTAACAGCAACCTACTGCTCTCCGGCCTATGGTGCAGTTACAACAGTATTGTTTTACCTATTGCGTCTTTTCCTTCTTCCTCATTAAAAAATATTAGTAGACTTTTTTAACCAACTTCAAAAAAGAAGGAGCTTCTCAATTCTATCATATATATGCTTTACTTAAAATTATAGGGGCGACTAGGGTGTTTGTTAATGTTTTCATTAAATATTTTAAAACACTACAATTTAATGACGGCCTGAAGTCAATCTGATGAAGCCAAAAGACAGTTGAGGGAGTTCCTCGGCGAGTAGTTTTTGAGTTATCTCTGGTTATCAATGTTGTTGTCAGTATTTTTTTTTGTAAAAAGCAATTATTATTATTGATATGCTTGCTTTGTATTTTTGCTCTCAATAATGTGCAATTTTCTGCCAAAGTAAAGCCAAGTATCTAAGAAATGTTTATATTATTAGACTACTTTAAAGATGCAACTTGATACAAAAATATTAAGCCTATGTATGATAAATATCATAAGCAATTATGTAGTTTAGTTTTTTACGTTCTAGCGTCCTGTTCATGCCAGAGCCAGGAATGGTCAATGTCCTTTAAACCATAAAAAATTTAAAGCACTTATATTTGTTAGTTTAAAATTCATAATTTTTCCATTTCAGTTGAAAATGGCAGATGAAAGTATAGACATTGAAGAACATGATATTCTGGATAATCCACTTGTAAGACGTATGTTTCCAGATATTTCTGTGCTTAAAAAGGAAGTTTTAGATTTTGATGATGAAGGTGGGTGTAAATTTTTATACCACAGGAAATTCTTTTATCAAAAGATCAAAAGAGGTACCTACCTACCAATTTTATTTTTATTTGTACTGCAAAGGATGTCCAATCAAACAGATTAGTAACTTGATGGTAAATGGTTATTGTTGTCTATGAACATACTGAAGGCATCACCAATTTTCTGGTAGCTTAGAAATAGTCAGGAAAAAATAAGCTGACTCTTTAGCCGCCAATAAGATAACAACAGGTAGATTTATGGGATAAAGTTTAGTATGTGGACCGTTGAATTGGATAACCATAATTATTTTTATATCTAAAAGAATTTAGTTTAAGGAATGTTTACGCAAAATTTCAGACCGCGGAAATCAGTAGTTGTTTTATCGAATTTTAAAGTATTCACCGAAACAGTACTAAAACGCATAAAACACGAAAACTACCCTTTCAAAACACAAGAAAAGGGTGTGGGGATGTAGGGGGTTAAATTCCGGTTATAAAAATGCCACCCACAATAATCTGCGACGCACAGTTTTTGAGAAAAATAAAAAAACCATTCGAACCTAACACTACAGCTAAGTACATAGGGTCAGTTACGACGATCCCAGTGCAAGTAGGTATGTCACAATTAAATGACTCTGTCACATATTATGTCGACCGAACCCCGCTTCGTAGGGTGTGTGTGATTGTGCGCGCGAGTGTGTGTGTGTGTGCGGCACGCACTCACACATACTTGCGATTATCTACAAGGTCAATAGAGTAGGATGACGAAAAAATAGCAGTAAGAATGGGGGTAGCGGGGGGACGGG